>CM060931.1:789025838-791525838 GCA_030765085.1 Allium cepa
GGAAATAGCAAGATACTACATAACATTTTATTGTTTATATAAGTATAATTTTAGTTATCCTAATTTGTAGAATTAGGGATATAAATTGATTACTTAAACAAATACTTGAATTTTAAAACCTAAATCAGAATTTTTAGGTTTGAATTGATTGTGAATTTCTGGTTTATTCAAAAATGAGGTTTTGGGTTGGAGCTGTCAACCAAGGAGGTCAGGTGGCCATGGTACTCTCTGGTGATAGAGTAGTGAATGAAGATTCAAGGAAAAATACTAGATGATGGATTAAAGCATGGGGGCAGTGGTGATTAGGGATTGAAATAATTAACCCTAGTTTTTCTATGTTCAAGAAAATTTATCACCGTGGTTTTTTTTAAGTGATCGAGTTCTTCGTGATTCGAGCTGGTGATAGATGGGGTGTGGGAGTGGATGTGGCCGGAGGCGTACATTTCACTGATGATCGGAAATAGGTGTTTGAGGCAATTACCTGATTTCAACATTTCTCCTGTTTGAAGCTTGAATGCCCGATTTTGAGCTAGGGGTTCTGCATTCAAATTTTGGGTTGGAATGGCATTAGGAGATGACCGATGACTTGCGCGTGGGGTCGTGAGAGGCCGGAGGTGGTGAGGGGGTTGGTGCAGGTGCACGGTATCGTGTGCTATCAGATTAGGTTTGGGGAGGATTGTATTCTCGAGTTTTGTTTCGGGTTGATTCTCTTGTAGCTCGAAGATTTGGGGCATGAGACTCGAAGTATAATGTTGTGGGTTCAGGGGAGAATGGATAATACAGGTTTATGTGTAAACCTGTCAGTACCCACCTGTTTTGAATAAATTGCAAAATGGAAATGGTACTGGAGATACTCGAAATTTGTTAACATTTTACTCGAGTTATTTTAGTGTTCAGCTCAAGTTAGTTGTTCAAGTTTTGAACTTGTCTTGTTTTCAAAATTTAAATTAAATTTTTAATGGTGTAAGCAAAGATTTAAAGTGAGTTTTAAATCTAAGTTTAAGTTATGAATTCGAATTTCATTTTGAATCGTAGCTGTAAATGACTAAGTATTTAAATAACTTAGAAAGGGGTTTATTGTTTAAAAATGTTTTTTAAAAGAAATTTGAATTTAAATTGGAAATTGAAATGTAAAGAAATGTTTTAAGTAATTTTAAACTAATTCAAATCTGAATTTGAATCTTTGTTTTATAAATTTAAGCGATAATGTAAATTTAAATGTTTTGAATTTAAAAAGGGATTTGTTTTAAAATCTTGTAAAAATTTTCTTTTAGAAGAAAAGTATTATTTAAATTTAAACGGGTTCTAAACTGATTTTAAAACTTGTTTAAGTTAAATTATAATTTAATGATTTGTTTTTTAATTATTAGAGTAATTAAATGGATGATTAATTTATTTTATAAATTAATGAAATAAATAATTACTTAAATTAAGGGTTTAATCTTAAAAAGTTTAAGATTAATTAACTGGTGATTTAAGATTAATTAATTAAACAAGATTAGTTTTTAATTAATGATTAATAATTAATTAATGAAGTAATAAAGGATTAATTAAGTTATAATTTATACTTAATTAATTTAATAATTACGGGTTAATTAATGGGTTATTAATGATTAATTAATTTGCAATGAATAATTAAAATAAGTTAATTATTTTAGAAAAATAATTAATGAATTGTTAATAGTTAATGAAGGTCATTAACTAAGGATTATTTAATAATTAATTAATGTGATTAATTTCAATAATTAATTAGATTAATTTAAAGATAATCATTTGTGTAAGTTATTAAGTATAATTACTTATGGAAGTAATTAAGGAATTAATTACTAATTGTAATTAATTGAGTTTAATTTGATTAGATTTAGTTAATTAATTAAGTTTAATTAATTTAAATTAAACCTTTCAGGATTATGAAGTATAATTACTTAATGTATTTAAATGAAGAGAAATTACTTAAAGAAGTAATTAATGGGTAATTACTTGATGTAATTAATTGAAGGTGATTTATTGGTGAAAGTAATTTGAGTATAATTGCTTTGTGAATTATTCAAGGGATTAATTGAAGATAATTAATTAGGGAGTAATTAATTTATTTGGTAAAGTAATTAAGGGTAGTTAATTACTGAATGAAGTTAATCAAGGGTGATTAACAATTATGGTTTAAATGAAGATTAATTACTTAAAGTAATTAATTTAATTAGGAGAATGTAATTAGGATCGTTAATTATTATAATTAATGATGTAATTAAGAATGGATTTAATTGGAAATAATTAATAAATAAAAGAAATTAATTTATATAATTAATTAAGAAGTAATGTAATTAATTCATAGTTAATTAAATAAGAAAGTAATTAAAGATTAATTACTGTATTTGGTTATATAATTAATTTGAGAAATTAATTAGTGGATAATTACTTAAAGGTTAATTAATCAGGGATGATTAATTAAAATGAATAATTGATTGATGATTAATTAATTGATTGATTGATAATTAATTAATAAGTGATATAAGCAAGTTGATATTGATAAAGTAATTAATTTAATTTATTTTAAATTAATTTGAATGATGTAATTAATTTAATTCATTTTAAATTAATTATATTTGTTGTGATTATAAATCATGGCTTATATGGCTGGATAATGTTGTTTGCCTTAAATGGTTTGATCTCGGATATGAGATACATAATGTTGAGTGATATGGATGCATTGGTTGCATTGTGATGATGATTTGGATTACCTTTTGGATAGTGATAATATGGTTTATATGTTGTGATAATATTGATTACCTGTTTTGAATTTGTGATTTATCTATCTGTGTATATAGATAATTGAATTGTTTTAAACCTTTAAAACAACTTGGCCTTAAAAGACACGCTTTGGATTTCGATGAGAGCGGGATCGGGTTTCCATATTTGGATATCTGGAAACCACATCGATCCAAATTAACGATAGGTCATGAATCTCTTGTGAAGAGTGAAGACATCTATACGTCAGTATAACTCTGGGGGTGATTCCGTAATGAGTTTGACGGAACTAGTTCTTATAGGTTCGAGATGGTGATTTAGAGTGCAAGGGTTATTGTCATTAACTCTAAGGGTGATTCCAAAACGAGTGCAACGAGATAATGCCTTCGGTTTCGTTCAAACCCGAAACAAACTTGTATGAATTGAATGCTTTCAGAACATCGTCAGGTGGACGATGAGCATTCTAAGAGATGTATTCTCTAAAGGTAATCGTAGTCTCAAGCCTCATCAACCGGGAATGGCTAAAACAGGTGAGGTGCAGCAAGGCTTCGTGGGTAGCTCCCACTGAAGAGCGAGATTTACCCCTATCTAGAGGTCCCTTTTTATTTCGGCTGTGTAGGCGGTTGGAACATAAGCCAACTGCGGAGTCGTCTTGTTCGGGACTGTCCAGTAAGGGATGGTTCCGGTATAGTGTTGCAGGGGAGCGGGCGTACTCCTCGGTACGTTGATCTAGGCCATGTACTGTGACGTGCGGTACCCCAGTAGCCCAGCCATTGATGGAATCCACATTCCAATAAGTGCCAACGGTTTTGATTGCATTATCCACTTTTAAGGCTAGTAGCTGGAATTTAATCATGTAACAATTTCGGCTATTTCATATTTACTTGAAAACCCTTGACCTATTATAATATCATTGGATTTTCTATCCAATGGTTTGGTTAGCGTAAGGTAAATTTTTTTCCATGTTTATGTGTGGGAAGTCTTACGTAATACCTTTCTTTTCAAAAGATTTTCAAAGTTAAGAAACTTTAACATGTTACTCACACCAGACCCATGTCTGACCCAGAGTTTATCTTCTGTTTTGTTAAACTCTTCGGTACTCAAATTTTTACGAGTAGCCAAGGGATTCAGGTTAGCTTTGACGAATTATGGAGGAGCAATGGAGCAAGAGGCTTCTGCGTTGTAGATATATAGTCCCGCTGTGTGTTCTCTGTGTCGGTACCTCTTTGTTGAGTTGTATTGAGTTGTATAACTAGACAGGTGTTTATAACTGTCTAGTATGTGATGTATATTCTGTGTAACTCTGATAGTGTTGTATATATGTAATACTTTTGTTATTAATACAATTTATTCGTTCCGTTGTTTAGATTCTGATGAGTTGTCTATTTCTTCTCTTTCTTTCTATTCTCTATCCCTTTCTTTCTTCATGATGATACGACTTTTCTGTGGTGAGAATGTCGGGTCGTCACATTAATACCAAAATTCACCTATGAAATTTTGGTGGTAAGTTATGTACCCTCCTCGTAATTATAGCTTCACTTGTAGTTGAAGCATAATTCGATTGGACTTGTTCACATAAAACAACACATTCGATTTACATTGAAATATTGGTATTGACTTGACGCAGCGGATAATAACAAAACGATATAGATCGATGAAAGTAGCAAACGGTGGATTGAAGATACTGAAATGCCCAAATTCGTTGATCACAAAGATACCGAATTCTAGCTATCTTCGACACGTTGATCGCGCATGATACCGTGAAAGAAGATCTATAATTCTTAAAACGTTGATCAAGCGCACTTGATACCGTGAATTGGCTTCAACGATCGTTGATTCGAGCGCACTCGAATAACCGAAAGTGGAGCTGGGAGATCACACTCAACTACCAATTTAGATGAAAGCACACAACAATCAAACAAAGTTTTTATTCCACAATCCACCCCTTCAAATGTACAACACACTCCCTATTTATAGCATTTTTACAACCGGCTCCTTAAGTCGTACACGACTTACGACTCGCCCTTAGGTCGTCAACGACCTATCAATAAACGCGGCTCAAACACTTAAGTCTGACACGACTTAAAACACACGACCCAGATTACCTACGACATAACACACATAGGGCCTAAATCACAAACGACCTACGACTTACGGAATTACAACATATTACATCACTTAGGTCGTAGACGACCTAACTACTCACGACATAAGATTCAAACGACTTACGACTCAACATTCAACGACTCAAGGAAAATACAAACAAATTACAACATAACGTCACGACTTACGACTTATGACTTACTTAGGTCGTCAACGGTTTAACACTTATGCGACTTAAACTTCCGTGACTTATCATGAGTCGTAACTCTTGGGCGGCTTGAAGGATGGTATCTTCACACGACTCAACTAAGTCGTAAACCGCTTCCAACTTAAGGACTTCAGCCACTGGAGCTTCTTCCTGCTTCTTGTTAAGTCGTGGATGACTTATAGCCGTTCTGTTAGATCGTGTGCGACTTATCAAACTCGAACGATTTAAGCCTTGGTTAAGTCGTTGCTCCTTCCCATGTGACCTGTTAGGTCGTTCCTCCTCCTCACTTGACCCGTTAGGTCGGGCCCGACCTTCATTAACTCGTGAACGACCTAAGCCTTGTGCTTCCGTAGGTCGTGCTGCATCATCCTCCCCTGGTTGACAGAAATTCGACCTCGAATTTTCACCATCTTCTTTCATAACAAGTTCAGCTCCATGGTATGGAATTAAATATTTGACGTTGAAAACATCAGAAGTATGAACATCTTCTGGTATCTTCAATTGATACGCATTCTCATTGATTTTCTTTAGAATTTCAATTGGACCAATTTTCCGCGCCTTTAATTTATTGTACATTCCCACCGGAAAACGATCTTTTGTCAACACTGCGTAAACCAAATCACCTTCGTTAAATTCAACACTTCGTCGCTTCAAATCTACAGTTCGCTTATACTTCTCATTTGCCTTCACCAATCATTCCTGAACGATTTTATGACATTCAGTTAATTCATCAACAAAATCAACAGCCCGTTTAACTGTCCCCTTCGGTTGTGGTACTACCGCCAAATCCAACGGTCCCCTTGGCAAACTTGAATATACAATCTGAAATGGACTATAACCTGTGCTTCTATTAACCACATGATTATGTGCAAACTCTACTTGACATAACTTCATATCCCAACTTTTCAGATTATCTTTCACAAGACACCGTAGTAAATTTCCCAATGTTCTGTTCACAACCTCCGTCTGCCCATCAGTTTGTGGATGGTAAGCGCTACTAAAATTCAGCTTCGTTCCGACCAACTTCCACAAACTTAACCAAAAGTGACTCAGAAAACGAGTATCTCTATCCGACACAATATATTCTGGCAATCCATGAAGTCGATAGATCTCCTTGAAAAATAACTGAGCAACATGAACAACATCCGCCGTCTTCTTACAAGCAATAAAATGTACCATCTTCGTAAAATGATCTACCACAACGTATATCGAGTCATTCCCCCTTTGAGTTCTCGGTAAACCCAACACGAAATCCATGCTAATGTCTACCCATGGTTTTGTAGGAACAGGTAATGGCATATACAATCCCGCATTTGTAGCTGTCCCTTTCGAAACCTGACAAACATGACATCTACGCACAAACCTTTCAACTTCCCTTCTCATTGACGGCCAATAATAAGACTGAGAAATCAACTGCAATGTTCGATCTCTACCCACATGCCCTTCTTCGTGCAACTCTTTCACAATTTTCATTCTCAAGTTGCAATCTGGTACACATAATTGATTCCCTTTGAATAGAATCCATCTACCAATACAAATTCATCAGTACTCCCATCCTTGACTTTCTCAACAAATTTCATAAAGTAAGGATCTTCTTTAATCAACTCGGGCAATAGTTCAAACCCCGTCACTTCAACTTTCATTGTCGTCAACAAATGATTCCTCCTGCTCAATGCATCAGCTACACGATTCGTCACTCCTGACTTGTGTTTAACAACAAAAGAAAACTGTTGTAGATACGCGACCCATGAAGCGTGCCTAGCTGAAATTTTGTCCTGCCCTTGCAAATGATTCAAAGCTTCATGATCCGTATAGAGAACAAACTCCTTCTGAAACATATAATGTCTCCAGTGCTTCACAGCTTGAACAATTGCGTAAAACTCAACATCATAAGTGTTATATCTCAACTTAACTCCAGATAACTTCTCACTGAAATAAGCAATTGATCTTCCTTTCTGACTCAAGACTCCACCAACCCCAACCTTCGATGCATCAGTATGTAATTCAAACAACAACTGAAAATCCGGTAAAACTAGAATCGGTGCTGTCGTCAAAAGTGTTTTGATCTTCTCAAAAGCAACCCCTGCTTCCTCTGACCACTCAAACCTCTTTCCTTTCATGCAATCGGTTACTGGTGCCATTACACAACTAAAATGTGGAATGAACATTCGATAAAAAGATACCAACCCATGAAAACTTCTCGCTTCAGTAATTGTCTTGGGTTGTGCCCAACTCCTGACAGCCTCTACTTTATTATTGCGCTCGTTATTCGGATTACCCATTTCGAATAGTGACACGACGTAATGGATAGCATTGAAGTGGTGAAGACCGGGTATTTGTGAAAACGATAGGATGACCTATCGATTGTCTCTACACCGTTAGCTATGGTCTGAAGATTTCCTTTGTAATGGGAAATTCGATCGGGATTATGAATACCCGGATTGCAAGGCTTCTTTTGAAGTGCCTTTGGTTCTGTTCGAACTCCGAACAGACTTGTATGGTTACGTGTCTGACATTACATTTTGAGATATAAAGCAGATTTCTTTCAAATACATCTCTGTTGGTGGCGGAAAAATTAATCTCTTAGCTTAACACCCTTCTCTGAAACGTACGAGTTCAGAGGTTTTGTAGTTGAAGGTTATCGGCAATATATTCCCACTTTGGTAACATGGCATGTTGAGTGTTGTTGTGTGATGATTATTTATTGATCATTTGTTGATCAAAGCGTGGCTTTGTGAAAAAGCGTAGCTTTGTGGACGAGACTTCATCAGACCTCACACCCCGGAAATGGTCGAAACAGGAATATGCGGCAAAGTTATGTGGGTCGCGCCCTTTAGGGTTTGTCATTTCCTTCTGGAAAAGGGTGGTGTCAGGTATGGAGACCCGATGATTACCGATGTGGTTGCTCCAATCTCATTTTTCTGTGTGGTTGTTGCTTGGTGATAGAGGGCCCTCGGATAAAGGTACCAAAGGACCGGGGAGTGGCATACTCGAGTAGTAGTTACCTAGTTACAAAGGTAACCCGGCCTTGTGTTGGCAGAGATCCGGTTAGGTTCTCGGGACGTCACGCCAGAGGCGATCCCATGTGGCAGTAGGAAGTTCCTTAGCCTGACCATTTGTTGGAAAATCCAAAGAAACAATACGAGCCTTATACGGTTTTAGTTGTAGAACCTGCCATTTAATATGGTAGTTGTAGCAGGCATAATATAATGGTACCTATGCTGGCTAAGATTTATATTCTATTTTCGAAATGCTTTCATCACTATGCACTAATAATAATATCAAATGATTTGTTTTGCGTAGTAAGCATCTTTGACTATCATAAGGAGAAATCTCCTCCAATTCTGCGTTTGCATTGTGTGTGTGCGGGGAGGCCTTATGGTAGTTTCATTTTCCAAAAGCATTGCGGATATTTTTCACTTCCCTTGTTCTTGTTGTTTTAAAAGATAAATAACTGTTTAAGTTCTCACACCAGTCCCATGGCTGACCTGAAGTTTATTGTTCTCTTCCTAAACTCTGGGTGCCCATAATTTTCCACACAGGCACTCTAGAGTCAGGTTATCAGGTCATTCTGGATTCCAAAGTGCTTTGGAGCTCAAGTGGCGAGCTGGATGGCGAGACGTATTACTTATATATAATATTATCTTTTCTCCTGTAGAATTCACTTGTAAGGACACGTTTGTATAACTGTCCATTGTCTTGTTGCATTGTATATTATTGTTGTAAACTCTGATGACGATGTGATGTAATGTAATAACTGAGATAATTCTTGGTTTTAAAGATTATTCATTTATCTATTATATGTTGTTCCGCTGCGAACGTGAGATTCCGATATTGTTTCTGTTCTGTTTCCTTATTTCTTCTATCTTTTTCGTCTACCTCTTCTTCTTTAAACCTAACAATTCGGTTTTCCGGCATTCAATTAAGCGGCATTTGATACAGTGGACGTAAGAATGCCGACCTTCGAATCCCGATAAAATCGGTATGTTACAAACTAAGTTTTTTTATATCGAATATTTGTAGTGGTTTCGATATAAATCACGCCACATTAGTAAGTAATATACATCACATAACACCTAAGTTTTATGTAGCATCATACAATTGATAAAATAATTCAGTAGAGAAAACCATCCTCACGAAGAAATATATTTTAAATTCATCATTACTTTGTCCCCTATGTTTTATTTTCAAGCTTATGTCATTTAAAATTACATTGAGTATCACAGGTTACACAGATAAGAATAGCATGAAAGAATCAACACGCGAATAACAAAATATTGTACTAGTAAGGAAGGCTTTCATAGTCAACTCATCGTAAACACGCTTTGTATAAATGCTTTATGTAAGCATTTTTTAGGCAGCAACATGCATAAGTAAAACACACACACATCAGATGTAAGTAATCATTTAATCCTCGCATTTTAGACAGAAGGGAGAACATGGACATGCCACTGTTTATACTCAATTCCGATATCATAAGTTTACATTTAAAAATATTTTGCCAAGCATTCGCTAAAATGGTATCAGGTGAATCATATTCCCAAATACCCTTTGCATAAAAAAAATCATCGAATATTACCACCAATTTCAAAATAATTTTGGAATTGTCCTCGACGTGTATATGAGAGTATAATGTCAAACATATATAACTTAAACCTAAAAAGACATGAACCTACCATGGGAGAGGGGTGGAAATCGACAACAGAGTACCATTAAAGCTAACAGCTTCATAGAGATGATAAGCATTGCTTTTGTCTATTAAAGCATCCAGTTAGTTTATCCCAGTCAAAGGCATAAACTACTTTTAGCTGATACAACATCTTGATTAAAGAATAGTTAAAGCAAATGTCCACAGAATAATCAACAACAAATCATTAACTTAGAAAGAGTACGAACATCATATCACATATACGTCACAGACACAATATTAGAACTACGTGTTAACGAAGGGAAGCAGAAATCAATGTGTAGATTGAACAACTTAAAACATGAGATCAAAATTTAAATTAAATTTTCGAGCTAATGTAAGTAATTAAAATCAACCAAATTGGCTATCATACTTTGCAATGTAGTCACAGAATGACATGATCCACAAAATGAGCATAGCCACAAAATCATAGTGTTTTCTTCCCATCAAACCTTAATTCTCATGTTCCACTGAAAATCTCAAACAATTTGGACGTAGAAAGTTTAGTTTGATATTAATGTGTTGAATATAAAATAAAGAGTTTTATATCACAAAATCATTTATAATACAAGCATGCATACTGATTTAGCGTTAAAAAGAAAAGTGCGTCTTCTTATGATCAACGCTATAGTTTTGAGCATGATATATTCACACTCTTGATTTTAGATGTGAAATAATGATATTATTGCATAGCAGTAACAGCATACATGGACTCATGTATGAGCAACATACCAAATGAAATAAATAATGATGAATGAATTAAGTATAGACAGATTATGGTAAAGAAAAGAAATCACAAACATCTAGCCAACACCGCATAGCCAAAGTTAGGGGAAATGTTCGCCTACTTGAATTTTCACCAGAATTTGGTCCAAAGGTATGATGGATAAGAGTATGTAGGGAGACCAAAATATCGAGGAAGTTAGGATGAGGAGGAAAATGAGTGGAAACTGGAGCAGAAAGTTGAACGGTTTTGAGGTCACGTGGTAGCCCATTATTTATTATTATTTTTTAAAAAATAAAAGCAATCCTTGAATGGGTATTGTTTGAAATGGGATGTCCTCATGACTTATGTATCTCGTCTATCACTCAAATTTTAATTCCCCAAATACATGCGAAAGTTCTGCCGTATTTTCCTCCTTTCAAACTGCTCTTATTTCGATTTTCGATCCTATTAAAATGCCCTATAAAATCAAAAATTTTGCACAGATCTGTAACTCATCCCAAACCCTAGCTGCTGAAATCAATTCACAGACCTAATCGATACTCGTCTTCATCTCCGACAACTAGCCTCCTCAGTTCCTCACGCCGCCAGTAGTGTCAGAGAAATTGCAGCCACCTCCTTACCTTCGTCTTCATCTTCGATACTCGTCTTCTTCCTTGATCATCATCTTCAATCGAAGGAACAACCGACGGCAACGTTTGGTTTTTCAGATAAGAATTTCGGATTTGGGGTTGTGAGGTTGAGATCAACCAGCAATTTGGGCCAAATCAAGATCAAGTCTGCGGCGTGGAGGGATCGCGAGATTGTTAATTGTGAGTGTGATTCGAGTTCAGGTATAAAAAAATGCTTTGGAACTTTAAGATTTATTTGCAGTTTTTCTAAATTTTATTGGTTTGATTTATTTTCGGCTCGATGGAAATTGTTATGATTTTTTAGACGTTTCTTCTTCTTCTTAATCTCATTATGTTCTGCTACTAATTAACCATGTTAAAAAATACACATACTGATCATAATATTTGCTAATTTCACAACAACATTAAATAATTGAACAAAAAATTATATAATTAATAACAGCAGCAATATATCTACAACTTTTATTTATGCCAGGTGCCATATTGATCCGAAATTTGTGCATTTCTAAAAAGAAAATGTTTTTCTGTTACTGTTTTCACTCATTCCTACTTGGGGCTTCTAAGAGGTTGAAGGATACGATGTCTACCATCAAATTGATATTTAAAATGATGAAAATATTTCAGTCAAAGTCAAAAAAGAGATCAGTTATATATTAGATGATTTAAAGTCAAAACTGAAAAGTATGAACATAAGTCTAATATGAACTCGTCAATCATTCTAAATAAATGATGAATGAGGTTCAGCTGTCATGGTCAACTTTGATTAAGTTAACATCTCCTTCATCAGTTCTAGTGTAACAGCTACCCTTCACTGGTTTTCACGGTATGTTCACTCGATCAACTATTACCTGGCTCCAGATTATTTTTTGTGCAATAAATTAGTACCAAATGCACTGAATTGACAGTGTGAAACTTTGAAACGCTTTTATACATATCTCATCATCATTCATGTTTAATACGTTATTTCAGCGGGAATGATATATAAAGTCTTCTTTTTTCTCACTTATTCAACGCCCTTGCTTTTCGTTTACAGCAATTATGCGCGCGCTTGTGCGTGCGTGTAAGTATGTGTGTATAAACGATTAAAAAATTGAAAGTGCATTTACTAGTGCCCTATTTCAACTGCCCATCCATGTGAGATTAAATAATCATAAAATCAAGTAAGCTCTGCCTAATATGTGACTATTAACTAGTTAAACCTGCAACAATGAAAGAAATAATTCAAAAACCAACGGTATATACCGTAGTCTATAAACAAACTATACATATTGTCAGTATGTTTCTAAACCTTTTAAAATTACAAGTTATTTTAAATGCATTATGAAATTTGTCATTAGTAACATTCAAGAAACTACTTGTATAGCGGTAAGCCCTCTCATGAGTTCATAGGTCTTTTGCTTTTGAATCCTCAGACAACAATGAAATTTAAAGAAAAATAAGAATAAGGAATGAAACCCATATATGGTGATCTTTTTGTAATTGCTAAATTTTATCTGTTATCCATATGGAAATGATCTGGAGTAGGGACATATTATCATTTTATAGTCTTTTTAGCTTTTGTTCTTCCAACGTCATTATCGTTCAAGCATATTCTTAGAAAACTCAAAATTTGGGATTTTTAGTCATTCAAATCTTTATCACGCTCTTAGTAAAGTTTGGTGATGCTTGATACTCTCCATACTATACTATGCACTTGTGTTTATATAGTAGCTTTGATTTGTTCAAAAATAAGTGAGATTTGAAATTTGGAGAGAAAAAATTAAAACATTCTTTTTATGAACATCCTCTCGTATACTTATACATGCATTATCACCTTGACCAACCTTTTAGTTGTATTTTTATATGACATATTCTTAGGTTTTGCGTGTATAAATGTCAAGATTTGTTAATTTATTTGAAAAATTTTAATTGTGTCAACTAGCGTAAAACATAATACTACGGTAAAAATGTATATATAGAAATATTAGATGACAACGAGCGATAATATCAAAGACGAGGCAAAATGTTACAACACCAGCGTATGTCATGCTTCAACTAAAAAACTAGAACTTAGATGATCCCAAAAAAAGTCCAAGTAGAATCTTTGACAATGTAGGCAATATATACATAATTACATAAAATCATTGGAAACATTAAAGGTAATGGAAAATGCACTTATTTAAATGTGAATACATTACGTCATATTGATGAAAGATACTACTTTCGAAAGCAATGAAGTACCGCTTGATCATTCAAAAAATGAAAAATGCTACATGAATGAAAAAGAATGAAACGAAGGAAAGGACATATTGATGCTCAAAGTCTTTCACATATGAAACTTCCACACTTAGGTGTTACTAGTTTTCTAGATGGCATGTAATCAACGTAAGATAATTTACAATCCATCGGTATCTCATTTTGAATGAGAAAGTGTTCTTTTGCAGATCTATATTACTTGAACCATATTTTTATGTTTTCTTGTTGCGGTGAATATTCGTTTGTAAATGTGTACACACACCCATACTCATGCGTCATTATTGATATTTGAAGCTTTTATGTTACCATCTTAGTTTACAGGAATGATTTCATTTTTTTTCTTTTATACTAAATATTACCCATATTTTTTAGTGGGATATATTCCATGAATGTTCTTTACTTTAGCTTTTAGAATATCTCAAAGTTATATTTATAAATGACATTGTAAAATGAACTTCATTTTTGAGGGGAGGCAAATTTAGGGGGACTCTATTTCAAAAAAAAATTGCTATGAGCATTCCATTCGAATAAAACGTTTTATAGTCTTAGCCCTCATACAAAACAAAATTCGGCAACAACCCAACGGAAAATAAAAAAAATCACGACAGTTCACCAAAATCATTTTCGGCTGGGTCGGTAATTGGTTAATCAAAAAATTGATGGTAGTTACACATTTTTCCTGTTCGGGGGGTTTTTTCGTATACCTCATAACAGTTTTTCAAGAAGTGAAAAAACAACCCTCTATCTAGTTTTTGAGCCTCTTTAACTATGCCCTTTGTAAAAACGTTGAATGTACGATTTGTCTAAGTTCAAATTGTAACAAGTTACTAGCATTAATAATTCAACACATCTAGGTAGAAAAATCTATAGAAAGTATTGAACCAAAATATTAAAATTTGAACATGTATGAAACATCAATTATTAATATTTTGTGAAATCATGGTACATAAAATAGTAGGTTATTGTAACTTTGAAGAAAATTAATTATTAAATGTACTTGTAATCTATCTATTAAATAATGGTAAAGCAGATGAATTTGAAGTTCTCCCATAGTTCTAGGACCTATCTCTATTCTCCTTAATTCTCTCCAAATTTAGATATTTTATTTTGAAAATCTTATAATTTATCACTGTACAATTGTCCCACTAAACTTCTCACACTATTTTACATTTAAATATCTACCTTTTAAAATATTCAACAGTTATTTACAAAAATTTCCGCAGTTCTCCACAAAATTTTACATTAAAGGCCAAATGTTTTAATTAATTATATAATTAAAAATTTTAATTAATTGCTAAACTTAATGTATTAATATTTATTAGTAAACCTAAAACGTGAAAGTTTCAATATGTATATTAGGATAAATCAACAAATTGGTTAAAAAATCATTTAGATGCAAATATAAATAAATCACATGACATAAATTATATATATTAATGGCAATAATAAATTATTTTGTAATTTATATAATAAATAAATTTATAATACATTGCACTATAAAATTTATTAATTGCAAACCCCTAATTTTTTTTACAATTACGTAGAAACTCTTCTCAATTATCTTCTAATATTTTAAATTCAAGTCCATATATTTAACTACTTCTGTAATCTTAAATTTAAACTAATTAAATAAAATGATTAACTAATACTCATTAATCCATCTAATAAATCCTGAAAGTACAAATATTTCAATATATGCAATATTCATATACATGAGACAAAATGATAAAATTATTTCTTCTTTATTTAGATATATAAAGATATCTAAATCACCTAACATAAAATATATATACATAATAATAATAACTTTTTTATTTTCTAATTCATTTATCTCAAAAAAATTATCATACATTACATTAATTTTATTTTTAACAACCTTTAAATGATAAACATTCCCACTTTTAACATGTTATCAAACCATACCCAACTCATAACTCAACGAAATACTACATAACAATATTCTACAATTATCAAAAAATTTATGGTTAACTGCAAGAATTAAAGTTTAAAAATGAAAACTAAACAAGGAATTAAGGTTTACATGTGGATAAGCTAACCATACGACCGATGCTCTTTTCAATTACAAATATGCACAAAGCTCTTCTCAATTTCATCAGCTTTTACACATTCAGTTCTTTACATTTAACTAGTTTTGTTGATCATTAATTCAAATTATATAAATAAATTCAATTATTTAATTTTTATCAATCCATTTATAAATCATTTAAAAAAAATGATACAAATATGTACAAAGCTCTTTTCAATTTCACCAGCTTTTACATATTCAATTCTTTACATTTAACTAGTTTAGTTGATCATTAATTCAGATTATGTAAGTAAATTCAATTATTTAATGTTTGTTAATCCATTTATATATCATTTAAAAAAGATGATAATTCAATTTTAACAATATTTATATGTACAATGTTAGCACATACTATATATCCTTTTAAATCATCTGCAAAAACACAAACTATTTACATATACAATATTAATAATTTTTTAGAATTAGGACATTAATTTGTACAGAGATATATAGTTAACGAAGATTGAACCATCAACCTTATATCCGAGCATCGCATGCTATTTTAGTTTATGATTAATGTATCAAGAAATGTTTATCATATTTTGCAAAATAAAGTGCATTTTAGCATTAAAATTTAAATATTATTTTTAAAAACATTACCACATGCAACGCACAGGTTATACACTAGTATGTAATAAAAATTTAAAATATAATGTTATTACAAATCATTTGTTATAAATAAATCAATTTAATATCAAAAAATCTAAAGAGCATGGAAGTTATGAATCATTTTTTCTTCCAAAAAGTGAAAATACAATATTGAAACATAAAATTATTTAAAAAATAATTAGAGTTTTAATGCGTATAAACTATTTGTTTAATAAAAAAGAGATGATATTATTTTTGAAAATTATTCAATCTTTATACATCTAAAAAATTTGCGGTGGTTTCATAATTTGCACATGTGTTATACCAAACTTAAAATAAAACCAAAATGTCATTTTTATCATTTCATATCTTTCACAAAGATGAGAAGAGTGTTTTGTAAGTTACTTTGCGGTTTTGGTACTAGTGTTTTGTTTCCCATCTGATTTTCGTTTCAAACATGACAATTTGTATAATATAACACATAAATATTGGATACGGAAGATTAATAATTCTACAACATTTGAGACATAATTTCACCTATAAAATTTTTATGTTAAGTTATGTACCCTTATCGTAATTGTAGCTTCACTTGTAGTTGAAGCTTTTATTTCAAACATGAAAAAATTCGTATAATAGAACACATAAATATTGGATATATTTAATTAATAATTCTACAACATTTGAGACATAATTTCACCTATAAAAATTTTATGTTATGTACCCTTATCGTAATTGTAGCTTCACTTGTAGTTGAAGCTTTTACAATTTAATTGTGATATCCCGGAAATTTGGCAATATAAATTTAATAATCTGTGCTAAAAATTGAATTGATTTGATAAATTTTGATAATAAATTTGAATTGATTTAATAATCATCTTTTAATAAATATTGAAATTTGAAGATTGAATCTTTTTAAAGCTAATAAATTGTTTTCTGTTTATAATATATATAATTGTATATGTTGTAAATTGATAAACTTTGATTTGGAACTTAGTAAATGAATCAATTTTTAATTTTTATTTTTATTTGGTAAATTGGAATTTTGATTTAAATTTAACATTTAACTTTTCAAAATAATTTAATAAATAATTATATGGTTTATAATAAAGGAAAATCTTATTTGTTTAGATATATATATTTTAATTAACTTAAATATGGATTTAAATTAGATTAGCATTAAAAGGTTGGTTTTATTTTATTTTTAAATATTGTTTGAATTTATATATAAGAGTTTGAAATACAATTTACATGTGATCTTAATTTATTAAGTAATAGAAGTAATTTATGATCTCTTTTATAAATCATTTTAAATATTGTTTAATTTGTTATTTTTAGATAATAATGACAATACTTAGTTCTTATAAACATAGATAGATTTTTATAGAAATAAGTTTTGTTATTTTTAATTTTAGTAGGAGTTATATATGAATATATATATAACTTGAATTTTAAATTAGGTTTTGTAATTTAATTTAAATTTGAATTTGATGTTTTGAAAATTAAAAGAATAAATACTTAAAAATATTTGAATAAGCTTATATTTATATTTGTTTGTTTCATTTCTCTTTAATAAATTTAAAGGAGAAGAAATTCATTTATATATATGCATAAGAATAGTAAATTAAGGTTTAAAAGTTTTGTAAACAATTTAGATAAAATTAAAATACTCATAAGACATGTGTTAATTTATTAACACCTAATTGACATGTGTTAAGTTATAAAGCTCTTAAAATGACAAATGTTTAAAATTTAACAAGTGTCTTATTTTTTTTCTTTTTCTTATATTTTTGATAAAATCAAAAAATTTCTTTTATAAACCCATCTCCTCTGAAATTCATTTTTCTTTCTATTCTTTTTTTCCAAATTTGAGTAATCTTAAGCTAACAAAGATCTGTAATAAAAAAAGCCAAGATCAAAACAGAAATTCTGTTCAATAAAATCTGCCAATTTCTTCTTCAAACCTGTTTGAATCTTCCTCTAAACCAAAACTATCATCAAAACTGAATGCATGTGAATCTGAAGTGAAAACCATCCTCAAAACTGTAGCCCCTCAATTTAAACACCTGAAATTCATTTGCAACTTCAAAATCATGCATGCATCTGTAGTCTGCATTTCTGCTTAAAATCAACAATGCTTGAAATTTCTTTACCTGGAATCAAACATGCAACTGTAAATCTGGAAAACACAAAGTACTACAACAGCTTCAAGTTTAAAAAGCAAAGCATTGCAGTAAAATCAAGATTAAAGTTTGAAAATATAAAAGAAGCATGTGACGCCCCACCTCTATACCCACGCTAGCCAAGAACACTCCGGAGTAGTGCTGTCAACTAGCACGGAGAATAAGGCTGTTGAGGAGCGACCATCCATGTAATTGCTTATCACACGGTGGCTATAAATAATCTTCGAAAACAAACATAGAAATAATCATATCACAAATCAGTCACAGATATCCATATCACAAAGGCGGAAGAAGATATGAATATATAACTAACACATGAAAGTGTACATCAGAGTAGTGGTCAGTAAGATCCACGATAATACAAAAGAATAGCAACACGTGCTATACAAAAGAATACAACTATGAGTCTATATCTCAAGTGTATACAACAAAAACTGCTAATCTAAACAGTTAGCCAAAAGTCAGAGTGATGAATCCCTGGGAAGAAGTCAAGCAGAAGCACCTGTAACATCTCGGTCTGACCCGAGTATTATTTAAGAAAATAATAAACGGGTCAGTCTAGCTATAAATATCAGATGACATGATATAACATAAAAGATATGGCATAAACATAAACATCCATAATGACATACCACTATAAGTATGTAAATAATGATCAACAGAAGATCAATCAATAAGAGATAATCAATATCACAAGAATCTTCTCAAAGATTCGGAAAGGGCATCATACCCCAAACTTGTACTCATAACAAGTCAATGACATAAATTCTAGAAATCAATGCAAGAAGTCCAGAAATCATAGAAAAGAGAAAGAGGCCTATCACATGACGGTCCGAAGACCAAGGGGAGCCACCCCACATGTGTGAATGGAATCACACAGATTAAGGTCTAGACTAACCAAAAAGCAAAAAGGTATGTGTGAGTGGAATCACACAAGTGGTGTCTAGTCTATCCTCGCAACAAGAGACATCGCACAGTTGCTAGTCTAAATCATCAGAATGATCGTCATGATCAACGAGAAATGTCAATTACACTAAGCTAGTAAATATAGAAGTTTAGCTTCATGTCCCATAACCACTTGCTTAACTTAAATATTTACGAACAAACTGTAAATCTTCACAAATAAAATTGTCACAAGAGGTTCAATCGAACAAGTCCAAGAATTAACCGACGAAGTGAACGCAAGCGTTTCATACCACTTGTTTTACTAAGTCGTTTAATTAGATTTCTCATCCGAGTGAGGTAAAGGTTTGTATATACTAATAGATTGGAAAATGGTTTAAGAAAAGAGCTTAGTTATTAAAAATAGAGTTGAAATTGTTTGTTAAAAGAGTTTTGATATTTACTACTAGTATTGAAACCTTTATATTATAAAGTAACAAAACACAGAAGCAATTGTAGAAACAATCAGTCACAAAGATCGCATACCGAGATGTGAATAAATCCAAGGAAATCAGCTCAATGTTTTTCAGATAAGATCCCCTACGGAGGGGGGGTCCGGGCGGGGTGGCAACCCCCCTAGGTGGGGATGCGGGGGCAACGCCACCGCTTACGGGGTTCGACCTGCCTGGTCAGGTCGCGGGGGTCCAGGGGGCAGCGCCCCCGGCGGGGTGCGGGGCAGCGCCCCGACAAAACGGTACGACCTAAGTGAAGGCAAGAGGCCTACAACCTAAAGCAAAATGAGGTCTAACGACCTAAGGGTTCACGCGACCTAACACAATCGCTGAGCGACCTAACTAAGTGCGCGACCTGGTGGGTAAGGAGGTCGAGCGACCTAAAGTTCTTTGCGACCTAACGAGGTAGAGGGGACACGCGACCTAAAGGTACGCGACCTAAGAAAGCACGCGACCTATCGGCAACAAGGATCGAGCGACCTAACGGTAACATGGGTCGAGCGACCTAACTTTGCCGCGACCTATAAATATCACGACCTAAGGCCACAACGACCTAAGAAGTAAAGGGGAGCGACCCAAAAGAGGAAGGGTTTAACGACCTAAGCAGTGAAGAGGCCAAGCGACCTAGCGTGGTCAACGACCTAAAAGGGTTCGCGTCCTAAGAAAGTGCGCGACCTAAAGCACACGCGACTTACGACCTAAGGAAAGCAGGCGACCTAACTCCACACACAAGGCCTAACGACCTAAGAGTTAAACAACCTACGACCTACGCCACTAACTCACGAGCGACCTAAAGCACACGCGACTTACGACCTAAGGAAAGCAGGCGACCTAACTCCACACACAAGGCCTAACGACCTAAGAGTTAAACAACCTACGACCTACGCCACCAACTCACGAGCGACCTAAAGCACACGCGACTTACGACCTAAGGAAAGCAGGCGACCTAACTCCACACAAAAGGCCTAACGACCTAAGAGTTAAACGACCTACGACCTACGCCACCAACTCATGAGCGACCTAAGACTAGGTCGTGAATGACCTAACTCCGAACACACGAAAAGTGGTCAGAACGATCTAGGAGCTATCTCGTACGCGACCTACGACCTAAGACCCACACAACCTAACTCCGAACGACCTAAAAATGGCCAGAATGACCTAAATGCAGAAATTTCGCCAAAACGCCAAAAATCCGAGTTTTTCGCCAATCCAATCCAAACCAAAGCAAATATTCATGCTAAAGTGATAGGGAATCATTCCCAACAACCCAAGATAGTTATAGACAAGAATGTGAGTTAAAAATCTCACCTTTGCACCAAATATCAATGAAAATGAAGTTTTAAGCAAGCAAGAATCAATCCTTCATCTATCTAAGCACAAGAAGCTTGAATCCAATGTCTTCTTCTTGAATTTGGAGTAGAAAGATGGATTGCAATTGAATTTGAGTTTTGGAATTTTAATTTCCCATTCCCTCCACCATTAATGCCAAAGCTTGATTAGTTAGGAAATTTATGAAGAGCGAGGAGAAGAGGGTTGGAACTTGGGCTTAATAGGCTAAACTAACCCAAAGTCCAAAGCGGGAAAAGTTAGTGAAATTTCACTAACTCCAAACCTATCGATGTTTATACTTAAAAAAGTTGTAAACGGCATTTCGAACTCAATGGAAGTGGTCTCGAGTCCTAATTTGACCGTTTGCAAAAAAGTAGCTTTTCGGACCAAAATCCGATTAACGAGTTAATATTTAAATAAAATATTTAAATACAAACTCGATAAATATGCGGGTTGTTACAAAGCAACTCCAGTTTCAAAGCTTTCAATAAACAGAGGCTCTGCTACTAAAATCTGTGAGTAACCTCATTTTTTTTAAATTAAGTATGAATTTTGGTTGTTTACTTTACTCTGGAAATAAAAATATTTGCATGTCATTTATAAGTTCATTGCTGGTATTTATATATATGAATATATATATATATATATATATGTAGTTGTGTATGCTTCTGGGAATCTGTTCTCTGTACTTAAGTTCCAGGTTTTAAGAATGTGCTTAATACACCATTTCAGATTGATCTAATCTGTGTTAAGGATTTATGATTAAATCAAATGTGGTTATGTAATATAAATTTAAAATTAAGTTTTTATTTAATAAAAAAAGATAAAACCTGTAATGTCTCTGGAAATAGCAAGATACTACAAAACATTTTATTTTTTATATAAGTATAATTTTAATTATCCTGATTTCTAGAATTAGGGATATAAATTGATTACTTAAACAAATACTTGAATTTTAAAACCTAAATCAGAATTTTTAGGTTTGAATTGATTGTGAATTTCTGGTTTATTCGAAAATGGGGTTTTGGTTTGGAGCTGTCAACCAAGGAGGTCGGGGTGGCCATGGTACTCTTTGGTGATAGAGTAATGAGTGAAGATTCAAGGAAAAATACTAGATGATGGATTAAAGCATGGGGGCGGTGGTGATTAGGGATTGAAATAATTAACCCTAGTTTTTCTGTGTTCAAGAAAATTTATCACCGTGGGTTTTTTAAGTGATCGAGTTCTTCGTGATTCGAGCTGGTGATGGATGAGGTGTGGGAGTGGATGTGGCCGGAGGCGTAGATTTCACTGATGATCGGAAATAGTTGTTTGAGGCAATTACCTGATTTCGAAATTTCTCCTGTTTGAAGCTTGAATGCTCGATTTTGAGCTAGGGGTTCTGCATTCAAATTTAGGGTTGGAATGGCATTAGGAGATGACCGATGACTTGCTCGTGGGGTCGCGAGAGGCCGGAGGTGGCGAGGGGGTTGGTGCTGGTGCACAGTGTAGTGTGGTATCAGATTGGGTTTGGGGAGGATTGTATTCTCGAGTTTTGTTTCAGGTTGATTCTTGTGTAGCTCGAAGATTTGGGGCATGAGGCTCGAAGTATAATGTTGTGGGTTCAGGGGAGAATGGATAATACAGGTTTATGTGTAAACTTGTCAGTACCCACCTGTTTTGAATAAATTGCAAAATGGAAATGGTACTGGAGATACTCGAAATTTGTTAACATTTTACTCGAGTTATTTTAGTGTTTAGCTCGAGTTAGTTGTTCAAGTTTTCAACTTGTCTTGTTTTCAAATTTTAAATTGAATTTTAAATGTGCAAGCAAAGATTTAAAGTGAGTTTTAAATCTAAGTTTAAGTTATGAATTCAAATTTCATTTTGAATCGTAGTTGTAAGTGACTAAGTATTTAAATAACTTAGAAAGGGGTTTATTGTTTAAAAATGTTTTTTAAAAGAAATTTAAATTTAAATTTGAAATTGAAATGTAAAGAAATGTTTTAAATAATTTTAAACTAATTCAAATCTGTTTGAATCTTTGTTTTATAAATTTAAGTGATAAGGTAAATTCAAATGTTTTGAATTTAAAAGGGGATTTGTTTTAAAATCTTGTAAAAAATTTCTTTTATAACAAAAGTAGTATTTATATTTAAAAGGGTTTTAAATTGATTTTAAAACTTGTTTAAGTTAAATTATAATTTAATGATTTGTTTTTTAATTATTAGAGTAATTAAATGGATGATTAATTTATTTTATAAATTAATGAAATAAATAATTACTTAAATTTAGGGTTTAATCTTAAAAAGTTAAGATTGATTAACTGGTGATTTAAGATTCATTAATTAAATAAGATTATTTTTTAATTAATGATTAATAATTAATTAATGAAGTAATAAAGGATTAATTAAGTTATAATTTATACTTAATTAATTTAATAATTAGGGGTTAATTAATGGGTTATTAATGATTAATTAATTTTAATTAATAATTAAAATAAGTTAATTATTTCAGAAAAATAATTAATGAATTGTTGATAGTTAATGAAGGTCATTAACTAAGGATTATTTAATAATTAATTAATGTGATTAATTTCAATAATTAATTAGATTAATTTAAAGATAATCATTTGTGTAAGTTATTAAGTATAATTACTTATGGATGTAATTAAGGAATTAATTACTAATTGTAATTAATTGAGTTTAATTTGATTAGATTAAGTTAATTAATTCAGTTTAATTAATTTAAATTAATCCTTTGAGGATTATGAAGTATAATTACTTAATGTAATTAAATGAAGAGAAATTACTTAGAGAAGTAATTAATGGGTAATTACTGGATGTAATTAATTGAAGGTGATTTATTGGTGAAAGTAATTTGAGTATGATTGCTTTGTGAATTATTCAAGGGATTAATTGAAGATAATTAATTAGGGAGTAATTAATTTATTTGGTAAAACAATTAAGGGTAGTTAATTACTGAATGAAGTTAATCAAAGGTGATCAACAATTATGGTTTAAATGAAGATTAATTACTTAATGTAATTAATTTAATTAGGAGAATGTAATTAATGATGTAATTAAGAATGGGTTTAATTAGAAATAATTAATAAATAAAAGAAATTAATTTATATAATAATTAAGAAGTAATGTAATTAATTCATGGTTAATTAAATAAGAAAGTAATTAAAGATTAATTACTGTATTTGGTTAAGTATAATTAATTTGAGAAATTAATTAGTGGATAATTACGTAAAGGTTAATTAATCAGGGATGATTAATTAAAATGAATAATTGATTAATGATTAATTAATTAATTGATTGATAATTAATTAATAAGTGATATAAGCAAGTTCATATTGATAAAGTAATTAATTTAATTTATTTTAAATTAATTTGAATGATGTAAATAATTTAATTCATTTTAAATTAATTATATTTGGTGTGATTATAAATCATGGCTTATATGGTTGGATAATGTTGTTTGCCTTGAATGGTTTGATCTCGGATATGAGATAGATAATGTTGAGTGATATGGATGCATTGGTTGCGTTGTGATGATGATTTGGATTACCTTTTGGATGATGATAATATGGTTTATCTGTTGTGATAATATTGATTATCTGTTGTGAATCTGTGATTTATCTATTTGTGTATATAGATAATTGAATTGTTTTAAACCTTCAAAACAACTTGGCCTTAAAAGACACACTTTGGATTTTGATGAGACCGGGATCAGGTTTCCATATTTGGATATTCGAAAACCACATCGATCCAAATTAACGATAGGTCGTGAATCTCTTGTGAAGAGTGAAGATTCGAGATGTAAGGACTATACGTCAGTATAACTCTGAGGGTGATTCCGTAATGAGTTTGACGGAACTAGTTCTTATATGTTCGAGATGGTGATTTAGAGTGCAAGGGTCATTATCGTTAACTCTGAGGGTGATTCCAAAACGAGTGTAATGAGATAGTGCCTTCGGTTTCGTTCGAACCCGGAACGAACTTGTATGGATTGAATGCTTTCAGAACATCGTCAGGTGGACGATGAGCATTCTAAGAGATGTGTTCTCTAAAGGTAATCATAGCCTCAAGCCTCATCAACTAGGAATGACTAAAACAGGGGAGGTGAAGCAAGGCTTCGTGGGTAGCTCCCACTGGAGAGCGAGATTTACCCCTGTCTAGAGGTCCCTTTTTATTCCGGCTGTGTGGGTGGTTGGAATGTAAGTCAACTGCGGGGTTATCTTATTCGGGACTGTCCAGTAAAGGGTGGTTTTGGTCTTGTGTTGCAGGGGAGCGGGCGCACTCCTCGGTACGTTGATCTAGGCCACATACTACGACGGGCGATACCCCAGTAGCCCAGCCATTGATGGAATCCACAATCCAACAAGTGCCAACGGTTTTGATTGTATTACCCACTTTTGTGGCTAGTAGCTGGAATTTAATCATGTAACAATTTTGGCTATTTCATATTTACTTGAAAACCCTAGACCTATTATAATATCACTTGATTTCCTATCAAATGTTTTGGTTAGCGTAAGGTAATCTTTTTCCATGTTTATGTGTGGGAAGTCTTACGTGATACCTTTCTTTTCAAAAGATTTTCAAAGTTAAGCAACTTTAACATGTTACTCCCACCAGACCCATGTCTGACCCAGAGTTTATCTTCTATTTTCTTAAACTCTTGGGTACTCAAATTTTTACGAGTAGCCAAGGGATTCAGGTTAGCTTTGACGAATTAAGGAGCAATGGAGCAGGAGGCTTCTGCGTTGTAGATATATAGTTCCGCTGTGTGTTCTCTGTGTTGGTACCTCTTTGTTGAGTTGTATTGGGTTGTATAACTAGACAGGTGTTCATAACAGTCTAGTATGTGATGTATATTCTGTGTAACTCTGATAGTGTTGTATATATATGTAATACTTTTGTTATTAATATAATTTATTCATTCCGCTGTTTAGATTCTGATGAGTTGTCTCTTTCTTCTTCTCTTTCTTTCTATTCTCTATCAATTTCTTTCTTCATGATGATATGACTTTTCTGTGGTGAGAAAATCGGGTCGTCACAGGTGGTATCAGAGAGCTAGGTTGAGTGAATACCTAGGCTTTGTAGTGATTTCTTTCTTGAGAGAGCGTATTTGTATTTATATATACACACACACACATATATTTATTTCTACCTGTTCATTGAGTTACCTGTTCGGGTTTTTTCAATATAAGTTATATATGTAGATAAGGTAGTAGGGTGTGTAACACGACAACTACCGATGGTTGGAGTTTGAGTGTTGAGGTTGGAAGTGTATGTGTCGAGACCGTAGACCTAATACCGTCTCGATTGAGTTGTGCAGAGTATAGAATTTCATAGATCTCTGAAGGAAACCTGTTAAGGGTTCAGAATTCATCTTTGAGTTGGATGAGTATAGTTTGGATCTGTCGGTTAGGAAGAAGAAAATGATGGTATCTCGATACCTCAGGAATTAGTAGCTGTGTGAAGAGACACAATGACTATGGATGTCTTCGAAGATTTTTCTTTGGGACAAGTTTTAGAAGTATATCTGCTTCGATGTTGTGGCTGGGTTCAGTAGGATGTTTCTGTCCGGTTTGAGGTCCGAGTTTCTCGAAGAGCTTTGGATTAGGAAGTCTTTGGCGTTGGTGTCGGCAGTGCAGCTTGGAGTGTTCTGTGTACTGGCAAGGAGGTCTTCTAGTAGCAGTTTTCTGGAGAGGGAGTTCAGAAGCAGCAGAGTGGATTCATTTCTTCGATAGATTGGCTAGTTAAGCATAGACTGTTCTGATTGGTAAAGAGAGAACGGTTTACTTTGGGTATTGGACTGGTTGATCGCAAAAGTGACGTGCGATAGTTTGTGTGTTCTCTTGAGCTATGAGAAGTTAGTCCGCATCTAGAGATTGAGTTTTCTTATCGACTGGATTCCAGGAGTGCTACTGGTGGTTCAGTTTAGTAGAAGGATCAGATTGGGCATCTGAGTTATCTTTTATGGATCTGTTGAACCATATTTCTAAGGTGTGTTGTCCAGGTTGTGCCCGAGTTTTCTTCTACTCCAGATCAGAGTTATGCAGCAGAAGCAGTTTGGGAGTGCTTTTGTTCTTTATTTTCCGGATTAGGAGAAGTTTGTAGTCTTCTGCTATTTATGGAGTAGAGTTGGTGTTCTTGGTTTGTGATTGATCTTGAGGAGATCATTCTGTTGAGTTGTTTGGTCCAGTTTATTTCCAAAGATATCAGCGAAGGTTGAGCTGATCAGGAGAGATAAGGCAGCCCAGGATAGTCAGAAGTGTTTTGTGGATAAGAAACGAAGGAATTAGGATTCCGGAGTCGGAAATTTGATTTTGGGTAAGTTTTATCCGATCTAAGGAGCTATAAGATTGAGTGAGACTGGGTAAGTCAACTCCGAGGTGTTTTGGATCTTCTCTGTGTTTTTGTGAGCATTGGTGTTTGATTTTCAAGAGTTGAATTTCCAGTTTGGATAACTGGGATTCAGTATGTTTCACGTATCTCTAAGGGAGTATGTGTTTGATAGTTCTGGCTTTGGAACCAGGAGTTCGGAAGAGTTTGGTTGTTGAGTCAGACTCGTCTATAGTCTGACATTCTGTTTAGAGTTGTTGATAGGAGCTCTGTAGCTTAATAGTATCGATTGTTGGATTCTGTAGAGCGAGTATCCCGATAATTATACCAGGGAAACTCGTGGAAATTTTATCTAGAATTTTTCTGGATAATTAGATTTGTTTTTTTTGAATGAATTGGTTGCTATGGTTGTTAGCATATGATTGATATATGCTTGCGTTTTAAAATTAAATATTAAGATAGATTATTAAATTAACTTTGCTTTTAAATTTCGAGGACGAAATTCTTTTAAAGAGGAAGGAATGTGATATCCCGAAAATTTGGCAATATAAATTTAATAATCTGTGCTAAAAATTGAATTGATTTGATAAATTTTGATAATAAATTTGAATTGATTAAATAATCATCTTTTAATAAATATTGAAATTTGTAGATTGCATCTTTTCAAAGCTAATAAATTGTTTTCTGTTTATAATATATATAATTGTATATATTGTAATCTGATAAACTTTGATTTGGAACTTAGTAAATGAATCAATTTTTAATTTTAATTAATATTTGGTAAATTGGAAATTTGATTTAAATTTAACATTTAACTTTTCAAAACAATTTAATAAATAATTATATGGTTTATAATAAAGGAAAGTCTTATTTGTTTAGATATATATATTTTAATTAACTTAAATATGAATTTAAATTAGATTAACATTAAAAGCTTGGTTTTATTTTATTTTTAAATATTGTTTGAATTTATATATAAGAGTTTAAAATACAATTTACATGTGATCTTAATTTATTAAGTAATAGAAGTAATTTATGATCTCTTTTATAAATCATTTTAAATACTGTTTAATTTGTTATTTTCAGATAATAATGACAATACTTAGTTCTTATGAACATAAATAGATTTTTATAGAAATAAGTTTTGTTATTTTTAATTTTAGTTGGAGTTATATATGAATATATATATATAACTTGATTTTTAAATTAGGTTTTGTAATTTAATTTAAATTTGAATTTGATGTTTTGAAATTTAAAAGAATAAATACTTAAAAATATTTGAATAAGCTTATATTTATATTTGTTTGTTTTATTTTTCTTTAATAAATTTAAAGGAGAGGAAATTCATTTGTATATATACATAAGAATAATAAATTAAGGTTTAAAAGTTTTGTAAACAATTTAGATAAAATTAAAATACTCATAAGACATGTGTTAATTTATTAACACCTAATTGATATGTGTTAAGTTATAAAGCTATTAAAATGACAAATGTTTAAAATTTAACAAGTGTCTTATTTTTTTTCTTTTTATTGTATTTTTAATCAAATCAAAAAATTTCTTTTATAAACCCATCTCCTCTAAAATTCATTTTTCTTTCTATTCTTTTTTTTCAAATTTGAGTAATCTTCAGCTAACAAAGATCTGTAATCAAAAAAGCCAAGATCAAAACAGAAATTCTGTTCAATAAAATCTGCCAATTTCTTCTTCAAACCTGTTTGAATCTTCCTCTAAACCAAAACTATCTTCAAAACTGAATGCATGTGAATCTGAAGTGAAAGCCATCCTTAAAACTGCAGCCCCTCAATTCAAGTACCCGAAATTCATTTGCAACTTCAAAACCATGCATGCATCTGCAGTCTGCATTTCTGTTTAAAATCAACAATGCCTGAAATTTCTTTACTTGGAATCAAACATGCAACTGTAAATTTGGAAAACACAAAGTACTACAACAACTTCAAGTTTAAAAAGCAAAGCATCGCAGTAAAATCAAGATTAAAGTTTGAAAATATAAAAGAAGCAACTCCAGTTTCAAAGCTTTCAATAAACAGAGGCTCTGCTACTAAAATCTGTGAGTAACCTCATTTTTCAAATATAGTATGAATTTTGGATGTTTACTTTACTCTGGAAATAAAAATATTTGCATGTCATTTATAAGTTCATTGCTGGTATTTATATATATGAATATATATGTAGTTGTGTATGCTTCTGGGAATCTATTCTTTGTACTTAAGTTCCAGGTTTTAAGAATGTGCTTAAAACTCCATTTCAGATTGATACAATCTGTGTTAAGGATTTATGATTAAATCAAATATGGTTATGTAATATAAATTTAAAGTTAAGTTTTTATTTAATAAAAAAAGAAAAAGAAAACCTGTAATGTCTTTGGAAATAGCAAGATACTACAGAACATTTTATTTTTTATATAAGTATAATTTTAATTATCCTGATTTGTAGAATTAGGGATATAAATTGATTACTTAAACAAATACTTGAATTTTAAAACCTAAATCAGAATTTTTAGGTTTGAATTGATTGTGAATTTCTGGTTTATTCAAAAATGGGGTTTTGGGTTGGAGCTGTCAACCAAGGAGGTCAGGTGGCCATGGTACTCTCTGGTGATAGAGTAGTGAATGAAGATTCAAGGAAAAATACTGGATGATGGATTAAAGCATGGGGGCAGTGGTGTTTAGGGATTGAAATAATTAACCCTAGTTTTTCTATGTTCAAGAAAATTTATCACCGTGGTTTTTTTAAATGATCGAGTTCTTCGTGATTCGAGCTGGTGATAGATGGGGTGTGGGAGTGGATGTGGCCGGAGGTGTAGATTTCACTGATGATCGGAAATAGGTGTTTGAGGCAATTACCTGATTTCAACATTTCTCCTGTTTGAAGCTTGAATGCCCGATTTTGAGCTAGGGGTTCTGCATTCAAATTTTGGGTTGGAATGGCATTAGGAGATGACCGATGACTTGCTCGTGGGGTCGTGAGAGGCCGGAGGTGGTGAGGGGGTTGGTGCAGGTGCACGGTATCATGTGGTATCAAATTAGGTTTGGGGAGGATTGTATTCTCGAGTTTTGTTTCGGGTTGATTCTCTTGTAGCTCGAAGATTTGGGGCATGAGACTCGAAGTATAATGTTGTGGGTTCAGGGGAGAATGGATAATACAGGTTTATGTGTAAACCTGTCAGTACCCACCTGTTTTGAATAAATTGCAAAATGGAAATGGTACTGGAGATACTCGAAATTTGTTAACATTTTACTCGAGTTATTTTAGTGTTTAGCTCGAGTTAGTTGTTCAAGTTTTGAACTTGTCTTGTTTTCAAAATTTAAATTGAATTTTTAAAGGTGTAAGCCAAGATTTAAAGTGAGTTTTAAATCTAAGTTTAAGTTATGAATTCAAATTTCATTTTGAATCGTAGCTGTGAATGACTAAGTATTTAAATAACTTAGAAAGGGGTTTATTGTTTAAAAATGTTTTTTCAAAAGAAATTTGAATTTAAATTGGAAATTGAAATGTAAAGAAATGTTTTAAGTAATTTTAAACTAATTCAAATCTAAATTTGAATCTTTGTTTTATAAATTTAAGCGATAATGTAAATTTAAATGTTTTGAATTTAAAAAGGGATTTGTTTTAAAATCTTGTAAAAATTTTCTTTTATAAGAAAAGTATTATTTAAATTTAAACGGGTTCTAAATTGATTTTAAAACTTGTTTAAGTTAAACTATAATTTAATGATTTGTTTTTTAATTATTAGAGTAATTAAATGGATGATTAATTTATTTTATAAACTAACGAAATAAATAATTACTTAAATTAAGGGTTTAATCTTAAAAAGTTTAAGATTAATTAACTGGTGATTTAAGATTCATTAATTAAATAAGATTAGTTTTTAATTAATGATTAATAATTAATTAATGAAGTAATAAAGGATTAATTAAGTTATAATTTATACTTAATTAATTTAATAATTATGGGTTAATTAATGGGTTATTAATGATTGATTAATTTGCAATGAATAATTAAAATAAGTTAATTATTTCAAAAAAATAATTAATGAATTGTCAATAGTTAATGAAGGTCATTAACTAAGGATTATTTAATAATTAATTAATGTGATTAATTTCAATAATTAATTAGATTAATTTAAAGATAATCGTTTGTGTAAGTTATTAAGTATAACTACTTATGGAAGTAATTAAGGAATTAATTACTAATTGTAATTAATTGAGTTTAATTTGATTAGATTAAGTTAATTAATTAAGTTTAATTAATTTAAATTAAACCTTTGAGGATTATGAAGTATAATTACTTAATGTAATTAAATGAAAAGAAATTACTTAGAGAAGTAATTAATGGGTAATTACTGGATGTAATTAATTGAAGGTGATTTATTGGTGAAAGTAATTTGAGTATAATTGCTTTGTGAATTATTCAAGGGATTAATTGAAGATAATTAATTAGGGAGTAATTAGTTTATTTGGTAAAGTAATTAAGGGTAGTTAATTACTGAATGAAGTTAATCAAGGGTGATTAACAATTATGGTTTAAATGAAGATTAATTACTTAAAGTAATTAATTTAATTAGGAGAATGTAATTAGGATCATTAATTATTATAATTAATGATGTAATTAAGAATGGATTTAATTAGAAATAATTAATAAATAAAAGAAATTAATTTATATAATTAATTAAGAAGTAATGTAATTAATTCATAGTTAATTAAATAAGAAAGTAATTAAAGATTAATTATTGTATTTGGTTATATAATTAATTTGAGAAATTAATTAGTGGATAATTACTTAAAGGTTAATTAATCAGGGATGATTAATTAAAATGAATAATTGATTGATGATTAATTGATTGATTGATTGATAATTAATTAATAAGTGATATAAGCAAGTTGATATTGATAAAGTAATTAATTTAATTTATTTTAAATTAATTTGAATGATGTAGTTAATTTAATTCATTTTAAATTAATTATATTTGTTGTGATTATAAATCATGGCTTATATGGTTGAATAATGTTGTTTGCGTTAAATGGTTTGATCTCGGATATGAGATAGATAATGTTGAGTGATATGGATGCATTGGTTGCATTGTGATGATGATTTGGATTACCTTTTGGATAGTGATAATGTGGTTTATCTGTTGTGATAATATTGATTACCTGTTTTGAATTTGTGATTTATCTATCTGTGTATATAGATAATTGAATTGTTTTAAACCTTTAAAACAACTTGGCCTTAAAAGACACGCTTTGGATTTCGATGAGAGCGGGATCGGATTTCCATATTTGGATATCTGGAAACCACATCGATCCAAATTAACGATAGGTCGTGAATCTCTTGTGAAGAGTGAGGACATCTATACGTCAGTATAACTCTGGGGGTGATTCCGTAATGAGTTTGACGGAACTAGTTCTTATAGGTTCGAGATGGTGATTTAGAGTGCAAGGGTTATTGTCGTTAACTCTAAGGGTGATTCCAAAACGAGTGCAACGAGATAATGCCTTCGGTTTCGTTCGAACCCGAAACAAACTTGTATGGATTGAATGCTTTCAGAACATCGTCAGGTGGACGATGAGCATTCTAAGAGATGTATTCTCTAAAGGTAATCGTAGTCTCAAGCCTCATCAACCGGGAATGGCTAAAACAGGTGAGGTGAAGCAAGGCTTCGTGGGTAGCTCCCACTGAAGAGCGAGATTTACCCCTATCTAGAGGTCCCTTTTTATTTCGGCTGTGTAGGCGGTTGGAACATAAGCCAACTGCGGAGTCGTCTTGTTAGGGACTGTCCAGTAAGGGATGGTTCCGGTATAGTGTTGCAGGGGAGCGGGCGTACTCCTCGGTACGTTGATCTAGGCCATGTACTGTAACGGGCGGTACCCCAGTAGCCCAGCCATTGATGGAATCCACATTCCAATAAGTGCCAACGGTTTTGATTGCATTATCCACTTTTAAGGCTAGTAGCTGGAATTTAATCATGTAACAATTTCGGCTATTTCATATTTACTTGAAAACCCTTGACCTATTATAATATCATTTGATTTTCTATCCAATGTTTTGGTTAGCGTAAGGTAATTTTTTTTCCATGTTTATGTGTGGGAAGTCTTACGTAATACCTTTCTTTTCAAAAGATTTTCAAAGTTAAGCAACTTTAACATGTTACTCACACCAGACCCATGTCTGACCCAGAGTTTATCTTCTGTTTTCTTAAACTCTTCGGTACTCAAATTTTTACGAGTAGCCAAGGGATTTAGGTTAGCTTTGACGAATTATGGAGGAGCAATGGAGCAAGAGGCTTCTGCGTTGTAGATATATAGTCCCGCTGTGTGTTCTCTGTGTGGGTACCTCTTTGTTGAGTTGTATTGAGTTGTATAACTAGACAGGTGTTTATAACTGTCTAGTATGTGATGTATATTCTGTGTAACTCTGATAGTGTTGTATATATATATGTAATACTTTTGTTATTAATATAATTTATTCGTTCCGTTGTTTAGATTCTGATGAGTTGTCTATTTCTTCTCTTTCTTTCTATTCTCTATCCTATTCTTTCTTCATGATGATACGACTTTTCTGTGGTGAGAAAGTCGGGTCGTCACATTAATACCAAAATTCACCTATGAAATTTTGGTGCTAAGTTATGTACCCTCCTCATAATTATAGCTTCACTTGTAGTTGAAGCATAATTTGATTGGACTTGTTCACATAAAACAACACATTCGATTTGCATTGAAATATTGGTATTGACTTGACGCAGCGGATAATAACAAAACGATATAGATCGATGAAAGTAGCAAACGGTGGATTGAAGATACTGAAATGCCCAAATTAGTTGATCACAAAGATACCGAATTCTAGCTATCTTCGACACGTTGATCGCGCATGATACCATGAAAGAAGATCTATAATTCTTCAAACGTTGATCAAGCGCACTTGATACCGTGAATTGGCTTCAACGATCGTTGATTCGAGCGCACTCGAATAACCGAAAGTGGAGATGGGAGATCACACTCAACTACCAATTTAGATGAAAGCACACAGCAATCAAACAAAGTTTTTATTCCACAATCCACCCCTTCAAATGTACAACACACTCCCTATTTATAGTATTTTTACAACCGGCTCCTTAAGTCGTACACGACTTACGATTCACCCTTAGGTCGGCAACGACCTATCAATAAACGCGGCTCAAACACTTAAGTCGTACACGACTTAAAACATTCGACCCAGATTACCTACGACATAACACACATAGCGCCTAAATCACAAACGACCTACGACTTACGGAATTACAACATATTACATCACTTAGGTCATAGACGACCTAACTAGTCACGACATAAGATTCAAACGACTTACGACTCAACATTCAACGACTCAAGGAAAATACAAACAAATTACAACATAACGTCACGACTTACGACTTATGTAACGACCCGTATTTTACGTGTCGATATAATCGTAGAATTATTAGGTCGTTAGTGTTGTTTATGTTCTCCTTAGCCTTAGTCGTATGGGAGGTTAACTCGTATAGGGATAGGTCGTGTACGAGTTACGAGATATGGGTTTCTGACCGACCTATAGTTAAGTCGTAGACGACTTAACGTGGTTGCACGAGCTAATGGGTCAGTATTAGGTCGTAGGCGACTTATAGGATTAGCGACCTATAGGATGGGAACGACCTAAGGTAGATATACGACCTATAGAAATGAGCGACTTAAGTTGGGACAGGTTAGCAACCTAGTAGTTGTAGTGAGTGTTAGCTCGTGCAGGTTTTGGCTCGGAGGAGCGACCTAAGGAGTTGACCGAGTTAAGGTTAGTATGCGTCCTATAAGAAGAGACGACCTAGAGTTAATGGCTAAGAGGTTCTAACGACCTAAGGGAGTTAGGTCGTGGATAACCTAGCAGCTGGGTGATGGTAGGAATGAGCGACCTAGTGATTTTCGTGTTAGGATAGGTCGTAAGCGACCTAAGGGTGCTGGGTCGATTTGAGTTGAGGTCGGTAGGCTAGTTAGGTCGCGTAGTTGTTAGGTCGTGTGGTTGATAGGTCGCGTGAGTACTTAACCTAGTTAGGTCGTGACCAGGTTAGGTCGTTAAGTCACAATGTTAATAGGTCGCTAGGCCACAGGAGTGTTAGGTTGTGAAGCAGATAGGTCGTAGGTCGTTGAAGGCGGCATGGTTTTAGGTCGTATGTTGTTAGGTCGCGTAAAGGCCTGGGGAGTTAGGTCGTTGACTCGGCATTTAGTTAGATCGGCATCGAGATAGGTCGGCCGTGTTTGTTAGCTCGTATGTCTCCGGGTTGGTTAGGTCGTTAGGTCGTTGGAGTGTATAGGTCGGCAGCGACCTATGTTAGGTCGGGGTTTTTAGGTCGGCAACGACTTAAGCCTACGCGACCTAAGGGCGTTTTCAGCCTATAAATAGAGGGGTTTGGCTCACTTTTTGGCATCGGTTTTTGAAGCGACGAAGTGCTGCCATTTTAAGAGCTCGACTACAACATTTCTTCATCTTCTTTTCTCCATTCCAATCTAGTTCTAACATCCGTCAAGATCGAAGATTGAAGAGCCAAAGTTGAAGATCTTCATCCGACGAAGCTAGATTTCACCATTTCAAGCGAGATTTCGACGAATCGAGCTTGAATCCTTGCTGTCCAGATCTTTAGTTGATAGTTGTTGAAGTGTTTGGGTGATTCGGTGAGTGGTAGTTATCTCTCACGCGGACCCAAAGGAGTATATTGGATTGGTGGCTTGTTTGAGTGTTAAAGTTACAGATTTCATGCATTTTTCTTAGTTCCAAGACTAGATTCATTACTTTTGAAGATGTTTACCTATGCAAGTTCAATTAACAAGTTATAGAGACAAAACCCATGTTTTATATCTGATAGATCTATGCTAAAATCCATGATTTCATATATGTTAAACTTATGCTCATTTATTTACGAAATTACCATTATAGTTGATATTGCTTCATTAAATCTTGTTTGAATGCTTGATTGTTTGGATGTATGATTGATTTGATTGTCTCGAGATAGCTTGTAGTTGATTTGGGACAAGATGTTTGAAGATGATTCAAAAGCTAAGTGGAAAGGCTCTTGAATGGTGAAAGCTGCTGTGGCATATGAAGCGGATGATGAAGCTCATATGGATAGGTTCGAGGACTTTGCTATAGTTAGAGGAAGCGAAGTATGATGACGAAATGGACTTTGCCATGATATGTTGAGGCGAAGTATGATGATGAGATGGACTTTGCTAAGATGCGTTGGAGCAAAGCATGATGTGGAAGCCTTGGTTTAATCCAGACGGGATCATCCCAAGCATGTTGATTACTCGATGATGCGGTTCGAGTTGGTGGATAATGGTGGGCTCGAGAGGTGCTTGAGCTATAATGGGAATAGTCGTCGAGGAGGATGACTAGAAGGCTGAGATCTTATCGTTATTGAAGGTTCTAGCAAGCTCAAAGCAAGAGTACGTAGGGTAGATCCGTTAAATCCAGGCGCGGGTCATGATGACGTGCTAGTACTCTGGGTAGATTCGTTATACCTAGGCACGGGTCACGGTGACGTGCGGAGTTATGTCTAGAACCGGGGTTGCCATTAGCCCTTGACGGATGGTTGAAAGATGAGTTGGTCATTCAATTAACGATAAAATCAAGGCAATGATAACATTGATAGCCAGAGTCATGGATGTTTGGTTGTATTATCATTCGGTCTCAAGAGCGGTGTTTTCTGGGTGCTTATCTGATCTTGGTTTAGGCCTTGGGGGTTTGTATTTGGAAAACATCGACCTTGACTCAAGTGATTATTGCTTCACTTTAATTATCTGCTTTGCTATGCTTGCTTCTCCTTAGTGTGTGTCTGGGGGCTACCACTGTAAAAAGAGGTGGAGTGGGTTGATTTGGGTTCCTATTCCTTTTATCCTATATGTTCCTTTGGTATGTTAGATAGTTGATTTACTGCTCACTAAGACTGTTGTCTGACTCAAGGTTTTATGTCTCCTCTTATTACCTTGGGCTGTTCATCCATGTTTGGGATGGGCAGACTAGGTGACAGGTGGCAGGTGCTGATCTTAGTGGCTCATGCTGATGATGACGAAGACGAGCAGGAGGCTTTACATATTATTTTCATATTCTATGTACTGGATATTCCGCTGATTGTTGATTATTCTGAGTGCTATGTAGTGAGGCTTCTTGTATTCATGACTCAGACCATGTATAAAGCTATTATGATTAGATGATGATATTCTGTTCTATGGGAGCTTCACTATATTATATTTCTCTATTGTATTTTGTCCATGCGCTGTGAGTTATACGATAGATTCTGCAATGTTTATTCCACCCTTGACTATCGTCCATGGCTGCCTGGCACACTTTCAGCGCACTATTTTCTTGTTTTGGTGCGGAAGTCATGGGCGGTCGTTACATTTGGTATCATAGCTTTGGTTAATCGATTTTAGCCAACGCTCGCTGACGTAACTACGTAAGAGAGACGTAATTGTATTTTGATGGATGATTACTATATATAATATAGTAGTTAGAAGGATTTGAACTCCTTATGCAGTTGTTTCTCAAGGTGTTCTAATCATTCTTTTTACAGATATTAAGGATGAGTCGAGGCGAGAGACAAGCTGCTAGGGAAAGCCGTGCTGCTAGGGAAGCTGTTGATTATGCTCCTATGTTTGAGGCCATGATGACTTCGATCATGAGGAGGATACCAGCATCAGGACCGTCAGTGGATGTGGGAGTTCAAGTTCAAGCTCCAAGGCCGGTGGATTTTGCTAAGCTTTGCAAGGACTATACTTCTCTTGGAGGAAAGGTTTTCTTAGGAACGGAATCGACTATTGAAGTCCAAAGATGGATGGATGCTTGTAGGAGGATCTTTGGAGATTTAGGAATTGGGGATGCAACTAAGAGGAAGCTTGCATCGAGACAGCTTCAAGGGAGAGCTGCTGATTGGTGGAATTCTATCACCATAGATACTCCAGAAGAAGAGATTACTTGGGAGCAATTCCAAGTTAGATTTGAAGCCAAGTTTATCTCTACAGCTCAGAAGTCTGTTTTGTTTAAGAAGTTTGTTGAACTCAAGCAGGGTGGGAGGCCAGTTCTTAAGTATGTTTCTGAGTTTGAGGCTCTGTCCAAGTATGCTAGATCGTATATTGAATCTCCCTACCAGAAGAACGAGAAATTCGTGACAGGCTTGGACAGTTATCTTGGAAGACAGTTGGTGGATCATCTGGACGATCCATTTGAGAAGCTGGTGGAGAAAGCTCTCAGGCACGAGAGTTTGTTTCCTAAGGAAGTATCTGTTGTTGCTGTGACCAAGGAGGAATCTAAACCACAGCAGGGTGGAAACAAGAAGAGGAAGCAGCAACAGCAGAAGGGTAAGGATGGTCAAAAGAAGCTGAAGGGGGAAAAGACCTGCTATAATTGTCGGCAGAAGGGCCATCTCTCCAAGGATTGCAAGAATCCGAAGGTGTTGTTGAAGTGCTACAACTGTGACAAGCTGGGGCATATTAAGAAGAATTGTCCGGAACCGTTGAGGGAAAAGCGGATTGTGAAAGCTTATGCTTTCGGGGCTGTTCAATCGTCTTCGAAAGCTCCTACTACTGAAGAGAAGGGGAAGAGTGTGGTGGTTCAAGGTACTCTTTCCATTTGTGGTGTTCCAGTTAGAGTTTTGTTTGATACTGGAGCATCTCATTCTTTTGTTTGCAATGAGTTGGTAGACCGGTTAGGTTTGGAACCGGATATTGTTGATAGACCATTGGTAGTGACTAATCCAGTTGGGGGTTCGTCTTGTTTGTGTATGCTATGCCGTGGTCTAGTTGTGTCGAGTCGTGATTGCTCTTTTGTTTGTGATTGCTTTGTTCTGAACTTTGCGGGGTTCGGAATTATTTTGGGTATGGACTGGCTTAGGAAGTATGCGGCAAAGGTTGATTGTGAGAAATTGGAGGTGACAGTCGAGAATGTGGAGGGGCGAAAGGTTGTGATACGATGTAAGCATTAAGAAGGCGTTTTCATGAGCTTCATGTATTCGCTGGTTGTTCCACGGGATGGACTGTCATCGATGCCAATCGTGAATGGATTCGAGGACGTCTTTGACGAGGTCAAAGGGTTACCGCCGCATAGGGAGATCGAGTTTCGTATCGATCTAGTTGAGGGAGCCAGACCTGTTGTGAAGCCTCTTAGGCGGATGGCGCCTAGAGAACAGCAAGAGTTGAGGGTGCAAGTTGATGACCTTTTACGGAAAGGATTCATTCGGCGTAGTGTGTCAGAATGGGGTGCACCAGTTGTTTTCGCAATTAAAGCGGATGGATCGTTGAGGTTGTGTGTCGATTATCGTGAACTGAATAAGGTGACTAAGAAGAATAAGTATCCATTGCCGAGAATAGATGACTTGTTTGATCAGCTTCACGAGGCTAAGGTGTTTTCTCAGATGGATTTGGCAATGGGATTTCACCAGTTAAGAGTGGCGAAGGATAGTGTGCCGAAGACTGCTTTCAGGACACCATCCGGTTTTTATGAGTGGCGGGTAATGCCGTTTGGATTGACGAATGCACCAGCGTATTTTGTGGATCTTATGAATAGAGTGTTCAGAGATCAGTTGAACAAGTTCGTACTTGTGTTCGTGGATGATATTCTGATTTATTCTAGAACTGAGGAAGAGCACAAGACGCACTTGAGGATTGTTTTGGAAATCTTACGGAAACATCAGCTGAAGGCTAAGTTTTCGAAGTGTCACTTCTGGAAGAGTGAAGTGAGATTCTTAGGCCATGTTATTTCTGGAAATGGAATAGCGGTTGATCCCGCTAAGGTGGCAGCAATCCAGGATTGGGTTAGACCTAAGAATGCATCCGATGTAAGAAGCTTTCTTGGATTAGCAGGATATTATCGTCGGTTTATCAAAGACTTTACCAAGATAGCTGCACCGTTAACAGGATTGACGAAGAAGAACCAAGTGTTCAGATGGGATGATAAGTGTGAGCAAGCTTTCGTAATCCTAAAAGAGCGACTAAAAAGTGCTCCTGTTTTGACTATTCCAAGTGGGAATGATGAGATGGTGGTTTACACCGATGCATGTGGTACTGGACTTGGAGCAGTGCTAATGCAAAAGGATAGAGTTGTTGCGTATGCAAGTCGACAACTAAAGCCGCATGAAAGGAATTACCCGACTCATGATTTGGAGTTGGCGGCGATTGTGTTTGCTCTGAAGATGTGGAGACATTATCTATTGGGAGTTCGATTCGAGTTGTTTACGGATCACAAGTCTTTGAAGTATCTTTTCTCCCAAAAGGATTTGAATCTTCGGTAGCAACGGTGGCTAGAGTTTTTGGCATCATATGATTTGGTATAGCTTATACTCCGGGAAAAGGTAACGCAGTAGCTGATGCGTTGAGTCGAAGACATGCCGGATTGGGAGCCATGTTTTCGGAATGGAAGAGTCTCGAGTATTTGGCTGGATTTGATTTCAAGCCCAGATGTGAATTGGAACCTGAAATGTTGGCAAACTTATCGATAAGGCCTACTCTAGTGGAAAGAATTGGCGAGGGGCAAAAGCGAGACGATAAGCTTGTCAATATTATCCGTGATTTGGAATCTGGGTTGGACCCGGAAAAGGATAAAGGATTCTAAGTTGATCAAGAAGGTTGGCTTCGGAAGCAAGGACGACTAATTGTTCCCGATATCGATGAATTGAGAGAAGAAGTTCTAAGGGAAAGTCATCACTCGAACTTGACAATTCATCCAGGTGGAAATAAGATGTATCGGGATATGAAGAGAACCTATTACTGGGAAGGTATGAAGAAGGATGTTGGAAGTTTCATTTCCAAATGCATGAATTGCCAGTTGGTAAAAGCTGAGCGGAAGAAGCCAAGTGGATTGCTTCAGCCATTAGAGGTTCCTACATGGAAGTGGGAGAAGATATCGATGGATTTTATCGATGGTCTACCTAGAACCAGAGCAGGGAATGACGGGATTTGGGTCATAGTAGATCGTTTGACCAAGAGTGCAAGATTCATTCCTGTTCGATCGACTAGGACTGCATCGAAGTTGGCTGAATTGTATGTTAAGTGGATAGTTCGATTCCATGGTATTCCGAAGAGTATAGTGAGCGATCGAGATCCATTGTTCACTAGTGGATTTTGGAAGAGCTTTCAGGAAGTTTTGTGAACCGAGTTGTGTTTGAGTACAGCTTATCATCCCCAAACAGATGGTCAGACCGAGAGAGTCAACCGAGTTTTGGAAGATCTCTTGAGAGCGTGTGTCTTGGATTTCAGAGGATCATGGGAAGATCATCTTCATTTAGTGGAGTTTGTGTATAACAATAGCTACCAGTCAAGTATTGGTATGGCACCATATGAAGCCTTGTATGGAAGACCGTGTAACTCTCCGACATGTTGGTTGGAAGCTGGAGAAAAACTGATGCTTGGGCCAGAGATGATTCGTCAGACTACGGATTTCATAGAGATCATTCGGCAACGAATGAAGGCAGCCCAGGATCGGCAGAAAAGTTATGCAGATAAACGTCGAAAGGATTTGGAGTTCGACGTAGGAGATATGGTTTTTGTGAAGATTTCTCCACTGAAGAATGTTATTCGATTCGGGAAGAAAGGAAAGTTGACTCCGAGATTTGTTGGACAATTCCCGATTATCGAGTGAATTGGAAAGCTCGCTTATAGATTGGAGTTACCAGAAAAGATGGCAGGGGTGCACAATGTTTTTCATGTATCTTATCTACGGAAGTATGTGCACGACTCAAATACGGTGGTTTCTGCTGATAGCTGTGAAGATTTGGAGGTTGATCTAGTGGTTACGAGACCTCGTAAGCCGCTTCGTGTTGTTGAAACCGACACGAAACAGCTTAGGAGGAAGACGATTACGTTGCTCAAGATACAATGGAGTGATGATGTTAACGACTGTACATGGGAGGAGGAAGAGAGGATGAAGGCAGCTCATCCTGAACTCTTCGAGGTATGGCCCTAAGGTGTCGTGGCATCTCATGAATTTGTAACTTGTTCTAATCGTAGAATTCTGCATGCTAGGATAGAAATTGGATGCATGGTTTGTTGATTGCTATGGAGGGTAGGCATGCAGAATAGTTTTGGTTGCTCTTGTTTGTTTGGAATTTCAGGGGCGAAATTCCTAAGGGGGAGAGAATGTAAGACCCGTATTTTACGTGTCGATATAATCGTGGAATTATTAGGTCGTTAGTGTTGTTTATGTTCTCCTTAGCCTTAGTCGTATGGGAGGTTAACTCGTATAAGGATAGGTCGTGTACGAGTTACGAGATATGGGTTTCTGACCGACCTATAGTTAAGTCGTAGATGACTTAACGTGGTTGCACGAGCTAATGGGTCAGTATTAGGTCATAGGCGACTTATAGGATTAGCGACCTATAGGATGGGAACGACCTAAGGTAGATATACGACCTATAGAAATGAGCGACTTAAGTTGGGACAGGTTAGCAATCTAGTAGTTGTAGTGAGTGTTAGCTCGTGCAGGTTTTGGCTCGGAGGAGCGACCTAAGGAATTGACCGAGTTAAGGTTAGTATGCGACCTATAAGAAGAGACGACCTAAGAGTTAATGGCTAAGAGGTTCTAACGACCTAAGGGAGTTAGGTCGTGGACGACCTAGCAGCTAGGGTGATGGTAGGAATGAGCGACCTAGTGATTTTCGTGTTAGGATAGGTCGTAAGCGACCTAAGGGTGCTGGCTCGATTTGAGTTTAGGTCGGTAGGCTAGTTAGGTCGCGTAGTTGTTAGGTCGTGTGGTTGATAGGTCGCGTGAGTACTTAACCTAGTTAGGTCGTGACCAGGGTAGGTCGTTAAGTGACGCAGCGGATTAATCAAACAAAACTTCAATCGATGGAATGTAGCAATCGGTGAGTTGAAGATACCAAAATGCCCAAGTTCGTTGATCCAAAGATACCGAACTCTAGCTATCTCAAACACGTTGATAGCGCACTATACCGTGTTCAAAGATCTACGATTCTTCGCACGTTGATCTAGCGCACTAGATTCCGTGAATCGGCTTCTACGATCGTTGAATCGAGCGCACTCGATTAACCGAAAGAGGAGATAGGAGATTACACTCAACTACCAATTGGTATGAAAGCACAAAGCTAACAAAAGAGAATTTTATTCAAAAATCAACAACCTCAAAATGTACAACACACGTGTATTTATAGGATTTCACAACACAGCCCTTGAGTCGTGACCGACTCATACCTTACGACTCATCTAAGTCGTTGCCGACTCATCTAAGTCGCTTCATACTGTTACTACAACACTTCATACGCAACCGACTCAAGCAGGCACGACTCACGACTCACGACTTCAACCACAACTCACCCGACTCAACCCGTTACGACTCACAGACAATACAAACGACTCAAACACGACCGACTCATATATTACATACATGACCCAACTTATGTCGTGAACGACTCACGACTCATCAAACACACAAGGTACACGACTCAACAAGCCAAGCGACTCAACTCCTTGCCGTCCTAACTCCCTCCGACTCAAGGCCTTCACTAGCTGGGGCTTTCCCTTGCTTCATGCTAAGTCGTAGACGACTCATGTAGATATCATTAGGTCGGTACTTCTTCTCCTGAGCTTGGTTAAGTCGCAAACGACTTATGGATAGACCATTGAGTCGTGGACGACTCAACTCCGATGCCTTGTTATCTCGGCCTGATTTCTCCCGTGGTTTGTTAGGTCGTGGACCTCCTTCCCTAGCTCGGAAACAACTCAAACCTTCATTGAGTCGTGGACGAGTCATTAAACTACACCACCAACTCGTGTTTCCAGGAATTAAAGTTTGCACAACTTCTTCTCTGGCCTTAGCTGCATCATCCTCCCCTGGTTGAGAAAAATTCGACCTCGAATTTGTAAATTCTTCCTCAACAATCCCACCTCCATGATATGGAATTAAATGTTTGATGTTAAAAACATCAGAAGTATAAACATCATCCGGTAACTTTAATCGATAAGCATTCTCATTAATTTTCTTCAAAACTTCAACTGGACCAATTTTTCGCGCCTTCAACTTGTTATAAGCACCCACTGGAAAACGATCCTTTGTCAATACAGCATAAACCAAATCACCTTCCTTAAATTCAACATTTCGTCACTTTAAATCTGCAGACTTCTTATACTTCTCATTCGATTTCTCCAATCGTTCCTGGACGATTTTATGACATTCAGTCAGCTCATCAACAAAATCAACAGCTCGTTTAATTGTTCCTTTCGCCTGTGGTACTACTGCCAAATCCAACGGTCCCCTGGGTAAATTTGAATAAACAATCTGAAATGGACAGAATCCCGTACTACGATTCACTGCATGATTATGTGCAAACTCAGCTTGGCATAACTTCATGTCCCAACTTCTCAAATTATCCTGTACAAGGCATCGCAACAAATTTCCCAACGATCTGTTAACAACTTCTGTCTGTCCATCAGTTTGTGGATGGTAAGCGCTACTAAAATTCAGCTTCGTTCCGACCATCTTCCACAAACTCAACCAAAAATGACTCAGAAAACGAGTATCTCTATCCGACACAATAGTCTCTGGCAATCCATGAAGTCGATAGATCTCCTTGAAAAACAACTGAGCAACATGAACAGCATCCGCCGTTTTCTTGCAAGCAACAAAATGTGCCATCTTCGAAAACCTGTCCACTACAACAAATATCGAATCATTTCCCCTTTGAGTTCTCGACAAACCCAAAACGAAATCCATGCTAATATCAACCCATGGCTTAGATGGTACTGGTAATGGCATATACAACCCTGCATTCGTCGCTATTCCTTTTGAAACCTGGCAAATATGGCATCTTTCCACGAATCTTTCAACCTCTTTTCTCATCGACGGCCAAAAGTAAGATTGTGAAATCAATTGTAAAGTGCGATCACGGCCCACATGCCCTTCCTCGTGTAACTCTTTGACAATTTTCAACCTCAAGCTACAGTCTGGAATACATAACTGATTTCTCTTAAACAGAAATCCATCAACCAACATAAATTCATCGGTACTCCCATCCTTCACTTTCTCAACATATTTCACAAAGTAAGGATCTTCATTAATCATCTCTGGCAACATTTCAAACCCCGTCACTTCAACCTTCATTGTCGTTAATAAATGACTCCTCCTACTCAAAGCATCAGCTACTCGATTTGTCACCCCTGATTTGTGCTTAACGACAAAAGTAAACTGCTGTAAATATGCAATCCATGATGCATGTCTCGCTGAAATTTTATCCTGCCCCTGTAAGTGCTTCAATGCCTCATGATCAGTGTACAGAACAAATTCTTTCTGAAATAGATAATGTCTCCAATGTTTAATCGTTTGCACCACAGCATAGAATTCAACGTCATATGTGTTGTATCTCATCTTCGCCCCTGATAACTTTTCACTGAAATAAGCAACTGGCTTCCCATTCTGACTCAGGACTCCTCCAATACCAACCTTCGAAGCATCAGTATGCAATTCAAACAATAACTGAAAATTCGGTAAAACAAGAATTGGTGCAGACGTCAACAATTCCTTGATCTTCTCAAAAGCAACCCCCGCTTCTTCTGACCATACAAATTGTTTCCCTTTCATGCAATCGGTAACTGGTGCCATCACACTACTGAAATGTGGAATGAACCTTCGGTAGAATGATGCCAATCCATGAAAACTTCTAACTTCAGTGATAGTTCTCGGCTGTGGCCAATTTCTAATAGCTTCAACTTTACTCTGGTCCACTTGGATTCCCTTCTCAGACACAACATATCCCAAAAATAACACACTTCTCGTCATGAACACACATTTCTTCACGGCTGCATAAAATTGTTCCTCACGAAGAATAATCAACACTTCCCTCAAATGTAGAACATGCTCCTCCATACTTCTGCTGTAAATCAGAATATCATCGAAATAAACCACGACGAACTTCCCAATGAATGGTCTAAAGATTTGATTCATCACCCGCATGAATGTACTAGGTGCATTTGACAAACCAAATGGCATAACCAACCATTCGTATAACCCCTCTCTCGTCTTGAAAGCTGTCTTCCATTCATCTCCAGGTCTGATTCGAATTTGATGATAACCACTCTTCAAATCAATCTTTGAAAATATAGTTGCCCCATTCAATTGATCTAACAAATCATCCAACCTCGGCAAAGGAAATCTATATCGAACAGTGATCTTATTCAAAGCTCTACTATCTGTGCACATCCTCCATGTTCCGTCCTTCTTTGGTACTAATAATGGTGGCACGGCACAAGGACTCAAGCTTTCCTGAACACGTCCCTGTTCCAACAACTCTTCCACCTGCCTTCGTAACTCCTCATGTTCCTTCGGACTCATTCGGTAATGTGGTCGATGTGGTAAAACTGCTCCTGGCACAAGATCAATCTGATGTTGAATGTCTCTAAGTGGTGGTAACTCCTTAGGTAACTCCTCTGGAAAGACATCTTCAAATTCTTTCAAAATTGGCTTTGTTTCATCTGGAATCTCAACTTCTTCACTACTCTCTCTCCCAATCAACAAAAACACTTCAGGTTCTTCCTCCACTTCCTTGACAAACTCCTTCAAAGTCAACAGAGTTTTTAATTCCTCAATCTCTTCTAACTTGCTCTCATTCTGTTGTTGCTTCTTGGGAACCAAAGTGATTTTAGTACCCTCGAACATGAAACTGTAGCTATTGGCACGACCATCATGTTGAACTGATCTATCAAACTACCACGGTCTGCCCAACAACAGATGACACACATCCATGTCTACAACATCACACCAAATTTCATCTTTGTACTTCTTCCCAATAGAAAAATTAACACAAGCTCTTCGACACACTTTCACTTCACCACCCTTCCTTAACCATGCTAGCTTGTACGGTTTAGGATGTTTCTCAGTCTTCAAGTTCAATTTCCTCACTGCTTCTATAGAAATAATATTATCACAACTCCCAGCATCAATAACGAACTTGCAAACTTTTCCCAGAATAGTGCATGTCGATTGAAAAATATTGCTTCTCAACCAACTACAATCCTCCTCTTGCTTTGGTGTAAGACATGACCTCCTCATCATAAGATTACAACCTTCATCTCCCGACACTTTTTCTTCCTCCTCAACATAAGGTATATTTGAACATTCTGCCTCCTCACCATCATCCTCCTCAACTTCTGCAACCATGGTTCTCTTCTTCGGCTTCGGACATTCATTGCTTTTGTGACCCAACTCCTGACAATTATAACATTTGAAAACACTGCTAACCTTCGCCTTCTCAGCCTCCTTCACCACTGGCTATGAAACAGGTTTAGGAACATTAGAACTTCCACCAACACCCCTTGCTTGATTATTGGAATTAGTAAACACACCACCTCCACGCCTTCCTTGTTTCTCCCAAGCCAACGCTTTCTGATGTGCCTCTGCAACGGATCTAGGATCGAACATATTAACCATATCCTGGATCTGCATTCTCAATCCCCCAATAAATCTAGCAGTTAGCTGTTCTTCCGTTTTCATAATATCATTCCTGGCAATGAGTTGGTAAAATTCATCAGCATAATCACTAACTGATTTTGTCCCTTGCCTCAGATTCTGCAACCTCTGGTACATAAGTGATTGGTAGTTGTAAGGTAAGAAAGTATATCTCATCAACTTCTTCATCTTATCCCACGATTCTATCTTTGACTTCCCCATTCTCTCCCTTGTAAGTTTAGTTTGCTACCACCACGCCAAAGCTCTCCCCCTCAACCTAGTAGCAACTAACTTCACTCTTCTATGCTCAGGAACTTCCTTGAAATCAAAGATCTCTTCAACATTTGAAACCCAATCTAAGAACTCTTCAGCAACCATCCCGCCTTTAAACTCCGGAATTTCCATTTTCATACCCGATTCCCATCGTCGATCATCTTCATCATCCCGGTAAGAATTTCGAACTTGATCTCGATCTCGATAATGAATACTAGCTCTATCACCTTCAAAATCAAAAGTACGCCTACATCGATCTCGACCATTATCATCCCTTCGTTCATGCATACTTCTTTGACTATGTCTCTCTTCATCTCTATATGCTTCATTGTCAAATTCACGTTGACTTCTTCTCTCTTCATGTGCATAGTCATGATGATCCCTTCGTGATGAAATTGACGTTTCTCTTCTATCTCTACAAGAATGTGGTGATACCCTCCTCGCTTCCGTAACCGATGGTGAAACTCGGTTTCCTCCATGGTTCGAGTTTGGTGATCTCCTCCTTTGATTCAAATCATTCATCAATCTCTCCAATTTTCCAATGCCTTCGTCAAATTTATCATTAATACGTTGTTCCATAAGTTCGGCTTCTTCTCTACGATACAAAGCTTCAACGTTTTGATGTCGATTAGCTCTCCTTGGTGGCATGGTTGAAAACTTCACAAACACTTCAACAATTTGAACACAAAACTTCAAAAACTTTCACAAACAACAAGGCACGGCTCAACAGTGCACGGCTTCCCTTGTCTCGGTTTGCTTTGCACGACTCAAAGTAACTCGGTCCAACACTTCAAACCTTGGCGCGCAAAACCCAAGACCAAATTCAAACAATGTCCGACACTTCGATCCAAAATGGAATAGATCAAACACTCCAAACTTGATGCAACTTCAATATGAACACAATGAACAACTTCAAACTTCAACAACTTGGCTCCAAGAATCAACTTAGCTATGATTGGCTAAGTATGGCTCTGATACCAATAATGACGCAGCGGATTAATCAAACAAAACTTCAATCGATGGAATGTAGCAATCGGTGAGTTGAAGATACCAAAATGCCCAAGTTCGTTGATCCAAAGATACCGAACTCTAGCTATCTCAAACACGTTGATAGCGCACTATACCGTGTTCAAAGATCTACGATTCTTCGCACGTTGATCTAGCGCACTAGATTCCGTGAATCGGCTTCTATGATCGTTGAATCGAGCGCACTCGATTAACTGAAAGAGGAGATAGGAGATTACATTCAACTACCAATTGGTATGAAAGCACAAAGCTAACAAAAGAGAATTTTATTCAAAAATCAACAACCTCAAAATGTACAACACACGCGTATTTATAGGGTTTCACAACACAGCCCTTGAGTCGTGACCGACTCATACCTTACGACTCATCTAAGTCGTTGCCGACTCATCTAAGTCGCTTCATACTGTTACTACAACACTTCATATGCAACCGACTCAAGCAGGCACGACTCACGACTTACTACCTCAACCACAACTCACCCGACTCAACCCGTTATGACTCACAGACAATACAAACGACTCAAACACGACCGACTCATATATTACATACATGACCCAACTTATGTCGTGAACGACTCACGACTCATCAAACACACAAGGTACACGACTCAACAAGCCAAGCGACTCAACTCCTTGCCGTCCTAACTCCCTCCGACTCAAGGCCTTCACTAGCTGGGGCTTTCCCTTGCTTCATGCTAAGTCGTAGACGACTCATGTAGATATCATTAGGTCGGTACTTCTTCTCCTGAGCTTGGTTAAGTCGCAAACGACTTATGGATAGACCGTTGAGTCGTGGACGACTCAACTCCGATGCCTTGTTATCTCGGCCTGATTTCTCCCGTGGTTTGTTAGGTCGTGGACCTCCTTCCCTAGCTCGGAAACGACTCAAACCTTCATTGAGTCGTGGACGAGTCATCACACTACACCACCAACTCGTGTTTTCAGGAATTAAAGTTTGCACAACTTCTTCTCTGGCCTTAGCTGCATCATTAAGTCACAATGTTAATAGGTCGCTAGGCCACAGGAGTGTTAGGTTGTGAAGCAGATAGGTCGTAGGTCGTTGAAGGCGGCATGGTTTTAGGTCGTATGTTGTTAGGTCGCGTAAAGGCCTGGGGAGTTAGGTCGTTGACTCGGCATTTAGTTAGATCGGCATCGAGATAGGTCGGCCGTGTTTGTTAGCTCGTATGTCTCTGGGTTGGTTAGGTCGTTAGGTCGTTGGAGTGTATAGGTCGGCAGCGACCTATGTTTGGTCGGGGTTTTTAGGTCGGCAATGACTTAAGCCTGGGCGACCTAAGGGCGATTTCAGCCTATAAATAGAGGGGTTTGGCTCACTTTTTGGCATCGGTTTTTGAAGCGACGAAGTGCTGCCATTTTGAGAGCTCGACTACAACATTTCTTCATTTTCTTTTCTCCATTCCAATCTAGTTCTAACATCCGTCAAGATCGAAGATCAAGATCGAAGATTGAAGAGCCAAAGTTGAAGATCTTCATCCGACGAAGCTAGATTTCACCATTTCAAGCGAGATTTCGACGAATCGAGCTTGAATCCTTACTGCCCAGATCTTTAGTTGATAGTTGTTGAAGTGTTTGGGTGATTCAGTGAGTGGTAGTTATCTCTCACGCGGACCCAAAGGAGTATATTGGATTGGTGGCTTGTTTGAGTGCTAAAGTTAGAGATTTCATGCATTTTTCTTAGTTCCAAGACTAGATACATTACTTTTGAAGATGTTTACCTATGCAAGTTCAATTAACAAGTTATAGAGACAAAACCCATGTTTTATATTTGATAGATCTATGCTAAAATCCATGATTTCATATATGTTAGACTTATGCTCATTTATTTACGAAATTACCATTATAGTTGATATTGCTTCATTAGATCTTGTTTGAATGCTTGATTGTTTGGATGTATGATTGATTTGATTGTCTCGAGATAGCTTGTAGTTGATTTGGGACAAGATGTTTGAAGATGATTCAAAAGCTAAGTGGAAAGGCTCTTGAATGGTGAAAGCTGCTGTGGCATATGAAGCGGATGATGAAGCTCATATGGATAGGTTCGAGGACTTTGCTATAGTTAGAGGAAGCGAAGTATGATGACGAAATGGACTTTGCCATGATATGTTGAGGCGAAGTATGATGATGAGATGGACTTTGCTAAGATGCGTTGGAGCAAAGCATGATGTGGAAGCCTTGGTTTAATCCAGACGGGATCATCCCAAGCATGTTGATTACTCGATGATGCGGTTCGAGTTGGTGGATAATGGTGGGCTTGAGAGGTGCTTGAGCTATAATGGGAATAGTCGTCGAGGAGGATGACTAGAAGGCTGAGATCTTATCGTTATTGAAGGTTCTAGCAAGCTCAAAGCAAGAGTACGATGGGTAGATCCGTTAAATCCAGGCGCGAGTCATGATGACGTGCTAGTACTCTGGGTAGATTCGTTATACCTAGGCACGGGTCACGGTGACGTGCGGAGTTATGTCTAGAACCGAGGTTTCCATTAGCCCTTGACGGATGGTTGAAAGATGAGCTGGTCATTCAATTAACGATAAAATCAAGGCAATGATAACAGTGATAGCCAGAGTCATGGATGTTTGGTTGTATTATCATTCGGTCTCAAGAGTGGTGTTTTCTGGGTGCTTATCTGATCTTGGTTTAGGCCTTGGGGGTTTGTATTTGGAAAACATCGACCTTGACTCAAGTGATTATTGCTTCACTTTAATTATCTGCTTTGCTATGCTTGCTTCTCCTTAGTGTGTGTCTGGGGGCTACCACTGTAGAAAGAGGTGGAGTGGGATGATTTGGGTTCCTATTCCTTTTATCCTATATGTTCCTTTGGTATGTTTGATAGTTGATTTACTGCTCACTAAGACTGTTGTCTGACTCAAGGTTTTATGTCTCCTCTTATTACCTTGGGCTGTTCATCCATGTTTGGGATGGGCAGACTAGGTGACAGGTGGCAGGTGCTGATCTTAGTGGCTCACGCTGATGATGACGAAGACGAGCAGGAGGCTTTAGATATTATTTTCATATTCTATGTACTGGATATTCCGCTGATTGTTGATTATTCTGAGTGCTATGTAGTGAGGCTTCTTGTATTCATGACTCAGACCATGTATAAAGCTATTATGATTAGATGATGATATTCTGTTCTATGGGAGCTTCACTATATTATATTTCTCTATTGTATTTTGTCCATGCGCTGTGAGTTATACGATAGATTCTGCAATGTTTATTCCACCCTTGACTATCGTCCATGGCTGCCTGGCACACTTTCAGCGCACTATTTCCTTATTTTGGTGCGGAAGTCATGGGCGGTCGTTACAAATTATGACTTACTTAGGTCGTCAACGGTTTAACACTTATGCGACTTAAACTTCCACGACTTATCATGAGTCGTAACTCGTGGGCGGCTTGAAGGATGGTATCTTCACACGACTCAACTAAGTCGTAACCCGCTTCCAACTTAAGGACTTCAGCCACTGGAGCTTCTTCCTGCTTCTTGTTAAGTCGTGGATGACTTACAGCCGTTCTGTTAGATCGTGTGTGACTTATCAAACTCGAACGATTTAAGCCTTGGTTAAGTCGTTGCTCCTTCCCATGTGGCCTGTTAGGTCGTTCCTCCTCCTCACGTGACCCGTTAGGTCGGGGACGACCTTCATTAACTCGTGAACGACCTAAGCCTTGTGCTTCCGTAGGTCGTGCTGCATCATCCTCCCCTGGTTGACAGAAATTCGACCTCGAATTTTCACCATCTTCTTTCATAACAAGTTCAGCTCCATGGTATGGAATTAAATATTTGACGTTGAAAACATAAGAAGTATGAACATCTTCTGGTATCTTCAATTGATACGCATTCTCATTGATTTTCTTTAGAATTTCAATTGGACCAATTTTCCGCGCCTTCAATTTATTGTACGTTCCCACCGGAAAACGATCTTTTGTCAACGCTGCGTAAACCAAATCACCTTCGTAAAATTCAACACTTCGTCGCTTCAAATCTACAGTTCGCTTATACTTCTCATTTGCCTTCACCAATCATTCCTGAATGATTTTATGACATTTAGTTAATTCATCAACAAAATAAACAGCCCGTTTAACTGTCCCCTTCGGTTGTGGTACTACCGCCAAATCCAACGGTCCCCTTGGCAAACTTGAATATACAATCTGAAATGGACTGTAACCTATGCTTCTATTAACCGCATGATTATGTGCAAACTCTGCTTGACATAACTTCATATCCCAACTTTTCAGATTATCTTTCACAAGACACCGTAGTAAATTTCCCAATGATCTGTTCACAACCTCCGTCTGCCATCAGTTTGTGGATGGTAAGCGCTACTAAAATTCAGCTTCGTTTCGACCAACTTCCACAAACTTAACCAAAAGTGACTCAGAAAACGAGTATCTCTATCCGACACAATATATTCTGGCAATCCATGAAGTCGATAGATCGCCTTGAAAAATAACTGAGCAACATGAACAGCATCCGCCGTCTTCTTACAAGCAATAAAATGTACCATCTTCGTAAAATGATCTACCACAATGTATATCGAGTCATTCCCCCTTTGAGTTCTCGGTAAACCCAACACGAAATCCATGCTAATGTCTACCCATGGTTTTGTAGGAACAGGTAATGGCATATACAATCCCGCATTTGTAGCTGTCCCTTTCGAAACCTGACAAACATGACATCTACGCACAAACCTTTCAACTTCCCTTCTCATTGACGGCCAATAATAAGACTGAGAAATCAACTGCAATGTTCGATCTCTACCCACATGCCCTTCTTCGTGCAACTCTTTCACAATTTTCATTCTCAAGCTGCAATCTGGTACACATAATTGATTCCCTTTGAATAGAATCCATCTACCAATACAAATTCATCAGTACTCCCCTCCTTGACTTTCTCAACAAATTTCATAAAGTAAGGATCTTCTTTAATCAACTCGGGCAATAGTTCAAACCCCGTCACTTCAACTTTCATTGTCGTCAACAAAAGATTCCTCCTGCTCAATGCATCAGCTACACGATTCGTCACTCCTGACTTGTGTTAACAACAAAAGTAAACTGTTGTAGATACGCGACCCATGAAGTGTGCCTAGCTGAAATTTTGTCCTTCCCTTGCAAATGCTTCAAAGCTTCATGATCCGTATAGAGAACAAACTCCTTCTGAAACAGATAATGTCTCCAGTGCTTCACAGCTTGAACAATTGCGTAAAACTCAACATCATAAGTGTTATATCTCAACTTAGCTCCAGATAACTTCTCACTGAAATAAGCAACCGGTCTTCCTTTCGGACTCAAGACTCCACCAACCCCAACCTTCGATGCATCAGTATGTAATTCAAACAACAACTGAAAATCCGGTAAAACTAGAATCGGTGCTGTCGTCAAAAGTGTTTTGATCTTCTCAAAAGCAACCCCTGCTTCCTCTGACCACTCAAACCTCTTTCCTTTCATGCAATCGGTTACTGGTGCCATTACACTACAAAAATGTGGAATGAACATTCGATAAAAAGATACCAACCCATGAAAACTTCTCGCTTCAGTAATTGTCTTGGGTTGTGGCCAACTCCTGACAGCCTCTACTTTACTTTCATCCACTTGAATACCTTCCTTCGACAAAACATATCCCAGAAACAAAACACTGTCCGTCATAAACACGCACTTCTTTGTTGCAGCATAAAATTTCTCCTGCCGTAGAATCAACAATACTTCACGCAAATGCTGGACATGTTTTTCCATACTCCCACTATAGATCAGAATATCATCAAAGTAAACTACTACAAACTTCCCAATGAATGGCCTGAAAATCTGGTTCATCACTCCCATAAAAGTACCCGGTGCATTCGATAAACCAAACGGCATAACCAACCATTCATATAGACCTTCCCTAGTTTTGAAAGCAGTCTTACACTCATCACCCGGTCTAATATGAATCTGATGGTATCCACTCTTCAAGTCAATCTTCGAGAATACAACAGCTCCACTCAACTGATCAATCAAATCATCAAACCTTGGCATAGGAAATCTGTATGTCACAGTGATCTTGTTCAGAGCTCGACTATCCGTACACATCCTCCATGAACCATCCTTCTTTGGCACCAATAAAGCAGGCACTGCACAAGGACTCAAGCTCTCCTGAACACGCCCCTGTTCTAACAACTCCTCCACCTGCCTTCTCAGTTCTTCATGCTCCTTAGGACTCATTCTGTAATGTGGCCTGTGTGGTAATACTGCCCCTGGCACAAGATCTATCTGATGTTGAATATCCCTCAACGGCGGCAACTCCGTTGGTAACTCTTCAGGAAACCCATCACTGAATTCTTCAAATACTGGCTTTACTTCTTCAGGAACTTCAACAGATTTAGTAGCGTCACGTCCAATCAACAAAAACACCTCTGGACTCTCCTCTACTTCTTCAATAAATTCCTTCAAAGTCAATAAAGTCTTCAGCTCCTCAATCTCTTCTGACTTGCTTTCTTCTTGTTGTCTCTTCTTTGGAACCAAAATAATTTTAACGCCTTCAAACATAAAACTGTAGCTATTGGTTCGACCGTCATGTTGCACTGCTCGATCATACTGCCATGGTCTTCCCAAAAGTAAGTGACAAACATCCATTTCCACAACATCACACCAAATTTCATCTTTATACTTCTTCCCAATAGAGAATGGAACTCGAACTCGCCTGTCCACCTTCACCTCTCCTCCTTTTCTCAACCACGCTAATTTGTAAGGATTTGAATGTTTCTCCGTTTTCAGTTTCAACTTCCTCACAGCTTCAGTAGAAATAATATTGTCACAACTTCCAGCGTCAATCACAAATTTACAAACCTTCCCCAGAATAGTGCATGTTGACTGAAAGATGTTACTCCTCAACCAACTAGCTTCTTCTTCCTGCTTCGGTATTAAACAAGACCTCCTCATCATTAGATTACATCCTTCATCTCTTGATGCGATATCCTGTTCATCCTCCTTAGCTGGACTAGAATAACCTTCACCAACATCCTCACCTTCAACTTCAGCAATCATAGTTCGTTTCTTCGGCTTCGGACATTCATTACTCTTGTGATCCACTTCCTGGCAATTGTAACATTTGAAACTGTTGTTGACCTTTGCCTTCGCAACTTCATTCACAACTGCTTTACTGACATCTTTCGAAACATTGGAACTCCCACTAGCACCTTTATTCTGAATGTTGGAACTTGTAAACACACCACCTCCACGTCTTCCCTGCTTCTCCCAAGCCAACGCTTTCTGATGTGCTTCTGCTACAGATCTTGAATCAAATATATTCACCATATCCTGGATCTGTATCCTCAACCCTCCAACAAATCTAGCACTCAACTGTTCCTCTGTCTCCATAATGTCATTTCGAGCAATCAGTTGATAAAATTCATCACCATAATCATTAACAGTCTTCGTCCCTTGCCTCAGATTCTGCAACCTCTGATACATAAGTGATTGATAATTTTAAGGTAAAAATGTAGCTTTCATCAGTTTCTTCATCTTCTCCCATGTGACAATCTTTGACTTCCCCATTCTCTTCCGTGTAAGTTTAGTCTGCTGCCACCATGCTGAAGCTCTACCTCTCAATCTAGTAGCAACCAACTTCACTCGACGATTCTCCGGAACCTCTTCGAAATCAAAGATCTCTTCAACATTAGACAACCAATCCAAGAATTCCTCTGCAACCATTCCACCCTTGAATTCTGGAATTTCCATCTTCATACTCGACTCCCAACGTCGATCATCATCTACATCCCTATATAAATTTAGAACTTGGTCTCGATCTCGATAATGAAAACTAGCTCTATCACCTTTTTATTAAAATCAAATGTATGTCTATATCGATCTTGACCATCAACATCCCTTCGATCACGCATGTCTCTTCTACTATGTCTCTCTTCATCTCGATATGGCTCATCTTCAAACTCACGTGGAGTTCTTCTCTCTTCATGTCCATAGTCATGGTGATCTCTCCTTGATGAAATTGATGTTTCTCTTCTCTCTCTAAAAGATTGCGGCGATACCCTTCTCGCTTCCGTAACCGATGGCGAAACTCGGTTTCCTCCATGGTTCGAGATTGGTGAGCTCCTCCTTTGATTTTGATTCAAATCATTCATCAACCTCTCTAGCTTTCCAATACCTTCATCAAATTTCTCGTTAATACGTTGTTCCATTTGCTCGGCTTCTTCTCTTCTATAGAACGCTTCAACATTTTGATGACGGTTAGCTCTCCTTGGTGGCATGATTAAATCAACACAAACAATTCAACAAATCAAATGCAAACTTTAAACAAGACAAAGTTCAAACTTCAGCTGCACGCTACCTCAAGCTCGGCTTCAACTCAACTCGGCAATAGGCAACGACCTAAGGCTTAGGTCTGCTCGGCTTCAACAAGCACGGCTTCAAGCACTTTTCTTTCAAACTTTGGCGCGCAAAAATCTCACGGCCAAATTCAAACAACTTCCACACTTTGATCCAAAAGAATATGGATCGAAAACTCCAAACTTGTTGCAACGACCGATGAACACGATGAACAACAAACTTCAAACTCCTTGGCTCAAAGACTCGTCTTAGCTATGATTGGCTAAGTCAAGCTTTGATACCAAAACTGACGCAGCGGATAATAACAAAACGCTATAGATCGATGAAAGTAGCAAACGTTGGATTGAAGATACTGAAATGCCCAAATTCGTTGATCACAAAGATACCGAATTCTAGCTATCTTCGACACGTTGATCGCGCACGATACCGTGAAAGAAGATCTATAATTTTTCAAACGTTGATCAGCGCACTTGATACCGTGAATTGGCTTCAACGATCGTTGATTCGAGCGCACTCGAATAACCGAAAGTGAAGATAGGAGATCACACGCAACTACCAATTTAGATGAAAACACACAGCAATCAAATAAAGTTTTTATTCCACAATCCACCCCTTCAAATGTACAACACACTCCCTATTTATAGCATTTTTACAACCGGCTCCTTAAGTCATACACGACTTACGACTCACCCTTAGGTCGGCAACGACCTATCAATAAACGCGGCTCAAACACTTAAGTTGTACACGACTTAAAACACACGACCCAGATTACCTACGACATAACAGACACATAGCGCCTAAATCACAAACGACCTACGACTTACGGAATTACAACATATTACATCACTTAGGTCGTAGACGACCAACTACTCAGGACATAAGATTCAAACGACTTACGACTCAACATTCAACGACTCAAGGAAAATACAAACAAATTACAACATAACGTCTTGACTTACGACTTATGACTTACTTAGGTCATCAACAGTTTAACACTTATGCGACTTAAACTTCCGCGACTTATCATGAGTCGTAACTCGTGGGCGACTTGAAGGATGGTATCTTCACACGACTCAACTAAGTCGTAACCCGCTTTCAACTTAAGGACTTCAGCCACTGGAGCTTCTTCTTGCTTCTTGTTAAGTCGTGGACGACTTATAGCCGTGCCGTTAGATCGTGTGCGACTTATCAAACCCGAATGATTTAAGCCTTGGTTAAGTCGTTGCTCCTTCCCATGTGACCTGTTAGGTCGTTCCTCCTCCTCACGTAACCCATTAGGTCGGGGCCAACCTTCATTAACTCGTGAACGACCTAGGCCTTGTGCTTCCGTAGGTCGTGCTGCATCATGACTAAATATATATAACAACAAAAATTAAAATATCATAAGCCAAAGTAATAATAAGCATGGTAAGTTTAAATGTAATTAACAAACTCATTAGGATATTCTTTCAAGATTGGAATGAGTTTATTATTACTGCATACGTGCGAACTAATTAACAAAAAATTGTCATCGCAAATCATATGAGACGATCACCGTTGGCACTTGTGGAGTGAGTGCATGTTAATTTATATTCATATATAAAGTTGTATCAAACTCGAACATAAGACGATTGTATTAATGGCTTGAATGTGGTTGAATATCCTCGCGTGCATATCCAACTCGTTTTATTACAAAACAAGTATATAAGCATATGCATTGTTAAGATGTATTCATATTAATAAATTCAAAATGAGGTGTAAAGTTGGTTAAAATATATTATTCTGCCAAAATTTATATTCAATTAAATATTCTAATTTAATTACCACTTATTGATGCACAAGTAATTATATATTTGTATAGTTAGTCATTTCTAAATTATATGCAACAAATTAACATGATAACTATTCATAGAGAATAAAATTAATAAATGGAACTTTCGTGATAATGCCCTCTCAAGTTTTGAAATATACAGTCGTCTCTCCTCCAATACATGTATTAAAAGGAACACCTATTTTTATTTTTATGGGAAACATGCAAATATGTTGCAGAGAATCTACAAATATTTGCATTTTCTAAAAAAGGAATAAAAAATTGTTTTAAGCATAGAAACATGCAATTAATTTTTAGATTAATTTCAATTTTTTACGGAAATTAAAAATACGAGTGCTTTAAACATGTTTTTGAAAAGGATTTTTCACATACCAAATCATAAAATAAGATGCAGGATTAAACTTCTACATGAATAAATGTTAAATCATAGATGTCCACCGTGCTTTAGCCATATTTCCCATGGAAACAATCCCTAATATATATTTTAATGCTCTGCCACTCCTACGACACTATTTTTTTAATCTTATTTTACCAATTTCAACACTTAATGCGATCGAATATGATGGATTTGCCACTTTTAAGATTTCATATATAAAAAACATACATAGTATTCAAGGGACTAATGAGGATGTTGATCCGCTTGCACTAGTTTCATATTATTTTATGTAGCGTATCAATTTTTTCTACAACGTCAACGTTTTTAAATGAATGAAACCTTATGCACTGAGTTGTCATAAGCGATGATTGGTAGTGCAACTATATTTGTCTCCAATTTTTAATATGGTAATTTGTTAAAATTGTCTCTATAAGTGTTTATTAAATGTCATATGTTGACTAAAAAATTTATTCATATTTTGTGTAAAGACTGCGAAAAATTTATCATGCTATCTTCATTAATACGTTCTTAAAACTTTTACTTCGAGAACTAAAAGTTAATGCGTACTAACCTAGGCTCCGTTTGTTTAAAATGTTAAATTCTAAATTCTGATTGCTGAACTTTGAAATCTGATTACTGATTGCTGAATGTTGAATTCTGAATAATCATGTACTTGTTTGTTTGCATTCAGCATTCAGAACAGAAAACAACATTCGGCATTCATAACAAAAAATAAGCACTAAAAAAATTCTGAATTATTTTGTCTGTATAGACGACTTTATTCAGAACACTGATAAAAAACAAACAACGTAAAATGTTCTGATTTTTAAATTAGAACTTGGATTCAGAATTTCTTATTAAAAAAATCACAGTCTTAATTTACAAGAATGGCTAATTTTTTTTTAGGGCTTATAGTAAATTACTTCATCGCATTCATTTGTATAAATGATGGTTCGTAGATAGAATCGTATATTGAGTGCCATAACTTATCAATCTTTAATGTGGTGATGAGAAAAAAAATAAAATAAATCTTGCCATCTTCGTAGATATGTTTTTCTTAAACTATTAGTGGGGAACTAAAAGTTGAATGCATGTCCAGTTAAATTACATTTTCTTTGTAATACTCTTTTAAGTGTAATAATAATGAAAAGAGTTTCACACGCAATCATTTTGACGAACATAACTGCAAAATTAGTTCACTTTTATTAGACTAGCGTTTCTTCTAATTTCAGCTATTATATTGCTATTTCTTCATATGACATTCTTCCACGGTATCTATTTGAATAACCCTCATACTACATTGAGTTATTTGTATAATTCTTTTATTAATTGTCAAGAAATTCATGTGATTTTAATTAAAACCATCTCTTAAATTGATTTAGAACCGACAAGGTGTTTTTATTTTTCTCTTCCGCTTGTGTATTTAAGATGTGATTTGTAAATTTCGAATTGTAAGTTCTATCTTACACATGATTCTCTAGTGCTTAAATCAGTCACTTCTTATTACCTTGAATAGTCGATTAGTGTTTTCTTTTATATTTAGTAATTTTTTACATTGAACTCTGTACAGGTAGTCTTTTGGAGGAACGAAAACTCTCACATTGTCATGATTACTTTAATAAGTTCAAAATGGAGAATACTTGTGTTTGATATTGACGACGGCAAAGATGATGTTGAATAGTTGAAGATAATGACAATGATGAGACTCAATGTTCAACCCGAATAACCTGGTATATCATATCCTCTCCCTTTTATTAGTTCATAACAGTTATTGAAGTAATGCTTATTTGGTGCATATTGTAGTTCTTTATGTAAGCCAATATTAAGAATAATGTAATAGCGTTTTTCTTTCAGAAAAAGTATTAAGTTCATGAAAGTGCACAGCAAATAATTTTCTGTCCAGTGTGAGCCATAACTGGATTTTGTATATTGCAACGTGTCATTTAAAATTTTTGATGCTTCATATTGTAATATTACCATACTGCTGAACATGACCAATATATTAATTAAAACTCATTTAAGTCAAGTATGATAGCTGTAGTACGATTTAAATATAGCATTAAACTTGCATTTTAGCCATTATGGCATTCTACTTAGGTAGACTTGTCTCTACTTTGCTATGTTAATTTAAGAGAAACGAAAGGTGAGACAATTGGTTTATTTTCTACCTTGATGAGTGTCTGCGGCATTCAGTTTTCCAACCTTAAAATTATCTTACACGTGTGTGAATGTTATGATTTTTTGACTATTAGAGCTTTGATTTTACATTTTATTTATGAAAAACATGCTATGTTAATTTAAGAGAAACGAAAGGTGAGACAGTAGGTTTATTTTCTACCTTGTTGAGTTTCTACGGCATTCAATTTTCCAACCTTAAAATTATCTTACACATGTGTGAATTGTATGATTTTTTGACTATTAGAGCTTCGATTTTACATTTTATTTATGAAAAAATTAAAATCAAATGAATGATAAAACAACAGCGAACCAAATAGTCTATAACAAGCTCTTCTAAACTTTGAAGTATATGTATACTATAAAATAAAATAGTACACAATCACATGATTGTTAGCATGATTATTGTTTTAAATTGGAAATAATTTTTGGTGAAAGCAGATGATACTTCTGTTGCTGCCAGTAGTATAGTGGCGGATCAATTGAATCAAATGATGGTTCTTCAGTTAATGCACTGTCAAGTAAAAGATAATGGGGCTAAAACTGTCGAAGAAGATTGAGGTGACCACATTCCCTTCCAATGTGCGAGATTTCGCTTAAAAAGGCATGTTCATATTTCTTAGTTTATACAGAAGGTAATCCCACGATGAAAATTTCAATGTCAAACTGTTACTTTTGGAATCTCATTATATGCGGGTCATAATATTGTCTTCGTATTAAGTAAAAAAAATCATGTGAAAGGTTAGTTTTCATACCGTCTTTATGTTAAGAATATATATATATATATATATATATATATATATATATATATATATAAAGGTCAGTCTTCCTATTGTCATTACTTTGTCATATTAACCAATCAACATATATTTAAATTTCGTTCCACAAAGTTACTTACCTATATTAAAACACATGCACCCACACGTATATTCTACAGATGGAATCGTCCGAAAACTTGGGAGTAGACTCTACATCGTAGTGTCCAATTCTATCGTAATGAGCTAGATCTTTTACAAAGTGATTTTCTGGATTGGGTGGCGTATGGAGCATTGCTTGAACTTCCAAGAATTTGTACATCTAGTCATCAAATTTGGACTTCAAAGACACCGCTAATTTGCTTTGATGTGGTGCGAATGTATTATCCAGATCGAGTAATGAGACAATTTGGTTATAAACAACACATACCCAATGCATATGTACCTATTAAGATGCGCAAAGAAAGTGTTAAAGCATTAGAAGGTCGAAAACCAACATACATAAAAATATGGAGTGAAAGACGTATGCATATTCAAACTGAATGCCATCCGACAATTTCTTTAAGTGGGTATATTTGGTGGTATTGGCAAATCACTCATTTTTATGTCTTAAATACGTCTACCAAGTTAGCTGCACCATTACAGTGAGACATGGTTTGTAAGAATTATTCCTAAAAATAGGTTTTGTTTTTCGATAGTCTGGAATACCTCGAAATTCTGTAAATGAGCTTATAGGCGGTCCTAGAAAGAAGCCAAAGAGAAGCACATCACTCAAGCAGCAATGATAAGAAATCGATAATTCTGTTGATTGGTTGGGAACTTTTTCTTATGTTGTACCATGCATACTTGCTTATTTTGACAATGTGGATTTGCTTGTGTTGAACAAAATCGAGGGTGCTGAATCGGGGAAAAAGTAGCGGAGGGTGACTAGAGCTCCTACTAAGATTTTAATGTCGGAGAGGAGGAAGAAGTTATAAAGATAGGTTGTATTATCGTGTGTTGTCTGGAGCTGCTCCTATCAAGGTGAGTGTATTTGATGGTTGCTTTTACATTTTTATATAGTTTTTTTTGTCAGTTTTTAAATTATGATAGGTTATGACAATGATAATCCAGTCGGTCAATAAGAAATTGTGAGTTTTATATTATTTGATGGCCTCTTTGAATTCTTCAATAAAATAAAATGGACGATGATTTGTATCACCGTAGGTGCATGATTTATTTACTTTATCTTAAGTAAATAATGTTAAAATGTAACATGGAGATGTCTGTCAAATAAAAATAGCACATGCATTAATTTAATTGGTTGTATGGGCTTATTTTTCTGAAAAACAGCACATGATCGAGTAAAACTGCGCTCTTATGGTAAAATCCAATTTCCTAATACCAACAGCAAGATGTTGGGTAAAGTAATCAAATATTACAAAAAGCACGACAAAGCTGCAGCTTTTTCTGAGGCTAATGAAGATGCTAGGTCATCAGATGATGCACTCAATAGTAGGGATGCTGATTTCGTTTAATTGGTTGTGCCTGCTCTTTGTGGTCTTGCTGCTATGGTAAAAAGATTCATTATATCATGTTTTCACCTGCCTGTGCTTGGTTAAGTATTGACTACATATTCAGATATATCCCACTCCTTAATTGAATTCTGCTTATTATTATTGCAGTTGTCAATCGTATTTGATTGTTAGGGAAACAAAACAAAATCCAGATACTGAAAAGGATGAAAATGCGTTAATGCAAGCGGCATTGCGTTTTGTAGGGTTCACCAGGCCTTTTGCTGAAAGCAGATGATACTTCTGTTACCGTCAGTTGTATACTTATATAGTGGCGGTTCAATTGGATCAGATGTACGTCTTCGTTGCACCATTGAGTAGGATAATGGAGCTGAAAATGTCCATGGAAATTGAGGCGACCACTTTCCATTCCAATGTGCGGGATTTTGCTTAAGAAAGGCATGTTCATGTTTACATTAAATATAATAATATATTTTCTAATTCTCCAATTAAAACAGTGATGATGTCAACGATGTACCCCACTTCTTAATTGAATTCAGCTTATTACTATTGCAGTTATTCAATGCTGGCTCAGGTGTGTAATAGGAGTATCAAACATCCCTTGTGAGTTTGTTTTCGATCGTATGTCGAGCTAATTTATCGGCTTAGGCTTATTTGGGGGCAGCCGAAATGGTGGATAAGACAGTAAAAGCTAATTTATCAAACATCCATTTTTTAATTTTTTTCCTTTAATAATCGGTTACGATTTTAGGGAATAATTGGTTTGAAGAAATCAGTAAAAAAAGTAGTAGAGATTTTTGTTCTTCCTCCTCCAATGCTGCTCTGTTTCGAATGATACCTACACACAAGAATACAAATCAATAAGTATTGACAAACTTTCGTTTATCCTACGAAAACAAAAATGTTGAAATCTTAGTAGTATTATCAATCAGCAAACTGTTGAGCTCGATCGATATTTGAGTGCTCAGGTGATTATATTTTTTTTTTAACTTAGGTTAAATGCGAGCTTGAATTTTCAAAAAGTGATGGACTGTTTTGAAATTAAACAGGGGGAGAAGCTTAGGCGCACGTTAGCGGAGACACAAGCAACGCACAGTCAGGCACTGATGAAGGCGGCTGAAGAATCGTCGCTGAAACAAATAAAGGCAATGGACCATGAAGTAGACCGGGCCGGCAAGCGAGCCGCGGAGCTGGAAACGTGGCTTGCCAGGACCCCAAATGAACTGCTGATGTAGCAGGCGGGGGCGTTATCGGAGCATGAAAAGCTACGTCGCTTCAGACAAGAATTCAGCAAGCACAGCTGGTAGCAGTTTGGAAATACTGGGTAAGAGTGAATCGGAGGTGGAGCATGAAAAGGCAATGTTCGGTTTACGAGGATCCAGTAAGATTGGAGGTGGGAATATCGGATCAGACATGTCGGGTTTGTGGGGTATCGGATACGTCAGTCATGTTGTTGCCATGTCTGCATTTGTGCATATGTGACTCCTGTGATGGTGCGTTAGGCACAATGGCCGTTTGTTGTTTGTTGTCGGGTCTGCGACGTTGTTAGTACAGGAAGCATACAAGTGCTTTATTCATAATTGTCAGATATGCAATATTTCGAATTTTTTATTTTTTTGGAAAAAAAAACATTAGTTGAAATATGTAATTATCGGAAAAACGAGTCGCTGTGGGTAAACACATGCTTGTATGCTAGTTGAGCATGGAGACGTATGCTTGTGGTGATATTATTGCGAGACTGGGAGATAGTTAGTAGAATGATTAATATTATAAATAAAATAATCTACGTTTAGGTCTAAACCATGGTACACTGATGTGCATGTTCTACCTCGTCATACCAGCGTTATGATTTATTTAATGCATTGTATACTTTGTAACAGCAAAAAGAACGTCTAGTCCGTTCAGGAAGCTTCCACGGATCCACCATGCTTCAAAATCTTAAATTTACATATGCAAGTTATAACTTCTGCTCATCACAGTTAGAATTAGGGTTAGATGGATGGGCGAGTTGCATTGCTTTGCTTAGGAAAGTTTTCTTCATGTATTGTATACATGTTGGGTACAAACAAAATAATTTTTTAAATGAGTAGATCCAACTTTTAATATTAGGGGTATTTGATTGAGTAAATGAGTTATGATATGTTTTGACAGATCTATGATACAATGGTAATAAAATCATGAAAAGAGTAATTTCCGTAGCTTTAAGTTTGTTGTTGCTTCGAGGAAGTAGAAAAGATGGTTGCCTTATTGAGACATTCTTAATTTTGAGGATAAGAATGCACACAAGTCTAAATTTATTTATTAACTCCTTTTATAAATCCCCAATTTTATTTATAAAACACCTTTTATAATTCTCATTTACTTATCACAAACCTACAATTTCAAGATAGGACAAAATACTTTCCATAAAACGATCATTTCATAAATATTTCTTTATTAATAGTTGGCTTGGAAGCGTAGTTTTTTACTCCGACCGCGAAGTTCCAAAATTGCCCTTTATATGTATTCTTTTAGCAATCATTGTAATATATTTGATGTCACTCTCTTTTGGTGCTAGTATGAAATACCAAAAATGCCTATATACAGATACTATTAAAATTTAATATCACTCAAAAATAGGATCTGACAATTAAGCTTTATTTACAAATTCAAAATTTCTTTTACAAATATTTACCAAGTCTTCATATCACTTAAAAATAGGATCTAACAAATAAACTACTTTACAAATTCATTTTTTATTAATTAATACTATAAATAAAAATTTGAACTAATAAAAAAAATTAACTATTGCAACTTAAAAATAAAAATTCAAATTAACTACGTTTGATTCAATACAAAAAATATTACTAAATATTTGTGAAAATCAATGTATTAAACAAACAGAATTTGTAGAAAAACAATTTAGATGTCTTCATCACGTGCGAAGCATGTGCCGTCACGCTTGTTTATTAATAGTTGGCTTGAAAACGCAAACTTTTGGTCCGACCGTAAACTTCCGAAAATACCCTTTACTCATATATTATTTAACGTCAATTTATACTAGTATAACCGCACAACGGTGGAGAAACTGACCGTTCGATTGTATAACTTTGATAAGAAATATGCATTTAATTTTTTTTTAATATTACTTAAACGTTAAGTGATAATATGTTGGAAAAGAATAAGTTGAGATTTGAATCTGAAAATATGAATTTCAAATTTAAGTATTAATCAAAGCATTCAAAATTGTCGATTTGAAATTGAAATTTGAAAATCATAATAGATTTGAATTTGGAATCTTTGATGCGCGAAACAAAATGAGGTAGTTTAGCGAAACGGCGATGAGACAAGCTCCACGTTTTTAGGGAAACCGCGATGAGACAAGAACCACGTTTTTTTGGCATCTGAAAAATTGATTTTGGCCAGTGACAGTAAGCAAACCACCATAACGGCCGGTTTTATTATCAAATTTCCTTAAAAATTGGATTTGACAAATAAACACACTTTACGAATTCAACATGCGCCTTTAACAATAATTAATAAACATTAATATCACTTGAAAATAAGACCCTGATAAACAGTTTTTTTTTTACAAATTCATAACACTCAAATATAATCAAATCTTAATGTCAATTTGAAATATGATATAATAAATTAAATAATGTTCATAAATCTTTATCCTTTATTTGTAAAATACCGTTTATAAATCTATCTTTCTATACAATATTTTATACAAAACCTTTCACCAATATGTATTTCAAAATATTGCTATCTTCTGTTAAAAAAATTTATTTAATTATAAAAGATAAATTCCTCTTTATTTACCTTTCAAAATAACCGTCATTATGATATGAACTTTTCTGTATAGTAAATACTTGTTGAAATACTGTTTAAAGTTTTTCATATAAATTAGAATAGATTAATGAAAAGATTGAAATAAAATAAAGAAGTTCAAAAACTATTTCTATCGCTGATGTAATAAAATTAACCTCATTAACCACTCAAATCACACTATAACATTAAATTAGATAAATGTCTTCACAAGATTATTCAAAATGCCCACATTACAACATAAAAATATACCATGATCTTTGTAGAACTATAGAGTCCAAATATTCGCCAGCACAACCCCTTCTTTGTGTCACGATCCCGAATTTAGTTAATTTTAAATTGACAATTCAATTAATTTTTGATATAAAATTGTGAAATTAAATGATAAATTGATTTTAGTTTCTCTAAATTCAAGTAAAATACGTATTGAATCTCAAAACATTGTCTTTTAAATATTATGTATTTTATGCAAACCAATTGTACATACAAAAGTAGGTATAAAAATAAATATGACATATAAATTATGGAAATAAATATATATATAGAATTACAAGATAAGTACTTAAGTTGAAAATAAAAATTTAAGTTAGAAAATACACTCACGTATATATAATATAAAATCAATACGTTAGTTTAAATATAACAACATTTTAAATATAGAAATTTATTTATATTATTAAGCAATGCACAAAGCAAAGAAATGAAAATATAAGTACAAAACAAAGCATAACTAAAACAAGAGTATATATATGTACTTAGAAAAATCTCTCAACATAAAATATGAAAGTTACCAGGTAAGTAAAAAAATAAGCAAAGCAAACAAAACTATCCACAAAACAAAATCAAAGTGTACACAGTATAAAAAGAAGACAACCAAGATTTTACTCATACATGTACAACCGAAAATAATAATAAGTATATTGTATAAAGTAATTAATGTGACATACCTCATGCATTTAATGCAAGCCTCAGCATATATTTGCAGCCAACACTTTGAAATAGGAAATCGCTGAGCATATTAATTAAAAAAAGAAAGAAGATCATGTACCTGTTGTACAAGAATATCACCCTGTACACATCTCCTATATATCAGCCTTCCTCTTCACTTCAGTTCGTTCATCTCAAATTAAAACAAGAAAAAAAAAACTGAAAGTAGCATCATCTCAAAGCTTAAACAATAAGAAGTATTATCAAAAAAAAATTCTATTTAACAACCAGGACAAAGCAATTCAAATAGCAATGCAACCTGGAAATGGTAAAACAAACAAAAACAGAGCTTCAATAAAAACAACAAGAAGATCAAACAAACCAGAAATTAAGGAGGCCTTGTTCTTTCTTTTTCATAACTGTGAGTAAGATATATTTTCATTTATTTTTAAGGTATGAATTTGTTGCCTTTACATCTATGAATATCTGTTGGTATACATATGGACTCTCTGGTTGAATTTGAATGATGGAAGAATTTGATTCAGGCGGATACTCATATATGTTCTCTGTTTTAATCTCTAAACACAAGATTTTTTTTTTCAAGAAAAAAAATTCTTTTCTATTTTCTCTACTTACTGATTTAACTTGAGATCAAAACAAGTTTTGTTTGTTATGGTATATATTAAAGTTTAAAAATCAATCTGAGCTGAGAAAGCTTCATCTTGTTTCTGGAAATCAAGAAACCCTGAGCACTACTCAAATTTTGTCAAAAATTCGAACCTGACAATTTATAAATTCAGGTATATGAATCAAAAGCTAACAATAAAACTTGATTTTTGAAACAAGAATTATTATTTTTAGTTAAGCATTGAAGTAGTAGTTTGGGTTTGCTCGGATCATGTATTTTAGGTCGTCACGGTTGATCTCGTTGACCGGAGAGGCTGAGTTTCCTCCTGGAGGTGGAGGAGTGATCAGAGGTCATGGGAAAAATGGTGCGGTGGTGGTCAGGCGAACGTGGTGGCGGCGGCTAGTATTTTAAATTTGTAAACCTAGTTTTGTTCGAGGCTGAGAATTTGTTTCATTCGTCGTCGTCAATTGGTCGAGTGCCATGAAACCGTGGGTGATGGAAGAGGGGAGGTTGACGATCGCGTGACCAGAGTTGCACGAATTCTGATGGTCGAAGTAGTCGGCACGGTGTTGATTCAGGTAACTCGTTTGGGTTCTAGGTAGAGCTCGATAGCTCCTTTTCATTTTCATGGTGGACGTGGCGATGCTGGGTAGTCCATTGGGTTGAGGTGGTCGATGGTAACTTGAAGGTGGTAGCGGAATCGATCGAAGGGAGGCCGATCATTGGTGCACGTGCACCTGTGCACTCGTGTGTCTGGAAGATTTTGTTTGGGAAGAAGGAGTTTACTGGGTATTTTGGTTAGTTTAGGTGAGAGCAGGGTTTTCGCGTGTGTGACTCGAGTGGTTACTCGAAGACGATATGGGTTGGTCTCGAAGCAGGAACAGGGGTGTCTCGGGTAGAAATGTTGTACAGGTTTTAACAGAACCTGTTCCTCTTTTTATTTGAATATAAAACTGAATTTTAAAGTTCAAAAGAAAAAGTTTAACTATGTTAAACATCAAAGTTTAACATAACTCAAGTTCAGGTTTGAAACTTAGTTTAAAAATTTAAATTTAAAATTGTTTTAAATAAAAGAATTTAAGCAATTAAAGTATGTTTTAAAGAATTTTAATTTAAAATGGAATTTGAAAATTATAAAGAAATGAATTCTAACAAAGATTTAATCAAAGTTCAAATATGGAATTCAATCTAAATTTGAATCTTAGTTTTGTAATAAAAGAAGTTTTTGAATTTTAAATTGTTCTAAATAACATGAATGATTAAGAGTATTTTTAAATTAATTTCAGTTTAAAATTTAAAGTGTAACGATAGAAATACACTTAAATATTAATGAAGTCATTAATAAAGAAATTTTTTATCTTAGAGAAAATTAAGGTAATAAAATGATTTAATCAATAAGGTAATTAAAGAATGATTTATTTAATTATAAATTATCAATATAGATTAATATATAATTTGAAATGATTAATAATAATTTAATCTAAGATAATTTCTTAAGGAAGTAATTAAAGAAATGTTATTAGTTAATGAAGGATTATTAAGTACTAATTAATGTGATAATTAATTCGATTAATTAATTTAGATAATCAATTATAAATTGTAAAATGTAATTACTTAATGAAAGTAATTAAAGATTAATCACTTATTGTAATTAATTTTGGATAAATTGATTAATTAAAGTTAATTTATTTATTTTAATTAATTTAAGAAGATCATTAGATAAATTGGGAATTAATGATGAATTGTTATAAGATGATTGCTTTATGGTAAGTAATTAAAGGGTAAATTTCTTTAAATAATTAATTAAAGGGTTAATTAATTATGAAATTGGTTTAAAGAAAAAATCAATTTAATAAATATGATTAATTAAGAATAATTTAATTAATTCAGTTGTTTGATAGATTAATTTATATCAAATGATTTGAAATTAATAAATCAGAATTGAATAAATTTGATTGGAAATAATTGAATAAATTAGGATTAATCAATTGATTAATACTGCTTATAAATGATTATTGAATAATTGACCTTACTTATAAATGATTGTATGGTATGAGATTGCTTAGATTGATTGTCCTAACTGATCTGTAATATTTTGTTCTGTGGATTGAGCTGTATATAAGTTATTCATTTATTGATGATACATTTGTATATTATCTGTGAATCTGTTAATGGACGATAAGCATTATAGTTTATATCGCTTATCAACTATATTTTTGTGTCTTAATCTGTGGTGATTGAACAATGTTGCACCATTGTGTTAAAACCCCAGGACCACACCATACACACATAAATATGGATTTCACGAGGAAATCGATTAAGTCACAGATTTTTGAAAATAGTTTTGAATTTGAATTTTTAAATTCAATTGGTTTGGAAATAGAATCGGGTTAAATGTGAAAAGCTTTTGAAATTAAATTTCGAGATAAAATTTATTTTTGAATAACTTGATTACACCTTAAAATTTAAATAATTTGATTTAAATTTGAATTCAATATTTGAAACTGAATTCTATGATATGAAACTAGGGATTAAAAGATGTTATACAAGTCATCTATGGGTTAAGCCATTTTAAAGGCATTAATTTGGGAATTGGAATTTACACTCAAAGTTTTTAACTCGTGCAAATATAATTGGATTCTTTCGAAACAAAAACTCTTTATTTTCAAATAATTAAAAATTTCACATAAGGAATGAACTTCCGAATTGAGTTAAAAGGATTTCCAGTTTAAAATGAAAATGTTTTCCAAGTTATGGAAATGTATAAGTTAAATCTTTAATTTAAGGATTTAATGGGTGAATCCAATTGAAATGGGAATTGTTTTGAAACCCGTGAATGGATCTTTGTGAAACTGTGTGAACTTTGTGAAATAAATCTTTTTGTCTAAAGATTTGAAATGGTAATTTGTTTAAACCATTTGTTTTGGGTAATAAGTTGTGACTTAACTGAAATCCCATATCCATATGTTTTGAAATTTTGCGCTCATTATTCGGTTTAACCGGGAGAGGACCTTGTGTCATATAACCCATTCCGAATAATGATACGTCGTTATGGATAGCATTTGAAGACCGGTGGTGAAGACCGTGTGTTTTGCGAGAACGATAGGATAACCTATCGATTGTCTCTGCACCGAGTAGCTATGGTATAGAGATTCCCTAAGTGATGGAAAGTCTGATCGGGATTGTGAATACCCGGATTTTCAAGGGCTTCTTATGAAGTGCCTTCGGTTCTGTTCGACCACGGAACAGACTTGTATGGCTGTATGTCTGACACTACATTTTGAGATATAAAGCAGATTTCTTTCAAATACATATCTTTTGGTGGCGGAGAATTATTCTCGTATCTTAACACCCTTCTTTGAGACGTACGAGCTCAGAGGTTATGTAGTTGAAGGTTATCAGCGATATATTCCCAATTTGGTAGAGTTACATGCTAAGTGCTGCTGTGTGTTGATGATCGTTTGTTGATTATTTGTGATCAGAGCATGGCTTTAGTGTAAAGCGTAGCTTTGTAGACGAGACTGCATCATGACCTCACAGCCCGAAAATGGTCAAAACAGGAAAGATGCGGCAAAGTTATGATGGTCGCGCCCTTTAGGGTGTGTCATTCCCTTCTGGTAAAGGCTGTATCATGGTACGGAGCCCAGATATTTACCTATGTGGTGGCTTCAATCTCATTTACTGTGTGGTTGTTGCTTTAGAGGCGCCTCGGATAAAGGTCCCAAAGGACCGGGGAGTGGCATGCTCAAGTAGCAGTTACCTAGTTACAGAGGTAACCCGGCCTTGTGTTGGCAGAGAGCTGGTTAAGTTCTCGGATGTCCCGCCAGAGGCGTACCCATGGACAGTGGGAAGTTCCTTAGCCCGACCATTGGTTGGAAATCCATTCATCCAATACATGCCTTGTACGGTTTTAGTTGTAGAACCTGCCATTTACTTATGGTGGTCACCACTGTTTAGATGGTAGCTATAGTAGGTATAGTTCGAAATGTCTATGCTGGCTAAGATTTATATTATACTTTCGAAATGTTTTCCTACACCTTGCACCTAAAATAATAATATCAAGAAATTTTCTCGTATCAAGCATGTTTGACTATCATAAGGAGAAATCTCCTCCAATTCTGCGTTTGCATGGTGTGTGTGGCGGGAGGTCTTATGGTAGTTTCATTTTCTAAAATGCATTGCGGATTCCTTTAAAAATCTCTTGTTGTTTGTTTTAAAGACTAATCTGTTTTTGTTGCTCACACCAGTCCCATGACTGACTCGGAGTTCATGGTTTCTTTCCTAAACTCTGGGTGCCCACTATTTTCCACACGGGCAGTCTACAGTTGAGTTTTTCATATAGTCAGGTTTAGTAGATAATCTTGAGTTGGTCCGGTCTTTGGATCAGGATGAGACTTGCTTATCTTGGTGACTCATGATGTTGGGGTTCGAGCTAGCTTTGGATTGGAGCATTGGACTTGGGGATGCATTCTATTGAAGGTATTCTTTCCACTGCTGGTGTTACCTACTCTTTTCGCTATGTCTTGTATCTCTGATAGTGTTGATATCCATTGTATCATTCTGTTGTATCTTATTATATCGGATGTTGTATCTTTCATTATATCAATATTGTATATATATTGATATTTATTTCTTCCGCTGTGTTGTACTTAATGGTGTTATATGCTCCGGCGACTCGGATTTGAACGGTCGAATCTGCGGCATTCGAGTACGATGTAAAGTATGGATGTCGATTTTCGAATGCGAAAAATCCACATCGTTACACTTTGATGCCAGTCCATCCAATCAATGGTAACAAGAAAACACTACAAAATAAGTATACCTCTTCTTTTATAAGAAACCAAATTAAAAGTAATTGTTTATATTAAATAATAAATGATCTGGAAATGAAGATAATGCCCAAAGAAATTGTACATGTGGTCAGAAACAAATTAAACAGAATTGTATGCAATAATTAAAGGAACACATATGGTTCAATATGGTCTATGTCATTCAAATTCCAAAAAAAAAAAATCACTTAATAAATGATAAGAGTCTTCCCCTTTTTCGTCGGTCAATGCAATTATCTTGCTTTAACAGTTTCATATCCTTATCATATTTCAGTATAAATAGAACACAGTAAAGAATAATCTACAGAAGCTCGGATCATTTTTTTACTATTTCTCAACTTAGGTATTTTTCTATATCTCGATTTTTTAATCCAATATGTTATATCCATACTTTTATGCACAATGAAACAAATACTTTTGTATGCAGTGTGAGTATAATTAACTTTCTTATTATGTATTTTATTCAGTTCAATTATCCTGATAATACAGTGTTGTTTTTACAAACATTTTATTCTCTGCTACAGTTTACAAACATTATTATGCATAGATTAACATATTTTCTCATCAGAAAAGCAACTGCAATTTGAAAAATAACAATTCTTTAAAAAAGGTCATCATATCTTTATTTGATTTACTACTTTCTAAGTTAAAAAAAATTATTATTGGTTTCTACTTATAGGTAACAAAAAAGATGAAAGCCAATTATTGCAATTTACTGTCTCTACACACATTTATAAAGGACTGCAAAATCAAAGAGAGGGTTTCTATAATAAGGAAGTCTTTTAACTTGAAGAACAATGAAGCTTTTGCAATTAACGTGCTGCTTATTGATGAAGAGGTAAGCACTGAACTACTGCATGTAACTATTCAAAATCATCTCAAACATACTAATAAATTGACCGTTGTTTATTAGGGACGTCAATTAGTGGCGATCGTACCAGATTTTTTAGTGAACAGGTTCCAATCTAAAGTTGCAGAGGGATAGATATTTGAAATAAGCAACTTTAGCATCAAAAATCGAAAGAAATCTTATCAGGTCATGGAAAAGCCTTACAATATTGAATTTCGTGCTAACACATGCATAATAAAGGTGTTTGATGGTTAAACAGTGATTCCAAAATACAAATTTGAGTTTTTTCCACTGGATGAAATAGAATCGCAGTATGGAAATGACACATATCTATTAGGTATGATCATACAATATATATATGTAGAACGAACTAGTTTAATCATTTAATTAATAATGTATTAATAACTATCCAGATGTGATTAGCAAACTATGTTCAATGTTAAATATTGAAGAAGTAACCAAATTTGACGAGCTAAAAAGCAAAAGTTTGAAGGGAGATATTATTATTGCAATTTTCAAGTAATGGATTAATTTTCATTATCATTATTATCTTCATAGAAAATTGCAGCTATGAATTATGTTTTCTCTACAGCGGTGAAAAAATTCGTATTACCTTATGGGGAGATTTAGCTAAACAATGCAATAAAGAAGATAATCAAAAATTAAAGGAATCATCATCATAATAGTTATCTCCACTGCTGTTAGAAGCTATGGAGGTAAAAAATTTACGCCATCAAATAATGATTCTTCATCAAATAGTTATTACTGAAATACTATTAATTTTTTATAAACAAGTGCATATTTCTTGCAGTCAACAAATGCTTCCAAAGCGTATATCAATTTGGACGCCCCGGAAGTTTTTTCCATGTTAACGAGGTACGTTTAGCAAGAAATAAGTAATGATTTAATTTCATACTTCTTATCATCAATGCATATTTTTTACACATCTTTAACATCATAGAGAAGAAATTACTTTAAATGAATCAACAATACAAGTTCTCAATAAAAAAGAATAATACCACGGAAGCAATTGTGGAGAAAAAACATTTGAGGAACTATTGTTCAAAATGAAAATTCGAACAACAAAGTATGATTTGCCTTTATGTAAATATTTTTTCTAAGATGCCCAAATTTTCTTTTGATTAAGCAAGTCAATGATTATAATGATTTTTTTTTCATTTTATAGGAAACTAAGTTTAATTTCCATGCCAGTGTGTCACAAATTTATGATCGATATAATTGGAGTTATATGTCTTGTCCAAAATGGAAGAAGATGGTGGAAAAGATAGATGAAGTATTTTACTGCAACAAGTGTGAAAGTGAAACTAGATAATCAGTTCTACGGTAAATTTTTAACGAAGTTTATCACTATTTAACAATTTGACATATGTTTTTACCTATATTGATATTTTTAGATACAAGCTGAATATGCAAATTGAGGACGATTCTTGATTGGTTGATTTGGTCGCATTTGAGAAGAAGTCGAATATTTATTAAAATTTACAGTAAAAGAGTTAATTGAACTTGAATCATACGTTTTGTCCAATATACATATCATATATTTCACATATAATATATATTTTAATCACTCTGTTAATTGAAGTTCATTTGGTAACAATAGGAAAATGGAAAGGAAAAGATTTATTCGCTATTCAGTGATTTGGTTGGAACAAAAATAGTCTTGCAAATAAAAAGAGGGACTACTGTTTAAATAATTGGGAAAAGAGGAAAATAACAGCAAAAAAAATTCAAAAAGTCATTGCCGATCAGAATTTTTTTAGCACCACAGAAGAAAAGGAAAGGTAAAGCTGCATTAAAAATTAAATGGTGTTGCAAAGCCATTATAATAACTTAATATATTTTTATTTGTTTCAGGAGGCTAAATCCGAACCACGAAAATCGAAAAGAACATTGGAAGAAGAGAACTTGGATTAGGACATGTATCTCTACAGGAGAAATTTCATCGGCTTATAATAAAATAATGTATGATTTAATACTGTTTTTGTTATAATATAAATTGTGAATATGTTATATATTGTTTTGTATTTAGTCCCACATCGTGGGATTAGTTCTATCCCAAGTTCCTAGGCCTTTATATAAAGCTGCTAATGTAATGAAAATGGATTACTAATCTCTAAATAAATAAAATTGTTCTCCCTAATGGCTTCTGCTTTCTTTATTTTATAAACACGTTATCAGCACGATCTCTAAATGAAAGGAAAATTTCAGATCTGATTATAAATCTTCAAAATGTTAAGCTATTTCTGATCTAGTTAATCAAATCATTCGAATCTCATTCTATTAATTTTATTTCTTTTAGATCTCATTGTATCATTGATCTAATTATTTAGATTTGATTCTATTTGTACATCTTATTTTTTGTCCCTGTATTTTAGATCTTGTTTTGTTGCAGATCTTATATTTTTTTTTCTTTCTTCTAATTTTTCAGATCACTTGTAGATTTTAATATCATGTTCAAATGATATATCTTCTAGATCTGTAGATTTTAATCATCAGATCTCTTATTAATTTTTATTAATGTATATTCATTTTCTGTGATAATTATGAATTTGATCTGAAACTAAAATTGTTTCATAGACTAAAATGTAATTTCAGACCTTATTTTGTTAGTACTCTTTTTAGATCTTATCTATCATATCTAATTTTCTGGATTTCATTATATATATATATATTATCTTATAGATCTTGCTCTATTAATATTATCATTTTATATCTCATTTAACCGTAGATCTAAACTTTTAGATCTCATTCCATTGTTTGGTAAAAAAAAGGTTTTCATTTTGAAACCTTTTTGTTTGGATTTCGGTTTGAATGAGGACTATAGAAATGATTTTTCTACATGATTTATATTTCCAGAAGAAATATTTTATTGTTTCCTAGAGAAACAAATATGAGGATAATACGTATCTAGAAGATCATATTAAGTTTATATGAAAGAATAGGAACCTGAAGTTCATTTGTGCGAAGGTGAAAGATTAAAGCTTTCATAAGCTGAAATAAAGCCTTGAAGAAAATAAGCGAGAAATTCCAAAAGAAGATGTTGATAACATAAAAACAATATGTTGAATAACAGTACAAATGTGGTAAATACTATTTCCTTGAAGAGAAATAGTATTATGATTCTCACGTTCGAATACAATTATGAAGAGTCCTCTTGTTTCATTGTGTTTATTTAATATTAGAGACCTGAAGTTCTCAAATAAGTTTTATGCATATAAGTTTGTATTCCTAAAAAAAAGGATTATACATCAAAACTCTATAAATTTGAGATGTGAAGCATTGAATTATTACAAAAGCTAATTCAGATTATGGTAAATTCTAACCAAGTTTGTAATCAAACCTGAAGTTTGATAATGAAAATCAAGTTGTACCATTTAGGATCTATAGTACTAAACAAAGACTTTACTTTAAAGTAAAATTGGAACCTGAAGTTCTAAAAATATTTGCCAATAGTATGAACTACTAAACCAAATAAATTTACAGAAATTTGTTCACTCCATAAGTGGTGATAATAATAATATAAAAATAATATCTAGAAGAGATTTGTATATTTAGTAATGATAAAATATCTCTAGAAGAGATTTGATGATATATTTGGTGCTTTTATTAAACCAAATAAATACATAGAAATATATCTACTCTCCCGCTCATTTTCTTTTTAATAGAAAATAAGGTGTTATAACAGGAAGTTTATTTCCTAATTTTTTCCTTCTTCCATTCATTAAATCATGTCTCTCAAAAGGTAACGTATAATAGATCAAGTTTCTTTCCTTTGGCTCAGCAAGTAAGTATTCTGGATTCTTCATAAAATGAATGTTAATATTTATATACACATCAATTATGTTATATTATATATGAAACTCATTCATCTTTCCTCTTTCAGCAAAGAGGCATTCAATGTTTACTATTTTATATGCTTAATCTTTTACCTATTATTGTCATGTCACAAAAAAATACTTATTGACTGTTATCAGTAGCTATAACTCATACAACATACTTTTTACTTGCCATGTCAAACTATTTTGTTTTTTGTGATATTATTCATACACTGCGTGATGTACAAATTTCCGCATACATTAACTCATATATTAATTCATATATTCAATAGCAATTAATAAATCAATAAATAAAATTTCTTGATTAATGAGAATGGTCCAACAAAGATATGTCTGAATGCTTCATACATTTATTCTTCTTTTATACCTCTTATTGTAGACAAGGATCATAACATATATACATGGTATATATTTCTGTTTCTCACTATTGTAGTTGTTATGCATTAATTAATGGTATTTAATACAACCTATTCATATTCTTAAATCTACCTGTATTATGAAAATAAACATGATAAAGTTAGCATAATTTTTTGATTATAGTTCATCATTTCTCCACCAATTAACCCATATAAAGGTCTTTCCATATTTTCAAGGGTAATTTTGCATTTTCACGGAAATTAATGAATGAATAAATGAGATTGAATCTAGAGCTATCAAAAGGATGTAAATAAGAAATAATAGCCGCTTTTATAGATTATATTTGGTTGTCTTTTACTATTTTCCATATCATTTACTATTTTTATTTCCACTTATAGTTGGTAATATGATAAACATAGCCAAGCTTGAATTTAAAGCTTTGGACTTATTAGAAGATAACTTTTTGTCATAGTTATTGGTTGTTGACATCCAATTACAATCTCGTTGCTTAGAAAATGCAATAGAAATGATGATCCAATAGGATAAAATAATGACTCTTATATTTTTAAGGTGTCATATCCATGACAAACTTAAAATAAAACATTTAACTGAACAAGATCATCTTTACCTATGGAACTCCCTGAAGGAGCGTTATGACCACCAAAGTATGGTCACACTTCTAAAAACTAGACACGAGTGGTTGAACTTGAAGTTTCAAGTCCTTAAATCTATTAGGAAACACAATTCCTCTATATTTAGAATTACTTCTAAACTAAAATTATGTGAAAGGATTGTCCAATAATACTAACCTGAAGTTAGATCATATCTTCGAAGTTGATGATGGAAACCTCATTAATGATGAAAATCTAAGTGCAATAATAAATGATATGGTCGAATTGATCAATAGTAGTAGCCTGAAGTCTGCTATGTGGATTTTATTTTATTTTAGTTCAATAAATCAGTTGGAAGTTGGTGCTTGTATGTTTTTCCTTTCATAATTAATTGAAATAATGTACCGATAATGTTGGACTTTAATCAGTAGTCTATTTTAAATTTTTGGAAAGTATTAGCACTTATTTATGCTCATAAAATTTAGCAGTTGACTAACTATATTGTCCTTTAGTTTTTAAGATATGGACCATCAATATTTGAGTGATAATATATGCCTACTAGATAGTGAAACTACTCATATGATTTTGAAAAACCAGAAGTTTTTCTTTGAACTATATGAAAATATTTTAGCTAAAAATTTCAAACCAGAGAAAATTTGCTAATATAATTGAAGGGTACGGAAGAGCCCATATAGTATTGCCAAATGGTACATATTTCTTAATTCAAAATACATTATACTCGGGCAAACTTTAATGAAATCTGTTGAGTTTTGAGGATATATAAATGAATAGCTACCATATTGAAACTATAATGAAAACGTCAGAATATCTTTGCGTTATTTCTAAAATTGAAAGCCCGAAGCTTATTTTAGAAAATTTAGTATAATTTCAACTGGATTATATTTCATGAAAATTGGCATAATTGAATCTCATAATTAAACATGAGCCAGAAGCTCACAAATATCACTTGAATGCATCTTATCAATTGATGAAAGAACTATCCTCTTATCATTCATATGGATGGTGCATTTGCTAGTAACATGATAACGCATCAAAATGAGAATCCAAAGGTGATTATTATTTAATGTGACAATGTTTATCAACACTGAGGGGGAGGATAAAGCGATACAAGTTCATTTTAATCTTCAGTGTTAAATATTTGTTAACATTTATAATGATGCAAAATATTGATTAACTTGAATAAATTATCAATAATATCCACATTAGACTTTCTCCAATATAGCTTTGAATCCCTGAAGGATTAAAATGTGTAAACCACATCTGAAATATGGTACAAAATTCAGTTTGAAATACTTTTGGAGTAAGTAATAAAGATGTCAAATAAAAGAGATGAGTGTTCTTGGAGAAACACTTAAGGGTGCTCTTGAAGAGACTAATGACATGAATGACAAATAACCCTAGAAGTGGTTAGGTACCTAAAAATGATAATTAAAGAGATCTCAATATCATGTCTAGAACTGACAATAAAAAATCATTGATTATAAATTTATGAATAATAAAGCGCTTATGCTTATTAATGGATTAAAGATTCTGGATTAGAGAAAAACATGATTGGCTATCATAAAATTCTCCTAAATAAGAAATGTGGACCCGTAGTCCACAAAAATAAAATTAGAAACATGTATATAAAGCGAAAAAAGCACACTAAAATTATTAAAACAAAAATTGTGTCAACAACATGTTAAGTGGCATGGGCATGCTATTTTTAGAGATAATTGAATTGATTGAAGTAGTGAAAGTGTTTGAAATACTTTAAATACCCCGAAGGTATAAATATTGTTTAAATCATAATAAATAATAAAAGTACACAAATTCCCGAAGAATATGAATATCTTTGGTGGTTATAAAGAAGGTAAAGTATAAGAAGAAGCATAGATTACAACCTACTTTGAGTATTGTTGTAATGAAAATCTTGATATAATTCATGATGAGTAGATTACTTCCTATTTTTAAGTATCGTTGTAATGAAACTTTAATATACGTTGAAATGTTAGTTGCGATATGCAAAAATTATTCTTGAAGAATATATATAACTATGATGATTATACAGAATGCAAAGAACATGGAATGTAGACTACAACCTTCTTCTAAGTATTGTTGTAATGAAAATCTTGATGCACTTTAAGATGAGTAGATTACTTCTTGCCTTTAAGTATTGTTGTAATAGAACTTTTAATATTCATCAAAGATGTAGTTGCAATATGCAAAACTGATTTGAAGCATAAAAACAAAAACACATGATGTGTTTTTCATAAAGGTAGCAAACAAAATGCATAAAATGCAAATCATATTTGGATTGGAAATTTTGATTGTATCGAAGGAAACTATTAATAAATTGTATTATTAATGAGATACATATTTGATGATCCATAAGTATCTATAACCAATTTAAGTTATCGAAGGACGAATATGAATTCAGAGGAAACTTTAAATTAGTGGGAGCATCCATAAGTATTTTATAATGCACTCTTTTTCCTTAACTAAGATTCTTCCCACTAGGATTTTATTAGTAAGGTTTTAATGAGGCATTATCTTGATCCAGAAGTATCAACTCCCCGGTAACATTTGAAAATAAGTTACAATGTACTCTTTTCCCTTATTTAAGATTTTTCCCACGGCGTTTTTTTTACTAAGGTTTTAACGAGGCATTGTCTTGATCTAGAAGAATCAAATGTATTTTCAAGAAATAACATCTCAAATATGTTACTTAAGTTAAATTGATTTCTTATCCTTGACTAAGGTTTTTTCCATCGGGTTTTCCTTTGTAAGGTTTTTAATGAAATATTGTATTGATCCAGAAGTATCAAACTGTAACGATCCAGAATTCCTGTCATTAGAAATTCATATATTTAATTGATTTTAAATATTAACAAGTAAATTTTATAAGTCGAATAAATTATATTTTGAATATCTAGATTCAATTGGATAACTAAATCGATAGTTAAATATCTAAAATTACAGAAATAATTGGAAATTGGGTTTAATGTGATTAAAAATTGATTTGTAAAGTTGTATTAAATCATATTGGAGTTAGAATGATGTTATAGAACTTTTAAAATCGAATTGAAAGTTAATTTGGGGAAATTGAATATTTTAATATTTAATTAATGAGTAAAAATAGTCATTTTTCAAATAGTATCGGATTTCATCGAAACTAGTTTCATTGGATCCGTAATGTTAAATTATTGTAAGATTTCAAATTTCGTGTCAATTGGATTTAGGGTTTGTCCGGAGCAAGCTAAAACGCACTGAAATCGGTTTAAGTGAATTTTAAATTCAAATAATCGATTTGAAAACCTATCTTCCAAATACGATAGAATTGGCTCCCGATATATATTCCATTGCGTTCGGAATATGGGTAAAACATTATAAACGCCAGGCGGCACACTTCGTTTGGAGTTCGGAATTTTTTTGGGTGAATAGTGTTTTGGAATTTTCTATATAAGGACGTCATTATTCACTATTTTCATTAAAAACCTAGCTCGGGTTTCAGGCCACCACCAATAGTATCAATGGCCGAAAATATTCATTTCTTCTCCTCTTAATCTCTTCCAATCCACTCGATATTATTGAAAACTTTCTGAAGCAAAATTGAAGAGCTTCGCGAGATCTTCAGATCCATAGGGTTTTGATTATCATCGGAGCATCGTGGTGGTCACTAGAGGGCCACGTTCGCCTACCGGTCGTACATGTTTTTTGAAGCATATAAGCAACCGAATTGATCGTGGCTAAGGGCGTGGGGGCTGGTTTGATGGCGCACGTGCTGGTGGTGTTCGATCGTCTCCTCGACGTCGCTAGTGGCCACGACAATTCAAGAAGCAAGGGCGGCCGTGGGTTTGTTCGAACATGATTACCTATTGTAGGAGAAGCAAATTGCAGCGGCCCAGATTTTCTATAGCAAAAGGAACGGCCGAGATATAGGTTGAATATTAAAATAAATTTGCGATTAATTTATATATTTTAAATTCGTTCAATCAAAAACGCTATAACTTTTTGATACGAGGTCCGTTTCACACGAAACGACTTACATTGGAATCGTATGGACGAATACTACGCGATGGAGCTGGATTGGAGTTGATATGAGCTAGTGTGAATTTTGGGTAAAATTAAACGGTCGTTTAATTTTATTCGGAATAAAACACTGCAACCGTTATTGGAAGCACGGTGAGAACTTCTCACTCAATCGAATTTGTTTCGATTTAAATTTAAAATAGTTAAATTTAAAATTTCTTGATTGTGTGATTGAATGATGATTGCTATCTTTTTTATTGAAATAGACCCTATACGCCGCATATTAAGCGAAGGTTATTTTATTAAACACATATACCGCGATATTCCACCTTGAAGTGGAATTGGTATTATATATGTACTTGGAGTTGATTTCCCTCATTATATAGCGGATGAGACCCTATTGTGCCGCATAATAGCGGATAATATTTTATATAAACCCATGTACCGCGATATCCCCTCTTGAAACGGGATTGGTATTGTGCTAACATCTGTGGATGCAGGGAAACAGGTTGGAGGGATCCAACTGGATTCCTTAAATAATTTAATTTGTTTCAATGTTGTGAGTTGATTATTTATAATCTCCGTGTGATTATCTTTGTAATTGAAATCGTTGAAGGCTAAAATTTAGCCGAATATAATTTTTGGTATCGTTGGATATCGAAAATAAATAAAAGAATTTGATTTTTGAAAATTCAGGTTGAAAGTTATATTAAAATTTATTTTTTAGAATTGGATAAATTTAAAATAATAAATTCTAAAATAATAAAGTTTTATTTTTAATCTTATTGAATAAAATTTCAAAATATGGGAAAAGCTTTAATAAATGGATTTTGGGTAATATTATTTAAAAGTTGAAGAATTTATTCAAAATATGGATTTTAAAGAGTTTGAAAAATAAAAGAATTTGTTTTCTTTAAAAGGAATTTATTTTTAAAAGGAAATAAAATTGAAATCGATTTGGGAATTGATTTTTGGTAATTGAATTTAAATCAATTGAAAATCCATGTGGAAATTTATTTGTTGTTTTGAAAAGAATTTGGAATCAATTTGAAAATTGATTTGGGGTTTAGTAGAAATTGATCTCAATTGAATAAAATTCACTTGGTGTTTAATTTCTTGGAAAATCAATATGGAATTTGATTTGTTTCTTTTTGAAATCAATTGAAAAATTGAATTGTTGTTGAAAGTGAATATTTAAAATCGATTTGAAAATCGTATAACAATAGATATTTTGGGAATGTGAATTCACATGGAATTTATAAAGAAAAGGGAAATTTGTTTAAAAATAAACATTGATTTATTTTTGAAGCGTGGAAATAAATTTATGGATTTGGAACGTAATATTAAAGTAAATCGGTAAGGATTTATTTAATTTGTTTAAATGAAACATTTTGAAACTGAAAGTGTATTCTCCCTGGAAAGCCGAATAAAATTTCTAAATAGCTTTGAAGGATATATACATATATATCTATATAAAATTCTTGAATTGGTTTTGAAAAGGATACCTTGGAGAAGTTAACTTCTTAAATTGTTTTACATCCTTTAAGATTTATTAAGTTTATTATAGAAATGGCTATTTCTATGATTTAATTAATAATTGTTTTAGAAAATAGTTATTTAAATAGTTATACTCTATCTACTAAATTTTGTTTTGAAAATTAGTTTGGACTTAAGTTATATGTAGTATAGGTATAATATTTTTATAACTAATATTTTATGTGAAGTGTTTAAAGAAAAATAGTTTATTTCAAAGTATTTTCCCGATATATTTTGGATAAGTGTTATAAATTATTTTAAAGTATTTGAACTCGGAAGATTTCTAGTGAAAATGAATAAATATTTGGAAATGTTTCCGCATAAGGAAAATGATTTGAAATTTGTTTTCAGAAGTTGTAAAGGTGAAAAGTAATTTGAAATTTGTTTTTAAATGGTTGAAGAGTGGAAAAATCTATCTTTTAATGATATTTTTGGAAAATAAATAATTTGGGAAATTATTTGGAATCTGGTGATGTGCATATCTATTGATAGTTAAATAACCGACTATCAATATTTACCTTTAAATGGGTGTTTGTTGTGATTTCCTTGAATTTGAATGCTACACTTATTTTTAAAATAAGCGCTCGTTATTCGGTTTAGTCGGGAGAGGACCTTTGGGTCATGAATCCCATTCCGAATAGTGATACATCGTAATGGATAGTATTTGAAGACCGGTGTTGAAGACCGAATATTTTCGAAAACGGAAGGATTACCATCGAATGTCTCTGCATCGGCTGATCTCCGATATAGAGATTTTATCACCCTTTGTGATGGGAATTCCGGACGTGATTGGTGAATATCCGAATTTCGAGGGCTTCTTTTGGAAGTGCCTTCAGTTCCGTTCGATCCCGGAACAGACTTGTATGGATGTGTGTCTGACGTTACAATTTGAGATGTAAAGCTGGTTTCTATCAAATATATTTCTGTTGGTGGGCGGAGAATTTATTCTCTTAGCTTAACACCCTTCTCTAAGACGTACGAGCTCAGAGGTTATATAGTTGATGGATACTAGTGATACATTCCCAATTTGGTAATGTGGCATACAAAGTGCTGTTGATCGTTTGTTGATCAAAGCATAGCTTTTGTGAAAAGCGTGGCTTTATGGACAAGACTTCGTCGGACCTCACACCCCGGTAATGGTCAAAACAGGAAAAATGCAGCAAGGTTATAGGGAGTAGCGCCCCTTAGGGTATGTGCATTTCCTTCTGGATAGAAGTTGGATCATGGTATGGAGCCCAGATACTTAACTTATGTGGATGTCGCAAATATATATGACTTTGCGATTGTTGTTGGTTGAGTATCCTCGGATAAAGGTTGTTTACAACCGGAAGATGGCATACTCGTGTCAGTAGTTACCTACTTTTACAGAGGTAACCCGGCCTTTTGTTGGCAGAGATCCGATTAGGTTCTCGGGGTGTCCCGCTATAGGCGTTCCCATGTGGCAATAGGAAGTTCCTTAACCTGGCCATTCGTTTGAAAATCCAAAGAAACAATACGAGCCCTGTATGATTTTAGTTGTATAACCTACCATGGAATGTGGCGTAACCTGCTATTGAACATGGTAGGTATAGTAGGCATACGATAATGGTCGTATGTTGGCTAAGATTTGTATTATACTTCTGAAATGTTTTTCTGCACTTTGCACTTATAGTAATAATATCAAAGAAATTTTTCTGCGTATCAAGCATGTTTGACTATCATAAGAAGAAATCTCCTCCGATTTTGCGTTTGCATTGTGTGTGCGTGCGGGAGGCCTTATGGTAGTTTCATTTTCCAAAAACATTGCGGATCTATCTTAAATTATTTCGTTGTTTTTTTAAGATAAATTATTTTAAGTTCTCACACCAGTCACATGACTGACCTGGAGTTTTTTGTTCCCTTCCTAAACTCTGGGTGCCCACCAATTTCCAACCGAGCAGTCTAGAGTCTGGTTATCAACTCATTCTGGAATTCAGGAGTTGCCGTGGAGCTCAGGAGGCGAGCTGGTTGGCGAAACGTATCACTTGTATATGATATTATCTTTTCCGTTGTGTATTCAGTTGTGAGGACAGGTTTATATAACTGTCCATTATTGTGTGGTGTTGTTTATTGACTCTGATGATGTAATGTATAAAATGTACAGTTCTTTCGATTTAAAAGATTATTCATTTATTTATTATATGTTGTCCCGCTGCGATTGTGAGAATTTGATATTGTTTCTGTTGCTTCTTCTTTCTTTCTTCTTCTACCTCTTCTTCTTTAACCCTAACAATTCGGGTTTCCGCCTTCGATTGTTAGGCAGTTGATACAGTGGACGTATTAATGTCGATTTTCGGAAGTTGAAAATCGTGAAATGTTACAGTTGGTATCAGAGCAATTGGTTAAGCGACAACCTTGGCTCTGTTGGTTGTTACTCATTAGAGATAGAGTCAGCAGTACTCTAGAATGAGTGTGAGTGTAATAATAGATATGAGCGCGTATTTGTTAGTGAATATGAAATTGTTTTGTATTGTGTTGACTTATCGGTTGATTGTTTATAGATTCTAGTCGGTGCAGTCTAGCTAACTGTGTCGATAGGAGTTTCTAAGCTCTTAAACAAGATAAACCGACATAGTATTGTTTTAAAATAGGATAAATGAAATAATTTTACCCAGACTATTTCGTAAATAAAAGGAATGATTTTTCAAAAAATTATTATGGTTGCTTGGTTGTTAGGAAGTGATAATATTAAATTATTATCATCGATTATTGAATAAGAAATTGAAATCATAATCAAAAGCTGAGAAATAAATCCATATACAAATGAGATTTGTAAATATAAATTGTAAATGTGATTCATAATTTGAAATGGAATTCCAGAGTAATATTTGAAAGCAAATTTAAAGAATTTGAAATTTTGAGATTTGGGAAATTTAAATTCTTTAGAGTTTGAAAATGATTTCAAGGGTTTTGGAAAAAAAATTGAAGGGAAGAAAGCACTAAACTCTTTTCAGTCGCTGAAAAATAATTCCAATGATGATCGCGACATCATCGGTGTTCATTTTCGAGTTTCCATGAGAGGAATTGCTGCCAAATTATAATTAAATGGAAGTTGTTTGTGAAATTGAGTTTGTTTTGGAAATCCAAAAGATAATTTGAGTAGATTTCAAAAATAATTTTTGAAAGATTAAAAAGACTCTAGAATGTTATATAAAATGTTTATGGAATAATAAATAAGTTTGGATGACTTAGGAAATTTAGATTTAAACTGAAATTGACCTGAGTTAATTGAAATAAAGGTGAATTTCAGAAGTCTAATAACTAAATGATTGGAATACAATTATTAAGTCGGAAAATAAATTGTGAATGAATAAATAAAATTTGCAATTGCAAGCACAAGAAAATGAAATTGAATGTTGAAATTCATTTCGAATTTGTATGTACATAGAACTGGAATTGGAATTGAATTTGATTTGTGAAAAAGAAAGTGAAGTATTAAACTAAAATTAGTAAGTGCAACTAATTGAAGAATGAATAAATGGATAACGTTTAAAATGAATTGAATCCTATATTTTTGTAACTACCCGTAAATCCGTACCCTTTGAGTCAACACTATTCTTCAACAATCAACTCAAGATGTACAGAAATATGAACCATTTGGGTTAAAGAAGAAGAGATTGAAGAAGAAAATAGAAAACAATATCAGAATCCAACCATCGCAGCAGAATAAAATATAATAGATATAAATGATCTTTACACAAAAACAAATATATATCTGTTTTATACATACATTATCACCAGAGTACATCATCAGAGTTCAACAATATCAATAACATACAAACTGGATACACAGCAACTCAACACAGTAGAATATATATAAAACAAGTACGAAAATATGCATCGTCTTCCAGCTCGTCTCCTGAACTCCACAACATCAATCTTGTATCCTATAATACTCGGTCTAACCCGAGCATTATAGTTAAATAATACCCGAGTCAGTATGGAATACTAGCGTGAGAAAATCAAACTCAATTGATTATTAAAGTTACAAAAATCTTTTGAAAACAAAAGCATCTTGTAAGACCACGCCACAAATAAACATGTCAGGTTTTTACCTTACGATAACTAAAACACTTTTTATTAAAATCCTCTGATATTATAATAGTGTCTACAGAAAGTAAAATAGAATCTAGCTGTCATACTCGCATCTCACGTTTCAGCAATAGTTGGGCACAAACAAAACCGTACGGGCGCGTAGGGAAAATGGATTTCCAACTAATGACTAGGCACTGGGGTACCACCTGTCACAGTACCTGGTCTAGATCAACGTACCGAGGACCCACTCTAAGCCCCCTGCAACACAAGGCCAGAACCATCCTTACTGTACAGTCCCCAGTAAGATCACCTCGCGGTTGGGATCAGCAACCGCCCACTAAGCCGAAATAAAAAGGGACATCTAGACAGGGATGGCCTTACTCTCAAGTGGGGGCTACCCACGAAGCCTTGCTGCATAACCCCTGATTTTCAATCATTCCCGGTTGATGAGGCTTGAGGCTAAGCGTTACCTTTTAGAACATATCCCTTAGAATGTCCATCGTCCACCTGACGATGTTAACAAAAGCATTCATCCATACAAGTCCGTCCCGGGTTCGAACGGAACCGAAGGTACTATTCCTACTACATCCATTTGGAAATATCCTTAGGATTAGTAGCGACTAGCCCTTGCACTTCACCGCTCCATCTTCGAATCCAAAATTGTTTCCCACGAAACGTACAAACCGGATCGAAGTAGTTTTCGATAAATAAATCTCGTTCCCGGTCTCTTCGAAACGATCAACGCATTTGGCCAATATTGATAGTCGGTGATTTAACTATCAATTAATATTTGCAACAACCATCAACCAATTAATAATTTCTCAGATTATTTATTAATCCCAAAAATATCTTCACTAGACATATTTCCACTTTTCAGACCCTTTTTAAAACATTTTTCAAACTATCTTCCTTTCTCAGAATAAATTCCAAGTATTTTCTATTTCTACTGGAATCACCAAGCCAAAACTAAGATTTTTAAAATAATTTAAACATTTTATTGTAAAATATGTTTAACATTTAAATTTAAAAATTACTTTAATACTTAGTTTAAAATAATACTTTAGAAAAAATTAAAATAAGGTTACTTTATAAATATAAACTAGATTTACTTGTTTAAACAAAATACCAAATCATCCTTTAAATATTTATTACGATAATAGATTTTTAAAAAGAATACTTACTTTTGAATTTAAACATTTAGAAATAATAAATTTTCTTAAACATTTTTTTTAAAACAACATTAAACTTTTTATCTTATATTTAAAAATTTACCTTGAAACATACTTGGCTATTCAGAGAAATATACTTCTCTTCACATTTTTCTTTAAATCTTCAATTCAACACTTGAATCAATTTCCAAATTGATTTCCAATTTACTCCCTTTTATTCCAAAATCCATTAATTTTCGATTTTATTTCTTAATTATGATTTAAAATATTTTTAATTGAATATACCAATTTTAGATTTCTCAAAGTACTTCTTAATCCTATTAAATAAATTTAAAACTTTAAATTTTAAAATAATTCTTTATTCCTTTAAAATAATATCACTTAATTTTACAATTCATTAATTTCTGCTTATTTCAAAATCTTTTTCTTTTCCTATTCGAAGTTATTTGTTAGTATTTTAAGATCATTTCGATTTCTTTCTATCCTTTCTTAATTTATTCCTATTTTCCCATAATTATTTCGCTTACAAATTCACTTCTTTTGTTTTCTTTCTAAAATCCAATTTATATATTTTTGGTAATTCATTATACCTAAATATATCCAATCAAAATATAGCATTCAATATTCCAATATAATTCATCATAGAATATCAATAATCACAAACAGAGAATATTAAATGATTTAAATAAATGTTGAGGGGTCTAGTTGGATCCCTCCAACCTGTTTTCCCTACATCCACAGACGTTAGCACAACATAAATACCAATTCCACTTCGAAGTGGAATATCGCGGTATATGGGTTAATATATAATATTCTCTATATAATGCAGGAAATCAAACATTCCAAGATATAGTATATACTATAATATAGCACATCAATCAATTCAACCATTCAACCAATTATTTAAATTTAAACATTTAAATTTAAATTTAAATTCAGCTGAGTTATATTAACTCACATTTGCCATTTTATTTTGCAATTCAACACAACCGGTTGTTTTCTTCACAATTCAAGACCTTGAATACACATTATATTATTTTATTAATATTGAATAATCAAATAAATAAATTTCCAGTAGATAAATTAAATTTAATTATCAACAAATTTTATTTAAACTAATTTTCGTTTACTAAATTAGTTTCAGAAAAACAAATATACTAATATAATGATCTGCATTACCGTTTTAATTTTCTATATCCCTATGTCTTATTTATACATTTTCCTGCTTACACTACATATATTTAAACTAAACTACGAATGTGAAAATATTTATTTTTTTACTATTCCACATAAAAAATTTATATTTTCAAACTTACATAAAAAAATTAATAAAAGGAATACCTTACCTCCCTATCGTCCAAAAATCACGCCGACCATCGACAACCACTGCCAATCACGAGCGCGACCCCCAACTCACGATGCTTCCAAACCTAGTTCAAAGCTTCGGGTCGCACAACATCCCGACTCGAACAACTCCAATCACCTGCGTGTGCGATGAACGACTATAAAATCGAGCCGTCCATCTCGATCTCAGGCCACTTCAGCAAATCGAACATCCCACCCTCTCGAGTCGCACGTCCCGCCGCCATTCCTCCTTGAGATCCAATTTGCAATTCGATCGCCATGGTTGAGTCGCCCCTCTTAACGAGCTCGCGAGCTTCCACAGAGTCGTCCATGAATTGATTTTGAAAAGTGTGGTTCGATCTATTATCAGAAATTGGAAGGGAAAGGAAAGCCACGGTTTTACTTGAGAACGAAATCGAGCTAGTGTTGTAGACCTTCGGTCGCGATTCTAAAAAAAACTCGAATGCGGTTTTGAATCTCAACTGAATTCAAAGGGGAAACGGGAAAAGGAAACTTGATAGAAGAAGGAAGACTATCTGCTATTCATTACCCTTTTCTTTTTTTCTTTTTTTCCGAACTAAATTGAAAAGAGAAAGGGTAGGCGATTTAAAGTTGAAGGGGACGACGTTATTCAGAGCTAGGGAGCGGCGCCTTTAGGGCTAGGTCAGTTTTGAACAGAGATAGGTTGGCTACGATCTGACATTTATTTGACTAGTCAAGCTGTACAATACATTTGATATTATTTAAATTTAAGTTGTCTCGAAAACGTAGCTTAAAATTTGGACATCGTATCGAGACGTGCCGCCAGATGTGATGATAGCTATTTTTCGACTCACGAAAGTCGACATTAATACGTCCACTGTATCAACTACCGAGCAGTCGACGGCCGGAAAACAATACCGTTAGGGTTAAAGAAGAGGTAGAAGATAGAAGAAGAAATAAAAAGCAATAGAAACAATATCAGAATCTCACGATCACAGCGGAACAAGATATAATAGATAAATGAATAGTCTTTGAATCAAAAGAACTATATCAGTTATCACATTACATTATCAGAGTTTACAACAACAGACGGCGGAAAAGAAATACTATATACTAATTGATACAACACGCCATCCAGTTTGCTCCTGATCTCCACATTAACTCCTGAATTCTAGAATGACCTGATTACCTGACTCTAGACTGCTCGTGTTAAAATTGGTGGGCACCCAGAGTTTAGAAAGGAAACAATAAACTCCAGGTCAGTCATAGGACTGGTGTGAGAACTTAAAACAGTTTATCTTTAAAAACTAACAAAGAAATATTTAAAACATATCCGCAATGCTTTTGAAAATGTAACTACCATAAGGACTCCTGCCACACACACACAATGCAAACGCAGAACTGTAGGAGATTTCTCCTTATGATAGTCAAACATGCTTGATAGGCAAATTTCTTTGATATTATTACTATAACTGCAAAGTGCAGGAAAACATTTTGAAAGTACAATATTAATCTTAGGCAGCATAGGTACCATTATAGTATGCCTACTATAGCTACCATATTAAATGGCAGGTTCTACAACTAAAACCGTACAAGGCTCGTATTGTTCCTTTGGATTTCCAACAAATGGTCAGGCCAAGGAACTTCCCATTGCCACATGGAAACGCCTCTGGAAAGACGCCCTGAGAACCTAACCGGATCTCTACCAACACAAGGCCGGGTTACCCCTAGCTGGGTAACAACTGACACGAATATGCCATCCCCCGGTCGCAACCGAACTAAATCCCGGGATTCACCAACAACCACAAAATAATAAGTTTGCAGCAGCAACATAGGTTAAGTATCAAGGCTCCATACCATAATACCACCTCTATCCAAAAGGAATGACATACACTATGGGGGTGTTATCCCCTAATAACTTTGCCGCATCTTTCCTGTTTTGAGCATTACCGGGGTGTGAGGTCCGACGAAGTCTCGCCCACAAAGCTACCTTTTTCATAAAAGCTACGCTTTGATCAACAAATGCTCAGTAGCACTTCGTATGCCACATTACCAAATCGGGAATGTATCACTAGCAACCATCAACTACATAACCTCTGAGCTTGTACGTCTCAGAGAAGGGTGTTAAGCTAAGAGAATAAATTCTCCGCCACCAACAAAAATATATTTGATAGAAACTAGCTTTACATCCCAAATTGTAATGTCAGACACACATCTATACAAGTCCGTTCCGGGATCCAACGGAACCGAAGGGACTTCCAAAGAAGCCCTTGCAATCCGGATAATCACTAATCACGACCGGACTTTCCATCACAAAGGGTGATAAAATCTCTATATTGGAGATCAGTCGATGCAGAGTCATTCGACTACAATCTTTCTATTTTCGTAAATATCCGGTCTTCAACACCGGTCTTCAAGTGCTGTCCATTTCGACATATCGTTATTCGGAATGGGATTTATGACAAAAGGTCCTTTCTCGGCTAAATCGAATAACGAGCGCTTATTTTAAAAATAAGTGTAGCATTCAAATTCAAGCAAATCACAACAAATACCCATTTAAAGGTAAATATTTATAGTCGATTATTTAACTATCAAGGCCAAAAACGAATATCCAACACCATAACAATCACTAAGCCCTTTTTATTAATCTTCCATAAATTAAATTACTTGCCAGATATCCACTACAATTTATCTTTAAAATGATATATGCTCTAAACCCTTTCAATTTCTACATTGGAAAACATTTCCAAACACTTATTTAACAATAAGTAATTCATAAATTCATTTATTTTCAATACTTAGAAAATATTCAATATACTTAAATCATAATTTAGTATATATTTTATTCTTTAAGGAAAGCATTCTCTTAAATGCATTCATTTGAGTCAAAACGAATGTTGCGTAAAACACCGTTGCGACAACCCAAAATCACTAGTATAGGGATTCGAAATTGAGATAGATATATAAATCCCAATACTACATAAAACATTTCCTTTCAAAAACCATTTACTATAACAACAGTGTTATAGTCCATCTTTTCCTTATTTCTCGAAAACGTCTATTTCAACAATGAATGTTGAAATCTATGGTTTCGATCCTTAACACATTTTAAAACAACTTCAAATCGTTTTAATTCTATTTAAAATATCACTTCCTAAAACATTTCTTTAATATATTATTCACTGTCCAAAATCATGAATATAAATCGTTTACCAAATTCAACACCTCTATACATTTTATTTAAAGGATTATTCACTGTCCAAAATCGTGGATATACTTCCTTTAATAAGCTATATTAATTGACTTATCAAAATAAGTCGATTTCGGAATTATAAAACAAGGTTTATAAATTCCATTTATATTTTATAACAACTATAACTTATGAAATCCCTTAATTAACAAATTTTATTTATATCTCATTTAAATGCCAAAATCCAATTTTCAAGTTAATTACTTATAAATCTTTTATTTTACAAAATCTATTCATTTTATAAGTTCACAATTTATAAATCTATAAATTTCATTCACGTATGAAATCTATTTATACTTCATTTTACCACTTATAAAAATTCGTTTTATATTCCAATATTTTAATTTATAAATATCAATCTTATAAAACTTTTTTATAAACCATTTATAATAATTCCAAAAATCTCAATTTAAAATATTTTACATAATTCATTAACTCCATGTTTCAAAAATCAAATTTCAACTATATTTCTCAAAAATCATAATTTCTATAACATTAAAATTTTAACGTTTATTTAATTAAAATGAATCAATTCCAAAAATTTAATAAAATGTATACTTTCAAAAATCACTTTAAAAATCCTTTTAAATTCAAAATTGTTCTTTAACATTTTTAAAACTCAAAAAAAGGCCCAATGCTGCAACAGTGCTAAATATAACAATCACCGCATCCAAAACATCATATATCATATGATACAGAATATATCACAATATCTGTAGATAAATCAATACGGATGAGGAATCCAGTTGGATCCCTCCAACCTATTTCCCTGCACCCACAGATGTTAGCACAATACCAATTCCGTTTCGAGACGGAATATCGCAGTACATGGGTTCATATAAAATATTATCCGCTATTATGCGGCGCAATAGGGTCTCATCCGCTATATAATGCGGGAAAATCAACTCCAAGTACATATATAATACTTCCACTTTAAGATGGAATATCGTGGTATATGTGTTTAATAAATAACATCCGCTTAATATACGACGTATAGGGCCTATTTCAAAACAATAGATACTAATTTATCATCCAAGCATAAAATCAAGCAATTTTAAATTTAACCATTTTAAAATTTAAATCGAAACAATTTCGATCGAGTGAGAAGTTCTCACCTTGTTTCAATAACGGTTCCAGCGTTTTATTTCGAATAAAATTAAACGCACGTTTAATTTTACCCAAAATTTACACTAGCTCCAATCAACTCCAATCCAGCTCCATCGCGTAGTGTTCACTAATACGATTCCAACGCAAGTTGTTTCGTAAATTTTTGACCTCGTATGAAAGAGTTATTGCATTTTAAAGCTTACACGAATTTAAATATAATTAATATTTACAGTTTCTTTTATATATTCCAAACCCTTATTAAATCTGGCCGTAGATTTCAAGTCCACAGATCGTGGCCGCAGGTTCCTTCTTCCCCCTCCATCAGTAAAACGCGACTGAAACTTGAACCCAAGCCGCCATAAATTCGTGAATTTTCGAGCCAGATACCCTCGACTTCACGTTGATCGAACAACACCGTCACGAAGGCAACACCCTTGCACGCCATCGCCTTGAAAATCACCAAGCTGGTCGTCTCCTCTGACATGAAAACGAGCTCGAACGTGATGCTTCAAACTGAAATTGCCATCTACCTACTACCCCGATCTCGATCATAGCCGTTCACATTATAGATCCCGATGCCCTCTTTGATTTTGTAGTTGAAAACATTTCATAAAAGTGGATGGATTTGAAGATATTAGAGCAAGAAGATGGAGTTTTTTTTCGGCCATTAAAATGTTAGGTGGCAGCTGTATCGTTTTGACCTAGGGTTTGATTATTTTTGCAAAAGTTAATATTTGAGGTCCTTTTATAGAAAAATGGCAACACACACTATTCATCCAAAATTTTCTAAACTCCAAACGAAGCGTGTCGCCTGGCATTCATAATATTTTACCCCCATTTTGAACGCAATGGAATATATATCGGGAGCCAATTCGATCAAATTTGGAAGATAGGTTTTTGAATCGAATTATTTAAATTTAAAATTCACTCAAACCGATTTCTACGCATTTTAGCATGCCCCGGACAAACCATAAATCCGATTGACACGAAATTTGAAACCATACAATAATATAACACTACGGATCCCAGGTTCGTCGAAATCCTAGACTATTTGAAAAATGACTATTTTAACTCGTCAATTAAATACTAAAATATTCAATTTCCACAAATTAACTTTTAATTCAATTTTGAAAGTTCTATAACATAATTCTAACTCCAATATGATTAAATACAACTTTATAAATCAAATTTAATCAAATTAAACCCAATTTTCAATTATTTCTGTAGTTTCATATATTAATTTATCGATTTAATTATCCAATTAAATTCTTATATTCAAAATAAAATTTATTCAGCTTATTGAATTTACTTATTAATATTTAAAATCAATTAAATATACGAATTTCAAATGATAGAAATTCTGGGTCGTTACAAACTTCCCCCTTAAAAGAATTTCGTTCTCGAAATTACCAAATAAGAAAAAGTTACATAATCCATTAACTTTTTAAACATCCATTCAGATTAAATTTCAAATTCACTTAAGTGTTTAACTTTCCCAAAATCCAATAGTTAAACTTCTTACAATAACTTTACTAAGTTTTGAAATCATACTTAGTTATCCTTTCGAAAAGTACTAATATCGTTTAACTTTTCACTCCGAAATCAAATTATAGTTTTCTCAATTTTTCCCAAACTTCCCAAATTATTTCTAACGCCTTCAATTTTCAAAAAATTTCGCCATAGTCTCCTTTGCACGGCTCGATCCAAAAAAATGGCAATATATATATATATCACAAATATACGTCTCATCAAAGTAATGAGGTATCCCGCAGGGAAAAAAGTGTAAAAGTACGATATGTTACCCAAGATATGTACCTTATATATTATTAACGAGCATATACGGCTAATGTAGCACGAAAGCGAGCTCCAAATGCGAAGCAATGTGCAATCCGCACCTACTAAACGCTCAACAAACAAATGAGAATATGTATATAGAAAATAATATCGATATACAATATATACCAACAAATATATATGTCAATATAGCAAATGCAATCAAAAGCAATAAATTTAACCATCAACCAACTAACTTTCAACTAACATCCATAACCAAATCAATACACTTTCATTTCTCATTAATATTCAATGAATTGGTTTTCCAATTTAAATCACATTTGATTCATTAACATTGGATTTACTAACATTCATTCATATTCAATTTCAATTAGTTTGCATTCACTAGTTTATATTCAAGTTTGTTCACTTCCCAATCAAATTCAATTCTATTTAGATTTACTTACTTCCAATTTGAATTCAATGATTTATAGCTTTCATTTTCATTTATTGAATTTCATATGAATTTTCTATACAATCTACTAACAACCAATGTATAACCAACTTAACCAAATTTATTTAATTCGCTTACATTCATTCAATTTGGTTCATCACTTTTAATTAGCTTAATGAATTAACACTCACATTCATTATTTCATATCAGTTTATTTACATTCAATTGATTTACATTCAATTCATTCATTAATTCAATTGCTAATTCATTTAACAAATAAGGTTGAATTTCATTTATATAACTCATGTCCACATCATACATAGTTCACTTTATTATTTTACTTCGATAACAAAATCAACTTCATTCAACATTACTTAAGTTATATTCCACTTCAAACATCATTTGTTTGACTTATCTTAAATTTTCACTTATAAGTCCAATTCAGATACCAATTCCTGTTCTATTTACTTACAATTTCGAAATGGATTTCAATTTCATTTTCTTGCACTTGTAAATTTTATTTATTCATTCATAATTTATTTTCCAACTTAATAATTTTATTCCAATCATTTTATACAACATTCCAGTGTCTTTTCAATCTTTTAAAACCATTTTTGAAACCAATTCAAATTATCCTTTGAATTTCAAAACCCAAACCCAAATTTTTCCAAACAACTTCCATTTAAAACAACTTGGTAGCAATCCCTCTTTTGGAAACCCGAAAATGAACACCGATGATGTCGCGATCATCTTCGGAATTATTTTCGAGCGACCGGAAAGAGTTTAGAGCTTTCTTCCTTTCAGAACAATTTTCCAAAATTCTTGAAAATCATTTTCAAACTCAAAAAGGAATTTAATCTTTTCCAAATTGCAAACCCTTTCAAAACATTTCCAAATATTCCTCTGGAATTTTACTTCAAATTACAAATCACATTTACAATTTATATTCTCCAATTCTATTTATATGTGAATTTATTTCTTAACTTTGGAGTTACAATTTCAATTTCTTTTTGAACATTAATGATAATAATTTAATATCGTCACTTTCTAGCAACCCAACAATCATATATTATAATTACTCACAGAATTTTTTCTCTTTTATATACGAAAATAATTTTGGTAAATTATTTCATTTACCCAAATTGTAAAACGATATCGTGTCGAATTTTTTCTGTACAAGTGTTTAGAGATTCCTATCAATAACGTTTATTACTCGTATTGACCAGAGTCCATATACCACTCAACAAACCTATCAACAAAATATAGAACAATTTGTATATATTTACTAACAAATACGCACTCATATCTATTATTACACTCACACTCATTCTAGAGTACCGTTGACTCTATCTCTAATGAGTAACACTCAACAGAGCCAAGGTTGTAGCTTAACCAAAAGCTCTGATATCAAATGTGATGATATCTATTTTTCGACTCACAAAAGTTGACATTAATACATCCACTGTATCAACTGCCGAGCAATCGAAGGCCGGAAAACTGTATTGTTAGGGTTAAAGAAAAGGTAGATGATAGAAGAAGAAAGAAAAAGCAACAGAAACAATATCAGAATCTCACGATCGCAGCGGAACAACATATAATAGATAAATGAATAATCTTCAAATTAAAAGAACTATATCACTTATTACATTACATCACATTATTTTATTAGAGTTTACAACAACAAACAGCGGAAAAGAAATACTATACACTAACTGATACGCCACGCCATCCAGCTTGCTCCTGATCTCCATAGCAACTCCTGAATTCCAGAATGACCTGATAACCTTACTCTAGACTGCCCGTGTTAAAATTGGTGGGCATCCAGAGTTTAGGAAGGAAACAATAAACTCCAGATCAGTCATGGCACTGGTGTGAGAATTTAAAACAGTTTATCTTTAAAAACTAACAAAGAAATATTTTAAAATAGATCCACAATGCTTTTGAAAATGTAACTACCATAAGGCCTCCGGCCACACACACAATGCAAACGCAGAATTGGAGGAGATTTCTCCTTATGATAGTCAAACATGCTTGATACGCAAATTTCTTTGATATTATTACTATAAGTGCAAAGTGCAGGAAAACATTTTGAAAGTACAATATTAATCTTAGCCAGCATAGGTACCATTGTAGTATGCCTACTATAGCTACCATATTAAATGGCAGGTTCTACAACTAAAACCGTACAAGGCTCGTATTGTTTCTTTGGATTTCTAACAAATGGTCAGGCCAAGGAACTTCCCATTGCCACATGGAAACGCTTCTGGAAAGACGCCCTGAGAACCTAACCGGATCTCTGCCAACACAAGGCCGGGTCACCCCTAGCTGGGTAACAACTGACACGAATATGCCATCCCTCGATCGCAACCGACCTAAATCTCGGGATTCACCAGCAACCACAAAATAATAAGTTTGTAGCAATAACATAGGTTAAGTATCAGGGCTCCATACCATAATAGCACCTCTATCCAGAAGGAATGACATACACTAAGGGGGCGCTATCCCCTAATAACCTTGCCGCATCTTTCCTGTTTTGACCATTACAAGGGTGTGAGGTCCGACAAAGTCTCGCCCACAAAGCTACGCTTTTCGTAAAAGCCACACTTTGATCAACAAATGCTCAGCAGCACTTCGTATGCCACATTACCAAATCGGGAATGTATCACTAGTAACCATCAACTACATAACCTCTGAGCTCGTACTTCTCAGAGAAGGGTGTTAAGCTAAGAGAATAAATTCTCCGCCACCAACAGAAATATATTTGATAGAAACCAACTTTACATCTCAAATTGCAATGTCATACACACATCTATACAAGTCCGTTCCGGGATCGAACGGAACCGAAGGCACTTCCAAAGAAGCCCTTGCAATCCGAATATTCATTAATCACGAATGGACTTCCCATCACAAAGGGTGATAAAATCTCTATATCGGAGATCAGCCGATGCAGAGTCATTCGACGGTAATCCTTCCATTTTCGAAAATATCTGGCCTTCAATACCGGTCTTCAAATGCTATCCATTTCGACATATCGTTATTCAGAATGGGATTACGACACAAAGGTCCTTTCCCGGCTAAACCGAATAACGGGCGCTTATTTTAAAAATAAGTGTAGCATTCAAATTCAAGCAAATCACAACAAATACCCATTTAAAGGTAAATATTGATAGTTGGTTATTTAACTATCAAGGCTAGAAAACGAATATCTAGCACCATAACAATCACTAGGCCCTTTTTATTAATCTTCCATAAATTAAATTACTTGCCAGATATCCACTTTAATTTACGTTTAAAAAGATATATTCTCTAAACCCTTTCAATTTCTACATTGGAAAACATTTCCAAACACTTATTTAACAATAAGTAATTCACAAATTCATTTATTTTCAATACTTAGAAGATATTCAATATACTTAAATCACAATTTAGTATATATTTTATTCTTTAGGGAAAACATTCTCTTAAATGCATTCATTTGAGTCAAAACGAATGTTGCGTAAAACACAATTACGACAACCCAAAATCACTAGTATAGAGATTCGAAATTAAGATAGATATATAAATCCCAATACTATAAAAACCATTTCCTTTCGAAAACCATTTACTATAACCACAGTATTATAGTCCATCTTTTCCTTGTTTCTCGAAAAGTTCTATTTCAACAATGAATGTTGAAATCTATGGTTTCGATCCTTAACACATTTTAAATCAACTTCAAATCGTTTTAATTCTATTGAAAATATCACTTCCTAAAACATTTCTTTATTCACTGTCCAAAATCGTGAATATAAATCGTTTACCAAATTCAACGCTTCTACACATTTTATTTAAAGGATTATCCACTGTCCAAAATCGTGGATATACTTCCTTTAATAAGCTATAACAATTAACTTATCAAAATAAGTCAATTTCGGAATTATTAAACAAGGTTTATAAATTCCATTTATATTTTATAACAACTACAACTTATGAAATCCCTTAATTAATAAATTCTATTTATATCTCATTTAAATGCCAAAATCCAATTTTCAAGTTAACTAGTTATAAATCTTTTATTTTACAAAATCTATTCATTTTATAACTTCACAATTTATAAATCTATAAATTTCATTCACTTATGAAATCCATTTATACTTCATTTTAACACTTATAAAAATTTGTTTTATAATTCCAATATTTTAATTCATAAATATCAATCTTATAAACTTTTTTTATAAACCGTTTATAATAATTCCAAAAATCTCAATTTAAACTATTTTATAAAATTCATTAACTCCATATATCAAATATCAATTTTCAACTATATTTCTCAAAAATCATAATTTCTATAACATTAAAATTTTAACATTTATTTAATTAGAATGAACCAATTCCAAAATTTAATAAAACGTATACTTTCAAAAATCACTTTAAAAATACTTTTAGATTCAAAATCATTACTTTAACATTTTTAAAACTCAAAAATAGGCCCAATGCTGCAACAGCGCTAAATATAACAATCACGGCATCCAAAACATCGTATATCATATGATGACAGAATATATCACAACATTTGTAAATAAATCAATACGGGTAAGGAATCCAGTTGGATCCCTCTAACCTGTTTCCCTGCATCCACAGATGTTAGCACAATACCAATTCCGTTTCGTGACGGGATATCGCGGTACATGGGTCCATATAAAATATTATCCGCTACTATGCGGCGCAATAGGGTCTCATCCGCTATATAATGCGGGAAAATCAACTCCAAGTACATATATAATACCAATTCCACTTCAAGATGGAATATCGCGGTATATGTGTTCAACAAATAACATCCGCTTAATATACGGCATATAGGGTCTATTTCAAAACTATAGATGCTAATTTATCATCCAAGCTTAAAATCAAGCAATTTTAAATTTAACTATTTTAAAATTTAAATCAAAACAATTTCGCTTGATCGAGAAGTTCTCACCTTGTTTCAATAACGGTTCCAGTGTTTTATTTCGAATAAAATTAAACGTGCGTTTAATTTTACCCAAAATTTACACTAGCTCCATTCAACTCCAATCAACTCCAATCCAGCTCTGTCGCGTAGCGTTCCCGAATACGATTCCAACGCAAGTTGTTTCGTAAACTTTTGACCTCGTATGAAAGAGTTATTGCATTTTAAAGTTTACACGAATTTAAATATAATTAATATTTACAATTTCTTTTATATATTGCAAGCCCTTATTAAATCTGGCCGTAGATTTCAATTGCATAGATCGTAGCCGCAGGTTCCTTCTTCTCCCTCCATCAGTAAAACGCGACCGAAACTTGAACCCAAGCCGACATAAATTCGTGAATTTTCGAGCGAGATACCCTCGACTTGACGTTGATCGAACAACACCGTCACGAAGGCAACACCCTTGCGCGCCATCGCCTTGAAAATCACCAAGCTCGGTCGTCTCCTCTAACATGAAAATGAGCTCGAACATAATGCTTCAAACTGAAATTGCCATCTATCTACTACCCCAATCTCGACCATAGCCGTTCACATTATAGATCTCGATGCCCTCTTTGATTTTGTAGTTAAAAACTTTTCATAAAAGTGGATGGATTTGAAGATATTAGAGGAAGAAGATGGAGTTTTTTTCAGCCACTAAAATGTTTGGTGGTGGCTGTATTGTTTTGACCTAGGGTTTGATTATTTCTCAAAAGTGAATATTTGAGGTCCTTTTATAGAAAAATGGCAACACGCACTATTTCATCCAAAATTTTCCGAACTCCAAACGAAGCATGCCGCCTGGCGTTCATAATGTTTTACCCCCATTCCAAAAGCAATGGAATATATACTGGGAGCCAATTCGATCAAATTTGGAAGACAGGTTTTTGAATCGAATTATTTAAATTTAAAAATTTACTCAAACCGATTTCTACGCGTTTTAGCTTGCCCTGAACAAACCGTAAATCCGATTGACGCGAAATTTGAAACCATACAATAATATAACATTACAGATCCAATGAAACTAGTTTCGTAGAAATTCGAGACTGTTTGAAAATTGATTATTTTAACTCGTCAATTAAATATTAAAATATTCAATTTCCACAAATTAACTTTTAATTCAATTTTAAAAGTTCTATAACATCATTCTAACTCCAATATGATTAAATACAACTTTATAAATCAAATTTAATCACATTAAACCCAATTTCCAATTATTTCTGTAATTTCATATATTAATTTATCGATTTAATTATCCAATTAAATTCTTATATTCAAAATAAAATTTATTCAGCTTATTAATATTTAAAATCAAGTAAATATACGAATTTCAAATGACAGAAATTCTGGGTCGTTGCACCAGGCGTTTATAATGTTAAACCCCTATTTCGAACGCAATGGAAAAGGTTTCGAGTGCTAATTCGATCATATGGAAAAGATAGCTTTTTGGATCAGTTATTATATTGAATTTTCGATATAAATCTCAACGCGTTTAGTTATCTTACGCTCACACAACAACTCCGATCAATTGGAAATTTAAAATCCGATAATAATTCGATATTACGGATTCTATGAATTGGTTTCGTCGAATTCCTAGACTGTGCCTCGGAAGGCTATTTTTAAATTTAATTTAAAGTATAAAATTTTAAAACTGAACAAACCACTGTTAATTTCAATTTTACAACTTCTATTATCCTCAGTACTATCAATATAAATTTTTCAAGCCTTCAAATTATTTTTAATACGCTTAAAACTCCAGATTCAACAATTTACCCAACTACACTTATTTAACTTAATAATTCAATTATCAAATAAATTGTGACATTCGTAATTCAAGTTAAAATTACTCTATTGAATATTTAAAATAAATTAAATATTTCAATTTTAAATGCTCGAAAATTCTGGGTCGTCACAATTTTTTTTGAAAGTAAATTGTATTCATATAGAATTGGAAATCCAGTGTAATATATGTAAGTGAAACCAAATGATAAAATGGTTAAACAATTTTGTTAAGCCAAACGAGATATGAATTTGAATAAGTGACGAAATTTGATTTTGGTAAAAGTTAAGTAGAATTTACTTTAGAATTGCAATCTGAATTGGATTTATAAATGGAAATTTAGGTTAAGTTAAACAAATGATGTTTGAAGTGGAATATAACTTAAGTGATGTTAAATGAAGTTGATTTTGGTATCGAAGTAAAATAATAAAGTGAATTAAATGGATGTGAACTTGAGTTATATAAATGAAATTTAACCTTATTTGTTAAATGAATTAGCAATTGAATTAATAAATGGATTGAATATTAATCAATCGAATGTAAATAAATTGATATGAAAAATGAATGTAAGTGTTAATTCATTAGAAGCTAATGAAGTTGAAAAGAAAAAAATTGAATAATTGAATGGAAGTCAATTAGATATTAAACCAATTGGAAATTAAATTGTGTTGAAAAAAATTGAATGTAAAGTAAATTGAATGAATTTGGTTGTATTGGATATACATTGATTGTTAGATTGTTGTTAGTTGATTGCATAGAAATTCATATGGAATTGAATTGATATGGAAAGCTATGTAATTGAATTTGAATTGAACGTGAACTAATGTGAATTGGTTGTAAGCAATTAAAATTTGTATCGAAACCTTATAAATTGCTTATGGGAATTATTTTGATTGCATTGCTTATGAAAACTATGTGTTTTCTATTGAAAATTAGTGAAATGTAAATGAATTTCCTATATATGTCACTTACGTGTTTAAATTGAGTAAGTACAGGTACCGGGGTTGTAGTTGGCTAGATTTGGTCAAGCTAAAATGCAAATAAACAACTGCTTTGCTTAAAAATGCTAAAAAGGTACGCCTGCGCAATAAAAATAGGAAACATGTAATGTTTTTCTGTTTTCCAAACGCGTGGGTCGATGTATATATATTTATATATATTGTGATATTGCAAAAGCTCCTCCGTACAAGGGAGACTCTACCAAAATTTTATGCTAAAAAAGTACGCCTGCGCAATAAAAATAGGAAATATGAATTGTTTTTCTGTTTTCCAAACGTGTGGGTCGATGTATATATATTTATATCTATTGTGATATTGCAAAAGATCCTCTGTACAAGGGAGACTCTGCCAAAATTTTCCATAAATTTTGGAAGTTAGAAAATTTTGAAAATTTTTGAAAATTTTTTGTTAACGAAAAGTCAATTTCTAAATTGAAATGAAAATGTAGGAATTGAACAAGAAAAGAGTAACCATCGGATTTTGGAAAAGTTAAGAAATTAAATGAATCTGAAATCAAGTTGGAAAGGTTTGTTTTTGAAAAAAATAATAATGGATTTTAAGACTTTCTCTGACTTGGCAATTTCGAGGACGAAATTCTTTTAACGGGGGGAGTTTGTAACGATCCAGAATTCCTGTCATTTGAAATTCATATATTTAATTGATTTTAAATATTAACAAGTAAATTTTATAAGTCGAATAAATTATATTTCGAATATCTAGATTTAATTGGATAATTAAATCGATAATTAAATATTTGAAATTACAGAAATAATTGGAAATTGGGTTTAATGTGATTAAAAATTGATTTGTAAAGTTGTATTAAATCATATTGAAGTTAGAATGATGTTATAGAACTTTTAAAATCGAATTAAAAGTTAATTTGTAGAAATTGAATATTTTAATATTTAATTAATGAGTAAAAATAGTCATTTTTCAAATAGTCTCAGATTTAGACGAAACTAGTTTCATTGGATCCGTAATGTTAAATTATTGTAAGATTTCAAATTTCGTGTCAATTGGATTTAGGGTTTGTCAGGGGCAAGCTAAAACGCACTGAAATCGGTTTAAGTGAATTTTAAATTTAAATAGTCGATTTGAAAACCTATCTTCCAAATACGATAGAATTAGCTCCCGATATATATATTCCATTGCGTTTAGTATAGGGGTAAAACATTATAAATGCCAGGCAGCATGCTTCGTTTGGAGTGCGGAATTTTTTTGGGTTAATAGTGTTTTGGAATTTTCTATGTAAGGACGTTATTATTCACTATTTTCATTAAAAACCTAGCTAGGGTTTCAGGCCACTACCAACAGTATCAATGGCCGAGAATATTCATTTCTTCTCCTCTTAATCACTTCCAATGCACTCGATATTATTGAAAACTTTCTGAAGCAAAATTGAAGAGCTTCTTGAGATCTTCAGATCCATACGGTTTTGATTATCATCGGAGCATCGTGGTGGTCCCTAGAGGGCCGCATTCGCCTACCGGTCGTGCACGTTTTTCAAAGCATATAAGAAACCGAGTTGATCGTGGCTAAGGGCGTGGGGGCGTGGTTTGATGGCGCACGTCCTGGTGGTGTTCGATCGTCTCCTCGACGTCGCTAGTGGCCACGACAATTCAAGAAGCAAGGGCGGCCATCGGTTTGTTTGAACATGATTACCTGTTGGAGGAGAAGCAAATTGCAATGGCCCATATTTTCTATAGCAAAAGGAACGGCCGAGATTTAGGTTGAAAATTAAAATAAATTTGTGATTAATTTATATATTTTAAATTCATTCAATCTTTAAAATGCTATAACTTTTTGATACGAGGTCCGTTTCGCACGAATCGACTTCCATTGGAATCGTATGGACGAATACTGCGCGATGGACCTGGACAGGAGTTGATTTGAGCTAGTGTGAATTTTGGGTAAAATTAAACGGTCGTTTAATTTTATTCGGAAAAAAACAATGCAACCGTTATTGGAAGCGAGGTGAGAACTTCTCACTCAATCGAATTTGTTTCGATTTAAATTTTAAATAGTTAAATTTAAAATTGCTTGATTGTGTGATTGAATGATGATTGCTATCTGTTTTATTGAAATAGACCCTGTACGCTGCATATTAAGCGGAGGTTATTTTATTAAACACATATACCGCGATATTCCACCTTGAAGTGGAATTGGTATTATATATGTACTTGGAGTTGATTTTCCGCATTATATAGCGGTTAATATTTTATATAAACCCATGTACCACGATATGCCATCTTGAAATGGAATTGGTATTGTGCTAACATCTGTGGATGCTGGGAACAGGTTGGAGGGATCCAACTGGATTTCTCAAATAATTGAATCTGTTTCAATGTTGTGTGTTGATTATTTATAATCTTTGTGTGATTATCTTTGTGATTGAAATCGTTGGAGGCTAAAATTTAGCCGAATATAATTTTTGGTATCGTTGTATACCGGAAATAAATAAAAGATTTTGATTTTTGAAAATTCAGGTTGAAAGTTATATTAAAATTTATTTTTGAGAATTGGATAAATTTAAAAGAATAAATTCTAAAATAATAAAGTTTTATTTTTAATCTTATTGAATAAAATTTAAAAATATGGAAAAAGCTTTAATAAATGGATTTTGGGTAATATTATTTAGAAGTTGAAGAAATTATTCAACATACGGATTTTAAAGAGTTTGAAAAATAAAAGAATTTGTTTTCTTTAAAAGGAATTTAATTTTAAAAGGAAATAAAATTTGAAATCCATTTGGGAATTGATTCTTGGTAATTGAATTTAAATATGTTGGAAATCCATTTGGAAATTTATTTGGTGTGTTGAAAAGAATTTGGAATCAATTTGGAAATTGATTTGGGGTTTAGTAGAAATTGATTTCAATTTGAGATTTGAATAAAATTCACTTGGTGTTTAATTTCTTGGAAAATCAATATGGAATTTGATTTGGTTGTTTTTGAAATCAATTGAAAAATTAAATTGTTGTTGAAAGTGAATATTTGAAATCGATTTGAAAATCGTATATCAATAGATATTTTGGGAATGTGAATTCACGTGGAATTTATAAAGCAAAGCGAAATTTGTTTAAAAATAAACATTGATTTATTTTTGAAGCGTGGAAATAAATTCACGGATTTGGAACGTAAAATTAAAGTAAATCGGTAAGGATTTATTTAATTGGTTTAAATGAACATTTTGAAAATGAAAGTGTATTCTCCCTGGAAAGCCAAATACAATTTCTGAAAAGCATTGAAGGATATATACATATATATCTATATAAAATTCTAGAATTGGTTTTGAAAAGGATACCTTGGAGAAGTTAACTTCTTAAATTGTTTTAAATCCTTTAAGTAAAGATTTATTAAGTTTATTATAGAAATAGTTATTTCTAAGATTTAATCAATAATTGTTTTAGAAAATAGTTATTTAAATAGTTATACTCTATCTACTAAATTTTATTTTGAAAATTAGTTTGGACTTAAGTTAAATGTAGTATTGGTATAATATTTTTATAACTAATATTTTAAGTAAAGTGTTTAAAGAAAAATAATTTATTTCAAAGTGTTTTCCTGATATATTTTGGATAAGTGTTATAAATTATTTTAAAGTATTTGAACTCGGCAGATTTCCAGTGAAAATGAATAAATATTTGGAAATGTTTCCGCGTAAGGAAAATGATTTGAAATTTGTTTTCAAAAGTAGTAAAGGAGAAAAGTAATTTGAAATTTGTTTTCAAATGGTTGAAGAGTGGAAAAATCTATCTTGTAATAATATTTTTGGAAAATAAATAATTTGGGAAATTATTTGGAATCTGGTGATGTTATCTATTGATAGTTAAATAACCGACTATCAATATTTACCTTTAAATGGGTGTTTGTTATGATTTGCTTGAATTTGAATGCTACACTTATTTTAAAATAAGCGCTCGTTATTCGGTTTAGCCGTGAGTGGACCTTTGGGTCATGAATCCCATTCCGAATAGTGATACGTCGTAATGGATAGCATTTGAAGACCGGTGTTGAAGACTGGATGTTTTCGGAAACGGAAGGATTACCATCGAATGTCTTTGCATCGGTTGATCTCCGATATATAGATTTTATCACCCTTTGTGATGGGAATTCCGGACGTGATCGGTGAATATCCGAATTTCAAGGGCTTCTTTTGGAAGTGCCTTCGTTTCCGTTCGATCTAGGAACGGACTTGTATGGATGTGTGTCTGACGTTACAATTTGAGACGTAAAGCTGGTTTCTATCAAATACATTTCTGTTGGTGGCGGAGAATTTATTCTCTTAGCTTATCACCCTTGTCTGAGACGTACGATCTCAGAGGTTATGTAGTTGATGGATACAAGTGATACGTTCCCAATTTGGTAATGTGGTATACGAAGCGCTGTTGATCATTTGTTGATCAAAGCATAGCTTTCGTGAAAAACCGTAGCTTTGTGGATGAGACTTTGTCGGACCTCACACCCCGGTAATGGTCAAAACAGGAAAGATGCAGCAAGGTTATAGGGAGCGCCCCTTAGTGTATGTGCGTTTCCTTCTGGATAGAAGTGGTATCATGGTACGGAGCCCAGATACTTAACTTATGTGGATGTGGCAAATATATATGACTTTGTGATTGTTGTTGGTTGAGGATCCTCAGATAAAGGTTGTTTGCAACCGAGGGATGACATACTCGTGTCAGTAGTTACCTACTTTTGCAATGGTAACCCGGCCTTGTGTTGGCAGAGATCCGGTTAGTTTCTCAGGGCGTCCCGCCAGAGGCGTTCCCATGTGGCAATAGAAGTTCCTTAGGCTGACCATTTGTTGGAAAATCCAAAGAAATAATACGAGCCCTGTACGGTTTTAGTTGTATAACCTACCATGGAATGTGGCGGTAACCTGCTATTGAACATGGTAGCTATAGTAGGCATACGATAATGGTCGTATGTTGGCTAAGATATATACTATACTTTCGAAATGTTTTCCTGCACTTTGCACTTATAGTAATAATATCAAAGAAATTTTTCTGCGTATCAAGCATGTTTGACTATCAAAAGGAGACATCTCCTCCGATTCTGTGTTTGCATTGTGTGTGTGCGAGAAGTCTTATGGTAGTTTCATTTTCCAAAAGCATTGCGGATCTATCTTAAAATATTTCTTTGTTCGTTTTAAGATAAATTGTTTTAAGTTCTCACACCAGTCATATGGCTGACCTGGAGTTTATTGTTCCCTTCCTAAACTCTGGGTGCCCACCAATTTCCACACGGGCAGTCTAGAGTCAGGTTATCAGGTCATTTTGGAATTTAGGAGTTGCTGTGGAGCTCAGGAGGCGAGCTGGTTGGCGAAACTTATCACTTGTATATGATATTATCTTTTCCGCTGTGTATTCAGTTTTGAGGACAGGTTTATATAACTGTCCATTATTGTGTGGTGTTGTATATTGACTCTGATGTTGTAATGTATAAAATGTACAGTTCTTTTGATTTAAAAGATTATTCATTTATTTATTATATGTTGTTCCGCTGCGATTGTGAGAATCTGATATTGTTTCTGTTGCTTCTTCTTTCTTTCTTCTTCTACCTCTTCTTCTTTAACCCCAACAATTCGGCTTTCCGGCCTTCGTTGTTCGGCAGTTGATACAGTGGACGTATTAATGTCGATTTTCAAAAGTCGAAAATAGCGAAACGTTACACAAACTCTATTTGATTCTGTAAATTATTGAAATATCTCATACTATATTGTACTCTTTTTCATTCACTAATATTTTTCCCATGGGGTTTTTCTTAGTAAGGTTTTAATGAGGCGTTAGTTTGATCCAGAAGTATCAAACTTCATTTGAAGGAATGAGAAAATAAGATATGTCATTGTGCTTTTTTTTCCTTCACTAAGATTTTTCCCATTGGGTTTTTCTTAGTAAGGGTTTTAATGAGGTATTATATTGATCCTGAAGTATCAAACTCTTAGAACGAATATCATTGTACGATATCTATGATCTCAAGTTGCACTTTTTTCCTCATTCAAGGTTTTTCCATTAGGTTTTCCTAATATTGGTTTTTTTAACGAGGCAACGGATATTATCTAGATCGACTGAATGAATAAGTGCAAGCAAGATAACAATGAGGGGGAGCAATCATCATACACATTACAAAAGAGACAATTTCAATTTATCAGAGGATTCAAGGTTTTGAAGATGCATATTCAAGGGAGAGTGTTATAATATAAATTGTGAATATGTTATATACTGTTTTGTATTTAGTCCCACATCATGGGATTAGTTCTATCCCAAGCTCGTAGGCCTTTATATAAAGGTGCTAATGTAATGAAAATGGATTACTAATCTCTGAATGAATAAAATTTGTTCTCTCCAATGGCTTCTGCTTTCTTTATTTTATAACAGTTTTTCTGTTTTTAATAGTAATTATGTTGTTTGATACTTCGTTATTTTTTAAGGCATTTTAGTAATTTTATTTATTATAATATGTTGTCTGTTGATTTATTTATTTATTTGGTATGTTAGATCGTTTAAAATCTTATTCCCATTATAGTTAAACTTTTATTTGAATTGAAACTCTTAGAACATTTGTATCCAAATTAGGGTCATCCCATTGTTTATGCTCTTTCTTTTGAAAATTATAATTACATACGTGGATCCACTTTCACATGTAAAAAGAAAATAAGAAAAAAAAAGCATAAAAGAAGCTTACCATCGTTCACTTTTTATTAACTTTAAGGATAAATTACAGAATATATAGATGAATGAAATAGTAGTAACTGCAAGAAAAACAATTGTAAATAGTAAGTTATGGTTACTTTTTATTAATTTTTAGGCAGTAACATCCATTGTATTAGGAATTAAATATGCTTAAATTGATTACATGTTATCCCACGTCTCACTTAATATTTAGTGACTTTAAGGTATGAAAGCACGTATGCGAAGTCGAATATTAAAATTTTATTTTAATGATGTTTATATCTTACATAATGGATATGCAAAGATACATGAACAATCTAAAGAAAATTTTATTACTCTCATACCTTTCCAACTCATAAGAATGCAGGTGGAAACATGTATCACACCTATAACTATGCTACCTCCATCTTGAATTTTGTTATCACAAACTACATAATAATGGTATGTATCATAAATTTGTACATAACACTATTAGTAACACTACAATAAGGGCGCAGTGGAAAGGAGGCTTGGGTTCTGCTAAAAAGACTCACGTTCGATTTTTACCATGCGCCTCTCCATCCTATATAAATTTACCCAGGGGTATGGGGCTTGGATCAGCGGACGGCTTTACTATACTCTCCTTAGGAGTTTACTGGCCCGTTGGGTTCTCCTGGGTTTTCAGAAAAAAAAATACTATGACAAGAGCATACTTCATCTGCAACCCAATGTATAACAATTTTCAAAGAAAAATTTGAAACACAACTTATGTGTTTATGGCTACTTATTTTTTTTAAATTGTAGATTTAAAAGCATGTAGGTATATATGAGAACAATTTGAAGCAATAAAAAATTAGTATTGGAAAAAAAATTATATATTTGTATAAAATTAAAAGAATGGATAAAAAAGATAAAATTTTATTTTAACATTTTATGAATAGATCAGATAACAAAAATATTTTAATAGTCCTATTCTTCATAACAAGAATTTAAATATCACATTATTACTATACTTTTTGACTTAGTCTCCCGTTTGGATTACTTCTCTTTTACAAGTCATTCTTCAAATGAACAACTTCAAAAAGGTTCTCACTCTTTCTCTCAGTAGAAATCCCAGTAAATTTCTGAATTTTATTTTACACAAAATTCCACACTATTTCTCCTTCCTCTGTATATTATAATTGAAATAATTTAAGGGTACATGCATACCCGAGTTACCTTTTTTTATTGAACTTCAATTATCGAGATTATTTTTCTTTTTCTACGAATACTAGGGAAGAATGTGACACATACATGAGTTACTTCAGATTATATTTTTGAATGAATTCTAAATCGTATCACTAGTTGTTCTATAGAAATCTAAAAAAAATATCTATTTTTCCCTTTCGAATCTTCATAATGATCTGAGCCACTACGAAAGGTATTTATATATCATAGTTATCTACTTGATCTATCCATATCTGTTAATCGTGTAATAAATATGTGTTGTAACATGGTCATATTAATTAAGTAACTATAAAAAATATGACTAAAACATACCTTTTTCCCTTATGGTACGAAATGCTTTCATAAGTTCATCTCTGGTGTCCCATTCTTCGATTTCCCAATCATGATATTAACAAATTCCTCAAAGTATATTGCACCACTACCATCTTTGTCCACATCAGTAATCAATTGGTTGATTTGCTACAATTACAAACATAAAATCAAAATTGATTATGTAATACATCAAGTACAAAAACCAAAACAGAATTATAATGTCAATTTCGAATTCTGACACAAAAAAGGTACATGACTTTGCTTAGCTAAAAAGCAAACCTGATCATTCATCTCAGACCCCATTACCCTACAAAAACAAGTATGTATTTTCTTAAGAATGAAAATAGCCAGAAAAGTGAAGAAAACAGAAAAAATAAGTGGCAACTACTAATTAGTACCTCATGACAAAATTCAAATCTTTTGCATTAATTGCGCCTTTTTGAAAATGGAAACAGTGTTATGAATGGCAAAGGAGATAATATAGATTACAAACTAATAAAGCAATGTCATAACATGTACACGCCTTAACCATCTATATGAAATTGAAGTTGATCAAATGCTTCCTTTATTTTTAGCTTCTTCTGTGGTGCTAAGCCATGATGGCAGCCTCAAGGCTCCTCTCTCTTGATGCATTAATACTATCCTTTCGGATACAAAAAGTAAAATAAAAATAGATCTGTAAGAATTATATATTATGCGCTTAATTTCATACTTTCAAAAAACCGAATCAAGAACTATAGCAATTGTTGATAAAGAAAATTATATAACAGTAGCAACCGTATTCCATATGTTGAGTATTTGGTCTATTAACGTTTGCAGTGTTTCCTATGATAAAAAAGGAAATGTACCCCATGTTGAAACCCCTCTTACTATAGAATGAAAGGTTTCAACATTTTCTTACTAAGATTAAAAGGAATTATATTACTAATGTAACGTGTTTGCACAAAATTTGGACAAACACCTCTAAGTTTAATTTTGGTTAGTTCACGTTAAAGTTGAATGATTTGGAGTGTTTAATGTATCGACACGTTAAAGGATAATTTTTGCAGCCACAGACAATTTGCAGGCTTGAAGTTGGAAAAGCAGTTAAGGAAAGTAAATCACACAGAGTTTTATTGTGGTTCGGCCAGAATGTGCCTACATCCACTGTCCATCTTATTATTCTTACTTTGATTTGACTAAAGTATAAGTTTGTTCGGAGAGAGTAAAAACTTATGGTTGCTAGAGTGATCGAGTCTCAACCGAGTTTCCCCTCTTTTCTTTCAAAATCCGGTCCTCATTGTTGTCGAGAAGCTCTGGTATTTACAGAGTGGATTGTGAAGTATGGAGGAGGAAGATATATCTTTCTGAATCTGGTTCGGCATTTGAGCAGGAGCATTTGGGTCGGGTTTCTTGCCTGGCCTAGTTGTCCTTCCTTATCTTGGCTCGATGCTTCTGCTGTGGAGCCTCCTATTTGCCAAATCAAACATTTGGTCTGGCATGCCTATTTACTGGACCAAATGTTTGTTCTGATGATGAATGTGTTATGTCAGACCAAATATTTGGTCTGGCACACTGGAGGATGCCGGGCCAAACATGTAGTACGGCATGCCAGTCCATATGTTTGGATCGGCATTTCAGCAAATACCAACACCAAGCATGTGGTCCGATACTTCTTTCTTCCACGCCTTCGTCTTCTTTTGCCCCATTTTTTCTCTGCTTGCTGGAAAGCTGAGCCAACACTTGCCTCCCAAAGTGTATTGTGTAATTACACACGTGCTTTATTTTGGTTCGGCATCGAGCTTCTGCTACCGACCGAGAACTGATGACTGTTCATCTTCCCTTTTTCCCCTTTAAATACGTCTCCTTCTCTTCATTCTTCTACTTCTATTTTCTTAACTAAGATTCTCCACTCTACTTTGGTCATTTGTAATCTAATCTTAGCTCGTTTCGCAGCTTTAATTCGGCTTTTTTCACGTCTTCATAGCTTGAGGTAAGTTTCCTTAAATTTAATTTTTGGTTTTAGGGTTCTAGGGTTTCGATTTCTAGGTGATTTTAGTGTGATCATGAGCGATTTCAGCTTTGAACTTAAGGGAAGGAAGAAGGCAATGGGATTTGGTGAAGGAGAATTAGGATTCGAGTACTTCATTCATCCTAAGTAGAGTCATGCTTTCATCTTACTGCTGAATTAGGTTCGATTCTTTCTTTGCCCTCTTTTAGCTTAAACTAGCGTTTTCCAATGTCGCGAGTTAACTTCGACTAAGTTTGCTAGGGTATGATGTGTGTTTCTAGATGGACTGGCCATATGGTTACCGCCAAGTGTATTTGGTTCGGTGTTGGGGTGTTAAAAATGCCGAACCAATTTGTTTGAGCGCTGTGGTCATTGATATGCCGATCCAGAAGGGGAGACATCTTGAGATGTTTAGATTAGCAATATGATTTCAACTGGGGTAGATGATAGGAGGTTCCCAGTGAATGTTTTAACTTCCATTTACAATCTTACTTCTGTTATACATACGCTTGTCCTCCATTTCTTTGTACATGAATATGTGTTCTAGTCATGAACTTCGTTCTAAATACGTGTCTTCACAGCCCACCGGGGCTGGTCCTTCCTCTTCTGATGTCCCAATCAATCCTCCTAGGCAACCCAGTTCTACCTGTTCTCTTATGGAGGGCTATGCTCCTAATCAAACGCTGGTTAGGCCTTCAGAGTGCTACCCCAGCGTGCTGACGATAGAAAATCTTAACTCCATAGCCACTGCATTCATGATATCTCGTCGGGACATGATATTACCCGGCCCAAACGATAGGGCCTGCTTTCCCTCAGGTGTGTTGGATCATTAGTTTTGATTGCTGACATGAAACAACAATTCACGAATCAACGATACGACAACATCTGGACTCAATGACTCAAAGTATTGTTCGTATGGTTATATATTTTAACAAGAGTCATCAAATGTGTATATAAAGTCTAGTTTAGTGCTTTGTTAAAATCTTTCGTCAAGAATCATTGTTTAGATTCAAATAAACTTGCATGCATATTTTAATCAAAATCAAGTTTCCAAAAAATGCATGGAGCGGGGCTCGAACCCGAGTCACTAGTTTAAAAGGCAAGTGCTCTAACCAAATGAGCTATAGCAGTTTTTGTTTAACAACTGAATTCAGTCGACTGAATACATTCAGTCAGTCGACTGAGTCTATGCACTTTTGAATCCACATGCACGTTTTTGAATTCAGTCGACTAAAGCTTCTATACCAGTCGACTGAACTGTATGTAACAGTCTTTTTTTTGAAAAGACACTTCCTTTTTGAATAACCTTCTTCCTCGCGAAGAGTTGCAGCCATTGCTATTCATTGAGAACTCTTCACCAGAAGTTGCAACTCCTTATCTACTATATATATGCATGAATTTCAAGATCAAATTACTTCACTTACTTGCTTGTACTTGAATCATATTTTCTGAATTAACTACTCTCTTGAATTCATACATTCATTGCTCACAATCACAATTCTATATCTCTAAAAGCAATTTGAAACTTCCTAATCTTCATATACACACAACTGCACATATCATACTTGAGGATAAGATTATAGGAAGGGTATACTACAAGTGACAAATCCATGTTATTAGAACACATAAGTCAAGTTGAAATCCAGTTTGTAAGAAAGTCCTATTTGGTTGCTCAGACGGTCAAAGTCCTGTTCGGTTGCTCAGGCAGTCAAAGTCCTGTCTTGTTACTCAGGTGGTCAAGTCCTATTTGATTCCTTAGGCTGTAGAAGTCCTATTCGATTGCTCAGGCGATGTAAACCTATTCCTCCAGGTTAAGTGAGGGTTGCTAGTTTTAATTCCAGAAAGAGTCTGGGACTGGACGTAGAACGGGAGTTTGAACCAGTATAAAAATTCCTAGTGTCATTTTACTTTACTGCTATTATTATTTTCCGCACTGGCTATTTTTATACTCATATTCCGCATTAGTAGAGAACTTAGTTTATATCGCATTGTCACTACACTTATATTGTTTACAACTATTGGCCATTTCGATCCTATTGCATAGCCGTCACTTTCATTTGGTATCGGAGCACAAAGCACTTTCAATTGGTATCAGAGCATAGAGCACTTTCAAGGTGGATATATGGCATTCAGCAAATACCATTTCATGTGTGGTGCAATCCCTCTGCTCACCAATTGGATTGCCGGCTTTGTTATTGACTTGAAGGTCGCTCCCTTGCAGCTTCAACCGAATTCTTACGCCATCTTGACCTGCTTATACCTAATATTCATGTAGTGTTATCAGAGACCCCCTACCTACAGGGTGATCAGATATTTATACAATGCGAGGAGCTATCGAAAAACGAGTCCCTTCGTTAGCTTAGAGCCCGCTCACAAGCTTAAGTCCATCGTTGATCTATACTCCAAGTTCAGCATGTTCAAAAAGGAGTATTTCTTTGTGTGTGACAATACCGTTGCTCAACATGCTTTCACTTCTGGCTGTAAATTACCTTCATACTTTTTCTAGGCTTCTCGTCAACTTGGTTCCTTAATGATCCATATTTTTTTAGGTTGCGTGAAGGTTGCAGAGGACGTGGGCTTGAAAAAGATGGCCAGAGAAATACTAGCTATCCCAGAAGTTGAGAGGGAAGCCTCGTTCCTACTTTCCGATGTAGCTCTTCGCTTTTACAACTTGATTGGTCCTGGTCAATCTACGTACAAGATTAGGCCAAGCTCCACTGGGAAAGCTACAGGAGCCGGAGGAGATAGGGGAGATGTGGACAAAGGAAAGAGTCCAGAGGAGGAGGGTGGTGTAGCTGAAGCCCCGAAGAAGTTGAAGCATAAGAAGAGAGCAGTTCTTCCTCCCCGTTCGGGGAAATCTCTACGTATTCGGGACGCTCCTTCCCTAAGGAGGGTTCACATTTGGAGGGAGAGAGTGAGGAGAAGGAAGTATCGAAGGGAGACTCTAAAGAAATGGAATCAGAGGTTCATGTCTCTCTAGAGGTGGAGATTATAATTTGCGATGGCTTGGGGGTGGCTCCCTTGAATAATGCAAAGGTGGTGCGGTAATGGCCCGAGTAGTTGGAACAACGTGAGCCAGTCCATAGGCTGACTTTGGTCGCTGATTCTTCTCAAGAGAGTGTAGCTCCGAGTGATTCGGGTGGAATACTGCCTCTTCCAGTGCAAAGCGGAGAGGGAATCGACGAGGCATTCGGCTTTTCCCAGGTACTTTCGATTATTGTATGGATTTCAGAGAATGTGATTTAAAATTAATGAAACATAAATAAATAAATATATAATATATATTTGAAGGCAAAGTATTGGTTTAAGAGTAGAAATATATCTTTTGAAATCAATATACTATTTAAAATAACAAAGGTATAAAACGTATATTCAAACAAAATTGAAATTATGAAGTAAAACATGTTTCATAAATAAAAATGAAATAAAGGTTTAAACCATATTTATAAAATAAAATAAAATAAGGGTTTGGACATAAAAATACATGTTTGTAACAATTGTAAATTTATAAGCTCCGGCACGAATCGGATTTCAACGGTTGAATCTGCGGCATTCGAGTACAAGTGAAGTACGGATGTTGATTTCCGAACGATGAGTTTCTGGTTGTGACATTTTGTTTATATTAATAAATAAATATCTATTTAATTTGGAAAATACCAAATTAATTCACACTTTAATTTCAAAAATTAAATTAATTACCAATTTATATTTGGTTTAAAACCGGGAATGTTACAAATTCCTCCTTAAGAAAATTTCATCCTCGAAATTTGCTAGACAGAGAGACAATCAAAGAATAGATGGAGGATATTTACCAGATCAAACTGAATATCTATTCTGCATTTGGCTTATCAAATCAGAATATCAATAATAGATACAAGAATGAACTCATTCCATATCTCATAGGATACTCGGGTCACCAGATCTATAAAGATATACAGGGGCATTGGTTAGTTCGAAAGGATAACTAACCGTTCGTAGAATGTATCCAGACCCAAAAGAACATATAAATGGATACTCAACTCAGGTCAAAATATCCCAAATATGAACCAGCTTGTCCCTCTTCGAACTTGAATTCACACTACTTCTTCAGAACTTTTTTTGACGAGTCCCAGCCTCTACCTATTCCTTAATCCAATGAAGCCCGGTTGTCGTGTGTTCTCCTTCCTCTGAGTGGAGCCTTGTCCCAGTATATTCCCCAACTGGGTGAGACTCTGTCTCGGCCACTTGATCTAGTCTATCCTAAGGGTTTGTAGTAGCTCATAATGTCCCGGTGTCTTGTGCATTTTGTTTTATGCTTTCTCCATTCCTTTTCTTTAACGCTGTTACTTGTACTGTAGGGAAAAGTAGGAATCAGAAGAGGAATGAAGTGCCTATGCGGCTTGGGCAGTTCAAATAGATGAAAATAGCTTCCGCTTCTTCCAAGATAGTCTTCCAGGAGGAAACGACCACGCCAGGGAACACTAAAGGGACAAGCCTGGATTGAGGAGAGTCGTGAGTCATCTTAGAAACATGCGAGGTCTTCGGATAAGGAAGCAACTTCCCCTGGTTTCCAAACTTCCTCTTACCGTCCCCGTCACAATCCAATGGGTCCTGAAGTGTACGAAGTGGAAGATGATTCAGGGAAGAGAAATGCCGATATGTTTTTCTCGGATTATCAGCAGCCGATGTGGAATCCCTTTGAGAGCTATCCTGATATCAATCCTGACTGTGCGGGTCGCCATTCGACGGATCTTGACACCGAGTTTCTTCTACCCCAAAATCCTCTGGTCCGGATCTTGGGTGAGGCACAAATTCTTGACTTTGCCAACTTAATAATGAGGAGGGTTCGAATTACGGATGAGACTAGGAAAATCATAGATTATCAATCTCACTCAGCCAAAGCTAATGTAGAAGTCGGGAGCGTCAACATACGATTGTGTTTGGAGGTAGAAGACCTTCGTAAGGCATACAGGGAGAAGGAGGCTAAGCTAGAGGCAGTCGAAGCATCTTGCACATCTGAGATAACGAAGGCCAAGGAGAAAGAAACGAGAGAGGTCATCGATTTATGCAAGACTCAGATTGACATGGCTATCTGTTCAGTGGATGAAACTCGGCAGAAGCATCTGGAGCGGATTCGCTCTCTAATGGGAAAATTGAAGAAATCGGAGGAGGCCTTAGTTGAGCTAAAGAAGTCTCGGGATGAGTAATAAAAGGAAAAAGACTCGTACAAGGCTGAGATTGATAAGTTGAAGGCGAAGGAGGCCCATTTGAGAAGGGACAAGGAACTATATATGAACAAGGTGGTTTCTCTCCAGATCGAAGTGGACAAATCCAGCGACATTTTTGGTACAGTTAACCAAATGTTGAAGGATACTTACTACATGTTCTGGTAATAGAGGAACCTTCAGTGGATGGATGATTATCCTAAGGTGATGGCAGGAATTCATACCCGGCTCATTGAAGAGACTAAGGCTACAGTTGCATGGGAGGAAGGAATCGTATATAGCATCGGGATTGTGAATTGCCAGTTCATAGTGGAGGAGACCAAAGCCATCACCAAGGGGTACGAGCTGTTTGCGGAGAACGAGGATGACGAGGATGGCTCGGATCTCAAGGGGCTTGGTGATCCACATCACATCATCACAGGTATCTCCTATTTCAACTTTAGCTTTGCTATTACTTTTTTGGATTACAAACCTTATGATTCTTTATACTTACATCGTGTAGGGACATCTTTAGGGTAGGTCAGGCCTTTAAAGGGGGCCGGTGAGGTGTTGTAGAAAGAGGGGGAGCTTCTCGAGCAATCCGAGGACACGAAGGACATAGTTGGAGGGAGTGGGCTTAGTGGAAAGGATGTGCCCCTTCTTAGTCAAGGAGATTTTCTTTTTCCTTTTTGTATGTATTTTTTAGAGGATGTATGGATATGCTGCAATGTATATATAGACAAAAAGCCTTGTAAATGAATATTTCAAGTGTGTAATGTTTAATTTATGTCTTTTGTACGTTTATCTAGAATTACTTTTGCGATGTGTGACTTTCATAGTCTGTTTCGTCTATTTGTGAGCTGTTTACGACTTGGTTAAATCATTATTGTGTTTAGAGACATAGAAAACCATAAACGCCTAGTTATATTCAAGGCCGACCGCGAACGATAACTACTAAGGTTATTGCTCGTATCGCGAGTATTATTCGATTTGTCGTTACCGGCATGTGTAATGCCGGTCGTCAAGTGCAAACTACGCCTAGCTACAGCCATACCTTGATCGTGGAGTTTATAATCTGTTCGCAGTTTCCGACGAGGCGAACGCCAATGATGAACTGCCTAGGCTATAAATCATGCCTAATCCGTGGCTTATTATCGGTTCATCATTGCCGGCTTGGGGTGCCAATCGTCAGTAATGAACTACCATGGCTTGTTTCGTGCCCTTTATTGTGGCTATCTTACTTTTACTGCTGTCGGCAAGTTTCTGCGATTTCTCACAGTAGGAATAGTCATCAGATAAATTAATTAAATGAAAAAATGTTCAAATGAGATAAGTAATGCGAGATACCAAATTTAATAGTGGTCCGACCGAAATATGTCAACGTCCACTGTCTTTCTTTTATTGCTTCATTTAATACTCTTTTCCTTGAAACTCAAGAGAAATAGTGGCAAAGGTGTTGGAAATTCCATGCTTTCCCAAACATCTCTCCATCTACTGTTGACAAGATGTAAGCTCTATTGTGAAGATCCTTATGAACAACAAATGGTCCTACCCAAAGCAAATCCAGTGCTCCCGGTCGTGAGAAGACTCACATGAGTACCAACTCACCCTCTTGCACCATTCGAGGTTCACCCTAGAGTTTCATTATCCTGCCACCTTTTGTCTATGAGCTGCGGCTTTAAGGGCAACGTCATTTCTTTTTTCTTCGATTAGGTCAAGTGACATTTTTAAGATCTCCTCATTTTCTTCCAGATTGTAGTGCATCGTGCGGTGCAAGGCGACAACTATTTTGACGGGAAGCACGTCTTTAGTTCCATATGCCAATGCGAATGGTTTGTGCCTGTTGTGGTCTTGTACGAAGTTTGGTAAGCCCATAAAGTAGTAGGCAAATCGTCGACCAATGCTCCCTTAGATTTTTCTAACTTCTTCTTGATAAATGTTTTTAACGACTTATTTACTTATTCAACCTATCCATTTGCCTAAGGATGTGCCACAGCCGAGAAGCTTCGGGCAATCCCATGTTCATTGCACCAACTGGAGAACTCTTCACTATCATATTGAAGTCCGTTATCTGATACGATCTTCTACGACACCCCATACCAGCACAGGATGTTGCGTATTAGGAAGTTCATTGCTTTGGTAGATGAAATTTTATTCAAAGGCTCCGCTTCCACCTATTTGGTGAAATAATCCACTGGCAGTATAGCGTATTTTTCTCCTCCTCGACTTATAGGGAGTTCCTTGATTAGATCAATTCCCCAGATGGCGAAGGGCCAGGGCTAACCATCTAGATCAAACTGGTAGGTGGTAATCTCAGGATTTTGGAAAATCTTTGGCATTTGTCACGTTTCTTAGCGAACTCGCCGGCGTCCTCGTTTAGCGTAGGCTAAAATTATCCATAGTGCAGGATCTTTCTGGTTAGAGTTTGCCCTCCGGCGTGGTCGTCACAACTCCCTTAACGAATGTTGTTAAGGATATCCCATGCTTCGTTCCCGGCAACACACCTTAGCAGTGGGTTGGAAAAGCCATGATGGTACAATATGTCGTTCTGGATGGTGTAGCGGGATGCCCTCCGTAAGATTCTCCTGACTTCATTCCGATATACTAGTATGGTTCCTTCTTGTAAATATCTGACGATGGGGGTCATCCATGTCTCCTCCATGCCCGTGATTGGTGTGATTTGCAGACACTCGAAACTTGGTGCAGATTGTATCATGATGGGGGTTGCCCCCAGCACTGACCCAGTTCTTATGCAAGCTTCTTTGGCGAGGTCGTCCGCCTCTTGATTCTTCTCTCGTGGGATGTGTTTTATTACATAGTGGTCTAGTTCATTGGGGAGGGTTTTGGCCTTTTTTAGGTAAGATGCAAGCTTTTGTCTGCGAGTCTGGAATTCCCAACGGATCTGGTTCACAATTAGTTGTGAATCACTGTGATGCATATCGACTTAACTCCTGTATCTTTAGTGATTTATAGTCCAACTATCATTGCCTCGTATTTGGCTTCATTATTGGTTGCAACGAACTCTAGCTTCAGTGCATAGCTTAACTTCCTTCCTTGGGGTGTGATTATTATAACTCCCTCCCTTGAGTCGATCTCGTTCGATGCTCCATCAACAAACATATTCCATTTGACCGTTTCCTCCATTCTTACCGTTGTCCCCTCATCTTGCATTGTGAACTCAGCTATGAAATCAGCCAAGGCTTGCCCTTTAATTGCGATGCGTAGATGGTAAGTGATGTTGTATTGGCTAAGCTCGATGCACCACATTAGTAGGCACCCCGACGTTTCTGGCTTATGCAAGACTTGTCTCAGAGGTTGATATGTTAGAACTCTAGAGGAATGCAATTGAAAGTAATGTCGTAGTCTCCTAGATGCTATGAGCAGACGGTAGGCTAATTTTTCGATCTTTAGCTACCAAGCTTCTTCCCCCGTGGATCTCTTGCTAATGAAGTATATCGGTCTTTGGATATGATCATCTTCTCGTACTAATGTGACACTTAGTGTGTGGGAGGTTACCGCTACGTATAGGTGGAGGGTCTCTCCATCTACCAGAGCAGGGAGCACTGACGGCTTTTGTAGGTGCTCTAGCAGACTATGGAAAGCTAAGTAGCATTCATCAGGCCATTCAAACTTTCCTTTGTCCTTTTTGAGTGCTTCGAAGAATGGGATACACTTGTTCGTGGCCTTGGATATAAACCTGCTCAGAGCGACTACTTTCCCATTCAGGCTCTGCATTTCCCTTCGTGTGGCTGGGATTTTGATGTCTTTCAAAGCTTGTACCTTTTCAAGATTCGCCCCTATTTCTCTAGCGTGCATGATGAAACCTAAGAATTTACCCGTAGACACACCAAAAGAGCATTTAAGAGGATTCAGCTTCATTTGGTATCTGTGTAATATTTGGAACATCTCGTCTATGTGGCTTAGATGATCCTTTGCTCTTCTCGATTTGACAAGCATGTCATCGACATAGACTTACATGGAGTGACCAATTTGCTGCTCGAACATCTTATTAACTTAACGTTGATATGGAGCATCGGCATTCTTAAGCCCAAAGGGCGTGGCCTTGTAGCAATATAGTCCTAGATCTGGGATAAAGCTTGTATGTTCTTGATCCGAAACATGCATGGGGACCTGGTTGTATCCCGAATATGCATCCATAAATGATAATAACTCATGTCCTCCGGTTCCGTCTACCAGTCGGTCGATTCGGGGAGGAGGAAAATATTCTTTGGGATAAGCATCATTGAGGTTGGAGAAGTCAATGCAGGTTTGCCACATCCCATTATTCTTTTTCACTAAAACCGGGTTGGAGATCCATTTTGGATAAACGGCTTCGTGGATAAAGCCGTTAGCGAGTGGGTTCTTTACCTCTTTGTTGAGAGCAGTTGACCACTCTATCCCCATTCTTATTTTATTTTATTTTATTGGGACCTTTGTGGGGTCAATAATCATGGAATAATAGGCTATCACTAGGCAAATTCCCACCATGTCTTCATGAGTCCATGCGAATACAGTCAAGTTCTTGCATAGGAATCCTATCAGCTGGATCTTTAGATTCTGCTTCAACCGAGAACCTATCTTTAAAAGCCTTGTTTTGTCACGTTTGTCTCCCATCACATGTTCTATAGCCTCCATGGGCTCGGCGTTGACCTCCTCCTCTCTATCTCGGGGGTCCAACTCATTCAAGAGGAGGGGTCTTCTTTGATTTCTATGCTTTCATGTTTTTGGCGTTGAGGGCGACCTCTACATTTTTCCCTTTTTCCTTCCGTTTGTTCTGGCGATGTTCTATCACATAGCAATCACGAGCCGCGTCTTTATCTCCTTTTACTTCTCCAACTCCGCCATTAGTCGAGAATTTCATCTTTATGCACCATGGTGCCAAGACTAGCTAAAAATCAGACAACGCCGGCCTTCCCAAAGATGTGTTGTAGGCAGAGTATCCATCCACCAGCAAGAACGTTTGCTTTCGGACAATTGATCGGGGGTGACTTCCTAGCTCAATGAACAAGTCTAATTGTCCAAGTGGCATCGTGACTTCCCCAGTGAACCCATGTAAGGGCTTATCGCATGGAGATACATCTTTCATTGACAATTTCATCTTATTGAAGGAATTTTGAACAAAATATTCACTAAGCTTCCTGTACCGACTAAGATGCGAAACACCTCCGCCTGGCCGATCCTGATGGACATAACCATGGGATCAGTGTGCGGATATTGCTTCCTAATCAAATCTTCATTTTTGAAGGTTATGTTGGAACGTCCTCTTTATTTTGTGATGCGCAAATCAACAACGGAATGAACATATCCTTCCCCTGTCCTTCAAGGATTTCCCATGCCTCTCCATTTCAGCCCAACTTCCGTCGGCTACATGCGGGCCTCCAGATATGGTGTGGATGACTATCTTCTCCTAGTTGGAGCGACTCGTACCTGCTCCTTCCTTGTTGTTCCCTTGTGGGGGATTCCCTAATCCCTCGTCGACAGGCGCGGGAGAGTTGCATCCCTTCTGCATATATCTTTCCAATTTCTTTTTTCGGATGTATTGCTCAGTGAGTTCTCACAAATGCTGACATTCTTTAGTGTTATTCCCATGAGACTCGTGGAAGCGACAATATTTTCCTGTTCTAATTGCGGCTTCTGACTCCTTTTTTTATTGGGGGTGTTAGTATTTCAACTCGTGTTGAATAGCCATGTAAATGTTCTCTACATTGTCGTTTATAGGAATGTATGAATCGAATCTTGGTCTAGGTTTGTATCGTCGTTTATTGTCTTTCTTAGTTCCAGAGTTGCCTTGGTGGCTCATTTTCCCTCGTTGTTTGGCTCACTCCCTTCCTCTCGGATTAAGGCACTCATGTTTCCTTGGATGCTAGAGGCCTTTGTGGGTTGCTCGCTATGTCGTTGAGCTGCCGCGCCCTCCAATCTCATGTACTTTCTGGCAAGAAATCTTGAAGAGTTAGAGGCTTTCCTTTTTCAACCTTCTTGCGATCTTTGAATCAGGGTGGATGCCTTCTCGTAGTGCCATCAGTGTAAGTCTTTCATCTACGTTTGTACTGCCGCCGCGACAGCATTAAAACGGGTAAGATATTGTTGCACCAGTTCCCATGCTTTCTGTTTTACGTCTAACAAGGAATAAGAATCTCTAGGCCGTTCCACATGGATTCATAACTGACTTATGAATTTTTTTCCTTCAACATTTCCCAAGGGCTGATGGATCCGTGAGGCAGCCGATAAAACCATGTGGTTACTAAATCTGATAGGAATAGTGGAAAACATTTGCACAGCACGCCTTCTGTTGCTCCGTTCTTGAGCTAGTGTTGGGTGTAGCGCTATAAGTGGATAATTGGGTCAGACGTGGCCTTGTAGGGATCCGCGGTAGGAATCTTCCACTCTCGAGGAGGGGCTGTCGCTTCTATATCCCTAGTGAAGGGGCTAGACGCCCTCGCACCTATCCCACTATCGATTTGCTCGCGCATGAGATATTCCCTAAAGAGGCAAGACATCTTGTGACGGTCCGATTTTTCGACGCTTGAAAATCGACATCAATACGTTCACTATATCAAATGCCGAACAATTGAATGTCGGAAAACCCAACCCCTAGGGTTAAAGAAGAAGGAGGTAAAAGAAGAAACAGAAACAATATCAGAATCTTACCAACGCAGTAGAATAAAATATAAGAGAAATAAACTGATCTTTACACAAAAGAAACTATATCTGTTTTTACATTACATCATCAGAGTACATTACAATCAACATCACAATTCAGGACGGTTATAATATCTCGTCCTTTCAAAACTGAATACACAACTTACAGTACCGCGGAATATACATCTATGGAAATATGCCTCGTCATCCAACTCGTCTCCTGAGCTCCATAGCAGCCATCCAGAATCAGTACCTTATAATATTCGGTCTGACCCAAGCATTATAGTTAAATAACACCCAAGTTAGTCTGGAAAAACTGCGTGAGAAAATACACTCAATTGGATTATTAAAGTTTCAAAATCATTTTGAAATCAAAGGTATCTTGTAAGACCACGCCACAAATAAACATGTCGGGGTTTTACCTTACGATAACCAAAACATTTTTTATCATAATCCATCTGATATTATAATGGTGTCTGTAGAAAGTAAAATAGAATCCAGCTGAAATGCATGCATCTCACGTTTCAGTAATAGTTGGACACAATCAAAACCATACAGGCGCTTATTGGAGATTTGATTCCATACAATGGCAGGGCTACTGGAGTACCGCCCGTCACAGTACGTGGTCTAGATCACCGTATCAAGGATCCACCCTGATCCCCTGCATCACAAGACCAGAGCTACCCCTTACTGGATAGTCCGAATAAGTTCACCCCGCGGTTGGGATCAGCAACCGCCTAACAATCGAAATAAAAGGGGCATCTAGACAGGGGTGACCTTACCCTAATTGGTTGCTAGCCACTTAGCCTTATGTGCACCTCCCCTATTTTAGCCATTCCCGGTTGATGAGGCTCGAGGGTATACGTTACCTTTTAGCACACATTCACTTAGAATGCTCATCGTCCTCCCGACGATGTTCTAAAAGCACTTGTCCATATAAGTCCATTCCGGGGTCGAACTGAACCGAAGGCACTACTCCTACTACATCCATTTTGGAATCACCCTCAGGATTAGTAGCTATTAGCCCTTGCACTTCACTACTCCATCTTCGACTCCAAGCTCTTGTCTTCCTTGCAAAAAAGTACAAACCGAATCGAAGTGGTTTACGAAAATTAATTCCGATCACGGTCTCTTCGAAACGATCAACGCATTGGCCAATATTGATAGTCGGTTATTTAACTATCAAACATAGTCACAAACAATCATCAAGCCATAATAATCTCTTTGTAATTATTTATTTTTAAATACCTTTGCAAGATATTTTTCCTACATTTCAATCCTTTGAAAATAGTTTTCAAATCACTTTTCTCTCTCTCGTGGAAACAAATTTCCACCCGATTATTTTATTTTCACTAAAACCCGCCAAAACTTAAATACTTAAGATTTTAAAAATAATTTAAATCATTTTATTTTAATACATACTTTAAAACATTTAAAATAAAATTACTTAAACACTTTATTCAAAAATATACACTTTCAAAATATTTAAAATAAAACTACTTTATAGAATATAAAAACTAATTTTTAACATAAAATTTAAGCCAAACTAAATTTTAAAATAAAACTGTTTTATAAAATATAAATATTAACAACTATCTTTTTAAAACATAATACCAGTTAACCTTTAAAAATAATTACCACTATAACAAATTTAATAAATCTTTACATTTAAAAATTTAAAAACTTATTAATTATTTCTTAAAAACATTCTTTTAAACAACTTTAAAACTTTTAACTTATACTTAAAAATTTGCTTTGAAAACGTACTTGGCTTTTCAAGGAAATACACTTCTCTTTCACACCTTTTAAAAATAATTCACTATTTATTTTTAAAACAAATTTACCCATTCTTTTACCACTATGAATTTATCCTTCCAAATATCCACTGATATCTTATTTCACTTTATAAATCCAGTTTATAAATTCCATATCTCACTCCTTTTAAATCATAGTTTCAACACTTTATTAATGTCCAAATCGTTTTCCAAATTTACTCCATTTTATAATTAATACCTTTACCTACTCAATTTATTTCAAAACCCACTAACTTCTGATTTTACTTCTTAATTGTGATTCAAAATCATATTTAACTGAAAATACCAATTTTATGCTTTTCCAAATTCCTTCTTTATTCTTTCCAATAAATTTAAGCCTTGAGTTTTAAAATAAATTCTTTCCTCTTTTTAAAAATTATCACTTGAAATCATTTATTCAAAATATCTCTTTTCCCATACTTTGGATTTATTTATTACAATTTAAAAATCAACTTTTATTCTTCCAATTCATTCTTTAATTTATTCAAATTCTCTATAATTATTTTACTTAAAAATTCTCTCTTTTATTTTCTCATTAAAATTCCAATCTATAGATTCTTAATAGCTCAGTATACCCAAATATATTCAATCAAACCATATCATCTAATATTTTCAATCACCAATATAATCTATCACAGATTATCCAATAATTCACAACACATAATATTTAAACAATCTAAATATTTTTGAGGAATCCAGTTGGATTCCTCTAACCTGTTTCCCTACATCCACATATGTTAGCATAATATAAAATACAATTCCACTTCGAGGTGGAATATCGCGGTATATAGGGTTATATTATCTCATCCGCTATTATGCGGGACATAGGGTCTCATCCGCTATATAATGCGGGAAATCAATCACTCCAATATATACTATATACTACTATATATATACTATCACATCCAGTCAATTCAATCATTCAATCAAAAATTTAAATTTAACTATTTAAATTTAAATAATAATCCAGATGAGTGAGATTAACTCACCTTTGATTTGTTTTGCAATCCATTTCCATCTCGACAATTTCTTCATGGTTTTCAGACTTGAGGTGGTATCCCAATTTGAAGGAGCACAGGGTTTATGAGCATATCACCACCAATTCAAAATAAACCACCCAAAATTCCAGATAGAAGAGTTGCTAATGGAAAAAAACTATAGGAAGTGCATCACAACTAGTCCGAGCTACAATTTCCTTGATATTTTTCTCTTCATCGAGCTTTGCATGCTGTGGTTTTCAATTCATGTACATAGTAAGTGCTGTAAAACCAAAAGCAAGAGGAATTTTTATTGATGTGATGAGCCAGTAGCCTGTTCCGCATGGCCTGATATGTATCATATTCTTAGCACCATTATCAACCAAAAGAAGATGAACCTCGAAGAACGACATCCAAACCATGACCAAAATCATAAACTTCTTTCATGGAATTCCCAAAATCTCCTCCTCCCCACCCTTAAATTTCTCCAATAACAACCCCTCTTTCAATTCATCATCAAAATTGTTCAATCCATCACTGCGGCCTTATTGCTTTCGCACTTCCAGCACTTGAACATGGCCCCGAAAGTCTTCCACGTGCAAAACCCTATAAATTCCATGAACAAAACGATGACCAACCACTCTGGGAACTCGACATTGCATACGACGTCGATCCCAATGCCGAGAAGCATGAAGTGCTGGGAGAGGGTGGCGATTTTGTAGTCGATCGAGGATTTGGAGAAGCGGAGGTTGTAGATTACAGTGGAGAGGGAGACGCCGGTCACCGCGGAGGCGGAGAAGGCGCTGGCCGACTTGAGGTCGAGGTTGGCGACGAGGTTGATGATGGGGACATAGTGGGAGCCGTCGTTGATGCTGCCGACACTTGAGAGGGAAGAGGCTAGGAATGAGAGGAGGTAGGCGACAATTTATCTAGCTGTTATTTTTTTATATCTAAGTATTGACTTCGGCTGCTAAGAAACAGAAGAGACAAGTGGAATGATGCAATTTGGAAAGTGAAACGTGTTTGAAAGGGTAGGACAAGTGTCTCAGAGATGAAGGCTAAAAAGTTCTGATATAGATATATAATATAATATATTAAATTCAAATTCAAATTGTTCGATAAATATAAATTATAATCTAGACCTTCTATCGAGGCATGCCGCTAGGCGTTTGTAAGGTTATACCCCCATTTCGAACGCAATGGAAAAGGTTTTGAGTCCTAATTTTGTCATACGGAGAAGATAGCTTTTTGAACCCAGATATTGTATTGAATTTTTGATATAGATTTCAGCACTTTTATCTACCGTACGACCAAACGATCACTCCAAACACTACGAAAATTGAAATTTAATAAAAGTACACAATTACGGATCCAATGGAACTAGTTTCATCGAATTCTGAGACTGTGACTCGGAAGGCTATTTTTAAATATCGATTTTACCGATATATTTTCAAAACTTAACAAAACACTCCCAAATTCAAGTTTAACATTTCTACTATCTCCAGTATAATCAACGTAAATTTTATAAGTCATTGAAATATTTTTGACTATTTTAAAACTCAAGATTTAATATTTTACCCAATCTCTAATTGTTAAATTCAATAAATTTATTTGCCAAACAATAATGATATTTGAAATTCAAGTTAAACCAACTTTCAAATATTTAAAATTAATTAAATATTCCAATTTCAAATATCTAAAAATTTTGGGTTGTCACACATCCTCTCCTTGGATTCTGGAGCAACCCTAGGAGAAGTGGGGGCTTTCTGTTGATGTTGATGGCATCGGGTACCTTGATTGAGGCTGGATTGGCGACGGTTGGCTCGAAGCATGTCAGGATCAACCATAGTCAGTCCTTGCCTAGTGCCCCTTTTACTGGGCCCTGCTCTTTACGATCTTTCAGGCCGGCTTCGGGTTGAGTTTTGGCTCGGCTGTCCTTGCATCTTCTTGATTGAATTCATCATTTACAAGAGTCTGTTCTTTCTACACGACTATCCAGATTGAGACTCACCTCGGGATTCGATATTGTGAGTGGATTCCTCCATGCCTCTTAAGCGTGTCTTGAGTTGGTCCACCAAAGCTTTATGTTGGGTAGTGAAGCGGTCAATTATCTCATTCACAACCCTATCTAAGTCATCTCGGGTGACAACTGACCTTGGAGGTAAATGGGAATTGTTGGATTTTCTTGATCTTCCTGGATTGGATTGAGTGTACTTGCAATGGTAGCGTTCTTACCCTTATCGGTGTAGCACCTGGAGGGAGCCATATTATAATGCTGAGTTAAGGCTTGTAAGGCGAATGGATAGAGGAGTTAGGCTCTTTACGCTGGTTCTCAGTAAAAGCACCAAATGTTTGCAAAAATTTAGACTAACACCTCTATGTTCAATTTTGGTTAGGTCACACTAAAGTTGAATGATTTGGAGTGTTTAATGTTTTGACACATTAAAGAATAATTTTTTATAGTCACAGACTATTTGCAAGCATGAAGTCAAAAAAGAAGTTACGGAAAGTAAATCACACAGAGTTCTATAGTGGTTTGGCCAGAATGTGCCTACATCCACTGTCCATCCTATTATTCATACTTTGAGTTGATTATAAATACAAGTTTGTTCAGAGAGAGTAAAAACTTATGTAGCTGGAGTGACTGAGTCTCAACAGAGTTTCTCCTCCTTTTTCCCAAAATCCGATCCCCATTGTTGTTGAGAAGCTCTGGTATAGAGTAGAGTTGTGAAGTGTGGAGGAGGAAGATATTTCTTTCTAAATCTGGTTCAGCATTTGAGCAGGAGCATTTGGGTTGACATTTGGATCGGCATTCTTGCCCGGCCTGGTTGTCCTTCCTTGTCTTGGTTCGATGCTTCTGCTCTAGAGTATCCTATTTGCTGGACCAAACATTTAGTTTGGCATGCCTATGTACTGGACCAAATGTTTGGTCCGGTGATGGACGTGTCATGCCAGACCAAATATTTGGTCCGGCATATCAGAGAATGTCGGACCGAATGTTTAGTTTGGCCTATAAGAAGATACCGGACCAAATATTTGGTTCGACATACTAAAGGATGCTAGATCAAACATCTGGTTTGGCATGCCGGTCCATATGTTTTGATAGGCATTTTAGCAAACGCCGAGCCAAGCATCTGGTCCGGTACTTTTGTTTTCCACGCCTTCGTCTGATTTTGCCTCCTTTTTCTCTGCTTGCTGGAAACCGCGCCAACATAACATTTTAAAGTTGACATAATTAATATTTAATTAGCACTTTATTTCAAAAAGAGGGGGAAAGGATAAAACTTATCAACTTCACAAAAATATTACCTTCAGTAGGGACATTCTTTTATAGTTTAAGCACACATACAAATTCAAACTTGGAAAGCATATCTTGATTACTACAAATGGGCAAACTGAATGAAATAATTATTTCAATCACATGATAATTTTTATTTATCAACAAAAGCTGATTGTTACCCTACTTGTAATGATAGTGTTACTACTAATTATAAAATCCTATTATTTCTGGAATTAAGAAATAAACTAAAATGATATTCGTTCATAAGTGTAAATGGTTTGAGAGTGATAATAAAACAGTTCAGTTCATTTAATCAGTTTATTTTTATGATAAATGATTACGATGTTGAGTTTATATTTATGTACTACAGATTAATTTCAAAATTTTGTTATTTACATGATATTTGGATCATTATTTTTGAAGTGGAATTCTCATTTAATCTTTCGAAATCAACTGCATCGTGGTTAGTTTTATTTTTCGCCATGTAAATTATTTTCATGAATAGTTTTATTACACAAATTTAGATCGTTGTTTTTAAAATTACAGAAACAATTCAGTTAAAACCTATAACAAAACTTAAGTTTCCTTACAACATAGCTAAATACTAATTCTGATTGTTTTCCTTTTAACTTATAGGGAACGTTTGGCTTACATCCCCAGTAAGATTTGAAAATACACAAAACATCCCTCTAGTTTTTTAATAAGTTTCCAGTCCCTGTTTTCAAATTCACGCGCGTGCAAAGACCCAAATACCCTTTATGTTTTTAACATTTCAAACGCGTATAACTTTCTGTAGAAACATTGGATCAACATGTTGTTTTCACCAAAAAATAAAAAACTTATGATCTTTAAAATGAGATCCATTATTGATACAAAAAAATCATATTTGTAGTCAGATGCAATTATTCCATTTATTTGCAGACAATTTAGCAAATTTTGAACATCTTTGATTTTTCTTCAAATCTGCAATAATTGTGACATTTCTGCAACTATATAGTATAGTTGCAGAAATTTATGCAACTATCGCATATAGTTGCGGACATATCTGCAATTATATTGTGTAATTGTGGAAATGTCTGTAATTATTTCATATAGTTGCAGAAATGTCTACAACTATTGCATATAATTGCAGATATATCTGTAATTATATGGTATTGTTTATAGTTTGTCCTGCCATTGTTTTTACATATGCACAATGCCATTCGTTAGAAAGATAATAAAATTTGTGATTCAATGGTTAAAATGATTTGTTAATTCGTCGTTTCTGCAAGAAGTTATTGCGTTTTAAAGATTGATAATTAATGTGGTGCAAATTTTAATTATGGATGTGAGAATAACATCCATATATGAAGAATCAACATTGCTGCAATATAGAAGAGGGGTATTATAGGGAAGAAAATTGTAGTATTTGAAAACAGGGATGTAATTTAAATCTTTTTTATGAGAAGGATGTTTTGTATATTAAGTTTGATTTTAGGGATGCGTCTCTTATTTTCACTAACTTATATAGTATCATCAACGTAGATAAATGGTTTAATCAATTGAAGTTGGTAAAATACAGAGCATATAATCGAGGTAGAGATTTAAACATCCATAGAGAAGGAACCAGGAAAGATAATGAACAAAGGTACCAAACCATACCTATCAATGATTCGTAGGATCTAAAATTCCAACCGGCCTCCGCTTCAAATTTCGATGTCGTTGAAGCTGATTTTGTTATCAGAAAAGTAGGTAAAATTAGTATATTATGAGTACAAATTTAAAAAATAAATGATATGTATTGAAGCACTCACCTTTAACACAAATGTCCATTATAGCCCAAAGGCAAAGGTGGCAAGAAATGCGTCGTATCCTTTACAACAAACAGAAGGCCAAACAAATATGTTGTCTTAGTAAGAGTGCTTTAAACTTAAAGAATATATTATGTTGATAGTAAATAACATTCTTTATTTTTTATGTAATAGACCTGATCGTGAAAGCTTCAAACATAGGTTCAACTATTGCTTCAACCATAGAAACCAATAAATCTATTTTTCAAACTGAAAGATTTGAGGTAAACTCGCAAAATACCTGTTGTGAACAGACCATAGAATCTACAACAATTTCTAAAAGGAGAAAAGGTGCACGTTACTTGCAGTATGGTAATAGTAAATTGAATATATCGACAACTATTGGACATTAACCTTGAAAATAAATGATCACGGTACTTCAATGGCACAAGCAACGGGAAAGTCATCGTATCCTTCATAATGAATGGATTGCAAACCAATTCAATAAGAAACGGATTACAAACCAAATTCACAATCTTGGTAAGAAATAGTGCAAGTACCCAATACATAATAATACTACATAAAATAAGTCCTTTAGATACCTGTATTTACATAATCATCAAAGTGTTAAACATAGATCACAATGTTCTATTCCACCCAGAAAAAATAATAATTCCATGGTACATATTCAAGGATTCAATGCAAACCTGCAAGAAGCACGACATAGAAATATCAATAATTTAAGATCCATTGAAAATAATCAAAATCAACAATCTCAAAAAGTGGTAGTGACAGCATCACCAACTAGATATGGGACAACCACAAGTAAGTGCCTATGCTTTTAACTAAAAATTTAATATTGCAAGAACATGTCAAATATTTCATCAAATAATACAATTTTATGTTACTAGCTAAAAGAAGTGGCACAAACTTGCAGCAAGCACAACAAATTCATGTGTTAAATGATACACTTATTGACCAAGATGAAGCAAGTCGACAAACATATATACCAGAACCATCATTAGCTACCTATGAAACAATTACAAGTAAGTGAAGATACATTTTATATAAAAGGCATAATTTATTCATGTACATCATATATCTTACGATTTATAACATATACGCATATTGCAAGGAAAATGATTGGAATATAGGACTTTGTTGAACCAACACATACATGTTCAAACTGCAATGCCATACTATGGTTCAAAGAAAGGAATATAAAATCAAAAGCCACGCCTAATCCAGAATTTTCCCTATGTTGTCGATTAGGGAAAGTAGAACTTCCTATACCAAAAGATTGTCCTTTTTTTTAAAACATTTACTAATAATAATGGTGGGCCAAGAGCATTAAGATTTAGAGAAAAAAAATAAGGTTTTACAACTCTATATTTTCTTTCACCTCTATGGGAGGTAATGTTGGTAACACCATAAATGATGGTCATGGCGCTTATTTCTTTCAGATAAATGGCCAAAACCATCATAAAATCGGTTAACTTCTCCTAAAAGACAACATACCTTAATTTGCACAACTTTATACTTATGACATCGAAAATGAATTGTCAAATAGAATGGATGTAGTATAAACGAACCACTATGCAGAACTGGATGAAGGCATCGTTAGCGAACTAATGAGCATGTTTGATCAATGCAATATACTCACAAAAGCATTTAGGATGGCAAGAGATCGATTCAAAGAAATAATTTTTCAATCTATAAGGCTGCAGTTGATTAGTTCATGACAAAATGATAATGTATAATTTGCCAACATCTTATGAGATAATAGCTTCGATAGAAGGTGATGGTTTTCAAAATGACATATGCAAGGACATCGTATTAGAAGAAAAAAGGACTCTTAAGAAGAATAGCTGAAAAACATCCAAGTTCTATGGTAATGCAATATCTTATGTTATTTTCTTATGGGCAAGACGGCTTTAGATAAAATATCACACATGGATACATAAATGATGAAGAAACTGTGACGCCCCACCTCTATGCTCACAATAATGAAGAGTATTAAAGGAATTACTGTCTTTTATCACGAAGAATAAGGCTGGATAGGAGCGGCCATCCGTAGTTAGGCCTTACACTAGTATTGTTTATTTCGATAGGAGTGGTATATATTTTTGATTTTTTATCTCTTATTTATTTATTCCCATCGACATACCCAATTCCAGTATAAAACGAACTACGATGGTTCATAATAGTTTAGGACAATATATATAATAATAACACAGATAATAAAATGCGGAACACAGATAACAAAGTCTCATATATATATATATATATAACTGATGTCAGTTACAATACATGTGATATAGTACATATGATACAACTACAACTGTCGACTCTGGAAGTTACATATACAAGTACATTATCGTATATAATATACATGAATACATATCTTCCTATACAAGTACACTGACTACAATAGATGACGACGACTACTCCAAATGATATAAAGAAACTTCATAGCTCAAGCAGCAATCCAAAGCAAGATATCTACAACCTGTAATAACTCGGTCTGACCCGATTATTAAATTCAAAAGAAAATAATACACGGGTCGGTCTAATTCAAACTCAGTTATTAGTGCACAAAAGCAATAATAATTAAGTAACAAATAGACGACAGTAACAATAAATCTCGTCTATCCGATCCTTAAATAAAGAAATCGGATAACGATAAATATAACACGTAACATTGTTAAACAACAAATCAGCAAATCCAAATTATCAACGAAGATAAATTAAAAAGATTATCAATGAAGATAATTTAGAAAACAACAGAATTGCCTAAACGACAATTAATGACAAATTCTAATTATTAAATAAATAATTAAAAAATCGTAATCTAATTATCAAAAAGATAATTAGATATCAACAAAACCATCAAATTAAACCAAAGCAGAATACGACACAAAATATTAAAATATCAATTAAAATGTCAATTCGGGTAGGGCTGCAGTACACGCACGCGTGTACTACCTCGCCACCACAGTAATTAAATAGGCAAAAGATCAATAATTCAAAAGCAATAGAATATCAATAAAAGCAATACCATGTGGCTGCAGTACACGCTTGCGTGCACTGCCTTGCCACTATGGTGATGATGTACACAAAAGCTCAATATCGTGTGGCTGCAGTACACGCTTGCATGCACTGGCTTGCCACTACAGTGATGATGTACACAAACGGGCACAAGGTCAAACCCGAATTACCGGATTCAACTCAAGTGTAACTCGAAAAACAAGCAAATTGCAAAGTTCAAGTCACAGATGTCATGACTCAACTCAATTGAACCAAATGGAACTGTGACAGCCGGAATGGCGACATGTAGTATGAAACTGTGAAAATTGGATAAATGCAAATATCAAACTCGAGCATAAAGGCACATACTCGAGTGGAAGTGAATTAATTGACACAATCAATGCAAACAACATGAAGGAATCCCAAAATACTACATGAAACAGGTATGCTAACTGTCTCAAATGGTCAAGACAGTTGAAATGAATGACCAAACTGGATGAAACCACACTGCGGATGCAGCACAGTTCATCTCAATGCCCAACACAAATGAACTACATGATGTACAAGTGTACAGTGACCAGTGAACAACTAAATAAAACTGGATCAAGTTCAACTTCACTAGCAAATGCGGACTAGTGAACAAAGGCAGTAGTACATCTCAAATGCAAACTATAACATACATGATACTTAACCATATAGATGTATGTGAATTTGTACATCTCCAATGCAAACTGAAGTACTCAAGTGCAACTCACCACAAATATGCACAGGAACAATATATGATCAGAGATAAGCAAAAGCAAGTGGACGAGGTGCACATACATGTACAATGTAACTACTGCAACAAGTAAGTGGCAACAAATGAAATGCAGCCACCACATGAATACAAGGGTAGGACTGCACAAAGTAATGGCATCAAGTGATACTAGTATGTGTACCAAAGATAAGACAACAAAGAAACAAATTCCAGTGAGGTCAAAATGAAAATCAAGGCATCAAGTATGCACAAATTAATGCGAATCAGTACAGTAAGTGAACTGAAGTGAAGCTACAAGTGTACAACTACACCAGACCAAGTGCCATCAAGTAAACAAGACTCAAGTCAAGTGGACGAAGTGCCCATGAATTCACAGTACAAACTATTGCACCAAGAGTACAACATGCATGCAGTTGTGAGACTGGAAAATGCAAGAATCAGACTCGAGTACAAAATCTACAAATTCAAGTGCAGTGCCCTTAATGCAAACTCAAATTTGCTACATATAAATCAAGTTCGGTTTCTCAGAAACAAGACCAAGCGAACCAATGACCAAAATCAATCAAATACTCCAGACCATATACACGTGTTAATCAATCTGCAAATATCACTAAGGCACAGTGCAGAAGCAAAAAGGCAAAGGCCAACAACATTGAAATGGATCGAGCCAGAAAGTCATAAAAAAAAAATCAAAATAAGGCCGGAGGTAGTTCCAACCCAAATCAGCAAGTAAAATCGATCAAGGATGAAAGTACAACAAGTGACGTGAACAATATGGCCATGGTCGAACAAAACAACATCATCGAATTCAAAGCAAAAGTCAACAAATTGTACGAACTCGACAGTGTAAAAGAAATCATCAACATTCGAACTAAATCTAATGACCAAACATAGTATATAACTAGATGTGAGTGATATAAGCTCACTGCACTACAGCCGAGACTTAAATGATTCAAGCCAAGGCCGAAGCACACAGTGACAAATCATGCAAAGTAGAGTTTCAAACACAACAATAAAGTGAACAAAATCGAGCAACTATTGGTTACAATTACAACGAAGTCAATTACCATCATCTCCAAACCGACACAAAAGCCGATGATACAAGAATGAGAACGAAATCAACTTCAGCAAAATCCAAACAAATATACATTAACGCAAATAAAGGAGGTCGAACAGACCCAAAAATCATCAAACCATGGTTAACAGAAATCGAGACATGCCAGAAAACATCAACACGAAACCAAATCAAACTGCCTAGCATTATACTAAGCACAAATTAGATGTGAGTAAATCTAATTACTCACCTTGCTTTGCCAAATTGAAGCAGCCGAAGTGAGCAACGCGCGCGATATCCACTCGATCCATCAATTAAAGTCGACGTCGCGGCTGATGTCCTTCGTTTCCCCCTTTCAGATCGCCGAAGCTCAATTTCACAAACTGTACTTTTTTTCCGAATGAAGAAAACTATAGAGCTGCCATTTCCTTTTTTTTCGTTTGTTATGCCAGGGTTTGCAAATGAAAGGGAAAAGGGGGGAACGGGTATTAGCTAGAAATAATATGGCTCCAATTACAAATGGGCCGAGATTCAAATTTGCAAAGCTCAACAACACTTAACAAATTTTCAAAATAATTTCAGGTGATTAAAACTCAATTAGCAATTAACAAGCCAATCTAATCGTCTAATGATGATTATAAATTAGGCAAAACCCTGGGTTGTTACAGACTCCCCTCCTTATAAAAATTGCGTCCCCGCAATTTTCATAATTAAGGTCGTCAATATCAATTATTTTTCTAACCTAAACTGGTTAAGCTAGAAAAATAAAGGTCAAGAACACAAATGCCAAAGAAATCTTTTAATTTCGTAAAAGAAATTCACAAATTCTCAACAAAATCTAATTATCAATAGATAATAAAAAAACAAGAAAACTGAATAAATGTAATTATCAGCAATATTTAATTATCAATAGATAATTAGAATACAGAAATCACAAAACAGCAATATCTAATTATCGAAAACGAAAACCAGACTCAAATCAACAAATATTCAATTATCAAAAACGATAATCAGAATCAACAAATATCTAATTATCAAAACCGATAATCAGAATCAACAAATATCTAATTATCAAAATCGATAATCAGAATCAACAAATATCTAATTATCAAAAACGATAATCAGAATCCACAAATATTTAATTATCAAAAACGATAATCAGAATGAACAAATATCTAATTATCAAAAACGATAATCAGAATAAACAAATATCTAATTATCAAAAACGATAATCAGAATCAACAAATATCTAATTATCAAAAACGATAATCAGAATTCTCAAATCAACAAATATTCAATTATCAAAAACGATAATCAAATCTCAAATCAACAAATATTCAATTATCAAGAAAGATAATCAAATCTCAAATCAACAAATATTCAATTATCAAAAACGATAATCAGATTCAACAAATATCTAATTATCAAAAACGATAATTAGAACTCATATCAACAAATATCCCACTACCAAAACGATAATCAGAATCAAAAAATATCTAACTATCAAAAACGATAATCAGAATCAACAAATATCTAATTATCAAAAATGATAATCAAAATCAAAAAATATCTAATTATCAAAAACGATAATCAGAATCAACAATTATCTAATTCTCAAAAACGATAATCAGAATCAACATATATCTAGAATAAATTAATATAACTAGAAAATCAACATAAAAGATTGGATCGATCCCATCAGATGGCGAGTTTTTAAGTTACGCCGCACGTGCGTCAACAAATGGCCGAAGCCTACCAAGTACCGTCAACATAATTTTGGCGCCCAACAAATGACCCGAAGGTCCAACAAATGACCCGAAGGTCTGGTATTAACCCGAAGGTCCAACATATGACCCGAAGGTCCAACATAGTTGCTCGAAAGCACATGAAAATCGTCAAAATCATCAAAATAGAAAATATTTCAATTAACGAGTCTGGAATTAACCAAAATAGCAAACGCACAGTGCCATAACCATGATTTTTATTAAATCGTTTAATTCTCTTCATCGTTTCCTTGAAAGTGTAAAATTGTGTATTCCAAAAATAACATTTCACATTCTCAAACGGACAAGTCCGGAATTAAGCGAATCAGTAAAAGAAAGGGGTCATAGTCCTCGATTTTCCTGAAACGCTTAAATCTCTTTCTCATTCTTTTGAAAACGCAAACTGCAAAACTTCTGAAAACAATTTCATTTATTTTATAAAAGTAATAATTTACGTTTTCAAACAAACAAGTCCGGAATTAAGTGGATCGGTGAAAGGAAGGGGTCATAGTCCTCGATTTTGCTGAAACGTTTAAATCGCTTCCTCATTCTTTTGAAAGCGTAAATTGTAAAAATTTAAAAACAATTTTATTTTGAAACAATTTTTAAAACACGTGATTAAAACAGCAACATCAGTAACAACTTCGACAAGGAAATTGCACTTCTCAAAATACCGTAAAAACAGACAACAAAATCAGCATTGCGGGATAACTGCTTGAAAATCCACTTTAAAATTGACGGTTACTGAAGTCAAAGCGACAGTAATTTTCATACGTCAAAATCACATCAAAATAATTTGCATCAAAATATAATATCAGTGAATTTTCATTCATTAAAAAGGTCAACAAAAAACCGTGCTTTAAAAACTTAGCACCAGTGTAAAAATCCCATTATAAAAATAACGGCAACAAAATACGTTTAAAACCAAACACCGGTTCAACGTAAAATTAATGCAGTAACGTGCAACTTAAATTTGCACGTATACTACAAAATGAACAAAGAGATCATTCAAATATATCTTCAATGAAGATAATTTAAAACAACAAAAATCTCAACAAAATCACATATCTGTAATCGTTTCGGATCCTCAAATCGGATTCGAAATTTTCAAAGAAAACAAATTAAACACAGCTATGTGAACAAAAAATGAAATCTATTTCAACTTCATATTTTGATTTTTAACTCTAAAAGGTTATCAGCTGTACTCAGCGAAGATAGTATCACTGTTTTCGCTGCGCACTCTGATAAACCGACACAAATTACTTAATCATCAAAACACAGATTCTCTCTCATTTTTAAATAAAAATATTTAAAAATTTCATCATAATTTCAAAACTTTAGTTTTGACTCAAAGCACAATAAAACACCGTCTAATAGTTGTAACACATGTTCCATCTAAGTTATGTTTTATTGTTAACGCTAAAATTTGAACGCTAACACCCCGGTGTATGAGTTATAGTTGTGAAAGCACCACCCGAAAGCTCGGGAACAGATTACAAGCAGAAAACAGTAGAAAAGCGGTAAACGACAACAATTTTATAGTGGTTCGGCTTAAGGGTATAGCCTACGTCCACTTTAAGTACTTTTATTAATGATCTCGTTACAAGCTGATACAACGCTTCTCAAGTACAATATATTTCAAGTTACAAGAGTTTTGGAACAAGTAGCTCAAGCTTCTATGTCGATTAAAATCCTTGAATTCAAATTGAAGATGTGTAGTTTCTTCGTGAAGTTCTTCGAAGTATTTCTTTGATCTCGAAAGCTCTAAGTGTTGATGGAGTTCTCGATGCAGCAAGGTAACGGTCTCTCAAGAGAATGTGCCCCCTCCCAAAAGTCCTTTGAATGTTGGAGGTAGTTGCCTATTTATAGAGAGTTTCGGTCTGGAATTATTGCCAAGTCCTAAGTCGTGGCCGATTTAAGTTAAGTCGTAGCCGACTTAATATGAGTTGTGGCCGGTCCATCTGGCCCCCTCCTGGCTTCACAGGAGTTCACTTGCACAAGTCCTAGGTCGCCTCCGAGTCAACACTACTCCTTTTTAGCAATATGGCATCGGGCTTATATTTAGTGGCTTTAGGTCGTGGACGAGTTAACTTGGTAAGTCGCAAGTCACGGTCCAACTGGTAAGTCCTGGATCGTGTACGAGTTAAGAGGCCACTGTGCCAAGTAGCTGCATTGAACTTACCTTCCTTTGCTTAGGTCGTGACCGACTTAACATTGGTCATAGGTCGGCCGCGACTTAGGTCGGTAGCTATCTTGGGTCGGCGTTCTTTAAGTCTTAGGTTGGTATACATGCTAGAGCATTGGGTCGGCACCTCTCTTAAGTCGGTATCCCTTTTCGGCCTTAGGTCGGCATTCCTGTTAAGGCAGTTAGGTCGGCAACCAGTTAAGTCGGCAATCTCCCTAGACTGTTAGGTCGGTATCTATGTTGAGTCGGTAGCCTTTTTAAAGTATTAGGTCGGCATACTTGTTGAAGTGTTAGGTCGGCATACCCCTTAGGCCTTAGGTCGGCGCTCTTTGAGTCTTAGGTCGGTATCGTTTCAAGTCGCTGAGTCCAAACCGAGGCAGAGTTAACAATTGCCCCTCGAAGTATATGCCTACTGGTTAGGTCGTGTGCTTCGATATCCTCTAACTCGTCCACTCTTTAGGTCGGTAGGTCCTCTACGACCTAACAGTTTGGTCATACGCGCCACTTCAGGTCTCTCTACTATAAGTCGCATATTCTCTCCTTTCTTCTCATTACTTACTCTCTTGCTTCTGCCATTAAAGACTTTCTCGAGCTCCAAAAGGCGATTCCATTCCAAACAATCACCGATAATCTTTGTTGTTCATCACGTAAGTAAAACCTGCTCTTCTCTTGATCCCTTATTGTCATCGATTCACGAATTCTATTCAAATCGAACCCACCTCTTGCGCGCTTTTTTACTGCGAACCTCATTGCGCCAGTAGTTTGTGAGCTCGAGTTTGCTTGGTTTTGGCTCTAAATGATCAACGAGATGATGGAGATGGTGTACTGCTTCTGGCTAGTTGATTTTGATTTGCATTAGGATGGCTAAGCATTGAATTTGGGTGATTTTGAACTGACTTAGTGGATGATCCGATAGCATGAAATAGCATAAATGAAATGAGGGTTTCTTGGTTGAGGGAGTGGCTAACGGGTTAACGGGTTGAGTGGGGCGAGGTATTGATTTAGATGCGATCCGGTGATTTGAAGTGACTTAGCTTTTGGCCGACCCAATCCTTAGATCGTGGCCGTGTGAGCACTTGGGGGAAATCTGCCAACCTATTCTTCTGCCGATCTAAGCCTTATACCGTGGCCGAGTTAATCCTTGGGGAAATCTGCCGATTTAACCTTCCACTGATTTAACCTTGAACCACAGCCAAGTTAACCCCTAAGTCGTGACCGAGCTAAGCCCTTAAACCGTGACCGAGTTGGCTCTTAAACCGCTGCCGAGTTAACACTTTAAGCTTTGGGCATGCTGACTTTTTGAGAGCATAGATCCACTTTGAGTTTCTAACTTGAACTGCCAAACTAAGTTGCCTAAATTTTGAACTGCCCCAACTTTAAATTTGCTTGAATCTCAGTGTATTATTTCACAGATCGCATTAACTTATAAGCTGCTAACCTGCTGAAAATAACAAACAAAGAAAACCAAGGCGAAAATACTGCCATTGACTGCCTATGTCAGATGACAGATTAGTCAAGACAAGACAAACAACTTAATTACACTGCATGAAATGTTTGTGAATCAATCAATTAAAGTTAAACATTAATGCAAAGTATCAATAATCTGAACTGATTTATCTGCATCAACATCTTACTTGCATATTTAGGCTTAAAACAATAGTCCCTGAATTTCATAACTAACGAATGCTTGCTAGTTTTCATTCCAGTTATATTTGTTCACTGCTTGATTGATTTTACACAACACTTCACACACTTTAGGAAACGTGCACCTTCATGTTTGAATACCCAGTTGTTTATGTAGAATGACTTCCCACCGAGAAGAAGAAGTGGTAACTCAAGAGGAAGAAACTTTTCCGATAGCTGTTCCCATAGAGAATCCTCCGGAGAGAACCTCGACTATTCTAACTTCGAGAGCGTTTGTCCAGCTGCGCACTCAATTTGGCTTTGCTGAAAGTGATGTTCTTCTCCCTGGGCCAAGTGATACTGCTGACAATCCTCCATATGGCTTCGTTGCAGTCAATCGCCAAATGTGCTTAAGTGGGGCGATTCCTCCTTTTAACGACTTCCTTCGAACTCTTCTCCTTCGGTTGACAATCTCTCCGTTTCAACTTCATCCCAATGGCTATGCCATCTTGACGGGGTTATGTGTTTTGTTTAGAAGAACCCTTGATCGCCTACCGAGTTTTGAAGAAATTCGTTATCTGTGCTCGTTTGCAAAGAGTAAAGATCATCCTTCCCTCATTATTGTGAGAAGTGCCAGAAACCGCAAGCTCATTTCCGATCTTACTGAAAGCGTTCATGGATTTTTGAACCATTTTTTCTTTGCCCGCTGTCCCTCAGGGTTTTATGCCATCTGGAGAGTAGGAAGTAAGATTAGTGTTTCTATTTTTTCCGTTTTGAAACTTTTTCGAGATCCGAACTTTCAGTTGCTAATTTCATTCTTTGTCACTTTCAGCACTTCCTCTCCCTTCTAGAGACCCAATTCACAAGCAAGTTTTTGAGAGGTTGAGTGCCGTGGCCACAGAAGAGAGGAGCATAAAATTTCTGTTGAGGGATGAATTTTTACATCAACATGGGCTTCTACACACTTCTCGCTCTATGCATGCTCATGAAGTTCCAACGGAAGTCCCCGATTCTCCGATAAAGACTCCTGAATCTTCGCTGGTGAAGTGCTCCACTTCTGTTGATGTTGCGGGGCCATCTGGTAAACTTGCCCCGGTTATCGAGGAAGAAGAGCCTCAGGGATCCTCTCACCATTCACAAGAATCTGGTGAAAAGGCTAAGAAATCCAGTCCTGTCAAGCAAAGCAGGGACGATACCTTCGAAGGATTGAGCGACCTCTTCGCTACTTCACAAGAGATCTTCAAAGATGACCCTACTACTGCCGGGATTTCTTCTTCAGTAGTTGAAGCTACTTCTATTTTGCAACAGTCGTCGTCGACTCAAGAGTTGACGTTAACTATTACACCCACAACCACTCCCCAAATAAAGAGTGGTTCGTAGATTAATGCGCGTAGTTTGCACAACACACACACTTAGAATTTCTCATCACTTCTATGCACTTATCTTCTTGTACTTTAAAGATTTTTAAAGCTTATTATTTTAATTCCAGATTCTCCTATGGGGCGCAGCGGCTCGTACTATGACGATTTCCAGCGCTACGGGAGACGTAGCCAGTATGATTACAGGCGTTACCTTCCTTCTTACAGAGAGTCGGATGAAGAGAGGGCTGCCCGAAAGGCTCATGAAAGGAGGACTGAAGAAGAACATCGTGAAAGAAGGGAGAGAGAAGAGCGCCATGATTCTTGGCAAAAAGGCGATGACTCCCACAAGAGAAAATCTCATGACGATCGAGGAAAAGGTCACATGGGTGAAGACTTAAGCAAACGAGCCCGTCACAGTGAAAAGCAGGCCTCTACTACTCCTGAGAAAGTTACTACTCCTGCCTCGCTCGACATTCCTTCTGACTCTCCCGCTCTTGGGAAATCAGATATTCAAACGATAATTAGCAGGCCCAAATTTCAAGTTGGACCGGGTCCTGCTACTCTGCAGAGCCGGTTTCCTCAATGGTGCCTTAAGGGAGTGAGGTTCGACCTAGACTTGGTCCCCATTGACAAGTCTGCCATGTTGCGCAATCTTGACGCCGTCAAACTTGATATCGAGAGGATGTCAAACTGGCAGAAGCTTGTCGATGAGCTTCAAAGAGTTAACCGTGCCAACATAGAGGCCATGCTTACTATGGAAAACGATAAGGCCGAATGGCAAAAGGTCGTTGAGCAACACGACACCGAGATGAGGAACATTGCTTCTTACAATGAGGAGCTTGAAGCAAAAGTCGAGGAATTGAAGCATGAGCTTGCTGCTTCCTCTACTTCCTATTCTCAAAAAGAAGAAGTGCTCCTGAAACAAGTGAGAGACGCTCACGCTAGCCAAAGGGATGCCGAAGACAGGCTAGAAGTACAAAAAAGAATCAGTGAAGGCTATGCTACTGATATTGCTGAGCTCCGAAAGAAAAACAACTCCCAGGAGGCGGAGATACAAATGCTTAAGCTTCAGCTTGCCAAAACTGAAAGGGAGCGTGATGAGGCTGTCGCCGGCAGAATCGCAGCTGAAGAATCTCATGAGGCGACCAAAAACAACATCAGCTCAACATTATTCGACTTCTACTTGCACAGCGTCTTGGGGCGTGGAAGCCTTGCCTTTCTAGGCCCCAAGTATGAAATCACACTGGCTGAAGTTTGGGAGACAGCACTTGATATGCTCGGTGGTAAAGGTGCTGGATATGCTGAGTCAGCCCTTGAAGAGCATTATCTTGATGACGAAGCCCGTGCCGCTCTTGCCAAGGGTAAGGAGCAGCTTGCCAGAGCGCGGGCCGGGATGGCGGAAGAGGAGCGTTCTGAAAAAGAAGTACCGCCTACCATCTCCGAACGTCCTCTAGTTTCTCCCGAGGTGGACATTACAGGCCCTAGTGCTCATTTGCCGCCTCCTACAAGAACTGGGGTAATCACCCCTACTGATGAAGAGGCTTTGGAGGACATTGGGGCTCAGAATTATGAGATTGAACTGACAAAGCCAATATCTTCAGGTAATTTCGACATTGGTCCGATTCAGGTGGATTGCCTGCTTATTCCTCAAAAATTTGATGAGCTTCTCGATTACCTCTTGAATCTCGATGAACCCATATCTCCCTTCTTTCGGGAAGATACTAACATTTTCAATTTTTCTTCTTCTGCAGTTGAAACAACAAGTGCCGTGCAGACTTCGCCTTCTCTGGTTATTCCTCCTCCATCTCTTCAGGTGACTCCTCCTTCTGCTTCACAACCTGGGTCACAAGAGGAGAAAATTGAGGCTCTTCATGGTTTGGTTGACCCTGTTGCCTCGCAGGAGCAAAAAGATGAGGGACTCGAAGGAGGCGAGATCTCTCCGGAGCGGACTCCTTCTGACGACGTAGTTTTGTCCGCTCTCGTTACTCCGGGGAGTGAGCCTTCTTCGCAGAGAAGAAAGAAGCATGGGACATCGAAGAGGAGGGGGAAGAAAATTATCACCACTGAAGAGGAACCGGAAATTGCGCCAGTTGTACCTCCCTCCCCTTCTTCCCTTATGCCTTCAGACCAACCTGGAAGACCCGAAAAGCTAACCACTCGGCCGGGTAAAGGGTCTAAAGGCGGCAAGAAGAAATGAAGAGTTGAGCTTTTTGATTCCTTTTTTGTGTAATGGTCGGATGTTGTGCAGGCACCGGCCCCTGCTTCTTATTTTGAAACCTGTATCTGCAATATCTGCAATTGAATAAAATGATTCTTTATTTGTACAGACTTTTGTTTGAATTTGAGAATGCATTTATTATTCATTTTTGCACAAGTTCTTTTTTTTTTTTGCACAAGTTTTATTTATACGATGTTGCGGTGAGCTTGTGGTATGTTGTTTGAGCGTACTTTACCGACATAGTTATACCGCTTTGTATGTAACTATACCATGTTGCCCCTATACCATGAGCTTACTGCAATATCGTATACTTTAAGGGGACTTGCACTCTCGTTTTCTAAAGAATAATTACTTCATTCTCGAGAAGAATTTTCGTAGAGTGCAACTTCCTTCATATAAGTTTCTACGCTTTGTCCTTCGAAGAAATCACTTTCTCCTTTTGTGTTTGTATATATTTTGCCAAGTGAATTCTTCTATGTGGCAAAGCGGACCTCTGAATGTACTTTAATCCCTTTTTTTTTTTTTTTTTTTTTTTTTTTGAGGAGGATCATTCTCCATAATAGGTAAACTACTCTTCCTTTGGAAGTTAAAGTATGCTCTTGATGAGGATTCTCTTTTTTTTTTATATATATATAGAAAGTTGTACCTCTGAGGAGGGATTTTTCACGTTTCAACACTTGGAAGTTTTATTTCAATCTCGGTGAAACATGTACCTCCAAAGAGTTATGCCTTAGAAATCCTTTTCACGTTTCAACACTTGGAAGTTTTATTTCAATCTCGGTGAAACGTAGGTTTCCGAAGAGGTCTTTCTTCTTAATTGAGCCTCCGAAGAGGTCTTTATTTTGTTTGCATTTCAACTCTGGTGAAGTGAAATTCCGAAGAGCGGCCGTTACACTTCAACTCCTGGTGAAATGTGCCTCCGAAGAGGTCTTTCTTTTGTTTGCATTTCAACTCTGGTGAAGTGAAATTCCGAAGAGCGGCTGTTACACTTCAACTCCTGGTGAAATGTGCCTCAAAGAGGTCTTTCTTTTGTTTGCATTTCAACTCTGGTGAAGTGAAATTCCGAAGAGCGGCTGTTACACTTCAACTCCTGGTGAAATGTGCCTCAAAGAGGGTTTTCATTGCCTGGAATTTACTCTCTCATGGTTGGAGGGTCATGACTCCTCCAATCTTTTTTGTTGAGTAGAGAACTTTCTTTTTTGTGGCATATGACCCATTAGAGGTCTTTATCCTCCGAAGAGTTGTGCCTCCGAAGAGGACTTGTGCCGCCAATGATGGTTTTTGGTTGTATTCTTGTCTTCTTGCTTATGCCTTTTCAGCGATCCTCTTTTTTCCTTTTCAAGTTTTCATTCCCCTTTTCTCGCAAGTAGCTTGTTTAATCCAAGGAAGTGTACTTCATTGACAGGCAAGTTCGTGCGAACGGACACTAGCTTCCTAATTGGATGTTTGTTTGTTCAAACAATCTCAATTTATTAGCAAGGGCTCGTTTCTATCGAAATCATAAGCCGTTCAATTGAAGTATTTCCTATCTAGGATTTGAATTCGGGCCCTTTATGACTTGAAATTTTTTGTTGAATGATGGTGAGAATCACTCGGTCTTATTATGAGCAAGTTTTATTTCCATTGTCTGCAAAAATTTAAATCGACATTTCAGCAATACATTTTATGTACTTTTATATCGAAAATAAAGCAAACATGTAATAATAATAAAGAACACAAGATTTATAGTGGTTCGGCCAGAAATTTGGGCCTACATCCACTTTATATTCATTCATTATTCACTTGCATTAGTTTTACAATTGCTTTCAATTACAAGAATCATACATTCATAATTCTTTTTACAATGTTTCAACAAAATTTTCAAGTAAAGTATGGACGCAAATGGTTTCTGTTCCATGCCCTTGGAATTTGATCTCCATCAACAGTGGTGAGTTTGAATGTGCAGTCAAGAAGCTTCTGACCTATTACATACGGTCCTTCCCAATTTGGCCCAAACACACTCGTCGCTGTCATAATTCTTTTCAGGACTAGATCTCCAATTTCAAAGCTGCGTTGACGAACTTTGGAATTGAAATGTCTGGCTATCCTTTGCTAATGAGCTGCAACTCTGAGGTTAGCTTCATCTCTTTTTTCATCAAGGAGATCCAGCGCTTCAAGTTGTAGCTTCTCATTTTCTGCTTGATTGAAATGGATTCTTCTGTGTGAAGGGACCTCTGTTTCAACCGGGATCATTGCTTCCGATCCGTATGCTAACGAAAAAGGAGTATGCCCAGTTGCAGTTTTGTGAGTAGTTCTGTATGCCCATAGTGCAAGTGGTAGTTTATCGACCCAACCACCTTTTGCTCTTTCGAGTTGCTTTTTGATGGTTGATTTGATGATCTTGTTCACCGCTTCCACTTGCCCGTTTGCCTGCGGATGAGCTACTGCCGAAAAGCTTTTCTGGATTTTGAATCGTTTGCAAAAATCCTGGAATTCCTCGCTTTCAAACTGAGTGCCATTGTCTGTGATTATTTTCTGAGGCACACCGTATCTGCAAATGATATTCTTGGTCACAAAGCTTATCATTTTCTTAGAAGTGATAGTAGCCAATGGTTCAGCTTCAGCCCATTTAGTAAAGTAATCAACTGCAACAATAGCGTATTTAATCCCTGATTTGGCAGTTGGTAGCGGCCCAATGAGATCCATTCCCCAAATCGCAAACGGCCATGGACTGACCATCTGTGTGAGTTCGGTAGAAGGTGCTCTAGGAATTTTGGCAAATCTTTGGCATTTGTCACATTTTCGGGAGTAATCTACGGCATCTCGATTAATTTCTGGCCAAAAATATCCGTATCGGAGAATTTTCTTTGCTAATGTTTGACCACCTGAATGATCACCACATTCTCCTCCATGCACCTCAGCTAGGATTGTTTTGGACTCTTCCCGGGATACACATCGAAGCAATGGCATTGAGAATCCCCGTCTGTACAATGGGCCATCCTGAATTACATAGCGAGAGGCTTTCCTTAGTAGCTTTCGTCTTTCTATCGAATTTTCTGGCAGAGAACCTCTGAGTAGGTAGTCCAGTATTGGAGTCATCCATGACTCTTGTTCTTGAGATACATCCATAATCCAGTCTATATCCATCTCGTCTATACTTGGTGCTGAAAGGACTTCTACAGGGACCAATCCCAATAGTTGAGCTTCACCAGAACTTGAATACTTTGCGAGGGAATCTGCCTTCATATTCTCTTCCCGAGGAATGTGGCTTATTGAATAGTGATCGAGTTCACATAGGAGTTCCCAAGCCTTTGACAAGTAGGAAGGCAGGTTTCCACCTTTTGTTTGAAATTCCTTCTTGACTTGGCATACAATAAGCTGAGAATCACTGAAGATTTGTAATGCTCGAATGTTTAGCTCTTTAGCGATTTTCAGACCTGCAATAAGAGCTTCATATTCTGCTTTATTGTTTGTTGAAGGAAATTCCAATCTTAGTGCATAACATAATGATCGAACTTCAGGAGTTTCAAGCACCACTCCGGCTCCAGAACAGTAGTCATTACTTGCGCCATCAACATACATCTTCCACTGGATTGGGGAATCACTGATCGCTTCATCCTCACCATTATCCTTCTCTGTGAATTCTGCAATGAAATCAGCTAAAGCTTGTCCGTTGATTGCTTTTCGGGGGTGATAAGTGATGTCATATTGACTGAGTTCAATGTTCCATTTTAGAAGGCGACCCGAAGTTTCAGGGCGAAACAGGACTTGCTTTAGAGGCTGATCAGTAAGTACCCTGATAGGATGAGCTTGGAAATATTGCCTCAGTTTCCTTGATGCAACTAGTAGGCAATAGGCGAGTTTTTCCAACTTGGAGTAATTCAGCTCCGCCCCAGTGAGTCTTTTGCTAATATAGTAAACCGGATGTTGAATCCTTTTGTCTTCCCGTATCAGCGCTGCACTTAGAGCATGAGATGATACTGCCAAGTATATAAGAAGATCCTCACCATTGCCTGGCCTAGAAAGTATTGGAGGCGTTTCCATATGACGGATCAACTCATCGAAGGCTTTTTGGCATTCGGAAGTCCATTCAAAATTCTTCTTTCCTTTCTTCAGGGCGTCAAAGAATGGGATGCATTTATCAGTGGCTTTGGAAATGAACCGACTCAGGGCGGCGACCTTTCCGTTGAGACTCTGCAATTCCTTCTTCGTTCTAGGAGCTTTAACTTCTTTCAAGGCAGTAATTTGAGCTGGACTAGCCTCAATGCCCCTAGCACTAACAATGAAACCTAAGAACTTTCCGGACTCGACCCCAAATGTACATTTCAGAGGGTTAAGCTTCATTCTGTATTTCCGGAGGACTGCGAACATCTCTGCTAAGTGTTCAATGTGATCCGCTGCTTTCTTAGACATCGCTAACATGTCGTCAACGTAGACTTCCATAGTTTTGCCCAATTGCGGTTTGAATATAGCATTAATAAGTCTTTGGTAGGTTGCCCCTGCATTTTTCAATCCGAAGGGCATAACTCTATAGCAATAAAGTCCAACATCTGTGATAAAGCTTGTATCCTCCTGATCTGGCTCGTGCATCATGATTTGGTTATAACCGGAGTAGGCATCCATGAAAGATAACAATTCTTGTCCCGCAGTTCCGTCTACCAGTTGATCGATCCTGGGTAACGGGAAGCAATCTTTGGGGCAAGCCTTGTTTAGATCAGAAAAATCGATGCACACTCTCCATTTTCCATTAGCTTTCTTGACCAGCACAGGATTTGAAACCCAATTCGGATATGTAGATTCTTTGATGAAGTTATTTTCCATGAGTCGATCAACTTCTTCTTTTAATGCTGCTGACCTTTCTGGACCTTGGGTTCTTCTTTTTTGTTTAACTGGCGTAAACTTTGGGTCAATATTCAGAGCGTGTACTGCAACTTCTGGAGATATTCCACACATATCAGCATGAGTCCAAGCAAAGACATCCAGATTTGCTTTCAGGAAAGATATCAAGATATTCTGAATTGACACATTAAGCTGTGAACCCACATTTAACACCTTATTTGGGTCCTTCGGGTCAACAGGTACCGGAACTGTCGTTTCCACCGGTACCACTCTATTCTCCCCTGCACTGGCTTTTCTGGGATCCATTTCTTTCCGTGCCCCGCTGTGCTCGCCAGTGCAGGGTCCGCCCCGTAATTGCTACAAGGCTGGTTCTTTGATGCGGACTGGGGTTGCCGCATCCTTCCCCATTTCTCTTTTTCTTGACTCTCGCAGCTCTGTCAAATAGCACTCTCGCGCAGCATTTTGATCCCCTTTTATAACTCCTACTCCATTGTCAGTAGGGAATTTAATAGTGAGGCACCACGGGGCTAGGATAGCTTTGAATGCTGCGAGTGTTGGACGGCCAAGAAAAGCATTATAAGCAGAAAACTCATCGACAATCACAAATGTTTGCTTGCGGACCACTTTCCTTTCTGCTTCCCCAAGTTCTACAAGTAGATCGATGGTCCCAATTGGTTGTTTTGGCTCCCCAGTGAAGCCAGCGATCTTCTGTGATGAGGCTTGTACATCAATCATAGGGATTTTCATCTGGTCAAATGTCTTCTTGAAGAGGATATTACATGATGCTCCGCAGTCGATGAGGGCTCTTCTGACAATGGCCGGTCGAATACCGGCCGAGATGACCAAGGGATCTAGGGTAGGAGCTTCTATACCTGTGGAATCTCTGGCTCTGAAAACAATATCATCGCTGACAGTTTTCTGTTGTTTCAGGGGCGTAGTGTCTTCTAAAACAAAGACGTCTTCTTCGGCTGGAGCATATTTCAAAGCCCTGGAATATCTCTCCATCTCACCCCAGCTCTTGCCAGCTGGGTGAGGCCCTCCTGTAATGACATTGATAACGGGCCTTCCAGATTCATGTCCCGTAGCTTTCTCACCTGTCCTAGGCTGATGAACAGGAACCTGTTGCCCCTGACTTGACGATGCAGGATTGTTGCTATTTTTCTTCACGAATTGCTGCAGTTTGTTTTCTCTTAGCAACTCTTCAATCAGATTTTTCAACTGGCGGCATTCATCAGTCTCATGACCGGGTTGATTGTGGAAGCGGCAGAATTTCCCACTCTGTATGGCTTTTTTCCCGGTTCTCAAAGGGATAGGTTTAGGGAAATCGACGGAATCTTTAGTGGCCAGGTAAATGTGCTCCGGTGTATGTGATAATGGAGTATATTCTGATGGCTTGAAGGATCGGGGCTTCTTCAGATTACCCTGTTTCTTCCCATTATTATTCTCCCTTTTTTGCCCCACCGATTCATTCTTGCGTGGAGCGACAGTGTTGTCTTCTGCTTTCTCCAACACTGTCTTTACTGGCAAAGGACGACTTTCCAAGCGAATGAATTCATCTGCTTTTTTGTAGAACTTTTCGAGAGAGGTTGGCTCTTTCATATTTAACCATTTCCCAAATTCGCTTGACTTATCAATAGCTCTCATCAGATAAGTCAATATCATTCGTGGTTCAGCATTGTCCACCTCGGCCAGCGCTATATTAAAGCGGTTCAAGAAAGATCTGATAGATTCACCAGGATTCTGCTCTAAACTTGACAGTGACATGATGTCCTTGGCCTTCGAAGCATATAGTCTAAACTGCTCCTTGAATTTTCTGGTCAAGTCTGAAAACTGATCAATAGATCGGACTGGCAACTTGGTGAACCATAGTAGAGCCACACCTTCCAGGTATACGGGGAAATATCGGCACTTTATTTCGTCCGAGGCTCTGGCACCTGTCATGTGCCAATCATATTTATACAAGAATTCATTCGGGTCACTTGTCCCCTTATAAGCTGGGATAGTCGGAGGGACAAACTTCCTTGGAAATTCCGCCTTTAAGATTCTTTCAGTAAACAGAGTTTTGCTTGGGGCGAAACCCCATTCCTTCTCATCTTCAACCCTTTGCATACTTTCTTTCATGATCTGCCGGACCATTCCAGAAAGATATTCCTCATCATGCCGAGTTCTAGATCCACCGGCCTCAGGTACTGCCTGCTCAAAGGGACTAGTAGCCCTTTCAGGAGCATTCCGCTCACTAACATCATGAATGTTGCCAGCATAGTTCCTTTCATTACCAGCTGGTTGATTGTTTGCCCCAAGTAAATCGTTCAACTTATTCAGAATCAGAGCATTCTGGGCACTTTGAGCCTCTAATTGTGCATTTTGGGCGTTTATCTGCTGGTTTAGCCCTAGAATCACAGCATCCAACTCCGCTTTCGTAACTCCAACAGACGGAGTGGGTTGATTAGGTACAGGGGAAGCGGAGGTTCCCTCTTGAATGTTTCCACATCTGATAGATCTACTTTTCCTTCCAGGAGCCATAATCTCAGATAGACTTCTGGTTTTTAAGGAAATTCTTTCTTCAAATCTCTGTGAAGCAATGATGACAGTTTTCCTGAGTTCAATTCTCAGTGAAAGCACCAAAAATGTTAACGCTAAAATTTGAACGCTAACACCCCGGTGTATGAGTTATAGTTGTGAAAGCACCACCCGAAAGCTCGGGAACAGATTACAAGCAGAAAACAGTAGAAAAGCGGTAAACGACAACAATTTTATAGTGGTTCGGCTTAAGGGTATAGCCTACGTCCACTTTAAGTACTTTTATTAATGATCTCGTTACAAGCTGATACAACGCTTCTCAAGTACAATATATTTCAAGTTACAAGAGTTTTGGAACAAGTAGCTCAAGCTTCTATGTCGATTAAAATCCTTGAATTCAAATTGAAGATGTGTAGTTTCTTCGTGAAGTTCTTCGAACTATTTCTTTGATCTCGAAAGCTCTAAGTGTTGATGGAGTTCTCGATGCAGCAAGGTAACGGTCTCTCAAGAGAATGTGCCCCCCCCCAAAAGTCCTTTGAATGTTGGAGGTAGTTGCCTATTTATAGAGAGTTTCGGTCTGGAATTATTGCCAAGTCCTAAGTCGTGGCCGATTTAAGTTAAGTCATAGCCGACTTAATATGAGTTGTGGCCGGTCCATCTGGCCCCCTCCTGGCTTCACAGGAGTTCACTTGCACAAGTCCTAGGTCGCCTCCGAGTCAACACTACTCCTTTTTAGCAATATGGCATCGGGCTTATATTTAGTGGCTTTAGGTCGTGGACGAGTTAACTTGGTAAGTCGCAAGTCACGGTCCAACTGGTAAGTCCTGGATCGTGTACGAGTTAAGAGGCCACTGTGCCAAGTAGCTGCATTGAACTTACCTTCCTTTGCTTAGGTCGTGACCGACTTAACATTGGTCATAGGTCGGCCGCGACTTAGGTCGGTAGCTATCTTGGGTCGGCGTTCTTTAAGTCTTAGGTTGGTATACATGCTAGAGCATTGGGTCGGCACCTCTCTTAAGTCGGTATCCCTTTTCGGCCATAGGTCGGCATTCCTGTTAAGGCAGTTAGGTCGGCAACCAGTTAAGTCGGCAATCTCCCTAGACTGTTAGGTCGGTATCTATGTTGAGTCGGTAGCCTTTTTAAAGTATTAGGTCGGCATACTTGTTGAAGTGTTAGGTCGGCATACCCCTTAGGCCTTAGGTCGGCGCTCTTTGAGTCTTAGGTCGGTATCGTTTCAAGTCGCTGAGTCCAAACCGAGGCGGAGTTAACATTTATATTATGTCCATAAGCTCAAGCTCTGATACCAACTGTGACGCTCCTCCTCTATGCTCACAATAACGAAGAGTATTAAAGGAACTATTGTTTGTTATCACAAAGAATAAGGCTGGATAGGAGCGGCCATCCGTAGTTAGGCCTTACACTAGTATTGGTTATTACGATAGGAGTGGTATATATTTTTGATTTTTCATCTCTTATTTATTTACTCCCATCGACATACCCAATTCCAGTATAAAACAAACTACGATGGTTCATAATAGTTTAGGATAATATATATAATAATAACACATATAACAAAATGCGGAACACAGATAACAAAGTCTCATGTATATATATAACTGATGTCAGTTACAATACATGTGATACAGTACATATGATACAACTACAACTGTCAACTCTGGAAGTTACATATACAAGTACATTATCGTATATAATATACATGAATACATATCTTCCTATACAAATACACTGACTACAATAGATGACGATGACTACTCCAAATAATATAAAGAAACTTCATAGCTCAAGCAACAATCCAAAGCAATATATCTACAACCTGTAATAACTCTGCCTAACTCGAGTATTAAATTCAAAAGAAAATAATACACGGGTCAGTCTAATTCAAACTCAGTTATTAGTGCACAAAACAATAATAATTAAGTAACAAATAGACGACAGTCACAATAAATCTCGTCTATCCGATCCTTAAATGAAGAAATCAGATAACGATAAATATAACACGTAACAGTGTTAAACAACAAATCGGCAAATCCAAATTATCAACGAAGATAAATTAAAAAGATTATCAATGAAGATAATTTAGAAAACAACAGAATTGCCTAAACGGCAATTAATGACAAATTCTAATTATTAAATAAATAATTAAAAACTCACAATCTAATTATCAAAAAGATAATTAGATATCAACAGAACCATCAAATTAAACCAAAGCAGAATACGACACAAAATATTGAAATATCAATTAAAATGTCAATTCGGGTAAGGCTGCAGTACACGCACGCGTGTACTGCCTCGCCACTACAGTAATTAAATACACAAAAGATCAATAATTCAAAAGCAATAGAATATCAATAAAAGCAATACCGTGTGGCTGTAGTACATGCTTGTGTGCACTGCCTTGCCACTACATTGATGATGTACACAAAAGCTCAATACCATGTGGCTGTAGTACACGCTTGTGTCCACTGCCTTGCCACTACAGTTATGATGTATACAAACGGGCACAAGGTCAAACCCAAATTACCAGATTCAACTCAAGTGTAACTCGAAAAACAAGCAAAATGCAAAGGTCAAATCATTGCTGTCATGACTCAACTCAATTGAACCAAATGGAACTGTGACGGCCAGAATGGCGACATGTAGTATGAAACTGTGAAAATTGGATAAATGCAAATATCGGACTCGAGCACAAAGGCACGGACTCGAGCGGAAGTGAATTAGTTGACACAATCAATGCCAACAACATGAAGGAACCCCAAAATACTACATGAAACAGGTATGCTAACTCTCTCAAATGGTCAAGACAGCGGAAATGAATGACCAAACTCGATGAAACCACACTGCGGATGCAGCACAGTTCAACTAAATTCCCAACACAAATGAACTACATGACGTACAAGTGTGCAGTGACCAGTGAACTACTAAATAAAACTGGATCAAGTTCAACTTCACTAGCAAATGCAGACTAGTGAACAAAGGCAGTAGTACATCTCAAATGCAAACTATAACATACATGATACTATAACCATATGGATGTATGCGAATTTGTACATCTCCAATGCAAACTGAAGTACTCAAGTGCAACTCCCCACAAATATGCACAGGAACAATATATGATCAGAGATAAGCAAAAGCAAGTGGACGAGGTGCACATACATGTACAATGCAACTACTGCAACAAGTAAGTGGCAACAAATGAAATGCAGCCACCACATGAATACAAGGGTAGGACTGCACAAAGGAATGGCATCAAGTGATACTAGTATGTGTACCAAAGATAAGGCAACGCAACAACAAATTCCAGTGAGGTCAAAATGAAAATCAAGGCATCAAGTATGCACAAATTAATGCAAATCAGTACAGTTAGTGAACTGAAGTGAAGCTACAAGTGTACAACTGCTCCAGACCAAATGCCATCAAGTAAACAAGACTCAAGTCAAGTGGACGAAGTGCCCATGAATTCACAGTACAAACTATTGCACCAAGAATACAACATGCATGCAGTTGTGAGACTGGAAAATGCAAGAATAGACTCAAGTACAAAAGCTACAAATTCAAGTGCAGTGCCCTTAATGCAAACTCCAGTCTACTACATATAAATCAAGTTCAGTTTCTCATAAACAAGACCAAGCGAACCAATGACCAAAATCAATCAAATACTCCAGACCATATACAAGTGAATTAATCAATCTGCAAATATCACTAAGGCACAGTGCAGAAGCAAAAAGGCAAAGGCCAACAACATTGAAATGGATTGAGCCAAAATGTCATAAAACAAAAATTAAAATATGGACGGAGGTAGTTCCAACCCAAATCAGCAAGTAAAATCGATCAGGGACGAAAGTACTACCAGTGACGGTGAACAATATGGCCAAGGTCGAACAAAACAACATCGTCGAATTCAAAGCAAAAGTCAACAAATTATACGAACTCGACAGTGTCAGAGAAATCATCAACATTCGGAATAAATCGAATGACCAAATACAGTATAGAACTAGATGTGAGTGATACAAGCTCATTGCACTACAGCCGAGACTTAAATGATCCAAGCCAAGGCCGAAGCACACAGGGACAAATCACGCAAACTACAGTTTCAAACGCAACAATAAAGTGAACAAAATCGAGCAACTATTGGTTACAATTACAGCGAAGTCAATTACCATCATCTCCAAACCGAAACAAAAGCCGATGATACAAGAACGAGAATGAAATCAACTTCAGCAAAAATCCAAAAAAATATACATAAACGCAAATAAAGGAGGTCGAACAGACCCAAAAATCATCAAACCATGGTTAACAGAAATCGAGCCATGCCAGAAAACATCCACACGAAACCAAATCAAACTGCCGAGCATTATACTAAGCACGAATTAGATGCGAATAAATCAAATTTCTCACCTTGTTTGCCAAACTGAAGCAGCCGAAGTGAGCAACGCGTGCGATATCCACTCGATCCATCAATCAAAGTCGACGTCGCGGCCGATGTCCTTTGTTTTCCCCCCTTTAGATCGCCGAAGCTCAATTTCACAAACCCTACTTTTTTTTCGAACGAAGAAAACTACAGAGCCGCCATTACCTTTTTTTTCATTTGTTATGCTAGGGTTTGCAAATGAAAGGGAATATGGGGAACGGGTATTAGCTTGAAATAATACGGCTCCAATTACAAATGGGCCGAGATTCAAATTTGCAAAGCTCAACAACACTTAACAAATTTTCAAAAGATTTTCAACTGATTAAAACTCAAATAGCAATTAACAAGCCAATCTAATCGTCTAATGATGATTATACATTAGGCAAAACCCCGGGTTGTTACAGAAACAATCAATGAAAGTGATCAAAGTGAAGAGAAAATGCTTACAATGAGGGAGTACTATATTTCGTATGAACAAAGGCCAAATGAAGGGAAAAATTTACTTAGAGGTGGTCGATTATTTCAACATTTTTTGGTGGATGCCTACATCTGCACAGAAGTTGACATGTTAAGATAGGCATGCAACAATCAGTCTAATATTAGATTTGATCTGCATAAAGGTATCTTAGACGCAGTAATAACAGGTGATACAAATGCATCTTCAATTGGAAAAAGAATGGTCTAACCTTCCTCATTTACAGGAGGTCCTCCATTTATGATACAAAACTATTAAGATGTTATTGCAATATCTAGAGCAGCAGGTCTGTTGGATTTATTCATTACAATCACATGCAATCCTAATTGATAGAGATTAAAAGGTCTGTATCACTTATTCATAGACAGACTATACAAGATAGACCAAATATTGTAGCTAGAGTTTTTAAAATTAAACTTGATCAGCTGATGGTAGATTTAAGAGAAGGGAGGCATTTTGGGCCTGTTCGCATAGGTATTCATATTTCTTTTCCATTACACAAACTATTTTTTCAATTATATTAATTAAATGAGTCTTCAATTAAACTAAAAAAATAAAAAATAGAATTATCATATTCACTTTAACAATGTTTTGAATGTATAGAAATAATACCTCTTAACTCAACAATGTGAAAATAATATAATATGTAAACAAATAAAAAAACTTATAAAAGAACAATATTAAAAAGTGAAGCAGTATAAGAAGCAAAACTTGTAGTAGCTAATTAACATTTCTTATAAAAATTCAAATAGAAGTCGATTACCATATTGTATTCGACATAAATAATAAACGAAGTGCATTACAACGTCACCAAATTGTATTAACATTTCTTATAACTAAGAGCAGAATAAATACCTATAATTTTTTGCCCTAAAAAACCCTTATACTTTGTTTATGTAAGTTTTACTACAGTAGAATGATAGTATATGATAAACTACTTATACAGGACATAAATTACTATGTATGCATGCTCATTCATGTATCTACAAACTAAGGAATGATTATGTATGCATGTATACTTCAAAATTTTAGTGCAGAAGAATAATTTGCAATTTGAAGGTGAACAAGATATAAGAAATGCAACTAAAAAGATAAACATAGTTGAATAGTCTCTATCACTGGTCCTGTATTGGTTTTGTAATCTTTTATCCATTTGGCAGAATTGCTGATTTCTTATTTGAAAATATTCTCTCCATTTTACCATCAGCCAGTGGAGGATTAATTATTTGGTGTTTTGTAGTATCTACTTTAAAGCTACTCAATCTGGCCCTTTTGGAAGATGCGGGTTCAGAAAATATTTTGAGTTATCCGCCTCTCCATCACTGCATTCTCTACCAATATTTTTATTATGAGGAATTTCCTTAATAAACTGAACCTTTTTTGGCTTTGTTTTAGAGTCTTTAAAGAACAAGGATTCAACAGAGTCATTGTTGCAAAAAAAATACATCAGTAACTGAAATATTATATGTCCATTGAAGCGTTGTTTGGCATTATAATTCTATAATAAAGTAGGGGGATCAAACAAGGATATGTGTGCACATAAGCAAACAAAACAAACTGCTAATGTTCCCAAATAAGGCAAACAATCTAAAAAGGTAAGCATGTCAGCACAGCTCGCTTTGATTCAACTGTATTAACATCAGACCAAGCTTACAAGCGTGTGATAACATGCATGATACAAAATTATAGATAAATGTTTTGAATGGGATGGTTGGACCATAACCATATATATTTAATTATGAGATAAATTTGTATTGAATAGGGCCACATCTACCACTAATTGGGTTTTCCTAAACCGAGGTTAATTTAATCCGGTATCTCCAAATTTTCAGTCTAAAATTCAATACTTATTTTTTTAGTTTATCTTTGTTGGGTTTGTCATTACTTTGTTTCAAACAATTCTAAGAAATTATCCAAACTTAATCGTTGCCAGTATAAATTTTGATATATTTTAACGTATCGAAATTATATGCTACATAACGCATATTCACATAACAAGAAACAAGACATGCTAATTATGAGCATGGTGGAAAGGTTTATTTTGAGTGCATACTAACTTTTAGTAATTGCCAACTGAAACCATTTATACTGAAATGAATAGATCTAAAAATGCATATTATTTTTCCTAATTATTATTTTTTTCCTCTGACCTATAAAAAACTGCTATAGAGAATCAAAAAGTTTAATTTCTGCCACTTTTACTTATGAAATCATATAAAAAAATTATTTATGCAAGACATAAATTACTATGTATGCATGCTCATACATATATATACAAACAAGGAATGATTATGTGTGCATGCATGTTTCAAAATTTTAGTGCAAAAGAATAATTTGCAACGCAAAAGTGAACAAGATATAAGAAATGAAATTAAAATGATAAATTTATCTAAATTACCTCTATCACGTGGTCCTGTATTGGTGTCTATAACCTTTGGTCCAGTTGGAGGAATTATAGATTTCTTATTTGACAAAAGTCTCTCCTTTTTACCTTCAACTAGTGGAGGATTAATCATTTGGTTTTTTGCAGTATCTTCTTTAAAGCTGCTCAATTTGGCCCTTTTGGAAGATGTGGATTAAAAAAATCTTTTAAGTTGTTCCCTTCTTCTATCACTGCATTCTCTATTAATAATTTTCTTGTGAGGAATTTCATCAATAAACCGTACTTTTTATGCTTTATTTTAGAGTCTTTATGTGATATCCCGGATTTTTTGGCAATATCAATTTAATAATCTTTGTTAAAATTAAATTGATTTGACAATATTATTAATGATAAATTTGAATGTCCTTTGATAAATATTTAAATGTGTGGTTCTTTCTTTTAAAAACTAATTAAATTGTTTTATATTTATAATGTATATATATATTTGTATATATTGTAAATAGATAAACTTTGTTATAAATTTAATAAATAAAGGCAAGTTTTCTAATTCTAATATTTCTTGAAATTTGATTTAATATTAAGCTATTAAATAAATAACTATATGACTTTAAATACTCAAGATAAATGTTTAATAGTTTAAAACTTATTCTAGCTTAAGTTTAAATTTAGAATTTATTAACAAAAAGATTTGTTCTATTTTCTTCTAAATATAGCTTGATAATAAAAATAAAAATATTTAAGTAAGAATCAATATAAGAAGTAAAAATAAAATACACCCAAACTACACTTATAAAATTAATAGAATAATTATATGTACATGTAAAAATGCAAGATAATAAGTAGTTAAGTTAGAAATAAGTATTTAAGTTAGAAATAGAAATACATACATATAAGATAAATTCTATAGTATTAAATAACACATTTAGCTAAAATCTAACCACATAATAATTATAGAAATTCATTTATATTACAAAGTATATTCATGTAAAACAAATAAAAACAAAAATATAATACATTCAAGTTGTGAACAAGCTGTGAGACAAAGCAAAAGAACAGAAATGCACATTCAGTTATGTGAATTGGACAAGTATAAATACATTCATGAACAAGACAACAATATAAGTATACATGTACAGAAATTAAAGATAAGCATGCAGGCAAGAACAAAGTAAGATAAAGTTTGAAAACATAACCAGGCAAAGTGATGATTATGTTGCCTGTAAGTATTAAATGCAAGACCAGGTAAATAATATATACATATATAATGTATGTAGCCTGCAAATAGATATGCAGGCAAGCAAAGGAAACATTTACTTACACAAAAAGGATAAGTTGTAAACATAAGTACTTATAAGCATTTAATACCATCATCTCAGCATACAAACTTAAGTAAATTCGAATTGTGCAGCCTCCAAAATAAGTAAATTATCTTGCCTGATAAAACAAAATAAAGAAGAGCTTGCACCAGTAAAAGCATACACCTTTACAAACTTATCTTTCTATATATATACATGTTCTTATTTCGGTTTGTTCTCAAAACTTAGCAAACCAGAAAAGCAAGAAAAAGTAAGCTTTCTTTTTAACAAACTTGAACAACTTCAACAATCAAAAGCAAGAGGATTTTAGCAGGAATATCAAAAGCAAACATATTTTCTAGTATTTTAAAAGAAAGTTCAAAACTGTTTTCAAAAACCAAGCTGTGCTCTGTCCATCTTCCCAAATAAAGGTGAGTAACATTATTTTAAAAACTTAAGTATATGTTTCTGAAATAAGTTTGCTCTGTATATATATGTATTTCTCTATGTATTTATGGATGAATGGCCGTATACATATTGTAGTTTCTGTGACTATGCTGTTTTTAGTTTTCAAGCTTGAGTTTTGGTTTAAAAACTTACTATCCATTGATCTGATAACCTTTAGGACTTAAAATACAAACAAGAATTGTTTGTTTCAACCTAGATTAGAGTTTAAATTTTTTTATTTTTAAGCTAAAATAATTTGTTTATATTACTCTGGAAAATCAAAACAACAGAGTAAACATGAATAAGAGAAAAACCAAGCATTCTAATTTATAAATTCGGGATCATAAGTTGAAACCTTAACTTATAACATGATTTTTAAGAAGGAAATCATAATTTTAAGAAAAGGGATGGAAGAGAAATCCTGGTATGAACGAAATATGGGAATTCGTGCTTTGCTGGTGATCTACTTGAAGGAGGAGGTCGGGTTTCTTCCTGTTGATGGAGGGGTGAACAGTGAGGCTGGGAAAAATCTTTGATGGTGATTAATTTCACCACGGAAGTTGCGGCAGTGATTTTCATTTTAGAACCCTAGTTTTGGCTTCGTGTAATTATCGATCATTTCAGAGGGTATAGAGGATCGAGTGTGTCGAAACTTCGAGGGATGTTAGCTTGGACGTGGAAGCAAACATAGCCGGAGCTGTAGGACTTCAGGTGGTCAGAATTTTTCAGGCAAGGCGGTGACAGGTTTTCAGGTGGCGATGCTCTGTGTGTTTCCAGGTTTTGGGGTCGAAGTCTCAATTTTGATTTCGAGTTTTGGAAGGTGATATGAAGGTCGTAGGTGAAGGAGAAGGAGGTTGCCGATGTGAAGCGACCATCGGAGATGGTCGGAGGTGGATAAGGTTACTGTGCACGTGCACGGTGAGTTATGTGCTAGTCATGGTGGTTGGGTTCTGTTGCAAGTTGTATGGTTTCGAGTTTTGTTGAAGCATTGTGAAGTAGGGATTTAGGTTAGCAGTAACAAGTTTTGAAAAAAAGTAGGGTTTAAAACTTTCTTTAAACCTGGGTTTAAAATGAGAAATAGAAAATGGGTTTTTAGATCAAAGATAGGTTTGGATTCAAATGAAGTTGAATCATAGTTTAAAATAAAATAAAGTTTTAAAAATTTAAATTATTTGTAACAACTTTAAAAGTGGTTTAAATAGTTTGAATTTAAAAGCAAAGCTTTGAATAAACTAGAGATTTAACCTAAGTTTAAATCAGATTTAAATCTAAATTTGAATCTTAGTTTGAAATAAAAGAAGTTTTTAAATTTAAATTGTTTTAAACAGTTTGAATGGTAAAGTGAATTTTTAAATTGATTCGACTTTAAAATGGAATGGTGTTTTAAATTATAAGATAAATAATTCATTAAGTTGTGGGATAAAAAGGGTTTTTGAAATTGTTTTAAACTTGTTAAAGTTAAATTATTTTCATTTTAAATCCTAAATTTAAAATGAAATTTAAAAGTAAAATTTGAAAGAAACTGTCCTTAAGTACCTTATTAATGATAATTGATCATTAATAAGGAAAATGTAGTTATTCTTGAATAAATGAAGATTAATGACTTGTAATTATTAAGTTAATTAAAATGAATAATTAACTAATTGAATTAATTAATGATTTAGATTAATTAATTTAGTAATAAGAGTTTAAATTAGTTAATTAAGGCTTATGATAATTTATTTAGGATAAATAAATTAGTAATTAAGGATCGTTAATTAAATAAGGTTTTAATATTCAAATTAATGATTAGTAATTAACTAATCAAGTAATTAAGGATTAATTAAGTTATAGTTAACACTTAGTTAATTAAATAATATTGGATAAATTAATGAGTTATTAAAGATAAATTGAATTGTAATTAATAATGGATGAATCTTAGTTAACATCTTTAGAAAAATAATTAAAGAACTAATAATAGTTAATGAAGGTCATTAACTAGAATTAATAATAATTAATTAATATGATTAATTTTTAATAATTAATTAGGTTAATTAATTTAAAGATAATCAAATTGTAAGTTGTTTAAGTATAATTACTTAATAAAAGTAATTAAGGAATTAATTACTCATTGTAATTAATTCGATTTAATATGAATTGTATAAGTTAATTAATTAAGTTTAATTAATTTAAATAATCATTTGATGATGTGATAAGTATAATTACTTAGGGAAGTAATTAATGATAATTACGGGATGTAATTACCAAGGATGATTTAATAGTGAAAGTAATTTGAGTATAATTACTTTGTATAATTAATCAAGGGATTAATTAGAGATAATAAATTATGGAGTAATTTATTTATTTGATAAAGTAATTAAGGGTAGTTAATTACTGAATAGGGTTAATCAAGGGTGATTATCAATTTGGTTTAATTGAAGATTAATTACTTAATGTCATTAATTTAAATAGAAAATGTAATTAAAGATCATTAATTATTAGAATTAATGATGTAAATTAGAATAGATTATTTGGAAATAATTAATAAATGAATTGATTTACTAATGCAATTAATTAAGAAATAATGTAATTAATGTTAGTAAATTAAAGGTTAATTTATGTGTTTAGTTAAGGATAATTAATTTGTGAAAATAATTAAAGGATAATTACTTAAATACAATTAAAAGTAAATTAATCAAGGATGATTAATTAAATTGAATAATTGAGTGATGATAAATTAATTGATTGGTAATTGATTAATATTGATATAAGCAATAAAATGGTTAAGTAATTAATTTAATTCACTTTAAATTCATTAGAGATGTAGGTAATTAATTTAATTCATTTTAAATTAATTATAGCTGATGTGATTGCTTATATATTAATTGATGATATTGTTTACTTTGAATGATTTAAGATCTCAGATATGAGAAATTGATGCTATATGATATGGATGCTTGATTTAAGTATGATAAAAGTATGAATTATCTGTTATGATGATAATATGCATTATCTGTTTGTAGTGATAATATTGATTATCTGTTTATGTGATGTTGACTATCTATTACGATTGAATTATCTATCTGTGTGTATTGAATTATTTTGAATGAAACTGTTAAGACTAAATAGACAACTTGGCCCTAAAAGACACGTTTTGGATTTCGATGAGACCGGGATCGGGTTTTCCTTACTTGGAACATCCGAAAACCACATCGATTCCAAATTAACGATATGTCGTGAATCTGAAGTGAAGTGAAGATTCAGAATGCAAGGGTTATCGTCGTTAACTCTGAGGGTGATTCCAAAATGAGTGTAACGAGATAATGCCTTCGGTTTCGTTCGAACCCGGAACGAACTTGTATGGATTGAATGCTTACAAACCATCGTCAGGCGGATGATGAGCATTCTAAGAAATATGTTTGCTAAAGGTAATCGTAGCCTCAAGCCTCATCAACCGGGAATGGCTAAAACAGGGGAGGTGCAGCAAGGTTAGGTGGGTCATGCCCAAGCAGGACAAGAATTCCCCCTGTCCAGATGTCCCTTTTATTTCGGCTGTGTGGACAGTTGTGAGCTCCAACTGTCGGGGTTGTCTTGTTCGGGACTGTTCAGTAAGGAATGGTTCTGGCCTTGTGTTGCAGGGGGTCGGGAGTGATCCTCGGTACGTTGATCTAGGCAACGTACTGTGACGGGCGGTACCCCAGTAGCCCTGCCATTGTATGGAATCCACAATCCAATAAGTGCCAACGGTTTTGATTGTATTACCCACTTTTGTGGCTAATAGCTGGAATTTAATGAGTGTAACAATTTCGGCTATTTTCTGTTTACTTGAAAACCCTAGACCTATTATAATATCACAAAATTTCCTATCAAATGTTTTGGTTAGCGTAAGGTAAAAACTTACCCGTGTTTATTTGTGGGGAGTCTAACGTGATACCTTTTATTTTCAAATGTTTTTCAAAGTTAAGCAGCTTTAACCTGTTACTCATACCAGACCCATGTCTGACCCGGAGTTTATTTTTGTTTTTCACAAACTCTCGGGTACCCAAATTTTTACGGGTTGCCAAGGGATTCAGGTTAGGTTTGACGAATTCTAGAGGAGTAATGGAGCAGGAGGCTTCTACGTCGTAGACTACATATAGTGTTCCGCTGTGTTGGAGTCTTTGGGATTACTTGTTTGAGTTGACTTGTATTAACTAGACAGGTGTTTATAACTGTCTAGTATGTGTTGTATGATCTGTATAGCTCTGATATATGTAAAATTATGTAATAGTTATGTGATATATTATATTTTGTTCCATTCCACTGTGAGATTTTGATGTTGTAGTTCTTTCTTCTCTATCATTTCTACTTTCTCACCTCTTTCTTTTCTTAATGACGATATGTCTTCCTGGGCGTAGGAATTCGGGTCGTTACGATGGTATCAGAGCACTAGGTTGAGCTAATACCTAGGCTCTTAAGTGATTTCTTTCTTGAGAGAGCGTACTTGTAATTTTGATATATATATATATATATATATTTCTACCTGTCTGTTGGGTTACCTGTTCGGATTTTCCAATATAAGTTATAAGGGTAGATAGGGTAGTGGTGTGTGTAACACGACTACCAATGGTTGGAGTATGAATATTTGAACTTGGAAGTGTGTATGTCGAGACTGTAGACCTATTACCGTCTCGAGTGAGCTTTGAATGGAGCAAGGATTTCATTGATCCCTGAAGGAAACCTGTTAAGGTTCGGAGTTCATTTTTGAAGCATAAGTTTGGATGAGCTAGAGCTTGGACTCGTCGGTTTGGTATGAGCAAGTCCGGATATCTTACCTCAGGATATAGTAGCTGTGTGATGAGACACAGTGACTATGGAAGTCTTTGAAGATGTTTCTTTGGAACAAGTTAAGGAAGCGTAGCTGTTTCGGTGTTGGGGCTGAGTTCAGTAAAATGTTTCTGTTAGTTTGAGGCCCAAGTTTCTCGAAGAGCACTGGATTAGGAATTTCTTGGCCATTGGTGTGTTGGCAAGGAAGTTTTTGACTTCTGTATCAGTAGTGGAGTTCAGAAGCAGCAGTATGGTTCTGTCTCTTTGATAAATTGGCTAATTAAGCATAGGCTGTTCTGTTTGGTAAAGAGAGAACAGTTTTTCTTTGGTAGTGGGCTAGATTGATCGCAAAAGTGACTTGTGATTATTTGATTTCTCTTGGGTTATCTGATTTTTTTGGATGTGAATTTTGTCCGTGTCTAGAGATTGAGTTTGGTATCGACTGGATTCCAGGAGTGGTACCGATGGTTCAGCTTAGTAGTAGAATGGTTCCTAGAGTGAGGATTTGGTGAAGCAGCTCGGCTATTGGAGGAACTTTCGAGTTTCTTTTATAGATCTGTTGAACCATAGTTCTAGGATGTGTTGTCCAGTCCGTGCTTGTGTTCGTCATCAACATTTTCTTCTGCTCAGTCAGAGTAGCGCAGTGGAAGCATGGTGGCAGTTATTTTAGTTTGGAAATAACTGGAATTTTTCAGTGTTTGGATTAGAGAGTTTCTACAGGAAATTTTTCAAGATCTGAGGTCAGATTAGAGTGCATCTGTTTTTATTCTTTTCCAGATGGGAGAAGTGAGATTGTTTTTCAGATTTGGAATGGAGTTTGTGTTCTGAGTTGTGGTTGATCTTGGAAAGATCATTTTGTTGGATTGTCTTTGGCTCAATTTGTTTCTAAGGAGAATCAGCAAGTGTTGAGCTGATCAGGGAGGAGGTAGGCAGCCTAGGATCGTCCGAAGAGTTTTGGGGATAAGAGACGAAGAAATTTGGAGTCCGTAATCGGAGATTTGATTTTGGATAAATGTTTGGTTTCAGGAGTGGATTGCCAGTTTGGATAACTGGAATTCGTTGTGTTTCAATCTCTGAGGGAGTACGTGTAAGATCTATCTTTGATTGTAGAGTCAGCAGTTTAGAGAGTTTTGGTTGTTGAGTCAGACTTATCTGTATTCTGATATCCTTTTTGTTTTGTAGATCCAGATGAGTAGAAACTTAGTAGCTTAGTAATATTGTTTTATTTGGATTCTGTAGAGAGAGTATCCCAATATTTATATTTGGGGAAACTCGAGAAAATTCTATTTAGAATTTTTATCTGCACAATTAGATTTGTTTGTTTGGATGAATTGGTTGCTATGGTTGTTAGCATAAGATTGATATATGCTTGTGTTTTAAAATTAAATCTTTAATTAGATTATTAAATTACCTTTGTTTTAAATTTCGGGGACGAAATTATTTTAAGGGGGGAGGAATGTGATATCCCGGAATTTTTGGCAATATCAATTTAATAATCTTTGTTAAAATTAAATTGATTTGACAATATTATTAATGATAAATTTGAATGTCCTTTGATAAATATTTAAATGTGTGGTTCTTTCTTTTAAAAACTAATTAAATTGTTTTCTATTTATAATGTATGTATATATATATATATTCGTATATATTGTAAATAGATAAACTTTGTTATAAATTTAATAAATAAAGGCATGTTTTCTAATTCTAATATTTTCTGGAAATTTGATTTAATATTAAGCTATTAAATAAATAACTATATGACTTTAAAATACTCAAGATAAATGTTTAATAGTTTAAAACTTATTCTAGCTTAAGTTTAAATTTAGAATTTATTAACAAAAAGATTTGTTCTATTTTCTTCTAAATATAGCTTGATAATAATAAAAATAAAAATATTTAAGTAAGAATCAATATAAGAAGTAAAAATAAAATACACCCAAACTACACTTATAAAATTAATACAATAATTATATGTACATGTAAAAATGCAAGATAATAAGTAGTTAAGTTAGAAATAAGTATTTAAGTTAGAAATAGAAATACATACATATAAGATAAATTCTGTAATATTAAATAACACATTTAGCTAAAATCTAACCACATAATAATTATAGAAATTCATTTATATTACAAAGTATATTCATGTACAACAAATAAAAACAAAAATATAATACATTCAAGTTGTGAACAAGCTGTGAGACAAAGCAAAAGAACAGAAATGCACATTCAGTTATGTGAATTGGATAAGTATAAATACATTCATGAACAAGACAACAATATAAGTATACATGTATAGAAATTAAAGATAAGTATGCAGGCAAGAACAAAGTAAGATAAAGTTTGAAAACATAACCAGTCAAAGTGATGATTATGTTGCCTGTAAGTAATAAATGCAAGACCAGGTAAATATATATATATATATATATATATATATATATATATATATATATATAATGTATGTAGCCTGCAAATAGATATGCAGGCAAGCAAAGGAAACATTTACTTACACAAAAAGGATAAGTTGTAAACATAAGTACTTATAAGCATTTAATACCATCATCTCAGCATACAAACTTAAGTCAATTCGAATTGTGCAGCCTCCAAAACAAATAAAATATCTTGCCTGATAAAACAAAATAAAGAAGAGCTTGCACCAGTAAAAGCCTACACCTTTGCAAACTTATCTTTCTATATATACACATGTTCTTATTTTGGTTTGTTCTCAAAACTTAGCAAACCAGAAAAGCAAGAAAAAGAAAGCTTTCTTTTTAACAAACTTGAACAACTTCAACAATCAAAAAGCAAGAGGATTTTAGCAGGAATATCAAAAGCAAACATATTTTCTAGTATTTTAAAAGAAAGTTCAAAACTGTTTTCAAAAACCAAGCCGTGCTCTGTCCATCTTCCCAAATAAAGGTGAGTAACATTATTTTAAAAACTTAAGTATATGTTTCTGAAATACGTTTGCTTTGTATATATATTTCTCTGTGTATTTATGGATGAATGGCCGTATACATATTGTAGTTTCTGTGACTATGCTGTTTTTAGTTTTCAAGCTTGAGTTTTGGTTCAAAAAATTACTATCCATTGATCTGATAACCTTTAGGACTTAAAATACAAACAAGAATTGTTTGTTTCATCCTAGATTAGAGTTTAAATTTTTTTATTTTTAAGCTAAAATAATTTGTTTATATTACTCTGGAAAATCAAAACAACAGTGCAAACATGAATAAGAGAAAAACCAAACATTCTAATTTATAAATTCGGGATCATAAGTTAAAACCTTAACTTAAAACATGATTTTTAAGAAGGAAATCAAAATTTTTAGAAAAGGGATGGAAGAGAAATTCTGGTATGAACGAAATATGGGAATTCGTGCTTTGCTGATGATCTACTTGAAGGAGGAGGTCCGGTTTCTTCCTTTTGATGGAGGGGTGAACAGTGAGGCTGGGAAAAATCTTTGATGGTGATGAATTTCACCAGCGAAGTTGCGGCAGTGATTTTCATTTTAGAACCCTAGTTTTGGCTTCGTTTAATTAATCGATCATTTTAGAGGGTATAGTGGATCGAGTGTGTCGAAACTTCGTGGGATGTTAGCTTGGACGTGGAAGCAAACATAGCCGGAGCTGTAGGACTTCAGGTGGTCAGAATTTTTCAGGCAAGGTGGTGACAGGTTTTCAGGTGGCGATGCTCTGTGTGTTTCCAGGTTTTGGGGTCGAAGTCTCAATTTTGATTTCGAGTTTTGGAAGGTGATATGAAGGTCGTAGGTGAAGGAGAAGGAGGTTGCCGATGTGAAGCGACCATCGGAGATGGTCGGAGGTGGATAAGGTTACTGTGCACGTGCACGGTGAGTTATGTGCTAGTCATGGTGGTTGGGTTCTATTGCAAGTTGTATGGTCTCGAGTTTTGTTGAAGCATTGTGAAGTAGGGATTCAGGTTAGTAGTAACAAGTTTTGAAAAAAAGTAGGTTTTAAAACTCTTTAAACCTGGGTTTAAAATGAGAAATAGAAAATGGGTTTTTAGATCAAAGATAGGTTTGGATTCAAATGAAGTTGAATCTTAGTTTAAAATAAAATAAAGTTTTAAAAATTTAAATTATTTGTAACAACTTTAAAAGTGGCTTAAATAGTTTGAATTTAAAAGCAAAGCTTTGAATAAACTAGAGATTTAACCTAAGTTTAAATCAGATTTAAATCTAAATTTGAATCTTAGTTTGAAATAAAAGAAGTTTTTAAATTTAAATTATTTTAAACAGTTTGAATGGTAAAGTGAATTTTTAAATTGATTCGACTTTGAAATGGAATGGTGTTTTAAATTATAAGATAAATAATTCATTAATTTGTGAAATAAAAAGGGTTTTTGAAATTGTTTTAAACTTGTTAAAGTTAAAATATTTTCATTTTAAATCCTAAATCTAAAATGAAATTTAAAAGTAAAATTTAAAAGAAACTGTCCTTAAGTACCTTAGTAATGATAATTGATCATTAATAAGGAAAATGTAGTTATTCTTGAATAAATGATGATTAATGACTTGTAATTATTAAGTTAATTAAAATGAATAATTAACTAATAGAATTAATTAATGATTTAGATTAATTAATTTAGTAATAAGAGTTTAAATTAGTTAATTAAGGCTTAAGATAATTTATTTAGGATAAATAAATTAGTAATTAAGGATCATTAATTAAATAAGGTTTTAATATTCAAATTTATGATTAGTAATTAACTAATCAAGTTATTAAGGATTAATTAAGTTATAGTTATTGTTAACACTTAGTTAATTAAATAATATTGGATAAATTAATGAGTCATTAAAGATTAATTGAATTTTAATTAATAATGGATGAATCTTAGTTAACAACTTTAGAAAAATAATTAAAGAACTAATAATAGTTAATGAAGGTCATTAACTAGAATTAATAATAATTAATTAATGCGATTAATTTTTAATAATTAATTAGGTTAACTAATTTAAAGATAATCAAATTGTAAGTTGTTTAAGTATAATTACTTAATAAAAGTAATTAAGGAATTAATTACTCATTGTAATTAATTCGATTTAATATGAATTGTTTAAGTTAATTAATTAAGTTTAATTAATTTAAATAATCATTTGATTATGTGATAAGTATAATTACTTAGGGAAGTAATTAATGATAATTACGGGATGTAATTACCAAGGATGATTTAATAGTGAAAGTAATTTGAGTATAATTACTTTGTATAATTAATCAAGGGATTAATTAGAGATAATAAATTATGGAGTAATTTATTTATTTGATAAAGTAATTAAGGGTAGTTAATTACTGAATAGTGTTAATCAAGGGTGATTAACAATTTGGTTTAATTGAAGATTAATTACTTAATGTAATTAATTTAAATAGAAAATGTAATTAAAGCTCATTAATTATTATAATTAATGATGTAAATTAGAATAGATTATTTGGAAATAATTAATAAATGAATTGATTTACTAATGCAATTAATTAAGAAATAATGTAGTTAATGTTAGTAAATTAAAGGTTAATTTCTGTGTTTAGCTAAGGATAATTAATTTCTGAAAATAATTAAAGGATAATTACTTAAATACAATTAAAAGTAAATTAATCAAGGATGATTAATTAAATTGAATAATTGAGTGATGATAAATTAATTGATTGGTAATTGATTAATAGTGATATAAGCAATAAAATGGTTAAGTAACTAATTTAATTCACTTTAAATTAACTAGTGATGTAGGTAATTAATTTAATTCATTTTAAATTAATTATAGCTGATGTGATTGCTTATATATTGATTGATGATATTGTTTACTTTGAATGATTTAAGATCTCAGATATGAGAAATTGATGCTATATGATATGGATGCTTGATTTAAGTATGATAAAAGTATGAATTATCTGTTATGATGATAATATGCATTATCTGTTTGTAGTGTTAATATTGATTATCTGTTTATGTGATGTTGACTATCTATTATGATATTGTGAATTATCTATCTGTGTGTGTATTGAATTATTTTGAATGAAACTGTTAAGACTAAATAGACAACTTGGCCCTAAAAGACACGTTTTGGATTTCGATGAGACCGGGATCGGGTTTTCCTTACTTGGAACATCCGAAAACCACATCGATTCCAAATTAACGATAGGTCGTGAATCTGAAGTGAAGTGAAGATTCAGAATGCAAGGGTTATCGTCGTTAACTCTGAGGGTGATTCCAAAATGAGTGTAACGAGATAATGCCTTCGGTTTCGTTCGAACCCGGAACGAACTTGTACGGATTGAATGCTTACAAACCATCATCAGGCGGACGATGAGCATTCTAAGAAATATGTTCGCTAAAGCTAATCGTAGCCTCAAGCCTCATCAACCGGGAATGGCTAAAACAGGGGAGGTGCAGCAAGGTTAGGTGGGTCATGCCCAAGCAGGACAAGATTTTCCCCTGTCTAGATGTCACTTTTATTTCGGCTGTGTGGACAGTTGTGAGCTCCAACTGTCGGGGTTGTCTTGTTCGGGACTGTTCAGTAAGGAATGGTTCCGGCCTTGTGTTGCAGGGGGTCGGGAGTGATCCTCGGTACGTTGATCTAGGCCACGTACTGTGACGGGCGGTACCCCAGTAACCCTGCCATTGTATGGAATCCCAAATCCAATAAGTGCCAACGGTTTTGATTGTATTACCCACTTTTGTGGCTAGTAGCTGGAATTTAATGAATGTAACAATTTCGGCTATTTACTATTTACTTGAAAACCCTAGACCTATTATAATATCACATAATTTCCTATCAAATGTTTTGGTTAGCGTAAGGTAAAAACTTACCCGTGTCTATTTGTGGGGAGTCTTACGTGATACCTTTTATTTTCAAATGTTTTTCAAAGTTAAGCAACTTTAACCTGTTACTCATACCAGACCCATGTCTGACCCGGAGTTTATTTTTGTTTTTCATAAACTCTCGGGTACCCAAATTTTTACGGGTAGCTAAGGGATTCAGGTTAGGTTTGACGAATTCTAGAGGAGTAATGGAGCAAGAGGCTTCTACGTCGTAGACTACATATAGTGTTCCGCTGTGTTGGAGTCTTTGGGATTACTTGTTTGAGTTGACTTGTATTAACTAGACAGGTGTTTATAACTGTCTAGTATGTGTTGTATGATCTGTATAACTCTGATATATGTAAAATTATGTAATAGTTATGTGATAAATTATATTTTGTTGCATTCCGCTATGAGATTTTGATGTTGTTGTTCTTTCTTCTCTATCTTTTCTACTTTCTCACATCTTTCTTTTCTTAATGACGATACGTCTTCCTGGGCGTAGGAAGTCGGGTCGTTACAATTTAAAAGAATTAGATTTAAATAGAGTCACTATCGCAAAAAATACATCGATAACTTGAATATGATATTCCCATTGAAGCATTATTGGCATTATAATTTTATAATAACAAAGCAGGGGGATCAAACAAGGATTTTTGTGCATATAAGAAAACAAAACTAACTGCCAATGTGCCCAAACAAGGCAAAACAATCTAAAAAGGTAAGCATGTCAACACTGCTCGCAATGATTCCACTGTATTAACATCACACCAAGCTTGTAAGCATGTGATGACATATATGATACGAAATTATAGATAAATATGTTGAATGAGATGGTTGGACCCAAACCATATATCTTTACTCATGCGATAAATGAGTATTGAGTAGGGTCGCATCTACTGTTAATTAGGTTTTGCTAAACCAAGGTTAATTTAATCTCAGTTTCTCCAAATTTTCAGTCTAAAATTCAATGCTTCTTTTTTACTTTATATTCGCTATGTTTGCCATTACTTGTTTCAATAGTTTTAAACAATTATTCAAACTTCATCATTGTTAATATACTTTTGGATATATTTCAAAATATCAAAATTATATGCTGCATAACTCATATTCACAAAATCAGAAAAAAGACATGCGATCATGAGCTTAGTGGAAAGTTTTATTTTGAATGCCTAACAACTTTTAATAATTATCAAATGAAACCGCTCACACTAAATGAACATATCTTTAAACACATATTATTTTTCTGAATTTTTACCTGGTGCCTTTGACCCATAAAAAAATGCTACAGAGAATCGAAAAATTTAACCTCCACAACTTTTATGTATGAAATCGTATAAATAAATTACTTATAAAGGACATAGATCTATGTGTGCATGCTTATGAATGTATGTACAAACTAAGGAGTAATTATGCATGTATGCTTCTAAATTTTAGTGCAAAAGAATAACTTGCAATGCAGAGATGAACAAGATATAAGAATTGTCGAGATCGCGCTTTGTGCGTACCTGTGGAACTTATTTAAGGATAAGCTTTGTAGTATTTTTTAACATACCTTAGTAACAAAAAAAAAACTACCGAGGTGAATAGACAACAAAAAATCAATATTTGTATCATATCTTCACCAATTATACTATGAATTGAAAAATAGAAAGCTATCCCTTTTTATGCCATTGGTTTTTTTGAGCGATAAATGTTGCAACTTTACATAATCACCTCAGAAGGGAAAAATACATAAACAATGTCAATAACTATCGATATTGAATTGCATGCATCTAAGTTCAAACAAGGGTAGAAAAATACCTTTGAAATTCTAGACTATCGATTTAAAATTGTTTTGTCACAGTATAGATTTTTCCCCAAATGTAAATAACCTGTAAAATGAAACAACTTAATTAGTTAGTTATTGAACTGTTTGCGGTTATATAAATGACAACTACAAAGAATGAACTACACTACCTAGCATAATATCATTATGTTCATTATCGATGGTTAACATATCTTCGCTTTCTTTTATATCCATTCATAATTTCTATAACGACCTGCCTTTTTGGACGTTTTAAGCAGACACACATGTCAGACTCAAACCATTCAAAAGGGAAGATTGTTAGGAGGTAAATAAAAAAAAGTAAGAAATAAAACAAAACAGAATTTTTCAGTGGAATGATAAAACATAATAATCAAATAACAGTTCTGTTAACGCTAAAATTTGAACGCTAACACCCCGGTGTATGAGTTATAGTTGTGAAAGCACCACCCGATAACTCGGGAACAGATTACAAGCAGATAATAGCGGAAAAGCAGTAAACAACAACAATTTTATAGTGGTTCGGCTTAAGGGTATAGCCTACGTCCACTCTATGTACTTTTATTGACGATCTCGTTACAAGCTGATACAATTCTTTCCAAGTACAATACACTTTGAATTACAAGTCACTTAGAACAAGTAGCCTAAACTTCAATGGAGATTAGAGTCTTCAAATCCATATTGGATGTGTGTGATCTTTTCTCGAAGTTGTTTGTAGCGTTCTTCGTGTCTTGAGAGCTTTAAGTGTTGGATTGGTTTGGAATGCAGCAGAGTAACGGCGCTTGAAGAGAATGAGCCAAAAGTCCCTTGAATGCTGGATGTGGTCATGTATTTATAGGCAAATTTCTAGGCTGGAATTGTTAAGTCACGATTCGTGACCGACTCAAGATGAGTCATAAGTCGTGACCGACTCAGGATGAGTCGTATGTCGTGGGCGACTCAACTGGTTGAGCCCAGACTTCGTATCAGAGCGTCTCCGGTCCTCTGTATATAGCACAAGTCCTAACTCGTCTGCGAGTTAATAAGTCGTGGTCCAAGATGAGGCGGCATTGGATTTCTACTTAGTAGCTTTAAGTCGTGGACGACTCAAGCTAGGTCGTGAACGACTTACCATAGATCGTAGGTCGGTCCTTTGTTGTTTTGGGGTTTTAGTCAGTTAGGTCATTTGACACCTTAGGTCGTTGAGTCGTTAGAGAACTTGAGTCGGTCTATCCCATACACCGTTAATCCCTTGAGTCGCTCCACTCCTCTAAGTCGCCTTAAGCTTTAACTCGTTAGCTTGTTGAGTCGGTAGCTTGTTGAGTCGGTAGCTTGTTGAGTCGGTAGCTTGTTGAGTCGGTTGCCTGTTGAGTCGGTTGCCTGTTGAGTCGGTTGCTTGTTGAGTCGGTTCACCCTTTAAGTCGTGAGGCTTCTCGAGTAGTGGATCCCTTCTGAACCGTTAAGAACCTTAAGTCGTGAGTCGGCCCAGACCTTGACTCATTGCCTAAACGGAGTTAACATTTGCCCCTCGAAGTTCATGCCTAAGTCGTAGGTCGTGTGCTTCGACTCATCTTAACTCGTGTGCCGATTCAACTGCCACTGCTCAAAGCTATAAAAGACTTGAGTCATTCCCCTTACTTCCTTCTTCTCATTTCTTATCCTTTGAACCGTGTCTGCCATTAATGCATCTTCGAGCTCTCAAAGGCGATTCCAACCTGATTTATTTTCGATCATCTTTAGCATCACACCGTGTAAGAGATTTTCATCTTTTTTCAATTGCTGATGATTGCCGATCTCCGCCTCTGTTTTTTCCCCTTGATCCTTGTGAATACTATTACATCGGACATTTATGGATTAAAGGCAGGCGGTTTGATCTTACTTGTAACGATTCGAGATTTGAGGCGACCCAGTGGTGTGATGGAACTGGGGTTAACCATTGCGAGGTTACTGGGTTATCGGGTTATGGATTCGATGGTTAATGGGTTAGGTGTTAGATGGTTATTGGGTCAGATTGGTTCGAACATTGCCGTAGGTTTGACTTGGCTATTTTTGTATGATCCAGCGACCTTTGCGATTTAACCATGATACGACTCAACATGCTCCATGACCTAACCCTTGAGTCGTGGCCGAGATAAAACCCTTGAGTCGTGACCGAGATAAAACCCTTGAGTCGTGGCCTAGATAAGTCTTGGAGATAATCTTCTTATTTCTACGACTCAAGGCTTAGGGTACTGCCGACTCAGAACTTTTGAACCGTTGACGAGTTATGACTTGTGTGAATTCTGTTTGAACTTTGGACCATTGCATTAACTTTGAACTGTTGAATTTTGTTGCATTCATTCACAGGTTATTTTGACTTGCAGGCTAACAACCTGTTCAATACAACATTCACATAAAACTGGGACGAATATACTGTCATTGATTGCCCATATCAAATGACAGATTAGTTAATAACAGATAATTAACTTAAACAAATCGTGTGAACGAAGTGCTATCGATTTCAAGTAGAATATTAAAGCAACACTGAAACAATCAATTGAAACTGACCAGCCTGCACTAATATTATGCTTGAACTCTAAATTAACAAGTTCTGAAATTACCATAGTCGATCAATCGTCAACCAGTTTAATTCCAGTTATATTTACTTGTTATTTTCATTAGTTCGGCACAACACTTCACACTTTTAGGAAACGTGCACCTTCGCATTTGAACACCCAGTTGCTTGTGTAGAATGACATCTCAACAAGAAGAACCGATGGGCCAGGCTGAAGATGTCTTCCCAGTAGCCAACTTGTTGGATAATCCTCCAGAGAGAACTCCCACCACTCTGAATCAGCGGGTGTTTACTCAACTGCTCACCCAGTTTGGCATTGCCGAAGCTAATGCCTTACTGCCGGGGCCAAATGATACTGCAGATAGGCCCCCTTCTGGCTTTATTGCTGTCAACCGCCAAATGTGCTTGAGCGGTGCGATACCACCTTTTAATGACTTCCTTCGGCAGTTCCTGTTTCGATTATCTATCTCTCCATTCCAATTGCACCCCAATGGCCACGCCATTCTGATGGGGTTATGTGTGCTTTTTAGTAGAGTTCTGGACCGATTACCGAGCTTTGAGGAAATCTGCTACCTCTGCTCATTCACAAAGATTAAAGATCATCCCTCTATCGTAATCATAAGGAGTGCTCGAAACCGAAAACTCATCTCCGATCTTTCTGAAAGCGTTCATGGATTTCTAAATCAGTATTTCTTTGTTCGTTGCCCTCCAGGGTTTTATGCCATCTGGAGAGTAGGAAGTAAGATTTTCCTGTTTTTATTTCTCCAATCTTGGACTTTTCAAAATTTGAGTTGCTGAATGCTAACTTTGCTTCTTTTCCCTGTTTTAGCACTCCCTCCTCCCTCTAGAGATCCATGCTATAAACAAATTTTTGAGAGATTGAACGCCATGGCGGCAGAAGAGAGGAGTATAAAGTTCTTGTTAAATGATGGATTTTTACATCAATATGGGCTTCTTCATTCTTCTCGCTTCACTCAGCCTCGTGAAGTCCCAACTGAAATTCCTGATTCTCCGACGGAAACTCCTGATGCCCCGGTCCCTATTAAAGAGCACATGCAGGGAGGAACTTCTATAGGAACCTCACTAGTAAAGTGTTCAATTCCGCAGGATGTTGTGGGGATGTCTGACAAGTCTGTACTTGCCCCAGTTACTGAAGAGGAAGAACCTCCACGACCTTTCGGAAAATCTACTAGCGAAGGAGTTAAGAAAGCAAGTCCCAAAAAACATGATGGCGATGATGTTTTCGAGGGGTTGAGCGATTTAATTGTGACTTCTCAAGAACTTTTCAAAGATGATGTTTCCAAAACCATCTCTTCTGTAATCAAGGCGACATCTTCTCTACAACAAATGTCAACTCCTCCTACTCAAGTTATCACTACCTCTATTCCACAGAGTGGTTTGTAACTCGATGCGTGTAGTTTACACGTTACACAACACTTAGGATTTTTTCATCACTTCTACGCACTTATCTTCTTATACTTTAAAGATTTCTAAAGCTTATTGCTTTTATTCCAGATTCTCCAAAGGGGCGCAGCAGCTCGTACTACGATGATTTCCAGCGTTACAGGAGGCACAGCCAGTATGATTATAGGCGTTACCTCCCTGCTTACAGAGAATCCGATGAAGAGAGGGCCATCAGGAAAGCAGACGAGAGACGGGCATACAAAGAACGTCATCGAAGGGAGCAAGAAAGACATGACCCTCCTCACAGAGATGATGATACTCAAAAAAGAAAGACTCACGATGAGAGAGGTAAAGGTCACATGGACGATTCTTCTAGCAAGCGGGCTAGACTTACTGAAGAAACAATGCTGACAGTTTCTGAACATGTTCCTGCTCAATCTCCTGCCCCTGTTCGTTCCGACATTCAAGCAATCATCAACCGGCCCACATACCAAGTTGGGCAAGGTCCTCTCACTCTTCAAAGTCGATTTCCTCAGTGGTGCCTGAGAGGGGTTCGGTTTGATATCGACTTGGTTCCTCTCGACAAATCGGCTATGCTGCGAAATCTTGATACTGTCAGGACCGATATTGAAAGAATGTCGAACTGGCAAAACTTGTCGATGAGCTTCAAAGGGTTAACCGAGCCAATCTCGAGGCCATGCTCACAATGGAGAACGATAAGGCTGAGTTGCAGAAGACTCTCGAACAGCATGACGCCGAAATGAGAAGTATTGCTTCCTATAACGAAAAGCTGGAAGCGGAAATGGAAAAGCTTAAGGAAGAATTAGTTACTTCATCAACTTCCTATTCTCAAAAGGAGAGCATGCTTCAGCAACAAGTACGAGATGCGCATGCCAGTCAAAGGGCAGTCGAAGATAAGCTTGCACACAAGGAGAAGGTCATAGAAGAATATCGTGCTGAAACCGTACAGCTGCGAGAACAGACCGACTCACAAAGCTTGGAGATAGAGTTGTTAAAAACTCGACTTGCTATGGCTGAAAAGGAGCGTGACGAGGCTGTTGCTGGTAAACTCGCGGTCGAAGAAGCCCATCAAGCAACCAAGGCTGACATTAGCTCCACATTATTTGATTTTTATCTGCACAGCATTTTGGGGCGTGGCAGCCTTGCCTTTCTAGGCCCCAATTATGAAATCACACTGGCTGAAGTTTGGGAGGCAGCACTTGATTTGCTCGGTGGTAAAGGTGCTGGATATGCTGAGTCAGCCCTTGAAGAGCATTATCTTGACGATGAAGCCCGCGCCGCTCTTGCCAAGGGAAAAGAGCAACTTGCCAGAGCGCGGACTGGGATGGTGGAAGAGGAGCGTTCTGAAAAAGAAGTACCGCCTACTACCTCTGAACGTCCTCTAGTTTCTTCTGAAGTTGACATCGCGGGTTCCAGTGCTCATTCACTTCCTCCTACAAGAACCGGAGTAATTACCCCTACTGATGATGAGGCTTTGGAAGACATTGGGGCTCAAAATTATGAGATTGAACTAACGAAGCCAACATCTTCAGGTAATTTTGACATTGGTCCGATTCAGGTGGATTGCCTGCTTATTCCTCAAAAATTTGATGAGCTTCTCGATTACTTCTTGAATCTCGATGAACCCATATCTCCCTTCTTTTGGGAAGATACTAACATTTTCAATTTCTCTTCTTCTACAGTTGAAACAACAAGTGCTGTGCAGACTTCGCCTCCTCTGGTTATCCCTCCTTCATCTCTTCAGGTGACTCCTCCTTCTGCTTCACAACCCGGGTCACAAGAGGAGAAAATTGAGGCTCTTCATGGCTTGGATGACCCTATTGCTTCGCAGGAGCAAAAAGATGAGGGACTTGAAGGAGGCGAGATCTCTCCGGAGCGGACTCCTTCTGACGACGTAGTTTTGTCCGCCCTTGTTACTCCAGGGAGTGAGTCTTCTTCGAAGAGAAGAAAGAAGCACGGGACATCAAAGAGGAGGGGGAAGAAAATTATCACTCCTGAAGAGGAACCGGAAATTGCACCAGTTGCACCTCCCTCCCCTTCTTCCCTTATGCCTTCAGACCGACCTGAAAGACCTGAAAAGCTAACCATTCGGCCGGGTAAATGGTCTAAAGGTGGCAAGAAGAAATGAAGAGTTGAGCCTCGGGCTTTTTGATTCCTTTTTTGTGTAATGGTCGGATGTTGTGCAGGCACCGGCCCTTGGAAGTTTCAACACTTGGAAGTTTTATTTCAATCTCGGTGAAACGTGTACCTCCAAAGAGTTGTGCCTTCGAAGAAAGCCTTTTCACGTTTCAACACTTGGAAGTTTTATTTCAATCTCGGTGAAACGTGGGCTTCCAGGAAGGTCTTTCTTTTTAATTGTGTCCCCGGGAGGGGGTTGTACCTCTAAGGAGGGATTTTTCACGTTTCAACACTTAGAAGTTTTATTTCAATCTCGGTGAAACGTGTACCTCCAAAGAGTTGTGCCTTCGAAGAAAGCCTTTTCACGTTTCAACACTTGGAAGTTTTATTTCAATCTCAGTGAAACGTGGGCTTCCAGGAAGGTCTTTATTTTGTTTTGCATTTCAACTTTGGTGAAGTGAAATTCCGAAGAGCGGGCGTTACACTTCAACTCCTGGTGAAATGTGCCTCCGAAGAGGTCTTTTATTTTGTTTGCATTTCAACTCTGGTGAAGTGAAATTCCGAAGAGCGGTCGTTACACTTCAACTCCTGGTGAAATGTGCCTCCGAAGAGGTCTTTTATTTTGTTTGCATTTCAACTCTGGTGAAGTGAAATTCCGAAGAGCGGTCGTTACACTTCAACTCCTGGTGAAATGTGCCTCCGAAGAGGTCTTTTATCCTCCGAAGAGTTGTGCCTCCGAAGAGGACTTGTGCTGCCGATGATGGCTTTGGTTGTTCCTCTGTCCACTTGCTTATGCCTTTTCAATGATCCTCTGCCCTCTTTTTTTTTTTTTTACAAGTAACTTGTTTAATCCAAGGAAGTGTGCTTCATTGTCAGGCAATTTCGTGAGAACGAGCATTAGCTTCTTAATTGGATGTTTGTTTGTTCAAACGATCTCAATTTATTAGCAAAAACCCATTTCTGTCGAAATCATAGGCCGTTCAATTGAAGTACTTCCTATCTAGGATTTGAATTCGGGGCTTTTGTGACTTGAAATTTGGCGAGAATCACTAGGTCTTATTATGTGCAAATTTCACTTCCATTGTCTGCAAAAATTTAAATCGACATTTCAGCAATACATTCTATGTACTTTTTATATCGAAAATAAAGCAAACATGTAATAATAATAAGGAACACAAGATTTATAGTGGTTCGGCCAAGAAATTGGGCCTACATCCACTTTATATCCTTTCATTATTTACTTGCATCAGTTTTACAATTGCCTTCAATTACAAGAATCATACATTCATAATTCTTTTTACAATATTTCAACAAAATTTTCAAGTAAAGTATGGACGCAAATGGTTGCTGTTCCATGCCCTTGGAATTTGATCTCCTTCAACAGTGGTGAATTTGAATGTGCCGTCAAGAAGCTTCTGACCTATGACATATGGTCCTTCCCAATTTGGCCCAAACACACCTGTCGTTGTCATAATTCTCTTCAGGACTAGGTCTCCAATCTCAAAGCTGCGTTGGCGAACTTTGGAATTGAAATGTCTGGCTATTCTTTGCTGATGAGCTGCAATTCTGAGATTAGCCTCATCTCTTTTTTCATCAAGGAGATCTAGCGCTTCAAGCTGTAGCTTTTCGTTTTCTGCTTGATTGAAATGGATTCTTCTGTGTGAAGGGACTTCTATTTCTACCGGAATCATTGCCTCTGACCCGTATGCCAATGAAAACGGGGTGTGCCCAGTCGCAGTTTTGTGAGTGGTTCTGTATGCCCATAGTGCCAGTGGTAGCTTATCGACCCAACCACCTTTTGCTCTTTCAAGTTGCTTCTTGATGGTTGACTTAATAATTTTGTTCACGGCTTCCACTTGCCCGTTTGCCTGCGGATGAGCTACTGCTGAGAAGCTTTTCCGGATTTTGAATCGCTTGCAAAAATCTTGGAATTCTTCACTTTCAAACTGAGTTCCATTGTCTGTAATTATTTTTTGAGGCACACCGTATCTGCAAATGATGTTTTTAGTCACAAAACTTATCATCTTCTTTGAGGTGATAGTAGCCAGTGGTTCAGCTTCTGGCCACTTAGTAAAATAATCTACAGCAACAATGGCATATTTAATTCCAGATTTGGCAGTTGGTAACGGTCCTACAAGGTCTATCCCCCATATTGCAAACGGCCATGGACTGACCATCTGTGTGAGTTCAGTGGAAGGAGCTCTAGGAATTTTGGCGAATCTTTGACATCTGTCACATTCTCGAGAATACTTTGCTGCATCTCGATTAATTTCTGGCCAAAAATATCCGTACCGGAGAATTTTCTTTGCTAATGTTTGGCCACCTGAATGATCACCACATTCTCCTCCGTGTACCTCTGCTAGGATTGCTTTAGACTCTTCCCTGGATACACATCGAAGTAATGGCATTGAGAATCCCCGTCTGTATAACCGGCCATCCTGGATTATGTATCGAGAGGCTTTTCTCAGTAGCTTTTGTCGTTCTTTTGAGTTCCCTGGTAAGGATCCATTGAGCAGATATTCTATTATCGGAGTCATCCATGATTATTGCTCTTGAGACATGCTCATGATCCAATCAATGTCCATCTCATCAATGCTAGGAGTCGACAGGACCTCTACTGGAGTTAGCCCCAGAAATTGAGCTTCGCCTGTGCTCGAATACTTTGCGAGAGAATCTGCTTTCATGTTTTCTTCTCGAGGAATGTGACTTATCATGTAATGATCGAAATCACCCAGGAGTTCCCAAGCCTTTGACAAGTAGGCGGGTAGATTCCCCCCTTTTGCTTGGAATTCCTTTTTGACTTGGCATACAATAAGCTGAGAATCACTGAATACCTGCAACGCTCGGATGTTTAATTCTTTAGCAATCCTTAAGCCAGCGATAAGGGCTTCGTATTCTGCTTCATTGTTTGTTGAAGGAAATTCCAATCTTAGTGCATAGCATAATGATCGGCCTTCAGGGGTCTCAAGTACAACTCCGGCTCCAGAACAGTAGTCGTTTCTTGCACCATCGACATATAACTTCCATTGGATTGGGGAATCGTTGACCGTTTCCTCCTCACTATTACCCTTATCTGTGAATTCTGTGATGAAATCCGCTAAAGCTTGTCCATTGATTGCTTTTCGGGGATGATAAGTGATGTCATACTGACTGAGCTCAATATTCCACTTTAGAAGACGACCCGAAGTTTCAGGGCGAAACAGGACTTGCTTTAAAGGTTGATCAGTGAGGACTCTGATAGGATGAGCTTGAAAATATTGCCTCAACTTCCTAGATGCAATTAGTAGGCAATAGGCGAGTTTTTCCAACTTAGAGTAATTCATCTCTACCCCAGTGAGTCTTTTGCTGATATAGTAAACTGGATGTTGAATCCGCTTGTCTTCTCGTATCAGCGCTGCACTTAAAGCATGAGATGATACTGCCAAGTATATAAGAAGATCCTCGCCATCGCCAGGCCTAGAAAGTATTGGAGGCGTTTCCATATGGAGAATCAATTCATCAAAGGCTTTTTGGCATTCGGGAGTCCAATCGAAGTTTTTCTTTCCTTTCTTTAGGGCGTCAAAGAATGGGATGCATTTATCTGTGGCTTTGGAAATGAATCGACTCAAGGCAGCGACTTTTCCATTGAGACTTTCCAATTCCTTCTTTGTTCTAGGAGCTTTGACTTCCTTTAATGCAGTAATTTGAGCTGGACTAGCCTCAATGCCCCTAGCGCTCACGATGAAACCTAAAAACTTGCCGGATTCCACTCCAAATGAACATTTTAAAGGATTGAGCTTCATTCTGTATTTTCGGAGGACTACGAACATGTCTGCTAAGTGTTCTATGTGATCCGCTGCTTTCTTAGACTTTACTAACATGTCATCGACGTAGACTTCCATAGTCTTGCCCAGTTGCGGTTTGAACATAGCATTAACGAGTCTTTGGTATGTTGCCCCTCCATTCTTCAATCCGAAGGGCATAACTCTGTAGCAGTAGAGACCAGTGTCGGTGATAAAGCTCGTGTCCTCCTGATCTGGCTCATGCATCATGATCTGGTTATATCCGGAGTAAGCATCCATAGAAGATAACGATTCGTGTCCCGCTGTTCCGTCTACCAGTTGATCGATTCTGGGTAATGGGAAGCAGTCTTTGGGGCAGGCCTTGTTTAGATCTGAAAAATCGATGCATACTCTCCATTTTCCGTTGGCTTTCTTAACCAGCACTGGATTTGAAACCCAATTCGGATATGTAGATTCTTTGATAAAATTATTCTCCATGAGCCGATCAACTTCTTCTTTTAATGCCGCTGACCTTTCCGGACCTTGAGTTCTCCTTTTCTGCTTTACATGTGTAAATTTTGGATCAATATTTAGAGCATGCACTGCAACTTCTGGGGATATTCCGCACATATCGGCATGAGTCCAAGCAAAAACATCCAGATTTGCCTTTAAAAAAGATATTAAGATATTCTGAATTGACGCATTAAGTTGTGAACCCACATTTAACACTTTGTTTGGGTCCTTTGGGTCAACAGGTATTGGTATTGTCGTTTCCACCGGTACCACTCTATTTTCCCCTGCACTGACTTTTCTAGGGTCCATCTCTTTCCTTGCTCCGCTGTGCTCGCCAGTGCAGGGTCCGCCCTGTAATTGCTACAAGGCTGGTTCTTTGATGCGGACTGGGGCTGCCGCATTCTTTCCCATTTCTCTTTTTCTGGTTTCTCGTAGCTCTGTCAGATAGCACTCTCGCCCATCATTTTGATCACCTTTTATAACTCCTACTCCATTGTTTGTAGGGAATTTAATAGTGGGGCACCACGGGGCAAGAACAGCTTTGAACGCTGCCAGAGTTGGACGACCAAGGAAAGCATTGTAAGAAGAAAATTCGTCGACAATCACAAAAGTTTGCTTGCGGACCACTTTTCTCTCTCCTTCTCCAAGTTCCACAAACAAATCAATGGTCCCTACCGGCTGCTTTGGCTCCCCAGTGAAACCAGCAATTTTCTGCGATGAGGCTTGCACATCAGCCATAGGGATCTTCATTTGGTCGAATGTTTTCTTAAAGAGAATATTGCAGGATGCGCCACAATCAATGAGAACTCTTCTGACAATAGCTGGTCTGATACCAGCCGAGATGACTAGAGGATCCAAAGTAGGAGCTTCAATACCTGCGGAATCCCTAGCTCTGAACACAATATCATCATCGAAAGTTCTTTGTTGCTTCAAGGGCGTAGCACCTTCCAAAACTTCCTCGGTCGGTACATACTTTAAAGCTCGGGTATACCTTTCCATCTCGCCCCAGCTTCTGCCTGCTGGGTGGGGTCCTCCTGTAATGACATTAATAATGGGCCTTCCAGATTCATGCCCTGCAGCCTTCTCAATCGTCCTAGGCTGTTGAGTAGGAGCCTGTTGCCCCTGACTAGATGAAGCAGGATTGTTGCTATTCTTTTTCACAAATTGCTGCAGTTTGTTTTCCCTTAGCAACTCTTCAATCAGATTTTTCAACTGGCGGCATTCGTCGGTCTCGTGACCGGGTTGATTAAGGAAGCGGCAGAACTTCCCACTCTGTATAGCTTTTTTCCCGGTCCTTAGAGGAGGAGGTTTAGGAAAGTCAACAGAATCTTTAATGGCAAGGTAGATACGCTCCGGCGTATCCGATAAAGGAGTATACTCTGATGGCTTGAAGGATCGGGGCTTCTTCAGATTACTCTGCTTCTTCCCATTGTTATTTTCCCTTTTTTGCCCTACAGATTCATTCTTGCGTGGAGCAACAGTGTTATCTTCAGCTTTTTCCAACACTGCCTTTACCGGTACGGGACGGCTTTCTAAGCGTATGAATTCATCTGCTTTTTTATAGAATTTTTCAAGGGAATTTGGTTCCTTCATGTTTAGCCATTTCCCAAATTCGCTCGACTTGTCAATACCCTTCATCAGATAAGTCAATATCATTCGCGGTTCTGCATTGTCCACCTCAGCTAACGCTATATTAAAGCGGTTCAAGAAAGATCTGATAGTTTCTCCTGGACTCTGCTCCAAACTTGACAGTGACATGATATCTTTGGCTTTTGAGGCATATAGTCTGAACTGCTCTTTGAACTTCCGGGTCAAGTCAGAAAACTGATCGATAGATCGGACGGGCAGCTTAGTGAACCAAAGCAGAGCTACGCCTTCGAGATACACAGGGAAATATCGGCACTTTATTTCATCAGAGGCTCTAGCACCTGTCATTTGCCAATCATATTTGTATAGGAATTCATTCGGACCACTTTCCCCTTATAAGCTGGAATGGTTGGAGGGACAAACTTCCTTGGGAATTCAGCCTTTAAGATTTTCTCAGTAAATGGAGTCTTACTTGGGGCGAAACCCCATTCTTTCTCGTCTTCAACCCTCTGCATACTCTCTTTCATAATTTGTCGGACCATTCCAGAAAGATACTCTCTTTCATAGTTCTAGATCCACCAACCTCTGGAAGTGTTTGTTCAAAGGGGCTAGCAGCCCTTTCAGGAGCATTTCTTTCTTCAGCATCATGAAGGTTGCCAGCAAAATTCCTCTCATTACCTGCTGGTTGACGGTTTGCCCCAAGCAAATCGTTCAACCTATTTAGAATTAGGGCATTCTGGGCATTTTGAGCCTCGAGTTGTGCATTTTGGGCATTGATCTGTTGGTTCAGCCCTAAAATTGCGGCATCCAGCTCTGCCTTTGTAACTCCGACACCTGGAGTGGCTTGATTTGATATAGGGGAAGCGGAGGTTCCCTCTTGAATATTCCCAGATCTGACAGATCTACTCTTCCTTCCAGGAGCCATAATCTCGGATAGACTTCTGGTTTTCAAGGAAATTCTCTCTACAAACCTCTGTGAAGCAATGATGATAACTCGCCTGAGTTCAGCCTTCTCAGTGAAAGCACCAAAAATGTTAACGCTAAAATTTGAACGCTAACACCCCGGTGTATGAGTTATAGTTGTGAAAGCACCACCCGATAACTCGGGAACAGATTACAAGCAGATAATAGCGGAAAAGCAGTAAACAACAACAATTTTATAGTGGTTCGGCTTAAGGGTATAGCCTACGTCCACTCTAAGTACTTTTATTGATGTTCTCGTTACAAGCTGATACAATTCTTTCCAAGTACAATACACTTTGAATTACAAGTCACTTAGAACAAGTAGCCTAAACTTCAATGGAGATTAGAGTCTTCAAATCCATATTGGATGTGTGTGATCTTTTCTCGAAGTTGTTTGTAGCGTTCTTCGTGTCTTGAGAGCTTTAAGTGTTGGATTGGTTTGGAATGCAGCAGAGTAACGGCGCTTGAAGAGAATGAGCCAAAAGTCCCTTGAATGCTGGATGTGGTCATGTATTTATAGGCAAATTTCTAGGCTAGAATTGTTAAGTCATGAGTCGTGACCGACTCAAGATGAGTCGTAAGTCGTGACCGACTCAGGATGATTCGTATGTCGTGGGCGACTCAACTGGTTGAGCCCACACTTCGTATCAGAGCGTCTCCGGTCCTCTGTATATAGCACAAGTCCTAACTCATCTGCGAGTTAATAGGTCGTGGTCCAAGATGAGGCGGCATTGGATTTCTACTTAGTAGCTTTAAGTCGTGGACGACTCAAGCTAGGTCGTGAACGACCTACCATAGGTCGTAGGTCGGTCCTTTGTTGTTTTCAGGTTTTAGTCAGTTAGGTCATTTGACACCTTAGGTCGTTGAGTCGTTAGAGAACTTGAGTCGGTCTATCCCATACACCGTTAATCCCTTGAGTCGCTCCACTCCTCTAAGTCGCCTTAAGCTTTAACTCGTTAGCTTGTTGAGTCGGTAGCTTGTTGAGTCGGTAGCTTGTTGAGTCGGTTGCTTGTTGAGTCGGTTGCCTGTTGAGTCGGTTGCCTGTTGAGTCGGTTGCTTGTTGAGTCGGTTGCTTGTTGAGTCGGTTCACCCTTTAAGTCGTGAGGCTTCTCGAGTAGTGGATCCCTTCTGAACCGTTAAGAACCTTAAGTCGTGAGTCGGCCCAGACCTTGACTCGTTGCCTAAACGGAGTTAACAAGTTCATAAAGCTGTTTACAAATGAATTTGATTATACTAATACAACACATAATCAGAGTTACGAACAACAAGAATCAATAAAAAATGCAGCGGAACAACATTGGAATAAAATAAATAATACTAGTACAAATCATCATCTTCGTCCTCCATTAATAAGGTCTTCAAATCCTGAAATGCTCCCCTGACTCGAGCGAATTGAAAAGACTAAACATTCGAGTCGGAATTGAAAGATCTTATGTAAGTTAAATCAATGGTAAATATGAGTGTGATGATGTCAGAGATATTTACGGGGTTTGACATCTCCTATCCAGTGTCTGATGTGAGTGCATCAACTTAAAAGATGTTCGGGATTCACATCTCCTAAGGATCCGTTAAACTATCTACTATGTAGTACAATACACTATCATAATATATCTACAATAAAGTAAAAGTATTAAAAAAGCATTAAGGCGTTACCCATATCCCCATTAACACATTTTATATATTCCTATGTCTATACAATACCGTAGGCTCCTCCGTAAACTGGAGGTTTACACAGAGGGCACCACATATGTATGGTACAAAACAAACTTGTAAAAGCACGCTAGGGCATGTGAACACGACACTCGAAGCAATGTCAGGGTAGATATACCAATTACATTCCCGGACTAGTGGTAACGTAAAAAGACTACCATCGCCCACCTCGGACACACTCCCATAATCAAAATCAAGGGGTGACCACCAAATCAATCACAAAGTCAAAGTATAGCATCGAAGAAATATGCCTGATAGGAGCAATGACCTCACTTGGCCCGGTATAGCTCATATTTTAGTCACATCTAAGCAGACTCACGGGAGTCAGGGTCACGTCATCCTTATACAGGAATCGTTCGCCAAACCATCCTACTTAATTTTTGGAATCTCCACCACATACACAGTTGTTAAAGTGGTTTCGGTATTGGCAGAGAGTATGACAATATCCGATCCCGGTCTCTTTAACAACCAAACGCTTATTACACGCCGGATGATTCTTCTACATATCAAAAATCATTTTTCATAATTGATATCAAAATATCATATTCAATTCAAATCATTTTGCTTTCGAAATTATATTCATTTTCAAAATCATATCACATATGAAATTATATCATTTCCTAAATCAATAATTTTCCAAAATAGGTAAAGCCTTATTTAAAAATCATCATTGTGACGACCCAGAATTTTAGGCAATATCAATTTAATAATCCGTATTAATAATTTAATTGATTTGATAATTTTTCTTTATAATTTTAATTTAAATTGGTAAATTTAATCTTTTGAAGGTTAATAAAAATTTAGTTTGGCAATATTGATCAATATCTTTCTAACAATTTAAAATTTGATAAGAATTATTTTCCAAAGATAATACAATTTTATTATATTTATAATATATATATATTTGATATATATTGTGAATAGAAATATCTTTTGTTTTAAATAAAAGATGAATTTTCATATTGTAATATATATATGTTATAATTTGGAATTTGTTTTGAAATTTAATATAATCTATTTATAATTTATATATATGAATGAATTGTAATTTAAAGCTTTGTTTTAAAATTTATATTTTCAAAGGTAAATTTAAGATGTATTCAATTGTTTTAAAAATATAAGATAATTATTTGTTTTTAAATATGATAGTTTAAAAAGAATTTAATCAAAGTTTTATTTGCTTTTCTTTTAAAATGCTTAAATTTAAAATGGTTATAAAATGTATAGATAAAGTTATTAATAAACTTTCTTTTAAAATTTATCTCTTAAACAATAAATATAAATGTTTTAAACTTTAAAAATACATATATCATACATTTATTTGTTTTAAAAACATAAGTTATTTATGAAACAAATGTTTATAAAATATCTTTAACACTTGTATATCTATCTAAATTCAAAAGCTTATTTATATAAAAACATTTTATATACACATAAATATACTTCATAAATACCTTTATAACTTAAATAATTTAAATAAAGAAAGTTAACACTTGTTAATCAAAGATGAAACATTTTAACGCATGTAAGAAGATTATGTACTATAGTGACATTTGTTCAATTTAATCAACAAGTAGCAACATGCTCATTTTAATTTTTACTAAATGTTTTTAGAAGAAAACTTGTTTTTACAAACATTTTTGTTTTATGTTTTCACTTCTTAACTAAAATTAGTGGCAACCAGAAAATTTCTTTTAACTTTAAACTTGAATTTAAAGAGCAATTGTTTGCTGGAATATGAGATTTAAAATCTGCAAAGCTGCAATTCAAATCTGAAACTTCAACCTGCAACATCAATTTCAACCTGCTTTTCAAATGGGATGAAGTTCAAGAGCAACAATAAGTTTTAAAAACATCAATTGTAAGCATGCAAGAACTCAATTTCAACAGCAAAGCAAAAACATTTTTCAAATTTATGTTCTGGCCTAGAAGTTAAAATCTGCTCTGCATATTAAATATGTGAGTAAACCTCTTAAAAACAGTTTTAATTCATATTGTAGTTGGATTTATTCTTTTTATGTGTTGAATTTGGCTTGTTAATGAATATTTGAACTGTCATGTGTGTATGTTGTAGATAAGAAATGCCTGAAGATAGGGAACCTATTATGTTCATATCTCTTCATTTTACACAAACTGTTTCCTTAAGGAAATTTCAAAAGCAAAATAAAAAATCTTTTAATCCAAACTATATTAGATCTTGATATATGAATAGAAGTTGTTTTTTATTGTTTGATAGTAATTTTAAAATTAGTTTCATAATTTTTAAAGCAACCAATAATTATAAATAAGGAATTTACATTAAAACTAGGATTTTGGTAAAAAAAATCAACCACCTTAACAATGTAAATTGAATTACATGCATGTAATCGTGATGATAAATCATGAATTTAGATATGCAATTCGTAATTTTTAATTGGGTATTTAATGTGAATTTTGGGTTTGAACGTTTTTGGAGTTTTTAGTGATTGTCATCGGCGTGACGATTTGAGCTAGAATCATGGTCGAAGCTAGTTTGTGTGATGCGGATAAGGGGAAAGATGTCCAAGAATTTTTCCAATGGCCGAGGAGTTTGGAATTGATCGAACTAGGGTTTTATTATGGTTTTGGCTCGGCTGAACAGTCGTGATTTTTGTGACTTGGATGGAGGATTTTAGGTGTTCGCATATGGGGGAAAATGGAGCTCGTGATGTGGCGTTTCGATGGAGAGGTCGGCGAGGATCATCATTGCCGTGATGGTCGGCGTTGGGTTTGGATTTGTGTTCATGTTAGCTGCATTTTTTCGTGAGAATGTTCGAATTCGATTCGAGTTTGTTTTGGTGGATCTGGGTTCGTATTAGTGCTCGCTTGCATTAAAGTGACTGTCGACGGTGGGCGCGACGAACTACAGCGGCCGGAGGCACTTGGGTAGGTTCACCGTGCACATTTTTGTGCACTGGGTATTTGAGTTGGGGAAGAAGGGTTTTTACCCGGTGTTTCTCTCGTGTTTTTCATGTGGTGACTCGAAGTGAGGGTGCTAGGTTTAGTCTCGAAGCAAGCACGGGGTATGTGGGTGTTTGTCTCGGGTATTTGGGATATTTGCTTTTTGGTTAATACTGTATCATGTTATAAAGTTTACAGATTTAAATTTGTGTTTGAAATAAATTAAGCTTTAAAATTTTAAAACAAGTTTTATAAAAGGAACAAAATACTAAGTTAAAATTGTTGTTTAAAAAAAAATGCGAATCAAACTTTTAAAATATTAATTGAATTTATTTTAAATTTAAATTGTTAAGAAGTTTGTATTTGAAAATATTTATCTAAATAGATTTTGAATTCCAATTTAAAGGAGTGTTTTGAATTTTAATTTAAAAGAAGTGTTTAAATTTTAAGTATTAAATCAAAGTTTAAGTAATGTTTTAATAACAAAGTTTTCAAATTTTATTTAAAATGAGTAAGTTTAACTTAGATAATTTAAAGTGTTTTAAATTTTAAATTTGATTTTTAAATGCCTTATTTTCAAATAAGGATATTGTTATGATTTGGAAACCAATTGAATAATTTGTTTTTAAGTTATTAAAATTTGATCAATTTCAAATAATTTATTTATGAAGATAAATAATGTTAAATTATTTTGATATGAATTTGAGAGTACCTAATAAATATGATTTGTAAATAAGTAAAGGTTTAATTAAGAATAATGTTTTCTTAATTAATTAAGGATTTTGAAATATAAGAAGTTAGTTAATTATTTATTTAATTAATTTTAAATAATTTGTTAATTGTTTATTTAATTTTTAAAAATCACTTACTTATGAATTAATTAAGTGTAATTACTAAATGAAGTAATTAATGGTTAATTATTGAATGTAATTAAGAATGGTAATTACTTATGGAAGTAATTAGTGAAAAGTTACTCATGGGAGTAATTAACTGAAAGTGATTAATGGATAATGATTTGATGTTATTAATTAAGGATTAATTAATATAATTGTTTTGTAATTAATTAATTAATTAATTATGGAGTAATTAATTAATTTATGAATTAATGATTATTAATAATGGAATTAATTACTTGTTAAGTAATTAATTAAGAGAATAATCATCTAATGAAAATAATTAGAAGATAATTACTTATGTAAGTAATTAAGAGTTAATTACTTAATTATTTTAGTTAATTAATTTATTTGATTAGATAATTAATGTATGAGATTAATTTAAAATTAATTACTAAGTGTAATTAATTAAAATGTAATTAATTAATAAAGTAATTAATTAAGGATTTATTTATTAATTTAATTGTTTAATAATTACTTAATGTAGTAATTAAAGATTAATTAATTATACTTATTAATCAAAGGGTTAATATAATTAATTAATAAGTTAATTAATTAAGATAAGTTACAAGTTGTTTATTTCTGTTTGTGATTAATGAGATGATTAATTACAAGTTAATTATTTAATTTATTAAAAGAATTATCAATTAATAAGGATCATTAATGAACTAATCAAGATTGATTAATAAAAGAGATTAATTTAAAATGTGATTAATTAATTTTAAATTAATCATAGATTAATGTAATTAATTATAGTTAATTAATTAATGGAATTAAATGAAGGATCATTAATTATTGAAATTAATGATAGTAATTAAAGGATAATTACTGTGTATGGTTAAGGCTAATTACTTGAATATAATTAAAGGGTAAATAATCAAGGAAGACTAACTAAAGAAGATCATTAAGAGATAATTTATTTATTTATTTGGAATAAACAAATGAAGAAGGATTTAAGGTTAATCCAATTGATTTACAGTTAATCTGCTTATGGATGATTGATTGATATTGGGTGATTAATATTGATTGACTGATATTGGATGTTGAATGATACTGGATGATTTGGATATCTATTATATGTGATATGCTGCTTTGTGAGATGAATGTTTGATATGAATTATCTATTGTGATAATGTGATTCATCTATCTGTTATATCATCCTGAATATAAGTTAAATGTTTAAACCCTTAAACAACTTGGACATTAAAATGGCGTTTGGTTTCGGTGAGACCGGGACCGGGTTTCCATATTTGAGATCCGAAAACCACATCGATTCTAATTAAAAGTTAGGTCGTGAATCCAAGTGGAGCTTAGTGAAGACTCGAGGTGTAAGAACTATTCATCAGCATAACTTTGAGGGTGATTCCGTGATGAGTTTAACGGAGATAGTACTTATAGGTTCGAGATGGTGATTTAGAGCGCAAGGGCTATGGTCGTTGACTCTGAGGGTGATTCGAAAATGAGTTCAACGAGATAGTGCCTTCGGTTTCGTTCGAACCCGGAACAAACTTGTATGGATTGAATGCTTTCGGAACATCGTCAGGTGGACGATGAACATTCCAAGATAGATGTGTTCTATAAAGGTAATCGCAGCCTCAAGCCTCATCAACCGGGAATGGCTAAAACAGGGGAGGTGCAGCAAGGCTTGGTGGGTAGCACCCATTTCAAGGTGAGGTCATTCTTGTCTAGATGTCCCTTTATTTCGGCTTTGTGGGTGGTTGGTCGTGCCAACCACGGGGTGATCTTACTCGAGACTGTTCAGTAAGGAATGGTTCCGACTTTGTGATGCAGGGGATTGGGCGTAATCCTCGGTACTGTGATCTTGGCCACGTACTATGATGGGCAGTGAAAGTCGGGGGTAATTGATAGGATCGTGTAATATGGAATAGCTATATGGTTAATATATATATGGTAAGTAAAAATCGCACCAAGATTTTATACTGGTTCGGATCACTTGTCCTACGTCCAGTCCCTAAGCTTCACTTAGGTATTCACTAACTACAAAACCCTCTCTTAACCCGGAGGAATAGGTTCACAACTTACCCGAACAACCGAACGGGATTTCTTTGCCTCAAACTACCTAAGATGACTTCAAACCTCAATGCTAAACAAGTTTTGACTAGTTGTGTTCTTTATAACACGAATGAGTCTAATGTAGTACAATGTTCCTATAATCTTATCCTCAAGAATATGAAATATGTTTGTGAAGATTAAGGAATTATGAATTTGCTATGAATCAAATATATTAAATATAAACAGTGATTCAAGCAAAGAGAGTAGTGATTGCTTTGATAATGTTTAGAAAAATATGATCAAGAAATAGATAGATTAGAGTAAGAGAATTCGATGATTTGAATGATGTTTGAATCATGTATTTATAGTTGTAAAAAGGATGCATGTATTGCCAAGGGTTGTAGATAAGAGAAGCTTCCATTTCTATTGAGGAATGGTTGCAACTCTTGGGAAGAAGAAGGTGTCCTTTCATGCAAAATTCTCAGGTTCAAATTCAATCGACTGTGCAGGAATTTCAGTCGACTGAAATTATAGTAGTAATCTTTCTGGAAAATTTTCAGTCGACTGCGCAGAAAATTTAGTCGACTGAAACTGTGCATATTTGTACATGTTTGCCAGTTCAGTCGACTGGTAAATTCAGTTCAGTCGACTGACATATGAATTTATGCATTATGAAGAATTGAAGTATAATGAATGTGTTCTTGTGTTTGTGCAACTCTTGAGGATAGATTTTAACAAATAAACCTGTATATATAAAAATCATACTCAAGTTTATATTTCATTGATCTTGCTCTATCTTGCATATATTTCTTCCTTTATACATTGTCATTGTCAAAAATCTTCGTGTACCAACATTCTCCCCCTTTTTGATTGATGACAATACTTGATTTTCTAAAGATATTTAAACTTTCTCCCCCTGAATGTGTACACCTATCTTTCGTACAAAAACAAAGTTAGTACCATAGATTTTCTCCCCCTTTGTCATCGACAAAAAGGAAGTAATAACCGCAGTTGCATGGAATTAAAAGAATCAGTTTAAGCAAGAATGAATCTTAGAATTGCATAAAATATAATAGTTCAAATGTCATAGTTGCAAGAAACATAATAGAACAATAACTCAAATAAATTACTGATCCTTATCCTAATCGTAAGAACCTTCTCTGTCTCCTGGTTCTCTAATGACTGGTCCTCCTGATGATGGTCGATAAGGTCTTCCTCCTTGTCCACCACTAGCTCTGCTTGTGCTGCTACTGGTATGCTCCTCGGATGACGTCCATTTAAATGTTGGTGCAGGACGCTTGCCACGAGATGTTGAAGCGGTAGTAGTGCTTGAGCATGAGATAGCGTCCCAAAGCTTATTAAAAAATCCTTTGATTTTGTCAAGCTTTTTATCCACCTTTTTAAGCCGATTATCAAGAATTTGTTGATTTCTTGATAATATTCCTAAGGATTGGTTGGTAGAGTAGGTCGGGTCAACAAGACGAATTTCATCTTCTTGTTCAAAATGTTCTTCGGGTTGAGGTGGCGGAGGTTGTTGTTGTTGCTCTTGACGCCTAGCTTCCCATTCGGCAAGTGATATAAATCGAGGAGGTCAAGTAGGGAGTTGCATAAGGCTTATGGTCCGATGGTTTATTTGATGGACCATTGTGTTTTCTGAATCCGGTAATGGTGTATCAACATTGAGGAGAAGTCGCATGATATATTCTCCAAAGTAAATTGTGCGCATTTTACCATTATGAAACGAGAGAAACTCATCAAGGATTAGTTGTACCCAATTGACTTTATTATTGCCAAAGATGGCATATAAAGCTCGATAGTTAATTGGGTAAACGATTTCATATGAGCCCGTGTGAGGAGTGATCGTTCTCATTAGAGTTTTATGTAGAATTCTTGCTCGAGGACGAAGAGAAATAGATTTGAAATCTTGGAAATTTATATTATCATCCATAATTTGGTGATTTATGTTATCACGAATTTGTGGATTGAATTCTATTTCTTCTAGTTTCCTTCCGATATTAGTTGACCCTAAAATGTGAGCTATTCGATCCAAAGAAAACCAAACCTTCTTTCCGCAGACCATGCTCCAAACACTGTCGTTTGGATTCCTTGGAGTTTGGTGTCCAACATTGAGATTTGCGTAGAACAATTTGACCATAATATGATTTATGGCAATGTCATTCCGTTTCAAATCAAGAAGAGGAGTTAAGCCTGCTCGATCAGTGAGCTCTTGGAAATTGTAGGTGTGAAGACTTTGGAAATCTACAAATGAATGCTCGAAAATTCTTGAGTTCTTCATCTTGTTCCATCGGGTTATCGCGACTTCATCATATAGCCATTGAGCAATTTGAGCATCAATGGGCTCGGAGGATGAAGAGGATGAAGCTCTAGATCGTTTTGGTGCCATTTGCTTTTGATTTGAGGGAGAATGGAAGTATTTGAGATCTAGGGTTTTGGGGAAATTTGGGGAAGGAGATGTAAAAAGTGATTTTGGAAGTGAAAAACTGATGTAAATATAGGGAATTTTACCTGGAAAAAGGCCGTTCAGTCGACTGAAAATATCTGTTCAGTCGACTGAATTGTAGACCGAAAGTTTGAAGGTTTGAATTCAGTCGACTGAACAGAGATTTTAGTCGACTGAATATTTTCCCGTGAGTTTCTGTTAAGTTTCAGTCGACTGTGCAGAAATATTTAGTCGACTGAAAATATGAAAAAAAATGTTTTCTGTGTACATTCAGTCGACTGAGTCATGTACTTTTGTTGTTTCAGGTTCTTTTTGAATTTAAACAATTTATTTTAAGAAAAATAGTTACAAATAATATATTTCAAATTGAATTATTTCTTTTGAGAAGGACTTGGATTCTTCTTTCCTTCATTCTTCATGTAATTTCTATCCCATGAATTCGGACTATATTGTGGTGTCTTAGGAGACATCCATGGATTGACGGGATCATTTGGTGTACGATAAGATGAAGATGGATCAAATGAACTGACGGGTCGAGGTAGGGGCTCAGCCACTTCATTCTTCTTTGATCCACAAAAACGTAAGCCAATTTGCTCTAGGAAGTTCAAACGTCAAGCTGTAATCTTTTGCTCGAAGTATAGTTCTCGTTGAAGGTCAATCTGTTGTTGTTGAAAGTGATGAATCTCATCAATCTTTCTTTTCGTGTCCGGAGAAATAAAAAGTCCGCGCTTAGCCTTCTTGGTTTCTGGAGTGTAACCAGTATGATAATTTTTCCAATTATACATCGGCTCATGTGGTGGTGTTGGTGTGGGAAATTTTGGTGATGTTGGAGAGTTTTTGCTTGACGATGTGATGTTGATTGGAGAGTAGGAGTTGTTAGACGACATTTTGAGTTTGTTTACGTTTTTAATTGTAAAATTTAGATGTTTTAAAAACTAAATTTGTTTAAGAATTTATAATAGATTTTGACTAAACAATTAATGGTTATTGTTTAGCTAAGATTTTTAACCACATAAATATTCAATGATTAAGGAAAACTTTGTTAAAAATGTAAGGATGTTATTAATAAATCAGTTAAAAAATGTGAGGATTATAATATAGCTGAAAATAACTCTTGATTTATATTCAGTCGACTGAAAAAAAATTAGTCGACTGAAATATGTATATATCTATTGTAAATTTAATTGATATCTTTAAAGGATTTATCCCTAATTCTCGTCGAAGTTTTATGAAGGAATTTTCTAATAAGGGTTTAGTAAATATATCGGCAATTTGATTTTCGGTAGAAATATGTTCTAGATTAATTATACCTTTTTCGATATTGTCACGCAAAAAATGGTGACGAATATCTATATGTTTTGTACGAGAGTGATTAACTGGATTTTTAGATAAGTTTATTGTACTAGTGTTATCACAATATATTGTAGAATTTGTTAAATTTATATTAAAATCTTTGAGTGTTTGTTGCATGTATATAACTTGGGTACAAGCTAATGCGGCTGATATATATTCTGCTTCGCAGGTGGAAAGAGAGACGCAATTTTGTTTCTTACTAAACCATGATACAAGTGACTTTCCAATAAAATGACATGTACCACTTGTACTTTTTCTATCTGTTCGAGATCCACCAAAATCAGCATCACTGAATGATACTAATTCAAATGTACACTCTTTTGGATAAAAAAGTCCAAAGTCTTTAGTGTAGTTAAGATATCGTATAATTCGTTTAACTGCTCTTAAATGTGATTCTTTAGGATTAGATTGAAAACGTGCACATAAGCATACACTCATCATTATGTCTGGTCTACTTGCGGTTAAGTAAAGTAAGGAGCCTATCATACTTCTATATAATTTTTGATCTACACTTTTTCCTTTGTCATCTCGATCGAGATGAGTAGTAGTACTCATAGGAGTAGGTTTAGCTGAAGTGTTTTCCATTCCAAAACGTTTAATTAAGTTTGTACAATATTTCTCTTGGTTTATAAAAATTCCATTTGATGATTGTTTTTTTGAAGTCCAAGAAAGTATGATAATTCTCCCATATGAGACATCTCAAACTCTTTAGTCATTATATTTGAAAATTCTTTGCATAAATTTTCATTTGTTGATCCAAATATAATATCATCTACATATATTTGAATTATTAAAATGTCTTTTGAAGTATCTTTAATAAAGAGAGTTTGATCGACTTTTCCAATTTTAAATCCCGAATTTAATAAATAACTTTTAAGTCTTTCATACCAAGCACGAGGTGCTTGTTTAAGACCATATAGTGCTTTCTTTAATTTATAGACATGATCTGGATATTTTTCGTGTATAAATAAAGGAGGTTGTTCTACATATACATTTTCTTTAATAAAACCATTTAAAAATGCACTTTTCACATCCATCTGATAGAGTTTGAAATTGTGAAAACATGCAAAAGCTAAAAGTATACGAATTGCTTCAAGTCTTGCGACGGGAGCAAATGTTTCCTCAAAATCAATACCTTCCTCTTGATTATATCCTTGTGCTACTAGTCTAGCTTTATTTCTTGTTATATTACCTAATTCATCTACTTTATTTTTGTAAATCCATTTTGTTCCTATTACTGATTGATTATTAGGACGGGGAACTAATTTCCAAACGTCGTTACGTTCAAATTGATTTAATTCTTCTTGCATAGCAATAATCCAATAATCATCTGTTGATGCTTCTTTAGGATTTTTAGGTTCTGTTGATGAAATGAACGCTACATGACCCATTTGATTTAGTTGATTTCTTGTTCTAACTTGAGAATTTATTTCTCCTATAATATTTTGAGTTGGATGATCTCGTAATATTCTAGGAGGGGATCTTAAATTATTATTTTCAAGATTTGTTTCTTCTATATTTATTAATTCTTCATCATCTTTTATACTTAAATTTCTATTGAAATTTTCATCAAAAGATATATGTAAGGTTTCTTCAATTATGTTTGTATGTTTATTAAATACTCGATATGCTTTACTTCGTTCTAAGTATCCTACGAAAACTCCTTCGTTAGCTTTTGGATTGAATTTTCCTAATTGATCTTTTGTATTTACAATGAAACATTTTGATCCAAATACTTTAAAATACGATATATTTGGCTTTTTGTTATTAAATAGTTCATAAGAAGTATTTTTAGTTAGTGGTCTAATTGATATTCTATTTAATACGTAACATGCAGTAGCAACGGCTTCTACCCAAAAATGTTTTGGTAAGGAACATCCATTCAATAATGTTCTTGCGCTTTCTTGTAATGTTCTATTCTTTCTTTCTACAACTCCATTTTGTTGAGGAGTTCTAGGAAATGAAAATTTATGATTTATTCCTTTCTTTTTACAAAAAGTTTCAAAATCTTCGTTTTCGAATTCTCCTCCATGATCGCTTCGAATATTTTTAATTTTTAAGTCTTTAGCATTTTGAATTCTTTTGACAAATGTTTTAAAATTTTCAAAAGTATCACTTTTATTTTTCATAAAAATAGTCCATGTATATCTTGAGAAATCATCAACTATTACAAATACGTATCGATTATGATTAATGGATTGAACTTGTGTTTGGTCCAAATAAATCCATATGTAGTAATTCTAATGGTTGTGAAGTCGAAATAATTTTCTTAGATTTGAAAGATGATTTTGTTAATTTACCTTTTTGGCAATCATCACAAAGATTATTTATTTTAAAGTTTATCTTAGGTAGACCTCTTACTAATTCATTTTTAGAAAGTTTTCTAATAGTTTTAAAATTTATATGACAAAATCTTTTGTGCCATAACCAAGGATCGTTGTCTTTGGCAAGTAGACACATACTTGTATTATGATTAATATTCATATTTAAAACGTAAATATTTCTATCTCTATTTCCTTCAAAAAGAAGATTTTGGTTTTGATCAAAAATACTACATTTATTATCCGAAAAAATTATTTTAAAGCCTTTGTCACATAGTTGACTTATGCTAAGTAGATTATGTTTTAAATTTTTAACAAATGAAACATTTGTTATAAAAGGTAATTTTGATGTACCGTAATTGTTCACATCTCCTTTGCCAATGATATAGCCTTTTGAATTGTCTCCGAAGGTAACCGAGCCACCATCAAAGTATGTTATGTTTGTAAGCATATCTTTGTCTCCGGTCATGTGTTTTGAACAACCACTATCTAATATCCATTTTTTCTTTTTGAGTGGGACCTGAAAATAGATATGAAATTATTGGTACCCACCTTTTAATAGGGTCCTAAAAAAAATTAGAGTTTAGGAAACCAAACCCAATTTGGTTTAGTATCCTTTTTATAAATATAGTTTTTAGTATGGTGAACATTATCTATAAATGTTTTAATATATTTATTCCTAATTAAAATATTGTCAGTCTTTGGAATCCAAATTTTGATTATCTCGGTTTCTACTTTTGTTTGAATAGATTCTTGAAGTAATATTTGTTGTTTTGAATTTTTAAAATTTTTATTTTTAGAAATTTTTACTTCCTTTTTATATCCTAATCCATGTTTGTTTGAAGAGGATTGAGAATTTTCTAAAATTTTAGATAAATTTTCTCTTCCTTTATTAAAGTTAGAAACATTTTTAGTAATGTTATCTAATCTAGCTTGAACGCCATTGTTTTCTAACTCAACTTGTCTAATTTTTGTTTTTAACTCATGATTTTCAGAAGTAATTATATCATTCTTAGTCTTTTGAGTTTCAATTTCTTGATTTAAAAGTGATAATTGAGTTTCTGAGTTTGAATAAGATTCTTGAACTTTTTCAAGTTCTTCTTCAAGAATTTTCTTTTCATCATGTAACATATCTCTTTCAAACTCAGCTTTGTTTTGATTTTCACGAATTTCCTTAATTTTCTTTTTAAGACTTTTTATTGTGCTTAAAAGTTCAGTGTTTACTTCAATTAAATCATCGAAAGTTAAATTGCTTACCTCAGACTCTTGGGCCATGAAGCATACATTTGCTTGTTCATTGTCGCTATCACTATCACTTTCAGATGAAGATGAATCTGAATCGTCCCATGTTACAGAGAATGCCTTCTTTTTGAATTTATCCTTTTTGTTTTTGTTGTTGAAACTTTTCTGATTTTCCTTCTTTTGTTCTTGGCAATCCTTTTGCATGTGTCCTTTCTTGTGACAATTAAAGCATTCTATATTTGAGGAAGGAGGTTTACTCATGAAATTCTTTTTGAATCCGTTTTTGTTCCCTTTTCTAAATTTTAAGAATTTTTTGAAATTCTTGGCTATGAATGCTAAATCCTCATCTTCCGATTCTGAATCTTCTTTTTCCGCGTGAAAAGCAACATTCTTTCTTTCTTGAGCTTGATCTTTCTTAGCTTGCATATTAACTTCATATGACATTAGATTTCCAATTAATTCTTCTGGTTTCATTGAAGATAGATCGTTTGCTTCCTCGATTGCTAGCACCTTTCTTTCCCATTCATCAGTGAGTGAATTTAGAACCTTAGATACAATATCAAAATCCGTAAACTTTTCTCCCAATCCGATTAAGGCATGATGAATGTCTTGAAATCTTGAATACATGTCATTGATAGATTCATTTTGTCGCATTCTAATGTTTTGGAATTGATTCTTTAGCATGGAGATCTTTGTTTGTTTGACCTTGTTAGTGCCTTCGTGTATGGTTCTAAGTGTATCCCATATCTGATGTGCAGTAGTACATATGCTAACTCGATTGAATTCATTTCTATCCAAGGCGCAAAATAGCATATTAATTGCTTTGGCATTTGCACTAGCTTCATTCTTTTGAGTTTGTGTCCATGTAGGATAGTCGGTTGTGGGTACAACGAACTCTACTTGAGTGGCATTCCATGCTTCGAAGCTAGTTGCTTGCATATAAATCCTCATCCTTGTAGCCCAATAGTTATAGTTAAGTCCATTGAAAAGAGGGGGTCTTTGAGTAGATTGTCCTTCGGCAAATGTAGAGTTATAGGCAGAAGTTGTACTTGTACTTGCGTTATTTTCCATATTATCAATATGTCTAATAACGGTGTTATGGTTATAGGACGGCCAGGCTCTGATACCAATTGAAAGTCGGGGGTAATTGATAGGATCGTTTAATATGGAATAGCTATATGGTTAATATATATATGGTAAGTAAAAATCGCACCACGATTTTATACTGGTTCGGATCACTTGTCCTACGTCCAGTCCCTAAGCTTCACTTAGGTATTCACTAACTACAAAACCCTCTCTTAACCCGGAGGAATAGGTTCACAACTTACCCGAACAACCGAACGGGATTTCTTTGCCTCAAACTACCTAAGAGGACTTCAAACCTCAATGCTAAACAAGTTTTGACTAGTTGTGTTCTTTATAACATGAATGAGTCTAATGTAGTACAATGTTCCTATAATCTTATCCTCAAGAATATGAAATATGTTTGTGAAGATTAAGGAATTATGAATTTGCTATGAATCAAATATATTAAATATAAACAGTGATTCAAGCAAAGAGAGTAGTGATTGCTTTGATAATGTTTAGAAAAATATGATCAAGAAATAGATAGATTAGAGTAAGAGAATTCGATGATTTGAATGATGTTTGAATCATGTATTTATAGTTGTAAAAAGGATGCATGTATTGCCAAGGGTTGTAGATAAGAGAAGCTTCCATTTCTATTGAGGAATGGTCGCAACTCTTGGGAAGAAAAAGGTGTCCTTTCATGCAAAATTCTCAGGTTCAAATTCAGTCGACTGTGCAGGAATTTCAGTCGACTTAAATTATAGTAGTAATCTTTCTGGAAAATTTTCAGTCGACGGTGCAGAAAATTTAGTCGACTGAAACTGTGCATATTTGTACATGTTTGCCAGTTCAGTCGACTGGTAAATTCAGTTCAGTCGACTGACATATGAATTTATGCATTATGAAGAATTGAAGTATAATGAATGTGTTCTTGTGTTTGTGCAACTCTTGAGGATAGATTTTAACAAATAAACCTATATATATAAAAATCATACTCAAGTTTATATTTCATTGATCTTGCTCTATCTTGCATATATTTCTTCCTTTATACATTGTCATTGATCAAAAATCTTCGTGTATCAACAGGCAGTATCCCGGTAGCCCTGCCGTTGATGGAAACCCATTCTTCCTACGAGACCCTACGGTTTTGTTTGTATTACCCACTTTTGTGGCTAGTTGTTGGAATTTAATGAATGTAACAATTTCGGCTATTTCTTATTTACTTGAAAACCCTAGACACTATTATAATATCACTGGATTTCCTATCAAATGTTTTGGTTAGCGTAAGGTAAAAACTTTTCCATGTTTATGTGTGGGAAGTCTTACGTGATACCTTTTCTTTTCAAAGGATTTTCTAAAGCTAAGCAATTTTAACCCGTTTACTCACACCAGACCCCTGTCTGACCCGAGCGTTTATTTTCTGTTTTATTAAACTCTTGGGTACTCATATTATGTATGAGTAGTCGAGTGATTCAGGTTTGCGTGACGAATTCTGGAGGAGATATGGAGTAGGAGGCTTCCACGTGTAGATATATTATGGTTCCGTTGTGTTTTGGGTGATATCTGTATCATGTGATATCTTGAGTTGTATAGTTAGACAGATGTTTATAACTGTCTAATATGTGTTGTATAAGTTGTGTACTCTGATGTAATATGATACTATGTAATATTTTATGTGATATATTATATTTCATTCGTTCCGCTTTGTGTATCTGATGTTGTTATGTTTTTCTTTCTCTTTCTCTTTAAATTCAAGGATTTGAATATAAACACATCTGCTTTACTTAGTTTGAAAATTTATAAAGAATAGTTTAGGTAGTTATAAATATTTTAAATAAAAATTTTATAGTCAAAATACTCTAGAATAGTTAATATAGATTTAAAATAGTTAAACATATTGAAAATAAATTAAATATAATTAAAATAGATTAAATAGCCTTAAAATAGATTAATTAGATTTAATATAAGCTAAAATGGTTTAATTAGTTCTAAAATAAATTAAATGGTTTAAAATAGGTTAAATTGATTTAATATAGTTAATATAGGTTACAATAGTTTAATAATTTGAAAATCTTAAAATTTAGAATCTTTAAACAATATATTTTAAAACAGTTTATATTTGAAAACATGAATATGGAATTTACATTAATTTAAAATTATTTATTTCATTTCAACAAAATCAGACCATTTCAATTTCCCGATAAAACCAAATTCCAAAATGTCCAATTTAAATTCATAATAGACCATTAAATTTTATATTAATTCCAATCCATGTTGGAAATATGAATTTATATTTACTTTAATTTAAAAGTTATTTTTCAAATAATTTTAATAATTTAATTCCGATAAATTTCAATTATACTTCAAAAATCAAATTTAAAATATCAATTTAAATTCCTCTTAAACCAATTCCAGTTTTAATATAAAGCTTGAGTTTTGTTAATAATTCAATTTATATAAATCAAATTTTATTTTCAAATGTCATTTTACGAAATTCAAAAATTAAAGATTTTAAAATCATTTAATTTAACCAATCCAGTGTCTGTATATAATTCTCTACCCTAGGGTCAAGTGATACGGATATTTATCATTTCAATCCGCAATTTAAAATTTTATGGTTATATATCATTTCAAACCGCGATCCTGAATTTACAAAAATCCATAAAATCGCTCGAGTCTGTCATTTCAACTCGTAACGATTTTTCCCTAATCTATAGATCGTTCGGGTATATATCATTTCAACCTATAGTGATTTTTCAAATAACAACTAAGGGAACTTGCAGGGTGATAACATTTTATAAATCAAACATAACATCCAATCAACCAATATCACCAATTAAACATCCATCAAATAATCATCCAATTCAACCAATAAATTTCTACAAATAACTGATTATTATATATAGGTAATTAACTGGCGATTTAAAATTCAATAATAAATTAAATGACAATATAGCTAATTAGCTGCATCTGCCCAAAATGGTTTTGGCACCTTCATATGAAATAGCAATGCACGAGTAGTTTCAAGTAGATGACGATTGTTTCTCTCAGCAACCCCATTCTGAGATGCAGTGTCAACACATGAAGTCTCAAGCAACATACCATGATGAGTTGTGCTAAAAGTATGAGATGTGTACTCTCTAGCATTATCACTCCTTAGGGTTTGAATATTTTTCTTAAATAGATTTTGAATTTCAGTATGAAAATCACAGAAAATAGAAAACACTTCAGATCTCTCCTTCATTAGAAATAACCATGTAACACGAGAATAATCATCTACAAAAGTTACAAAATATTTAAAACCAGATTTAGATACAGTAGATAATGGTCCCCAAATATCTGAATGTACAAGTTCAAATGCTGCACTTACACGTTTATTTATTCTTGGTTTAGAACTACTACGATGAAGTTTAGCGTAATGACATGGTTCACAATTAAGAGTAGAAATGTAATTGTATTGAGGACATAAGTGTTTGAATAGAGTAAGAGAGGGATGACCAAGTTGCTGATGAACTTTGATAGCTGAATCTATACTAGAACATGCTACTGGTAAAGTGTCCAGGATGTGAAGACCACCAGATTCATATCCTTTACCAATAGTTTGCCTCGTCATAAGACCCTGAAAGACACATTTTTCAAGGAAGAAAGATATGCTACAATTCATACTCTTGGTTAGTTGACTGACTGATAGCAAGTTGTAAGATAGTGATGGTATGAATAAAGCAGATGTCAATGGTGGTGAAATGTTTATATTACCAGTACCTTGTACATTAGACTGAGATCCATCTGCAAAAATAATAGCTTAACCATGTTAATTCATTTTAAGATATGTAAATAATCTAGAGTTACCTAACATATGATCAGTTGCTCCAGAATCGATAACCCATTTAGATGTCTGCTTATCTGTATTAGCTAGAGTAGATACTGATACAGATGATGAAAAGGCACTAGATGGCTTTTGAAATGATTCTTGATACTTTGAGCATTTATCAAATTCCTCAGCAGTCATGAGCACTGTTTTATTAGCATTAGAAGCTCCTTGATTTCTTTGATTATTGGATTAAAGTTTTCTACATTCATAAATTAAGTGGCCTGGCTTCTTGCAATATGAACATATTTTATTATTTGGTCTCCACATATTTCTTTGAGGTCTCCATGATTGTGTTGGTGGGGTTCTCCATGATTCTGGTCGTTGTGAGGAGTTCCATGGTGGTCCGAAATCTGGTGGTGGTTTCCATGAATTGTGATAAGCAGTAGGATTATTACTTGAACAAATCAATGCATTATTAATAACATTGTTATTAGATGAAGTAGATGAGTTTTCAGTTTGAAGTATGCGGCTAAAAACTTCTTGAGTGAAGAGATTGAAGATCTAAACAAGATTTGTGATTTAGCTGAATCGAATTCTGATGATAATCCAGCAAGAAAACTCATTATAGCCATTTGTTCCCTTTGTTGTTGTTGAATCTTGATTTCAGTACTCATAGGTAACAACTCATTCAATTCTTCATAGGTTTGTTTAAAACTCGTGAAATAGTTGGTGAGATTTTGATCTCTTTTCTCTGCTCTGTAAAAAGCTTTACATACATCAAACATCCGAGTTAAATTTCCTTTACCAGAGTAGAGAAACTAAACATAATCCATCAACTCCTTTAGAAATTCACAATGATTAATCAAATTTTTCACTTCATTATCAATTGAATTTCGTATTTGTAAAAATAATCTTGCATTTTCTCTTAACCATATCACATCATTAGGTTCCTCTGTTGTTGGAGGATCATTAATCAAATGATAATCCTTATCTATACTGCGGAGATAAAGCCGGATAGTTTTACTCCACTCCAGATAATTTGAGTTAGTTAGCTTTCGGTCTATTATTTTTGACATGATTGGTAATACATTGATCATCGCTGAGCTTTTATTTTCAGTCATGGTGAAACTTGACAAAACCCTAGATCTGATAGATCTGAATCGAGATATGATAAACTCTAGATTGATAAACTCTGCTCTGATACCATGAAATTAACTTCTCAGAAATATAGAAATCAGATTGGCAACATATAAAATCACCATTGTTTTTCTATTTTTTTATATATCAGAAAAGAAAAATGAAGTAAAAGATGAATACAAGTTCGGATACACTGATACGCTACAGTAAGATGCAAAGAAATCATATTGGTTAATGGGCTGATAACAGGCAAATGGGCTGAGCATCATGATATACATATTATTTGTGTTATTTCATAATAGTTAATAATGTTGCTAATTTAATTAAGTTAAGATAACTATATATATCTTAATTATTTAGTTAATTACAAAAGTTATTAAATAAAATTTAATAATGTAATTAAGTAAATGATTAAGATAAATGGTTTAAACATTTAATTAATTAAAGTCTTGAGTAATTAAAGGATAATTAATTAATTCCAATAATTAATTAAAATAATAATAAATGGCATGGAATTAATTAATGACAATTAAGCAGGATTTATAATTAATTTAATTTAATTTATGATTAAATTAAATTAATTAGAAATGGTGTGACCAGTTATCTATCTTATGGATGGTTAAATCGTATTGAATGCTTTGGGTTGATTAATATCTCAAGTATGTTAATCTATGATATTCATCCGGGATTACTACAGGAAATTCATCTGGGATTACTCTACGATTTCCTCCCACTTGACCAAACTGACAAGGAAGGGAACGAAGTTTAAATGGAATCCTAAGTATGAAGAAGCGTTTCTGGATCTGAAGGCAAGGTTAACTAGTGCACCTGTTCTGGCTATTCCAGATGGAAGGAGTAAGTTCAAAGTTTACACTCATGCTTGTGGAGTAGGGCTTAGTGCGTTTCTGATGCATAATGGAAGAGTGATTGCATACGCGAGTAGGCAGTTGAAGCCGCATGAGAAGAACTACGCTACTCATGATTTGGAATTGATAGCTATCGTCTTTGCGCTGAAGATATGGAGGCATATCTGATGGGTGAGAAGTTCGAGATATTCACCGATCATAAACCCTTAAAGTAACTTTTCTCCTAGAACGATTTGGACCTAAGGCAGCAGAGATGGGTTGAATATTTGGCATCATATGATCTAGACATTCTCTATACTCTGGGAAAAGCAAATGTAGTGGCGGACGCTTTGAGTTGAAATGCGACTTTGGCTATTTTGGAAGTTATTCCATCTCTACAGGAAAGGATCGTGAGCAATCAAATGAAGGAAAGAACTTTAGAGGAATTCATTGTTGGAGCTAAGGAAGGTCGGCTTTTAGATTTCAAGATAGACGGTCAAGGAGCTTTAGGAATTAATGGACGATTGTGTGTGCTAGACGTGGATGGATTGAGGCAAGAAGTTTTGTTGGAAGGCCACAAATCTAGATTAAGTATCCATCCAGGGATCTCGAAGATGTATAAGGATTTGAAAAGATTTTTCATGTGGCCGGGCATGAAAAAGGATATTGCTGTCTTTGTAAATGGATGTGCGAATTGTCAACAAGTGAAGGGTGATCAGCAGAAGTCTGTGGGACTGTTGCAACCTTTGGAAATTCCTAGGTGGAAATGGGAAATGATATCGATGGACTTCATCGATGGGTTTCCAAGAACCAGAAAAGGAGATGGGGGAGTGTGGGTAATGTAACAACCCGAAATTTTCGAACCCGAAGATTCCAGATAGTTATGAAAAAGAAAAAAAGAGATAGAAGAAGAAGAACAGAAACCCCAAACATCTCACATTCGCAGCGGATAAAATATAATAATAAAAAATAATAACAGTTTACAAAAAGAATACTATCTGTCCATTACATTTAATATACATCAGAGTTTCACATTTATACAGTCACTGAATATATATATATATATATATATATTTATCATGTCTCAGATAACAATAAAATAAATACAACAGAAGTGCTCTACACGTTCTCGCCATCCAGCTCGCCTCCTGAACTCCAGAACGTCCGACCTGAAAATCTGTAATACTCGGTCTGACCCGAGCATTACACCAAAGTAACACCCGGGTCAGGCTGGAAACCAGCGTGAGTAAACCCAACTAACATGGAATAACAAAACAATCAACTTATATAAACCCGGTGTAACTTGTCAATTTAACCAATTCACAATTTGCTATAAGCAATGCTTATTTCACATATGAATTCCAAGTACCAAACTTAGGTAAAACCATCCAATTTATTTCAGCCTATTGATTTCTCAAATCAATTTATAAAATTCAAAGCGGTTTCGGGTATTTCCCAATACCGACTCTAGTCTCTTTGAAACTCATGTCATCCTAACCCCAAATTTATTCAAATGAAATATACAACATTTCATAGATATCAACTCATTTAACATCTAATACCATTCAACCCTCCATAAGAAATGCTTAATCACATACAAATTTAATTGATCTTGATTTAAATTATTAGCCTCAACCACTTAGATTTCTTTATTTAACATTAATTAATTTCTAATCAATCAACCAATAATTCCTTCATTATTCATCTTAATTAACCACACTGTATTCATTATCCTTCAATCGCAATAAGTAATTAATTCTCAATTAATTACACAAATAATCTTTTACTCTTCCATATTCTTACATCGATCCTTTCTTAATTACTTAAATTGATTTTCTTATAACCTCTATTGATCAATTATCCTTGAATTAATCATATTCCTTAATTTATTCCTTCAATTAACCCATCCTGGATCAATTACTCTAAGTAAATAACCCTTTTATTTGCTTTAATCAATTAATTATCCATTGGTTAATTATTCTTACTTAATTTAACCTTTAACTACAAATTTAAATTACTTAATCCTTAACACATCAATCCTTAATAAATTACTCTTTTAAATTTCTTACATTAAGTCCTTATTACTTATTAATTTTCATTTAGTGATTTCCCATTAATCACCCACCTTAATTGATGATATCTAGTAATTATTCTTTTATATAAGTAGTTCTGTCAATAAATTCCAATTAAGTAATTTACTTTTAATTAAATTATCATTCTTAATTGCGGAAATTTAACACATTGATAAATCAACCCTTTTATATTGTCTCTTCAAATTAATTAACAAACTATCTTAATAATTAAATTCAGTATTTACCCCTTACTATTCATCCACCATCATTCTTACTAATAATTTGCATTCATTCAATTCCATTAATAAATCATTTAAAGATCTATAGGAATTTCCTACTATAATCGCCTGGAAATCTTTAACCAACAATTTACCCGAGCTACCCTTAATTTTTCTCAGCATACTCATTATGGAATGAAATAAAATAAGTAGATATTCACAATGAAAAAGTGATCAGCCAAGAGAAAGCGATGAAGACCTCCATGAAAACAGTGGCCGCATCCTTTCACCATTGTTCGACTGTTTAGGGTGCAAACCCTAATCGCCTGATTGCGTAACACTTAAAGTCGTCGCCGCGTCGAACTATACAGCCCCAAACTGCCTCGATCCCCAACACACGTTCGAGACCATCAGTAAACCCCTCCCCTCGGCCTATGCCCGTCGACATCGTCACGCCCCTTCACTCGAAGCCGAAGTCACAGCATAGCTCACACACCACAAACGCACCCTCAACCTTAACTTGCCCTAATTGCGCGCGCGACCTGCTCAATGTCGCACCTCACACGAGCACAATCTTGTTTCGTCTCATTGATTTGGTCAGAGGATTTGAAAGTGGGGATCGCGATTCATAGAATGAGACGAACGGCTCGGCTTCTATTTTTTTTTTTTATGGGTTTCGGTTCCTGATGGTGGATATAGAAGGAACAGGTAGGTTATAAGATGGAGGAAGCTTCTTGAATAAGCGGTAGTAAAAATATCTGTGAGCATTTAACTTTAAGTTCTATTATATTAAAAAAAACTTCTAAAACGTCTCAATAATTGCCATTAAAAATTATGAACTCTTCTCAAGCAATGCCGCTAGGCGACTATAGGGTTTTACCCGCGTTCCGAACACAACGGAACGTGTTTCGGCGGCTAACTCGATCGTATGCGCGAGTTACAGAAGAAAACGATCGGTTTTAAATTAAATCGATTAAAATATATCTAAGCGTTTCGAGCTGTCAGGGTCAAACGACAACTCCAATTGCTACGAAAATTGAAATCCGATAATAACTAACTATTACGGATCCAATAAAACTAGTTTCGTCAAATTCCGAGACTGTGCCTCGGAAGGCTATTTTTAAATTCAGTTTACACGCTATATTATTAAAACTGAACAAATCACCTTTAAATTAAATTCCAACCATTCTATTATCTTCGGAATTATCATTATAAATTTTATAAGCCTTCAAATTATTTTGAACAGGCTTAGAATTTCAGGTTCAACAATTTACTCTATCCAATTATTAAAACCAATATTTAAACTATATAATTTAATGATTTAATTATCAAGTAAATATTGATATCTTGAATTCAAGTTAAAATTAACCTATAAATATTTTAAAAATCAATTAATTATTCAAATTTAAATTGCTAGAAATTTTGGATCGTCACATTCCTCCCCCCCCCCCTTGAAAGGATTTCGTCCCCGAAATTACTAGTTAGGGAGAATAGACCAATAGCCGTTTACCTTTTCCCAAAACTCACAATTAATTTTCTATCAACTATCCTATATGAAAGACTCATTATCACCTTAAGCAACTTCCCAAACCTTCCATAGTTTCAAACGACATTAATTTACTTCACTTATTTACGTTTAAGTTTAAAATCAAATTTTGAATTATCAAAATTTCTCATAATTTTTCTAACTCCCTAAATTCCCGAAATTTTTTGCCAGTGTCTCCTTTGCGCGGCTAGCTCGGTACTACTACAAAAGGCCTCTATGGGCTTCCAAATCTCAAAAAGAAACAAAAGCCAAGTAGCTACACCAAAAACCCAATCCATTTCATACAGAATTTAAAATACATACCTTTTTGTCGGCCAATTCAAATTTATCATTTGGAATCAAATCCAATTCCTTTTTCCCATTTAATACCTGCATGACCTACTTAGCAATAATATCCAATCATAGCCCTTCCAAATCTTTACATACTTTTCCTTACAGATGTTTTCATACCCATTTCTATTCAAATTGTTTTTCACCGTTTCATATGAATTCAATTTATTTTCGATTTCTAATATTGAGTTTTATTTTTCATTTAAACTGGTTCATATTAATTTCATTTACTAGTTTACTTAAATTTCCAATTTGAAATTGTTTGTCGTTAACCAAAATTTTCCAAAAATTTTCTAACTCCAAAAATTTTCAGAAAATTTTGACAGAGTCTCCTTTGTACGGAGGAGCTTTTGCAATTTGACAAAAGATATAAATATGTATACATCGACCCACCCGGTCGGAAAAAGTAAAAACAGTTCATATTTCCTATTTTAATTGCGTAGGAGTACCTTATTTAGCATTTAAAGCAAGCAGCTTATTAATTTAAGCAATTAGCGCAATCCAAACCAACCAAACAGTTTTCAGGTACCTGTACTTACTCAACTTAAATATGTAAGTGCCATATATATGAAGTTTATAACTTTCTCTTGCTTAAACAACTGCAACACATCAATTCTAAAAGAAATGCATTCTAAATAACTTCCGCAAGCGTTTTATATGATTTCAAAACTAATTCCATTGTTTTCAACTAAATTTATATGCCATTACATTCAATTTTAATGGTTTACAATGCAATTGCTTGCACTCAATTTATTTTTAAGCAAAACAAACTCGTATTGATAACAATTGATTCAAAAATCAATTATATTTTCTTTCACTAATTCATAGAATTTAATTAAATCTCGTTTACGTTAAACGACAATCATTTCTACGCAATTTGATAATATCCATGTGAATAAATAATTACTTAAGTTTTATAACCAATTAAAATTGATTCCAACTCAATTTTATTTACTTCAATTCCATTTTAATTTATTCACACCCATTTACTTAATTCGCCACATTCCATTCTTGTATACTACTAGCCATTCCCAAATTAACTAAATTCAAGCTTCAATTAATGGGCTTTCATCCCTATTCGAAGCCATGTTTCCAAAAATTTAAGCTTAAATTAATTTACTTTAATTTATTCCAATATCATCTTAAGCTTACTTCTATTTGATTCTCATTTAATCAACTTTCATTAAATTCAGTAAGCCCATCCATTTTAAATTTTAAATTTTAATTCATCTTCTCAATTTATCAAAATGATATCCAACCACATACTGAACACATTTATACTTCAAATTAATACATCACCAAATTTAAGTTCAGTCTGATCAATTAGACTTCATCCATTTATCATTCAACTCAATTAACCCGTTTTAAAAATTTTAATTTGCTTACTTAATTCATTTTCGAATTTATTTTATTAATACATGGCCATTCTCAATTTTTTTTTCTATTCACTTGGATTTTATTGTAATTAAACCATGTCTATTATAAATAAATTCCATATGACAACACTTCTCTTATATCTAATTTACTAGCAAATTTCATTAAATATTTTTCAAATCACCTTTGAATTTTATTTGTAATTCAACCCATCACATTTTTCAATCCAATTCTATTTTATTTTTTATTTTACAACATCCTTACCTATTTAATTCATTAACAAATCTAAGTCGAATTCTAATGACACATTCATTTCCAAACTCCATTCTTAATTTACAATCCATGTATTTACCCGATTTAAATTTTATTAACGTACTCAATCAAACAATTATTCAACCAATTAGCTTATTTCCAACTTCTAAATCAAGATTCGATTTTAATTACAAAATCACTTCATTGAAATTCTAGTTTGGATTTCCTTTTTATTTTCCCAAAATTCCAACACCCTTATTTAAAATTTTAGAAATGCTTTTAAATTCACAACATACTTAATAAAATAGCTCTTTTATAAAAATATTTCTTATAACCCGATGTCTCAACCAGTCCATCCTTGTTCTCACAGAAATTCAATCATACGTTGATCAGGCGTAGGACTGAAAATCTATAAGTACTTGGTAAACCCGTTTTCAACACCCAGTGAAAATGTTTAGAAAAATAATTCTATTAAAAATATAGAAAACAGTTTTTGAAAATAGAGGAAATATCTTTGGTGACAATGCTCTGAAAATCATCAGCCCCATCCATGGTCGCAGTTAACCCGAAGATTACGTTGCCGTCCCGACAAAATCCACAGATAACTGTAGGCCTCCGCGCCCCACGATTACACCATGGAACCCACGACAGATCGCAGCTACAACTGGGGTTACGTAGCTATCACAGCAAAAACCCATATAACTGTAGGCATCAGCGCCATCGAATTTCGCTGCCAAAAATGAAACTTCTCGACTCCACTTGACCATAGATCGCAATCTACCGATGTTGCGTTGCCTTCCCGGCAAAATCAAGTGTAGACCGTTGACACTCATCCTCCACACGATTTTCGCTATGGTCCCCACAGTAGATCGCAGCGACATCGAGTTACACTATCGTCACGGCATAACCCAAATGCCTCTGTAGGCATCAACGCCATCGACTTACGCTACCCAATAATCCTCAGGAACTAATTTTGTCCGGACTCCTCAGACGATCAACTTTAGAACTCCCCTGGGCTCAAGGCAGCACCACCCGGTGGCACTCCTGAGAAGTTCATTTCAAGGGAGCGCCTTTTTCCCCAGAGCAATCATCAAAACACTTTATACTATACATATAGTATCCTCAAATCATACACCTAGTATGATATCATACAAAGCTCCTTTACACCAAAATCGATTATCCCAGAATCGATAATTCTTAAAATAGGCTTTCCAAAACTCAATATTGATTTTTCCCAAAAATCAAAAGCCTTTCCCAAAATCCTCATAAGATCCTTTATATATATTTAGATATATATAAATTTTTAAAACTTTGGATCCTTACTTTCTTGTATAAAACTTATACTCCAAACACTTTCAAAAACCATAGAAATATCCAATTTCCATCTTTATTCATTTCATATTTCTCAAAATATTCTTTCAGTTCAAAAGAACCATTTCATATTCCTTATTCACCTTTACATTAATCCCCATTTGGATTATTACTTCTATCCTTATCTAAGTTGGGTACTTTAATTAATAACAGTTTGAACTCCGATCGGTTTAGAAAAATAGCTTGAAAATTTTAAAAATAGGTAAGTAGTTGAAAAATAATTATTAGTTTGCAAAATAATTGTAAGATAGTTAACTAATTATAAAATAGTTGGAAAATAATTAAATAGTTATAGAAATCTTAATAATTGCAAAATAGTTGTAAATTAGTAATTAATTTGTAACATAGTTGAAATATAGTAATAAATTTAGAAAACGGTTGAAAAATGGTTGAATAGTTCCAAAATAATTGTAAAACAAGTATAAAATAATTTGGCTTTAAAAAGAAAGGTTGTATATATTTAATAGCTTAGAAACAATACGTTTATATTAAGACAATTTATATTGAAAATAGCCCAGAGTCAAACTGTTCACTTTCCCAACATTTCAATTTAAATTTTCACTCCCATTTGAATTAACCAATTCCAATTTAAATAATCTTCAATTTCCATTGAAATTGATTTTACTCCAATTCAAGTTGAATCAATCATGATTTCTTTTCCAATTCAAATTAAATTCTATTTGATCTTTAAACTTGTATAACTTAATTATAATTTCAATTTTACAATTACTATTTAATATCAATAACATTCACATTTTGCTTTAACTCGGAATTATACATTTCATTTAGTCAATATATGTTTATTATTCCATAAACATTTAATCAAGGTGCCAGAGTTTAAACAAATTTCCAAAATTTCAATATCACCTTAGAATTCAACTATATCCAAAATTCTTTGATAAATTCAATTAACCCTTTTTGAATTTCAAATCCAAACCCAATTCACAAACAATTCCAATTTAAAACAATTTGGTAGCAAAATTTCTCTTTTAGAAACTCGAAAATGAACATCGATGATGCTGTAGTCATCACCGACGTTATTTTCCAGTGACCGAAAGAGTTTAATGCTTTTATCTCTTTAAAAACATTTCCAAACATTTTTAATTTCAAATCTTCCAGATTTCAAGTCCAACACAAAATATTTTTGAAATGATATTATTATTTCTCCAAAACCTTTGGAAACCATTTTCAAATCCAAAGGAATTTTAAATTTTCCCAAAAATTCCAAATTCACAATCCATCCAATTCATATTTAAACATTTCCCTGGAATTTTCATCTTACTTTATTTGCAAATATTCTCTGGAATTCTATTTCAACTTATAATCTCATTTATTTATAAAGTTTATTTCAATTAATAAATTACATTTACAATCTATATTTCAAATTCCTTTTTAATTTTAAACCAATTCCACTTTAATTAGAATTCCAAAGTTATTCCAATTACTTTGGACTAATATTTATTCAATTGAACTCACTTCAATTTCAATCATTCCAATTCAATCCAATTCAAATCTCCATTTAAATTTTTGAACTTATACATCTTCAATTCCAAATTCAATTAATCCAAATCGGATTCAATTTGAATGAGTTCAATTCCAACTTCAATTTTAAACCATCTCGAATTATATAATTCGAGCTAAGTTCTCAAAGATTAGTTTAACCTTTTTAAACCAAATTTAACTTGTTCATTTAAAGTTTCAAACAATTCTAATTTCTGAGTTCTAATTCTAGAACTTCATTTTTAATTAATTTAATTTTAATTTGGTTGTATTATATTCCTTCTTCACTTAGTACCAATTTAAGATTTCAATTTGATTGTATTACAGTACTTCTTAATTTAATTCCAATAATTTAACAACCAATCTCCTTAATATTTATTAGAAGAAGATATAGCTTTATATATCAAATTACATTCTTATATAAAATCATTTAAAACCTTTATATAAGAAAATAACAAGTACGCGCTCATATATATATATATATATATATATATATATATATATATATATATATATAGTCACTCAACTCATTATAGAGTACTACAGACTCTATTAAATGAGTAATCCCTACCAGAGCCAAGGTTCTCGCTTAACCTCTCAGCTCTGATACCAACTGTAACAACCTGAAATTTTCGAACCCGAAGATTCCAGATAGTTATGAAAAAGAAAAAAAGAGATAGAAGAAGAAGAACAGAAACCCCAAACATCTCACATTCGCAGCGGATAAAATATAATAATCAATAATAATAACAGTTTACAAAAAGAATACTATCTGTCCATTACATTTAATATACATCAGAGTTTCACATTTATACAGTCACTGAATATATATATATATATATATATATATATATATCATGTCTCAGATAACAATAAAATAAATACAGCGGAAGTGCTCTATACGTTCTCGCCATCCAGCTCGCCTCCTGAACTCCAGAACGTCCTACCTGAAAATCTGTAATACTCGGTCTGACCCGAGCATTACACCAAAGTAACACCCGGGTCAGGCTGGAAACCAGCATGAGTAAACCCAACTAACATGGAATAAAAAAACAATCAACTTATATAAACACGGGGTAACTTATCAATTTAACCAATTCATAATTTGCTATAAGCAATGCTTATTTCACATATGAATTCCTAAGTACCAAACTTAGGTAAAACCATCCAATTTATTTCAGCCTATTGATTTCTCAAATCAATTTATAAAATTCAAAGTGGTTTCGGGTATTTCCCAATACCAACTCTAGTCTCTTCGAAACTCATGTAATCCTAACCCCAAATTTATTCAAATGAAATATGCAACATTTCATAGATATCAACTCATTTAACATCTAATACCATTCAACCCTCCATAAGAAATGCTCAATCACATACAAATTTAATTGATCTTGATTTAAATTACTAGCCTCAACCACTTAAATTTCTTTATTTAACATTAATTAATTTCTAATCAATCAACCAATAATTCCTTCATCATTCATCTTAATTAACCACACTGTATTCATTATCCTTCAATCGCAATAAGTAATTAATTATCAATTAATTACACAAATAATCTTTTACTCTTCCATATTACTTACATCGATCCTTTCTTAATTACTTAAATTGATTTTCTTATAACCTCTATTGATCAATTATCCTTGAATTAATCATATTCCTTAATTTATTCCTTTAATTAACCCATCCTGGATCAATTACTCTAAGTAAATAACCCTTTTATTTGCTTTAATCAATTAATTATCCATTGGTTAATTATTCTTACTTAATTTAACCTTTAACTACAAATTTAAATTACTTAATCCTTAACACATCAATCCTTAATAAATTACTCTTTTAAATTTCTTACATTAAGTCCTTATTACTTATTAATTTTCATTTAGTGATTTCCCATTAATCACCCACCTTAATTGATGATATCTAGTAATTATTCTTTTATATAAGTAGTTTTGTCAGTAAATTCCAATTAAGTAATTTACTTTTAATTAAATTATCATTCTTAATTGCGGAAATTTAACACATTGATAAATCAACCCTTTTATATCGTCTCTTCAAATTAATTAACAAATTATCTTAATAATTAAATTCAGTATTTACCCCTTACTATTCATCCACCATCATTCTTACTAATAATTTGCATTCATTCAATTCCATTAATAAATCATTTAAAGATCTATAGGAATTTCCTACTATAATCGCCTGGAAATCTTTAACCAACAATTTACCCGAGCTACCCTTAATTTTTCTCAGCATACTCATTACGGAATGAAATAAAATAAGCAGATACTCACAATGAAAAAGTGATCAGCCAAGAGAAAGCAATGAAGACCTCCATGAAAACAGCGGGCACATCCTTTCACCCTTGTTCGACTGTTTAGGGTGCAAACCCTAATCGCCTGATTGCGTAACACTTAAACTCGTCGCCGCGTCGAACACTACAGCCCCAAACTGCCTCGATTCCCAACACACGTTCGAGACCATCAGTAAACCCCTCCCCTCGGCCTGTGCCCCTCGACTTCGTCACGCCCCCTCACTCGAAGCCGAAGTCACAGCACATCTCACACACCAAAAACGCACCATCAACCTTAACTTTCCCTAATTGCGCGCGCGACCTGCTCAACGTCGCACCTCACACGAGCACAATCTTGTTTCCTCTCATTGATTTGGTAAGAGGATTTGAAAGTGGGGATCACGATTCATAGAATGAGACGAACGACTCGGCTTCTATTTTTTTTTTATGGGTTTCGATTCCTGATGGTGGATATAGAAGGAACAGGTTGGTTATAAGATGGAGGAAGCTTCTTGAATAAGCGGTAATAAAAACATCTGTGAGCATTTAACTTTAAGTTCTATTATATTAAAAAAACTTCTAAAACGTCTCAATAATTGCCATTAAAAATTATGAACTCTTCTCAAGCAATGCCGCTAGGCGACTATAGGGTTTTACCCGCGTTTCGAACACAACGGAACGTGTTTCGGCGGCTAACTCGATTGTATGCGTGAGTTACAGAAGAAAACGATCGGTTTTAAATTAAATCGATTAAAATATATCTAAGCGTTTCGAGCTGTCAGGGTCAAACGACAACTCCGATTGCTACGAAAATTGAAATCCGATAATAACTAACTATTACGGATCCAATGAAACTCGTTTCGTCGAATTCCGAGACTGTGCCTCGGAAGGCTATTTTTAAATTCAATTTACACGCTATATTATTAAAACTGAACAAATCACCTTTAAATTAAATTCCAACCATTCTATTATCTTCGGAATTATCATTATAAATTTTATAAGCCTTCAAATTATTTTGAACAGGCTTAGAATTTCAGGTTCAACAATTTACTCTATCCAATTATTGAAACCAATATTTAAACTATATAATTTAATGATTTAATTATCAAGTAAATATTGATATCTTGAATTCAAGTTAAAATTAACCTTTAAATATTTTAAAAATCAATTAATTATTCAAATTTAAATTGCTAGAAATTTTGGGTCATCACAGGTAATCGTAGACAGACTGACCAAGAGCGCTCACTTTATCCAAATTAAGGCAACCAGAACTACAGCTTCTTTAGCAGAGATTTTCCTGAAAGAGATCGTCAGGTGGCACGGATTTCCCATCAACATAGTGAGTGACCGTGACCCCATTTTTGCCAGCAAATTTTGGGAAGCTCTAGAGACAGCTTTTCGAACGAAGTTGTATTTAAGTATATCTTATCATCCTCAAACCGACGGTCAAACAGAAAGGCTGAATCGTATTCTTGAAGATATGTTAAGAGCTTGTATCTGGATTTCGGAGGATCTTAGGAGGACCATCTACACTTAGTAGAATTCTCGTACAATAATAGTTATCAGGCAAGTATTAAGATGTCACCATATGAAGCTTTGTACCGAAGACGCTTTAAATCACCGTCTTGTAAGGTAAAATCCGGAGATTGTCTTGTTCTTGGTCTAGACTTGTTTCGAGAGGCATCTGCGAAGGTTAAATTGTATTGAATGCTTTGGATTGTTTAATATCTCTAGTATGTTAGTGTTAGCACCAAAATTGGTCACTAACACCCTTGAGTAGAGTTATGTATAGAGATTAATGAAGAGATTAAATTAGAACTGAAAAATAGTGTAATTCAATGTCAAAAGAACAATAAAAACGAGAACACCAGATTTATAGTGGTTCGGCGTAATTGCCTACATCCACTTTGAGTTTGATCTTTATTGCTTTCTCAATTACTTGAATACAGATACAATCCGTAAATCAATCACTTGAATACAAGTTTGAATTAAAAAGAGGAGAGTATAAAAAATGGCAGAGTCTCCCAGTGTTCCCGGAAAAAGGTCCCTTTTCAGTGTGCCACTGCCCTTCTATTTATAGACGAAGATGGGTTGGGCTTCTCTGGTGGGCCTGGTGGCTGAATATCTCGGTCCAAATGGAATAAGCCCTGTGTGCCGACCCAAACATGTCGAACAGCCAAATGCCGAACCTCCATCTCTATGACGAAAGAAGTGAGGCCGGACGCTCTACATGCCGAACACCCATTGGTGCCGAACGACTCTGGACGACGAACGATAGGTGATGGACGAACGAGATTTGTGCCGAATGAGGTGAGGTGTTGAGTGAGGGGTGCAGGCCGAACGAGGCTGGAATGCCGAATAGTCTAGGAATGCCGAGTGAAGCATGAATGCCGAGCGCTCCAGAAGCCGAACGCTCTTTAATACCAGTTGACCCAGTCATGCCGAACGTACCTTGTGGTGCCGAACGTCCATGGATACCGAACGTTCCTCATACGCCGAACGTTCTTGGTGCCGAGTGCTCCTATATGTCGAGCATTCCATATATGCTGAACAATATACAATATCGAACGTTTCTCAATGCCGAGCGTCTATCTAACGCCGAATGCTCTTGATTGCCAAAACATGTCGACTGCACCAACCCCGTATATCCTCAGGCTCTTCTTGGTCAGAATCTTGTCTAGTGCTAATGATAATTTCTTCAACTGCCATCTTGAAGCCGAGCCAAGGTGCCGGTTAACACTTGCCCCCCAAAGTGTGTCGTGTGAAGCAACGCGACATGCTTTGAATCAACGAATATTCCTTGTCTCTAGATAGAAATCCATCGTGTTCCTTGAAGAGTCATTATCCTTTAATTTGACCCTCCCAAGGGGTCGTATCCTTCTTTGGTCATCATGATGCTTGGTTGATTCCCAATGTTATAAATCCAGCGTTATGGTTCATCAGGGCAATCCGTGTCTGATTCTACAGTGGTAGTAAGCTTCGGCTATTTGATCTAGCCTTTTCTTAATAACCCCAGGCGAGAATTCAATTTATGTTGATTTCAAGAAGTCAAACTTTTTCGGATGTACGCATGCATGTTTGGGTACATGTCCTTGCCATTGGCTCTCGGATGTGTTTTATATGCTCATAAGTCCTTGCCAATTCCACCTAGTTAATAGCATTTCAATTGCGATTCCTTATTTGTATTTTCTCAAAGTAGTAAGCAAGGGTGAATGGAGTACGGCCAGTCACGGATCCATGGGTAGTTCTATAAGCCCATAGTGTTGTTGGGAGTTCGTCCACCCACTTGACTTTAGCCTTTTCCAAACTTCTCTCCAGAACAGGCTTTATGATTTTGTTTACATCGTCAACCCAGAAGATGATTTCAATGCCCCAACGTGGCAAACGGCTATAGACTAGCTATTTGAATAATTTCCATCGGTGGGGTTCTTGGATTTTTTGCAAACATCTTGCACTCGTCACATTGTCTAGCATGATCAACTGCATCCGGATTGATAGTTGGCCAGTAATACTTGTAGCAGAATATTTTCTTTATCATGGTTTTCCCCTTGATGCTATCGCCACATTTTTCTTCATAGACTTCCTTCAGGACTCGTTTTATCTCATCATGGGATTAGCACCAGAGTAAGAGGGTCGAGGATCCCCTTCGATACATTATTCCGTTGTCCATTATATATCGCGAAGCCTTACGAATGACTTGTCATCTTTCGCTCATTCTTTCGGCTAAGACCCTATGTAGTAAGTATTGCTTAATTAGGGTCATCCATGATTCCGTATCGATTTCGGTTTCTAACACGAAATCTTCCTCCATCATATTTATACTCGGAGTATGTAAGGTTAGAACGGAACCAATCCCTTTTGCTGGGCATCGCCAGTGCTCACAAATTTGGCCAATGAATCAGCTGCTCTATTTTGCTCACGTGGGATATGTGAAATATCATAATACTCGAGATTCACTAAAAGCTCCTAAACTCGGACCAAATACGGGGCAAGTCTCTGCCCCCTTGCTTGGTAGTCTCCTCGCACTTCATACACCACCAGTTGCGAGTCACAAAAGATTTGAACTAATCTTACTCCCAGTTCTTTGATGAGTCTTAAGCCGGCAATCAATGCTTCATAGTCGGCTTTGTTATTTGTTGCTGGGAATTCAAGCTTCAAAGCATAATAAGCTGATTGGTTTTCAGGAGTCACAAGAACTATGCCAACCCCCGAACAACGGTCGTTAGATGCCCCATCAGTGTATATCTTCCATCGAACGGGAGGTATGACATTGTGGTCATTTGATTCGTCTGACATAGTAAATTCAGCAATGAAGTCAGCTAGTGCTTGTCCTTGTACGGCCCTTCACGGTAGGTAAGTAATATCGAATTGACTTAGTTCGATGTTCAATTTAACATCCTTTCGGGAGTTTCCGGTCATTGGAGTACCTGTCGCAGGGGTTGATTAGTGTAAACACCGATTGAGTGTGCCTGGAAGTATGGGCGAAGCTTGCGTGATGCAATCACTAAGCAATAAGCTAATTTCTTGATCTTGGGATAATTTCTCTCTGCCCCTGTCAAGCGTTTACTGACATAATATACTTGCTTTTGGACTCGGTCCTCCTCATGAGCCAGAGCCGTACTGATAGCGTGCTGGGATACTGCCAAGTATACATATAGCCTTTCGTGGTCGATTGGTTTTAGCACCGGGGGACTCTCCAAATGCCTTACCAGAGCTCGGAATGCTTCCTCACAATCGGATGTCCACTCGAAATTCCTCTATCCTTTCTTGATCACATCGAAGAAAGGAATACACTTGTCCATTGCCCTGGATATGAATCAACTCAGCGCAGCCACCATTCCATTCAAGCTTTGTACTAGCTTCATAGTTCTGGGCACTTGTATGTCTCGGATAGCTTTGAATCTTCTCCGGGTTAGCTTCGATTCCCCGCGCATTCACAATGAAACCCAAAAACTTTCCCGATGCTGCGCCAAATGAATACTTCAAAGGATCGATTTTCATTTCATAATGCCTGAGTATATCAAACATCTCCGCTAAGTCTCGGATGTGGTCGTTTGACTGTCGTGTCTTCACGAGCATGTCATCCACATAGACTTCCATCGTTCTACCAATTTGGTCTTTAAGCATTCGATTCACCAGACGCAGATAAGTTGCTCCTACGATTTTCAATCCAAAAGTCATTACTTCATAGTAATATAGCCCCACATCTCTGACAAAACTTGTGTGTTCTTGGTCTAGAATGTGCATCGGGATGTGATTCTATCTCGAATACTCATCCATAAAAGACAATAATTCGTGTCCGGCCGTAGAGTCGACGAGCTGGTCGATTCTAGGTAAAGGGAAACTACTCTTCAGGCATGATTTATTCAGATCGGAGTAATCAAAACAAGTTCTCCACTTCCCGTTTGCTTTCCTCATAAGCGAAGGGTTAGAAACCCATTCAGGGTAGAGGGCATCACAGATGAACCCATTGGCTTTGAGTTTGTCCACCTCCTCTCTGAGAGCAGCGGACCTCTCCGGGTCCATGCCTCTCCTTTTTTGTTTTATAGGGACGTATTTCGGGTCTATGTTCAACGTATGACTCGCAATAGCTGGAGAAATCCCGCACATATCAGAATGTGTCCAAGCGAAAACGTCTAGGTTCGCTCGGAGGAAATCAGTAAGATCTTCGGCCAATGATGGGTCGAGTTGCGATCCAATCTTAAGGACTTGTGATGGGTCATCCCGGCTAAGTGGTATGTCAATCGTCAGCTCAGCATGTGCGATCCTAGATTCTTTGAGTTCAGATGTAACTATTTTGCATAACATTCGATGTGAAATATGGTTGGGACGGCCAATGTTGATGGTTACTTTGGTCGAATCCTAGAGTCTTGTCATGAGTTATTAAGTCTAATAGTGAAGGGCTCTGAATGCTCTAATAGAATATCAGCAAATGGTCAAAGATCAGGCTTAAAAGCGCATTGAAGGAAATGTTGAGTAGGGGTCAGCCTTGAGTTGCGTGCAACCGTATAACTGGATCTTGCTATGAGTTTGAATTTGCTTGTATTTTTGAGTAACGCACTTCCTATTCAATGTATTCATGATCCTTTACCCGTCCTTCAGGTTGGAGTGAAACTCAATTGCCCATGAACTAAGGTATCGATTTAACGATTCTATCTCTGGATATCCTTTCGGTCGTAGCCTTAAGTAGCTGTAAGCACTATATATAAGTTTCAATACTGAGCTATCGTAGCCAGTCTTTGGATGACCATGCGTCTGCTCCTAGTCTCGGGTTGATAAATGTACTACATGGACGGTTGAGTCTCGTCCTAGCTATGTTTATGTTCTCACCTAAACTCCAAAGACATAGAGTTGATCGGTGAATAGTCGGTTCACATTCATCTTGCTTCTCGCTCGTGCCCCCAGGACTGGGCATACACCGATAAGTAGGAAGGCCAGCCATGCCCACTTTAGCTTTACTCTCTTTCCCATTGAATCGTGGGATCATGTTAGTCGATGGGAGACTAGGTCTCGCCTATCTTGGATTCTATCGTGTTTTTCATTCCAAGGGGAATACTTTGATGCCACGTCAGTTTTAGGGCGTAATTTGGACAGTGGACGATCATTTACGTCCACTTTGGTTCATGCTTTTAATCAGGTCTCGGGGTAAAGTTGGCTACAAATGCAGTCAAGTTATGCTCATCCAGTTTCATACTCCTCCTGACGAATCGAATGAGGGTGCTGGAGAATTTTCGACCGAGTATTCGTAGTTTACCCTCCTTTCCACACTCTGGGGGTCATAGTCTTTCAAGAAACATCCGAATCACATTCGTATATGCTTGGTGCGGATCGGTATTGACCCTCGATCTGAGGTATGATATAGTCGATTGCTCGTACCTTTGGATGCCATTTCGATTGGTTCTGTATTGAGGCCTCCCTGCAGTCGTTGCTTCAAGTTATAAAGAACGCCACGCTAGAGCTATAGTAAGCTGTTGTATTCAGCTTTTAGTGATTCATACCCATGCTCCCGGCATTGATTTGGCCAGGCCACTAGTTGGATGGTCGAACTCCATCCTTAGCGGGTTAAAAATCCTTCGGTCGATTCCATGCCGAAGTTTGCGTAATAGCGAATGGTCGGAATCCAATCGTCTATTTATCGATGTATATACACCACTCTGCATTCTGGTGACTTAGTGTTATTCTCCCCCCGGTTGATTCGCGCCCAATTTGTATTCATGCTTCGGTTCATGCTCCGGGGACTTAGAGATTTGTCGAACGGTTTATGCTTTAGTCCACATTTCAAGACGCAGAGGAGCCGTCTAGAAAGGAGTTGAAGAAGCACAAGAAGTGATTACTATCCTCGTTCAACGAGAGTTAGTTTAAGTCATGTAATTATTTTCATCTATTTCCTTTAGTCCTTGTAAATAGAATGTCGACTCCGAACTTTGGAGGGGTTGTAATAGGAACTCGTTTCTGAATAAAGTTTAGTTCCTTTTTCCTGCTTACAAAAGACTCTTATTGTTCAGTTTTCTTTGTGATTGTGATGTGGATCCAAGCAGTTGTGAGTAACATAGACTTCTCGGTCCATCTTCATATAACTCGGAAACACTTCGGGAGTTGTTGAACTTCCATTCTGTGCTTCGAGCGCTTAGAATACTTTCTAGCCCGTATGTCAGGGATTTGACAAATTCAAGTCATCTGTGTCATAGTTCATATTCAGGGAACTTGGAGATCCGAATCGCTTATATTCGAGTCCGCGCTTTGGGGACTTAGAGTACTCCAGTCCGCATTCTGGGGACTTGGAGGTTCAAGTCATTTATACTCTAGTCCGCGCTCTGGGGACTTAGGGTACTCCAGTCCACGCTCTGGGGACTTGAAGGTTTAAGTCAGTTATACTCTAGTCTGCGCTCTGGGGACTTAGAGTAATCCAGTCCACGCTCTGGGGACTTGGAGGTTTAAGTCAGTTATGTTCTAGTCCGTGCTCTGGGGACTTAGAGTACTCCAGTCCATGCTCTGGGGACTTGAAGGTTTAAGCCAGTTATACTCTAGTCCGTGCTCTGGGGACTTAGAGTACTCCAGTCCACGCTCTGGGGACTTGGAGGTTTAAGTCATGTAGACTCTAGTCCACGCTCTGGGGACTTAGAGTACTCCAGTCCGCGCTCTGGAGACTTGGAGGTTTAAGTCATTTATACTCTAGTCCGCGCTCTGGGGACTTAGAGTACTCCAGTCCGCGCTCTGGGGACTTGGAGGTTTAAGTTGTTTATACTCTAGTCCGCGCACTGGGGACTTAGAGTACTCCAGTCCGCGCTCTGGGGACTTGGAGGTTTAAGTCATTTAGACTCTAGTCCACGCTCTGGGGACTTAGAGTACTCCAGTCCGCGCTCTGGGGACTTGGAGGTTTAAGTCATTTATACTCTAGTCCGCGCTCTGGGGACTTAGAGTACTCCAGTCCGTGCTCTGGGGACTTGGAGGTTTAAGTCATTTATACTCCAGTCCACGCTCTAGGGACTTAGAGTAATCCAGTCCGCGCTCTGGGGACTTGGAGGTTTAAGTCATTTATACTCTAGTCCGCGCTCTGGGGACTTAGAGTACTCCAGTCCACGCTCTGGGGACTTGGAGGTTTAAGTTGTTTATACTCTAGTCCGCGCTCTGGGGACTTAGAGTACTCCAGTCCGCGCTCTGGGGACTTGGAGGTTTAAGTCATTTAGACTCTAGTCCACGCTCTGGGGACTTAGAGTACTCCAGTCCGCGCTCTGGGGACTTGGAGGTTTAAGTTGTTTATACTCTAGTCCGCGCTCTGGGGACTTAGAGTACTCCAGTCCGCGCTCTGGGGACTTAGAGGTTTAAGTCATTTATACTCTAGTCCACGCTCTGGGGACTTAGAGTACTCCAGTCCGCGCTCTGGGGACTTGGAGGTTTAAGTCATTTATACTCTAGTCCACGCTCTGGGCACTTAGATTACTCCAGTCCGCGCTCTGGGGACTTGGAGGTTTAAGTCATTTATACTCTAGTCTGCGCTCTGGGGACTTAGAGTACTCCAGTCCACGCTTTGGGGACTTGGAGGTTTAAGTTGAGAGCAGACGTATTTCCACTCTTTAATTTGTATTCATCTACCGTATCGAGGCTAACGTTGTCGAACGAACAGTCGAACCACATTTGCTCATGGAATTGGATTTTGCCCCCAGCTTGAGGGACGAAATTTGAAAAATGAACGATCGATTCTCGTCCGCTTGGTAATTATAGCTCTTCCAATCGAGTCAAGGAAGGTGGTATATAACAGATGGTTGGATCACATCCGCGTTGGGTTAGATAGCTGAATCTCTTACAATTTGCTTCGTATCTCCTTCTTTTGTGTTGAAGGTAGGATTTGATGTGCAAATGATCAAATCACGTCCACTCTAGACAGATCTTGGCGTCACTGAGTTTCAGAAGAGGCCTATGTATTTTGTCGAACTTTGTTCTATGACTTGATTTGAGTGGACGATCGGGCCATACTCATTCCAAGCCTTGTTCAGGTCTCCGAGTCAAACGTGGAGGTCAATGAATGGATGGTCAATCATGTCGACTTTATATTTGGGCTTTAATCGTGATGAGCTTTTCAATCTCTAGTTCTTGGCCCAAAATTAAAGGCACATGATTGATGATGAGAGATTGAATTATTTTCGTCTAGATGTAACTCCACACGTCCGATCATGGTCTGCGTGGATTGGTTGGTGACCAAATCTGAGTATCCAATTCTTTTTCCCCTGGCTCCTTTCAAAAGGATGTCGGCCGTCAGCAGTCCAATTGATAATCATAGCCCTTTATTAATAGGCATCGGATATTCGCTGCCCGCCATTCTGTAGGACATGTACGTACTATTGAAGCTTTACTTTCTAGATTAGCTTTTCGATCACACCTCAGAGGTGCTTGTAATCGCCCGTGTTAGGATCAGTGAGCATTTGGGAATATACAACATTCCCCTGATTTTATTTAGACTTTGGTGTGCTCTCTCGAGGTTGGTTTCCAGTACCACCCCGAGTCGTGAGTCTTCAAGTAGGGGTTGTCAATTGAATCTTTCAAAGAGCATATGAGCCAAATTTTGAGGTCTTGTTTTGGCTACTAGGATCTACATCCTTAGTCAACGGGCCTTCATTGTTATTTTTCTTAGACTGTTTCGCTCCTCCACACTTTGATTTAAATTCATTTTTGTCATAGAGACGATCCATGGTCATAGGAGGCTCTTCAGCTAACTGGCTGCCAAAACATATATGGAGGTCGATTATCCTCAAGGGTGATCAATATGATATCCCTTTGAGAGTATCGTTCGAGTAGCAGTTGATTGTCCGTTCCCTTGTTGTCGTTCAAAAGCTGTTGCTAGATCCTCTATGCCCCGGTCGATCAGGGGATGTAAGGGAAGTAGATAGAATGTTCATTTATCAAGTTGAGTTTTGAATTCACTATAGGGGTCGTATAAGAGACCGGTGTAACTTAAGTTTGGAACGGTCTGGATGCCGCTCGGCATATATAATACCGTTCGGCATTATAGAGGTGGTCGGCATAGAGGTATGTTCGGCCTGGAAGAGCGTTCGGCCTAGAGGTTTGGATCGGCCTGGAGGAGCGTTCGGCCTAGAGGTATGGTCGGCCTGGACGGGCGTTCGGCCTAGAGGCATGCTTGGCCTGGAGGAGCTTTTGGCCTAGAAGTATGGATCGGCCTGGAGGAGTGTTCGGCCTAGAGGTATGGTCGACCTGGACGAGCGTTCGGCCTAGAGATGTGGATCGGCCTGGAGGAGCGTTCGGCCTGGAGGATCGGCCAGGAGTGTTCTGACAAGATGGTTCGGCCACGAGTGTTCTGCCAAGATGGTTCGGCCAGGAGTGTTCGGTCAAGATGGATCGGCCATGAGTGTTCGGCCAAGATGGATCGGCCAGGAGTGTTCGGCCAAAATGGATCGGCCATGAGCGTTCGGCCAAGATGGATCGGCCACGAGTGTTCGGCCAAGATGGATCGGCCAGGAGTGTTCGGCCAAGATGGATCGGCCATGAGCGTTCGGCCAAGATGGATCGGCCACGAGTGTTCGGCCAAGATGGATCGGCCACGAGTGTTCGACCAAGTGTAACTCGGCATACACCTTTTCTGCAACGATCGGCGTAGACTTTTTCTAGGGCAATCGGTTGAATTGCCTTTAGAGGAGGGTCGGCCTTCATTCAACTTGAGTGCAAACTTTAACATCCAATCGCCAAATCCTGCATACATCAGTGAATCCAATCTACGGCTATCAGATTCCTTTAGATTTCTTTAAAATCTGAGTAGAATAGGAAGTTTTCTATTAGAAAACTAGTTCTATCTCGCGAATATGGAAATCCAATAGTAGATGATGAGATCCAATCAAGCTGAGAATTCAATTCTCAGTGAAAGCACCAAAATGTTAGCACCAAAATTGGTCACTAACACCCTTGAGTAGAGTTATGTAGAGAGATTAATGAAGAGATTAAATTAGAACTGAAAAATAGTGTAATTCAATGTCAAAAGAACAATAAAAACGGGAACACCAGATTTATAGTGGTTCGGCGTAATTGCCTACATCCACTTTGAGTTTGATCTTTATTGCTTTCTCAATTACTTGAATACAGATACAATCCGTAAATCAATCACTTGAATACAAGTTTGAATTAAAAAGAGGAGAGTATAAAAAATGGCAGAGTCTCCCAGTGTTCCCGAAAAAAGGTCCCTTTTCAGTGTGCCCCTGCCCTTCTATTTATAGACGAAGATGGGTTGGACTTCTCTGGTGGGCCTGGTGGCTGAATATCTCGGTCCAAATGGAATAAGCCCTGTGTGCCGACCCAAACATGTCGAATAGCCAAATTCCGAACCTCCATCTCTATGCCGAACGAAGTGAGGCCGGACGCTCTACATGCCGAGCACCCATTGGTGCCGAACGACTCTGGACGACAAACGATAGGTGATGGACGAACGAGATTTGTGCCGAATGCGGTGAGGTGTTGAGTGAGGGGTGCAGGCCGAACGAGGATGGAATGCCGAATAGTCTAGGAATGCCGAGTAGAGCATGAATGCCGAGTGTTCCAGAAGCCGAACGCTCTTTAATACCAGTTGACCCGGTCATGCCGAACGTACCTTGTGGTGCCGAACGTCCATGGATGCCGAACGTTCCTCGTACGCCGAACGTTCTTGGTGCCGAGTGCTCCTATATGCCGAGCATTCCATAGATGTCGAATGATATACAATATCGAACGTTTCTCAATGCCGAGCGTCTATCTAACGCCGAATGCTCTTGATTGCCAAAACATGTCGACTGCACCAACCCCGTATATCCTCAGGCTCTTCTTGGTCAGAATCTTGTCTAGTGCTAATGATAATTTCTTCAACTGCCATCTTGTAGCCGGGCCAAGGTGCCGATTAACAGTTAGTATGTCATATTCTGTGATATGAAATGCTTTGGATTGAGCTATTGATAAATGTGAATCATTTATTTGAATAGTTATCTGTGATGAATTTCTATGTAAATATGAACTTTTGAATTTAAATTAAATTGTTTTACTTAAAAAACTTGGCTTTAAAAGACGGCGTTTGGATTTCGATGATACCGGATCGGATATCAAATTGTTATCCCAAAACCATATCGATCCAAAATAAGCGATAGGTCGTGAAATCTCAAGTGAATGTCGAGATTGAAGATTCAGAATGCAAGGGCAATTTTTCGTTAACTACGAGGGTGATTCCAAATCAACGGATATAGTGCCTTCGGTTTCGTTTGGACCCGAAACAGACTTGTATGGACGAATGCTATCATACCATCGTCAATGGAGGATGATGAGCATTCCAAGATAAGTGTGCTATAAACGTAACCGTAGCCTTAAGCCTTATCAATCGAGAATGGATAAAAAAGGGGATGTGCAGCAAGGCTAAGTGGGTAGCACCCAAGTAGGATAAGATTTTCCCCTGTCTAGATCTCCCTTTTTCGGCTGTGTGAGTGGTTGTTGGCTACAACCGTGGGGTTGCCTTATTCGGACTATCCAGTAAGGGGTAGCTTGGATCTTGTGTTGTAGGGGATCGGGGGGATCCTCGGTACTCTGATCTAGACCAGGTACTATGACGGGCGGTATCCCAGTAGCCTTGCCATTGTATGGAATCCAATCTCCAATAAGTGCCCGTATGGTTTTGATTATGCCCAACTATGTTGGAACGTGAGATGTACGCATTCCAGCTATTTCCTATTTTATATTGAAAACCCTAGACATTATTGTAATATAACTAGATTTCCTATCAAATGTTTTGGTTATCGTAAGGGAAAAAGTTGTCCGTGTTTATTTGCGGAGAGTCTTACGAGATACCTTTGATTTCAAATGATTTTTAAGTTAAACAACTAAAACTGTTTACTCACACCAGACCCATGTCTGACCCGGAGTTTATTTTCTATTTTTTAAACTCTTGGGTACTCAAATTTTTATGACTAGCCAAGTGATGAGGTTGACTTGACGTATTTATATATATATATATATATATATATATATATATATATATATATATATATTCCGTTGTATTAGTAGATCTGTTTTCTTTTTGGATTGTAAGGGAAGGACAGGTCATCACGACTATCTAATATGATGTTGTAACTGAATGACTCTGATGTATGGTGAATATTATGTAATATCTATGCGATGTATATATATTTTTCTGTTTCGCTGTGAGATTCTGATGACTGTTTAGGTCTTTCTTTCTATCTATTTCTTTTCTACCTATTTCTTTCTAAATTACGATACGTCTTTCTATGGAATGAAAGGTGGGTCGTCATAATGTAACGCACTTGTATGAATTTGAAACTACTACAGATTCATGATACATCCAAATTTATATGTATGTGTTAATAATCTACGCTTGTGCGGTTCTCATGGTAGTAAGAAGATGTTATATTGATCGATAAGAAACATGACTTCTCAATTATACGCCTTTTATGTTTCATATTTTTAAAATTACTTTCTTTCTTCATTTAAATGCCCACGACAGACAGTAAAATATGTCGTGCAGGACTTTAACTCAACCGAAGAAGGAAAAGGCGATAAAATGAAATAAGAGTGTTATAACAGCAATACAATATTACTTGATTATGTATTATTCATTTTGCAATCATCACGGTTTTATATAATTATTTTCAAATTGTTCTGAATTTTCAAGAAGCACTACCAATAGCTAAAGACATGCATGAAGAATGGCTTTAAGCAGTTCAGATTTTTGGTGATGCATTTGGTACTTGTAGACGTTAACTTTGAACTATGTTGTATTTTGTTATCATGAATATGTATTGAATTTGGTAACCCATGTATTGAACTTATTTTTTGTTTGTTGATACTTTATTTTGTTATCATGAATATGCGTTACATTTGCTGATTATTATATATTTTCGTTCGTACATTGTTCAAATTGTTATCTATTTAAAGAAGATTCATTTTGATTGTTATTGTTAAAATCTAATAGTGGGCGTATCAAATATATAGTAGAATAAAACATAGCTCCTAAAAAGCGTTATAACTATATGACATAAGTGCTATAAAAAGATAATGCAATGTATGTGGTTACTGTCAAAGGATAGCAACAAATAGGTGTTATTTGTATCTACACATTTTATAGCGGTATATACATGTTGTAAATGGATGTAGAATACACTATAAACATGTTGATATATAGCGCCAAAATGGCGCTATAATGACTATTTTATAGCGGCTATACTGTGCTATGAAATAATGCTCTTCTATAGCCGTTTTTTGGGTATAAATGTATAATTCTTTTTCACAACATGTTGATATACAGCGTTTATCAAACCGCTATAGTTGTGTTTAATAGCGGCTATATGCCGCTATAAAAGACTGTTTTTCTTGTAGTGAACAAAATCATATATACACAAGCACATAATAATCATATGTATAAAGATAAATTCTTTCCCCAAAATTAGAAGTTTATTGACCGAAACTTACTAACCCGAAGCAAACTCTTTTGAAAAACTGAAATACTTACGAACTTGCAAAGCTGGGAAAACTACAAAAATCAACCCGAAAATGGGTTATCTTCACCTCTTTTTTTTGACCATGTTACCCTTGAAATTTGAAAAAGTGATCAAAAGAAAAGTTCTTGGAAATTCTTTTTGCTACAATTTTAAGAAAAGAATAAGAAATATGATCAAAAGAAGGAGTGCCATTTTCAGGCATGAAAATATGAGTCTAAAAATGAGTCGGAAAGAATTGTATTTTTAACCCAAAAATTATCAAAATTTGAAAAAGTGGTGTATATGAAAATTGTAGCCATCTCAATTCTATTAAATCTAAAAAAAGAATTTCTTCATTTGGTATAGTTTAGAGGAAGTTATGGTCGGATGTAGTAGGAGTGAAAATGGAGGAAATGAAGTATTAAAATGGAAGAAGGAGATGTTCAAAACAAGTCTGAAAACATTTCAAACAATTTAAAACTTTTTGATTTTTAAAATTTTAAGACTATTAAGAAGAAGCAATGTAAATTGTTTAAAAGGCTAAGGAGGTTTTGAAAAATGAAGATGAGAATGAGAAAAATGGAAAAGAATTTAGAAAAATTAGTTTTATATGAAAATAACATGTAAATTTTCCAAACTATCCCCCGTCCTTTAGCTTCCATTCCTTGAATTCACGTCACCATGTCCTCCTCCAATCATGTCATCGCCTCCGTAACCTCCCCCCTTTCATATCAAGCCTTCATGCCATTTATTACTTGTACTTAAGTGTATAAATTAAGTGTGTAAACATGTTTACTTTCTAATGTCACATCATGTCACCTAAGACATCCTTTTATTTTAAACTTTACATACTTTAGTACAAACACACATGCATACATATTATGATACACACACACACATTATCTCGTTTTCATATTTATGTACACATGTACACAATAGTTATGTCATTTCCGACAACTTTTAGTCGACGAAAAGTTGAAAATTCAAAAGATGAATTTCGGTCACATTTTCTGTTTTTCTTCGAACTAAATAGTTTTGTAAACAAAATTTGAAAACTATTTCACCATCCATAGGTTTTTTTGAAACAGGTAAAATAGGCCCAAGGCCTAGAGTCAACAGGTTAGTAATTAAACCCAACCCGAAAGAAACATCTTTCAAAACCCTCACCGCAACATTTACTCAGATACGAAAAACAAAAGGTCAAAAAACCCTAAAACTAAAAAATGGGGGAAAGTATACGATACGTAGCGAATTTGCAACAAATCAGGGAGATCATGGAGGCTTCCATGCAAAATCCTTCCCCTTGCTATCTTCGTCATTGATTACAAGAGAGTCTCGATTTATTGTGCGCCGATAAAGCTGAGTCGAGATTTTACTCCAAGACTGCTCCTTTTGTTTTTTATTCTTGATGAATAACTCAGATGAAAGAAGATCCCTGGTGTTTGGGGTATCTTTATTAGAAATGTCTTGTATCTCAGGCCAAAGTAGGGACTTTTGCTTATGGTAATCGATAGAATGAGTAGATGAGCAGAAATCCAAGTAGTCGGTTGTAGCAAGCTTGTTGTTAGTATAAATTGCTGTTTTCTCTTGCTGCAAGCTCTTCATTCGCATACTGCTTACTGCAATCTCCTTTGTCCCAAACAAATAAGTGGTTGATAAGATTATTGATGTTACTTTTGTAGAAATCATTTGAAACTCTTTGATTATTCATATCCAGCTACAAAATCTTATATTTATGCAGGAGATAATCATATGCTCCTTTTGCCTGTGTGTGCGGAAGCCTCCTCCTTAATCAGGTAAATTAGAAGAAAAATCAGTTTTTGAATTTGTATAATTATCATCATCATGTTTATAATAAAGTATACTTCCCTTTCTGTTGTAGGGTGGATCTCTGATTTGTTGGTAGAGGTGGCCGTCACCAGTAGATACAATCTCGTATTTGGAACTCCTGAGACTAATAGACTCCTTCATCTAGTGATAGCTACTTGGGTGAAGGGGTTTGCCTCCAAGGAAAAAAGAGTTAAATTTCTCATTCCCTAAGAAAGTTTCTAACTCTTCCTCATATTTGTCTGCTGTCTAAAAAGTTTGATTGAGGTTTTCAGAGTATTTACGTTGATTTTCAAATTTTTTGAGGAGAATTTGTCTCTTCATTTTGATTGTTCTCCATAGTTGAATGCTTCATGTTTCCTTTTGCGTATGTAGTCTTTGGTTTCTCTTTTTCTAGATGTTAAAGATAGTTATTGTCAGAATAATGCTAGCATTTCTGAAATCCTTTAATTTTTTTGAAGTTTTCCTGTATGTATTTGATGCTTTCTATGATGGTTTGCACAACATGATGCTGATTTATTTTAAGTTTTGACTTGGCTATGTACCAAATATGCTTTGAAAAGACACAATCAAAAAATAGATGATTTATACTTGCAGCCTCTTGTTTGCAAAATAGACAAACGGTTTCACCATTTTTGTTCCACTTCAAGCACCTGTCCCTTGTTGGCAACCGGTTAATAACAACAAAGAAAGCACAGTTGGATATTTTTAGGCAATTTAATTTATTCCAGATAACATTACACCATTCTACTTCACTTTCATGACCCCTAATAAATTTCCAAGCTTTTTAAAAGAGAAAATTCCTTTTTTTGAAAGTCTTAATCCCATATGTCTTTTTGAAGATTTGGGTTAATAGAAATCTTCTTTGTGGCATCACTAAAAATTGTAGTAGGTGGATGTCTAATTGTATTCCATGAATTACTTTGAATAATGGTGCTAACATTATTTTTATTTAATCATAATACCTATTATTTGAATATTTAAAACTAATTAAATATTTGCATATCAAAGCAGTGAAATTCTGGATCGTTACACCATGGTCGGCCCGAAAAGGCTATGATTCATACTTACATCGCTATATGTTCCATTGGAGCGCCGGGGCTGAATTTTGAGGGATAAGTCGCTTCGTCAGAGAGTGATAGGATCGGCCTGCTCGTGTTTACTTTGAATTGAACTTAGCAAGGGTCCAGCAAGACCATGGTATTGATGGACGATCCGATGAAATCACAGATTTAGCTATTGATGGATTAGGGACTTCGGACATATGGTAATTGTAACATTCCTGGAATTTAGCTAAAAAAATAATTTGATAATTGATTTAATATTTGGGATTAAATCTTAAAAAGATATTGGTAATCAAATTTATTTTGGATTTGATTGTAAATTTATTTAGATTTATTGACATTTGAAATATAAAAATAAAAACTGAATTCATCAGATTTAATAATATATATGTTCATACAAATGAATTATAATTTGGAAATTTAAATTTGAAATTTAATAAATATATAGACAATGAATATTGTGGATGTGAAAATACTAAAATGAATATATATAAAACAAATTCGATTTTATTTTGGAATAAATATGAAAATTCCAGAATGAGTTAAAATTATGTGTTATAAAATAATATTTGGATTAGAATTTAATTATAAACATTTTGAATAATAAATATAGTTGTATATAAGTATATAAAAGCAATAAATGCAAGATTTGAATTTTTACTTGTATAGAATATAAATAAACATAGTTAATGTGCATAAGAGAATAACATTTGTAAATGTAAACCTAACTAAGGATCTAAACACAAATTTGATTGAATATGTTTAAATATCAATATATTAAATAAATAAATAAATAAAATATATGTTAAATGGATATGAATCATTTTTTTTTCTTATGGTTATATAAATAGTTATATAAGGAAAAATCAATAGAAAATAATATAAAGTTATGTTTAAGTGCTATTTAAAGTGTTTAAAAGATAAAACACAAGTATTCAACTTAAAAACAAAAGTTAAAAACATAGAAACATGTTTACACATTAAAAATAAAGTAAGGCTGAAACATAAACTTATTTGAATTTAGACAAGTGGCAAGAAAATCTTTTTCTTTTGGATATTGGTCTTTGGAAACATGAACAAAGAAGAAAAGACAAGTCAAGATACTTTTATCTTTCTCAAAAAAATTTGCTCAGGTCTGAAAAGCAAGTTTAAAGCAACCACAAAACTTGAGAGAAACAAACATAAACAATTCGAAACCATTTTCAAGTTCAAAATTTGAAAACTAGATGAATCTTCAACCTGGAGATTAAAATGCAAATTCAACTTGAAAAACAAAAATCTGGTCAAGTTAGCATCTTCAAATCTGGAACATGCATGTATGAATCAAGAAGCTCTGCATTTCAATTCAAACAAGATCATCTCAAAGCAAATATTCAGACCTGCATTTCTTTGCATCTGCAAATTCAATCATAGAACCTGCATTTCAACATGAAAGCATCTGAAACAATGAGGTCTGCAACATGTGTTTGGATCTGAAGCTCTGCATGTTCTTGCATTTGAAAACTCTGGCACCTGCATAACAAATTTGAGGCCTGCATGTAGAACCTTGGGAAAACTGCATCTGAAATTATCAAGCTAGCATCATTTTTAAAGGCAGAGGTCTGCATTCATGTTTTCAAGATAATTTGGATCTGAAACAAGCATACAAGCCTGCATTTCAAAACTCTGGACCCTGCAATTTATTTTGCTCTGCAAATTGAATCAATGCCCTGAAATTGATTGTGCTCTGCAATTTTACAAAATGGTGAGTAACTTTTCTTTTAAAAACTTAAGGTTACAGTTTATTGCATGCTTAAATAAATAAATGATCATGTGTTATATACTTACTGTCTGATATATGCATGCTTAAATTGCTTATGTCCTGTTTTGTTTCCTAGTTCAGGTTATTAATTAAATTCTATATCTTAAATTTGTCTGTGTTAAATTTTGAGAATTTAACTATGAATGGTAGGCCAGTTTCATAGTTTACATTCTAGGATTTTATTAAGGTAAAATTCAAATTTAACTTACTGGAAAGAAAATACAGAGCATAGGAAAAAAAATGACAGTCATAGTGTTGTTAAAAAAAAATTACAGTATCAAAATGTATGTATTTCCATTTTTGGTCAAGTTCAATTAAAGCTTGCATTTGTTTGGGTTGAAATTATTTCTGGTGATAGTATAGTTATCATTGATAATGATAAAATTACTGAATTTTTATTGAAATTCAATGAAAATATTGTAAATTGGGATTTAGGTAGTAGAACCCTAGTTGTATTGAGTTTAAGGGAGTTGGGTGCTGTGGCTTCTTGAATGAATCGAGTTCTATGATTTTGTGGGTATTGATAGATGGTGTAGTGATGGAGCTACCACCGGAGTTTGGATGTTGATGGTGGTCGAGAAGTGGAGATATTGGTGGTGACAGGTTAGACAGTGGATGGAAATGTTGGTTTCAGGTTTGTTTTGTTGTGGTCCAAGTGTTTCAGGTTTGACTTTAACTTGAATTCTTCAAGTTGAAATTGTGGGGAATCTGGGAGATCTTAAGTTGAAGTGTGGTCTCTGATAGATAGGGGATGGTCGGAGAAGATAGTCAGAGGTGACTGGAGTGGGGAAGTGGATGCACAAGTGTATGTGCATGTTGATGATGAGGTAGTTTGATGTTGTTGGTTGCAGGAATTTTTGACTCGGGTTGGTCTCAGGGGAAATGGGAAATAACTCGAAGTAGAAGGGGATTTGACTCGAAGTCGAATAGGGGTCTGGGTGTTTTGAGTTTCAGGGCTTAGCAACAGAAGCCTGTTTTTTTGCAGTTTTGAAATTAAAGATAGGTTAAATTCAAACTAAAAGTTTAGCTTAGGATTTAACTTAAACCTAAGGATGAATTCAAACTTGTTTGAATTATTTTTCTGTAATAATTTAAATGCAGAATTTTAAATTGGTTTTAAAGAAAGGAAAAAAATAATAAAAGAAACAGGAACTGTTTCCAGTTTGTAAAATATATGAAATAAAGACAAATCAAAATTTGTACTTGTAGTTTTGAAAACTGAATTTAATAATGAATTTAAATAAGTTTAAAATTTGGTCTTTTGAAATAATTTAAATTCAGCAAATCTCAAAGTTTGTTTTTTTTATAAACAGAAAACTGTTTCTGTTATTTTTATGTAAAGGTAAATTTAAATTTAAATTTGCAGGAGAGATTTAAAACTGAGTTATATCTGAAATTTGAATATGAATTCAAATTTTGACTGTCTGAAATTTGAAATCAATTATGATTTAAATTCAAATTTGATTTTAACTCTCAAGTATAAAATGCATTGTTGTTTTGCATTTGAATTAAAGGTTAAGTATTTAATTTAGGAATTCAAATGAATTCAAATCTGAAGTTTTAAAATCTGGATTTTAAATTTAAACTTCAGTTTTAAAGTAAAGATTTAAATTTAAATTGCTTTCAAATGATTTTCATTTGAATTAAAGGTGTAAATTATAGAAAGAGTTTTAAAGAATTTAAAACTAAAATGAGAATGAAAGTTGTATTTCAGTTTAGAAGTTTTAAAGTAATTTTTAAAATTGATTTGAATTTGATTTGAATTGAAATTTAAATCCTTTTCAACTTATTAATAAAGTATATGTTTCTTTTAAACATATAAGATTAAGTTGTGTATTGTTTTAAACTCTTATTTAAGACAAATTTGAGTCTTGAGTTTAAAGAAAATGTTAAATGGAATTTAAAGTAAAATAAAAAAACATTTTGTTTTAAAAAAATGCATAATTTAAATAAGGAATGTTTATTTAAAGATAAAGAAAAGTTTAATGATTTGTAATTCATTTAATTATTAAGGTAGTACAAATGGATAATTAATATAATTAATTAATTAAGAAATGGATAATTAATTAAGGGTTTTAATTTGATTAATTAAAGTTTAAGATAACATATTAACCTGGAATTAGATTGGTTAATTAATAATTAGTGAAAGTATTAATGATTTGTAATTAAGAAATCATTAATTGAATGATATTAGATTTTAAATTAATAATTGAAGATTTATTAATTTAATAAATATGGATAGTTAATTAATTAGGAATAATAAATGAAAGTAATCATGTAGGTAATAAATTTAAAACCACCCAGTTTATTCATCTTAACTGTAGATGCCGATTGTTGCTGAATGTTGTGTGATGGATTGATATAATTGATATGTGATGTGATGCTATGTGATACTTTGTGCTGAACTGCTATATTTGTGATGAATATACTGTTGTATGTATATGAAACCCTTTGACCCGTAAAACGACATTTGAGTTTCGATGCGACAGGGAGTCGGATTCCAATTGGTTATCCGAAACCCACATCGAATCATATTAGTGAATTTTTGTGATTGATAATTTACTTTATCTATGAATCTATGAATATAGATAAGCGTTATGGGTTATACCACTTATCTTTATGATTGAATCTGTGATGTTGATGTTGTGCACTATTGTGTTGAACCCCTAGACCACACTTATACACACACAAATATGGATTGCACGTGGTAATGGGTTAAGTCACAGATTTTGAAATTGTTTTAAAATTTGAATTTTTGAATCCAAAATAGTTTTGGAATTAGAATTGAAGCTTTTGAAAAAAATGAATTTCAAAAATAAAAGTTATTTTGAATAACTCGATTGAGTTTTGAAATTTTAAATAATTTGATTTAAATTTGAATTCAATATTTGAAGTTGAATTCTATGATTTGAAAACTATGTTTAAAAAGGGTATTCAACTTATAAATGGATTTATATGGGGTTTTAAACCATTTTAAAAGGTGATGTTTTGGAATTTAAATTTAAACCAAGATTTCAACTTGTATAAATCGGACTTTTCTGAAACGAAAACTATTGTTTTCAAATAATAGAAGCTTTCATATAAGAAATGGATTTCCAATGTATGTTAAAAGGAATTCAAGTTTTGAAATGAAAATGGTTTTCCAAGTTATGAATAAATCTTTGGACGTGTTTTGAAAGCTATAAATTAAATCTTTAATTTAAAGATTTATTGAGTTAATCCAATCGGAATGGAAGTTGTTTTGAAATCTATGAATAGATCTTTGTGAAATTAGGTGAAACTTTGTGAAATAAATCTTTTCGTTTAAAGATTTAAAATGGTAATTTGTTTAACCATTTGAAAGAAAAGTTTTGGGTTTTATAAGTTGTGACTTAACTAAAATCCCATATCCATATGTTTTAAAATATGGCGCTCATTATTCGGTTTAGCCGGGAGAGGACCTAGTGTCATATAGCCCATTCCGAATAGTGATACGACGTTATGGATAGCAATTGAAGACCGGTGGTGAAGACCGGATATTTCCGAAAACAAAAGGGGTACTCGTCGATTGTCTCTGCACTGGCTGATCCCCGGTATAGAGATCTCCATATGTGATGGGAAGTCCGGACGTGATTAGGGATTATCCGGATTTGCAAGGGCTTCTTCGGAAGTGCCTTCGGTTCTGTTCGAACCCGGAACAGACTTGTATGGTTGTATGTCCGACATTACACTTTGAGATGTTAACTGATTTCTATCAAATACCTTTCTGCTTGGTGGCGGAGAATTTATTCTCTTAGTTTAACACCCTTCTCTGAGACGTACGAGCTCAGAGGTTATGTAGTTGATATTTATCAGTGATATTCCCAATTTGGTAATGTGGCATGCTGAGTGCTGCTGTGTGATGATCATTGGATGATCATTTGTGATATGATCATTTGTTTGATCATTTATCTTTGTGATCATTGCTTTGATCATCTGTTGACCCAAAGCATGGCTTTGTGCCAAAGCGTAGCTTTGTGGACGAGACTGCATCAGGACCTCACTCCCCGGAAATGGTCGAAACAGGAAAGATGCGGCAAGGTTATGAGGGTCGCTCCCTTTAGGGTGTGTCATTCCCTTCTGGTAAAGGGTGGTATCAGGTATGGAGCCCTGGTATTTAACCTATGTGGTTGCTCCAATCTCATTTACTGTGTGGTTGTTGCTTTGAGGCGCCTCGGATAAAGGTCCCAAAGGACCGGGGGATGACATATTCGTGTAGTAGTTACCTAGTTACAGAGGTAACCCGGCCTTGTGTTGGCAGAGATCTAACCGTAACGTTAGTTTCTCGGGACGTCCCACCAGAGGCGATCCCATGTGGCAGTAGGAAGTTCCTTAGCCTGACCATTTGTTGGAAATCCATTCATCCAATACGTGCCTTGTACGGCTTTAGTTGTAGAACCTGCCATTTAACATGGCAGCTATAGTAGGCATAGTATCATGGTACCTATGCTGGCTAGGATTTATATTCTACTTTCGAAAGATTTTCCACTATGCACTAGTAATAATATCAAAGGATTCTTCTCGTAGTAAGCATGTTTGACTATCATAAGGAGAAATCTCCCCCATGTGTGCGTTTGCATTGTGTGTGTGCCGGGAGGCCTTATGGTAGTTTCATTTTTCAAAAAGCATTGCGGATTTCAAATTTAAATTCTGTTGTTTGTTTTAAGAGACCAAATGTTTTTGTTGCTCATACCAGTCCTATGACTGACCTGGAGTTTATTGTTCCTTTCCTAAACTCTGGGTGCCCACTATTTTCCCACACGGGCAGTCTAGAGTTGGGGTTTTCAGATAATCTGTAGTAGGTGTAGATCCGATAGCTTTCAGCCTTAGGATTTGGCAATCGCATTTTGGATCGAGTTGCTTCTCTTCATCTTGATTTGGGAGTTCAAGCTATTTCTGGATTGGTGCTTTGGAGATGGAGATTAGTGATGCTGAAGTTCTTTCTTGAAGACCACATTGGAGATTTTATTCCGCTGCTTGTGTTATCTTTTATTTCCGCTGCTATTCTTTGTAACTCTGATGTATATTGATGTTCATTGTATCATTCTGTTGTATCAGATATTGTATCAAATGTTGTACATTGAAATATATTATTCTTTTCTTCCGCTGTGTTATTTACTTAATGTGTTATAAGCTCCGGCGACTCGAATTTGAACGATCGAATCTGCGGCATTCGAGTACAATGTGAAGTATGGATGTCGATTTTCGAACGCGAAAAATTCGAATCGTTACACTTGGTATCAGAGCTGAAGGTTAAAACTTTAGCTCAGGAGTATAACACATTAAGTAACTCATTAGAGATAGGGTGAAGTAAACCCTAGAATGAGTATATCCCTGAGATATCCGTTCGAATGCCTCAGTAAATTCTCTTACTATCCACTGATAGTGAGTATGAGTGCGAGAAGAGAACGAGATAGGGGACAGGGGAGTACCACTATAAATGGTCAATACCCTGCAATAGTGGGAATATCTTTTCTCTATCAATCTCCTTTGATTCGATTTCGAATTCTTTTGATTGCTTCGTAGCTGCTCCAGAAAGAAGTTTCGGTGTGATGATGGCCATACGTATTGTTGTAGGAAATTCTTACTTCGTATCTTCATCGGTTTCTTATCAGCTTTTCGATCTAAACTCTAATGAATTTGAAATTGAAAATATTAAATAAATTTGAAATTTTAAATTAGTAAATTGGTTAACTAATATGAAGATTTGATCTATCTATCTATTCTCTGGGATCCGATATATTCTACGAACGATTAGTTCTCTCTTCGAACTAGTCAATGCCCTTGCATATTCGTAGACCGATGGACCCAAATATCTTGTGTAATATTATATGAGATTTTTCTCATATCTATTGTTGATATTCTTATTTGGTAAGCCAAATGCAGAATAGTTAATCGGCCTGATTTATGAGTCGATTATCTATCCTTGTGTATCTATCCATCATTGGTTGTCTTCCTACTTTCAAATTTCGAGGACGAAATTTTCTTAAGGAGGGGAACCTGTAACATTCCTGGAATTTAGCTAAAAAAATAATTTGATAATTGATTTAATATTTGGGATTAAATCTTAAAAAGATATTGGTAATCAAATTTATTTTGGATTTGATTGTAAATTTATTTAGATTTATTGACATTTGAAATATAAAAATAAAAACTGAATTCATCAGATTTAATAATATATATGTTCATACAAATGAATTATAATTTGGAAATTTAAATTTGAAATTTAATAAATATATAGACAATGAATATTGTGGATGTGAAAATACTAAAATGAATATATTTAAAACAAATTCGATTTTATTTTGGAATAAATATGAAAATTCCAGAATGAGTTAAAATTATGTGTTATAAAATAATATTTGGATTAGAATTTAATTATAAACATTTTGAATAATAAATATAGTTGTATATAAGTATATAAAAGCAATAAATGCAAGATTTGAATTTTTACTTGTATAGAATATAAATAAACATAGTTAATGTGCATAAGAGAATAACATTTGTAAATGTAAACCTAACTAAGGATCTAAACACAAATTTGATTGAATATGTTTAAATATCAATATATTAAATAAATAAATAAATAAAATATATGTTAAATGGATATGAATCATTTTTTTTTTCTTATGGTTATATAAATAGTTATATAAGGAAAAATCAATAGAAAATAATATAAAGTTATGTTTAAGTGCTATTTAAAGTGTTTAAAAGATAAAACACAAGTATTCAACTTAAAAACAAAAGTTAAAAACATAGAAACATGTTTACACATTAAAAATAAAGTAAGGCTGAAACATAAACTTATTTGAATTTAGACAAGTGGCAAGAAAATCTTTTTCTTTTGGATATTGGTCTTTGGAAACATGAACAAAGAAGAAAAGACAAGTCAAGATACTTTTATCTTTCTCAAAAAAATTTGCTCAGGTCTGAAAAGCAAGTTTAAAGCAACCACAAAACTTGAGAGAAACAAACATAAACAATTCGAAACCATTTTCAAGTTCAAAATTTGAAAACTAGATGAATCTTCAACCTGGAGATTAAAATGCAAATTCAACTTGAAAAACAAAAATCTGGTCAAGTTAGCATCTTCAAATCTGGAACATGCATGTATGAATCAAGAAGCTCTGCATTTCAATTCAAACAAGATCATCTCAAAGCAAATATTCAGACCTGCATTTCTTTGCATCTGCAAATTCAATCATAGAACCTGCATTTCAACATGAAAGCATCTGAAACAATGAGGTCTGCAACATGTGTTTGGATCTGAAGCTCTGCATGTTCTTGCATTTGAAAACTCTGGCACCTGCATAACAAATTTGAGGCCTGCATGTAGAACCTTGGGAAAACTGCATCTGAAATTATCAAGCTAGCATCATTTTTAAAGGCAGAGGTCTGCATTCATGTTTTCAAGATAATTTGGATCTGAAACAAGCATACAAGCCTGCATTTCAAAACTCTGGACTCTGCAATTTATTTTGCTCTGCAAATTGAATCAATGCCCTGAAATTGATTGTGCTCTGCAATTTTACAAAATGGTGAGTAACTTTTCTTTTAAAAACTTAAGGTTACAGTTTATTGCATGCTTAAATAAATAAATGATCATGTGTTATATACTTACTGTCTGATATATGCATGCTTAAATTGCTTATGTCCTGTTTTGTTTCCTAGTTCAGGTTATTAATTAAATTCTATATCTTAAATTTGTCTGTGTTAAATTTTGAGAATTTAACTATGAATGGTAGGCCAGTTTCATAGTTTACATTCTAGGATTTTATTAAGGTAAAATTCAAATTTAACTTACTGGAAAGAAAATACAGAGCATACGAAAAAAAATGACAGTCATAGTGTTGTTAAAAAAAAATTACAGTATCAAAATGTATGTATTTCCATTTTTGGTCAAGTTCAATTAAAGCTTGCATTTGTTTGGGTTGAAATTATTTCTGGTGATAGTATAGTTATCATTGATAATGATAAAATTACTGAATTTTTATTGAAATTCAATAAAAATATTGTAAATTGGGATTTAGGTAGTAGAACCCTAGTTGTATTGAGTTTAAGGGAGTTGGGTGCTGTGGCTTCTTGAATGAATCGAGTTCTATGATTTTGTGGGTATTGATAGATGGTGTAGTGATGGAGCTACCACCGGAGTTTGGATGTTGATGGTGGTCGAGAAGTGGAGATATTGGTGGTGACAGGTTAGGCAGTGGATGGAAATGTTGGTTTCAGGTTTGTTTTGTTGTGGTCCAAGTGTTTCAGGTTTGACTTTAACTTGAATTCTTCAAGTTGAAATTGTGGGGAATCTGGGAGATCTTAAGTTGAAGTGTGGTCTCTGATAGATAGGGGATGGTCGGAGAAGATAGTCAGAGGTGACTGGAGTGGGGAAGTGGATGCACAAGTGTATGTGCATGTTGATGATGAGGTAGTTTGATGTTGTTGGTTGCAGGAATTTTTGACTCGGGTTGGTCTCGGGGGAAATGGGAAATAACTCGAAGTAGAAGGGGATTTGACTCGAAGTCGAATAGGGGTCTGGGTGTTTTGAGTTTCAGGGCTTAGCAACAGAAGCCTGTTTTTTTGCAGTTTTGAAATTAAAGATAGGTTAAATTCAAACTAAAAGTTTAGCTTAGGATTTAACTTAAACCTAAGGATGAATTCAAAATTGTTTGAATTATTTTTCTGTAATAATTTAAATGCAGAATTTTAAATTGGTTTTAAAGAAAGGAAAAAAATAATAAAAGAAACAGGAACTGTTTCCAGTTTGTAAAATATATGAAATAAAGACAAATCAAAATTTGTACTTGTAGTTTTGAAAACTGAATTTAATAATGAATTTAAATAAGTTTAAAATTTGGTCTTTTGAAATAATTTAAATTCAGCAAATCTCAAAGTTTGTTTTTTTTATAAACAGAAAACTGTTTCTGTTATTTTTATGTAAAGGTAAATTTAAATTTAAATTTGCAGGAGAGATTTAAAACTGAGTTATATCTGAAATTTGAATATGAATTCAAATTTTGACTGTCTGAAATTTGAAATCAATTATGATTTAAATTCAAATTTGATTTTAACTCTCAAGTATAAAATGCATTGTTGTTTTGCATTTGAATTAAAGGTTAAGTATTTAATTTAGGAATTCAAATGAATTCAAATCTGAAGTTTTAAAATCTGGATTTTAAATTTAAACTTCAGTTTTAAAGTAAAGATTTAAATTTAAATTGCTTTCAAATGATTTTCATTTGAATTAAAGGTGTAAATTATAGAAAGAGTTTTAAAGAATTTAAAACTAAAATGAGAATGAAAGTTGTATTTCAGTTTAGAAGTTTTAAAGTAATTTTTAAAATTGATTTGAATTTGATTTGAATTGAAATTTAAATCCTTTTCAACTTATTAATAAAGTATATGTTTCTTTTAAACATATAAGATTAAGTTGTGTATTGTTTTAAACTCTTATTTAAGACAAATTTGAGTCTTGAGTTTAAAGAAAATGTTAAATGGAATTTAAAGTAAAATAAAAAAACATTTTGTTTTAAAAAAATGCATAATTTAAATAAGGAATGTTTATTTAAAGATAAAGAAAAGTTTAATGATTTGTAATTCATTTAATTATTAAGGTAGTACAAATGGATAATTAATATAATTAATTAATTAAGAAATGGATAATTAATTAAGGGTTTTAATTTGATTAATTAAAGTTTAAGATAACATATTAACCTGGAATTAGATTGGTTAATTAATAATTAGTGAAAGTATTAATGATTTGTAATTAAGAAATCATTAATTGAATGATATTAGATTTTAAATTAATAATTGAAGATTTATTAATTTAATAAATATGGATAGTTAATTAATTAGGAATAATAAATGAAAGTAATCATGTAGGTAATAAATTTAAAACCACCAAGTTTATTCATCTTAACTGTAGATGCTGATTGTTGCTGAATGTTGTGTGATGGATTGATATAATTGATATGTGATGTGATGCTATGTGATACTTTGTGCTGAACTGCTATATTTGTGATGAATATACTGTTGTATGTATATGAAACCCTTTGACCCGTAAAACGACATTTGAGTTTCGATGCGACAGGGAGTCGGATTCCAATTGGTTATCCGAAACCCACATCGAATCATATTAGTGAATTTTTGTGATTGATAATTTACTTTATCTATGAATCTATGAATATAGATAAGCGTTATGGGTTATACCGCTTATCTTTATGATTGAATCTGTGATGTTGATGTTGTGCACTATTGTGTTGAACCCCTAGACCACACTTATACACACACAAATATGGATTGCACGTGGTAATGGGTTAAGTCACAGATTTTGAAATTGTTTTAAAATTTGAATTTTTGAATCCAAAATAGTTTTGGAATTAGAATTGAAGCTTTTGAAAAAAATGAATTTCAAAAATAAAAGTTATTTTGAATAACTCGATTGAGTTTTGAAATTTTAAATAATTTGATTTAAATTTGAATTCAATATTTGAAGTTGAATTCTATGATTTGAAAACTATGTTTAAAAAGGGTATTCAACTTATAAATGGATTTATATGGGGTTTTAAACCATTTTAAAAGGTGATGTTTTGGAATTTAAATTTAAACCAAGATTTCAACTTGTATAAATCGGACTTTTCTGAAACGAAAACTATTGTTTTCAAATAATAGAAGCTTTCATATAAGAAATGGATTTCCAATGTATGTTAAAAGGAATTCAAGTTTTGAAATGAAAATGGTTTTCCAAGTTATGAATAAATCTTTGGACGTGTTTTGAAAGCTATAAATTAAATCTTTAATTTAAAGATTTATTGAGTTAATCCAATCGGAATGGAAGTTGTTTTGAAATCTATGAATAGATCTTTGTGAAATTAGGTGAAACTTTGTGAAATAAATCTTTTCGTTTAAAGATTTAAAATGGTAATTTGTTTAAACATTTGAAAGAAAAGTTTTGGGTTTTATAAGTTGTGACTTAACTAAAATCCCATATCCATATGTTTTAAAATATGGCGCTCATTATTCGGTTTAGCCGGGAGAGGACCTAGTGTCATATAGCCCATTCCGAATAGTGATACGACGTTATGGATAGCAATTGAAGACCGGTGGTGAAGACCGGATATTTCCGAAAACAAAAGGGGTACTCGTCGATTGTCTCTGCACTGGCTGATCCCCGGTATAGAGATCTCCATATGTGATGGGAAGTCCGGACGTGATTAGGGATTATCCGGATTTGCAAGGGCTTCTTCGGAAGTGCCTTCGGTTCTGTTCGAACCCGGAACAGACTTGTATGGTTGTATGTCCGACATTACACTTTGAGATGTTAACTGATTTCTATCAAATACCTTTCTGCTTGGTGGCGGAGAATTTATTCTCTTAGTTTAACACCCTTCTCTGAGACGTACGAGCTCAGAGGTTATGTAGTTGATATTTATCAGTGATATTCCCAATTTGGTAATGTGGCATGTTGAGTGCTGCTGTGTGATGATCATTGGATGATCATTTGTGATATGATCATTTGTTTGATCATTTATCTTTGTGATCATTGCTTTGATCATCTGTTGACCCAAAGCATGGCTTTGTGCCAAAGCGTAGCTTTGTGGACGAGACTGCATCAGGACCTCACTCCCCGGAAATGGTCGAAACAGGAAAGATGCGGCAAGGTTATGAGGGTCGCTCCCTTTAGGGTGTGTCATTCCCTTCTGGTAAAGGGTGGTATCAGGTATGGAGCCCTGGTATTTAACCTATGTGGTTGCTCCAATCTCATTTACTGTGTGGTTGTTGCTTTGAGGCGCCTCGGATAAAGGTCCCAAAGGACCGGGGGATGACATATTCGTGTAGTAGTTACCTAGTTACAGAGGTAACCCGGCCTTGTGTTGGCAGAGATCTAACCGTAACGTTAGTTTCTCGGGACGTCCCATCAGAGGCGATCCCATGTGGCAGTAGGAAGTTCCTTAGCCTGACCATTTGTTGGAAATCCATTCATCCAATACGTGCCTTGTACGGCTTTAGTTGTAGAACCTGCCATTTAACATGGCAGCTATAGTAGGCATAGTATCATGGTACCTATGCTGGCTAGGATTTATATTCTACTTTCGAAAGATTTTCCACTATGCACTAGTAATAATATCAAAGGATTCTTCTCGTAGTAAGCATGTTTGACTATCATAAGGAGAAATCTCCCCCATGTGTGCGTTTGCATTGTGTGTGTGCCGGGAGGCCTTATGGTAGTTTCATTTTTCAAAAAGCATTGCGGATTTCAAATTTAAATTCTGTTGTTTGTTTTAAGAGACCAAATGTTTTTGTTGCTCATACCAGTCCCATGACTGACCTGGAGTTTATTGTTCCTTTCCTAAACTCTGGGTGCCCACTATTTTCCCACACGGGCAGTCTAGAGTTGGGGTTTTCAGATAATCTGTAGTAGGTGTAGATCCGATAGCTTTCAGCCTTAGGATTTGGCAATCGCATTTTGGATCGAGTTGCTTCTCTTCATCTTGATTTGGGAGTTCAAGCTATTTCTGGATTGGTGCTTTGGAGATGGAGATTAGTGATGCTGAAGTTCTTTCTTGAAGACCACATTGGAGATTTTGTTCCGCTGCTTGTGTTATCTTTTATTTCCGCTGCTATTCTTTGTAACTCTGATGTATATTGATGTTCATTGTATCATTCTGTTGTATCAGATATTGTATCAAATGTTGTACATTGAAATATATTATTCTTTTCTTCCGCTGTGTTATTTACTTAATGTGTTATAAGCTCCGGCGACTCGAATTTGAACGATCGAATCTGCGGCATTCGAGTACAATGTGAAGTATGGATGTCGATTTTCGAACGCGAAAAATTCGAATCGTCACAGTAATTCAAAGCACACCTTCCTACCCCAAGAGGTGTTTTAGGGGCAAGTGTTAAACCGACTTTTGACTAGGCGGTATATGGGTGAATTTAACCAAACGAATTTCATAAACATCGAAGAAGGAAGCCTGAAGGGGTGATTATCAGATTTAAAAATTAGCCATAAGCAAGGTTACGGATGATAGTCAAGCGAATTCAGGCGAATGTTATACCAAAATTGGCTAAATTATGATTACTACTTCCCCTAGGTAGGGGATCGTATCATATCCCTTACCATAGGTAAAGGATCGAATTGGATCTCCTATGACTATAGACACTTAACTCGGCAGCTTAACTGAACGGAAATCGATTGATATCTTCAAGTTTCACCTAGGCAACATCGCATAGCTACTCATGAAACATGGAGTTAGCCTAGAATGGGACCCACCCTAGCGGTCGCCGACCCCAATTACTAAGTATTGGGGATCGGTTGTGTTTCCCCTATAGGGATAAGTGTTGATCCCTCTATAGCGATTTACGTCAATCCCTCATAAAGGCACAGACGCGCCCTTTTTTGAGGGGTTCGTCTTGATCTTAAGCCTCTACATGAGGATTTTCAAATAGATATTTGTAAATCTTCTCCTATAAGTACATGTTCATTGGCCGAGGAAAAGACATTTTCTCTTTGGGCTCTACTTCCTACACTCTGCCATTTTTGTTATTCAAATTTAAATCATTGTAACTATAATCAATGATATAAATTAAAGGAAAAACTTTTGGAATGGACGTAGATTGGACTACACCGAACCACTATAAAACCATACGTGTTCATTTCTTACTGTTTTAATTTTCTATTCTTCATATTTTATTCTCTACTTCATTATGTTTGCAATTGGATATTGAATTTGTAGTGCTTTCTTATTGTTTAGAGTATTGGACGCATTTTTGATGCTAACAAGAACCATCACATATTATAAATGACTATCCGTATACTCCAAGGTTAGATAAGCAAGAAATGTACAATACACCACATAAGTTCACTTCCAACAATATTTGATGGCTACTAAAGAACAATTATTAAATCCTGTTCTACGTAATGTATTTTTAGTATATGAATACACATAGTGGGAAAACACTTAGTTTGGGTTTAAACCATGAATGTCAGGTCCAAACATAACTCGTCAAAGTGACATAAATAGGATGAACATTTACATAAATAGGTAGATATTTAAAAACAATGAATCGAAATGAATATTAACTACATTATTGATCTAAGGTATCACGGTAAGCGCTGAGAACGTCCACAGTGTGTGTGTGTGTATCACAATAAACCCATAAATCATACCTTTAAATATAAGTGTTTATGTGCACTTGTCATACAACACCACTAACAAACTTATACAAATTCTTCATACGTACAAACGGGTAGACATACAGGAAAAATATATCATATTCGAGTTATCCATAATGCGCTTGAGCAGAGCCTATTGAGGTTTCCGGCATCCTACAGGGTTGTTTGGTTATAATCCTATTCAGTAGTTAGGGTAAATCCTTGAAACAGTGGCACAATTTTTTTATTAGTGCTTCTGAATTAACGGTAGACTAGAAGTCGAAGATAACCAGCATGATGCACATAACAAATTTTTTTGGCTTACATAACCAATTTACGGTTTACTATATTCACAATCAAAGTAACGGCAGGGCATCCTGATTCAGACTATGGTAAGATTGGAAAACAAAATAGATCAACACTAAATTAACTAAGTGAATAATTAAATGATTCAGTCTTTGCTTTAGTAGGTAGGAACTTTATTTTGCAGCTCTCTGGTATATACATATTTCTTAAAATTTGGATAAAATAAATTCAAATACATGTATAGTAGTGAGATCAATAAACAGATTATTAGACAAATTATGTATTAGACAAAAATCTTATACAACGGACATTAATTGCGTATTCAGGTTGGTGGAAGCAAAGAATTATGTGTAATTCATGGTTATTGATAATTAATTATTGTTTTGAGATAAACATAATTGTCTAACCAATTAAATCATGCATAAATACCAAACGACATAATTTTGTAAACCATGCACTTTGTAAATGACACTTTTGGTAAAATATAATGTACATTCATTATGTTTCTTTGTTTTTAAGTGATTAGCAAACATACTATTATTTAAAAAAGTACTGGGTCGGAATGAAGAACGGATGAGAGATTATTAACAGAAAAATAGTGGATATACTTTTTTATACAAGCAGAAGATTAGTCACATAACAATATATTTGCTAGATCTATCCAACAATTTTACACAACTTATGTTAATTTTTAAGTTCCAATACAGAAGGAGACAAATGTTTACCGATATTCATTTTAATCAAGAATTCAATTTCCGTATAGTGAAGCAAAAGGAAAAAACATAATGATATACATAAAACTTAACCACGAATGAATCTTGCATACTTGATTTGTTTTAACAGTGAAAACATGGAAATGATAAAAAAGTACAACTTATTAAAATACATATAGTCAAGCCTCTTGACAGTAATAGAATTGTATAAGTTATATAGCAAATATTTGCCATATTGTTTTTAAAAAATCATAATAAGTTGTGCATACAATTTATAGGCTCAGATTTGATTAATCATAGAGATTGCCTCACAGGATATGAGAAATAGAAAGTCAATTTAATAACGATTTATTCTACGTCTAAAAATCAAGAAAACATTGTGAATTGTTTGGAGAATTATCACTGTGATCCAAATAGTAATAACCTAAACAATCAGTAATAAAATTTAACGATGACTACCAGTTTAAGCAGAAAGAAGTGATATGTGTAAATTTTAAAGCATGTAGATTTAAAAATAAAACTTCGGCCTAAATGGGAAATTGATAAGGCAATTAATAATAGTAATACAGTGTACATTAATGTCCAGCATAAAATAAGAGATGGTCGTATCTTGGTATAACAGCATTCCCAACTTATGCGGTCACCAAACATCAGTTCCCTCCATTTAAACCTCCAACCTACCCCCAACCAGTAAGAAAAGCACACTCCATCCATAGCAAAAAAATCCAACTTTAACCGGCTTATATAAAGCTGGCTAAAGCGGGTCACGTGGATTGCAACTCCTGTCCACATGATTGCAATCCACATGGTGGGAATATTATTAACCGCTTTATAAAAGCCGACTAACTTGGCAACCCAAAATAGAGCAATGGGTCATATCTCACCCGATCTTTCGGTTGGAAATGCTCTAAGATATGTATCATATAAACAAAAATGGCAAGTCTACGATCTTTGACTTACGAAAAGAGAAGGCCCTGTTCATTGAATTTTTTTGAATTATCATGTTAAAAAATGCTATCAAATTTGATCACAAAGCTGGTAAGAAGCACAGGTAAGAGGATTTTTAAATTTAACATACAGGGAGAAAAAGTTTTTGCCATCATTTGTTTCTCTGTTTGTAAAACTATGAATTGCTAAAACTGTAAAAAAAAAAAGGTTGTATGAGCCGGAGTAGTGTGAAAATATAATTAAAAATAGCATAAAGTAGATAAATTTAAGTAACTTACGGATATAACTTCTGTATGTAGACAATGCCCGAGATAATTAAAGGATGCTTATTTAATTCAATGAATACTACCACCACGTACACTCAAGTACCCTCTAATAGACAAAATCATTGAACACTACCACCACTTACGCTAATTTTGGAACTGTCATTGATTGTATCTGAAAATGTAACGTTAAATATATATAATTAAACCTAAAATGACATGAATCTAATCTTAGGTGCAGTATCCGCAACAAAGTACCAATGAAGCATAAAATTTTACAACTTAAAGTCACAGACAAATCTACAATTTCTGCATGGAAGAAAAAGTATATGACCAAATTAAGCTTCGGTGAGGTAAAAAATTAGTAATTAGAAATACAAGTTGCAACGTTAATTCTACGAACATAGCATCATCTAAGTTTTATTATGCCGAATATTTCTAGTGGTTTCGATATATGGATCGTTCGACAACAATAATTCAGTAATATATATCATTAGGTGCCCAAATTTCAAGCAGCATCATACAACTGATAAAATAAATGAGTGGAATGAACCAACTACAAAAGGAAATATATTTTACTACATCATTAATTTGCCCCACGTGTTTTATTTTGCAAGACTGTGACATTTATAATCACACTAAGTGTCATAAATTGCTTAGGCAAGAAGAACAAAATAGAATCAGCACGCGAATAACAAAATATTATATTAACTAGGAAGTGTTTTATAGTTAAACCATCATAAACACGTTTCGTAAATATTTCATATATACGGTTTTTAGGCAACAATGGGAAGAAGTAAAACAACATACACATCAAATATAAGTAATCGTTTACATCCATGCATTTTAGATAGACCAGGCAACAAGGTTCCATTTCATGGTTATAATAACTTTAAAATGGACACAACACTATTTATACTCGATTCCGGTAGCATAAGAGTATATTTAAAAATATTTTGCCAAACATTTGCTAAAATGATAAGCTAAATCATATTCTCGAATGCTATGTACATAGAAAATTCATCGAATATTCCCTCCAGTTACACTAATTTTGGAATGATCATCGATTGTATATGGCGGTGTAACACCAAACATGTCTAATTTAAACCAAAAAAGACATCAGTCTAACCTCAGATGGGGGATATGCAGTAGAGCACCAATAAAGCATAAAAATGTATGACTTAAACTCATAGATAAAACATCTATATATGCAAGGAAGAAAGAAATATATAAACAAATTATGCTTCAGTGATGTAAAAACCATTATTCAAATTTAATATTGGTAACATTAATTCTACAACATGGCATCATCTAAGTTTTTTTATATTGAATATTTGTAGTGGTTTCGATATAAATCACGCCACATTAGTAAGTAATATACATCACATAGCACCCAAGTTTCACGTAGCATCATACAATTGATAAAATAATTTAGTAGAGAAAATCAACCACACGAAGAAATATATTTTTAATTCATCTTACTTTGTCTCCTATGTTTTATTTTCAAGCTTATGTCATTTAAAATTACGTTGAGTATCACAAGTTACTCAGATAAGAATAGCATGAAAGAACCAATACGCGAATAAGAAAATATTGTACTAATAAGGAAGGCTTTCATAGTCAACTCATCGTAAACACGCTTTGTATAAAGTGCTTTATGTAAACATTTTTTAGGCAGCAACATGCATAAGTAAAACTACACACACATCAGATGTAAGTAATCATTTACATCATCGCATTTTAGACAGAAGGGAGAACAAGATTTCATTTCATGGCCACAATACCTAAAAAATGGACATGCCACTGTTTATACTCAATTCCGACATCATAAGTTTACACTTAAAAATATTTTGCCAAGCATTCGCTAAAATGGTATCAGGTGAATCATATTCCCAAATACCCTTTGCATAAAAAATCATCGAATATTACCACCAATTTCAAAATAATTTTGGAATTGTCCTCGACATGTATATAAGAGTATAATGTCAAACATATATAACTTAAACCTAAAAAGACATGAACCTACCATGGGAGAGGGGTGGAAATCGATAACAGAGTACCATTAAAGCTAGCAGCTTCATATAGATGATAAGCATTGCTTTTGTCTATTAAAGCATCCAGTCAGTTTATCGTAGTCAAAGGCATAAACTAATTTTAGCTGATACAACATCCTGATTATAGAACAGTTAAAGCAAATGTCCATAGAATAATCAACAACAAATCATTAACTCAGAAAGAGTAGGAGCATCATATCACATATACATCACAGACACAATATTAGAACTACGTGTTAAAGAAGGGAAGCATAAATCAATGTGTAGATTGAACAACTTAAAACATGAGATCAAAACTTACATTAAGTTTTCGAGCTAATGTAAGTAATTAAAATCAACCAAATTGGCTATCATACTTTGCAATGTAGTCACGGAATGACATGATCCACAAAATGAGCATAGTTACAAAATCACAGTGTTTTCTTCCCATCAAACCTTAATTCTCATATTCAACTGAAAATCTCAAACAATTTGGACGTAGAAAGTTTAGTTTGATATTAATGTGTTGAATATAAAATAAAGAGTTTTATATCACAAAATCATTTATAATACAAGTGTTAACGCTAAAATGTACGCTAACACCCCGGTGTAAGTTGTAATATAGTGAAAGCACCACCCGTTGGTACGGGAACTGAAAATAAGCAGAAAATAGCACGGAAACGGTAAAAAAACAACAGTTTTTATAGTGGTTCGGCTTCAAGTCAAGCCTACGTCCATTTAATCTCTTTTATTTCTGATTTGATTACAACTTGTTCAATGAATCTTCAATTACAACACAATCAAGATGAGTAGCTAGAACTTCGATGTAGAAAGGCTCTTCGAATTCATGTTGAATGAGTTAGATTTTTCCCAAAGTTCGTTGAAGCGTCTTCGGTGTTTGAAGTGTTGAAGGAGTCAAGAAAACAGTAAAGTATGGGAGTTCCAGATATGATCCAAAAGTCCCCCTTCAGTTGGGGCAGGTGGGGTATTTATAGGGAAAATCTGGATGCAGGTCCTAGGTCATGAGCGACCAAAGGACATGAGCTATGGCTCATCATGGTTGCACTTGATCACTTGAATAGGCTGGTAGGTCGTAGGTTGTGGGCGACCTAGGGGAGAATGGTTGGCGACTTAATCATGTCGAGGTACCTTGTGGAGCAACCTAGGCTGGTCGTAGGAGTAACAGCGATCTAGTGCTGGTTCGACCTATGACCAAGCGACATAACGATATGAAGCTTGTGGCTCGCTAGGTCGTTAACTCGCTAGGTCGCGTAGGTCATTTAGTTACTAGGTCGCTGAGCTCCTCTGTTGCGATATACTGTTGTCTTGTATTGATTGCTAGGTCGCTTAGGTCGTCACATGTTAGCTCGCTATAGAACTTCATCCTCGTTAGCTCGCTCGCACTTTATCTCATTAGGTCGCTTGTGTGTTAACCCGTTAGTTCGCTTGGCACCTTAATTCGTTAGGTCGTTAGGTCGCTAACTGTTGTCACGTTAACTCGCTGGAGGCTTTAGATTGTTAGGTCATTTTTCTTTCGAGTACTTGAGTCACCGTTTAGAGTGGTGTCAACACTTGCCCCTCGAAGTATACGCCTATGTTATAGGTCGTGTGCTTCGATTTAACTACTCTAGGTTGTGGGCCACTTAACAATCTCGCTAACTCGTGTGCCGATACGCCTTCTTTTCTTTCCTTATATAATCCATTAGCTCGTTTCTTCCTCCTCATTCCACTGCTTGTACTCTGCCGCCATTGCCGTTCTTGAGCACAAGAATCGTCAAAGCGAAACCCCTTGCTGCTTCGATCATTATTCCTAACAACAATCCTAGGTAAATCGATCACTCTCCATTGTATCTGCTATCAATTTCCTCGTAATCACTTTCACACGGTTTTTATTACCTTGCCGTAAGATTTCCTCCTAATTCGCCGTTCGGTCGGCATTGAACTGTTTGTAATCGCTTTAAAAATGGATCGGCCTATGATTTCTCAGAGTTGCGTGGTGTGTGTTCGGGTTTGTGAAGTTTGATGATGTTTTCTGGAGATTCAGAGAAGAAGATGAGGCCTTAAGAGATTGGAGGAGACGAAGGGATTTGTGGTTAACGGGTTAGTGGGTTTTTAGGTTAAGCGAGGATGTTTCGGGGGATGCAATGGTGGTGGAAGCGTGGCAAAATATGATTGGGGAATAGGACTTATGGCTTTTGATGGGAGATAGCTCAATATTGCCGAGCTACCTCAGGAGCGACCTAACGAATTTGACCGTCCTAACAACCCTTACGACCAAAAGGAAGCCAACCGACCTAACAACCCTTGCGACATAACTCTTTACGACTTAAGCTCTTTTCGACTTATGCTCTTTGCGACTTAAGCTTTCTGCGACTTATGCTCTTTGCGACTTAAGCTCTCTGCGACTTAAGCTTTAGATCGCGGCCACACCTGAACGAGCTAATACTTAGAAAAAAAATGCACTGCCTTGACCTGAAGTCTCATGCCTTGAACTCTTTGACATGAACACTTTTTAATTCGTAGGAACATGACATTGCTGAACTATCTGACTTTAACAATTCGACTTAAGAAAGCTTTGACCTACGCTAAGCCGCTTGAGCTTGACTACTTGCAAAAATGTGATAGCACTTAACTTGAATTCTCAACTTGAGCTGTCGTAATAACTTACCTGAACTTGTTGCACTTCTTTACAGATTATATTAACTTTAACGCTAACAACCTGTTAAACACAACATTTGCAGACAAAAAGGGAAGAATATACTCATCATCGAATGCCCACAATGAGTGATGGATTAGATCAAAGAAATGATATTTTACTTAAGTAAAATACTATGATTCTGATTACATATGAAGTGATGTGAATCAACTGATTTAAATGAAGCATCAACGCAAAATGCACACAATTATAACTACTTATTGCTAAATATCATCTGCATTGATACTACACTTTGGTTTAATAACAAGCCTCGAAACTTCCTGAATTAACATGCATCAATCAGTACTATTTCAAGTTTTATTTCATTTACTTGTTATTTCAGTAGTTTTGCACAACACTTCATACACTTTTAGAAAACGTGCACCTTCATATTTGAATATCCAGTTCCTTGTGTAGAATAACTTCTCAACAAGCACAAGAAGAGATAGTAGAGCAAGCCGAAGGGGTTTTCCCAATAGCTAACCCCTTGGAGAATCCTCAGTAAAGAGTTTCAACCACCCTGAATCAACGGGTTTTCAGTCAGTTATGTATTCAGTTCGGCATTGCTGAAGCGGACGCCCTGCTTCCTGGGGTTAATGACACTGCCGACAAGCCACCTCTTGGCTTTATTGCAGTTAATCATCAGATGTGCTTGAGTGGAGCTATTCCTCCCTTCAACAATTTTCTTCAAATGCTCCTTCTTCGATTAACCATCTCTCCTTTCCAGTTACACCCTAATGGCTAAACCATCTTGATGGGATTGTGTGTACTATTCAAGAGGACGCTCGACCGTCTTCCAAGCTTTGAAGAGATTTGATACTTGTGTACATTTGCGAAGAACAAAGATCATCCTTCTATTACACTTGTGAGGAGCGCTAGAAACCGTAAATTGATTACCGATCTTCCTGAAAGCGCCCATGGGTTTTTGAACCAATTTTTATTTGTTCGCTGCCCCCTGGGATTTTACGGCATCTGGCGAGTAGGAAGTAAGATTGCCTATCTCCGTTCTTTTCATTTTTGAGCTTTTCAAAATCCGAGTTGTCAAGTGCTAACTTCGTTCTTTACTTTTACAACACTTCCTCCTCTTTCTAAAGATTCCAATCACAAGTCAACTTTTGAAAGACCAAGTGTCGTGCCCGCCGAGGAGAGAAGCATTACGTTCTTACTGAAGGATGAATTTTTGCATCAATTCAGACTTCTGCACTCTTCTCGATTAACTCAGCTTTGTGATGCCCCCGGTTCTCAAGCAGAGACGTCAGATGCCCCGGTTTCCGCAAGGAACTTACACCTAAGGAACCTGTTGCAGAGGCCTCATTGGTGAAATGTTCTACTCCTGTTGACGGTGCGGGGTCATCTGGAGAGCTTACACTTCCCCCGGTTATCGAAGAAGAGGAACTTCCTCAACATTCCAAGAAGGCTTCTGATGAGGGAGCTGAAAAAGAAAGTTCCGCTAGGCATGATAGTGATGACATTTTCGGAGGGCTTAGCGACCTAGTGGTGACCTCACATGAGCTCTTCAAAGATGATACCATTGCTTCTACACTTGTTTCTCCAGCAGTCGAAGTGACATCCACCTTGCGACCAACTTTGTCAACCCAATAGTTTACGCCTGTTGCAAAAATCGACATTACTCCCAAGCTAAAGAGTGGTTTGTAGCTAGACGCATGTGGTTTGCACATCACACACACACTTAGGATTTTGGCAATTATGTGTACTTAGCTTCTTTACTTTGAAGATTTCTGAACTTGTCTCTCTTTCACTTTTAGGTTCTCCAATGGGACGTAGTGGTTCATACTACGACGACTTTCAACGCTATGGGAGGCGCGATTCCCACGACCCGAGGCGTTATTTTCCTGCCCCCAGAGAAACCGATGAGGAGAGAGCTGCCAGAAAAGCTCGCGAGAGGCATGCTTACGAGGAGCGATATGGAAGAAGAGATGAACGTCATGACTCTCACCAAAGGGATGATGACTTCCATAAAAGAAAGTCACACGATGACAAGGGGAAGAGCTTTGAAGCTGAAGGGTCCAGCAAGCGAGCCAAGCCCAGCGAAAAATCTTCATCTAAAATTTTCGAAGTCCCTGCTACTTCTATTTCTCTGGACATACCTTCTAGTTCCCCTACCCTCAAAAGAACAGAGATTCAGACAATCATTGATAGGCCTGCATATCAAGTTGAGAATGCCCCACCGCGCTCTAAAGCTTGTTTCCAAACTGGTGTTTAAAAGGAGTACGCTTTGACTTGGACTTGGTCCCCATCGTTAAATAGGCTATGTTAAGAAATCTTGATGCTGTTAGGCTTGACATCGAAAGAATGTCCGGGTGGCAAAAGCTAGTCGATAAGCTTCAACGAGTGAACCGCTTAAATCTCGAAGCTATGCCAACCATGGAGAGTGACAAGTATGAATGGAAAAAAGTTCTCGACTAGCACGACACGGAGATGAAGAACATTACTGCATATAACGAGAAACTCGAAGCTGAAGTCGAGCAACTTAAAGTTAAACTTGCTACCTCTTCCACTTCTTTTTCTCAAAAGGAAGAGGTGCTTCAAAAGCAAGTAAGGAATGCCCATGCTAGTCAACGAGATGCTGAGGCCAGACTTGAGGCACAGCAAAGAATTATGGAAAGCTACCGCAGTGATGTTGTTCAACTGCGGCAAAAGACTATCTCCCAAGACTTGGAGATTGAAATGTTAAAAGCTCAGCTTTCTAAAGTTGAAAAAGAGCGTGACTAGGCCATTGTTGGAAAGGCAGCAGCTGAACAATCTCATGAAGAGACGAAGGCCAACGTCAATTCTATTATTCGTGTTTTACATTCACAGTGTCTTGGGGCATGGCAGTCTCTCATTTTTGGGGCCAAAGTATGAAATTACCTTGGCGGATGTGTGGGAAGCAGTGGTTGAAATGCTTAAAGGTGCCGGCTATGCTGAGGAGGGTCTCGAGGCTCTTTTTTGGACGACAAAGGTCAAGCCGCCCTCGCCAGAGGGGAAGAACAACTCGCCAAAGAATGAGCCGAAGCAGTGGAAAGAGAGCATTCAGGGAAGGCACCTTTGACCGACCCGACTCATCTTTCGGCTTCGGTTGACGTTGACATTATTGGCTCTAGTTCTCATTCTTCGCCTCCTGCTAAAGCCGAGATCGAAATTACGACTGCCCACACTGAGGCCCAGGAAGACATCGAAGCCCACGATTTTGAAATTGACGTGATAAAGCCCACTCCTCTAGGTAACTTCAACACTGATCTAACTCAAGTGGATACTTGTTTGATTTACATGAGTTTGATGAACTTCTTGATTATTACTTAAATCTTGACGCGCCACTATCTCCTATTTTTGCGGGAAATATTGACGCTTAATTCTTCTTCTTCTGTAGCGAAAACAACAAGTACTACACAAGCTTCGCCTCCTCCTGCTGTTGCTCCTTCCTCTCCTCAAGTAACTCCTTCTCTTGCTTCTCAACCTGGTTCTCAAAAAGAACAGATAGAAGCTCTTCAAGGCTTGGACGACCCGACCGCTTCGCAAGAGCAGAAAACTGAAGGGCTTGAAGAGGGTGAGAGGACCCTAGAGGAATTCACTGCCGACGATACAAAGTTGATTGATCTTATTGCTCTGGGCAGTGAATCTTCTTCGAAGAAGAGGGGCAAGCATGGAGTTTCGAAGAAAAGGAAGGAGACTTCTGGTGGTGATGAGAAAGCAGAAGAGGACCCGATTGCGCCTCTTTCTCCTCCTTCCCCGACCCGTTCAAGCCGACTTAAGAAGTTAACCAATAGGCCGGGTGAAGGCTCCAAAGGTGGAGGGAAGAAGAAGTGATGGGTCCGGCTTTATCCTTGTTGTTTCGCTTTTTGCTTTTTTCTTTTTGCTTGTATTGACCGGAGATTGTGCGGGTATCGGCCCCCGCTTTTAGAAACCTGCACATGTATACAGATTTTTTATAGTATAGAATAAAATGATTCTTTTTACTTGCACAAACTTTTGTCTATATTTATAAATGCATTTATTCCTTTTTATCACACAAGTTTCTTTATTTTCCTTGTATGATATTGCAGTGAGCTCGTGGTATGTTGCTTGAGCGTCGCTTTTATTAATGCGAATATATTATATTGCCCCTATACCATGGCTTATCGCAATCTTCTCCATTTTAAGAAAACTAATACTCTTACTTTGGAGAACAATTCTTCCACTTTGAGAAGATTTGTACTCTTACTTTGGAGAATAATTCTTCCACTTTAAGAAGATTTGTACTCTTACTTTGGAGGATACTTCTTCTATTTTATGGAAGTATTATTCTATTCTAGTAGAGTGTCTTTGTACTGGAGAAGTTTTTTTTAAAGAAAGTTTTTACACTTCGCTTTCGGAGATGGTCACTTTTATTTTTGACAAGTGGATTCCCCTACGCGGTGAAGTGGGCCTCCGAAAAGGGCTTTGGTTCGTTTGTGCCTCTGGAGAGGGCTTTTGTTTGTTTGGGCCTCCGAAGAGGGCTTTTTGTTTGTGCCTCTGGAGAGGGCTTTTGTTTGTGCCTCTGGAGAGAGGGCTTTCTGTTCTTTCCCTGTATGCGGGGAAGCGTGCCTCCGAAGAGGGCTTTATTTTTTCCCTTTACGCGGGGAAGCATGCCTCCGAAGAGGGCTTTAACACTTCAACTTGGTGAAGTATGCCTCCAAAGAGGGCTATTTCCTCCGAAGAGGGCTTTGGCACTCCAGCTTGGGGAAGTGTGCCTCCGAAGAGGGCTTTTGCCTATGAAGAGGGCTTTGGCACTCCAGCTGGGCAAAGTGTGCCTCCGAAGAGGGCTTTGGCACTCCAGCTTGGTGAAATGTGCCTCCGAAGAGGGCTTTTGCACTCCAGCTTGGTGAAGTGTGCCTTCGAAGAGGGCTTTTGCCTCCAAAGAGGGCTTTGGCGGTCGCCTGGAAGGTTGCATCTCACAGTTGAGTGGATCCACGGGGCAGACGCAAGCTACCTAATTGGATGTTTGTTTGCACAAATAATCGCAATTAACTAGCAAGGGCCAGGAACCTTCACACTGGGAAGGTGCCCCTCCGGTGGTTCCAACAACCTCTTTGGTTGAAGCATAAGATTCCATATAGCTGTTTTTTGTCTGCTTGCCAACGTCTTTCCACCATCTGCCACTCAGCGATTCCTCGTTATCGTTTCCAAGCACATGTTCCCTTCCTTTGCAAGTTGTTCATTTTTTTGAAGAAGTGCATTTCATTGTTAAGTGAATCCACAGGGCAGACACAAGCTACTTAACCAGATGTCCGTTTGCACAAACGATCGCAATCAGTTAGCAAGGTCCTGGAACCTTCACGTTGGGAAGGTGCCCCTCCGGTGGAATCACCAACTATTTGTGAGAAGCACTCTCAACGTAGGAAGTATGTGGAATTTTTGTGGCTTGACATTTAATTGTTGGTGATTTGTAGGAATTGCTTGGCCTTGTGATGTGTTGAATAGGTAAGCTTTGCTTTGATAGCCTGCATTATTAAACGATATTTTAGCAATATATTTAAGATACATGCACATCGAAATGAGACGACCATTTTATAGTAATAAAGAGCACAAGATTTATAGTGCTTCAGCCAAGAACTGGGCCTACATTCACTTTATAGTTCTTATTATTGATTTACATTGCTTTTACAATGGTTTACAGTATAAGAATGATACATCCATAATCATTTTACAAATTTAAGCATAGCTTCTACGTAAAATATGGACGCAAGTGATTGCTGTTCCAGGCTCTCGGAATTGGATCTCCTTCGACAGTTATGAGCTTGAAAGTGCCATCGAGAAGTGTTTTGCCTATGACATATGGCCCTTCCCAGTTTCGCCCAAACACTCCTGTTGCTGTCGGACCTTTTTCAAGACTAGATCCCCGACTTCAAAGCTGCGTTGGCGAACTCTAGAATTGTAGTGCCTGGCTATTCTTTCTTGATGGGCTGAAATTCTGAGCTCAGCTTATTTCCTTCTTTCATCAAGCAAATCAAGTGCTTCAAGTTGCAGCTTTTCATTTTCAGCTTGGTTGAAATGAATTCTCCGGTGTGAGGGGACTTCTATTTCCATCGGAATCATTGCTTCTGATCCATATGCCAATGAGAATGGAGTGTGCCCGGTAGCAGTTTTGTGAGTAGTTCTGTATGCCCATAGTGCTTGTGGCAGCTTATCGACCCAACCACCTTTCGCTTTTTCCAGTTGTTTTTTGATGGTTGATTTGAAATTTTGTTTACTGCTTCCACTTGCCTATTTGCCTGCAGATAAGCCACTGCTGAGAAGCTTTTTTGGATCTTGAATCGCTTGCAAAAGTACTAGAACTCTTCGCTATCGAATTGGGTACCGTTGTCTGTGATTATCTTTTGAGGCACACCATACCTACAAATGATATTCTTAGTCATAAAGTTTATCATCTTTTTAGAGGCAATAATAGCTAATGGTTCGGATTCAGTCCATTTAGTGAAATAATCAATAGCAACAATAGCATATCTGATTTTGGACTTGGCAGTTGGCAAAGGTCCGATGAGATATATTCCCCAAATGGAAAATGGCTATGGACTGAACATCTATGTTAGTTCGGTAGAAGGTGCTCTTGGGATTTTTGCAAATCTCTGGCATCTGTCACACTTTCGGGAGTAGCTAGCAGCATCTCGATTAATGTTTGGCCAAAAATACCCATAGCGGAGAATTTTCTTTGCTAGAGTTTGACCACCTAAATGATCACCCACTCTCCTCTGTGCACTTCAGCTAAAATTGTCTTAGCCTCTTCCTTGGTTACACTTCGGGGTAATGGCATCGAGAATCCTCGTCTGTACAACCGACCGTCTTGAATCATATATCTCGAGGCTTTTATCAACAATTTCTGGCGCTCTTTTGAATTTTTTAGAAGGGAGCCGTTGAGTAGATATTCCTTGATCGGAGTCATCCATGACTCCTGCTCTTGAGATACAGCCATGATCCAGCCAATATTCATCTCATCGGTACTTGGAGCCAACAAGACTTCCACAGGGACCAATCCCAATAATTGAGCTTCGCTAGAACTTGAATACTTTGCAGAGAATTTTCCTTCATGTTCTCTTCCCAGGATATATGGCTTATTGTATAATGATCAAAATCATTAAGAAGCTCCCAGGCCTTTGACAAGTAAGCAGGCAGATTTCCTCCTTTAGTTTGAAACTCTTTCTTGACTTGGCACACAATAAGCTGGGAATCACTGAAGATCTGCAACACTCTGATGTTCAGTTCTTTTGCAATCCTTAATCCGACGATAAGACCTTCATATTCTGCTTCATTATTTGTCGAAGGAAATTCTAGTCTCAATGCATAGCACAATGATCGCCATTCAGGGGTTTCAAGCACAACCCAGCTTGGGAACAACATTCATTTCTTGCACCATCAACATATAATTTCCATTGGATTGGGATGTCATTAGTCACCTCTTCCTCACTAATGCAGCACGACCTAAGGAAGAGGAATCAGGTCGGCCACGACCTAAGGAGCGCGTTTTAGACCGTTCACGACCTAACGAGGGCTTAAGTCGTTCGGGTTCTTTAGATCGTGAATGATCTAAGGATACAGGAGGAGCACCACGAGATAACAAAGTAGCAGCACGAGTTGAGAATGCGCAAGGCTTAAGTCGGCTACGACCTAAGCAAAGTGTTTTAGGTCATCTACGACCTAACGGGTCACGAGATAAGGAGCTGCGACTTAACAAAGCTCGGGGAAAAGAGCTACGACCTAACAGGTCAGATGGAAAAGAGTTACGACTTAATGGAAGCTTAAGTCGTTTGGGTTTGATGAGTCGCACACGATCTAACGACATGGCTATAAGTCATCCACGACTTAACAAAAAGCAGGAAGAAGTTCCAATGGTTGAAGGCCTTAAGTCGGAAGCGGCTTACGACTTAGCTGAGTCGTGGGAAGTTACTGTTCCTTCAAGCTGCCGACGAGTTACGACTCATGTTAAGTCGTTGAAGTCTTAAGTCGTCAACCGTTTGTTCCTTATGTCGTATGTAGTTAGGTCGTCTACGACCTAAGTGATGTAATATGTTGTGATCCTGTAAGTCGTAAGTCGCGACGTTGTGTTATAATTTGTTTGTTTTTTCTTTGAGTCATTGAATGTTAAGTCGTGAGTCGTGATGTTGTAATATCGATGAGTCGTATGTCGCCTAAATTGAGTCGCTGCTGATGAGTCGCTGCCGACCCAAGATGAGTCGTAAGTCGTGTACGACTTAAGGGGCTGGGCGAAAGGCTATAAATAGGGCGTGCGTTGTAACTTGAAGGTAGGTTGATTTTTGAATAAAAACTTTGTTTGATTGTTGTGTGCTTTCATCTAAATTGGTAGTTGAGTGTGATCTCCTATCACCACTTTTGGTTAATCGAGTGCGCTCGATTCAACGATTGTTGAAGCCAATTTACGGTATCAAGTGCGCTTGATCAACGTTTGAAGAATTGTAGATCTTCTTTCATGGTATCGTGCGCGATCAACTTGTCGAAGATAGCTAGAATTCGGTATCTTTGTGATCAACGAATATGGGCATTTCAGTATCTTCAATCCACCGTTTGTTACTTTCATCGATCTATATCGTTTTGTTATTATCCGCTGCGTCAGTTTTTGGTATCAGAGCTAGACTTAGCCAATCATAGCTAAGCCGAGTCTTGGAGCCAAGAAGTTTGAAGTTGAAGTTCATCTTGTTGAAGCTTTGAGACGTGCATCATCTTGCTTGTTCAAGCCGAGTTTGAAGTTGAAGTGAGTTGAGCCGAGTTAAGTGAAGGCCGTGACTTATTGTACAAGTTAGAGTTGAAGTTTGAATTGTGAAGTATTTGTGTTTGATTCAATCATGCCGCCGAGAGAGCTAACCGTCATCAAAATGTGGAAGCGTTGTATAGAAGGGAAGAAGCCGAGCAAATGGAGCAACGCATTAATGAGAAATTTGATGAAGGTATTGGAAAGCTAGAGAAGTTGATGATTGATATGAATCAAACTCAAAGTAGGAGATCACCAATCTCGAACCATGGAGGAAACCGAGTTTCGCCATCGGTTACGGAAGCGAGAAGGGTATCACCACAATCTTTTAGAGAGAGAAGAGAAACATCAATTTCATCGAGGAGAGATCACCATGACTATGGACATGAAGAGAGAAGAACTCCACGTGAGTTTGAAGATGAGCCATATCGAGATGAAGAGAGACATAGTAGAAGAGACATGCGTGATCGAAGGGATGTTGATGGTCGAGATTGATATAGACATACATTTGATTTTAATGAAGATGGTGATAGAGCTAGTTTTCATTATTGAGATCGAGACCAAGTGCGAAATTTATATAGGGATGTAGATGATGATCGTCGTTGGGAATCGGGTATGAAGATGGAAATTCCAGAATTCAAAGGTGGAATGGTAGCAGAAGAATTTTTGGATTGGTTGTCTAATGTTGAAGAGATCTTTGATTTCAAAGAAGTTCCGGAGAATCGTCGAGTGAAGTTGGTTGCTACTAGGTTGAGGGGTAGAGCTATGGCGTGGTGGCAGCAAACTAAACTTACACGAGAACGGATGGGGAAGTAGAAGATTGAATCATGGGAGAAGATGAAGAAGTTAATGAAGGCTACATTTTTGCCTTACAATTATCAATCACTTATGTATCAGAGGTTGCAGAATCTGAGGCAAGGGATAAAGACTGTTAATGACTATGCTGATGAATTTTATCAACTGATTGCTCGAAATGACATTATGGAGACAGAGGAATAGTTGACTACTAGATTTGTTGGAGGGTTGAGGATGCAGATTCAAGACATGGTGAATATGTTTGATCCTAGAACTGTAGCAGAAGCACATCAAAAGGCGTTGGCTTGGGAGAAGCAGGGAAGATGTGGAGGTGGTGTGTTTACAAGTCCCAATATTCAGAACAAGGGTGCTAGTGGGAGTTCCAATGTTTCGAAAGCTATCAGTAAACCAGTTGTGAATGAAGTTGCGAAGGCAAAGGTCAACAACAATTTCAAATGTTACAATTGCCAGGAAGTGGGTCACTTGAGTAATGAATGTTCGAAGCCGAAGAAATGAACTATGAATGCTGAAGTTGAAGGTGAGGATGTTGGTGAAGGTTATTCTAGTCCAGCTGAGGAGGATGAACAGGATATCGCATCAGGAGATGAAGGATGTAATCTAATGATGAGGAGGTCTTGTTTGATACCGAAGCAGGAAGAAGCGGCTAGTTGGTTGAGGAGTAACATCTTTCAGTCAACATGCACTATTCTGGGAAAGGTTTGTAAGTTTTTGATTGATGCAGGAAGTTGTGACAATATTCTTTCTACTGAAGCCGTGAGAAAGTTGAAGCTGAAAACGGAAAAGCATCCAAATCCTTATAAATTAGCGTGGTTGAGAAAAGGAGGAGAAGTGAAGGTGGACAGGCGAGTTCAAGTTCCATTTTCTATTGGGAAGAAGTATAAAGACGAGATCTGGTGTGACGTTGTGGAGATGGATGTTTGTCACTTGCTTTTGGGAAGACCATGGCAGTATGATCGAGCAGTGCAGCATGACGGTCGGACCAATAGCTACAGTTTTATGTTTGAAGGTGTTAAGATCATTTTGGTTCCAAAGAAGAGACAACAAGGAGAAAGAAAATCAGAGGAGATTGAGGAGCTCAAGACTTTGAAGGAATTTGTTGAAGAAGTAGAAGAGAGTCCAGAGGTATTTTTTTTGATTGGACGTGAAACGACTGAATCTGTTGAAATCCCAGAGGAAGTAAAGCCAGTATTAGAAGAATTTGAAGATGTATTTCCTGAAGAATTACCAATGGAGTTACCACCGTTGAGGGATATTCAGTATCAGATTGATCTTGTGCCAGGGTCAGTGTTACCTCACAGGTCACATTACCGAATGAGTCCCAAGGAGCATGAAGAACTAAGGAGGCAATTGGAGGAGTTGTTAGAACAGGGGCGTGTTCAGGAGAGCTTGAGTCCTTGTGCAGTGCCTGCTTTGTTAGTGCCCAAGAAGGATGGTCCGTGGAGAATGTGTACGGATAGTCGGGCTCTAAACAAGATCACTGTGAGATACAGATTTCCTATGCCGAGATTTGATGATTTGATTGACCAGTTGAGTGGAGCTGTTGTGTTTTCAAAGATTGACTTGAAGAGTGGATACCATCAGATTCGTATTAGACCAGGTGATGAATGGAAGACTGCTTTTAAAACCAGGGAAGGTCTATACGAATGGTTGGTTATGCCGTTTTGTTTATCGAATGCACCGAGTACTTTTATGAGAGTGATGAACCATATTTTCAGACCATTCATTGGGAAGTTTGTGGTTATTTACTTTGATGATATTTTAATCTATAGTGGGAGTACGGAAGAACATATCCAGCATTTGCGAGAAGTATTGTTGATTCTACGACAAGAGCAGTTTTATGCAGCAACAAAGAAGTGTGTATTTATGACGGACAGTGTTTTATTTCTAGGGTATGTTCTGTCAAAGGAAGGTATTCAAGTGGATGCAAATAAAGTGGAAGCTGTCAGAAGTTGGCCACAACCGAAGACAATTACTGAAGTACGAAGCTTTCATGGCTTGGTATCTTTCTATCAAAGATTCATTCCATATTTTAGTAGTGTGATGGCACCTATAACCGATTGCATGAAGGGAAAGAAGTTTGAGTGGTCAGAGGAAGCAGGGGTTGCTTTTGAAAAAATCAAGACACTATTGACAACAGTGTCAATTCTAGTTTTACTGGATTTTCAGTTGTTGTTTGAATTACATACTGATGCATCGAAGGTTGGGGTTGGTGGAGTTTTGAGTCAGGAAGGAAGACAAGTTTCTTATTTCAGCGAGAAGTTATCAGGAGCTAAGTTGAGATATAGCACTTATGATGTGGAATTTTACGCAATTGTTCAAGCTGTGAAGCACTAGAGACATTACCTGTTTCAGAAGGAGTTTGTTCTTTCTACGGATCATGGAGCTTTGAAGCATTTGCAAGGGCAGGATAAAATTTAAGCTAGGCACGCTTCATGGGTCGCGTATCTACAACAGTTTACTTTTGTTGTTAAGCACAAATCAGGGGTGACGAATCGTGTGGCTGATGCTTTGAGCAGGAGGAATCATTTGTTGACAACAATGAAAGTAGAAGTGACAGGGTTTGAACTATTGCCAGAGTTAATTAAAGAAGATCCTTACTTTATGAAGTTCGTTGAGAAAGTCAAGGATGGGAGTACTGATGAATTTGTGTTGATTGATGGATTCTTATTCAAAGGGAATCAATTATGTGTACCAGATTGCAGCTTGAGAATGAAAATTGTGAAAGAGTTGCACGAAGAAGGACATGTGGGTAGAGATCGAACATTGCAGTTGATTTGTCAGTCTTATTATTGGCCGTTAATAAGAAGGGAAGTTGAAAGGTTTGTGCGTAGAGGTCATGTTTGTCAGGTTTCGAAAGGGACAGCTACAAATGCGGGATTGTATATGCCATTACCTGTTCCTACAAAACCATGGGTAGACATTAGCATGGATTTCGTGTTGGGTTTTCCGAGAACTCAAAGGGGGAATGACTCTATATATGTTGTGGTGGATCGTTTCTCGAAGATGGTACATTTTATTGCTTGTAAGAAGATGGCGGATGCTGTTCATATTTCTCAGTTATTTTTCAAGGAGATCTATAGACTTCATGGATTGCCAGAATCTATTGTGTCGGATAGGGATACTCGTTTTCTGAGTCACTTTTGGTTAAGTTTGTGGAAGATTCAGTCCATTTCAGTTTGTATTCAAACTTGCCAAAGGGGCCATTGGATTTAACGACAATACCATAACCAAAGGGGGTAGTTAAACGAGCTGCTGATTTTGTTGATAATTTGACGGAATGTCATAAAATCGTTCAGGAACGATTGGAGAAGGCGAATGAGAAGTTTATAAGATCCGCAGACTTGAAATGAAGAAATGTTGAGTTCAATAAAGGAGACTTAGTGTACGCTGTGTTAATGAAGGATCGTTTTCCAGCGGGTGCTTATAACAAGTTGAAAGCCAGGAAAATTGGTCCTGTGGAAATTGTGCAACGGATCAATGAAAATGCTTACAGGGTGAAACTACCGGAAGATATATATACATCTGATGTGTTTAATGTTAAACATCTGGCACCTCATTATGGAAATGAACAAGCTGATGGAAAAGAGATTACAAATTCGAGGACGAATTTTTCTCAACCCGGGGAGGATGATGCAGCATGACCTAAGGAAGAGGAATCAGGTCGGCCACGACCTAAGGAGCGCGTTTTAGACCGTTCACGACCTAACGAGGGCTTAAGTCGTTCGGGTTCTTTAGATCATGAACGATCTAAGGATACAGGAGGGGCACCACGAGATAACAAAGTAGCAGCACGAGTTGAGAATGCGCAAGGCTTAAGTCGGCTACGACTTAATAAAAGTGTTTTAGGTCATCTACGACCTAACGGGTCACGAGATAAGGAGCTGCGACTTAACAAAGCTCGGGGAAAAGAGCTACGACCTAACAGATCAGATGGAAAAGAGCTACGACTTAATGGAAGCTTAAGTCGTTCGGGTTTGGTGAGTCGCACACGATCTAACGGCATGGCTATAAGTCGTCCACGACTTAACAAAAAGAAGGAAGAAGTTCCAATGGTTCAAGGCCTTAAGTCGAAAGCGGGTTACGACTTAGTTGAGTCATGGAAAGTTACCGTTCCTTCAAGCTGCCGACGAATTACGACTCATGTTAAGTCGTTGAAGTCTTAATTCATCAACCGTTTGTTCCTTATGTCGTATGCAGTTAGGTCGTCTACGACCTAAGTGATGTAATATGTTGTGATCCTGTAAGTCGTAAGTCGTGACGTTGTGTTGTAATTTGTTTGTTTTTTTTCTTTGAGTCGATGAATGTTAAGTCGTGAGTCGTGATGTTGTAATATCGATGAGTCGTATGTCGCATATATTGAGTCACTGCTGATGAGTCGCTGCCGACCCAAGATGAGTCGTAAGTCGTGTACGACTTAAGGGGCTGGGCGAAAGGCTATAAATAGGGCGTGCGTTGTAACTTGAAGGTAGGTTGATTTTTGAATAAAAACTTTGTTTGATTGCTGTGTGCTTTCATCTAAATTGGTAGTTTAGTGTGATCTCCTATCTCCACTTTCGGTTAATCGAGTGCGCTCGATTCAACGATTGTTGAAGCCAATTCACGGTATCAAGTGCGCTTGATCAACGTTTGAAGAATTATAGATCTTCTTTCACGGTATCGTGCGCGATCAACGTGTCGAAGATAGCTAGAATTCGGTATCTTTGTGATCAACGAATTTGGGCATTTCAGTATCTTCAATCCACTGTTTGCTACTTTCATCGATCTATATCGTTTTGTTATTATCCGCTGCGTCACTCACTGTCACCTTTATCTGTGTATTCTGCATTGAAGTCTGCTAAAGCTTGTCCATTGATTGCTCTTGGTGATGGTATGTGATATCATACTGACTGAGATTAATATTCCACTTCAAAAGACGACCCGAAGTTTCAGGGCAAAATATGACTTGCTTCAGAGGTTGATCAGTGAGCACTTTAATAGGATGAGCTTGGAAATATAGCCTCAACTTTCTGGATGCAATTAACAGACAATAGGCGAGCTTTTCCAGCTTTGAATAATTCATCTCTGCTAGAGTGAATCTTTTGCTGATATAATAAACTAGGCGCTGAACTTTTGCGTCTTCCTGTACCAGTGCTGCACTGAGAGTATGAGACGAAACCGCTAAATATATGGAAAGATCTTCACCATTGCTGGGCTTAGAAAGTATTGGAGGTGTTTCCATGTGACAAAATTAGTTCATCAAAAGCTTTCTTACATTCAGGAGTCCATTCAAAGTTTTTCTTTCCTTTCTTCAGAGCGTCAAAGAAGGGAATGCATTTAGCAGTGGCTTTGGATATACCGACTCAGAGCAGCGACTTTCCCGTTGAGGCTTTGCAATTCCTTCTTTGTCCTTGGGGCTTTGACTTCTCTTAAGGCAGTAATCTGAGCAGGATTGGCTTCAATGCCCCTAGAACTCATAATGAAACCCAAAAATTTCCCGGACTCTACCCCGAATGAGCATTTCAGAGGATTTAGCTTCATCCGATACTTTCGAAGAACAGCAAACATTTCTGCCAAATGATCCATGCGGTCTACTGCTTTCTTCGATTTCACCAGCATATCATCAATATATACTTCCATTGTCTTGCCAATCTGAGGCTTGAACATGGCATTGACAAGTCTCTCATAAGTTGCCCCTGCATTCTTCAATCCGAAGGGCATAACTTTATAGCAGTAAAGACCAACGTCAGTGATGAAGCTCGTGTCCTCCTGATCTGGCTCATGCATCATGATTTGGTTATATCCTGAGTAAGCATCCATAAATGACAATAGTTCATGCCCGGCTGTTCCATCCACCAACTGATCAATCCTGGGTAACGGGAAGCAGTCTTTGGGGCATGCTTTATTTAAGTCTAAAAGTCGATGCATACTCTCCACTTTCCATTTGCTTTTTTAACCAACACCGGATTAGAAACCCAATTTGGATAAGTGGATTCTCTGATAAAGCCATTTTCCATAAGCCGATCTACTTCTTCTTTTAATGCTGCTGACCTTTCAGGACCCTGGGTTCTTCTCTTCTGCTTGATGGGTGTGAATTTCGGATCAATATTCAAAGCATGCACTGCAATTTCTGGAGATATTCCACACATGTCTGCATGACTCTAAGAGAATACATCCAGGTTTGCTTTCAAGAATGATATCAACATATTCTGAACCGTCACACCAAGTTGTGAACCCACATTCAGCACCTTGTTTGGATCTTTGAGGTCAACAGGTATTGGCACCGTCACTTCCACCGGCACCACTCTATTCTCCCCTGCACTGGTTTTTCTTGGATCAATCTCTTTCCACGCACCACTATGTTCACCAGTGCAAGGTCCACCCTGTAATTGCTATAAGGTTGGTTTTTTGATGCGGAGCGGAGCCGCCGCACCCTTACCCATCTCTCTTTTCTTTGTCTCTTGTAGCTCTATGAGATAGCATTCTAGTCCAGCATTTTGGTCCCCTTTCACAATACCAACTCCATTATCGGTGAGGAATTTCATAGTCAGGCACCGGGGGGCGAGAATGGCCTTAAATGCGGCAAGAGCTGGTCGGCCCAAGAAGGCATTATAAGCAGAGAGTTCGTCAACAATCACAAAAGTTTGCTTTCGGACCACCTTCTTTTCCCCTTCTCCAAGTTCTACAAATAGGCCGATAGTCCCTATAGGCTGTTTTGGTTCCCCAGTGAACCCAACAATTTTTTGCGAAGAAGCATGGACATCAACCATGGGAATCTTCATCTGATCAAATGTCTTTTTGAAGAGGACGCTGTAAGAAGCGCCGCAGTCCACAAGCACCCTTCTTACAATGGCTGGTCCGATGCCAGTAGAAATCAGTAAGGGATCTACTGTGGGAGCCTCAACACCAACAGAATCCATGGCTCAGAAAATGATGTCATCATTAAAAGTTCTCTGTTGTTTTAATGGTGTAGCATCTTCCAAAACAAAAACACTTTCTTCAGCTGGAGCATATCACAAAGCATGAGCATATCTTTCCATCTCTCCCCAACTTCTGCCTGCTGGGTGAGGACCCCCTGTAATCAAATTAATGATAGGCCTTTCAGATTCATGCGTTGTGGCCCTCTCACCTGAGCCAGAATGATGAGCAGGAACTTGTTGCCCCTGAGTAGATGAGCTCGGGTCATTTCTATTTCTCTTCACATATTGTTGCAATTTATTCTGTCGCAGCAGCTCTTCAATCAAGTTCTTTAAGTGGCGACATTCGTTAGTGTCATGGCTAGGTTGATTGTGAAACCGGCAGAATCTCCGATCATGAGCGGCATCTTTCCCAGGCTTTATCTTAGAGGGTTTGGGATACTCAATAGTATCCTTGGTTCCAAAGAAGATATTTTCTGGGGTGTCAGTTAAGGGAGTGAAATCTGAAGATCTAAAGTGGCGAGCTTTCTTTGCATCCTTCTTCTTTTTCTCACCATTATTCTCCCTCTTCTGGCCATGAGATTCTTTCCTGTTAGATGTAACAGTGTTATTCTCAACCTCAGTCGCAACTGCTTTTGCCGGCACAGGAAGGCTTTATAGGCGCATGAATTCATCGGCCTTTTTGTAAAACTTTTCAAGCGAATTTGGATCTTTCATCTTCAACCATTTCCCAAATTCACTCGATTTATCAATAGCTCGCATTAAGTAGGTCAGAATCATTCGAGGCTCCGCATTATCAACCTCGGCCAAGGCTATGTTGAAGCGGTTCAAGAAAGATCTGATAGACTCTCCAGGGTTTTGTTCAAGGCTGGAAAGTGACATTATATCCTTAGCCTTCGAAACATATAACCTGAACTGGTCTTTGAACTTTCGAGTTAGATCCGAAAACAGATCCACCGATCGAACTGGCAATTTTGTGAACCACAGAAAGGCCACCCCCTCCAAATATACTGGAAAGTATCTGCATTTGATCTCATCCATTGCCCTGGCACTTGTCATATGCCAGTCATATTTGTACAAGAACTGTTTTGGATCACTTGTTCTCCGATAAGCTGGAATAGCGAGGGGAACGAACTTCTTTGGAAATTCAGCTTTTAGGATCCTTTCAGTAAAGGGAGTCTTGCTTGGAGCAAACTCCCAGTCCTTTTCATCTTCTTCCCTTTTCATACTTTCTTTCATAATTTGTCGAACCATTCCCGAGAGGTATTCCTCATCGTTTAGAGGCCCCGCGGGACAGAAGTTAGCTATTTTTTTGGAAGTTTTCCTAGACAAACGTTCGCGAAAGGTTGGCTGCGGCCTTGAACCTCCGGTTTGGGAGGTGCCCCTTCGGCGGGGCCTGATGCCCTTTGAGGAATACTCTTTCCTTGAGAATCATGAACATTTTCGGTAAAGGTTTCTTCATTGTTTTCCGGTTGACGATTAACTCCAGCCAAAGCATTTAGTCTATCCAACATTAAAGCATTCTGGGCTTCCATCCGTTGATATAACCCAGACACTACGGCATCCAACTCTGCCCTTGTGAATCCAACACTAGGAGCCGCTTCATTTGACACGGGAGAGGTGGCGGTTTTTCACAAGTATACCCAGATCTAGCAGATCTACAATTTCTTCCCGGAGCCATAATCTAAGATAAACTTCTGGTTCTTAAAGAAAGTCGTTCACCAATTCTTTGCGGAGCAATGATGAGAGTATCCTGAGTTCAATTCTCAGCGAAAGCACCAAAAATGTTAACGCTAAAATGTACGCTAACACCCCGGTGTAAGTTGTAATATAGTGAAAGCACCATCCGTTGGTACGGGAACTGAAAATAAGCAGAAAATAGCAGAGAAACAGTAAAGAAACAATAGTTTTTATAGTGGTTCGGCTTCAAGTCAAGCCTACGTCCACTTAATCTCTTTTATTGCTGATTTGATTACAACTTGTTCAATGAATCTTCAATTACAACACAATCAAGACGAGTAGCTAGAACTTCGATGTAGAAAGGCTCTTTGAATTCATGTTGAATGAGTTAGATCTTTCCCAAAGTTCGTTGAAGCGTCTTTGGTGTTTGAAGTGTTGATGGAGTCGAGAAAACAACAAAGTATGGGCGTTCCAGAAATGATCCAAAAGTCCCTCTTCGGTTGGAGCAGGCGAGGTATTTATAGGGAAAATCTGGATGTAGGTCCTAGGTCGTGAGCGACCTAGGGGACACGAGCTACGGCTCATCATGGTTGCACTTGATCACTTGAACAGGCTGGTAGGTCGTAGGTCGTGGGCGACATAGGGGAGAATGGTTGGCGACTTAATCATGTCGAGGTAAATGGTGGAGCGACCTAGGCTGGTCGTAGGAGTAGCAACGATCTAGTGCTGGTTCGACCTATAATCAAGCGACATAACGACATGAAGCTTGTGGCTCGCTAGGTCGTTAACTCGCTAGGTCGTTAACTCGCTAGGTCGTTAACTCGCTAGGTCGCGTAGGTCATTTAGTTACTAGGTCGCGTAGGTCATTTAGTTACTAGGTCGCTAGGTCGCTGAGCTCCTCTGTTGGGATATACTGCTGTCTTGTATTGATTGCTAGGCCGCTTAGGTCGTCACATGTTAGCTCACTGTAGAATTTCATCCTCGTTAGCTCGCTCGCACTTTATCTCATTAGGTCGCTTGTGTGTTAACCCGTTAGGTTGCTTGGCTCCTTAATTCGTTAGGTCGTTAGGTCGCTAACTGTTGTCACGTTAACTCGCTGGAGGCTTTAGATCGTTAGGTCATTTTTTCTTTCGAGTACTTGAGTCGCCGTTCAGAGTGGTGTTAACAACAAGCACGCATACTTATTTAGCGTTAAAAAGAAAAGTTTATTTTCTTATGATTAACACTGTAGTTTTGAGCATGATATATTCACACTCTTGATTTTAGATGTGAAATAATGTATATTGCATAGCAGTAATAACACATATGGACTCATGTATGAGCAACATACCAAATGAAATAAATAATGATGAATGAATTAAGTATAGACAGATTGTGGTAAAGAAAAGAAATCACGAACATCTAGCCAACACCGGATAGCCAAAGTTGGGGGAAATGTTCGCCTACTTGAATTTTCGCCTGAATTTGGTCCAAAGGTATGACGGATAAGAGTATGTAGCGAGGCCGAAATATCGAGGAAGTTAGGATGAGGAGGAAAATGAGTGGAAACAGGAGCAGAAAGTTGAGCGGTTTTGAGGTCACGTGATAGCCCATTATTTAATTATTTTGTAAAAAATAAAAGCAATCCTTGAATGGGTATTAGTTTGAAATGGGATGTCCTCATGACTCATGTGTCTCGTCTATCACTCAAATTTTAATTCCCCAAATACATGCGAAAGTTCTGCAGTGTTTTCCTCCTCTCAAACTGCTCTTATTTCGATTTTTTATCCTATTAAAATACGCTATAAAATCAAAAATTTTGCACAGATCTGTAACTCATCCCAAACCCTAGCTGCTGAAATCAATTCACAGACCTAATCGATACTCGTCTTCATCTCCGACAACTAGCCTCCTCAGTTCCTCACGCCGCCAGTAGCATCAGAGAAACTGCAGCCACCTCCTCACCTTCGTCTTCATCTTCGATACTCGTCTTCTTCCTCGATCATCGTCTTCAATCGAAGGAACAATTGACAGCAACTTTTGATTTTTCAGATAAGAATTTCGGATTTGGGGTTGTAAGGTTGAGATCAACCAGCAATTCGGGCCAAATCGAGATCAAGGCTGCGGCGTGGAGGGATCGCGAGATTGTTAATTGCGAGTGTGATTCGAGTTCAGGTATAAAAAAATGCTTTTGAACTTTAAGATTTATTTGCAGTTTTTCCAAATTTTATTGGTTTAATGTATTTTCGGCTGGATGGAAATTGTTATGATTTTTTAGACATTTCTTCTTCTTCTTAGTCTCATTATGTTCTGCTACTAATTAACCATGTTAAAAAATGCACATGCTGATCATAATATTTACTAATTTCACAACAACATTAAATAATTGAACAAAAAATTATATAATTAATAACAGCAACAATATATCTACAACTTTTATTAAAGCCAGGTGCATATTGATCCGAAATTTGTGCGTTTCTAAAAAGAAAATGTTTTTCTGTCACTGTTTTCACTCATTCCTACTTGGGGCTTCTAAGAGGTTGAAGGATACGATGTCTACCATCAAATTGATATTTAAAATGATGAAAATATTTCACTCAAAGTCAACAAAGAGATAAGTTATATATTAGATGATTTAAAGTCAAAAGTGAAAAGTATGAACATAAGTCTAATATGAACTCGTCAATCATTCTAAATTAATGATGAATGAGGTTCAGCTGTCATGGTCAACTTTGATTAAGTTAACATCTCCTTCATCAGTTCCAGTGTAATAGCTACCCTTCACTGGTTTTCACGGTATGTTCACTCGATCAACTATTACCTGGCTCCAGATCAATTTTTGTGCAATAAATTAGTACCAAATGCACTGAAATGACAGTGGGAAACTTTGAAAAGCTTGTATACATATCTCATCATCATTCATGTTTAATATGTTATTTCAGGGGGAATGATATATAAAGTCCTCTTTTTTCTCACTTATTCAACAACCCTTCTTTTCGTTTACAACAATTGTGTGCGCTTGTGCGTGCGTGTAAGTATGTGTGTATGAACGATTAAAAAATTGAAAGTGCATTTACTAGTGCCCTATTTCAACTGCCCATCCATGTGAGATTAAATAATTATAAAATCAAGTAAGCTCTGCCTAATATGTGACTATTAACTAGTTAAACCTGCAACAATGAAAGAAAGAATTAAAAAACCAACGGTATATACCATAGTCTATAATCAAACTGGACATATTGTCAGTATGCTTGTAAACCTTTTAAAATTACAAGTTATTTTAAATGCATTATACAATTTGTCATTAGTAACGTTCATGAAAATGCTTGTATAGCGGTAAGCGCTCTCATGAATTCATAGGTCTTTTGCTTTTGAATCCTCAGACATCAATGAAATTTAAAGAAAAATAAGAATAAGGAATGAAACCCATATATGGTGATCTTTTTGTAGTTGCTAAATTTTGTCTGTTATCCATAAGGAAATGATCTAGAGTAGGGACATATTATCATTTTATAGTCTTTTTAGCTTTTGTTCTTCCAACGTCATTATCGTACAAGCATATTCTTAGAAAACTCAAAATTTGGGATTTTCAGTCATTCAAATCTTTATCGCGCTCTTAGTAAAGTTTGGTGATGCTTGATACTCTCCATACTATACTATGCACTTGTGTTTATATAGTAGCTTTGATTTGTTCAAAATTAAGTGAGATTTGAAATTTGGAGAGTGAAATTTAAAACATTCTTTTTATGAACATCCTCTCATATACTTATACATGCATTATCACCTTGACCAACCTTTTAGTTGTATTTTTATATGACATATTCTTAGGTTTTGCGTGTATAAATGTCAAGATTTGTTAATATTATTTGCCAAATTTTAATTGTGTCAACTAGCGTAAAACATAATACTACGGTAAAAATGTATATATAGAAATATTAGATGACAATGAGCGATAATATCAAAGACGACGCAAAATGTTACAACACCAGTGTATGTCATGCTTCAACTAAAAAACTAGAAATTAGATGAACCCAAAAAAAGTCCAAGTAGAATCTTTGACAATGTAGGCGATATATACATAATTACATAAAATCATTGGAAACATTAAAGGTAATGGAAAATCCACTTATTTAAATGTGAATACATTACGTCATATTGATGAAAGATACAACTTTCGAAAGCAATGAAGTACCGCTTGATCATTCAAAAAATGAAAAATGCTACATGAATGAAAAAGAATGAAATGAATGAAAGGACATATTGATGCTCAAAGTCTTTCACATATGAAACTTCCACACTTAGGTGCATTACTAGTTTGTTAGATGGCATGTAATCAACGTAAGATAATTTACAATCCATCGGTATCTCATTCTAATGAGAAAGTGTTCTTTTGCAGATCTATATTACTTGAACCATATTTTTATGTTTTCTTGTCGCGGTGAATATACATTTGTAAATGTGTATACACACCCATACACATGCGTCATTATTGATATTTGAAGCTTTTATGTTACCATCTTAGTTTACAGGAATGATTTCATTTTTTTTCTTTTATACTAAATATTACCCATATTTTTTAGTGGGATATATTTCATGAATGTTCTTTACTTTAGCTTTTAAAATATCTCAAAGTTATATTTATAAATGACATTGTAAAATGAACTCCGTTTTGAGGGTGGGCAAATTTAGAGGGACTCTATTTGGAAAAAAAACTGCTATGAGCATTCCATTCGAATAAAACGTTTTACAGTCTTAGCCCTCATACAAACAAAATTAGGCAACAACCCAATGAAAAATTTAAAAAATCATGATAGTTCACCAAAATCATTTTCGGCTGGGTCAGTAATTGGTTAATCAAAAAATTGAGGGTAGTTACACATTTTTCCTGTTCGGGGGGATTTTTTCGTATACCTCATAATAGTTTTTCAAGAAGTGAAAAAGCAACCCTCTATCTACTCTTTGAGCCTCTTTAACTATGTCCTTTGCAAAAACGTTGAATGTACGATTTGTCTAAGTTCAAATTGTAACAAGTTACTAGCATTAGTAATTCAACACATATAGGTAGAAAAATCTATAGAAAGTATTGAACCAAAATATTAAAATTTGAACATGTCTGAAACATCAATTATTAATATTTTGTGAGATCATGGTACATAAAATAGTAGGTTATTGTTACTTTGAAGAAAATTAATTATTAAATGTACATGTAATCTATCTATTAAATAATGGTAAAGAAGATGAATTTGTAGTTTTCCCATAATTCTAGGACCTATCTCTGTTCTCCTTAATTCTCTCCAAATTTAGATATTTTATTTTGAAAATCTTATAATTTATCACTGTACAATTGTTCCACTAAACTCTCACACAATTTTACATTTAAATATCTACCTTTTAAAAAATTATGCAGTTATTTACAAAATTTTCCGCAGTTCTCTCACAAATTTTACATTGAAGGCCACATGTTTTAATTAATTATTAATTAAAAATTTAAATTAATTGCTAAACTAAATGTACTAATATTTATTAGTAAACCTAAAACATTAAAGTTTCAATATGTATATTAGAATAAATCAACAAATTGGTTAAAAAATCATTCAGATGCAAATATAAATAAATCACGTGACATAAATTATATATATTAACGACAATAATAAATTATTTTGTAATTTGTATAATAAATAAATTTATAATACATTGCACTGTAAAATTCTATTAATTACAAACCCCTAATTTTTTTACAATTACGTAGAAACTCTTCTCAATTATCTTCTAATATTTTAAATTCAAGTCCATATATTTAACTAATTCTGTAATCTTAAATTTAAACTACTTAAATAAAATGATTAACTAATATTCATTAATCCATCTAATAAATCCTAAAAATACAAGAATTTCTGTAACGACCCTGGATTTCGGCCCCTGTATTTTGAATAGATGTTTAATCTAATTAAATATAAAATATGAATTGTTCATATTTAAATGAATATGATTTTGAAAGTATTGCCATCTATTTATATAAACTGTATTTTTTTTTAAAAAGGAAATTGATTTGAAAATTGGAATAAGTATTTCAATAATATTCCTGATAAAAATCTATTTTATATAATTACTTAAAACACTTTACATTGTTTATATTTAGTATAAAATAATATGTATTGATGATAATGTTGAAATTCTAAAATAAGTTTCTTACAATATTCTTAATACAATCGAACTCATATAATTAAATTAGAATGTTATACATTGTTAACATTGGTTAAATAAATCCATATGCTTGATAATGTTTAAAATTTAAAATCAAATTCTTGTAATATAAATTATAAATGTAAAATACGAGTCAAACCTATGTGTATAATTTGGAAAAAAAATTATAATTGGAATTAAATATAAAAATAAGTATTAAATATAAGTAAAACTTAAGAAATATAATGTAGATATTGATAATCAAATTATAAAATATAAATATAAATAAGTAAGTAAGCAAATAATAAAACTGTTCTTTTATATACAATATCTTCACATGTAATTCAAACTCCAAGTATGAAATGAAATAAAAACAAGCATGACATTATACAAGACAAGTACCTTTAAACAGAGATTAACTTATCTGTAGACATATGAATTGGTCAAAATTAGTGTATGAATTTGTGTTCAAATATAATAAGACAAGCTTGCAAATATTTTGTTTATATGCAAACATAAATATATTCAAACAAATACTGCAAATATCTTTGTATAAAGGATGGTGTCAGCAAATATTATTATCATGTTAGCCCAAATGAATACATTAGTACAAGAAAACCTGCAAGATCTTTGTATGTTAACCCCGTTCCAGCTCACGAGTCAAAGAAACCAACGAGTTAAGGCCTGGGGTGAGCCACGACTTAAGATGTTTAACGACTCAGGAGGCCTCACGACTCATCGAGTCACCGACTCAACTGATTACCGACCTAAGATATGAACCGAATCAACGACCTATCTAGTTACGACTCAACAGGCAAACAACTTAGTAACCTTAGCAGCTTAAGAGAATAGTCCGACTCAACAAGCTACCGACTCAACAAGCCAACGAGTTAAAACTTAAAGCGACTTAGAGGAGTGGAGCGACTCAAGGGATTAACGGTGTATGGGATAGACCAACTCAAGTTCTCTAACGACTCAGCGACCTAAGGTGTCAAATGACCTAACTGACTAAAATCCCAAAACAACAAAGGACCGACCTACGACTAATGGTAGGTCGTTCACGACCTAGCTTGAGTCGTCCACGACTTAAAGCTACTATGTAGAAATCCAATGCCGCTTCATTTTGGACCACGACCTTTTAACTCGCATACAAGTTAGGACTTGTGCTATATACAAAGGACCGGAGACGCTCTGATAGGAAGTCTGGGCTCAACCAGTTGAGTCGCCCACGACTTACGACTCATCCTGAGTCGGTCACGACTTACGACTCATCTTGAGTCGGTCACGACTCATGACTTGACAATTCCGGCGCCTAGAAATTTGCCTATAAATACGCAACCACCTCCAACGTTCAAAGGACTTTTGGCTCATTCTCTTCAAGCGCTGTTACTCCGCTGCATTCCAAACCAATCAAACACTTAAAGCTCTCAAGACACGAAGAACGCTAAAAACAACTTCGAGAAAAGATCACACACATCCAACATGGATTTGAAGACTTTAATCTCCATTGAAGTTTAATCTACTTGTTCTAAGTGACTTGTAATTCAAAGTGTATTGTACTTGGAAAGAATTGTATCAGCTTGTAATGAGATCATCAATAAAAGTACTTAAAGTGGACGTAGGCTATTCCATTAAGCCGAACCACTATAAAATTGTTGTTGTTTACTGCTTTTCCGCTATCATCTGCTTGTAATCTGTTCCCGAGTTATCGGGTGGTGCTTTCACAACTACAACTCATACACCGGGGTGTTAGCGTTCAAATTTTAGCGTTAACATTTTTGGTGCTTTCACTGAGAATTGAACTCAGGATAGTTATCATCATTGCTTCACAGAGGTTTGTAGAGAGAATTTCCTTGAAAACCAGAAGTCTATCCGAGATTATGGCTCCTAGAAGGAAGAGTAGATCTGTCAGATCTGGGAATATTCAAGAGGGAACCTCCGCTTCCCCTATATCGAATCAAGCCACTCCAGCTGTCGGAGTTACAAAGGCAGAGCTGGATGCTGCAATCTTAGGGCTGAACCAGCAGATAAATGCCCAAAATGCACAATTCGAGGCTCAGAATGCCCAAAATGCCCTAATTCTGGATAGGTTGAACGATTTGCTTGGGGCAAACCGCCAACCGGCAGATAATGAAAGGAATTTGGCTGGCAACATTCGTGATGCTGAAGAAAGAAATGCTCCTGAAAGAGCTACTAGCCCCTTTGAACGAGCACCTCCAGAGGTTGGTGGATCTAGAACTCGACATGATGAGGAGTATCTTTCTGGAATGGTCCGATAAATTATGAAAGAAAGTATGCAGAGGGTTGAAGACGAGAAAGAATGGGGTTTCGCCCCAAGTAAAACTCCATTTACCGAGAAAATCTTAAAGGCTGAATTCCCAAGGAAGTTTGTCCCACCAACCATTCCAGCTTACAGGGGGACGAGTGATCCGAACGAATTCTTATACAAGTATGATTGGCACATGACTGGTGCCAGAGCCTCTGATGAAATAAAGTGCCGATATTTTCCTGTGTATCTCGAAGGTGTAGCTCTGCTTTGGTTCACCAAGCTTCCAGTCCGATCTATCGATCAGTTTTCTGACTTAACTCGGAAGTTCAAGGAGCAGTTCAGACTATACGCCTCAAAAGCTAAGGATATCATGTCACTGTCAAGTTTGGAACAGAATCCATGGGAAACTATCAGATCTTTCTTAAACCGCTTTAATATAGCGCTAGCTGAGGTGGACAATGCAGAACCGCGAATGATATTGACTTATCTGATGAAGGGTATTGACAAGTCAAGCGAGTTTGGGAAATGGCTAAACATGAAGGAACCAAATTCCCTTGAAAAATTCTATAAAAAAGCAGATGAATTCATACGCTTAGAAAGCCGTCCCGTACCGGTAAAGGCAGTGTTGGAAAAAGCTGAAGATAACACTGTTGCTCCATGCAAGAATGAATCTGTAGGGCAAAAAAGGAAAAATAACAATGGGAAGAAACAGAGTAATCTGAAGAAGCCCCGATCCTTCAAGCCATCAGAGTATACTCCTTTATCAGATACGCCGGAACGTATCTACCTTGCCATTAAAGATTCTGTTGACTTTCCTAAACCTCATCCTCTAAGGACCGGGAAAAAGGCTATACAGAGTGGGAAGTTCTGCCGCTTCCATAACCAACCCGGTCACGAGACCGACGAATGCCGCCAGTTGAAAAATCTGATTGAAGAGTTGCTAAGGGAAAACAAACTGCAGCAATTTGTGAAAAAGAATAACAACAATCCTGCTTCATCTAGTCAGGGGCAACAGGCTCCTACTCAACAGCCTAGGACGATTGAGAAGGCTGCAGGGCATGAATCTGGAAGGCCCATTATTAATGTCATTACAGGAGGACCTCACCCAACAGGCAGGAGCTGGGGTGAGATGGAAAGGTATACCCGAGCTTTAAAGTATGTACCGACCGAGGAAGATGTATTTGTTTTGGAAGGTGCTACGCCCTTGAAGCAACAAAGAACTGTCGATGATGATATTGTGTTCAGAGCTAGGGATTCCGCAGGTATTGAAGCTCCAACCTTGGATCCTCTAGTCATCTCGGCTGGTATCGGGCCAGCTATTGTCAGAAGAGTTCTCATTGATTGTGGCGCATCCTGCAATATTCTCTTTAAGAAAACATTCGACCAAATGAAGATCCCTATGGCTGATGTGCAAGCCTCATCGCAGAAAATTGCTGGTTTCACTGGGGAGCCAAAGCAGCCGGTAGGGACCATTGATTTGTTTGTGGAACTTGGAGAAGGAGAGAGAAAAGTGGTCCGCAAGCAAACTTTTGTGATTGTCGACGAATTTTCTGCTTACAATGCTATCCTTGGTCGTCCAACTCTGGCAGCGTTCAAAGCTGTTCTTGCCCCATGGTGCCTCACTATTAAATTCCCTACAGACAATGGAGTAGGAGTTATAAAAGGTGATCAAAATGCTGGGCGAGAGTGCTATCTGACAGAACTACGAGAAACCAGAAAAAGAGAAATGGGAAAAAATGCGGCAGCCCCAGTCCGCATCAAAGAACCAGCCTTGTAGCAATTACAGGGCGGACCCTGCACTAGCGAGCACAGCGGAGCAAGGAAAGAAATGGACCCTAGAAAAGTCAGTGCAGGGGAAAATAGAGTGGTACCGGTGGAAACGACAATACCAATACCTGTTGACCCAAAGGACCCAAACAAAGTGTTGAATGTGGGCTCACAACTTAATGCGTCAATTCAGAATATCTTAATATCTTTTTTAAAGGCAAATCTGGATGTTTTTGCTTGGACTCACGCCGATATGTGCGGAATATCCCCAGAAGTTGCAGTGCATGCTCTAAATATTGATCCAAAATTTACACTTGTGAAGCCGAAAAGGAGAACTCAAGGTCCGGAAAGGTCAGCGGCATTAAAAGAAGAAGTTGATCGGCTCATGGAGAATAATTTTATCAAAGAATCTACATATCCGAATTGGGTTTCAAATCCAGTGCTGGTTAAGAAAGCCAATGGAAAATGGAGAGTATGCATCGATTTTTCAGATCTAAACAAGGCCTGCCCCAAAGACTGCTTCCCATTACCCAGAATCGATCAACTGGTAGACGGAACAGCGGGACACGAATTGTTATCTTTTATGGATGCTTACTCCGGATATAACCAGATCATGATGCATGAGCCAGATCAGGAGGACACGAGCTTTATCACCGACACCGGTCTTTACTGCTGCAGAGTTATGCCCTTCGGATTGAAGAATGCAGGGGCAACATACCAAAGACTCGTTAATGCTATGTTTAAACCGCAGCTGGGCAAGACTATGGAAGTCTACGTCGATGACATGTTAGTAAAGTCTAAGAAAGCACTGGATCACATAGAACACTTAGCAGACATGTTCGCTGTCCTCCGAAAATACGGAATGAAGCTCAATCCTTTAAAATGTTCATTTGGAGTGGAATCCGGCAAGTTTTTAGGTTTCATCGTGAGCGCTAGGGGCATTGAGGCCAGTCTAGCTCAAATTACTGCATTGTAAGAAGTCAAAGCTCCTAGAACAAAGAAGGAATTGCAAAGTCTCAATGGAAAAGTCGCCGCCTTGAGTCGGTTCATTTCCAAAGCCACAGATAAATGCATCCCATTCTTTGACGCCCTAAAGAAAGGAAAGAAAAACTTCGATTGGACTCCCGAATGCCAAAGAGCCTTTGATGAATTGATTCGCCATATGGAGACGCCTCCCATACTTTCTAGGCCTGGCGATGGCGAGGATCTTCTTATATACTTGGCAGTATCATCTCATGCTTTAAGTGCAGCGCTGATACGGGAAGACAAAAGGATTCAACATCCAGTTTACTATATCAGTAAAAGACTCACTGGGGCAGAGATGAATTACTCTAAGTTGGAAAAAATCGCCTATTTCTTACTAATTGCGTCTAGGAAGTTGAGGCAATATTTTCAAGCTCATCCTATCAAAGTCCTCACTGATCAACCTTTAAAGCAAGTCCTGTTTCGCCCTGAAACTTCAGGTCGTCTTCTAAAGTGGAATATTGAACTCAGTCAGTATGATATCACTTATCATCCCCGAAAAGCAATCAATGGACAAGCTTTAGAAGATTTCATTGCAGAATTCATAGATAAGGGTAACAGTGAGGAGGAAACAGTCGACGATTCCCCCATCCAATGGAAGTTATATGTCGATGGTGCGAAAAACGGCTACTGTTCTGGAGCCGGAGTCGTACTTGAGACCCCAGAGGGCCGATCATTATGCTATGCACTAAGATTGGAATTTCCTTCAACAAAAAACGAAGCAGAATACGAAGCCCTTATCGCTGGTTTAAGGATTGATAAAGAATTAAACATCCGAGCGTTACAGATATTCAGTGATTCTCAGCTTATCGTATGCCAAGTCAAAAAGGAATTCCAAGCGAAAGGGGGGAATCTGCCCGCCTACTTGTCAAAGGCTTGGGAGCTCCTGCGTGATTTCGATCATTACATGATAAGTCACATTCCTCGAGAGGAAAACACGAAAGCAGATTCTCTCGCAAAGTATTCTAGCACAGGTGAAGCTTAATTTCTGGGGCTAACTCCAGTGGAGGTCCTGTCGACTCCTAGCATTGATGAGATGGACATTGATTGGATCATGAGCATGTCTCAGGAGCAAAAATCATGGATGGCTCCGATAACAGAATATCTGCTCAATGGATCCTTACCAGGGAACTCAAAAGAACGACAAAAGTTATTGAGAAAAGCCTCTCGATACATAATCCAGGATGGCCGATTATAAAGACGGGGATTCTCAATGCCATTACTTCAATGCGTATCCAGGGAAGAGTCTAAAGCAATCCTAGCAGAGGTACACGGAGGAGAATGTGGTGATCATTCAGGTGGCCAAATATTAGCAAAGAAAATTCTCCGATACGGATATTTTTGGCCAGAAATTAATCAAGATGCAGCAGAGTATTCCCGAAAATGTGACAGATGTCAAAGATTCGCCAAAATTCCTAGAGCTCCTTCCACTGAACTCACAAAGATGGTCAGTCCATGGCCGTTTGCAATATGGGGAATAGACCTTGTAGGACCGTTGCCAACTGCCAAATCTGGAATTAAATACGCCATTGTTGCTGTAGATTATTTTACTAAGTGGGCAGAAGCTGAACCACTGGCTACTATCACCTCAAAAAAGATGATAAGTTTTGTGACTAAAAACATCATTTGCAGATACGGTGTGCCTCAAAAAATAATTACAGACAACGGAACTCAGTTTGAAAGTGAAGAATTCCAAGATTTTTGCAAGCGATTCAAAATTCGGAAAAGCTTCTCAGCAGTGGCTCATCCGCAGGCAAACGGGCAAGTGGAAGTCGTGAACAAAATTATTAAGTCAACCATCAAGAAGCAACTTGAAAGAGCAAAAGGTGGTTGGGTCGATAAGCTACCACTGGCACTATGGGCATACAGAACCACTCACAAAATTGCGACTGGGCACACCCCGTTTTCATTGGCATACGGGTCAGAGGCAATGATTCCGGTAGAAATAGAGGTCCCTTCACACAGAAGAACCCATTTCAATCAAGCAAAAAACGAAAAGCTACAGCTTGAAGCGCTAGATCTCCTTGATGAAAAAAGAGATGAGGCTAATCTCAGAATTGCAGCTCATCAGCAAAGAATAGCCAGACATTTCAATTCCAAAGTTCGCCAACGCAGCTTTGAGATTGGAGACCTAGTCCTGAAGAGAATTATGACAGCGACAGGTGTGTTTGGGCCAAATTGGGAAGGACCATATGTCATAGGTCAGAAGCTTCTTGACGGCACATTCAAACTCACCACTGTTGAAGGAGATCAAATTCCAAGGGCATGGAACAGCAACCATTTGCGTCCATACTATACTTGAAAATTTTGTTGAAATATTGTAAAAAGAATTATGAATGTATGATTCTTGTAATTGAAGGCAATTGTAAAACTGATGCAAGTAAATAATGAAAGAATATAAAGTGGATGTAGGCCCAATTTCCTGGCCGAACCACTATAAATCTTGTGTTCCTTATTATTATTACATGTTTGCTTTATTTTCGATATAAAAAGTTCATAGAATGTAGTACTGAAATGTCGATTTAAATTTTTGCAGACAATGGAAGTGAAACTTGCACATAAAAAGACCAAGTGATCCTCGCCAAATTTCAAAAAAAAAGCCCCGAATTCAAATCCTAGATAGGAAGTACTTCAATTGAACGGCCTATAATTTCGACAGAAACGGGTCTTTGCTAATAAATTGAGATCGTTTGAACAAACAAACATCCAATTAAGAAGCTAATGCTCGTTCTCACGAAATTGCCTGACAATGAAGCACACTTCCTTGGATTAAACAAGTTACTTGTGAGGAAAGGGAATGAAAGTTAAAAAAAAAAAAAAAAAGCAGAGGATCATTGAAAAAGGCATAAGCAAGTGGACAGAGGAACAACCAAAGCCATCATCGGTAGCACAAGTCCTCTTCGGAGGCACAACTTTTCGGAAAATAAAGACCTCTAATGGGTCATACGCCACAAAAAAGAAAGTTCTCTACTCAACAAAAAAGATTGGAGGAGTCATGACCCTCCAACCATGAGAGAGTAACTTCCAGGCGATGAAAACCCTCTCTGAGGCACATTTCACCAGGAGTTGAAGTGTTACGACCGCTCTTCGGAATTTCACTTCACCAGAGTTGAAATGCAAACAAAATAAAGACCTCTTCGGAGGCACATTTCACCAGGAGTTGAAGTGTTACGACCGCTCTTCGGAATTTCACTTCACCAGAGTTGAAATGCAAACAAAATAAAGACCTCTTCGGAGGCACATTTCGCCAGGAGTTGAAGTGTAACGACCGCTCTTCGGAATTTCACTTCACCAGAGTTGAAATGCAAAAAAAAATTAAGACCTCTTCGGAGGCACATTTTGCCAGGAGTTGAAGTGTAACAACCGCTCTTCGGAATTTCACTTCACCAAAGTTGAAATGCACAATTAAAATAAAGACCTTCCTGGAAGCCCATGTTTCACCGAGATTGAAATAAAACTTCGAAGTGTTGAAACGTGAAAAGGCTTTCTTCGAAGGCACAACTCTTTGGAGGTACACGTTTCACCGAGATTGAAATAAAACTTCCAACTGTTGAAACGTGAAAAATCCCTCCTTAGAGGTACAACCCCCTCCCGGGGACACAATTAAAAGGAAAGACCTCTTCAGAAGCCCACGTTTCACCGAGATTGAAATAAAACTTCCAAGTGTTGAAACGTGAAAAGGCTTTCTTCAAAGGCACAACTCTTTGGAGGAACACGTTTCATCAAGATTGAAATAAAACTTCCAAGTGTTGAAATGTGAAAAAATCCCTCCTCAGAGGCACAAATTTCTATTTTAAAAAAAAATCCTCATCAAGGGCATACTTTAACTTTCAAAGGAAGAATTAAAGTTAAAGTACCCTTCAGAGGCCCGCTTCACCACATAGAAGAATTCACTTGGCAAGATGTACGCATATGCAAAAGGAAAAAGTGATTTCTTCGAAGGACAAAGCGTAAAGACTTATATGAAGGAAGTTGCACTCTACAAAAATTCTCTTCGAGAATGAAGTAATTATTCTTCAAAAAATGAGAGTGCAAATCCCCTCAAAGTATACGATATTGCAGTAAGCTCATGGTATGGGGGCAACACGGCATAATTACATACAAAATACCACAAGCTCACCGCAATATCATATAAATAAACTTGTGCAAAAATGAATAATAAATGCATTCTCAAATTCAAACAAGAGTCTGTGCAAATAACGGATCATTTTATTCAATTGCAGATACAGGTTTCAAAATAAAAAAAAAAGCAGGGGCCGGTGCCTGCACAACATCCGACCATTACACAAAAAAGGAGTCAAAAAAGCCCGAAGTCCGACTCTTCACTTCTTCTTGCCACCTTTGGACACTTTGCCTGGACGAATGATTAATTTTTCAGGTCTACCTATAGGCATAAGAGAAGAAGGAGAGGGAGGTGCAACCGGTGCAACTTCCGGTTCCTCTTTAGTAGTGATGATTTTCTCCCCCCTCCTCTTCGATGTTCCGTGCTTCTTTCTTCTCTTCGAAGAAGACTCACTCCCTGGAGTAACAAGAGCGGACAAAACTACGTCATCAGAGGGAGTCCGCTCCGGAGAGATCTCGCCTCCTTCAAGTCCCTCGTCCTTCTGCTCTTGCGAAGCAATAGGGTCATCCAAGCCATGAAGAGCCTCAATCTGTTCCTCTTGTGACCCGGGTTGTGAAGCAGAAGGAGGAGTCACCTGAAGAGACAGAGGAGGGATAACCGGAGGAAGTGAAGTCTACACAACACTTGGCGTTTCAACCGCAGAAGAAAAGAAATTAAAAATATTAGTATCTCCCCGAGAGAAGGGAGATATGGGTTCGTCGAGATTCAAGAAGTAATTGAGAAGCTCATCAAACTTTTGAGGAGTAAGCAAGCGATCCACCTGAATCGGACCAATATCAAAATTACCTGAAGATGTTTGCTTCGTAAGTTCAATCTCATAATTCTGAGCCCCGATATCTTCCAAAGCCTCATCATCAGTAGGGGTGATTACCCCAGTTCTTATAGGAGGCGGCGAATGAGCACTAGAGCCTGTAATGTCTACTTCGGAAGAAACTAAAGGGCGTTCAGAAGAGGTAGGCGGTATTTCTTTCTCAGAATGTTCCCCTTCCGCCATTCTGGCCCGTACCTTGGCGAGTTGCTCTTTTCCCTTGGCAAGAGCGGCGCGGGCATCATCATCAAGATAATGCTCTTCAAGAGCTGTCTCAGCGTAGCCAGCACCTTTGCCACCTAGCATATCAAGTGCTGCCTCCCGATATCTTCCAAAGCCTCATCATCAGTAGGGGTGATTACCCCAGTTCTTATAGGAGGCGGCGAATGAGCACTAGAGCCTGTAATGTCTACTTCGGAAGAAACTAAAGGGCGTTCAGAAGAGGTAGGCGGTATTTCTTTCTCAGAATGTTCCCCTTCCGCCATTCTGGCCCGTACCTTGGCGAGTTGCTCTTTTCCCTTGGCAAGAGCGGCGCGGGCATCATCATCAAGATAATGCTCTTCAAGAGCTGTCTCAGCGTAGCCAGCACCTTTGCCACCTAGCATATCAAGTGCTGCCTCCCAGACTTCAGCTAATGTAATTTCGTACTTAGGGCCTAGAAAGGCAAGGCTGCCACGCCCCAAAATGCTGTGCAGATAAAAATCAAATAATGTGGAGCTAATGTCAGCTTTGGTTGCTTGATGAGCCTCTTCGGCCACAAGTTTACCAGCAATAGCCTCATCACGCTCCTTTTCGGCCATAGCAAGTCGAGTTTTTAACAACTCTATCTCCAAGCTTTGAGAGCCGGTCTGTTCTCGCAGCTGTACAGTTTCAGCACGATATTCTTCTATGACCTTTTCCTTGTGTGCAAGCTTATCCTCGACAGCCCTTTGACTGGCATGCGCATCTCGTACTTGTTGCTGAAGCATGCTCTCCTTTTGAGAATAGGAAGTTGATGAAGTAACTAATTCTTCCTTAAGCTTTTCCACTTCCGCTTCCAGCTTTTCATTATAGGAAGCAATATTTCTCATTTCGGCGTCATGCTGTTCGAGAGTCTTCTGCCACTCAGCCTTATCGTTCTCCATTGTGAGCATGGCCTCGAGATGGGCTCGGTTAACTCTCTGAAGCTCGTCGACAAGTTTTTTCCAGTTCGACATTCTTTCAATATCGGTCCTGACAGTATCAAGATTTCGCAGCATAGCTGATTTGTCGAGAGGAACCAAGTCGAGATCAAACCGAACCCCTCTCAGGCACCACTGAGGGAATCGACTTTGAAGAGTGGGAGGACCTTGCCCAACTTGGTATGCGGGCCGGTTGATGATTGCCTGAATGTCGGAGCGAACGGGAGCAGGAGATTGAGCAGGAACATGTTCCGAAGCTGTCGGCATTGTTTCTTCGGTAAGTCTAGCCCGCTTGCTAGAAGAATCGTCTATGTGACCTTTACCTCTCTCATCGTGAGCTTTTCTCTTTTGAGTATCATCATCTATGTGGGGAGGGTCATGTCTTTCTTGTTCCCTTCGGTGACGTTCTTCATATGCTCGTCTCTTGTCGGCTTTCCTGATGGCCCTCTCTTCATCCGATTCTCTGTAAGAAGGGAGGTAACGCCTGTAATCATACTGGCTACGCCTCCCGTAGCGCTGGAAATCATCATAATACGAGCCGCTGCGCCACATGGGAGAATCTTGAATAAAAATAATAAGCTTTAGAAATCTTTAAAGTACAAGAAGATAAACGCGTAGAAGTGATGAAAAATCCTAAGTGTTGTGTAACGTGTAAACTACGCGCATCAAGTTACAGACCACTCTGTGGAATAGATGTAGTGATAACTTGAGTAGGAGGAGTTGACATTTGTTGTAGAGAAGATGTCGCCTCAATTACAGAAGAAATAGTTTTGGAAACATCATCTTTGAAAAGTTCTTGAGAAGTCACAATTAAATCGCTCAACCCCTCGAAAACATCATCACCATCATGTTTTTTGGGACTGGCTTTTTCAACCCCTTCGTCGGCAGATCTTCCGGAGGATCGTGGAGTTTCTTCCTCTTCGATAACTGGGGCAAGTGCAGACTTATCAGACGGCCCCGCAACATCCTTCGGAATTGAACATCTCACTAGTGGAGTTTCTATAGAGGTTCCTCCCTGAATGTGCTCTTTAATAGGGACCGGGGCATCAGGAGTTTCCGTCGGAGAATCAGGAATTTCAGTTGGGATTTCACGAGACTGAGTGAAGCGAGAAGGATGATGAAGCCCATATTGATGTAAAAATCCATCATTTAACAAGAACTTTATACTTCTCTCTTCTGCCGCCACGGCGTTCAATCTCTCAAAAAATTGTTTATAGCATGGATCTCTAGAGGGAGGAGGAAGTGCTAAAACAGGGAAAAGAAGCAAAGTTAGCATTCAGCAACTCAAATTTTGAAAAATCCAAGATTGGAGAAATAAAAACAGGAAAATCTTACTTCCTACTCTCCAGATGGCATAAAACCTTGGAGGGCAACGAACAAAGAAATACTGATTTAGAAATCCATGAACGCTATCAGAAAGATCAGTGATGAGTTTTCGGTTTCGAGCACTCCTTATGATTACGATAAAGGGATGATCTTTAATCTTTGTGAATGAGCAGAGGTAGCAGATTTCCTCAAAGCTCGGTAATCTGTCCAGAACTTTACTAAAAAGCACACATAACCATCAGAATGGCATGGCCATTGGGGTGCAATTGGAATGGAGAGATAGATAATCGAAGCAGGAACTGCCGAAGGAAGTCATTAAAAGGTGGTATGACACCGCTCAAGCACATTTGGCGGTTGACAGCAATAAAGCCAGAAGGAGGCCTATCTGCAGTATCATTTGGCCCCGGCAGTAAGGCATCAGCTTCGGCAATGCCAAACTGGGTGAGCAATTGAGTAAACACCCGCTGATTCAGAGTGGTGGGAGTTCTCTCCGGAGGATTATTCAACAAGTTGGCTACTGGGAAGACATCTTCAGCCTGGCCCATCGGTTCTTCTTGTTGAGATGTCATTCTACACAAGCAACTGGGTGTTCAAATGCGAAGGTGCACGTTTCCTAAAAGTGTGAAGTGTTGTGCAGAACTAATAAAAATAACAAGTAAATATAACTGGAATTAAACTGGTTGACGATTGATCGGCTATGGTAATTTCAGAACTTGTTAATTTAGAATTCAAGCATAATATTAGTGCAGGCTGGTCAGTTTCGATTGATTGCTTCAGTGTTGCTTTAATATTCTACTTGAGATCGATAGCACTTCGTTCACACGATTTGTTTAAGTTAATTATCTGTTATTAACTAATCTGTCATTTGATATGGGCAATCGATCACAGTATATTCATCCCAGTTTTCTGTGAATGTTGTATTGAATAGGTCGTTAGCGTGCAAGTCAAAATAACCTGTGAATGAATGCAATAAAATTCAACAGTTCAAAGTTAATGCAATGGTCCAGAATTCAAACAGAATTCATGCAAGTCATAACTCGTCAACGGTTCAAAAGTTCTGAGTCGGCAATGCCCTAAGTTATGAGTCGTAGAAATAAGGCGATTATCTCCAAGTCTTATCTCGGCAACGACTCAAGGCTTAGGTCGTGGAGTATGTTAAAGAAGCTCTGGTTCAAAATAACAAGAAAATCTCCATGTCTTATCTCGGCCACGACTCAAAGGTGTTATCTCGGCCACGACTCAAAGGTCTTATCTCGGCCACGACTCAAAGGTTTTGTCTCGGCCACGACTCAAGGCTTAGGTCGTGAAGCATGTTGAGTCGTATCATGGTTGAATCGCGAGGGTCACTGGATCATACAAGAATAGCCGAGTCAAACCTACGGCAATGTTCGAATCAGTCTGACCCATTAACCATCTAACTCCTAATCCATCAACCATCTAATCCATGACCCGATAACCCAATAACCTCGCAATGGTTAACCCCAGTTCCATCACACCACAAGGTCACCTCAAATCTCAAATCGTTACAAGTAAGATTAAACCGCCTGCCTTTAATCCATCAATGTCCGATGTAATAGTATTCGCAAGGATAAGAGGGAAAAACAGAAGCGGAGATCGGCAATCATCAGCAATTAAAAAAAGATGCAAAATCTCTTACACGGTGTGATGCTAAAGATGATCGAAGAAAAATCAGGTTGGAATCGCCTTTGAGAGCTTTAAGATGCATTAATGGCAGACACGGTTCAAAGGATAAGAAATAAAAAGTGGGAGATAGGAGGAACGAGTCAAGCGCTTTATACCTGGAAGAGCTGGAACTTGAATCGGCTCGCCCGAGTTATGATAAGTCGAAGCACACGACTTACGACTTAAGCGTGCGCTTCGAGGGGCAAATGTTAACCCCGTTCCAGCTCACGAGTCAAAGAAACCAACGAGTTAAGGCCTGGGGTGAGCCACGACTTAAGATGTTTAACGACTCAGGAGGCCTCACGACTCATCGAGTCACTGACTCAACTGATTACCGACCTAAGATATGAACCGAATCAACGACCTATCTAGTTACGACTCAACAGGCAAACGACTTAGTAACCTTAGCAGCTTAAGAGAATAGTCCGACTCAACAAGCTACCGACTCAACAAGCCAACGAGTTAAAACTTAAAGCGACTTAGAGGAGTGGAGCGACTCAAGGGAATAACGGTGTATGGGATAGACCAACTCAAGTTCTCTAACGACTCAGCGACCTAAGGTGTCAAATGACCTAACTGACTAAAATCCCAAAACAACAAAGGACCGACCTACGACTTATGGTAGGTCGTTCACGACCTAGCTTGAGTCGTCCACGACTTAAAGCTACTATGTAGAAATCCAATGCCGCTTCATTTTGGACCACGACCTTTTAACTCGCAGACGAGTTAGGACTTGTGCTATATACAAAGGACCGGAGACGCTCTGATAGGAAGTCTGGGCTCAACCAGTTGAGTCGCCCACGACTTACGACTCATCCTGAGTCGGTCACGACTTACGACTCATCTTGAGTCGGTCACGACTCATGACTTGACAATTCCAGCGCCTAGAAATTTGCCTATAAATACGCAACCACCTCCAACGTTCAAAGGACTATTGGCTCATTCTCTTCAAGCGCTGTTACTCCGCTGCATTCCAAACCAATCAAACACTTAAAGCTCTCAAGACACGAAGAACGCTAAAAACAACTTCGAGAAAAGATCACACACACATCCAACATGGATTTGAAGACTCTAATCTCCATTGAAGTTTAATCTACTTGTTCTAAGTGACTTGTAATTCAAAGTGTATTGTACTTGGAAAGAATTGTATCAGCTTGTAACGAGATCATCAATAAAAGTACTTAAAGTGGACGTAGGCTATTCCATTAAGCCGAACCACTATAAAATTGTTGTTGTTTACTGCTTTTCCGCTATCATCTGCTCGTAATCTGTTCCCGAGTTATCGGGTGGTGCTTTCACAACTACAACTCATACACCGGGGTGTTAGCGTTCAAATTTTAGCGTTAACATTGTACAAGCTGTTGTTTCAGCAAGCAAATAATTTTGTTAACCTAAGTGAGAACATAAACATTAATTGGCACACTTTTCTTTCTGAAATAAATTTATTCAGCCGAAATGGTTGAATTGACTTAGGTTTTAGTACATGAAAAAAAAAACAAGATATTTATCCAGTGAAAGCTTATTGAAGAAGGCACAGTTTGTTCAAGATGTATATGTATTGAACATCCTTATTTCATTTGTTCAGTCTTTAACTTATGAAATCAATACTGAGAAGAAGCAAAAGAACAAACAAAACTTTATATTTACAAGTCAAAACAAATTCAGGGATACAAGAAAAGTTACAGGAAATTCAAGCAGCTTCAACTGCAGATATAACTATTCATGTTCTAGTTGATCAAATTCAACTTATTCTTTATTCAGACATGTCATAGGTGAGTAAACAACTGATTTCAAAAATTTAGCTTGAATATTTTCTTCTTGAATGATCTGTGCTTGATATAGTTTAAGCAAACTACTCTGTGTATATATTGGTTTGCACTGGAAACTTTTATAGTTTGTTCTTCAGTAAATTCAAGTTTGAACAAAGTAAAGCCAGAAAACTTCCAATACCTATTCATATAATTGTTTGATCTTGGTAGAGAGCTAATTCAAGTTGGTTTATACTAAACAAAAGTCTGCACACATGTTTTAAAGTTAACAGTAAGTTCATACTGTATTATCCAACTACAGGTAAAAAGAGAAATCAAAGCTTAAATTTCAAATGATGAAATTTGTAAATCCAATAACATATTGAGTTTACATAAACATAATTATGATTTTTAACATAAAAATCTTGATTTTTAAATATAAATCAACAGAGCAGTTTTAAAATGAATCAAAAATGGGTTTTCTTCAATTTAGGGGATCGAGCTAATTTTAGTTTCTGTAAATTAACAGGAAGCAGGTTTGTAAATCCTTTGACTCAGGAAAAATGTCAACTAATTTTTCAAATGCTTAAATTTTGAGTTTGAATCACTAATAGGGTTCGAGTGCTTAAAATTGTGATGCTTTGTAAAATATTAATTTCGGCATCATAAGTGAATCGAGTGGGTTGTGAGCTTTGGTGGAGTTAGAGGAGGTTGTGAGTAACGTACTGGTAGATTTTCATCGTCTACGGTGATGTATGGTGGCCGCATGGGGATCTTGTAAGTGGTGGTTTTGTTGCCATATTCGAACTGCAGGTCAAATTTTTTTTTCAACTTGTTATTGAAAAACAGGGGTTCGATTGTGGTACCTGGGATGTTTTGTGGTATGTGGGTATGGTAGTGGGTCGCCGCGGGGGAGGCGAGCCACCGTGCACGTGCACGGTGGCGAAGAGGTGCCTGGCATGTTTTATCTGGGGCGGTCGCGTGCGCGTACTCGAGAAATTCGAGTGTTGCTTCGATCGAGTCTTCGGGCCTTTTTCTCGTGTGTGTGTGTTACTGCAGTTTGATTTTACTTAAACTGAAAAAAATATATGAAGAAGGTAAGATACAGGAAGGAGAAGAAGATGGAGAGTGAGAGAAGGGAAACGCACGGGAGAGTCACGAGGAAAAACTCGAGTTTCCTCGAGTAAAAATTGTTGCGGTCTCGGTACCTTCCCCAGATGGCCGTGTATAATGATTTTTTATACAATTGTTTAACTTAGTTAATTATGTAATTGTTAGTTAGTTAAGTTAGTATTTTAATTAAAGGTTGATAAGTAAGAAAAGATATATGAGTAATAATATGAAATTAGGGTGTTAAGTAATTTGTATTTGAAATCTTAAATTGAAAACCTTAATTTATATTTTATTTTTTTCTAATTAGAAATAAATTATATGATGAGAAATTTAAATCTTAATAACATTAGTTAATTACTTGAAGTTAATTAATGGAAATTTAGTTCAATGATTAATAGGAATTATACTTTAATTAAATTGATAATAATTGATTTATTAAAGTAATTTGTGACATTTGAATAATTAATTCATTTTTAATAGGTAAGTTATTAACTAACTAACTGAGTAATTAAGTATCAGTTAATGAATAAAAGTTTAGTAATTAATTAATAAATTAAAAATTTGTATAATCAATAATTGATTAATTGAGTTACTTAATCAGCAATTAATTTAGTAGGATAAAATAATTTATTATTAAGTAATCAATTAAGTAAAGTAGTCCAAACTGTTTGGAATGCATTGATAATTCGATTTGATTGACTTTGATATCTGTTGATGATATTTCTGTGATATTTTGTGATGTATTATGGATATCTGTGATAACTGTGTATGATTTATCTGTTATATCTTTTATGTTAATTCCTAATATTGAATTGAACTGTTAAGTTAAATAGACAACTTGGCCCTTAAAATAGCGTTTGGATTCGATGAGACCGGGATCGGAAGAATCAAATTTGATTCTCCGAAAACCACATCAATCCAATTTAAACGTTAGGTCGTGATTCCTGAAATGAAGATCAAGATGGTGTTTTCAGAATGCAAGGGTTATCGTCGTTGACTCTGGGGGTGATTCCAAAATGAGTGTGACAAGATAATGCCTTCGGTTTCGTTCGAACCCGGAACGAACTTGTATGGATTGAATGCTTTCAACACATCGTCAGGCGGACGATGAGCATTCTAAGAATAATGTTCAATAAAGGTAATCGTAACCTCCAGCCTCATCAACCGGGAATGGCTAAAACAGGGGAGATGCAGCAAGGTTAGGTGGGTCATGCCCAAGCAGGACAAGATATTTCCCCTGTCTAGATGTCCCTTTTTATATTTCGGCTTAGTGGGCGGTTTGCTAGCTAGAACCGCGGGGTTTATCTTGTTCGGGACTGTTCAGTAAGGAATGGTTCCGGCCTTGTGTTGCAGGGGATGAAGGGAGTAATCCTCGGTACGGTGATCTAGGCCCCGTACTGTGACGGGCGGTACCCCAGTAGCCCTGCCATTGTTGGAAATCCATTTTTCCCTAGGAGACCCTACGGTTTTGATTTGTATTACCCACTTTGGTGGCTAGTAGCTGGAATTTAATAGATGTAACAATTTCGGCTATTTTCTATTTACTTGAAAACCTTAGACACTATTATAATATCACTGGATTTCCTATGAAATGTTTTGGTTAGCGTAAGGTAAAAACTTACCCGTATTTATTTGTGGGGAGTCTTACGTGATGCCTTTATTTAAAATGTTTTTTCAAAGTTAAACAACTTTAAACCGTTTACTCATACCAGACCCATGTCTGACCCGGAGTTTATATTTTGTGTTTTCATAAACTCTCGGGTACCCAAATTTTTACGGGTAGTCAAGGGATTCAGGTTAGCTTTGACAAATTCTGGAGGAGCAATGGAGCAGGAGGGTTCAGCATTGTAGATATATATATAGTTCCGCTGTGTTGGTATCTCTGAGTCATATTATTTGAGTTGTATTAACTAGACAGGTGGTTATGACTGTCTAGTATGTGATGTATGTACGATTGTCATTTGTATTGATATTGTATAACTCGGATATATGTACAAACTATGTATTATTTAAGTGATATATTATATTTTGTTCCGTTCCGCTGTGAGATTTTGATGTTGTTGTTCTTTCTTCTTATTTCTTTTCTATTTTCCCACCCCTTTCTTTTTTTTATGATGATACGTCTTTCTGGTAGTAGAAAGGACGGATCGTCACAGTTGGTATCAGAGCATAGGTTGGTGATAACCTTGGCTCTGGTAGTGATTACTCAAATAGAGTTTGTAAAACTCTAAAATGAGTTTGAGTGTATTAATAGATATGAGCGCGTACTTGTTAGTGAATATAAAATTGTTTTTATATTGTGTTGATGTATCTGTTGAGTGTTTATGGATTCTGGTCGATGTGTGGGACGCCATTTCATCGATAGGGATTTCTAAACTCTTAAACCAGATGGACCAACACAGTATTGTTTTAAATAGGGTAAATGAAATAATTTTACCCAAAATTTATATTTTGATATAAAAGAAATATTTTTCTAAATTAATTATATATATATGGATGATGGTTGTTAATACTATAATTGAATAAAAATTTAAATTTTGAATGGTCTATAACCAAGTAAAATTGTCTAAGTATGATTTAAATAAAAGGAATATAACTAAAATTGAATTAAACTAAAATTAAGTCCCGGAAATTTGAAAGGTGTTTAAATGAATTTAAAACAAAAGAATTTGGGAATTTAAAAATCTTGGAAATGTTTGAAATGTTTATCCAAGGATTTGAAGACAATATTGGAATATTGTTTTGGAAAATATTATTAAATGGAAATTGTTTTGGGAAATTTGTGAAAGTAAGGAAGCACTGAATTCACTACAGTCGCTGGAAAATACTCCTGATGATGCTGGCCACATCATTAGAATTCATTTTCGAGTTTCTAAAAGTGATGGATTGCTACCAGGATAGTTGATCATGGTATTGTTTGGACCTGTTGGGTATACAAGTTGTTTTAGAAATTTCAAACGGAAATTTGTTTTGGTAAAAAAAAAAAAAAAAACAACAACTGTTTGGAATTTAAAAATTTGATTTAATATACCAAGTGGGTATGTGTAGTTATCATTTTAGAATGATTTTGGAAAATGAAAACCGAGCAATTGGATTCTAACAAATTCTATAATGTGAAAGTTTAAATGAATTGGCTAGTGAACTTATAAAGTAAAGTGATATTTATAAGATAGAATCGGGAAATTTAATCCCGGAATTAAAATTTTACTTAAGTAAATGAAAATAAGAAATATATTTGAATTTAACCTGAGATAAGTTGAATGGAATTGAAGTTCAAAAGGAACTTAATTGGATATATAAAAAAATGCTTGTGATTGTAAGGTGAAACTTTATACCTTAAGACAGTAAATGCTATATATATATATATATATATATATATATAATCTAAAATTGTGGTTATAAGGTGAAATGGCTCAAATGAGTAATATAAGCTGTTAAGTAGATAAATGAGTGTTGAACTCATATATTGAGAAATAAATTTAAAGATTGGTAAGTAGCTAAATTTTAACTAAAGTTGAGTTGAAATAAAACGGAGTTTGAATGAATTCAATCGAGTCATAAATAATATTGAATTAAATAAAATTCTTTTGTAAATCAGTAAATTGTGAACCAAAGTAAGTATTGAATTGGATTAAAATAGAATTGGAATAAGTTATAAACAAATCTAATTCAAGAATAAACTGAATGACCTTTTATAAATAAATGTAATAATGAGGTGTTAATGTAAATTAAGATTTAAGAATGGTTGTAAAAAAAAAAATAGAATAAACCTAAGTTATTGAGTGGAACAGTTTGAAGTAAATAATGACTTAAGTAAATTGTGAAATGAAAGGAAATGCAATGAAAAGGTTGTGAATAAATGGGATGGAGTCAAGTGTAAATTGAGTAGAAATTAATTTAAAATTTGTTATAAAGCTTAAGTGGTTATCTCTTCACAATAATATTGTTGAATTACATATGGAAATGGGTTGTTTGAAGTAAATGAGATTAAATAAAATTCTATGAATTATTGGAAGCAAAATAAGATGATTTTGGATATGAGTTTGTATTGCTTAAATGGATTATATAAGCAGGTAAGTTGTAAATTCCTTTTAATTAAAAGGAATGGTTTGAGAATTGATTGAAATTAATTTTGTTGAGGATTGGAACCTTATATATTGTGCTTATGGAAATATGTAATAGAGAATATGTCAAAGCTTTTCAAAATTTGAAAAAAAAAATTTAGCAACAAAACAATTTCAAATGGAAAATTTATAGTAAACAAATGAATGAAACTAATTTAAAAATAATAATAATAGGAATCAGTTATAAATGGAGATGATCAATAAAGGTTCAATATTCAGAGATTGAGAAAGTTGAATTCATATGGAATTGGTAATTCGGATTTAAATAAGATGATTAAGGTTAAGTGGCAGAATAATAATATAAGGGAATATATAATGCTTATATTAAGCTTATGGTGGAATTCTTAAGTGAAATTTGATATTGGGAAAATTTTATTCCAAGTGATAGAATCAGGATAAGGGGAATAAAAGAAAATTGATATGGTTGATAACCAATGGATATAAATACGTAGAATGTACGTATATTATTTTATTCGCATAACAATTTGATCCAGATTCGAGCTCAGAATTTCAAGATAGTTATATCAATCCGAGTTGGGATTTTTCACTCGATTTTCGACGACGAACCATGGATATGGGTTTTGATTGATTTTGAGAAATTCTCTATCATAGTTGTGACTATGCAAGGAGAATGACAGTTGCTGATCAAGAAACCAGTCCTGAGTCCGTACTAGGAAGTCGGGTGGACAATACTAGTTCGGAAACGAAATTGTGTGATCGAGCGATCGGATTTGATATTGCGTACGAATGGTATATGTACATCATACGGGCTTGATTGAATAGATATAGAAATTTTGTAAAGAAGTCAATAAATTTGGAAAGAGTTAATACTGTGAATTTTAGAATTTAATTTCCAGAATGGATGCCTGGAATTTATTGTGTATCCCATATATCTCAGGAAATTTGTTTATGATTCATTAATTAATTGTTAAACTAGTAATTCAGGAATTTGGAGATTGAATCAAATTTAACTGTGGTCAGGAATCCAGTTCGGATTGTTGATCATCGTGAGACAACTCTCGATAATTTTAGGAAAGCTTAACTGGAATTGTGTTCGGATAACTAGGGTTGTTTGTTAGGATTGACTGTTTGATTATTTGCTAATCTATAAATGTGCTAAAATATAACAGATAAGTATGTTTGAATAGTTGATATACAAGCTTTTGAATTAACTGTTGTTTTAAATTTCGGGGACGAAATTCTTTAAAGGGGGAAGGAATGTAACGACCCTGGATTTCGGCCCCTGTATTTTGAATAGATGTTTAATCTAATTAAATATAAAATATGAATTGTTCATATTTAAATGAATATGATTTTGAAAGTATTGCCATCTATTTATATAAACTGTATTTTTTTTAAAAAGGAAATTGATTTGAAAATTGGAATAAGTATTTCAATAATATTCCTGATAAAAATCTATTTTATATAATTACTTAAAACACTTTACATTGTTTATATTTAGTATAAAATAATACGTATTGATGATAATGTTGAAATTCTAAAATAAGTTTCTTACAATATTCTTAATACAATCGAACTCATATAATTAAATTAGAATGTTATACATTGTTAACATTGGTTAAATAAATCCATATGCTTGATAATGTTTAAAATTTAAAATCAAATTCTAGTAATATAAAATATAAATGTAAAATACGAGTCAAACCTATGTGCATAATTTGGAAAAAAAATTATAATTAGAATTAAATATAAAAATAAGTATTAAATATAAGTAAAACTTAAGAAATATAATGTAGATATTGATAATCAAATTATAAAATATAAATATAAATAAGTAAGTAAGCAAATAATAAAACTGTTCTTTTATATACAATATCTTCACATGTAATTCAAAATCCAAGTATGAAATGAAATAAAAACAAGCATGACATAATACAAGACAAGTACCTTTAAACAGAGATTAACTTATCTGTAGACATATGAATTGGTCAAAATTAGTGTATGAATTTGTGTTCAAATATAATAAGACAAGCTTGCAAACATTTTGTTTATACGCTAACAGAAATATATTCAAACAAATACTGCAAATATCTTTGTATAAAGGATGGTGTCAACAAATATTAATATCATGTTAGCCCAAATGAATACATTAGTACAAGAAAACCTGCAAGATCTTTGTACAAGCTGTTGTGTCAGCAAGCAAATACTTTTGTTAACCTAAGTGAGAACATAAACATTAATTGGCACACTTTTCTTTCTGAAATAAATTTATTCAGCCGAAATGGTTGAATTGACTTAGGTTTTAGTACATGAAAAAAAAACAAGATATTTATCCAGTGAAAGCTTATTGAAGAAGGCACAGTTTGTTCAAGATATATATGTATTGAACATCCTTATTTCATTTGTTCAGTCTTTAACTTATGAAATCAATACTGAGAAGAAGCAAAAGAACAAACAAAACTTTATATTTACAAGTCAAAACAAATTCAGGGATACAAGAAAAGTTACCGGAAATTCAAGCAGCTTCAACTGCAGATTTAACAATTCATGTTCCAGTTGATCAAATTCAACTTATTCTTTATTCAGACATGTCATAGGTGAGTAAACAACTGATTTCCAAAATTTAGCTTGAATATTTTCTTCTTGAATGATCTGTGCTTGATATAGTTTAAGAAAACTACTCTGTGTATATATTGGTTTGCACTGGAAACTTTTATAGTTTGTTCTTCAGTAAATTCAAGTTTGAACAAAGTAAAGCCAGAAAACTTCCCATACCTATTCATATAATTGTTTGATCTTGGTAGAGAGCTAATTCAAGTTGGTTTATACTAAACAAAAGTCTGCACACATGTTTTAAAGTTAACAGTAAGTTCATACTGTATTATCCAACTACAGGTAAAAAGAGAAATCAAAGCTTAAATTTCAAATGATGAAATTTGTAAATCCAATAACATATTTAGTTTACATAAACATAATTATGATTTTTAACATAAAAATCTTGATTTTTAAGTATAAATCAACAGAGCAGTTTTAAAATGAATCGAAAATGGGTTTTCTTCAATTTTAGGGGATCGAGCTAATTTTAGTTTCTGTAAATTAACAGGAAGCAGGTTTGTAAATCCTTTGACTCAGGAAAAATGTCAACTTATTTTACAAATGCTTAAATTTTGAGTTTGAATCACTAATAGGGTTCGAGTGCTTAAAATTGTGATGCTCTGTAAAATATTGATTTCGGCATCATAAGTGAATCGAATGGGTTGTGAGCTTTGGTGGAGTTAGAGGAGGTTGTGAGTAACGTACTGGTAGATCTTCATCGTCTACGGTGATGTATAGTGGCCGCACGGGGATCTTGTCAGTGGGGGTTTTGTTGCCATGTTCGAACTACAGGTCAAAACTTGTTTTCAACTTGTAATTGAAAAACAGGGGTTCGATTGTGGTATCTGGGATGTTTTGTGGTTTGTGGGTACGGTAGTGGGTCGCCGCGGGGGAGGCGAGCCACCGTGCACGTGCACGGTGGTGAAGAGGTGCCTGGCATGTTTTATCTGGGGCGGTCGCGTGCGCGTACTCGAGAAATTCGAGTGTTGCTTCGATCGAGTCATCGGGCCTTTTTCTCGTGTGTGTGTGTTACTGCAGTTTAATTTTACTTAAACTAAAAAAAAATATGAAGAAGGTAAGATACAGGAAGGAGAAGAAGATGGAGAGTGAGAGAAGGGAAACGCACGGGAGAGTCACGAGGAAAAACTCGAGTTTCCTCGAGTAAAAATTGTTGCGGTCTCGGTATCTTCCCTAGATGGCCGTGTATAATGATTTTTTGTACAATTGTTTAACTTAGTTAATTAAGTAATTGTTAGTTAGTTAAGTTAGTATTTTAATTAAAGGTTGATAAGTAAGAAAAGATATATGAGTAATAATATGAAATTAGGGTGTTAAGTAATTTGTATTTGAAATCTAAAATTGATAACCTTAATTTATATTTTATTTTTTTCTAATTAGAAATAAATTATATGATAAGTAATTTAAATCTTAATAACATTAGTTAATTACTTGAAGTTCATTAATGGAAATTTAGTTCAATGATTAATAGGAATTATACTTTAATTAAATTGATAATAATTGATTATTAAAGTAATTTGTGACATTTGAATAATTAATTCATTTTCAATAGGTAAGTTATTAACTAACTAACTGAGTAATTAAGTATCAGTTAATGAATAAAAGTATAGTAATTAATTAATAAATTAAAATTTTGAATAATCAATAAATTGATTAATTGAGTTACTTAATCAGCAATTAATTTAGTAGGATAAAATAATTTATTATTAAGTAATCAATTAAGTAAAGTAATCCAAACTGTTTGGAATGCATTGATAATTCGATTTGATTGACTTTGATATCTATTGATGATATTTCTGTGATATGTTGTGATGTATTATGGATATCTGTGATAACTGTGTATGATTTATCTGTTATATCTGTTATGTTAATTCCTAATATTGAATTGAACTGTTAAGTTAAATAGACAACTTGGCCCTTAAAATGGCGTTTGGATTCGATGAGACCGGGATCGGTAGAATCAAATTTGATTCTCCGAAAACCACATCAATCCAATTTAAACGTTAGGTCGTGATTCCTGAAATGAAGATCGAGATGGTGTTTTCAGAATGCAAGGGTTATAGTCGCTGACTCTGAGGGTGATTATAAAATGAGTGTGACGAGATAATGCCTTCGGTTTCGTTCGAACCCGGAACGAACTTGTATGGATTGAATGCTTTCAACACATCGTCAGGCGGACGATGAGCATTCTAAGAATAATGTTTGATAAAGGTAATCGTAACCTCAAGCCTCATCAATCGGGAATGGCTAAAACAGGGGAGATGCAGCAACGTTAGGTGGGTCATGCCCAAGCAGGACAAGATATTTCCCCTGTCTAGATGTCCCTTTTTATATTTCGGCTTAGTGGGCGGTTTGCTAGCTAGAACCGCGGGGTTTATATTGTTCGGGACTGTTCAGTAAGGAATGGTTCCGGCCTTGTGTTGCAGGGGATGAAGGGAGTAATCCTCGGTATGGTGATCTAGGCCCCGTACTGTGACGGGCGGTACCCCAGTAGCCCTGCCATTGTTGGAAATCCATTTTTCCCTATGAGACCCTACGGTTTTGATTTGTATTACCCACTTTGGTGGCTAGTAGCTGGAATTTAATAGATGTAACAATTTCGGCTATTTTATATTTACTTGAAAACCCTAGACACTATTATAATATCACTGGATTTCCTATGAAATGTTTTGGTTAGCGTAAGGTAAAAACTTACCCGTATTTATTTGTGGGGAGCCTTACGTGATACCTTTATTTCAAATGTTTTTTCAAAGTTAAACAACTTTAAACCGTTTACTCATACCAGACCCATGTCTGACCCGGAGTTTATATTTTGTGTTTTCATAAACTCTCGGGTACCCAAATTTTTACCGGTAGTCAAGGGATTCAGGTTAGCTTTGACAAATTCTGGAGGAGCAATGGAGTAGGAGGCTTCAGTGTTGTAGATATATATATAGTTCCGCTGTGTTGGTATCTCTGATTCATATTGTTTGAGTTGTATTAACTAGACAGGTGGTTATGACTGTCTAGTATGTGATGTATGTATGATTGTCATTTGTATTGATATTGTATAACTCGGATATATGTACAAACTATGTATTATTTAAGTGATATATTATATTTTGTTCCGTTCCGCTGTGAGATTCTGATGTTGTTGTTCTTTCTTCTTCTTTCTTTTCTATTTTCCCACCCCTTTCTTTCTTTATGATGATACATCTTTCTGGTAGTAGAAAGGACGGGTCATCACAATTTCAGTATATGCAATATTCATATATATAAGACAAAATGATAAAATTATTTCTTCTTTATTTAGATATATAAAGATATCTTAATCACCTAACATAAAATATATATACATAAATAATAATAACTCTTTTATTTTCTAATTCATTTATCTCTAAAAATTATCGTACATTACATAACTTAATTTTAATTTTAACAACCTTTAAATGATAAACATTCCCACTTTTAACATGTTATCAAACCATACCCAACTCATAACTCAACGAAATGCTACATAACAGTATTCTGCAATTATCAAAAAATTTATGGTTAACTGCAAGAATTAAAGTTTAAAAATGAAAACTAAACAAGGAATTAAGCTAACCGTACGACCGATGCTCATAAGCTAACCATACGACCGATGCTCTTTTCAATTACAAATATGTAAAAAGCTCTTCCCAATTTCACCAGCTTTTACACATTCAATTCTTTACATTTAACTAGTTTTGTTGATCATTAATTCAAATTATATAAACAAATTCAATTATTTAATGTTTATTAATCCATTTATAAATCATTTAAAAAAATGATACAAATATATACAAAGCTCTTCTCAATTTCACCAGCTTTTACATATTCAATTCTTTACATTCAACTAGTTTTGTTGATCATTAATTCAAATTATATAAGTAAATTCAATTATTTAATGTTTGTTAATCCATTTATAAATCATTTAAAAAAGATAATTCAATTTTAAAAATATTTATATGTACAATATTAGCACAGGCTATGTAACAACCTGCATATTTAAGGATTATATAATTAAATGTTTTATTTAAACATAGCATCGTTAGTTGGATTTAGGTGTGAAATGTTACTTTTTGCAAACGGTCGAATTAGGACTCGAAACCACTTCCATTGAGTCCAAAATGGCGTTTGCGATCTTTTTGAGTATAAAGTTTGACATGTTTGGAGTAAGTCGAGTTTTGCTACCTTTTGTAATTGGGTTTTGGGTTTGGGTTCAGCCCACTAGGTAACTAAATAACCTAACTCAATACCCTCTCCTTCCATTCACTCATTTTCACTTCTGAACTCAAGCTAAAACTGAAAATGGGGGAACGGAAGAGGAATTAGAAATTCAGCCCTAGTTTCTTCTTGTAAACTTGAATTCTTGCTCCAACGTCAGGGTGAAGCTATAGGTAAGCCTCCTCTTCATCTTCTCCAACTCTTTCTCCTTCAATTTCAGAAAGTTTCCTAAACCTAACTTAGGAAATACTTTTTTTGATCTTAGATTGAAGCTTGTAGAGTGAACTGGAGAGTGGTTGGTCTTTTCTTTGCGTTTGAGCTTCTCATCCTTGTTTTTGAGTTAAAAGGTGAGATTTTTTATCTCACATCTATGCCGATATCTTTCTATGTTGTAGGGTATGAATTCCAAGCACTTTTCCATGTGTAATTGTTTTTGATTTGGATTGGTTTTATGAATGTTGCAAGTTTTAGAGTTTTGAAGTCAAATCTTTGAAAATCATAACGTTGATGTTTGATCATGATTTTGGAGGTGTATTAAAGAGCCAATTGTGCTGGCTTATCGATTGGCAAAAGCCCCTTAAGCCCACTGCTCGACTGGTTGCAAATGGTGTGAGTTTGCTCCTCCATTCGATGGGCTGGAAAACAGTTCTAGCTACAGCCAGTCGACTGGCCCCCTACAGTCAGTTGACTGACTCCAGAGTTTGAAAACTCTCGAGTTATGGTTCAGTCGACTGACTGTAGTGAACCAGTCGACTGACCTGCTTGTGTTCGTCTATTTTGCCTATTTGCTTGTGCTTTTAACTTTTATCGATTCGTGTTGATTCCAATTAGTTGTTTATGCATATTTGACCTTGATGATTCCTTTTTGACTTCATCCATGGGTTTTTATAAAATAATCTTCTAAATTGCATTAAAAGCTCGTTTCTCCAATTTATAATTTCTATTTAAAATGCACACACAATTTTGCACTTCGAACGAAGTGGAAAGGAGATTAAATGGTTAGGTTAAACACGGACCATGAATCTGTGCGTTTATCTTTCCGATTAATCCCCGACCTATTCGATTGACTGTTTTGACCTTTTGGTCTGGTTTACCAATGAGATGAGGTAAACTTTGTACTGCTTTGAGTGTGAAATTAACTAATGGATAGTAAACCGTTTAGTGCGAACGGGTGGTTATGGGACTCATGTTACCACTTTTCGAGTTCCTTTTCGAGAGTTGTGACACATTCTGCCAATTAGTGGTGTCCAGTACTGACCCTTCGGACCTTCACCACTACGGTTTGTTGCCTTTGGGATAGTGTCTTCGGACTGTCTCCTTCAGGTTTGTTGCCTTCGGGTATGTTGCCTTCGGGTATGTTGCCTTCGGGTTTGTACCTTCGGGTTTATGCCTTCGGGTTTGTTGCCCTATTGTATCGCTGTTGGAGTTGGTCATTCGTCACCGCTCGAGTGATATTGGGTTTGGAGTCTTCGGGCTTATGGATCCTTGTTTATAAAGTACTGAGCACGTGCAAATTTTCTGTTTTTTCATTTATATGTATATTCCCTAGGTATCGCCCTTCGGTGTTGGTCTATTCGAGCCGCACGATATATATCAGTTACCTTGTGGAACTTGTGTTACCTTCATTGGTATTTGATATTTGCCTTTTTGGCTTGTTTTGGGATATTCATATCCTTTGTTTATTGGTGTTGCCAATGATACGAGGCTTGTCTTGTTATGATTCATCTTTTGTTAGATGATTGTGTTATCTCTTTTAGAGATATTTGTTACACTTTGTGACCTTGCAGGTTCATTATTGTTCAGTTTATCTAACTGATTTGTTTAGCTGGACTGACCCGTGTATTTATACTCGGGTCAGACCGAGATGTTTCAGGTTAGGTGCATTTGGGTTTAGCCTATTTTGATTCCGCATGGACTACTCCGCTAGCTTCTTTTTGTTATAGCTTTTTGCGTAGTCCCATTTTGTTGTAACTATGATATATGTATTCTTTTGGATTCGTCTGTATATTGTGGTTTTCTATACCACTTGACATGTTTCAGTTTTTATACTCTGCTATGTATCTGTATGTGTATATTATGATCTACTGTTCTGTGATGTATATTACATTTGAGTTATTATATTCTGTTCTGATAGATCCTCCAGCCACCTATGGTTTTGTTTTAAGTATTCATTGGATATGTCGATCTGCTTGTATGACAATTGTCGATGTATTCAATAGATAGTTAGAGCAAGGCTATAGATGGTCGCTCCTAAACAGCTTTATTCTCCGCGTTAGTCGACGGCATTAACCCGCAGTGTCCTTAGCGTGGGTATAGAGGTGGGGCGTCATAGGCTATATATCCTTTTAAATCATTTGAAAAACATAAACTATTTACATATACAATATTAATAATTTTTTAGAATTAGGACTTTAATTCATACATAGATATATATTTAACGAAGATTGAACCACCAACCTTATATCTGAGCGTCGCACGCTATTTTAGTTTATGATTAATGTATCAAGATATGTTTATCATATATTATAAAATAAAGTGCATTTTAGCATTAAAATTTAAATATTATTTTAAAAGCATTACCACATGCAACGCACGAGTTATACACTAGTATGTAATAAAAATTTAAAATGTAATGTTATTACAAATCATTTGGTATAAATAAATCAATTTAATATCAAAAAATTTAAAGAGCATGGAAGTTATGAATCGATTTTCCTTCTAAAAAGTGAAAATAAAATACTGAAACATAAAATTATTTAAAAAATAATTAGAGTTTTAATGCATATAAACTATTTGTTTAATAAAAAAGAGATCGATATTATTTTTGAAAGTTATTAAATCTTCATACATCTAAAAAGATTGCGGTGGTTTCATAATTTGCACATGTGTTATACCAAACTTAAAATAAAACCAAAATGTCATTTTCATCATTTCATATCTTTCACAAAGATGAGAAGAGTGTTTTGTAAGTTACTTTGCGGTTTTGGTACTAGTGTTTTGTTTTCCATTTGATTTTCGTTTCAAACATGACAATTTGTATAATATAATACATAAATATTGGATACGGAAGATTAATAATTCTACAACATTTGAGACATAATTTCACCTATAATTTTTTTAAGTTAAGTTATGTACCCTTATCGTAATTGTAGCTTCACTTGTAGTTGAAGCTTTTAATTCAAACACGAAAAAATTTGTATAATAGAACACATAAATATTGGATATATTTAATTAATAATTCTACAACATTTGAGACATAATTTCACCTATAAAATTTTTCTGTTAAGTTATGTACCCTTATCGTAATTGTAGCTTCACTTGTAGTTGAAGCTTTTACAATTTAATACCAAAATTCATCGATAAAATTTTGGTGCTAAGTTATGTACCCTCCTTGTAACGTTTGCGATTTTTCGTTGCCGAAAAACCGAATAGTTATGGGTTTAAGAAAAAGAATTTAAGAAAAGAGAAGAGAGAAAGAAATAAACAAACGAGATTTTTCGACTTTCGAAAATTCAACATCGACACTCACTTTATCGACTGCCGAGAAATCGAAGGCCGAAAACCCGAAATGTTATGGGTTTAAGAAAAAGAATTTAAGAAAAGAGAAGAGAGAAAGAAATATAAAATAGAGGGAAAAGAAAAATAGAAAATGTCAGAAAGATAGAATTTTAAAATAGAAGAAAAAGAGAAATAGAACAGAAAGAAAATAGAGAAAATAGAACGGAACAGAAAACAACAGAACAACATCAGAATCTCACAATTCGCAGCGGAACAACATATAATAATAAATGAATAATCTTTAAACAAAGAACTATATCAGTTATTACATTTTATACATTACCTTACATCATCATCAGAGTGTACGACAATATACAACAAACAGTGCAGCGGAAAAAGAAAGTACTATGTACTAGTAATACGCCAATGCCATCCATCTTGCTTCCAGCAATTTCTGAATTCCAGAATATCCTGATAAACCTTAACTCTTAACTGCCCGTGTGGAAAATTGGTGGGCACCCAGAGTTTAGGAAGGAAAACAATAAACTCCAAGTCAGTCATGTGACTGGTGTGAGAACTCAAAACAGTTTATTTATCTTTAAAAAACAAAATAGAGGAATATTTTTAAATTCAATTCGCAATGCTTTTAAAAATGAGACTACCATAAGACCTCCTACCACACACACAATGCAAACGTAGACTTGGAGAAGATTTCTCCTTATGATAGTCAAAGATGCTTGATACGTATTAAAATCAAATCAATTTTGATATTATTATTAGTGCATAGTGTAGAAGAAATTCATTTCGAAAGTAGAATATAAATCTTAGCCAGCATAGGTACCATTATATTATGCCTACTATAGCTACTTCCTGAGGAAGCAGGTTCTACAACTAAAACCGTACAAGTCACGTATTGTTTCTTTGGATTTCCAACAAATGGTCAGGCCAAGGAACTTCCCATTGCCACATGAGAATGCCTCTGGAAAGACATCCCCGAGAACCAAACCGGAACTCTGCCAACACAAGGCCGGGTTACCCCTAACTGGGTAACTACTGACACGAGCACGCCATTCCCCGATCGTAAACGACCTTTCTCACGGGATCCCGAAAACCAACAACCACAAAGTAATAAATTCGTAGTAACCACATAGGTTAAATATCTAGGCTCCATACCATGATACCACCTCTATCCAGAAGGAAATGTACATACCCTAAAGGGTGCTACCCCTCATAACCTTGCCGCATCTTTCCTGTTTTGACCATTTCCGGGGTGTGAGGTTCGACGAAGTCACGTCCACAAAAACATACTTTATACAAAAGCCATGCTTTGGGTCAACAAATGATCAACACAATGATCACTAAGATAGACGATCAAATAAACGATCCTATCACAATAATCAACACAATGATCATTTCAGCATCACTCAGCATATCACATTACCAAATTGGGAATATATCGCTGATAACTTCAACTATATAACCTCTGAGCTCGTACGTCTCAGAGAAGGTGTTAAGCTAAAAGAATAAATTCTCCGCCACCACAGAAATATATTTGAAAGAAATCGGCTTTACATCTCAATTTGTAATGTCAGACACACAATCCATACAAGTCTGTTCCGGGCTCGAACAGAACCGAAGGCACTTACAAAGAAGTCCTTGCAATCCGAATAATCTCTAATCACGTTCGGATTTCCCATCACATATGGAGATCTCAATACCAGGGATCAGCCAGTGCAGAGACAATCAACAAGAAACCCTTTTGCTTTCGAAAATATCCGGTCTTCAACACCGATCTTCGAATGCAATTTATAACGACGTATCACATATTCGGAATGGGTTATACGACCCCAAGGTCCTTTCCCGGTTAACCCGAATAGTGAGCGCTTATTTTAAAAAAATAAGTGTGGCATTCAATTTCAAACAAATCACAACAAATACCTATTTAAAGGTAAATATTAATAGTCGGTTATTGAACTATCAATAGATATGCCAACATCACCAGATTCCATATAATTTTCCAAATTATTTATTTCCCCAAAAATATCTTTACAAGATATATATATTTTCCATTCTTCAAAAATAAATCAATATTTATTTTTAAACTCATTTTCCAATTTCATTTATAAATCCTATATTGAATTTACATTCCAAAATATTTATGAATATACGATTTCCATTCAATTTCTAATATTCATTTTCAATTTATCTTCAAAAAGATAAATTCCAAATATTCACTTAATATTGGAAGAGCTTTTCTATACTTATTAAAAATAAGTAATTCACGGATCCTTTTATTTTCTATACTTAGAAAATATTTAATATACCTTAATCGAAATTAAGTATATATTTCATTCTTTAAGGAAATCATTCACTTAACCATATTTATTTGGGCCAAAACGAATGTTGCGTAAAACATCGTTACGACAACCCAAAATCACCAGTATAGGGATTCGAAATTAAAATAGATATATAAATCCCAATACTATACAAAACATTTTCTTTCGGAAATCATTTAATATAACAACAGTGTTATAGTCCACCATTTCCTTTTATTTCTCGAAAGCATCTATTTCAACAATAAATGTTGAAATCTATGGTTTCGAATCTCAATACAGTTTAAAACATCTTTAGATCGTTTTAATTCTATTTAAAACATCACATCTAAAATAATTTCTTTAACATAATATTCACTATTCAAAAACGTGAATACACTTGTTAATAAATTTCATCACTTCTATTCATTTTATTTTAAAGAATTATTCACTGTCTAAAACATGAATATAATTCCATAAATAAATTACAACAATTCCTTATCAAAATAAGTCGTTGCGGATTTATAAAACAACGTTTATAAATTCTATTTCTATTTATTTTTATAACAACTTCCTTTTATAAATTTCCTTTATAAATCTATTCAATTTCATATCTCAATGATATATTAAAATTTCATATTATAAGTCAAATACTTATAATTTATTTATTTATAAAAATCATTCCTTCGAACTTCCCAAATCTATAAATCTTATAACTTCTAAGATTCATTTATTTATCCACATCTATTTCCTAAATAACTTTATAAATTTTATTTATAAAATTCTATTTAGAACTTCACCGTTATCATTCTATAAGTTTCATTCATTAGTGAAATTCATTCACAATTCTTTCTAATACTTATAAAAGCTCGTTTTATAATTCCAATATTTTTAATTTATAAATATCAATTTATAAATCTTTTAATATAAAACAATTTATATTATTACTTTAAACATCTTTAAACTCTTTCATAATTTTCATCATTCTGATTTATAAAATAAAAATTTTATAAATCCTATTTTAAACTTCTTATAAAAAATTCAGAATTCTCATTTCAAACTATTTTATAAAATCACTAATCCCATATTTTCAAAAATCAACTTTTAACTGTATTTCTCAAAAATCAAAATTTTCATAATATTAAAATTATAACGTTTATTTATTTAAGATGAATCAATTCCAAAAATATTTATAAAGCGTATATTTTCAAGAATCACTTTAGAAATTAAAATCGTTGTTTTAACTTCAAATTTGGATCCGATGATGCAACACATCAATAGCCAATCACAACTTTCAAACATCATATATCATCCATGATAACAATCAAATATCACAATATATGAAATCAAATAAATATTTGTGAGGAATCCAGTTGGATCCCTCCAACCTGTTTCCCTGCATCCACAGACATTAGCACAATACCATTCCGTTTCAAGACGGAATATCGCGGTACATGGGATTTTATAAATATATATCCGCTTACTAACGGCGCAATAGGGTCTCATCCGCTAAAAGAAAATGCGGGAAATCAATCAACTGCAATATATACATATGCCAATATATATATATTGCTATATATATATAATATAATACCAATTCCACTTCGAGATGGAATATCGCGGTATATGTGTGTAATAAATAACCTCCGCTTACTAACGGCGTATAGGGTCTATTCACATCCAATATATATATAACAATCATCATTCAATTATTCAATCAACACAGTCAATCAATTTTTAAATCTAACTATTTAAAATTTAAATAAACAATAAAATTCCTTTTGGGTGAGAAGTTCTCACCTTTATTCCCGCTTGCAATCCACTTCCAATTCAACTTGTTTTCTTTATTTATACCTTGTATAAATATTATACACAATTTATTAATATTCGAATCAATCGAATAAATTAAATTTTCATTAGATAATTTTAATTCGTCGGTGATTTCATTTTAATAGTTAAATTAACTCATAGTTTTGTTTAAACCAGTTTCTTCTTTAATAAATTTATTTTAACTAAAAATAAATTTCCTTTTATAAATTAAATCAACTAACAAACTTTGGTTTTAACTATTAAATTTGTTATAAATAAATTTTCCTTTTAAATAATTCTATTCAACTACAATTAAATTTTAAAACTAAATTTTCTTCTTAAATAGATTTAATTAACTTATCCTTAAATTGAATTTATCCAACTAATTATTTCAATCTCAAGTTAATGATTTTTATTTTAAACTAAAAATTAAAAATTCAAACTGATTTCCTTTAAATTAAAATTGTTTAACTAAAAATTTAAATTTATTTTAATAAACTTTCTTAACTAACTATTTATTTAAATAAATTTTCCTTTTGAAAATAATCCTAACTAGAAATTTCCCACTGAACTTAATTTCCTTTTTATAAATTTTAAATCAACTAATCTTTCCTTAAATAAATTATTTTCTTTGTTTAATAAATTTATTTTAACTATTGGTTACAATTTTTAAAATTTAATCCCTTCTTAATAAATTGTGTCAAACAATTTCTTTTTAATACTTTGCTTTAACAAAAAATTAAATTCAAACTATTCTTTATAAATTCAAATTTTGTCAAACAAATTTAATTTCTATTTAAATAAATTTTATTAACTAACTATTTAATTTCCTTCTATAATAAATTAACCAAATATAATTTATTTATCTTAAGATTTCAAAAACAAATTTTACCTAGAAATCCCACAAATTTAAACTTTATTTTCTGTATAGATATAAATATTTGTTTAATAAAATTATTAAAAATTTAAAGATTATTGAACCTCACTTATATATATTTTCACTGCACTGCATATATATAAAAATTCGATAAATAAAATTATACCTTAATCAATTCTAACTGAATGAAATAAGAACCCACGGCCACCATACGCACGCGAGTCGCCGCACGCGCGCCACCCCAGATCTATCCCCCATCGATGCCGCCGCAGCCTCCGTTCCCACGCGCGAGCACGCGCGCGCCTCTAACTGCGAACGCGACCCCACTCCATTTGATGCCCACGCGAGCGCCGCACCGCCTAACCCTAGCCGCCAATCCCAGAGTCGCCAGTGCCTCGTCGTCGCTCCTCCATCTGCCTTGGCCTACGCGCGCGCCTATCGCGGCCGCGACTTCGATTTGGGCTTCGGCCATATTATTATTTTTATTTTTATTTTTTTCTGATTTGAACGAGGCTTCGTTCGTGAATTTGAAAGAGAAAGGGGAAAGAACGAGATGCTTTCGTTCGTTTTGAATTTGGGAACGAACTGAATTGATTTTCCTTATAGGCTTCGGCCATTAAAATATTTGAAGCTACCGTGATTTTTGAACGAAGAGAAGGGGGCTTCGGTATTTAAAATGGAATGAACGTGCTCAATATGCTTTGCACGATCTTCTTCCATGATTTTAGGCTGAAACAATGGGGATAACGTGGTGTGTGTTGACTTAAATATTTAAATTTAAATTTAAATTCGTTTAAAATCTTCAACGCGTTTATGTGTCGTATGCTCACATATTAACTCAGAAAAATACGAAATTTGAAACCCGGCAATAATTCAATATTCCGGACCCAATGGAACTTGTTTCGTCGAATTCCGAGACTATGCCTCGGACGGCTATTTTTAAATTTGATTCAAACGATATAAATTTCAAAACTGAACAATTCACTTTCAATTTCAATTCTGAAGCTTCTAAAATCTTCAATATTATCAATATGAATTTTACAAGCCTTTGAAATATTTTTAATCAGCTTAAAATTTTAGATTCAAAATTTTATTCAACTTTCAATAGATTAAATTCTATAATTAAATCGCCAAATTCATTCTGATAATTTGAAATTAAATTCAAACCACCATTTAAATATTTAAAATTAATTAAATATTCTCAAATTAAATTGTTAAAAATTTTGGGTCGTTACACTCCTCGTAATTATAGCTTCACTTGTAGTTGATGCACAATTTGGTTGGACTTGTTCACATAAAACAACACATTCCATTTGCATTGAAATATTGGTATTAACTAAATATATATATAACAAAAAAAAATTAAAATATCATAAGCCAAAGTAATAATAAGCATAGTAAGTTTAAATGTAATTAACAAACTCATTAGGATATTCTTTAAAAATTAGAATGAGTTTATTATTACTGCATACATGCAAACTAATTAACAAAAAATTATCATCGCAAATCATATGAGACGATCACCATTGACACTTGTGTAGTTAGTGCGTGTTAATTTATATTCATATATAAAGTTGTATCAAAATCGAACATAAGACGATTGTATTAATGGCTTGAATGTGGTTGAATATCCTCGCCTGCATATCCAACTCGTTTTATTACAAAACAAGTACATAAACATATGCATTATTAAGTTGTATTCATATTAATAAATTCAAAATGAGATATAAAGTTGATTGAAAATATATTATTCAGCCAAAATTTATATTCAATTAAATATTCCAATTTAATTACCACTTATTGATGCACAAGCAATTATATATTTGTATAATTAGTCATTTCTAAATTATATGCAACAAATTAACATGATAACTATTCAACGAGAATAAAATTAATAAAGGGAACTTTCATGATAACGCCCTCTCAAGTTTGGAAATATACAGTCGTCTCTCCTCCAATACATGTATTAAAAGGAGCACCTATTTTTATTTTTATGGGAAACATGCAAATATGTTGCAGAGAATCTGCAAATATTTGCATTTTCTAAAAAAAGTAAAAAAATTGTTTTAAGCATAGAAACATGCAATTAATTTTTAGATTAATTTCAATTTTTTTTACGGAAATTATAAATATGAGTGCTTTAAACATGTTTTTGAAAAAGATTTTTCACATACCAAATCTGAAAATAAGATGTAGGATTAAACTTCTACATGAATAAATATCAAATCATACAAGTCCGCCATGCTTTAGCCATATTTCCCATGGAAACAATCCCTAACATATATTTTAATGCTCTGCCACTCTTACGACACTATTTTTTTTAATCTTATTTTACCAATTTCAACACTTAATGCGATCGAATAAGATGGATTTGCCACTTTTAAGATTTCATATATAAAAAACATACATAGTGTTCATGGGACTAATGAGGATGTTGATCCGCTTGCACTAGTTTCATGTTATTTTATGCAGCGTATCATTTTTTCTACAACGTCAACGCTTTAAATGAATGAAACCTTATGTACTGAGTTGTCATAAGCGATGATTGGCAGTGCAATTATATTTGTCTCTAATTTTTAATACGGTAATTTGTTAAAATTGTCACTATAAGTGTTTATTCATGGATAAATGTCATATGTCGACTAAAATAATTTATTCATATTTAGTGTAGAGACTGTGAAAAATTTATCATGTTATCTTCGTTGATACGTTCTTAAGACTTTTACTTCCAGAACTAAAAGTTGAATGCGTATTAACCTAGGCTCCGTTTGTTTAAAATGTTAAATTCTAAATTCTGATTGCTAAACTTTGATATCTAATTACGAATTGCTGAATGTTGAATTCTAAATAATCATGTACTTGTTTGTTTGCATTCAGCATTCGGAACAGAAAACAACATTCAGCGTTCATAACAAAACATAAGCACTAAAGAAATTCTGAATTATTTTGTCTACATAGACGACTTTATTCAGAACACTGATAAAAAACAAACAACGTAAAATGTTCTGATTTGTAAATTAGAACTTGGATTCAGAACTTCTTATTAAAAAATCACAGCCTTAATTTACAAGGATGGTTAATTTTTTTTAGGGCTCATAGTAAATTAAATCATCGCATTCATTTGTATAAATGATGGTTCGTAGATAGAATCGTATATTGATTGCCATATGTTTGCACAAAAAATGGGCAAACACCTCCAAGTCGTATGAATTAGTTGATTTTATGTTGTTTCTGGTAATTTGGGTGATTTACGCAAATATATAAAAAGCAGGGGCTAAACTGTAAAAGACACACAGATTTATAGTGGTTCGGCCAGAACGTGCCTACGTCCACTTTATATGTTATTCTCCTTTTCTATTCAGATTACAAGTACAGAGCTTTGATTACAAGTAACTGAAAGTTGTTTGAAAGTTCTCTCCGTGCTTGAGCTCTCAAACTTGTCTGCCATTGTTGTACCCCTGCCCCTCTATTTATAGAGTGAGGCTGGGGGCAGGGGTTCTGGATGTATATAGCTGTTGATGGGCCTGGGCTGAAACAGTCTGGCCTGGCAATGTTGGTTCGGTGTAGGTTGGATAGGTGGTCCGGTTAGGATGGTTCGGTGGTAGGTTGGATAGGTGGCCCGGTTAGGATGGTTCGGTGGTAGGAGATAAGTGAACCGGCTATGGTGGTTCGGTGGTAGCTTGGAGGAGATTGGTTCGGCAGTTGGTTGGTTCGGTCATGGTTGTCGTTGAAGAAGCTTGTGGGTCGGTAGTCACCTGGTTCGGCAGTGGTTATTGGAGAGGCTTTTGGATTGGTGGTAAGAATTCGCCCAACATTTGCCCACCAAAGTGGGGCACATGCCTGCATGTGTCGCGCTTTGTTTTCTTGTAATTGGGACAACTTCATTCGGTTTAGAGTGCCGAACCGGTTGGTCCGGTTATCCTATGCTTGCCTATAAGTAGGGGCGTTATGCCACCATTATTCCTTTACCTTTTGAGATAGCCGAATCAACTGATTGCCGAATCAAACTCCTGTTCGCGCCGAATCAAACGCTTATCTTTGTCGAATCAAACCCTTATCTTCGCCGAACCAGTTGAGACCCTATTTTGCCGGATGAAACTTCTTATTTTCGAACTGCCAAATGAAACTTACACTTAAATTACCGGATGAACACTGAGACTCTGAATACCGAATGAAGTCCTTGGAGCTCAAGTGCCGAATGAGTCTCGTGCTTCGCTTTACCGAATGAGTTCCGTGGTGTGAGTGCCGAATGGCCTCTCGGTCCTGTGTTACCGAATGAACCTGAAAACCTTCATCCCTTGAGTTTTGAATTCGAGCGAAATTCCAGACCACATGCTTTTGTTTACTTATATCTTTACACTCCTCACTTTAACAGTGCGTTTGTTTTTTGGTGTCCCAGATAAATGTCTCGTAAAGTTGAAACTCGATCGGAGAAGAGAAAATCTATGGACCGAAGTGAGCCTCCCGTTGTGCCCCCAGCCCAGCCAGGACCGGGAGGACAGGGACCCACTCCAAGATCACTAGTGGACGGATATGGCCCTCAGGAGCTCCTGAATTCTCCTCCTGACTGCTTTTCGAGCTCGCTCAAAGAGGAACAGCTTGATGTCATCTCTCGCTCCTTTGGGAATGACAGAGCGAGTATGCTATTGCCGGGGGACGGAGTGATGCCATACAATCCCCCTGAAGGATATTTCGCGTACAGTCGATACCATTGCATGTGCGGGGCCATTCCTCCGATCAATGCGTGGATAGTCAGCTTTATTACCTACCTGAAGGTGGCTCCTTTCCATCTTCAGCCCAACTCTTACTCCATCTTAGTGTGCCTATTCGTTATCTTCCAGAGAAGGTATGGGCGCCCCCTTCTAACCGGGAAATCCGATATTTGTATAATCTGAGGGGCTACAAGAAGGGGTCTCCGTACATCAGTTTAGAGTCGGCCGTGTCCTTCAAGCCGGTCTTGGACTTATACTCGAAATTCACCATGTTTAAGAAGGAATGGTTCTTCGTCAAGGACGCCTCCGTTTCTTTTCGCCTTTTCACTTCTGGCTGTAAGTTGAATTCCATTTGTAATTTCTTTGTCCCGACTGCAATGCTTCTTCTTATATGCTTTTATTTCTTGCTAGCGGCAGGTGGGTTTGCGGTCGTGGAGAATGATCGCCTGGTACAGATGGCTGCGGAGATAGAGTCTATCTCTGGAAGGGATAGGTCGGCTTCTTACCTGATCAGGAATGCCACTGTCCTGGAGCACAACTTGATTCTGCCACGTCAATCCGTGGTTAAGCAAAGAGATACAGCCGAGGAGAGGGCTGCCAAAGCTAAAGACGGGGCCACTGCGAAGAGTAGCAAGAGGAGACCTTTCTCGGTACCTCCAGTCGTCCGGGGGAAAAAGCTTAAGAAGTCTCATAGACCCTCCCCTAGCACATGTCTAGATATTCCGGAGGAGGAAGGTGGAGAGGAGGAAAGAGGAGAGGAGGAGAGCGGAGGAGATGGAGAAGGTGAAGGACAGGGTGGTAGTGGTGCCGGGGCTTTGTCTTTCGACCAGGCAGGGGAGATCCACGAGTGGACGGATGATGCCTTCCGCCAGGCTTTTGAGGGGTTGGAGGAAGGATCAGCCTCGGTGGAGAAGGCGAAGAAGGCTGACAAGGCTGTGACTGGTGCTGATCCATCTTCTAAGGGTCCTTCAGCTAGGGTAACTCAAGGTGAATTTTCAACTTCTACAGACTCCCTTTATGATAAGGACTAAGTAATATTTTATGGCCAGCTCCCGTCCTGGAATGAGATTCAGGACTTATTGCATTATCCCACTCCTCCTCAGGGTTTGTAAAATAAGCGCGTTTTCCTACTCCTTTTAACTTAACATATTTCTCGGATCATAGTTTCATGCATGCTTGTAACACTTGGTTTTTACTCCAGGAACGGGTAAGGTGGCCAAGACATCAGATATTCGGCACCGCCTTGAACAGTATAAGTTACTCAGAGCTTCCACCAAACCAAAGTCGTCGACTAGCCGTCCCGGAGATGTGGTTGGTTATCGCCCTATTCTCGGAGTTATTGAAGAAGATATGCAAAAGAGGAAGAGGGGCCGATCTTTGTTTGAACCTTCACCTGGCCCTCAGGCTCCAGTCCAGCCTATCCATGATATTACCGAGGGAGATACTGAGTTTAAGCCTTCCCCACATCCGTCCGAAAATCCAACCGTCACCCCGATATACCATCCTGGTTTGGTTCGCAACCCATTCGCCGGCCACCCGGATCTGGACCCAAGTTTTTAGGACATCTCATTTGACGAGGCCACGGGTGAGCATCTTCTTCCCCGTAATCCCATGGTACGGGTGCTTGATGAGGCTAAGTCCTTAGACCTCGATTTGCTTACTACTCGGATTGTGACCATGGGGAATGAGGCCAAGGCAAACATCGATCGGGTGGCTGAAGAGACCAAGAGGCTAATGGAGCATCACGCTCGACTGGCCAAGGCTGGGGAGGAAATCAGAAGTGCTCACATTCGGTTGCGGCTAAAGGTTTCTGATCAGGCCAAACGGCTTGCCGATCAGGCTATCCAGATATCCCAGCATGAGGCGGCCTCCAGACGACTAATGAAAACCGTGGAAGAGGCTAGCAAGGCTGAGTTGCGAAAAATGGAGGCTGCTTGCAAAGAACGAATTGATATGGCCATCGCAACGGTGGATGAGGTTCGGAGCGCGGATCTTGAGCAGGTAGAGGAGTTATCTGGGAGGCTTAAGGCCGCAGAGCTTGCTCAGGCCAAGCTGAAGGAGGAGATGGAAGTGATGCGGAAGTCCCTTCAGGCTGACTGCTCGAGATACCGATTGGAGAGAGATGCTGCTGTCGCACGGCTGTCGGCTTCTGAGGCCCGGATGAAAGAGTTTGAGGAGAACGAGGCGATGATGGACGAGATGCACCAGGACATGTATTTCCGTACTTGGAGGCAGGGCAACCTGTCCTGGATGGACGATTATCCCAGGGTTATGGCTAGGATATATCTCCGGGCTTTGGAGGAAGCCAATGCTGAAGCGGATAAGAGGGTGGCGCGGCCTTCAGAATGGATGTGGTCACCGCACAATTCACCATGGAGGAGAAGGCGGCAGTGAAGGAAGGCATGAGGCTGCTCGCCGCCGAGGAAGTGGGTGTGCAACTGGAGGATGACGACCAGGGAGCAGACGCTGGTAAGTCTTCCCTTTTAATCTTTTCATGATTTGATTGCTTATCTTTCGTGATCATTGATGGATTCTCTTCTGAATTGGGCAGGCGGGACCTCTGGAGTACATGCGGGGAGTTCTGACCCTACAGTTAAGTAGATCCGGATGGCGGGCAGGACAGAGGCGGAGCCCCGATGTAGTTGACTCTTTTATTTGGTCTGTTTGACATTCCTGTACATACTAGTCCAAAAAATTATTGTATTTTTAGGCTGTAATTATATCATTGCTACGAACGTCATAATGTAACTTTATAACATAAGCAGATTCTGTTATGTTCGAATATGCTTATTATTTTGATATGTTGCATAAGAAATACAGCTGCGTATTTATGCATGTGATTTAATCGTATTTGATGCTAAGTTTCTGCTCAAAATATTGTTTCATGTTTTGCAATGCCAATATGATGTGTGAATAAATTAAAGCTACATATTTGTATACAAGAGAAGATAGTACCGCCCTTCGTGTTTTAGTTGTAGAGGGTTGCCTTGAATGTCTTGCGTGACTGAGTATGGAATGTAGCTGAGTGTTCCGTCATCCGGATGTGAGTTCATATTTCCACAAGCGAGAGTTCCCCTATTCTGTGACCTGTACTTTAGGGATTGTTATATAGGATAGGAGAAAAGTTTTTGAATGAAATGGAAATATGAGAAATAGTAAAACTTCCAATCACGGAAGGCCGTCGATATGGTTAAGTTCGTGGAAAACGGGTTTTGTAGTCACTTTCCCTAGCTGTGGGTCTTGGAGACATTTGTCACCCATCTTACACCTCTGTGGGGAGTTTATCTTTTTTACCACAGCCGCACTTAAGACATATCGGAGCCGAGATCGCGCATAGTAACTACCCGAGCCATTATGGCCCGTAATCGTGGGTATTATTCGATTTACTGTGGCCGGCTAGCGTAGGTGTCGATCGTCAACCGTGAACTACCCCTGGCTGGCCACACCTTATGTTGGGGCTTAAAGTAGGTTCACAGTTGCCGGCGAGCCGAACGCCGTAATGAGCTGCCATCGGCTATAGTCGGCCTTCTTGATGGCTTATAATCGGCTCATTACAGTTGGCTTTGAGGGCAGTCGGGAGCAATGAGTTAACCCGCAGCAGAGGGATGCTGGAGCAAAAGTGTCTCATTGGCGAGTGCATATATTCGCATAATACCTGTTGGGTCTTGTCCAGGTGAGGTTGCGCCGTGAAGTGTCCAGAATGGAAATGTCTTCATACATGATTTTGTTCAACAGAAAAGGATAAAGCTTAACAAGCAGCCAAGATATAAAGGAACAAGTTAAAAAGAGACAAGATTTTTAAAGTGGTTCGGCACGAAAATGCCTACGTCCACTGATTCTCTTTGTTAATTCACTTTATATGGGCAGTACTGGTTAAGAAAAGTATCGACGGAGGTGTTGGATGTTCCATGCCCTCTGGAACACCTCTCCGTCCACTGTTGACAAAATATAGGCTCCGTTGCGGAGATCTTTATGAATTACATAGGGTCCGTCCCAGATTGGATCTAGCGCTCCGGGGCGTGGGAAGATCCGCTTGAGGACAAGATCTCCTTCTTGTAAGCTGCGGTGCTTGACTTTGGAGTTGTATTGTGCTGCAACGTTTTGCTTATGAGCTGCTGCTTTGAGTGCTGCATCGTTTCTTCTCTCCTCAATTAGATCCAAAGACATGTGGAGGAGTTCTTCGTTCTCTTCTGGGTTGTAGTGGATCCTGCGGTGGGAAGGCACTACAGTTTCAACTGGGAGCATGGCCTCCGATCCGTATGCCAAAGAGAAATGAGTATACCCTGTTGATGTTCTATAAGATGTGCGGTAGGCCCAAAGCGCCGTAGGAAGTTCATCCACCCAAGCGCCTTTTGACTTTTCGAGTTTCTTCTTGATTAGGGTTTTGATGATTTTGTTGATAGCTTCGACTTGTCTGTTTTCCTGGGGGTAAGCCACAGATGAGAAGCTTTTGTGAATTTCGTGCTCTTGGCACCAGTCGGCGAATTCCTCGCTGTCAAAATGAAGTCCATTGTCCGATATGATTTTGAGTGGAACCCCATACCTGCATAAAACATTTTTGATCAAGAAGTTAATAACTTTTGCGGAAGATATTTTATTTAGAGGCTCCGCTTCCACCCATTTGGTCAACTGCTACTATGGCATATTTGGCTCCGCCCCGGCCCACTGGCAGTTCGCCAATCAAGTCAATTCCCCATATTGCGAAGGGCCAAGGGCTGGTCATCTGAGTAATCTCATTTGTGGGTAGTCGAGGAATCTTAACAAATTTCTGACATCTGTCGCATTTTTTGACGAAGTCTAAGGCGTCTTTGTTTAAGGTGGGCCAGTAATACCCGTATCGGAGTGTCTTTTTGGCTAGAGTCTGCCCTCCGGTGTGATCTCCGCAACTTCCTTGATGGATGTTGGACAAGACTTCCCTGGCTTCCCTTCCAGCGACACACCTTAATAAGGGATTAGAGAAGCCGCGCCGATAGAGGATGCCTTCTTATATTGTGTAGCGGGAAGCTTTCCTTAAGATTTTCTTAGCTTCATTACACTCGTCGGGCAGTGTGCCATCTTGTAAATATTTCCGGATAGGAGTCATCCAAGTTTCCTCTTCGATTGAAGATATCATATTCATTGTCTCGTAACTCGGGGCTAGTTGCTGTGAGATGGTTATTGTTCGGGAAGCGGTGCCGTCCTTCATGCTAGCTTACTTTGCCAGTTCGTCGGCCTCTTGATTCTTCTCTTGAGGAATGTGTTTGATTAAATAGTGATGCAACTGATTGAGCAGCAACTTGGTCTTCTTTAGATATGCTATAAGTCGATCTCCTCGAGTTTGGAATTCTCCCAGTATCTGATTTACAATAAGTTGAGAATCACTATGGAGACATAAAGAACCGACTCTAATCTCCAGGGCAAGTTCTAATCCGGCTATCACTGCTTTGTATTCTGCGTCATTGTTGGTGGCAGCGAACTCCAACCTTTGGGTGTAGTGCAGCTTCCATCCCCTGGGGGTGATTATCACAACACCTGCCCCCGAGCCTTGTTCATTTGATGCTCCATCAACGAAGAGATTCCACTTGATATTCTTTGCTACTTCAGATTACTCCTTACCTTCGTTAGTAGTGAATTCGGCAATGAAATCAGCTATGGCTTGTCCCTTGATAGCGGTGCGAGGACGGTAGGTAATATCATATTGACTCAGTTCAATGCACCACTTAAGTAGTCGCCCAGAAGTGTCGGGGCGATTGAGTACCTGCCTTAGCGGTTGATTGGTTAAAACTCTGATGGAATGAGATTGGAAAAAGTGTCGTAGTTTCCGTGACGTGATTAGAAAACAGTATGCTATCTTTTCAAGCTTAGGGTATCTGGCTTCTGCCCCTGTAAATCTCTTGCTTACAAAGTATACGGGCCGCTGCGTGCGGTTGTCTTCTCTCACCAAAGCGGCGCTTAAAGCATGGGATGATACAGCAAGGTATAGGTATAGTTCCTCGCCTTCATTTGGAGTTGAGAGCACTGGTGGTCTCTGGAGGTGTTCGATTAAGTTAAGGAAGGCCGTCGAGCATTCGTCAGTCCATTCGAACTTTCCTTTGTCTTTCTTTAGAGCTTCGAAGAAAGGGATGCACTTGTCGGTTGCTTTAGAGATGAACTTGCTTAGGGCGGCCACTTTCCCATTTAGGCTTTGCATCTCTCTTTAAGTGGATGGTATCTTGATATCTTGCAAAGCCCGAACTTGTTCGGGGTTTGCTTCAATCCCCCTGGCATGGACAATGAATCCCAATAACTTTCCCGACGATACTCCGAAGGAGCACTTTAGAGGGTTCAGCTTCATTCCATATTGGCGAAGTACTTGAAACATCTCATTCGGGTGGTTTATATGATCGTTGGCCTTCCTCGATTTCACCAGCATGTCATCCACATAAACCTCCATAGTTCGTCCTACATCTTGTTGACGAGGCGCTGATAAGTAGCTCCGTTGTTTTTAAGTCCAAAAGGCATTACTTTGTAGCAGTACAATCCCCGATCAGTGATGAAACTAGTGTGGTCTTGATCGGGGGCGTGCATAGGGATCTGGTTGTATCCTGAGTATGCGTTCATAAAGGATAAGAGTTCGCGTCCGGCCGTGCTGTCCACGAGTTGGTCAATTCGGGGGAGTGGGAAGTAGTCCTTCGGGCAAGCGTCATTTAAGTTGGAGAAATCGATGCATGTTCGCCACTTCCCATTAGCTTTCTTTACCAGTATCGGGTTGGCAATCCATTCTGGGTAGATGGCTTCTCGTATGAAGTCATTGGCAAGTAAGTTCTTTACCTCTTCCTCGAGGGCTGCTAATCGTTCTGCCCCCATGCTTCTCTTTTTCTGTTTACTGGCACCTTGGTGGGATCGATGTTCAGCACGTGGCATGCTACGTCTGGGGAGATTCCTGTCATGTAAGCGTGCGTCCATGCAAATACATCCATGTTGTGGCGAGGAAAATCAATGAGTTGATCCTTTAATTCTTCTTTTAGTTGAGATCCGATTTTCAATAGTCTACTTGAGTCGTGTTTGTCTACAGATACAAGTTCCATAGCCTCTGCAGGCTTGGTGGTGGCCTCCTCCTCTTTGTCCCTGGGGTCTAGTTCGTTGAAAGGATCGCTAGTATATCGAAGAGGAGGGGCTTTCTTTAATTGCTATGCTTCCAAGTTTTTCTTGCAGAGAGAAGTCTCTGCATCCTTCCCTTTATCCTTCCTGCGGTTATTGCGAAGCTCAGTTATATAGCAGTCTCGGGCTGCGTCTTGATCTCCCTCTATTTCTCCTACTCCGTTATCTGTTGGGAATTTCATTTTCAGGCACCATGGGGCTAGGACAATTTGGAAGTCAGACAAGGCCGATCTTCCCAAAAAGGCGTTGTAGGCCGAGTGGCTTTCTATTAGCACAAATGGTTGTTTTCGTACAACGGAGCGGGGATGACTTCCTATCTCGACAAAGAGGTCCAGTTGCCCGAGGGGCATCTTCGCGTCTCCAGTGAAACCATGTAGTGGTTTGTTGCAGGGAGACACATCCTTCATTGACATCTTTATTTTTTCGAAATCATGCTTGAATATGATATTTACTAAGCTTCCAGTGTCTATTAAAATTCAAAAAACTTTGGCTGGACCGAACCAGGCAGAGATGACCATAGGATCCATGTGTGGGTACTGTCTTCCCTCTAGGTCACGCCTACTGAATGTGATGTCGTCATTCTCTTTCCGTTTCGGGTGGCGTTCTTCCATGACAGCATTAACGTAGCCTTCATCGTTCCTAAGTGACTTACCGTATCTTTCCATCTCTGCCCAGCTTCTATCGGCGATGTGCGGTCCTCCTGATATGGTCTGGACCACTATCTTCACTTGACTAGAGCCGTTGGTGTTGCGATTTCCTCCACCTACTTCTGGGAGGGGTAGCCCTGGGTTTTCATTGGCGAGAGCTGGAGTCCTATTATGGCTTTTTACATAGCGTTCCAGTCTCTTCTTTCTGATGTGTTCTTCAATCAAGTCCCGGAGATGGTGGCATTCATTGGTGTCATGTCCATGGGAATCGTGGAAGCGGCAGAACTTTCCAGACTTGAGTGCGTTATCTGACTCCTTCTTGTGCGGGGGCCGCTTGTATCTAACTTCGTCTTGAGTGGCTAGGAAGATGTTTCAGATTGTTTCATTCAAAGGAGTGTAAGAGTCAAATCTTGGTCCTGGTCGATATAAGCGCTTTTCTCCCGTCTTGCCCCTAGCATTGTCTCTAGAGTCATTTCTCCGAACATCCTTTGCTGCAGCGGGAACCTTGTCTGGAGCTGTCTTAGCTTGTTGCCCTGAATGCCTCTTAGTGGCAGCGTCTTCAAGTCTCATATACTTTCCAGCTTCATGGAAGAAATCGGGTAAAGTAGCTGGTTTTTCCTTGGTTAGTCTTCTAGAAAATTTAGTATCCAGATGTACACCACTGCAGAGGGCCATTAGGATAAGTTTCTCGTCGGCACCTTGGACTGCGGCCGCTGCGGCGTTGAATCGGGTTAGATATTGTTGCACTGTCTCTCCGGGCTTCTGTTTGATATTAGATAAGGAATAAGCGTCCTTGGATTGTTCCACATGAATGCGGAACTGGCCGATGAACTTTTCTTTCAACATTTCCCGATGGACCCTTGGGGTAGGTGGCAGAACCAGGAGGTAGCTAGATCTGCCAAGAAAAGTGGGAAGCATTTACACAATACTCCTTCTGTTGCTCCGCTTATGAGCATATGCTGGGTGTATCTCTGTAAGTGTACTATGGGGTCAGAGGTTCCCTTGTAAGGTTCCATTGTTGGCATTTTCCATTCCCGGGGGTGATGGCGGTTTCGATATTGCGGGTGAAGGGGCTGGTTACCCTAGCACCTATCCCCCGATCCCTTTGCTCCCGTTGGACGCACTCTCTGAACAATGTGCCATCCTTTCATCAGAACTTGGAGCGGATAGAAATGAGTTTGGTTCTTCCCTACGGGACAGATTCCGTCCAGACGACTTGTAAGGATGGTATCGTCTGTCACTCCTAACATTCTCCAATAGCTGCCTCTGGTCTTCTGGGGCCACGTTGGGGTCAGCCAGAGCTGGCCCTTGCCTTGATCTTCCCCTGCTGGGTTCTGTTCTCAGCACTTCCTCGGGTCCAACTTCGGGCCGAACTCCAGCTCGTCCCCGTCTACTGCTGTTTTCATGGTTAGGTAGCATGACAGGCTCAGCTACATCCAACCCATGCCTGGCACCTCCCCCGTTGGGTTCGGTTCCAAGTGTTTCCTCGAGTCGGAATTCGGGCTGAGTCCGGGCTCGGCTCCTACCATGGCTGTTTCTGTTGTTAGCCTCTTCGAAGAAGAAAGACCCTTGTCGTCTCCTAGATCCTCCAGACTGGGACTCACCCCATGATTCAGTGTTGTGGTTGGTTTCTTCGACAACCCTTAAGCGTGACATGAGTTGATCCACTAAGGCTTCTTGTTGAGATGCGAAGCGGTTACTTACTTCAGCCACAACCCTGTCCAGATCCGCCCTTGTAATTGGTTGTTCCGTAGCAGGGGCTGTCGGATCTGCCTGATTTGAATTTGCTGTTGGAACTTGACGATTGTCTTGGTCTCTGATCACTAGATCTGGGATACTGCCAGTTGCGATGTTCTTTCCTTTGTTAGCATCTTTCTTCCGTCCGAGAGGCTTGTTTTCCAGGCAATGAACGATGCTGATAGAAAAAAGGGTTAAGTGGGGGAAGCTGAAGCTTCGAGCTCCTGTTCTCAGTGAAAGCATCAAAAATGTTTGCACAAAAAATAGGCAAACACCTCCAAGTCATATGAATTAGTTGATTTTATGTTGTTTCTGGTAATTTGGGTGATTTACGTAAATATATAAAAAGCAGGGGCTAAACTGTAAAAGACACACAGATTTATAGTGGTTCGGCCAGAACGTGCCTAGGTCCACTTTATATGTTATTCTCCTTTTCTATTCAGATTACAAGTACAGAGCTTTGATTACAAGTAACTGAAAGTTGTTTGAAAGTTCTCTCCATGCTTGAGCTCTCAAACTTGTCTGCCATTGTTGTACCCCTGCCCCTCTATTTATAGAGTGAGGCTGGGGGCAGGGGTTCTGGATGTATATAGCTGCTGATGGGCCTGGGCTGAAACAGTCTGGCCTGGCAATGTTGGTTCGGTGTAGGTTGGATAGGTGGTCCGATTAGGATGGTTCGGTGGTAGGTTGGATAGGTGGTCAGGTTAGGATGGTTCGGTGGTAGGAGATAAGTGGACCGGCTAGGGTGGTTCGGTGGCAGCATGGAGGAGATTGGGTCGGCAGTTGGTTGGTTCGGTCATGGTTGTCGTTGAAGAAGCTTGTGGGTCGGTAGTCACCTAGTTCGGCAGTGGTTATTGGAGAGGCTTTTGGATCGGTGGTAAGAATTCGCCCAACACCATAACTTATCAATCTTTTATGTGGTGATGAGAAAAAAAATAAAAACAATCTTGCTATCTTCGTAGATATGTTTTTCTTAAACTATTAGTGGAGAACTAGAAGTCGAATGCATGTCAAGTTAAATTACATTTTCTTCGTAATAATCTTTTAAGTGTAATAATAATGAAAATAGTTTCACACACAATCATTTTGACGAACATAACTGATAAATTTAGTTCACTTTTATTAGACTAGCGTTTCTCCTAATTTCAGCTATTACATTACTATTTCTTCAGATAACATTCTTCCATGGTATCTATTTGAATAACCCTCATACTGCATTGAATTATTTGTATAATTTTTTTATTAATTTTCATGAAATTCATGTGATTTTAATTAAAAACATCTCTTAAATTGATTTAGAACCGACAAGGTGTTTTTATTTTTCTCTTCCGCTTGTGTATTTAAGATGTGATTTGTAAATGTCGGATTGTAAGTTCTATCTTACACGTGATTCTCTAGTGCTTAAACCACTCACTTCTTATTACCTTGAATAGTCGATTAGTGTATTCTTTTATATTTAGTAATTTTTTACATTGAACTCTGTACAGGTAGTCTTTTGGAGGAACAGAAACTCTCACATCGTCATGATTACTTTAATAAGTTCAAAATGGAGAATACTTATGTTTGATATTGACGACGACAAAGACGATAACAATGACGATGTTGAACAGTTGAAGATAATGACAATGATGAGACTCAATGTTCAACCCGAATAACCTGGTATATCATATCCTCTCCCTTTTATTAATTACAACAATTGTTGAAGTAATTCTTATTTGGCGTATATTGTAGTTCTTTATGAAAGCCAATATTAAGAACAGTGCAATAGCGTTTTTCTTTCAGAAAAAGAATTAAGTTCATGAAAATGCGTAGCAAATAATTTTCTGTCCAGTGTGAGCCATAACTGGATTTTGTATATTGCAACGTGTCATTTAAAATTTTTGATGCTTCATATTGTAATATTACCATACCGCTGAACATGACCAATATATTAATTAAAACTCATTTAAGTCAAGTATGATAGCTGTAGTATGATTTAAATATAGCATTAAACTTGTATTTTAGCCATTATGAAATTCTACTTAGGTAGACTTGTCTCTACTTTGCTATGTTAATTTAAGAGAAACGAAAGGTGAGACAGTTGGTTTATTTTCTACCTTGATGAGTGTCTGCGGCATTCAGTATTCCAACCTTAAAATTATCTTACACGTGTGTGAATTGTATGATTTTTTGACTATTAGAGCTTCGATTTTACATTTTATTTATGAAAAACATGCTATGTTAATTTAAGAGAAACGAAAGGTGAGACAGTAGTTTTGTTTTCTACCTTGTTGAGTTTCTGCGGCATTCAGTTTTCCAACCTTTAAATTATCTTACAAGTGTGTGAAATGTATGATTTTTTGACTATTAGAGCTTCGATTTTACATTTTATTTATGAAAAAATTAAACCAAATGAATGATAAAACAAAAACGAACCAAAAAGTCTATAACAAGCTATTCTAAACTTTGAAGTATATGTATATTGTAAAATAAAATAGTACACAATCACATAATTGTTAGCATGATTATTTTTTAAAATTGAAAATAATTTTTGCTGAAAGCAGATGATACTTCTGTTACTGCCAGTAGTATATTGGCGGATCAATTGAATCAGATGATGGTTCTTTAGTTAATGCACCGTCGAGTAAAAGATAATGGCGCAAAAAATGTTAAAGAAGATTGAGGTGACCACATTCCCTTCCAATGTGCGGGATTTCGCTTAAAAAGGTATGTTCATATTTCTTAGTTTATTCAGAAGGTAATCCCACGATGAAAATTTCAATGTCAAACTTTACTTTTTGGAATCTCATTATATGCGGGTCATAATATTGTCGTCGTATTAAGTTAAAAAAGATCATGTGAAAGGTTAGTTTTCATACCTTCTTTATGTTAAGCAAAAAAATAATAATATGAAAAGGTCAGTCTTCCTATTGTCATTACTTTATCATATTAACCAATCAACATAAATTTATATTTCATTCCACAAAGTTACTTACGTATATTAAAACACATACACCCACACGTATATTCTACAGATGGAATCGTCCGAAAACTTGGGAGTAGACTCCGCATCGTAGTGTACAATTCTATCGTAATGAGCTAGATCTTTTACAAAGTGATTTTGTGAATTGGGTAGCGTATGGAGCATTGCTTGAACTTTCAAGAATTTGTACATCTGGTCATCAAATTTGGACTTCGAAGACACCGCTAATTTGCTTTGATGTGGTGCAAATATATTCTCCAGATCGAGTAATGAGACAATTTGGTTATAAACAACACCTACCCAATGCATATGTACCTATTAAGATGCGCACAGAAAGTATTAAAGCATTAGAAGGTTGAAAACCAACATACATAAAAATATGGAGTGAAAGAAGTATGCATATTCAAACTGAATGCCATCCGACAATTTCTTTAAGTGGGTATATTTGGTGGTACTGGCAAATAACTCATTTTATGTCTTAAATACGTCTACCAAGTTAGGTGCACCATTATAGTGAGACATGGTTTGTAAGTTTTATTCCGAAAAATAGGTCTTGTCTTTCGATAGTCTGGAATACCTCGAATTTCTGTAAATGAGCTTATAGGAGGTCCTAGAAAGAAGCCAAAGAGAAGCACATCACTCAAGCAACAATGATAAGATATCAATAATTCTGTTGATTGGTTGGGATCTTATGCTTATGTTGAACCACACATACTTGCTTGTTTTGACAATGTGGATTTGTTTATGTTGAACAAAATCGGGGGTGTTGAATCGGGGAAGAAGTAGTGGAGGGAGATTGGAGCTCCTACTAAGAGTTTAATGTCGGAGAGGAGGAAGAAGTTATAAAGATAGGTTGTATTATATGTGTTGTCTGGAGCTGCTCCTATCAAGGAGAGTGTATTTAATGGTTTCTTTTACATTTTTAATTAGTTTGTTTGTCAGTTTGTAAATTATGATAGGTTATGACAATGATAATCTAGTCGGTCAGTAAGAAATTGTGAGTTTTATATTATTTGATGGCTTCTTTGAATTCTTCAATAAAATAAAATGGACGATGATTTGTATCACCATAGGTGCATAATTTATTTACTTTATCTTAAGTAAATAATGTTAAAATGTAACATGGAGATGTTTGTCAAATAAAAATAGCACATGCATTAATTTAATTGGTTGTATGGGCTTATATTTCTGGAAAATAACACATGATCAAGTAAAACTGCGCTCTTATGGTAGAATCCAATTTCCTAATACCAACAGCAAGATGTTGGGTAAAGTAATCAAATATTACAAAAAGCACGACAAAGCTGCAGCTTTTTCTGAGGCTAATGAAGATGCTAGGTCATCAGACGATGCACTCAAGAGTTGGGATGCTGATTTCGCTTAATTGGTTGTGCCTCCTCTTTGTGCTCTTGCTGCTATGGTAAAAGGATTCATTATCTCATGTTTTCACCTGCCTGTACTTAGTTAAGTATTGACTACATATTTAGCTATATCCTACTCCTTCATTGAATTCTGCTTATTATTATTGCAGTTGTCAATCAGATTTGATTGTTATGGAAACAAAACAAAACCCAGATACTGAAAAGGATGAAAATGCGTTAATGGAAGCGGCATTGCATTTTATAGGGTTCACCAGGCCTTTTGCTGAAAGCAGATGATACTTCTGTTACCGTCAGTTGTATACCTGTATAGTGGCGGTTCAATTAGATCAGAAGATACGTCTTCGTTGCACCATTGAGTAGGATAATGGAGCCGAAAATGTCCATGGAAATTGAGGCGACCACTTTCCATTCCAATGTGCGGGATTTTGCTTAAGAAAGCCATGTTCATGTTTCCATAAATACAATAAGATATTTTCTAATTCTCCAATTAAAACAGTGATGATGTCAACGATATACCCCACTTCTTAATTGAATTCAGCTTATTATTATTGCAGTTATTCAATGCTGGCTCAGGTTGTAGTAGGAGTATCAAACATCCTTTGTGAGTTTGTTTTCGATCGTATGTCGAGCTAATTAATCGGCTTAAGCTTATTTGCGGGCAGCCGAAATGGTGGATAACACAGTAAAAACTAATTTATCAAACATCCATTTTTATTTTTTTTCTTTAATAATCGGTTACGATTTTAGGGAATAATTGGTTTGAAGAAATCAGTAAAAAAAGCAGTAGAGATTTTTATTCTTCCTCCCCCAATGCTGCTCTGTTTCAAATGATACCTACACCCAAGAATACAAATCAATAAGTATCGACAAACATTCGTTTTTCCTACGAAAACAAAAATGTTGAAGATCTTAGTAGTATTATCAATCAGCAAACCGTTGAGCTCGATCGATATTTGAGTACTCAGGTGATTATATTTTTGTTTTAACTTAGGTTAAATGCGAGCTTGAATTTTCGAAAAGTGATGGACTGTTTTGAAATTAAACAGGGGGAGAAGCTTAGGCGCACGTTAGCGGAGACACAAGCAACGCACAGTCAGGCACGGATGAAGGCGGCTGAAGAATCGTCGCTAAAACAAATAAGGGCAATGGACCATGAAGTAGACCGGGCCGACAAGCGAGCCGTGGAGCCGGAAACGTGGCTTGCCGGGACCCCAAACGAACTGCTGATGTGGCAGGCGGGGACGTTATCGGGGCATGAAAAGGCTACGTCGCTTCAGACAAGAATTTAGCAAGCACAGCTGGTAGCAGTTTCGAAATACCGGGTAAGAGTGAATCGGAGGTGGAGCCTGAAAAGGCTATGTTCGGTTTACGAGGATCCGGTAAGAGTGGAGGTGGGAAAATCGGATCGGACATGTCGGGTTTGTGGGGTATCGGATATGTCAGTCATTCTGTTGCTATGCCTGCATTTGTGCATATAAGACTCCTGTGATGGTGCGTTAGGCACAATGGCCGTCTGTTGTTTGTTGTCGGGTCTGCAACGTTGTTAGTACAGGAAGCATACTAGTGCTTTATTCATAATTGTCATACATGCAATATTTCGAATTTTTTATTTTTTTTGGAAAAAAACATTAGTTGAAATATGTAATTATCGAAAAAACGAGTCGCTGTGGGTAAACACATGCTTGTATGCTAATTGAGCATGGAGATGTATGCTTGTGGTGATATTATTACCAGACTGAGAGATAGTTAGTAGAATGATTAATATTATAAATAAAATAATCTACGTTTAAGTCTGAACCATGGTACACTGATGTGCATGTTCTAACTTGTCATACCAGCGTTATGATTTATTTATGCATTGTATACTTCGTAATAGCAAAAGAACGTCTAGTCCGTTCAGGAAGCTTCCTTGGATCCACTATGCTTCAAAATCTTAAATTTACATATGCAAGTTATAACTTTTGCTCATCACAGTTAGAATTAGGGTTGGATGGATGGGCGAGTTGCATTGCTTTGCTTAGGGATGTTTTCTTCATATGTTGTATACATGTTGGGTAAAAACAAAATAAATTTTTAAATGAGTAGATCCAACCCTTTTAATATTTGGGTTATTGGATTGAGTAAATGAGTTATGATATGTTTTGACAAATCTATGATACAATGGTAATAAAATCATGAAAAGAGTAATTTCCTTAGCTTTAAGTTTGTTGTTGCTTCGAGGAAGTAGAAAAGATGGTTGCCTTATTGAGACATTCTTAATTTTGAGGATAAGAATGCACACAACTCTAAATTTATTTATTAAACTCCTTTTATAAATCCCAAATTTATTTTAAAACATCTTTTATAAATCTCATTTACTTATCACAAACCTACAGTTTCAAGATAGGACAAAATACTTTCCATAAAACGATCATTTCATAAATATTTCTTTATTAATAGTTGGCTTGGAAGCGTAATTTTTTGGTCCGGCCGCGAAGTTCCAAAATTGCCCTTTATATGTATTCTTTTAGCAATCGTTGTAATATATTTGATGTCACTCCCTTTTGGTGTTAGTATGAAATATCAAAAATGCCTATATACAGATACTATTAAAATTTAATATCACCCAGAAATAGGATCTGACAATTAAGCTTTATTTACAAATTCAAAATTTCTTTTACAAATGTTTACCAACTCTTCATATCACTTAAAAAAGGATCTAACAAATAAGCTACTTTACAAATTCATTTTTTATTAATTAATACTATAAATAAACTAATAAAAAAAATTAAATATTGCAACTTAAAAATAAAAATTCAAATTAACTACGTTTGATTCAATACAAAAAATATTACTAAATATGCAACGTCATCGATTTTTCGTTGCCGAATAACCGAATAGTTAGGGTTTTAAAAAGAAAAGAAAAAGAAAAAGAGAGAAGAAGGTAGAAAATAGAGGGAAAAGAAAATAGAAAATTTTAAAATAGAACGAAACAGAACACAACACAACAATATCAGAATCTCACAATTCGCAGCGGAACAACATATAATAATAAATGAATAATCTTTAAACAAAGAACTATATCAGTTATTACATTACATTACATTACATTTCATCATATCATCAGAGTGTACAACATCATACAACAACAAACAGCGGAAAAGAAATACTATATACTAATAATATGCCATGCCATCCAGCTTGCCTCCAGCAACTCCTGAATATCCAGAATATCCTGATAAACCTTAACTCTTGACTGCCCGTGTGGAAATTGGTGGGCACCCAGAGTTTAGGAAGGAAAACAATAAACTCCGAGTCAGTCATGTGACTGGTGTGGGAACTCAAAACAGTTTCTTTATCATTGAAAACAAAATAGAGGAATATTTTTAAAGTCAATTCGCAATGCTTTTAAAAATGAGACTACCATAAGGCCTCCCGCACACACACACAATGCAAACGCAGAATCGGAGGAGATTTCTCCTTATGATAGTCAAAGATGCTTGATACGCATTTAAAAGAACATTTGATATTATTACTAGTGCATAGTGTAGGAAAAATTTATTTCGAAAGTAGAATATAAATCTTAGCCAGCATAGACATTCCGCACTTATGCCTACTATAGCTACTATGTTCAATAGCAGGTTACCGCCACATTCCATAGCAGGTTATACAACTAAAACCGTACAAGTCTCGTATTGTTTCTTTGGATTTCCAACGAATGATCAGGCCAAGGAACTTCCCATTGCCACATGAGAATGCCTCTGGATGGACATCCCCGAGAACCAAACCGGATCTCTACCAACACAAGGCCGCGTTACCCCTAACTGAGTAACAACTGACCGAATATGCCATCCCCCGGTCCTTTGGGACCTTTCACCGAGCGCTCGTAATCAATTCACACAATCATAAAGTGTTTTCAACATGAGTAAGTATCTGGGCTCCATACCATGATACCACCCTTTTCCAGAAGGAAATGCACATATCCTAAAGGGCGCTACCCCTCATAACCTTGCAGCATCTTTCCGGTTTTGACCATTCCCGAGGTGTGAGGCTCGACGAAGTCACGTCCACAAAAACATACTTTATACAAAAGCCATGCTTTGGGTCAACAAATGATCATAGAAATGATCACTAAGATAGACGATCAAATAAACGATCCTATCACAAATAATCAACACAATGATCATTTACAGCAACACTCAGCATGTCACGTTACCAAATTGGGAATATATTGCTGATAACCTTCAACTACATAACCTCTGAGCTCGTACGTCTCAGAGAAGGGTGTTAAGCTAAAAGAATAAATTCTCCGCCACCAACAGAAATATATTTGAAAGAAATCTGCTTTATATCTCAATTTGTAACGTCAGACATACAATCCATACAAGTCTGTTCCGGGCTCGAACAAAACCGAAGGCACTTTCAAAGAAGTCCTTGCAATCCGGATATCCACAATCCTGATCGGATTTCCCATCACTTAGGGAGAACTCAATACCGGAGCAACTCGGTGCAGGGTCAATCGACAGGTCATCCTATCGCTCTCGCAAATACCGGTCTTCAACACCGATCTTCAAATGCAATTCATAACGTCGTATCACATATTCGGAATGGGTTATACGACCCCATGGTCCTTTCCCCGTTAACCCGAATAGTGAGCGCTTATTCAAAAATAAGTGTGGCATTCAAATTCAAACAAATCACATCAATTACCCATTCAAAGGGAAATATTGATAGTCGGTTATTGAACTATCAATGGATATGCACAACATCACCAGATTCCAAATAATTTTCCAAATTATTTATTTCACAAAATATCTTTACTAGATATATAATTTTCACACTTCAAAAATAAATCAATATTTATTTTTAGACAACTCCTCTTTCCTTTATAAATTCCATAGTGAATTTATATTCCAAAATATCCATGCATATACGATTTCAACTATCCATTTTCAATTTATCATCAAAAGGATAAATTCTCAAAGTATTCACTTTATATTGGAAAACATTTCCATACTTATTTAATAAGTAATTCACAAATTTTATTTATTTTCAACACTTAGAAAATATTCAATATACTTAAATCGAGATTTAGTATATATTTCATTCTTTAAGGAAATCATTCTCTTAAACATATTTATTTGGGCCAAAACGAATGTTACGTAAAACATCGTTACGATAACCCAAAGTCACTAGTATAGGGATTCGAAATTAAAATAGATATATAAATCCCAATTCTATACAAAACATTTCCTTTCGGAAACCATTTACTGTAACAACAGTGTTATAGTCCACCATTTCCTTCTATTTCTCAAAAACGTCTATTTCAATAATGAATGTTGAAATCTATGGTTTCGAATCTTAACATATTTAAAACATCGTTAGATCGTTTTAATTCAATTTAAACATCTCATTCAAAACAATTTTCTTTAACATATTATTCACTATTCAAAAACGTGAATATACTACGTTAACAAATTTTCATCCTTTTATTCATTTTATTTTAAAGGATCATTCACAGTCAAAAATGTGAATATAACTCCATTAATAGGTTTCAACAATTTACTTTTCAAAATAAGTCGTTTGCGAATTTATAAAACAACGTTTATAAATTCCATTTCTATTTATTTTATAACATCTTTCTTTATAAATTTTCTTTATTAACCCCATTCAATTTATAACTCAGTTATAAAACAAAAGTTCACCTTATAAGTTAAACACTTATAATTTATGTTTACAAGAATCGTTCTTTTAAACATCCCAATTCATAAATCTTATAACTTATAAGATTCATTTAATCAAAAATCCATTCTTCAATTTACTTTTCAAATCTTATAAACCTACTGCTTATAAAATTCCATTTATAACTTCACCGTTTTTAATTCTATAAATTCCATTCACTTATGAAATCCATTTTCACTTCATTCAAACACTTATAAAAACTCGTTTTATAATTTCAATATTTCAATTTATAAATATCCATTTATAAATCTCTTAATATAATTCAATTTATATTATTCTTTTAAAACGTCTTTAATCTCCTTTTTAATTTCATCCTTCTGATTTATAAAATAATTAAATTTCATAAATCCTATATTTAACTTTTCACAATAATTTCAAAAATCCCGATTTTACTATTTTATAAAATCATTAACCCCATATTTTCAAAAATCAACCTTTAACTATATTTCTCAAAAATCATAATTTTTTATAACATTAAAATTATAACGTTTATTTATTTAAAATAAATCAATTTCCAAAAATATTTTATAAACGTATACTTTCAAAAATCACTTTAAAATCATTTTAAAATCCCAAAATCTGGGTCCAATGATGCTACACACCAAATAGTCAATCACGACTACAACGATATCATATATCGATATGATAATCAACGAATATCAAAATATCCATAATCAAATAAATACTGTTGAGGAATCCAGTTGGATCCCTCCAACCTGTTTTCCTGCATCCAAAAACGTTAGCACAATACCAATTCCGCTCCAGTACAAAATTATCGCGGTATATAGGATTTAAATATTATCCGCTTAATAACGGCGCAATAGGGTCTCATCCGCTAAAAAATGCGGGGAATCAACAACTGCAATATATACATATGCCAATATATATATTGATATTATATATAATACCAATTTCACTGTTTATGAAATATTCGCGGTATATGTTTTTAATAAATAACATCCGCTTACTAACGGCGCATAATGTCTATTTTAACAATCAATAGTAATAATCATCATTCAAACATGCATTCAAATATTTTAAATCTAACTATTTAAAATAAAAATCGAAACTGATCCGATTGAGTGAGAAGTTCTCACCTTGATTTCAATTCCGTTTTAGCGATTTATTTCGAATAAAATTAAACGCGCGTTTAATTTTACCCAAAATTCTCACTAACTCCAAACGACTCCAATCCATTTTCATCGCGTAGTGCTTGTCCATACGATTCCAACGCAACTGGTTTCGCGTGTTTTCGACCTCGTATGAAAAAGATATGAATTTTTGAACTTTTACACGATTTTATATATATAAATTACAACATATTTACCCTAACTTTTATCACTACCGTTAGATCCACCTCCAAGCAATCAAAGCCGCACAATACCTTCTTCCCGTTCATCATGTATCAATCCCGTGCGCAGGCTACAAGGCCGAACCCAATCATCATGCTAGGGTTTGATTTTTGCACCCTCCACGAGCGTTTATAATTCGATCAGGCACCTCCATGCGACTCGCCTCCATCCCCTCTACGCTCAGCCCCAACCCAAGCAAGCTCGGTTGCGCCTGTATCACGAATCTCGAGGCCGAACTCATGGCCTTTGAGCGAGATTTGCCGCCAATCCGAAGCACTAGAAATGATCATGACCGTTGGATAGGTAGTTCGCGACGTGCTCTACGAGTTTCTAGTTGAAAGATTCTTGAATCGTTGCGCGGATTTGATGAAATTTGAGGGGGAAGAGGAGAAGATTTCGGCCTTCCATTTGTAACTGGCGGCTGCGTTTTGTTTGACCTAGGGTTTTCTTTTTTTTTATTTATTTGTGAATTCAATGGTCAATTTATAGAGAATAAACGATCACTATTCATCCGGGAATTCCGAACTCCGATTTACGCGCCGAAACTGACGTTCCTAAGGTTTATCCCGCGTTCCGGACACAATGGAACATGTTTCAGAGGCTAATTCGGACATCTGTGCGAGTTATGGCAATAAACGTTCAATTTAAATTAAACCGATTTAAACGATTTTCTAGGCGTTTTAATTTGTACCGGACAAACGGTAAATCCAATTGATACGAAATTTGAAACCTTACAATAATATCACATTACGAATCCGATGAAACTAGTTTCGTCGAAATCCGAGACTTTTTGAAAAATGGCTATTTTAACTCGCCAAATGAAAATTAAAAATAATTCGATGCGTTTCGAGCTGCCACGATCAAACGATAGCTCTGATTGACACGAAAATTGAAATCCGGTAATAACTAACTATTATGGACCCAATGGAACTGGTTTCGTTCAATTCTGAGACGGTTCAAAAATTGACTATTTTCACTAGTCGATTTAAATATTAAAATATTCAATTTTCACAAATTAACTTTTAATTCGATTTTAAAGGTTCTAAAATATCATTCTAACTTCAATATGATAAAATAAAATTTTACAAATCATTTTCAATCATATTTAACCCAAATTTCAATTGTTTCCATAATTTAACGTATTAAATTATCGATTTAATTATTCAATCAAATCCAATTATTCAAATTAAAATTTATTCGACTTATAAATTCACTTATTAATATTTAAAATTAATTAAATATTCAAATTTTAATAAATTAAAATTCTGGGTCGTTACAAAATATTTGTGAAAACCAACGTATTAAACAAATAGAATTTGTAGAAAAACAATTTAGATTTCTTCATCACGCGCGAAGCACGTGCCGTCACGCTTGTTTATTAATAGTTGTCTTGAAAGCACAAACTTTTGCTCCGACCGTAAACTTCCGAAAATACCCTTTACTCATATATTATTTAACATCAATCTATACTAGTATAACTGCACAACGGTGGGGAAACCACCATTCGATTGTATAAATTTGATAAGAAATATACATTTAAAATTTTTGTTAATATTACTTATACATTAAGTGATAATATGTTGGAAAAGAATAAAGTGAGATTTGAATCTGAAAATATGAATTTCAAATTTAAATATTAATCAAAGCATTCAAAATTGTCGATTTGAAATTGAAATTTTAAAATTTAAAAATCATAATAGATTTGAATTTGGAATCTTTGATGCGTGAAATAAAAGGAGGAAGTTTAGAGAAACCGCGATGAGAAAAGATCCACGTTTTTAGGGAAACTGCGATGAGACAAGATCTACGTTTTATTGGCTTAAGAAAAATTAATTTTGGCCAGCGACAGTAAGCAAACCTCTCTAAAGGCCGGTTTGATTATCAAATTTCCTTAAAAATTGGATCTGACAAATAAACACACTTTACAAATTCAACATGTGCCTTTAACAATAATTAATAAACATTAATATCACTTGAAAATAAGACCCTAATAAATAGTTTTTTTTTACAAATTCATAACGCTCAAATATAATCAAATCTTAATGTCGCTTTAAAATATGATATAACAAATTAAATAATGTTCATAAATCTTTATCCTTTATTTGTAAAATACCGTTTATAAATCTATCTTTCTATACAATATTTTATACAAAACCTTTCACCAATGTTTATTTCAAAATAATGCTATCTTCTGTTAAAAAAAATTATTTCATTATAAAAGATAAATTCCTCTTTATTTACCTTTTAAAATAAGCATCATTATTATATGAACTTTTCTGTATAGTAAATACTTGTTGAAATACTGTTTAAAAAATTTCATATAAATTAGAATAGATTAATGAAAAGATTAAAATAAAATAAAGAAGTTCAAAAACTGTTTATCGCTGCTGTAATAAAATTAACCTCATTAACCATTCAAAACACATTATAACATTAAATTAAATTAATGTCTTCACAAGATTATTCAAGATGCCCACATTACAACATAAAAATATATCATGATCTTTATAGAACTGTAGAGTCCAAATATTCGCCAGCACAACCCCTTCTTTGATGCCAGTCCATCCAATCTATGGTAACAAAAAAACACTACAAAATAAGTATACCTCTTATTATATAAGAAACCAAATTAAAAGTAATTGTTTATATTAAATAATAAATGATCTGGAAATGAAGATAATGCCCAAAGAAATTGTACATATGGTCAGAAACAAATTAAACAGAATTGTATGCAATAATTAAAGGCACACATATGGTTTAATATGGTCTATGTCATTCAAATTCCAAAAAAAAAAAAATCACTTAATAAATGATAGAGTCTTCCCCTTTTTCCTCAGTCAATGCAATTATCTTGCTTCAACAGTTTCATCTCCTTATCATAGTTCAATATAAATAGAACACAATAAACAATAGTCTACAGAAGCACGGATCATTTTTTTTATTGCTCAACTTCGGAATTTTTCTATATCTCGATTTTTTAATCCAATATGTTATATCCATACATTTGTGCACAATGAAATAAATACTTTTGTATGCAGTGTGAGTATAATTAACTTTCTTATTATGTATTTTATTCAATTCAATTATCCTGATAATAGAGTGTTGTTTTTACAAACATTTTATTCTCTGCTACAGTTTACAAACATTATTATGCATAGATTAACATATTTTCTCATCAGAAAAGCAACTGCGATTTGAAAAATAACAATTCTTTAAAAAAGGTCATCATATCTTTATTTTATTTACTACTTTCTAAGTTAAAAAAAATTATTATTAGTTTCTACTTACAGGTAACAAAAAAAGATGAAAGCCAATTATAGCAGTTTACTATCTCTACACACATTTATAAAGGACTGCAAAATCAAAGAGAGGGTTTCTATAATAAGGAAGTCTTTTAACTTGAAGAACAATGAAGCTTTTGCAATTAACGTGCTGCTTATTGATGAAGAGGTAAGCACTGAACTACTGCAAGTAACTATTCAAAATCATTTCAAACATACTAATAAATTGACCGTTGTTTAATAGGGACGCCAATTAGTGGCGATCGTACTAGAATTTTTAGTGAACAGGTTCCAATCTAAAATTGCAGAGGGATAGATATTTGAAATAAGAAACTTTAGCATCAAAAATCAAAAGAAATCTTAAAGAGTCATGGAAAAGCCTTACAATATTGAATTTCATGCTAACACGTGCATAATAAAGGTGTTTGACGGTTAAACAGTGATTCCGAAATACAAATTTGAGTTTTTTCCACTTGATGAAATAGAATCGCAGTATGGAAATGACACATGTCTATTAAGCATGATCATACACTATATATATGTAGAACGAACTAGTTGAATCATTTAGTTAATAATGTATTAATAACTATCCAGATGTGATTAGCAAACTATGTTCAATGTTAAATATTGAAGAAGTAACCAAATTTGACGAGCTAAAAAGCAAAAGTTTGAAGAGAGATATTATTGTTGCAAATTTCAGGTAATGGATTAATTTTCATTATAATTATTATCTTCATAGAAAATTGCAGCTATGAAATATGTTTCTCTACAGCGATGAAAAAATTCGTATTACCTTATGGGGAGATTAAGCTAAACAATCCAATAAAGAAGATAATCAAAAATTAAAGGAATCATCGTCATAATAGTTATCTCCACTGCTGTCAGAAGCCATGGAGGTAAAAAATTTACGCCGTCAAATAATGATTCTTCATCAAATAATTATTACTGAAATACTATTAATTTTTTATAAACAAGTGCATTTCTTGCAGTCAACAAATGCTTCCAAAGCGTATATCAATTTGGACGCGCCGGAAGTTTTTTTCCATGTTAACGAGGTACGTTTAGCAAGAAATAAGTAATTATTTAATTTCATACTTCTTATCATTAATGCATTTTTTATTACACGTCTTCAACATCACAGAGAAGGGATTACTTTAAATGAATCAACAATACAAGTTCTCAATAAAAATGAATAATACCACAGAAGCAATTATGGAGAAAAAACATTTGAGGAACTATTGTTCAAAATGAAAATTCGAACAACAAAGTATGATTTGCCTTTATCTAAATATTTTTTCTAAGATACCTAAATTTTCTTTTGATTAAGCAAGTCAATGATTATAATGATTTTTTTTCATTTCATAGGAAACTAAGTTTAATTGCCATGCCAGTGTATCACAAATTTATGATCGATATAATTGGGGTTATATGTCTTGTCCAAAATGGAAGAAGATGGTGGAAAAGATAGATGAAGTATTTTACTGCAACAAGTGTGAAAGTGAAACTAGATGCTTAGTTCTACGGTAAATTTTTAACGAAGTTTATCACTATTTAACAATTTGACATATGTTTTTACCTATATTGATATTTTTAGATACAAGCTGAATATGCAAACTGAGGACGATTCTTGATTGGTTGATTTGGTCGCATTTGAGAAGAAGTTGAATATTTATTAAAATTTACAGTAAAAGAGTTAATTGAACTTGAATCATACATTTTGTCCAATATACATATCATATATTTCACATATAATATATATTTTAGTCACTCTGTTAATTGAAGTTCAGTTCGTAACAATAGGAAAATGGAAAGGAAAAGATTTATTCGCTTTTCAGTGATTTGGTTAGCACAAAAATAGCCTTGCAAATAAAAAGAGGGACTACTGTGTAAATAATTGGGAAAAGAGGAAAATAACAGCAAATAAAATTCAAAAAGTCATTGCCGATCAGAAATTTTAGCACCACAGAAGAAAAGAAAAGGTAAAACTGCATTAAAAATTAAATGGTGTTGCAAAGCCATTATAATAACTTAATATATTTTTATTTGTTTCAGGAGGCTAAATCTGAACCACGAAAATCGAAAAGAACATTGGAAGAAGAGAACTAGGATTAGGACATGAATCTCTACAAGAAAAATTGCATCGGCTTACAATAAAATAATGTATGATTTAATAGTGTTTTTGTTATAATATAAATTGTGAATACGTTATATACTGTTTTGTATTTAGTCCCACATCGTGGGATTAGTTCTATCTCAAGTTCCTAGGCCTTTATATAAAGGTACTAATGTAATGAAAATGGATAACTAATCTCTGAATAAATAAAAATGTTCTCACTAATGGCTTCTGCTTTCTTTATTTTATAAATACGTTATCAGCACGATCTCTAAATAAAAGGAAACTTTCAGATCTAATTATAAATCTTCAAAGCGGTAAGCGATTTCTGATCTGATTAATCAAATCTTTCGGATCTCATTCTATTAATTTTATTTCTTTTAGATCTCATTGTATCATTGATCTAATTATTTAGATCCGATTCTATTTGTACATCTTATTTTTTTTCCCTGTATTTTAGATCTTGTTTTGTCGCAGATCTTATATTTTTTTTTCTTTCTTCTAATTTTTCAGATCACTTGTAGATTTTAATATCATGTTCAAATGATATATTTTTAGATCTTTAGATTTTAATCATCAGAACTCTTATTAATCTTTATTAATGTATATTCATTTTTTGTGATAATTTTGAATTTGATCTGAAACTAAAATTGTTTCATAGACTAAATTGTAATTTCAGACCTTATTCTGTTAGTACTCTTTTTAGATCTTATCTATCATATCTAATTTTCTAGATTTCATTATATATATATATATATATATATATTATAGATCTTGCTCTATTAATATTATATTTTATATCTCATTTAACCGCAGATCTAAAGTTTTAGATCTCATTCCATTGTTTGGTAAAAAAAGGTTTTCATTTTGAAACCTTTTTGTTTGGATTTCAGTTTGAATGAGGAATATAGAAATGATTTTGCTACATAATTTATATTTCCAGAAGAAATATTTTATTGTTTCCTAGAGAAACAAATATGAGGATAATACGTATCTAGAAGATCGTATTAAGTTTATATGAAAGAATAGGAGCCTGAAGTTCATTTGTGCGAAGGTGAAAGATTAAAGATTTCATAAGCTGAAATAAAGCCTCGAAGAAAATAAGCTAGAAATTCCAAAAGAAGATGTTGATATGTCCAGAAGACATAACATAAAAACAATATGCTGGAATAACAGTACAAATGTGGTAAATACTATTTCCTTGAAGAGAAATAGTACTATGATTCTCATGTCCGAATACAATTATGAAGAGTCCTCTTGTTTCATTGTGTTTATTTAATATTAGAGACCTGAAGTTCTTAAATAAATTTTATGCATATAAGTTTGTATTCCTAAAAAAAGGATTATACATCAAAACTCTATAAATTTGAGTGTGAAGCGTTGAATTATTAGAAAAGCTAATCCAGATTATGGTCAATTCTAACCAAGTTTGCAATCAAAGCTGATGTTTGATAATGAAAATCAAGTTGTACCATTTAAGGTCTAAAGTACTAAACAAAGACTTTACTTTAAAATAAAATTGGAACCTGAAGTTCTAAAAATATTTGCCAATAGTATTAACTACTAAACCAAATAAATTTATAGAAATTTGTTCACTCCAGATGTGGTGATAATAATAGTATAAAAAAATAATATCTAGAAGAGATTTGTATATTTAGTAATGATAAAATATCTCTAGAAGAGATTTGTTTATATATTTGGTGCTTTTATTAAACCAAATAAATACATAGAAATATATCTACTCTCCCGCTCTCTTTCTTTTTAATAGAAAATAAGGTGTTATAACAGGAAGTTTATTTCCTAATTTTTTCCTTCTTCCATTCATCCAATCATGTCTCTCAAAAGGTAACATATAATAGATCAAGTTTCTTTCCTTTGGCTCATCAAGTAAGTATTCTGGATTCTTCGTAAAATGAATGTTAATATTTATACACACATCAATTATGTTATATTATATATGAAACTCATTCATCTTTCCTCTTTCAGCAAAGAGGTATTCAATGTTTACTATTTTATATGCTTAATCTTTTACCTATTATTGTCATGTCACAAACATATACTTATTGATTGTTATCAGTAGCTATAACTCATACAACATGCTTTTTAGTTGCCGAGTCAAACTATTTTAGTTTTCATGATATTATTCATACACTATGTGATGTACAAATTTCCTCATATATTAACTCATATATTAATTCATATATTCAATAGCAATTATGTAACGACTCGGTATTTTCAACCATTCGCATCCATTATAAGTGCATAGGTAGACACTCATGCCGGGATTGAATTGCTCAAAATACCGCGTTGTAAATAAAATTTTGGCAAACCTCAGAATATACAGTAAATAAAAATCACAGATCACAGACACAGAGTATATAAAAATGCAGCGGAAGAAAAAAAGATAGTAGTTCATGAAGCTACTATATAAAATATGAGATACATCAGTGTGACGCCCCACCTCTATACCCACGCTAGCCAAGAACACTCCGGAGAAGTGCTGTCAACTAGCACGGAGAATAAGGCTGTTGAGGAGCGACCATCCATGTAATTTCTTATCACATGGTGGCTATAAATAATCTTCGGAAACAAACATAGAAATAATCATATCACAAATTAGTCACAGATATCCATATCACAAATGCGGAAGAAGATATGAATATATAACTAACACATGAAAGTGTACATCAGAGTAGTGGTCAGTAAGATCCACGATAATACAAAAAATAGCAACACGTGTTATACAAAAGAATACAACTATGAGTCTATATCTCAAGTGTATACAACAAAAACTGCTAATCTAAACAGTTAGCCAAAAGTCAGAGTGATGAATCTCTGGGAAGAAGTCAAGCAGAAGCACCTGTAACATCTCGGTCTGACCCGAGTATTATTTAAGAAAATAATAAACGGGTCAGTCTAGCTATAAATATCAGATGACATGATATAACATAAAAGATATGGCATAAACATAAACATCCATAATGACATACCACTATAAGTATGTAAATAATGATCAACGGAAGATCAATCAATAAGAGATAATCAATATCACAAGAATCTTCTCAAAGATTCGGAAAGGGCATCATACCCAAACTTGTACTCATAACAAGTCAATGACATAAATTCTAGAAATCAATGCAAGAAGTCCAGAAATCATGGAAAAGAGAAAGAGGCCTATCACATGACGGTCCGAAGACCAAGGGGAGCTACCCCACATGTGTGAATGGAATCACACAGATTAAGATCCAGACTAACCAAAAAGCAAAAAGGTATGTGTGAGTGGAATCACACAAGTGGTGTCTAGTCTAACCTCGCAACAAGAGACATCGCACAGTTGCTAGTCTAAATCATCAGAATGATCGTCATGATCAACGAGAAGTGTCAATTTCACTAAGCTAGTAAATATAGAAGTTTAGCTTCATGTCCCATAACCACTTGCTTAACTTAAATATTTACGAACGAACTGTAAATCTTCACTAATAAAATGTGTCACAAGTGGTTCAATCGAACAAGTCCAAGAATTAACCGACGAAGTGAACGCAAGCGTTTCATACCACTTGTTTTACTAAGTCGTTTAATTAGATTTCTCATCCGAGTGAGGTAAAGGTTTGTATATACTAATAGATTGGAAAACGGTTTAAGAAAAGAGCTTTGTTACGGAAAATAGAGTTGAAGTCATTTTGTTGAAAGAGTTTTGATATTTACTACTAGTATTGAAACCTTTATATTTTTAAAATGACAAATCACAGAAGAGATTGTAGAAACAATCATCACAAAGATCACATTCGGAGATGTGAATAAAATCCAAGGAAATCAGCTCAAAAGCATCAAAGTGGAAGTTCCCCAATGACCAAACGTGGCCGAGATAACCAGAGATGGTTTGTCTCGAAGAATGGTCAACTCAGCATCTCAACAAAGCAAGTTCTGTTGAATATTTTTCAGATAAGATCCCCTACGGAGGGGGGGTGGAAACCCCCCGAGGTGGGGGTGCGGGGGCAACGCCACCGCTTACAGGGTTCGACCTAGTGAAGACAAAATGAGGTCTAACGACCTAACGACTCAAGGGTCTAACGACCTAACGACTCAAGGGTCATACGACCTAACGACTCAAGGGTCATACGACCTAACGACTCAAGGGTCATACGACCAAACGACTCAAGGGTCATACGACCTAACGACTCAAGGGTCATACGACCTAACGACTCAAGGGTCATACGACCTAGTGTTGACTCGCGAGCGACCCAACTGAAGCGACCTAACTCCGAACGTGCCAAAAACGGCCAGAACGACCTAACAGCGGTTTCTCCCCAAAAACACTAAAATTTGGAGTTTTTCACCAATCCAATCAAAACCAAATGCAAATGTGCATGCTAAAGTGATAGGGAATCATTCCCAACAGTCCAATATAGTTATAGACTAGAATTGTGAGATAAAAATCTCACCTTTGCACCAAATATCAATGAAAATGAAGTTTTAAGCAAGCAAGAATCAATCCTTCTTCTATCTAAGCACAAGAAGCTTGAATCCAATGTCTTCTTCTTGAATTTGGAGTAGAAAGATGGATTGCAATTGAATTTGAGTTTTGGAATTTTAATTTCCCATTCCCTCCACCATTAATGCCAAAGCTTGATTAGTTAGGAAATTTATGAAGAGCGAGGAGAAGAGGGTTGGAACTTGGGCTTAATAGGCTAAACTAACCCAAAGTCCAAAGCGGGAAAAGTTAGTGAAATTTCACTAACTCCAAACCTATCGATGTTTATACTTAAAAAAGTTGTAAACGGCATTTCGAACTCAATGGAAGTGGTCTCGAGTCCTAATTTGACCGTTTGCAAAAAAGTAGCTTTTTGGACCAAAATCCGATTAACGAGTTAATATTTAAATAAAATATTTAAATACAAACTCGATAAATATGCGGGTTGTTACAATCAGAGTTAAATAAGATACAACAGAAGAGTAACAGGATACATCAGGTACAAATCAGATACATCACTGAACCACTGGATACTGAAACGAAATAGATGGCTGGATCTTCAAGGAAAGCTCCAACGCCGAAGGTGAATCTTGAATGCTAACTCAATCAATCTGACTCGAGCATAAAGCAAAACACAAAACACTCGAGTCAGGACATAAATACTTATAAACCGTAAATCAACTCAAGTGAACAGTAACAAAATGCATCAGTAACTTAAAGGATGCTTGGGACCGCCCATCCTCTAAGGATCCGTTAAACTATTTACTATGTAGTAATATACGCTATATACGGTAGTGTTTAATCAGTAAAGTATAATCATATAGAAAATAGCGTTAAGGGGATGGTGAACCTTAACGCGGTCGAATCTTTAAAACCAAAATCGTAGTGGGCTCGATATAAGGATATGACATGGCACGCGAGGCAATGCCAGGGTGGATACACCGTTTGCACTCCCGGACCGGTGGTGACGGCAAGCCAACAGCTTCCGTCCACATCGAACAATACCCCCGAATCAAAAGTGGCGCCACCGAATCGAATCACAACAGCAATAGAATGGTTTCCGATGGAGCATGCTCGATGAAAGGGTGCGACCCTTTGTGTAGCCCGGTATAGCTCCTGTTTTAGTCATATATGCCAACTCACGGGAGTTGGGTCCACGTAATATACCTCGAGAACGTCGCCACCATCCTACTTCATTCTGGAATCTCCACCGCGTACACAGTTGTTAAAGTGGTTTTCGGTATTGGCCGGCTATAAGACAATATCCGATCCCGGTCTCTTTAACAACCAATCGTTATTATAACCCGTAGTTATAACTTTAAAACAATATTTTATACTTCAAAATAAAATATCCTTTTCAATCCAAATCTTTATCAAAATAAAGATTAAATCATTTCCAAAACCATTTCAATATATCATCGTAAAATATCTTTCAATTCAAATATTTATCAAAATAAATATCAAGTCATTTCTAAGCATTTCAATATATTAAATTTTCATACCCTTTCAACACTACCTTCCAAATCATTTTAATATATCAAAATATCATAACCTTTCAAAGTTTCAGTTTCAAAATATCATATCTTTGAGAACTTCTTTTTAAATCATGTTAATATCAAAATGTCCTATCTTTCAAACACTATTTTCTAATCATTTAATATCAAAAATATCATATCTTTCAAAACTTCGTTTCAAATCATTTTAATATATCAAAATATCATATCCTTTCAAAACTTCGTTTCAAATCATTTTAATATATCAAAATATCATATCCTTTCAAACTTCATTCATTTCAAATCATTATTCATTTTATTCAATCTAAAATACCATTTCAATTCATATTTCAAAACAGTTTATATTCCAAAAATTCTTTTTTATCATTCCAATGAAGTTATTATGTTTAATAATTAAATTATTGAATTTCCAAAAATTTCAACTTCCAAAGTTTATTTATTCACTTAAGTTTATGAAAACCATGAAAATTCACTTTTCGCATCATTTAGAAAACTCTACGGAAAGTTACATTCAAAACAGTTCAATTTAACAAAAGACAACGTTTAAAAATGTAGTAATAGAGTTTTCTTAAATTTCAAATAAACTTAGTTAAATTCAAAAATCATAGTACTTACAACAATTTCTATAATAGTTTTTTTTCAATAGCTTTTTTTTAGTTCATTATCATCAACTACAGTATTTACAATTGCTGTAATATCATTTACATTGTAATTAATATCATTTCAAAAATGCAGTCAATTAACTTCAAATATTCAATAAAATTTCTCAACCAGTTATATTTTTATTAAAACATTTTTAACTTATAAAGTCATACATTTCCACATTTATAACATCATTTAACTTTCCTCAAGTTCATGACTTTATAAAGTTAAATTTCCATTCAAAAATCAAGATTTAATAATAATTCACTTATTAAAATGCAATGTTGAATTTTTAAAATTAATTACATAAATTTCAACTTAACACTTAAGTTCAAATTCTCAAATATAACTTTTTTTTATTTTTATTTACTTAACTAAAAGTTCACTTTTACGTCAATTTCATAAATTTCCAATTCTAGTTATATTTCAAAGTTTCAACTTAAAATATTTATTCATTTCACATTTCAACTTTATTAAAAAAATTCATAAATATGATAAAAAACATTTTAAATTCATTTAAATTCAAATAATCATAAATTTATCACAATTTCATACTCAATTAAATTTCCAATTAAAATTAAATCAAAATTTCCAAAATAACTTACGTTCAAAATTTCTAACTTTTTCATTAATTCATTTCACTTACAATTATTCAGAAAATCAATAATATTTTACAAAAATTTTATTTTTATTAAATTTCAAATCAAAATATTATAATAATTAAATTTCTAAAATATTTTAAATTTTAGAAAACATATTTTAACTACGGGCCTGTATATAATTTTCTACGCTAGGTAAAGTGATACAGGTAATATATCATTTCAACCCGTAATTTACAAAGAAAATCCGGGTTTTATCATTTCAAACCCGCAATCCCAAGTCAAAATGAAAAATTTAAAACCATTCAGGCCTATCATTTCAGCCCATAACATTTTTTTTCTAACAGGGAACTTGAAGTGTGATCATATGCAGAAATAATATAAACAATGTCAATATCACAATATACAGTCATATATCAGATGTCGGGTGAAAATTAACAGTTTTAACATGGTAATAATATGGTAATAACATGGCATAGCATATCATATGATCATCATTAACTTGCATAAACATTTTTTTATTACTAAACACTTGTCATCAATTCACTTTCATAAGTATAAATGTCAGAGTGAGAAAGACTCACTTTTTTTTTCAAGTTGAAGACCAAAACAACTAACACAAGTGCGATTCCAAAAGCACGACAAGCACGATCACAAGACTATGGACATGAGTGGAGAACGAATCCAATCTACAACTCTTGTGTACAACCCAAAACAAACAATCAAAACAACAAAATTCAATACGACTTTAAAATGCAATAACGTTGAAATAAAAGGAGATACGACTACGCAGTCTTTTGCTTTGCCTTCTCTATTGTTTGGTATGGCTTTGGGGTCTGATGTGGTTCAGATGTGGTCAAGTTTTGGGTCAGGTTTGGGCTAACATAGCTCGGGTTCAAGGCAAGACAAGGTGGAGTTTGTACATGAGGAGGTGATGTGGTTTTGAAGGCAACTAGGTGGTTTTTGGTCAAAACAAGGGCTCAGCCTTGGGGATTGGGCTCGGCCTGTAATGTGTCATGACTGGACAGAGGTGAGGAGGCGTGTGTTGTGGTCAGGTCAGGGGAGTGGTGGCGGCTATGGTGGTGGTTTGGGTGGTGGTTGAAGTGGATGAGCATGTAGAGGTCAAATAAGCATGGATCTAGGCATCTGGGTTGTAGTTTGAGGGGTTTGACCATCAAAAGGGGTTCGGCCATGGTCAGATCTGATGGGGTAGATGGTGGTGATGGTTGGGAAGAGATGTAGGAGGTGGTGGTCGTGGCTATGGAGGAGAGGCCAAGCAATACACATGAGAAAACAAGGCAAAATATAAGAAAACAATGGAAAAAGAAGAGCAAAAAGAAGAGAAAAAGAGGAGCCATTACCAAACCTTTCTAGCCGTGAAAAATGAAGTGGAGAGGAATGTTTTCGCGTGAAAATTAGGTAAGAAATGCACAGCTACAATAAAGAAAGGAACGGTCAAAGGAAATTAAATCTATTAATTGGAAAAGAAACGGAAGAAGAAACGTTAAAACGATTTTACGTTTCTTTGCTTTCAAACCTTTTAAACTTCATATATATATTCATATACATCTTAAATAACTGAAAACACTTATAAATTTCAGTTAGAATTCGAACAGATAAACAAAATATTAATAATTAATTATTAATTAGATATGATTAAAATAAGAAAAATGGCACAGAAAATGAAAACTAGACTTAGGAATTAGAAATAACTTCAATACACTTTGGAAAAATTTTCTTAAATTTAAATACATGTAAAATGAATAAAATAAAGTAAAACACAGCAATAAAAGTGAATGTATAAAATAAATCAATAAATTTTAATTATATATAATTAAATTAAGAAAATGGCTTAAAATTGCAGACTAGGCTTTAAAAATTAGAAATAATTTCAAATGAACTTTAGAAAATCTTCATGGACTTGTAAAAATATTTATAACAAATAAAATAAAATGCATTCACAAAATTAAAAAAAAATTAATTAAGTAAAATTTATATGAAGAAAATAGCAGAAAATTATAAAACAGCCTTTAAAAATAGGAAATAAATACATTAAATTTTGGAAAAATTCTATTATCATTTAAAATATTTAAAAGTCAAAATATACATAATAAAACATATTATTACATATTAAAATAAAATATAACAAAGAAGAAGTAATTTATTCAATTTAAAATAGTCATTGTTAAATAACCCTATATATGCACAATATTGTAAAGGGTATAACTTTCACAATTTACATCCAATTTCAACGAAACGAAAAGTAGTGTTCTTAGAATTTTATGTACTTTCATAATAAAAGAAAAAAAAATTTAAATTTCAACTTTTAAAATTTTATGTTAAAAGTCACAGTGTGACTGTTTTGACCAGAATCAACATTTCAAGCAAATATTTAACTTACACGGTTTGGAATTATAACTCATATAAAATCAAGATTTTATATTTAAATAATAAATTTAATCATTCCAAATTGGTAAAATAAGTTTTTAAATCAAAATTTTACATTAAAATAATTAAAATATACAATAAAATAATTACAAAATACAGGGTTGTTACACTCTCCCCCACTCAAAACTTTTCGTCCCCGAAAAGGAATGAGGTATGGAAGGGCACAGAAAAGATAGAGTGAAATAGGATTAAGATAAGATGACAAGAAGATTGAAGTTATACCTGATAACTGTTGTTATAGGTAAGTTTTACAAGGTGGAGGTGATCTTTCCAAGATCCTCCAGAATCAAGAACACAAGCACGAAAAAGGTGGATTCAAAATGATTACCAAAGGTCTATCAAAGATTATAGAAAGATTTCTAAATAGAAAGATTATAGAAAGATGCCTATACCGGTCTATAGCAAGATAAGGATGATAAGGACAACCAAAAGATAGTTTGAAAAACAAAATAAGGAAATGAATTTGAAAGCATGGAGATTTCAACTTAAACAGAGAATAAATCTTTACACAAGTTAACTAAATCTTAACTATCTCAAATTTCATTATCTTATTATCCAATCATCTTAAATTAACAATTTTTAGAACCATGGATTTGAAAAATAATCATTTATTAATACTTAATAAATTTAATTCTTCTTTATTCCTAATTAAACTTAAATTTATTCCTCTCACTATATTTATCACTTATGTTAAACATACTTACACTTATTATAACTGCTTTCTTTCGTTCTTAGTTCTTTTAACATCATTTTATTGTAAGTTATTCAATTACCCTTTATTATATTTACCTCTATTAATCATTTTATAATTAAAATTTAAGTGTATAACATTTATTATAACTACTCAAATTTTATTTATAAAATCTTTTTATATCGTATATTATCCAATTACATTTTTAACTTCTGAAATTTCGGTAAGTTATATTTGAATGCAATTGTATTATACAAATAAAATTTCCAATTCAATCATTTCAAGCTTAAATCATTTATTAAAAAAAAAATTATTTTCTTTTATAGTTGAAATTATTCTTTAAAATAAAATTTAAGAATTGTATTTCCGATTTCTCCAAACAATTTAGAGATAAGTAATAATATATATATAATATGTCAAATCAAATTTCAATCACATATCTATATATATTATTAAAATCAAGTCATATTTTAGAAATTCAAATCCATTAAATTTCCCAAAATAAAGCTATAGTAAGACTACATGGCGGTCTCTTCACTTCGAAACTCGAAAATGAACGTCGATAATGTCGCGATCATCACCGAAGTTATTTCCCAGCGACAAAGAGAAGAGCACTAATTTTAAACCTTTAAAATTCTTTGAAAACAAATTCTATTCAAAATACTTCAAATAATATAACCTTTTAAAACTTTAAACCAAAGTTCGAAATAATCGGAATTTAAATCCTCAAATTCTTGTTTTAAATTCATTTCAGTTCCCAAATAAATTTATAAACAAATATTTATAGATCTATTTATAGAACAATAAATGATAAATCAAGTATTATCATTTCAAATTATCAATTTAAATCATTTCATTAAGTTCCATAAATTTACTTATATATCAAAATTTATTTCATTAACCAATTTTTTTTTAAAATATATTGTGTCCGTTTGTTCTGTCAAAGTGTTTTGGAAATCTTATCGATAGCGCTGATCAGACGTGTCGATGAGAAACCCAACTCAACATCAACAACTCAAACAACACAATATATAAAACATTTTAATTTTAAATACTAGTTTACAAATACACGATACATGAATAGATTTTCAAAGAAGGATAGACATTCAAATTTTTTTGATTAACACAAATCAAAGGAGATTATGATTTAAAAATAAGTTGGTAACAAGGATGACATGATTAAATAACAGAATAGGAAGATGGATAAGCTTATATAAATCACTGGCAACCTTAACCGGGTCAACCGTGACTTAAAGAATAAGATCGATGTGGATTTTCTAGGGTAAATCTACATTCGACCTCAAGAGTTAGAGTTTGGAATAACAAAAGATATTAGCATCTAAACCAAGGATAGATAAGAATCTCTGGTGAATCGATGTTAATTGTAAAGGAGTTTTCCCCTTTTTTCGATTAAATTTGAAATTGGCCTGACCGCAGACTCACTAAAAAGATCATTCGAAGCGGAGTTATGGAATGCTCCAGAGTCAAAAGAAGATGAATAGTGAGGGATACGAATGGATTTTGGAACCGTAGGGAATGTTCCAAAATTCAAAGGAATCGAGTCAAAAGGGAGAGATTCAAACTCGAATGAAAGTGATTCTGTAAGTACATTCACTCCATATGCTGAGTTTTGCCTAGAGCTAACCTGGCTCTGATACCAACTGTAACGACTCGGTATTTTCAACCATTCGCATCCATTATAAGTGCATAGGTAGACACTCATGCCGGGATTGAATTGCTCAAAATACCGCGTAGTAAATAAAATTTTGGCAAACCTCAGAATATACAGTAAATAAAAATCACAGATCACAGAAACAGAGTATATAAAAATGCAGCGGAAGAAAAAAAGATAGTAGTTCATGAAGCTACTATATAAAATATGAGATACATCAGAGTTAAATAAGATACAACAGAAGAGTAACAGGATACATCAGGTACAAATCAGATACATCAATGAACCACTGGATACTGAAACAAAATAGATGGCTGGATCTTCAAGGAAAGCTCCAACGCCGAAGGTGAATCTTGAATGCTAACTCAATCAATCTGACTCGAGCGCAAAGCAAAACACAAAACACTCGAGTCAGGACATAAATACTTATAAACTGTAAATCAACTCAAGTGAACAGTAACAAAATGAATCACTAACTTAAAGGATGCTTGGGACCGCCCATCCTCTAAGGATCCGTTAAACTATTACTATGTAGTAATATACGCTATATACGGTAGTGTGTAATCAGTAAAGTATAATCATATAGAAAATAGCGTTAAGGGGATGGTGAACCTTAACGCGGTCGAATCTTTAAAACAAAATCGTAGTAGGCTCGATATAAGGATATGACACGGCACGCGAGGCAATGCCAGGGTGGATACACCATTTGCACTCCCGGACCGATGGTGACGGCAAGCCAGCAGCTTCCGCCCACATCGAACAATACCCTCGAATCAAAAGTGGCGCCACCGAATCGAATCACAACAGCAATAGAATGGTTTCCGATGGAGCATGCTCATTGAAAGGGTGCGACCCTTTGTGTAGCCCGGTATAGCTCCTGTTTTAGTCATATATGCCAACTCACGGGAGTTGGGTCAACGTAATATACCTCGAGAACGTCGCCACCATCCTACTTCATTCTGGAATCTCCACCGCGTACACAGTTGTTAAAGTGGTTTTCGGTATTGGCCGGCTATAAGACAATATCCGATCCCGGTCTCTTTAACAACCAATCGTTATTATAACCCGTAGTTATAACTTTAAAACAATATTTTATACTTCAAAATAAAATATCCTTTTCAATCCAAATCTTTATCAAAATAAAGATTAAATCATTTCCAAAACCATTTCAATATATCATCGTAAAATATCTTTCAATTCAAATATTTATCAAAATAAATATCAAGTCATTTCTAACCATTTCAATATATTAAATTTTCATACCCTTTCAACACTACCTTTCAAATCATTTTAATATATCAAAATATCATAACCTTTCAAAGTTTCAGTTTCAAAATATCATATCTTTGAGAACTTCTTTTTAAATCATGTTAATATCAAAATGTCCTATCTTTCAAACTCCGTTTTCAAATAATTTAATATCAAAAATACCATATCTTTCAAAACTTCGTTTCAAATTATTTTAATATATCAAAATATCATATCCTTTCAAAACTTCGTTTCAAATCATTTTAATATATCAAAATATCATATCCTTTCAAAACTTCGCTTCAAATCATTTTAATATATCAAAATATCGTATTTTTTCAAACTTCATTCATTTCAAATCATTATTCATTTTATTCAATCTAAAATAACATTTCAATTCATATTTCAAAAAAGTTTATATTCCAAAAATTCTTTTTTATCATTTCAATGAAGTTATTATGTTTAATAATTAAATTATTAAATTTCCAAAAATTTCAACTTCCAAAGTTTATTTATTCACTTAAGTTTATCAAAACCATGAAAATTCACTTTTCGCATCATTTAGAAAACTCTACGAAAAGTTACATTCAAAACAGTTCAATTTAACAAAAGACAACGTTTAAAAATGTTGTAATAGAGTTTTCTTAAATTTCAAATAAACTTAGTTAAATTCAAAAATCATAGTACTTACAACAATTTCTATAATAGTTTTTTTTCAATAGCTTTTTTTTTAGTTCATTATCATCAACTACAGTATTTACAATTGCTGTAATATCATTTACATTGTAATTAATATCATTTCAAAAATGCAGTCAATTAACTTCAAATATTCAATAAAATTTCTCAACCAGCTATATTTTTATTAAAACATTTTTAACTTATAAAGTCATACATTTCCACATTTATAACTTCATTTAATTTTCCTCAAGTTCATGACTTTATAAAGTTAAATTTCCATTCAAAAATCAAGATTTAATAATAATTCACTTATTAAAATGCAATGTTGAATTTTTAAAATCCATTACATAAATTTCAACTTAACACTTAAGTTCAAATTCTCAAATATAATTTGTTTTATTTTTATTTACTTAACTAAAAGTTCACTTTTACGTCAATTTCATAAATTTCCAATTCTAGTTATATTTCAAAGTTTCAACTTAAAATATTTATTCATTTCACATTTCAACTTTATTAAAAAATCATAAATATGATAAAAATCATTTTAAATTCATTTAAATTCAAATTATCATAAATTTATCATAATTTCATACTCAATTAAATAACTTACGTTCAAAATTTCTAACTTTTTCATTAATTCATTTCGCTTACAATTATTCAGAAAATCAATAATATTTTACAAAAATTTTATTTTTATTAAATTTCAAATCAAAATATTATAATAATTAAATTTCTAAAATATTTTGAATTTTAGAAAACATATTTTAACTACGGTCCTGTATATAATTTTCTACGCTAGGTAAAGTGATACAGGTAATATATCATTTCAACCACTAATTTACAAAGAAAATCCGGGTTTTATCATTTCAAACCCGCAATCCCAAGTCAAAATGAAAATTTTAAAACCATTCAGGCCTATCAATTCAGCCCATAACATTTTTTTTTCTAACAGGGAACTTGAAGTGTGATCATATGCAGAAACAATATAAACAATGTCAATATTACAATATACGGTCATATATCAGATGTCAGGTGAAAATTAACAGTTTTAGCATGGTAATAATATGGTAATAACATGGCATAGCATATCATATGATCATCATTAACTTGCATAAACATTTTTTTATTACTAAACACTTGTCATCAATTCACTTTCATAAGTATAAATGTCAGAGTGAGAAAGACTCACTTTTTTTTTCAAGTTGAAGACCAAAACAACTAACACAAGTGCGATTCCAAAAGCACGTCAAGCACTATCACAAGACTATGGACATGAGTGGAGAATGAATCCAATCTACAACTCTTGTGTACAACCCAAAACAAGCAATCAAAACTACAAAACTCAATACGACTTTAAAATGCAATAACGTTGAAATAAAAGGAGATACGACTACGCAGTCTTTTGCTTTGCCTTCTCTATTGTTTGGTATGGCTTTGGGGTCTGATGTGGTTCAGATGTGGTCAAGTTTTGGGTCAGGTTTGGGCTAACATAGCTCGGGTTCAAGGCAAGACAAGGTGGAGTTTGTACATGAGGAGGTGATGTGGTTTTGAAGGCAACTAGGTGGTTTTTGGTCAAAACAAGGGCTCAGCCTTGGGGATTGGGCTCGGCCTGTAATGTGTCATGACTGGACAGAGGTGAGGAGGGGTGTGTTGTGGTTAGGTCTGGGGAGTGGTGGCGGCTATGGTGGTGGTTTGGGTGGTGGTTGAAGTGGATGAGCATGTAGAGGTCAAATAAGCATGGATCTAGGCATCTAGGTTGTAGTTTGAGGGGTTTGACCATCAAAAGGGGTTCGGCCATGGTCAGATCTGATGGGGTAGATGGTGTTGATGGTTGGGAAGAGATGTAGGAGATGGTGGCCATGGCTATGGAGGAGAGGCCAAGCAATACACATGAGAAAACAAGGCAAAATATAAGAAAACAATGGAAAAAGAAGAGCAAAAAGAAGAGGAAAAGAGGAGCCATTACCAAACCTTTCTAGCCGTGAAAAATGAAGTGGAGAGGAATGTTTTCACGTGAAAATGAGGTAAGAAATGCACAGCTACAATAAAGAAAGGAACGGTCAAAGGAAATTAAATCTATTAATTGGAAAAGAAACGGAAGAAGAAACGTCAAAACGGTTTTACGTTTCTTTGCTTTCAAACCTTTTAAACTTCCTATATATATTCATATACATCTTAAATAACTGAAAACACTTATAAATTTCGGTTAGAATTCGAAAATATAACAGAATAACAAAATATTAATAATTAATTATTAATTAGATATGATTAAAATAAGAAAAATGGCATAGAAAATGAAAACTAGACTTAGGAATTAGAAATAACTTCAATACACTTTGGAAAAAATTTCTTAAATTTAAATACATGTAAAATGAATAAAATAAAGTAAAACACAGCAATAAAAGTGAATGTATAAAATAAATCAATAAATTTTAATTATATATAATTAAATTAAGAAAATGGCTTAAAATTGCAGACTAGGCTTTAAAAATTAGAAATAATTTCAAATGAACTTTAGAAAATCTTCATCGACTTGTAAAAATATTTATAACAAATAAAATAAAATTCATTCACAAAATAAAAAAAAATTAATTAAGTAAAATTTATATGAAGAAAATAGCAGAAAATTATAAAACAGCATTTAAAAATAGGAAATAAATACAGTAAATTTTGGAAAAATTCTATTATCATTTAAAATATTTAAAAGTCAAAATATACATAATAAAACATATTATTACATATTAAAATAAAATATAACAAAGAAGAAGTAATTTATTCAATTTAAAATTGTCATTGTTAAATAACCCTATATATGCACAATATTGTAAAGGGTATAACTTTCACAATTTACATCCAATTTCAACGAAACGAAAAGTGGTGTTCTTAGAATTTTATGTGCTTTCATTATAAAAGAAAAAAAAATTAAATTCATATTTTAAAATTTTAAGTTAAAAGTCACAGTTTGACTGTTTTGAGCAGAATCAACATTTCAAGCAAATATTTAACTTACACAGTTTGGAATTATAACTCATATAAAATCAAGATTTTATATTTAAATAATAAATTTAATCATTCCAAATAAGTAAAATAAGTTTTTAAATCAAAATTTTAGATTAAAATAATTAAAATATACAATAAAATAATTACAAAATACAGGGTTGTTACAAATTAATAAATCAATAAATAAAATTTATTGATTAATGAGAATGGTCCAACAAAGATATGTCTGAATGCTTCATACATGTATTCTTCTTTTATATCTCTTATTGTAGACAAGGATCATAACATATATACATGGTATATATTTCTGTTTCTCACTATTGCAGTTGTTATGCATTAATAAATGGTATTTAATACAACCTATTCATATTCGTAAATCTACCTATATTATAAAAATAAACATGATAAAGTCAGCATAAGTTTTTGATTATAATTCATCATTTCTCCAGCAATCAACCCATATAAAGGCCTTTCCATATTTTCAAGGGTAATTTTGCATTTTCAAGGAAATTAATAAATGAATAAATGAGATTGAATCAAGAGCTATCAAAAGGACGTAAATAGGAAATTATAGTCGCTTTTATAGATTATATTTGTTTGTCTATTACTATTTTCCATATCATTTACTATTTTTATTTCCACTTATAGTTGGTAATATGATAAACATAGGCAAGCTTGAATTCAAAGCTTTGGACTTATTAGAAGATAACTTTTTGTCATAGTTATTGGTTGTTGACATCCAATTACAATCTCCTTGCTTAGAAAATGCCATAAAAATGATGATCCAACAGGATAAAACAATGACTCTTATATTTTTAAGGTGTCATATCCATGACAAACTTAAAATAAAACATTTAACTGAAAAAGATCATCTTTACCTATGGAACTCACTGAAGGAGCGTTATGACCACCAAAATATGGTCACACTTCTAAACACTAGACACTAGTGGTTGAACTTGAAGTTTCAAGTCTTTAAATCTATTAGGAAATACAATTCCTCTATATTTAGAATTACTTCTAAACTAAAATTATGTGAAAGGATTGTCTAGTAATACTACCTGAAGTTAGATCATATCTTCGAAGTTGATGATGGAAACTTCATTAATGATGAAAATCTAAGTGCAATAACAAATGATATGGTCGAATTGATCAATAGTAGCAGCCAGAAGTCTGCTATGTGGATTTTATTTTTTTCAGTTTAATCAATCAGTTGGAATTTGGTGCTTGTATGTTTTTCCTTTCATAATTAATTGAAATAATGTACCGATAATGTTGGACTTTAATCAGTAGTCTATTTTAAATTTTTGGAAAGTACTAGCGTATATTTATGCTTATAAATTTAGTAGTTGACTAACTATATTGCCCTTTAGTTTTTAAGATATGGACCATCAATATTTGTGTGATAATATATGCCTACTAGATAGTGCAACTACTCATATGATTTTGAAAAACCATAAGTTTTTCTCTAAACTATATGAAAATATTTTAGCTAAAAATTTCAACCATAGCAATTTGCTAATATAATTGAAGGGTACGGAAGAGCCCATATAGTATTACCAAATGGTACATATTTTTTAATTCAAAATACATTATACTCAAGCAAACTTAAAAGAAATTTGTTGAGTTTTGAGGATATATAAATGAATAGCTACCATATTGAAACTATGATGAAAACGTCATAATATCTTTGCGTTATTTCTAAAATTGAAAGCCGGAAGCTTATTGTAGAAAATTTAATACAATTTCAACTGGATTATATTTCATGAAAATTGGGCATAATTGAATCTCATATTTAATCATGAGCCAGAAGCTCACAAATATCACTTGAATGCATCTTATCAATTGATAAAAGAATTATCCTCTTATCATTCATATGTATGGTGTATTTTCTAGTAACATGATAATGGATCAAAATGAGAATCCAAAGATGATTATTATTTAATGTGAAAATGTTTATCAACACTCAGGGGGAGGATAAAGCGATACAAGTTCATTTTAATCTTCAATATTAAATATTTGTTATCATGTATAATGATGCAAAATATTGATTAATTTGAATAAATTATCAATAATATCCCCATTAGACTTTCTCCAATATAGCTTTAAATCCCTGAAGGATCAAAATGTGTAAACCACACCTGAAATATGGTACAAAAGTCAGTTTGAAATACTTTTGGAGCAAGTAATAAAGATGTCAAACAAAAGAGATGAGTGTTCTTGAAGAAACACTTAATGGTGCTCTTGAAGAGACTAATGACATGAATGACAAATAACCCAAGAATGGTTTAGGTACCTAAAAATGATAATTAAAGAGATCTCAATAATCATGTCTAGAACTGACAATAAATAATGATTGATTATAGATTTATGAATAATAAAGCGCTTATGTTTATTAATGGATTAAAGATCCTGGATTAGAGAAAAACATGATTGGCTATCATAAAATTCTCCTAAATAAGTAATGTGGACCCGTAGTCCACAAAAGTAAAATTACAAACATGTATATAAAGTGTCAAAAGCACACTAAAATTATTAAAACACATATAGTGTCAACAACATGTTAAGTGGCATGGGCATGCTATTTTTAGAGATAATTGAATTGATTGAAGTAGTGAAAGTGTCTGAAACACTTAAAATACCCCGAAGGTATAAATATTGTTTAAATCATAACAAATAGTGAAAGTACACAAATTCCTAAAGAATATGAATAACTTTGGTGGTTATAAAGAAGGTAAAGAACAAGAAGAAGCATAGATTACAACCTACTTTGAGTATTGTTGTAATGAAAATCTTGATATAATTCATGATGAGTAGATTACTTCCTATTTTTAAGTATTGTTGTAATGAATCTTTAATATACATTGAAATGTTAGTTGCAATATGCAAAAAATTATTCTTGAAAAATATAAATAACTATGATGATTATAAAGAATGCAAAGAACATGGAATGTAGACTACAACCTTCTTCTTAGTATTGTTGTAATGAAAATCTTGATGCACTTTAAGAAGAGTAGATTACTTCTTGCTTTTAAGTATTGTTGTAATAGAATTTTAATGTTCATCGAAGATGTAGTTGCAATATGCAAAACTGATTTGAAGAATAAAAACAAAAACACATGATGTGTTTTTCATTAAGGTAGCAAACAAAATGCATAAAATGCAAATCATATTTGGATTGGAAATTTTGATTGTATCAAAGGAAACTATTAATAAATTGTATTATTAATGAGATACATATTTATGGATCCAGAAGTATCTATAACCAATTTAAGTTATCGAAGGACGAATACGAATTCAGAGGAAACTTTAAATTAGGGGGAGCATCCATAAGTATTTTATAATGCACTCTTTTTCCTTAACAAAGATTTTTCCCACTAGGTTTTTATTAGTAAGGTTTTAATGAGGCATTATCTTGATCCAGAAGTATCAACTCCCCGGTAACATTTGAAAATAAGTTACAATGTACTTTTTTTCCTTATTTAAGATTTTTCCCACTGGGTTTTTCTTACTAACGTTTTAACGAGGCATTGTCTTGATCTAGAAGAATCAAATGTATTTTCAAGAAATAACATCTCAAATATGTTATTTAAGTTAAATTGTATTTTTATCTTTGACTAAGGCTTTTTCCATCGGGTTTTCCTTTGTAAGCTTTTTAATGAAGTATTATATTAATCCCGAAGTATCAAACTGTAACGATCCAGAATTCCTATCATTTGAAATTCATATATTTAATTGATTTTAAATATTAACAAGTAAATTTAATAAGTCAAATAAATTATATTTCGAATATCTAGATTTAATTGGATAATTAAATTGATAGTTAAATATTTGAAATTACAGAAATAATTGGAAATTTGTATTAATGTGATTAAAAATTGATTTGTAAAGTTGTATTAAATCATATTAGAGTTAGAATGATGTTATAGAACTTTTAAAATCGAATTAAAAGTTAATTTGTGGAAATTGAATATTTTAATATTTAATTAACGAGTAAAAATAGTCATTTTTCAAATAGTCTCGGATTTCGACGAAACTAGTTTCATTGGATCCGTAATGTTAAATTATTGTAAGATTTCAAATTTCGTGTCAATTGGATTTAGGGTTTGTCCGGGGAAGCTAAAACGCATTGAAATCGGTTTAAGTGAATTTTAAATTTAAATAGTCGATTTGAAAACCTATCTTCCAAATACGATAGAACTGGCTCCCGATATATATTCCATTGCGTTCGGAATAGGGGTAAAACATTATAAACGCCAAGCGGCACGCTTCGTTTGGTGTTCGAATTTTTTTGGGTGAATAGTGTTTTGGAATTTTCTATATAAGGACGTTATTATTCACTATTTTCATTAAAAACCTAGCTAGGGTTTCAGGCCGCCACCAACAGTATCAATGGCCGAAAATATTCATTTCTTCTCCTCTTAATCTCTTCCAATCCACTCGATATTATTGAAAACTTTCTAAAGCAAAATTGAAGAGCTACGCGAGATATTCAGATCCATACGGTTTTGATTATCATCGGAGCATCGTGGTGGTCGCTAGAGGGCCGCATTCGCCTACCGGCCGTGCACTTTTTTCGAAGCATATAAGCAACTGAGTTGATCGTGGCTAAGGGCTTGGGGGCATGGTTTGATGGCGCATGTCCTGGTGGTGTTCGATCGTCTTCTCGACGTCGCTATATGCCAGGCAATTCAAGAAGCAAGGGCGGCCATGGGTTTGTTCGAACGTGATTACCCGTTGGAGGAGAAGCAAATTGCAACGGCCCAGATTTTCTATAGCAAAAGGAACGGCCGAGATTTAAATTGAAAATTAAAATAAATTTGTGATTAATTTATATATTTTAAATTCGTTCAATCTTTAAAACGCTATAACTTTTTGATACGAGGTTTGTTTCGCACGAAACAACTTGCGTTGGAATCGTATGGACGAATAATACGCGATGGAGCTAGATTGGAATTGATTTGAGCTAGTGTGAATTTTGGGCAAAATTAAACGGTCGTTTAATTTTATTCGGAATTGTACTGCAGCCGTTATTGGAAGCAAGGTGAGAACTTCTCACTCAATCGAATTTGTTTCGATTTAAATTTAAAATAGTTAAATTTAAAATTGCTTGATTGTGTAATTGAATGATGATTGCTATTTGTTGTATTGAATGATGATTGCTATTTGTTTAATTTCTTGGAAAATCAATTTGGAATTTGATTTGGTTGTTTTTGAAATCAATTAAAAATTGAATTGTTGTTGAAAGTGAATATTTGAAATCGATTTGAAAATCGTATATCAATAGATATTTTGGGACTGTGAATTCACATGGAATTTATAAAGAAAAGGGAAATTTGTTTGCAAATAAATATTGATTTATTTTTGAAGCGTGGAAATAAATTTACGGATTTGGAACATAAAATTAAAGTAAATCCGTATAGATTTATTTAATTGATTTAAATGAACCATTTTGAAAATGAAAGTTTATTCTCCCTGGAAAGCCGAATAAAATTTCTGAATAGCTTTGAAGGATATATACATTTATATCTATATAAAATTCTAGAATTGGTTTTGAAAAGGATACCTTGGAGAAGTTAACTTCTTAAATTGTTTTAAATCCTTTAAGTAAAGATTTATTAAGTTTTTTATAGAAATGGTTATTTCTAAGATTTAATCAATAATTGTTTTAGAAAATAGTTATTTAAATAGTTATACTCTATCTACTAAATTTTATTTCGAAAATTAGTTTGGACTTAAGTTATTTGTAGTATTGGTATAATATTTTTATAACTAATATTTTAAGTAAAGTGTTTAAAGAAAAATATTTTATTTCAAAGTGTTTTCCTGATATATTTGGGATAAGTGTTATAAATTATTTTAAAGCATTTGAACTCAGCAGGTTTCCAGTGAAAATGAATAAATATTTGGAAATGTTTCCGCGTAAGGAAAATGATTTGAAATTTGTTTTGTAAAGTTGTAAAGGTGAAAAGTAATTTGAAATTTGTTTTCAAATGGTTGGATAGTGGAAAAATCTATCTTGTAATCATATTTTTGGAAAATAAATAATTGGGGAAATTATTTGGAATCTGGTGATGTTGTGCATATCTATTGATAGTTAAATAACCGGCTATCAATATTTACCTTTAAATGGGTGTTTGTTGCGATTTGCTTGAATTTGAATGCTACACTTATTTTAAAATAAGCGCTCGCTATTCGGTTTAGCCGGGAGAGGACCTTTGGGTCATGAATCCCATTCCGAATAGTGAACGTCGTAATGGATAGCATTTGAAGACCGGTGTTGAAGACCGGATATTTTCGAAAACGGAAGGATTACCGTCGAATGTCTCTGCATCGGTTGATCTCCGATATAGAGATTTTATCACCCTTTGTGATGGGAATACCAGACGTGATTAGTGATTATCCGGATTTCAAGGGCTTCTTTTGGAAGTTCCTTCGGTTCCGTTCGATCCTGGAACGGACTTGTATGGATGTGTATCTGACGTTACAATTTGAGATGTAAAGCTGGTTTCTATCAAATACATTTCTGTTGGCGGTGGAGAATTTATTCTCTTAGCTTAACACCCATCCCTGAGACGTACGAGCTCAGAGGTTATGTAGTTGATAGATACTAGTGATACATTCCCAATTTGGTAATGTGGCATACGAAGCGTTGCTGATCATCTGTTGATTAAAGCATCGCTTTTGTGAAAAGCGTAGCTTTGTGGACGAGACTTCGTCGGACTTCACACCCCGGTAATGGTCAAAACAGGAAAGATGCAGCAAGGTTATATGGAGTAGCGCCCCTTAGGGTATGTGCATTTCCTTCTGGATAGAAGTGGTATCATGGTATGGAGCCCAGATGCTTAACCGGGGGATGGCATACTCGTGTCAGTAGTTACCTACTTTTGCAAAGGTAACCCGACCTTGTGTTGGCAGAGATCCGGTTAGGTTTTCGGGACGTCCCGCCAGAGGCGTTCCCATGTGGCAATAGGAAGTTCCTTAGCCCGACCATTTGTTGGAAAATCCAAAGAAACAATACGATCCCTATACGGTTTTAGTTGTATAACCTACCATGGAATGTGGCGGTAACCTACTATTGAACATGGTAGCTATAGTAGGCATACGATAATGGTCGTATGTTGGCTAAGATTTATATTATACTTCCGAAATGTTTTCCTTCACTTTGCACTTATAGTAATAATATCAAATAAATTTTTCTACGTATCAAGCATGTTTGACTATCATAAGGAGAAATCTCCTCCGATTCTGCGTTTGCATTGTGTGTGTGTGCGGGAGGCCTTATTGTAGTTTCATTTTCCAAAAGTATTGCGGATCTATCTTAAAATATTTCTTTGTTTGTTTTAAGATAAATTGTTTTAAGTACTCACACCAGTCACATGACCGACCTGAAGTTTATTGTTCCCTTCCTAAACCCTGGGTGCCCACCATTTCCACACGGGCAGTCTAGAGTCAGGTTATCGGGTCATTTTGGAATTCAGGAGTTGCTGTGGAGCTCAGGAGGCGAGCTGGTTGGCGAAACGTATCACTTGTATATGATATTATCTTTTCCGTTGTGTATTCAGTTGTGAGGACAGGTTTATATAACTGTCCATTATTGTGTGGTGTTGTATATTGACTCTGATGATGTAATGTATAAAATCATTAACTCCATATTTCAAAAATCAATTTTCAACTATATTTCTCAAAAATCATAATTTCTATAACATTAAAATTTTAACGTTTATTTAATTAAAATGAATCAATTCCAAAATTAAATAAAACATATACTTTCAAAAATCACTTTAAGAATCCTTTTAAATTCAAAATCGTTACTTTAACATTTTTGAAACTCAAAAATAGGCCCAATGCTGCAACAACGCTAAATATAACAATCACGGCATCCAAAACATCATGTATCATATGATAGCAGAATATATCACAATATCTATAAATAAATCAATATGGGTGAGGAATCCAGTTGGATCCTTCCAACATGTTTCCCTGCATCCGCAGATGTTAGCACAATACCAATTCCGTTTTGAGACGGAATATCGCGGTATATGGGTTCATATAAAATATTATCCGCTATTATGCGGCGCAGTAGGGTCTCATCCGCTATATAATGCGGGAAAATTAACTCCAAGTACATATATAATACCAATTCCACTTCAAGATGGAATATCGCGGTATATGTGTTTAATAAATAACATCCTCTTAATATATGGCGCATAGGGTCTATTCCAAAACAATAGATACTAATTTATCATCCAAGCATAAAATCAAGAAATTTTAAATTTAACTATTTTAAAATTTAAATCGAAACAATTTCGATTGAGAGAGAAGTTCTCACCTTGTTTCAATAACGATTCCAGCTTTTTATTTCGAACAAAATTAAACGCGCGTCTAATTTTACCTAAAATTTACACTAGCTCCAATCAACTCTAATCCAGCTCCATCGCATAGTGTTCGCGAATACGATTCCAACGCAAGTTGTTTCGTAAATTTTTGACCTCGTATGAAAGAGTTATTGCATTTTAAAGTTTACACGAATTTAAATATAATTAATATTTACAATTTCTTTTATATATTCCAAACCCTTATTAAATCTGGCGGTAGATTTCAAGTGCATAGATCTTGGACGCAGGTTCTTTCTTCTCCCTCCATCAGTAAAATGCGACCGAAACTTAAACCCAAGCCGCCATAAATTTGTGAATTTTCGAGCCAGATACGCTCGACTTCACGTTGATCGAACAACACCGTCACGAAGGCAACACCCTTGCGTGCCATCGCCTTGAAAATCACCAAGCTCGGTCGTCTCTTCTGACATGAAAACGAGCTCGAATGTGATGCTTCAAACTGAAATTGCCGTCTATCTACTACCCCGATCTCGATCATAGACGTCACATTATAGATCTCGATGCCCTCTTGGATTTTGTAGTTGAAAACTTTTCATAAAAGTGAAAGGATTTGAAGATATTAGAGGAAGAAGATGGATTTTTTTTTGGCCATTAAAATGTTAGGTGGCGGCTGTATCATTTTGACCTAGGGTTTGATTATTTTTGCAAAAGTGAATATTTGAGGTCCTTTTATAGAAAAATGGCAACACGCACTATTCATCTAAAATTTTCCAAACTCCAAACGAGGCGTGCCGCCTGACGTTCATAATGTTTTACCCCATTCCGAACGCAATGGAATATATATTGGGAGCCAATTCGATCAAATTTGGAAGATAAATTTTTGAATCGAATTATTTAAATTTAAAATTCACTCAAACCGATTTCTACGCGTTTTAGCTTGCCTCGGACAAACGTAAATCCGATTGACACGAAATTTGAAATCATACAATAATATAACATTACAGATCTGATGAAACTAGTTTCGTCGAAATCTGAGACTGTTTGTAAAATGACTATTTTAACTCGTCAATTAAATATTAAAATATTCAATTTCCACAAATTAACTTTTAATTCAATTTTAAAAGTTCTATAACATCATTCTAACTCCAATATGTTTAAATACAACTTTATAAATCAAATTTAATCACATTAAACCCAATTTCCAATTATTTCTGTAATTTCATATATTAATTTACCGATTTAATTGTCCAATTAAATTCTTATATTCAAAATAAAATTTATTCAACTTATTAAATTTACTTACTAATATTTAGAATCAATTAAATATACGAATTTTAAATGAAAGAAATTTCGGGTCGTTACACCAGGCGTATATAAACCTGCATTTGTTGTGATCCCCTTTGAAACTTGACAAATATGGCACCTATGAACGAACTTTTCAACCTCCTTCCTCATTGATGGCCAAAAATAAGACTTTGAGATCAACTGCATAGTACGATCGCGGCCCACGTGTCCTTCTTCATGTAATTCTTTGATGTAAGGTTTGAAAATTTGATTCATCACCCTCATAAATGTGCTTGGTGCATTAGATATACCAAATGGCATGACCAGCCATTCATATAATCCTTCCCGAGTCTTGAATGTTGTCTTCCATTCATCACCTGGTCTTATGCGAATCTGATGATAACCACTCTTAGGATTGACATTAGAAAATATTACAGACCCACTGAGTTGATCCAATAGATCATCAAGTCTTGGCATAGGAAATCTGTATCTGATAGTTATTTTGTTGAGTGCCCTGATGTCTGTACACATTCTTCATGAACCATCTTTCTTCGGTACCAACAGAAGTGGTACAGCACAAGGACAGAGACTCTCTCGAACACGCCCTTGGTTAAGCAACTCCTCTACTTGTCTCCTCAACTCTTCATGATCCTTTGGACTCGTACGATAATGTGGCCTCTGCGATAAAACAACACCTGGTACTAGATCAATTTGATGTTGTATATCCCTTTGTGGCGGTAATTCCTTGGGTAATTCCGCAGGAAAGACATCTTCAAATTCATTTAACACTGGTCTAACCTCCGCAGGAATTTCAACATCTTCACTTGTTTCATACCCAATAAACAAAAACAATTCAGCACTATCTTCCACTTCTTTAACAAATTCTCTCGTAGATAATAGACTAATTGATTTCACTTTCTTCTCTGACTTGCTTTCACTTTGTTCACGCTTCTTAGGAACAATGGTAATTTGGGTCCCTTCGAACATGAAACTGTAGCTGTTGGTGTGACCATTATGTTGTACAGCTCTGTCATATTGCCATGGTCGTCCCAATAGTAGATGACACACATCCATATCGACAACATCACACCATATATCATCTTTGTACTTCTTCCCAATAGAAAATGTAATAAATGCTCGTCTTCCCACTGTCACTTCTCCACCTTTCTTTAGCTATGCCAGTTTATAAGGTCTAGGATGTTTTTCATTCTTCAACCCTAACTTCGTGATGACTTCTTCAGAAATAATGTTATTGCAGCTTCCCGCATCAATAACAAATCGACAAACCTTTCCCAAGATAGTACATGTAGACTGAAAGATATTGCTTTTCAGCCAACTAGAATCATTCTCATGCTTTGGCACTAAACAAGACCTCCTTATCATCAAGTTACACCCTTCGTCTCCTGACACAACTTCTTCATCTTCATCAAACTTTGATGGTTGAGAATAATCAATTTCAGCTTCCACATCCTCATACTCACATTCCTTTGCAACTAATGCTCTCCCAAACTCCTGACAATTATAGCACTTGATACTGTTGTTGACCTTTGCTTTAGCGACCTTATTGACAATTGGTTTATTGACTGCTTTGGAAACATTAACACTGCTACTAACACACTTATTCTGGTTGTTAGAACCCGTAAACACACCACTTTCTCGTCTCCCTTGTTTCTCCCAAGCTAGAGCTTTCGGATGTGCTTCGGCAACAGACATTGGATTAAGCATATTAACCATGTCTTGAATTTACATTCGTAACCCTCCAACATATTTAGCCGTTAGCTGTTCCTCGGTTTCCATAGTATCATTCCTTGCAATCAATTGATAGAATTCATCTGCATAGTCATTCACTGTCTCCGTCCCTTGTCTTAAATTCTGCAGACGTTGATACATAAGAGATTGATAATTGTATGGCAAGAAAGTCGCTTTCATCATCTTTCTCATCTTCTCCCAAGTGACAACTTTTGATTTTCCCATTCTCTCCCGGGTTAGTTTAGTTTGTTGCCACCAAGCCATATCTCTTCCCCTTAGCTTTGTAGCAATTAATTGGACTCTGCGATTCTCAGGCACCTCCTTGAATTTCAAAATTTCTTCAACATTCGACAACCAATCAAGAAATTCTTCTGCTTGCATACCACCTTTGAATTCTGGAATTTCCATTCTCATACCTGACTCCATTTACGATCATTTTATTACTCTAGATATTGATTTCGCACTTGGCCTCGACTTCGATAATGAATACTACCTCCATCACCATCTTCTTCAAAATCAGATGTATTTCGATATCGATCCTGACCATCTACATCTCTACGACCACACATGTCCCTTCTACCCTGTCTTTCAGCATCACGATATGGTTCATTTTCAAACCCACGTTGAGTTCTTCCCTCTTCATTTCGGTACCCATGGTGGTCTCGCCTCATTGAAACTGATGATTCTCTCCTATCTCGATAAGACCGGGGTGGCATCCTTCTTACTTTCGAAACCGATGGTGAAACCCTATTTCCACTCTGGTTCGAAACTGGTGACGTTCTCCTTTGATTTTGATTCATGTCGTTCATCAATTTCTCCAACTTTTCAATACCCTCATTGAACTTTTCATTGATACGCTGCTCCATCTGCTCAGCTTCTTGTCTTCTATACAAATCTTCAACATTATGAGAGCGATTAGCACATCTCGGAGGCATGATATTAAACAATCTCGTTTCTGTCTCTGATTTGGCTCCGATACCAATTGACGCAGCTTTGACAAGGCTAGAACAGTTTAGATACCAAACTGTCACAGCCTATCCAGGATCTTCCTCACGAAATGATGATTTCGTGTCAAATAAACCGATAGAACGATAAATGCTCAATTCCATTGATCGTGATGATACCAGAATCTAGCTATCTCCAACCCGTTGATCTCACAAGATACCGGTTGAAAAATCTACAATTCGATCATTGATCACTCGTAAGTGATACCGAGAATTGGCTTCAACTTCGTTGATTCTGTGGCACCCCACCTCTTTACCCACGCTAGCCAAGGACACTACAAGGTAATGCCGTCAACAAACATGGAGAATAAGGCTGGTTGGGAGCGACCATCTATAGCCTTGCTCTAACTATCTATTGAATACATCGACAATAGTCATACCAAGCAGGTCGACATACCCAATGAATACTTAAAACAGAACCATAGGTGGTTGGAGGATCTATTAGAACAGAATATAACAACTCAAACATAATATACATCACAGAACAGTAGATCATCATATACACATATATACAGATACATAACAGAGTTTACAAAATAAAATATGTCAAGTGGTATAGTAAACCACAATATACAGACGAATCAACACTACAACAAAAACACCCTTTAATAGCGTTTAAAAAACGTTATTAGAAGCTATTATAGCGTTTTTTCTTACGCTGTATATTAACATGTTGTAATAGGTCAGTGACCTATAACAGCAACATACAAAACGCTATAAGAGACGCTATGGACAAGGACATTTCATAGCGTTTTATGAGTGCTGTAAACATGACTTTTAATAGCCTTGGAAAGTCGCTATGAAGTGAAACTATAGCGTTTTCATGACTGCTATGTAAAAACAGGCTGGCACACATATGAAATATACAACAGCGTCTATAGACGCTATGGAACACAATTTTTTATAGCGTTATCTGCTGCAATAGTACATTGTATGTATAAGTACAGCTACTTTCTATAGCGGTTTGCTGTCTTTTATTGCGTTGTTTTTTTGTTATAAAAATTGTTTATAGCACTATCATAATGCTGTAGTATATAAAACTGAAAAAAACAACCTTTCCATAGCACAGTTAAAACGCTATAAATTTTTATCCCTGCGGTTTTTTTTACTAGGTACATCCAAGCTTACAATTCTACTAATATATTATAAAATTTCAAAAAACACAATTATCACATAATGATGTACGTAATCAAATGAAGACATAAGCCAAAACCATAATATATATTTAAATATATATCCATAATATTTCGTACACAAAGTTTCAAATATTTGTGATCTTAAACAAAAACAATACATACAACCATAGCTGACCAAAACGATACATATTAAAAACAAAGATATATGAATGTCAATACAAAATACTTTAATCCAAGCATGACCGATTTGAAAGAGAATGAATGCAGCAAAATAATTTTTCCTTCCTTCCAGCTTGTAGTAACCCCGGTATCATCATACAGCACCTGTCAAAACGAAGCACATAAGTTATTTTTCAAATCCAAACATCATCCGCAAGTTATATAATTTTTCATAACAAAAAATATAAAGACTGTTAGTACATCATTTTAACTAAATAGACTGCCAGTACATCAGTTTCACATCATCACTCTGTGCACCTCCTCTCTAGCATGATTTTGTCTTCGGGTTGGTTAGCATCACAAATGTCTCCCAGAGCATGTAAAGCAGCCTGAAAAAATTAGGTTAGTTTAATCAACTTCAACTAATATGAGTGTGGACAATACCCTATCCACAGTAAGATCGGGTACAAGATTTATGTAATCCTATAATTTTGCGTGTTTCTCAAACAACAAACCACTAACAAATACATCTAATGTAAAAATTGAAATACTTTGCATGGTGAAGTCTTTCGAACCTTCTTGTTTGCCTTCAGTAAAATTGATAATTTTAAGTTTAATAATGGATACATTTGTCTTTTAAAAGACAAAATGAATCAGTTTCCCTTCAGTAACATTTTTTAAAATATATCTTTGCAAATCCTTTTTATATAACCATATACTATGCACAATGGTTAATCTGAACAAAAAGTTAGGTTATCAAAGGCATATGATTTCTATACATACAGATGCTTATAAGAGCATGCAGTCATGATAAAAAAAAAAAAAAAGTTAAGCAATACTGCAAGAAATCGCCATCATAGGAACATGGATAGTCACTCTGTGTGTGTGTGTTTGTCGAACTTGACACTCAAATATCTAAATATGTTTAAGAAAAAGTTGTCTATGCACTCACTAGTATTTCACCACTACCTTGACGACCAAATGCAGATTCAAGTATATATCTTACAAGAGAGATGAACTTTGAAGCAAAAAAACTGCTCCTTCGCTGGCTAGAATACGAACACCAATATTATTTTCCAAACAAGAAATAAATAAGACTACCACCAAGAAAGATTCAACTAAAATAAAGCTTTGGTCGAACAATTTCGTAACTTAACTACAACTGAAAAACGATAATATGATATTAAATGGATAAAGAAGGTTAGAAAAATCGAAACGTTTTTTAATAACAGCAGTTCAATAAACGAAACTATGAAATGGACCAGAATGTTTAAACAATTTATAAAACAAAAAATGATGAGGAAACTGATTTCTATAGGTCTGTTAACATACCCATTCCGATTTGACCTAAAGCTTCAAATCCACTTTCACATTCATCACTATATTGACCTTTTAGCAGCTTTAGTCTTTCATTGATGGCCAAAAGGACAGAGGTAACTCCTGAAAAAAAAATTAAATTGCTTTACATCTTAGAACAGCATCTAATGAAGAATACCTGATGTAGTGTAGAGAGGTTACCGGATTATAAATTAAGAAATCAAAAACTGTACAAGTGCTTGACTGAAGATGTTAGAAAAAAGTATCCATACAAGCTTAACTTGACAGTACCTGATTGTATTAGTCAAAATCTGAAGCAATGTAGCCTTTAACAAGTATTGTGAGCTATAAGGGGATTACACCAACTGTACAGTGAACATTAGTATTAACAGGAGTCATTTTGAGGCAGTTATGATATGTATGCCATGTCCATGACTCAAACTACTTATCTATCTATCTATCTATCCATGCATGAAAAATATATCCATTCACTATATGAATTATAGAAATGAAACATATACTTCTCATATCATAAGACTCGCCTGTAAAAAACCAGAATATCAGATCTACTCTAAATAAGCATCGACATAATATAAATGCAAAAATGTAATGTACCAATTATGAAAACACGATAAATATATCCACACAGATACCAGAACACTGTGGTAGTCCACATTTCCTTTAAAAACCGTGTAACGACATATTTTACTTTTTGAAAACTCAACATTAACACTGTTAAATAGACAAAAACACATAAGAAGTAAAGAGTAAAAGATTTCATTTGTTACAGATACATTTCCAAAAACATTGCTAAATTTAAACGAAAACAAATTTAAAAAAAAAAACAGATAGTTACGTATTTATTGAAATGGATAATAGGATCCCACCCTTTTAGAAATTTATATAATTTCAAAATAAAATTAAAAGCATGTTATCTTTTTTCAAAATAATGTAAAGTTATTTGTTTTTCTATTTTTCTTTATTTTTTTAACTATTGTAAAGTTTGTAATACTATTTATAGGAAAATGCTTTCTATAATAGAAGAAATTCTCATCTCAGTTCCAACTTCAGATGTTTCTAAATCATTGTTTTCCAATCCTTGTTTATGTTTAGTTTTTTGCTTTGGACTTTATGTTCCAACTTCAGATATTTCATGCCTCTATCTTTCCGTCCTCCTTTCAACAAGACATGAAATGTTGGGGAGGAGCACAAGCACATTCCATATCAACCAAAGCAATAACCATCTTTTTAGCTTTATTTTCAAAATGTAGTAGCTGCAATGGCAACCACATCACACTTGAAAGACGGATATCTCTGTAGTCCAGGTGTAGCATTTGCAGCCGTAGTAACTACATCAATCAATACACAGTGTACCTCATCCACAAAAAGTTGTGAAGATTCTTTTGCAAGATCCAACACTCCTTTTATTAAAGATCTCAGACCTTTCTCCGGAGATGTTAAATATGGCCGGTAACCATCAGCTTCAAGAACAATCCTTTTCACATTGTTAATATCAAAATGCCTGTCTAGTGGAAGCTGTTTGATTCTGTTCGAAAAAATTCCCTCAAAGCTTGCAACGACTTTCCATCCTCCACCTTCACCGGTGGCAATATGTTAAAGGAACATGTCTTCAAATTCTTATCAAAGCTCCAAATCAATTGCTCTGGTTTCTTCTGCACTCTGTACCAATTGTTTGCCAAGTCATGCTAACTCACTTCCTACCACCTAAGACTTACTTTGCAGTCTAGACAGTAGATTAGATAGCCTGATTTTTATTCTTTTACGAATCTGCTTGCCAAGAGAGTCTACCATGATATTCTACTATGCTTACTTTGTGGAGCCCTAGTCTATATAGATTTACGACTTTCTACTTTCTAAGCAGTTTCAAGTGAATTTCCACCAACTGATCCTGCTTGTGCTGAAGCTATAGAAACAGATTGCCTATAAGAGCAACCGAAGGAATATCGAATGTACTAGGTGGTCCCTTATTTAAAAGAAGAGCCTGAACAGTGGAAAGTATCTTCTGGTTTCCAACTGCCTTGTTTATTTTACTTATTACGCCAATTGTCCTAGAGTATATTTATAAACAAATTATAATTATTTACTTGATACTCTTTAACTACATATTCTTAATACATATAAAGCACCGGGCTTTAGTGACAAAATAGTAAAAGAGAACACGCGTTTAACGCAGGCACCAGTTAATATTATTAACACACATGATAAATAGATTCATTAGTTTATTAGTGACCTGTAGAACTAACCATTCAACTTAAAAACAATCCATGACATATATAATCTCACTTTCCATATCTATTATCGATTATCCTCCACTTCTATTAGCGAACCATTTCAAGCTGTTTCATCTTATATTGACATTATTAAAAGTGATATAAAATGTATGAATTCGGTTAAAACGTTACATGTTATAATAAAAAGCTTTGGATATGGCAAAAGAACTTAGTAATAGCAAGCTTCAGGTGATCCTGCAGCTGGCGATGAAAAGTGTTCGGTGGACCTACGACATTTTTTGGTGGCTTTATCTAAAACAAATACATCAAAAAAACTTCATAGTGATCAACATCAAATAGTCTTTTACTTGAAGTAGTGTTTATAGGTTGAACCATCCAACTAACTCTACTCAAAAGCATAGTAAAGAGCTCCATTGAAAAAAATTCCCTCTTCGTTAAATTTGATACATGAATTGGGTTGATTTACTTAACAATTAAATAAATATTTAAGAATATTTTGAAAATTTAATAATAATATCAATGTACCAATACAAACGCTATAAATGAATGTCGAAAAGAATACAAGATTGAATTTAATGTAAACAAAACAAATTTTGAATGGTTTTAGGAATTATATCAAATTATTTTTGTATTATATTCCAAGCTACAAATTTGTAAAAAAATATATATATAAATAAGTGTGAGCATGCTAAATAATGCAAAATCAGTTTTTTTGTAACTCAGTTTACAGTTAAAACAAAATTTGAAATGTTGTAGTAGAGGAAAACTGAATAATTTTTATTTGTATTTAGAGTCTCATGTATATTAGTTTTTACAGAGGGATGGCTTTTGTATCCAAGTTTAGGCATTCCTATATCTTTGTACTCATCACAATAATTAATTATAATGTTAAATTTTGATCACATAAGTAGCATTTTTATATTTAGGATTGAAAACAAAGTGAAATTTTAATTTTATTAAAATAAGTAATAGCAATTAAGAACTCATAAAACAAAGAGAAAATTTTACCATTTTCCATTGATGTTTGATCAAAATATATATAGTACATGAAAATTTTCGTTAACTTATAAAATTGCCAGCATCGTCAACTGCATTTTCTGCGGAGTGGATTGGCAGACAAGTTTGCACTCAACATCAACTAAGAAACCTGTACTGATATTGACTGATGGATTCTATATGCTTTAAAAAATGACTAAAGAGAGTTGGCCATATGAACTAGGATTTGCGAGCACTGTAACCTTCACTCCTATGATCTTTTTCATGTTCTCAGTTACAGTATTTATGACATACTTTATTTTATTCGTGGATATTCTTTCTATAGTGTACAAATTGATCAACACAAAACAAAAAAGTAGTTTACAATGCTTTTTCAAATTATTTTTACCCTTAATTAAAATGAAACAATATTCGGTTCAATTTCAATCACTCTTTTGGACCATTTATCGTACTAACTATCAAGAATAGCTATAATGAATCGGTGATCATTATAAATTACTACCTTTTTTGGGCATCATTTGTTTAGCAAAAGAATAACATTGCCAACTAGCTAGTGATCAAAGATTAGAATAACCAATAAAAAAGGCATGCTCACTTAGTGGTATAATAATAAAAAACAATCATAGCAACCTTCCATAATAATTAAGCAATTTGCCATATACATATACATATGTGTGTATATGTATATATGTGTGTATACATCTGGACAGTAGAAATTAATTTGCTTAGTTTAAGTAATGTTTTAACTATTGGGCAGCCACATTTTTGCGCTGATCAACAAGAAGTGAAGGTCATGTAGTAATCCATAGTGAGGTCGTAGTCTTCTATACAGATAATTCAATCATCCATTAGGCAAAATGCATAGAGATCAAAAGAATACCGTTGTCTATAAAACTTAGTAGGACCCTTATTGACAGTGAGAGATGGTGACCTGTAATTTTCACATAATTTTTCTTTTGTCCAACTATTACATCCTTGAAAAATTATACCTACTCATTGCCTGGTGCTTCTTGATACTGGTGTCTACTTATTGTTCAACGAGGTTACAAACTATTTGGAAACAATAAGCTTGGACCATTGTTCTCTTTAAGTAAATAATAAACGAACAGCTAACCATGTTCTCCACTTATATAGACTTGAACTTTTACGAAAACTTAGCAATTATGATGTAACAATCAAAATACATTTTCAACCTTTTTCTATAACAGAAAGGACAACATTTTCCAATATGTGCTTAAGCATAATAATATACATATGTCAATTACATCAAAACTCCTTTTTGTAAAATTGAGATAACTCAGTTAAGTAATCTTAGTTTTCTAAAACCGAGTAAAAATCATTTTTGCAATACTAGGCATTCTCAATATTGAGGAAACCGAGTGAACCTCGGATTTGCAAAACTGAGCAACACTCAGATTGCAAAACTGAGAAAAATCAGTTTTGAAAAAATGACAAAAACTCATTATTGTTAAATCGGTGTTTGAGCATGTGTGTAATCAATGAATGACAAATGTTAAACATATTTAGCATGTACGAATCAAACATTTGACTTGAGTCATAAGATCCAATTTCAAGGTTAAAGCTCCAGAAATTTTTGATGTAGCAGTTCCCCTACATAAACATTCACATTCAAAGTAGATGTCCCTAAACAACTTCTATGTCATGTATGTAGACTGAAATTTCTTATTATCTTTTATCCAACTATACAGATAGGAAAATGAGAATACTCTTAGCAATAGAAAAAGATCATACCAATGAAGCCATATGCTATGTTTGCTGAGGGAGTCTCCTACTCCAAGTGCAGCCATGGCTCTCCATGCATTTTCCCACGTAGTTAAAGCAAATCCATAGGATCTCAATTCACTTGATGATTCTAATACCAAGTTCTTTGTTTCCTTTCTGCAAATAAAGTACTATTATCGATTTCAGTCTGAAATAATCATACATTTTACTTATATATGATTTATACTGAAGGGTAAATCAACTTCGCAATACTGGGTATTTTCAGTATTGAAAAAACAGGAAAAAATTGAGTAAAACCCAGTTTTTCAAAATTGAAAAAAAAAGCAATTTTGAAAAAATAAGAAAATTCAATTTTGTTAAATCAGTGTTCCAGCATGTGTATAATCAAAGAATGACAAATATCAAACATATTTGAGTCTATTGCATCTACGTAATCTAGGATATAGTAATTATATTTCTCAATATCCAATTGCAACATTTTTTTTCCTACCCACAATATCTCTTTCTACATACAACTATTTATAAAAACCAAGTTTCCAAAGTAAACTTTTGAAGCATAATAGCAATAAATGTTTGATATTTAATATGGTTAACAACATCAGACGGTAAGGAAACATGTCAAACGAATACCGATGTCTTACCTTTACATTACAGTCGGATTAAAGCATGACGGCTGGAAGTGGTCTAGAAACAGTTGAAGTGTTTCTATTCCAATAGCCTGGGATTGGTCGGTAGCACCATTACCACCCTAAATTGTAGCTGAAGTGGTCTAGAATTTAGGGTTTTCATTTAGGGTTTCTTGTGGAGGGCAAAAGGATTTGCGGTTTTGGATTAGGGCTTCTTGCGGAGGCTGAAGATGATTTAAAATTTTCGTTCGGATGATAAGATTGAGCGAAGGGAGAGCTGAAAGTGAATGATAATTGAGAAGTATTCCATTAAGGTTCTTGCTTTATTTTGGAGGGAAACAAAATAATAAATGGCGGGCATGAAAATAAATGTCGATTTATTTAGAGGAAGATATTAGACAGCGATTATCAAATCTTGTTGATATCCAAAATCGCAAATAACTGCGTGGATGGTTAAGACGCTGTTCTATTTTGCTGTCAAATCAGCTTTTCTTGTAGTGCAAAAGAATACATATATCAGAGTTGCAATAAAAGGACTACACAAAAAGCTTTAACAAAAAGGAACAAGCTGAATAGTCCACGCAGAAGCAAAAGAGGCTATGTCCAAAAGCACCTCACCTGAAACATCTCGGTCTGACCCGAGTATAAAATACACTGGTCAGTCTAGCTAAACAAATCAGTTAGATAAACTGAACAACAATAAACCTGCAAGGTTACAAGGTATAACATATATCTCTAAAGGAGATAACACAACCATCTAACAAAAGATGAATCATATGATAACAAAACAAGCCTCATATCATCGGCATCACAGAGAAACAAAGGATACAAATATCCCAAATCAATCCAAAAAGGCAATTAACAAATACCAATAAGGTATATAAGTTCCATAAGGTAACCGCTACATATCATGCGGCTCAAAAAGACCAACACCGATGGGCAATACCTATGGAATATACATATGAATGAAACATCAGAAAATTGCACGAGCTCAGTACGGTATAAACAAGGATCCATGAGCCCGAAGACTCCAAACCCAATATCACCATTGCGGCTCATAACGACCAACATCGGAACCGATACTAAAAGGCAACCCGATATCACCCATGCGGCTCGTAATGACCAATATCGAAAGCGATACTAAAGGGCAACAAACCCGGAAGCACAAACCCGAAGGCAACATACCCGAAGGCAACATACCGTAGTGGTGAAGGTTCGGAGGCCCAGTACCGGACACCACTAACTGGCGGAATGTGTCATAACTCTCAGAAAGGAATCCGAAAAGTGGTAACGTGAGTCCCATAATCACTCGTTCGCACTAAACAGTTTATTATTTGTCGGTCAATTTCACACTCAAAGCAGTACAAAGTTTACCTCATATCATTGGTAAACCAAACCCGAAGGTCAAAACGATCAATTGAATAGGTCGAGGATTAATCGGAAGGATAAACGCACAGATTCATGGTATGTGTTTTTCCCAACCATTTAATCACCCTCCCACTTCGCTCGAAGTGCGAAATTGTGCGTGTGTTTTAAATAGAATTTATAAATCGGAGAAGCGAACTTTTAATACGATTTAAAGAAATTAGTTATAAAAACCCGTGAATGAATTCAAAAAGGAATCATCAAGATCAAATATACATAAACAACTAATTGGAATCAATATGCATCGAATAAATTTGGAAAACTAAACGAACAAGGCAATTTGGCCAAAAAATAGCATATTCAGACGTCTGAAAGAAGGGATTCAGACGTCTGAATCGGAAAATTAATTTGTTTTTCAAAACAGAATTCAGACGTCTGAATCCTACCTTCCAGACGTTTGAAATAGACATATTTTGGCCTATTTCCTTTTTGGTCGAAATTCAGCATATTCAGACGTTTGGAATATAATTTCAGACGTCTGAATCTGGGGGTGAAAATGTTCCACAGAACTATATTCAGACGTCTCAAAAAGAAGTTTCAGACGTCCGAAACCTGATGGTCAGGCATTTCCTAAACCTAGGCCATCTATAGCCAACAAATCGAAAGCAATCTGATGCGTGTTGATTATGGGCTTACGTCAAACGACTACCCAACCTTAACGACACACCCAAACACTCCGAACCACATAAACATCCACCATATAAGGTTTTACATAGATTTGGCTTCAAAAATAATGTTTGGCAATTTCCAAAAAGCAATCCAAATCGAAACAAGTGCATATGAACAAGGGCTAGGAATTTATACCCAACATCAACGAAATCAAGAGAAGTAGATGTGAGTTCAAAACTCACCTTCTTACACCCAAACAAAGATGTATACATATAAGCATAAATGTGAGATAAAAATCTCATCTTATATCACAAAACAAAGAAGAAGATGCTCAAACACAAGAAGGAGACGAACTACACTTCACTTCAACTCAACAAGCTTCAATCTAAGAATAAAACACATATTTTCCTAAATTAGGTTTAGGAAACTTTCTGAAATTGAAGGAGAAAGAGTTGGAGAGGGTAAAGAGGAGACTTACCAATAGCTCTACTTTGATTTTGGAGCAAGAATCAAGTTTACAAGAAGAAACTAGGGTTTACAATTTCTATTTCCTCTTCCCCTCCACCATTTTCAGTTTTAACATAAGTTTAGAAGAGTGGAATGAGAGAATGGAGAGGAGAGGGCTGAGTTAGGGGTTATTAAACTAACAAATTGGCTGAACCCAACCCAAACCCAACTAGAAAAAGTTGCAAAAATTCAACTTACTCCAAACATATCAAAGCTTATACTCAAAAAGATCGCAAACGCTATTTTGGAATCAATGGAAATTGTTCCGAGTTCCAATTCGGCCATTTGCACAAAGTAACATTTCGGACCAAAAATCCGACCAACGATGCTATATTTAAATAAAATATTTAAATATAAAATCGTTAAATATGCAGGTTGTTACAGATCTCCCCTCCTAACAAAATTGCGTCCCCGCAATTCCTAGAGACGATACTTGTAACAACAACATACATACAACATTCAAAAGAAAAGGAAAAAAGCTTGAGACGAAAAGATATACTCACCGTTACTATGCAAAGATAGAAAACCCGGATAAGATTGCTCAATAAACTCTCTGGTTTCCCAAGTACAGTCATTGGGACTAGCGGACCATTGAACTTTAACGAGCGGCACGACCCTGTTCCGAAGGTGTCGCACCTCCGTGTCAAGTTCACGAATAGGCTGCTGTATAATAGATAAGTCCGGTGAGATCTCAAGCTCAAGCAAATCAGGAGAATCAATAACAGAATCCGATTCCCGAAGACACTTTCGAAGTTGCGAGACATGAAACACGTCATGAATGCCATATAAATGAGCAGGAAGTGAAACCCTATAAGCCAGGGCCAATACGTTCAGTAATAGAAAATAGTCCTATATAGCGAGGAGCCAATTTTCCAGTCGTACTGAAACGCACAACCCCTTTCAAAGGAGAAACACGAATAAAAACAGGATCGCCAATCGAGAACTCGAGAGGCTTCCTATGGCTATCCGCATAGGATTTCTGGCGACTCTGTGCCTCTTTCATTCTCAACCGGATAAGATCAATCCTCTCGGAAGAATCACGAACAAAATATGGACCAAGAATAGGCTTCTCTCCAGCTTCCAACCAACAAGAAGGTGATCGGCATGGCCTTCCATATAAGGCTTCGAAAGGAGCCATACCGATACTAGAATGAAAACTATTGTCGTAGGAGAGCTCTACAAGAGGTAGGTGATCCTCCCAACTACCACCGAATTCCAAAATACAAATACGGAGAAGATCTTCCAAGATACGATTCACCCGTTCAGTCTGTCCGTCAGACTGCGGACGATAAGCTGTACTAAAATTAAGCTTTGTTCCCAAAGCTTGCTGAAGACTCTTCCAAAAATGACTCGTGAATAAAGGATCACGATCACTCACAAAAGAACTAGGAACACCGTGAAGTCTCCCGATTTCCTTGACATACAACATAGCCAAATGAGAAGCGGTCCTATTAGACTTAATAGGAACAAAATGAGCAGACTTAGTGAGGCGATCAACAATAACCCAAATACTAGAATGGCCCGATCTCGAACGAGCTAGGCCGTCAATGAAATCCATAGAAATCTGATCCCATTTCCACAATGGAATCACTAGAGGCTGAAGAAGACCCGAAGGACGTTGATGTTCAGCCTTAAAACGCTGACAAGTTATGCAATTACTCACATAACTCGCCACATCGCGCTTCATGCCTTCCCAATAATAAAGACGACGCATATCGGCATACATCTTACTACTACCAGGATGAATGGTATACTTAGAACAATGACAGTCATCGAGAATGTCATGCCTAAGTGCAAAATCAGAAGGCACAAAAAGACGGTTCTTCTTGCGAAGACACCCATGAGAATCAATGCTGAAATCCCACAACGCCTCATCACAGGATCCATACTCACAAATTTGAATAAGATGCAACAAATCAGGATCACGCCGCTGAGCATCGGCAATACGATCCAACAAAATAGGTCGAGCTCCCAAACTAAATAATAGAATAGGAGAATTAGAAGATGAAGCTCGATCACGAATTTCACAAAAAGATAGAGTCTCAAGAATATTCCATTCGGCAACCATCATAGAAACTACAGCCGAATTTTTGCGACTAAGCGCATCAGCGACACGATTACCCTTTCCAGGGGTATACTGGATATCAAAGTCATAGGAGGCAAGAAACTCAAGCCAACGTTGTTGTCTCATATTGAGTTCCTTCTGAGTGAACAAGTACTTCAAGGATTTATGATCGGTATAAAGAATGAAGCGCTCGCCCAATAAATTGTGCCGCTAAATCTTCAAGGCAAAGACAATGGCGGCTAACTCAAGATCATGAGTGGCATATCGAACTTCATTCGGACGCAGTTGCCTAGAAGCATAAGCAACAACCCGATCCTTCTGCATAAGAACAGCACCGAGACCACTACCACAAGCATCGGTGTAGACAACAAGATCATGATTCCCCTCGGGAACTACAAGAATAGGAGCATTAGTGAGAAGTTCCTTCAATGACAGAAAGGAAGCCTCACACTTGTCGGACCAAATAAAACGAACGCCTTTCGGAGTAAGGCAGGTGAAAGGAAGCACAACATGGGAAAAATCCTTAATGAACCGACGGTAATAACCTGCCAATCCAAGGAAACTACGAATCTCATGAACATTCTCAGGCCTCTTCCAATTCTGGATGGCTTCGATCTTTGAGGGATCGACAGAAATGCCATCGGAAGATATAACATGGCCTAAGAACTTAACCTTATTGTCCCAAAAATGGCATTTGGAGAATTTGGCTCTAAGCTGATGATGACGGAGAGTACTCAAGACAATTCTCAAGTGATTAGCATGCTCGACTTCAGACTTTGAATAAATAAGGATATCGTCAATGAAAACAAGAACGAACTTATCGAGATATTCCCGGAATACTCGATTCATGAGATCGATAAAGAAAGCAGGAGCATTCGTCAACCCGAACGGCATAACGAGGCACTCAATAGAACCATAACGAGTGCGGAAAGCGGTAAGAGGAATGTTATCCTCCGCGACTCGTAACTGATGAAAACCTATGGCAAGGTCTAGCTGAGAAAAGACCTTAGCACCACTCAATAGATCGAACATATCATCGATCCTGGGCAATGGATACCTATTCCTGATGGTTAACTCGTTAAGCTTGCGATAGTCAATGCAAAGCCTAAGAGTTCCATCAGACTTCTTCACGAAGACGACCGCGGATCCCCACGGAGAAAAACTGGACTGAATCAACTGCTTGGACTCAAGCTCTAAAAGCTTCTTCTTGAGTTCCTCATTTTCCCTTGTAGACATCCTCGTGGGAGGACGACTAACTGGCTGCGCGCCTGGAATGAGATCAATGCGGAACTCAATTGCCCGCTTAGGTGGCAAACCCGAGACATGCTCAAAAACATCAGAAAAGTCACAAGCAATAGGAATACGAGATATATCATCATCATCTCGCGAGTCAAGAGAACATAAAGCCATTTCGGAATTATCCACATTCCGAAGAACAAGAGATAGCCGAGTAGGCGAATCCGGATGTCGAAGATACAAAATTCTCTCTGAATAAATAATCCTGGCATCATATCTCAATAGCCAATCCATACCCAAAATCATATCAAATCCCAGAAAAGAAATAACGTGCAGATTCGCACGAAAAGAAAAGCCACATAAAATAATCTCAACATCATCACAAAGCAGGCTAAGGGTCGCGAATCCCCCAATAGGATTCGCAATTCTTAAAGAAGTAATCAAACAAGAAACATCCAAAGATAAATCATCAACGAGCTTCTTCGATACGAAAGAATGTGAAGCACCCGTATCGAAAAGAACTCGAATACTATGATCATGAAATAAAATAGAACCTTCCAAAATAGATGGAGATATACCTTTGGGCTGAGAAGGACCTTCAGAAGCCTTAGCAGCATAAAGCTTGCTAGACTTGGCACCAGCCGGAAGAGTAGGGCAAGATGAAACATGATGACCTTCCTTCTTGCAATAGCGGCAGAAGAGTGGCTTAGGACAAGCTTCAATAATATGATCCGGAGAACCACAATTGAAACACTTCCGAACGAAAGGTGTTCCAACAGACTGAGGCTGAGAGCTAGAATCACCAGTCTTCTTCTTCTTAGGAGGAAAAGGCTTGAACTTCTGAAATGGAAACGGCCTCTTGTTGGGGTTCTTGGAAACCTTAACACCAGCATCACTATCACACTCCTTCTCGACGGTCTCGAGATGAAGTGCCGAATCAACCAACTCCTCAAAAGAAAGCTTAAGCTGGAGCAACAAGGACTTCTTAGGATATTTTTTAAGACAAAAAACAAACTTCAAATTCTTCTTATAAGAAGTTCTAATAAATTCAAGACCATACTTAGTTAAAGCCTCGAATGATGCAACATACTCAGAAACAGAAGATTTCCCTTGCTTCAACTCAAGGAAGCGACGGGTCAATAAAACTTTTTCGGTTTCAGGAACGAACTTGAGTTCAAATCGGTCCCGAAACTGAGTCCAAGTGAGAGTAGACTCATCAATTTCGGCTATAAGAAGCTCATACCAATCAAGAGCACGCTCTTGTAATAAGATAGAAGTTACAAGAACTCTATCATGGTCAGAAATATCCATACGAGAGAAGATACGCTCGCACGTGCGAAACCAAGCTTGGACTTCAAGAACGGATTCGGAGCTCTTTAACGGCTTTCCTCCAAGATGAGCAAAATCACTACACTGGCGTGCAAAGGCAGACTTGCGAGGTGGAGACACTCGAGGAGGAAATGGAGCCTGAGTGCTCCTGAACAATTCCAAAAATTGATCGGCAGACATATAAACGCCATCCGAATGTGAGCCACTAGATCGCCCAGCATCCGAACGTCGTCCCCTGCCTCTTCCAGCCATATGCTGAAGGTAAGATAAGAACACGATCAATCACAAGGTAGATACTTCAATATGGAATACTACGGAATTTAAATGCATTCCTAGACGTATTCCCACATTCTACCTAACCTTTGATGGCAAAAGGAATAGAAAGGCACGATAATTCAAAGATTTGTATCACTTATACACTTTGATGTACCGTAATATGTGCATCTATTCTATGTTTATCATATTTTGTCCTGAACTCAACTCTGATACCACACTGTGGCGCCCTACCTCTATACCCACGCTAGCCAAGGACACTACAGGGTAATGCCGTCAACTAACACGGAGAATAAGGCTGGTTGGGAGCGACCATCTATAGCCTTGCTCTAACTATCTATTGAATACATCGATAATAGTCATACCAAGCAGGTCGACATACCCAATGAATACATAAAAAAAACCATAGGTGGTTGGAGGATCTATCAGAACAGAATATAACAACTCAAATGTAATATACATCACAGAACAATAGATCATCATATACACATATACAGATACATAATAGAGTTTACAAAATAAAACATGTCAAGTGGTATAGCAAACCACAATATACAAACGAATCAAAAGAATACATATATCAGAGTTGCAATAAAAGGACTACACAAAAAGCTTTAACAAAAAGGAACAAGCTGAATAGTCCACGCGGAAGCAAAAGAGGCTAAGTCCAAAAGCACCTCACCTGAAATATCTCGGTCTGACCCGAGTATAAAATACACGGGTCAGTCTAGCTAAACAAATCAGTTAGACAAACAGAACAACAATAAACCTGCAAGGTTACTAGGTATAACAAATATCTCTAAAGGAGACAACACAATCATCTAACAAAAGATGAATCATATGATAACAAAACAAGCCTCATATCATCGGCATCAAAGAGAAACAAAGGATACAAATATCCCAAATCAAGCCAAAAAGGCAATTAACAAATACCAATAAGGTATACAAGTTCCAAAAGTTAATCGCTACATATCATGCAGCTCAAAAAGACCAACACCAAAGGGCGATACCTAGGGAATATACATATGAATGAAACATCAGAAAATTGCTCGAGCTCAGTACTGTATAAACAAGGATCCATGAGCCCGAAGACTCCAAACCCAATATCACCCATGCGGCTCATAACGACCAACATCGGAAGCGATACTAAAGGGCAACCTAATATCTCCCATGCGGCTCATAACGACCAACATCGGAAGCGATACTAAAGGGAAACAAACCCGAAGGCACAAACCCGAAGACAACATACCGAAGGCAACATACCGTAGTGGTGAAGGTCTGGAGGCCCAGTACTAGACACCCCTAACTGGCAGAATGTGTCATAACTCTCAAAAACGAATCCGAAAAGTGGTAACGTGAGTCCCATAACCACTCGTTCGCACTAAACGGTTTACTATTTGTCAGTCAATTTCACACTCAAAGCAGTACAAAGTTCACCTCATATCATTGGTAAACCAAACCCGAAGGTTAAAACGATCAATTGAATAGGTCGAGGATTAATCGGAAGGATAAACGCACAGATTCATCGTCCGTGTTTTGCCCAACCATTTAATCACCCTTCCACTTCGCTCGAAGTGCGAAATTGTGCGTGTGTTTTAAATAGAATTTATAAATCGGAGAAGCAAACTTTTAACACGATTTGAAGAAATTAGTTATAAAAACCTGTGAATGAATTCAAAAAGGAATCATCAAGATCAAATATACATAAACAACCAACTGGAATCAATATGCATCGATTAAATTTGGAAAACTAAACGAACAAGGCAATTTAGCCAAAAAACAGCATATTCAGACGTCTGAAAGAAGGGATTCATACGTCTGAATCGGAAAATTAATTTGTTTTTCAAAATAGAATTCAGACGTCTGAATCCAACCTTCAAGACGTCTGAAATAGACATATTTTGGCCTATTTCCTTTCTGGTTGAAATTTAGCTAATTCAGACGTCTGGAATATAATTTCAGACGTCTGAATCTGAGGGTAAAAATGTTCCTCAGAACAATATTCAGACGTCTGAAATAGAAGTTTCAGACATCTGAAACCTAATGGTCAGGCATTTCCTGAACCTAGGCCATCTATGGCCAAAAATCGAAAGCAATCGGATGCTTGTTGATTATGGGCTTACGTCAAATGAATACCCAACCTTAACGACACACCCAAACACTCCGAAACACATAAACATCCACCATATAAGGTTTTACATAGATTTTGCTTCAAAAATCAATATTTGGCAATTTCACCAAAGCAATCCAAATCGAAACAAGTGCATATGAACAAGGGCGAGGAATTCATACCCAACATCAATGAAATCAAGAGAAGTAGATGTGAGTTCAAAACTCACCTTCTTACACCCAAACAAAGATGTATACATATAAGCATAAATGTGAGATAAAAATCTGACCTTATATCACAAAACAAAGAAGAAGATGCTCAAACACAAGAAGGAGACGAACTACACTTCACTTCAACTCAACAAGCTTCAATCTAAGAATAAAACACATATTTTCCTAAGTTAGGTTTAGGAAACTTCCTGAAATTGAAGGTGAAAGAGTTGGAGAGGGTAAAGAGGAGACTTACCAATAGCTCTACTTTGATTTTGGAGCAAGAATCGAGTTTACAAGAAGAAACTAGGGTTTACAATTTCTATTTCCTCTTCCCCTCCACCATTTTCAGTTTTAACTTAAGTTTAGAAGAGTGGAATGAGATAATGGAGAGGAGTGGGCTGAGTTAGGGGTTATTAAACTAACAAACTGGCTGAACCCAACCCAAACCCAACTAGAAAAAGTTGCAAAAATTCAACTTACTCCAAACATATCAAAGCTTATACTCAAAAAGATCGCAAACGCCATTTTGGAATCAATGGACATAGTTCCGAGTTCCAATTCGGCCATTTGCAAAAAGTAACATTTCGGACCAAAAATCCGACTAACTACGCTATATTTAAATAAAAAATCGTTAAATATGCGGGTTGTTACAGATTCGCTCACGAATAACCCGAAGATGGAAAGTAGAAGGAGATCACACTCAACTTCCAACAATGGTGGACAAAGCTCACACACAATTTTATTTCAAAATCAACTCTCCTTTACAAATACAACACACCCCTATTTATAGGAAATTACAACACACGCGACTCAATACCTGCGACTCAACACATACGACCCACAACCTAACAACAATTCGACTTAACATCATTACAACACCATACGACTTACAATACAACACACATGCGACTTAACAATACAACACACATTACACGACTTAACAACATACGAGTTACACATTACACGACCTAACAACATACGAGTTACAACATTGTAATGACCCAGAATTTTGACGATATATTTTAATAAATATTTAATCTAAATTAAATCAAATATAAACTTGTCAATATTTAAATTGATGAGTTATTAAATGTTTAACAGTTATGTATGTTTATAAAAGAAGTTTGATTTGAAAAATTTAAAATTAAATACTTCAAAACTATTTAAAAACAAAATCTGACCTATTCAATAGAAATGAAATCAAAGTTTCATTATTTGATATCTGATAAAATACATATGAATACAATTTTAATTTTTAAAATGATAAGTTTTAAAATCAACAAACATGAAAATATTAAACATAAATATGGAAGTGAAAAACAATATAAGTGTAAACATACAAAGTTAGTATAAAACACAATCATATATATTATATATGTAATTAAAGTAACATAAAAATATAAAATATAAAGTGTAACCAAGATATAAATTTACGAATATAAGTTATAACTTGAACTATATTAATACAAGTGTATGAACATGTGAACACTATAACACTAATGTCAGTATAAATGAACAAATAGCAAGAGTATGGAATAATAAAAGTAATTATAGTTATGCATAAGAAAACAAAGTCAATATAAGAATCTTGATACATTGCTTAATATATATATATAAGTTTGTACAGCAATTAAGTGATGTACCCAGAAAATAATAATAATAATAATAAACTAAAAATAAAAGTAAACCAGTAATAAACATATAAATAAACATATATATATATATTAACTATAGCTTTGTGTAGGTGCTGTGTTCAGCTTTGTGCCTCAGGAAAATCAGAGTGAACTTCAATATAAAACTAGTTTTCAACTCAAGGTAATAAAATTTAAATTCTGTAAAACTTACCGGCCGAAATAATAATGTCTTGTACAACACAAAGCAAATAACATAAATATCTTTGTACATATAGCAATTATCTGTAAACATTTATTACTTGCCATCATAATTAAGAGCATGAACATTAACTAGCATAACATATTGTTCAACTAAGTACACAGCCGAAATCTCCTATATCATTACTTTCTGCAGGTTATTAACTCTTAGCCAATAAAAAAGGAAAATGACTTGCAAATAAAACTGTCCAGTTGCAACCTGTTGCTTAATAGCTTCTATATAAATCTACTTATATATCATCAGTTTATATATATCACTTATAACCTTCAGTTTACATATGAACACTGAACAACTTTAACTAAAAGAAGAAAAAAAAACTGTAAACAAGCAGAGATATAGAAACAGAAAAGAAGAATAGAGGGGAGCTTCAGGAAAGTTCATTTGCAAGTATCTTCTTCAACACTTTCTGTTCAACAGTTTTTGATAAGTGAGTAAACAAAACTAATTTTCAAATTTTAGCTTGCATATTTTTCTCAGTGATATATGTTGATGAAGTTTAAAATATACTGTTCTGTATACATGTTGTTTGCACTGGAAGTTTGCATAACTATTATTGATCAGTACTTCAAGTTGTGGTATCAGTACTTCAAGTTTAAACAGATCTTAGTCATATAACCATTTAAAAGTTGTATTGAATAAATTTGAGTTTGTTTATATGAAACAAGCCTGCAAACATGTTTAAGATTTAACAGTATGATACTAATACTGTATTATCCAACTTCAGGTAAACAAGAAATTAAAGTGTAAATTCAAATGTTTAAATTTGAAAATTCAATAACATATTTAGATTTCATACAAGTAATTATGATTTTCAACATAAAAATTATGATTTTTATGCAAAAATATGAAGAGCAGTTTCAAAATAAAATAAAAATGGGTTTTTGTAAATTGTGGGTAATAGAGTTAATTTTAATTCCTGGAATTTGGCATGAAGCAAGATTAAAGAGGTATTAACACTAGAAAAATGTCTAATTATTTTTCGAATTCATAGATTTTGAGTTTGAATCATAAATAGGGTTTAAACCCTTTTTTTTTTAAAGCTCTGTAAAAAAATTGATTTCGGCTCCAATTTGAAATCGTGTGAAGCACGACTGTAGGTGAAGCTAGGTGGAGATGTAGGCGACGTCTTGGTGAATTTTCATCACCTCTGGTGATGTGTGGTGGCCACGCGATCGTTTTGACAGTGGCGTAGCTGGTGTTGTTTTTGAGCTACAGGTCCAATTCTTCATTTCGACTCGTAATTGGATTTTGGGCTTCGAATTCACTTAGGTGGTTCATTTGTGGTGTGTGGGGACTGTAAGGAGTCGCCGCAGGGGAGGCAGACCTGCACATGCACGGTGGCGAAGTGGGGTTCGAGGATCAATAAGTGGGGCGTGCTCGAGACATTTGTGAGGACGCTTCGAGTAATGCACGTGTTTTCTACAAGTCGCGTGCGAGAGTGGTTTCAGATAAGCGTTTACAACTTAATTTTTAACATAAAAAAAAAGAGAAGAAGAAAAGAACTGGAGGTAAGAAGAAAGGGAAGGGGAGAGCACGGGTGAGACGCGGGGAAACTCGGGGTTTTCTCGAGTATGGTACGATTGCATCTCGGTGTTTTCAAAGTCTGGTAATGATTTTCTTGTACAGGCTTATAACTAAGTTCAATAAACAAATGTTAATTAATTAAGCTAGTGTTTTAATCAAAGCTTGATTTAAGTAAAATATAAAGGTAGAAGATTGGTCAGTAAATAGTTGGAAGGTTGATTAAAATGTATACTTGAATTTTTAAATTAATAACTTTATGTTGAATTTGAAATAAAAATTTAATCATAGGTTAAATCCATTAAAATCTCAAGAACATAAGTTTATCATTAAAAAGTTAATTAGTGAATGAAGGTTAACATACGAGATTAATTAAAGATATTACATTTTAATTAAATTGATAAATAAAGTAATTTGTGATAATTAAATAATTAATTCATTTTAATAATTAATAATTAAGAATCAACTAATTATTTGATTAATTGAGTAATAGTTAATGAATAGATGTTAATTAATTAAATAATTAATTAAAGGTTAGATAATTTAAAAATTACTAATTAATTTATTAACTAATTGATTAATTGATCATTAATCAGCTAATAAATCAGTAATTAATTTACAGAATAAAATAGTTTATTCTTAAGCAGACAATTTAGTTAAGTAAAACCAAATTGTTTGATATGCATTGATAACTCTGTTTGGTTGACTGTGATATCTGTTGATGATATTCCTGTGATATGTTATGATATATTATGGATATCTGTGATAACTGTATAGGATTTATCTGATATAGCTGTTATGTTAATTTCTGATATTTAATTAAATTGTTAAGTTAAATAGACAACTTGGCCCTTAAAATGGCGTTTGGATCCGATGAGACCGGGATCGGAAGAATCAATTTTGATTCTCCGAAAACCACATCGATCCAAATTAAACGATAGGTCGTAACTTATCAAATGGAGATCGAGATGGTGTTTCAGAATGCAAGGGTTATCGTCGTTAACTCTGAGGGTGATTCCAAAATGAGTGTAACGAGCTAATGCCTTCGGTTTCGTTCGTACCCGGAACGAACTTGTATGGATTGAACGCTTTCAACACATCGTCAGGCGGACGATGAGCATTCTAACTGATATGTTCTTTAAAGGTAATCGTAGCCTCAAGCCTCAACAACCGGGAATGGCTAAAACAGGGGAGATGCAGCAAGGTTAGGTGGGTCATGCCCAAGCAGGACAAGATCTTCCCTTGTCTAGATGTCCCTTTTTATTTCGGCTTAGTGGGCAGTTGTTGGCCACAACTGCGGGGTTATCTTGTTCGGGACTGTTCAGTAAGGAATGGTTCCGGCCTTGTGTTGCAGGGGATGAAGGGAGTAATCCTCGGTACGGTGATCTAGGCCCCGTGCTGTGACGGGCGGTTCCCCAGTAGCCCAGTCATTGTTGGAAATGCATTTACCCTACGAGACCCTACGGTTTTGATTTGTATTACCCACTTTCGTGGCTAGTAGCTGGAATTTATGAATGTAACAATTTCGGCTATTTTCTATTTACTTGAAAACCCTAGACACTATTATAATATCACAGAATTTCCTATAAAATGTTTTGGTTAGCGTAAGGTAAAAACTTACCCGTATTTATGTGTGGGGAGTCTTACGTGATACCTTTATTTTCAAAAGATTTTCAAAGTTAAGCAACTTTAACCTGTTTACTCATACCAGACCCATGTCTGACCCATAGTTTATATTTTGTGTTTTCATAAACTCTTGGGTACTTAAATTTTTACGAGTAGCCAAGTGATAGGTATCTAGAAGTGTTGCTTTTCTGGAGGAGCTATTTTGGGAGAAGACCAGACGTATGTATATATATATGTAGTTCCGCTGTGTAGTTAGTGATGCTGTGTTTTGGATGTATGTATGGTCATGTATGTATATGACTGTCCTGTTATATGGTATTGTACGACTCCAATGTATGTATAACTATGTAATAGATATGTGATGTATTATTTTTTGTTCCATTCCGCTGTGAGATTCTGATGTTGTTGTTCTTTCTTCCTATTCTTTTCTATTTCTATCCCTTTCTTAATGATGAAACGTCTTTCTGGAGTTGAGAAAGGCGGGTCGTCACAGTTGGTATCAGAGCGCTAGGTAAAGAGAGTACCTAGGCTCTTGCGTGATAGTTCTCTTGAGAGTGCGTACTTGTATTTTCATATTATATATATACTTATCGAAATTGGTTGAGTTACCTGTTCAGGTGACCGGCATGAGTTCAGGAAGAAGAGGCAGAGTTAGGGCCAGTACTTCTATAGATAATGGACGGAGTCAGAATGTTAGTGAGGTTGTCAATCCAGTACAGTCTCAAGTTAGCTTTGCAGCCTTATGCAAGGATTTCAAACATCTTGGAGGCCAACCATTCAAAGGTTCGGAGTCAATAATTGAAGTTCAGGAATAGCTACACTCTTGTGAACGTATTTTCAAGAGCATGAGATTGTCTGATGAGCGTAAGAGGCATATGGCATCGTGGCAACTGCAAGGTGGTGCAGAAGCGTGGTGGGATTCAACTATTGCAAATATTTCTGAGGTTGATATTTCTTGGGATAGATTCAAGGAGTTGTTTGAAGAGAAGTATGTGCCGACGGCAAGGAGAACCCAACTGTATCAGGATTTTCTGAATTTGAAGCAGGGTAGTATGTCTATTTCGGAGTACGAAACTAGATTCAACGAACTCTCTTGTTATGGATCAGGACTCATCGATACTCCTCTGAAAAAGAATGAGAAATTTGTGCAAGGATTGAGACCTGAATTCCATGGGAAATTGACAGTGCTTCTGAAGGGATCTTTTGTTGATTTGATTCATATGGCATTGAGATATGAAAGTTTGATGAGTAAGAAACCAGGGGCTCCAGATGCAACTTCAAGTGGGAATTTCACTAATCCGAATACGCGAAAGTTTGATCCTAAATGGAGGAAACCAAATAAGAAGAAACCTGGGACTAACAACGGACCACGAAAGTGCTACATTTGTCATCAGGAAGGGCATTTGGCAAATAAGTGTCCTAGGAAGGGATTCCAGCAGCAACAGGAGCAACCGCACCGGAGTGGCCAAGGATCAGCTATGGTTCAGAAATCATTGTGCTTTAATTGTCATCAGCCAGGGCACATGATCAAGAACTGTCCACTTCTACAGAGAGCACCTCAGAATAAAGTTTTTGCTTTGGAAGCCGGACCATCTTCTTCTTCGATGGGAAAAGGAGTATTAGAAGGTACTTTACTTTTAAATGGAAAATATATTAGAGTTTTGTTTGATTCAGGTGCTTCCATGAGTTTTATTTCTTTGGACTCTGTTGAAAAGTTTTCTCTTACCCCTAGTTCAGTAGATAGTTCTATCTTGGTGTCTAATCCTACAGGAGGGGTGACCAAATTGGACTCTATTTGTAAGGACTTGAAGATCTCTTATCTATCCCACAGTTTCTCTTATGACCCGTATGTGTTGAATTTTAAGGGATTTGATCTTATTTTGGGTATGGATTGGCTGGATAAGTATAAAGCCGTTTTGAATTGTGATGAGAGAACAGTTTCGTTGGAAACTGATATGGGTAGGATTGCCAGAGTGTCGTGTGATAATTCTGGAATTCACTTGAGCAGTCTTCTGCATGGAATGGAGACATCTGAAGAGAGTGTTGAAGTTATTGATGTGGTTCAGGATTTTGCTGATGTTTTTGAAGAAGTTAAGTGTTTGCCACCATATCGAGAAATAGAGTTCCGTATTGATTTGATTCCAGGAGCTGTACCAGTAATTCAACCCAGTAGGAGAATGGCTCCCAGGGAAAGAGAAGAGTTGATTAAGCAGACGCATGATCTTTTAGAGAAGGGATTGATTAGACCTAGTTTTTCTTGTTGGGGTTCAGCGGCGGTGTTTGTGACCAAATCGGATGGATCACTGAGGTTCTGTGTGGATTATAGAGAGTTGAACAAAGTGACTATCCGTAATAAATATCCTCTTCCTCGCATCGATGATCTTTTTGACCAGTTGCATGGTGCTTCTATCTTTGCTCAATTGGATCTAGCTTCAGGTTTCCACCAGTTGAGGGTAGCTGAAGACAGTATTCCCTTGACTGCATGTAGGGGACCGAATTGTTTCTATGAGTGGTTGGTTATGCCGTTCGGACTAACCAATGCTCCTGCTTATTTCGTTGACCTCATGAACTGAGTCTTTAGATATGTGTTAAATAAGTTTGTGCTGGTATTCATTGATGATATCTTGGTCTATTCCAAATCCGAAGAAGAGCACAGGGAACATTTGAGGATTGTATTGGAGACTCTGCGAAAGAATGTGCTGAAGGCGAAGTTTTCGAAGTGTCACTTCTGGAAAACGGAAGTTAAATTTTTAGGGCACATTGTTTCGGGGGAAGGCATTTCTGTAGACCCAGCGAAAGTTGAAACTATTCTTGAGTGGAAACAGCCAGAGACACCAATGGAAGTTCGCAATTTTCTAGGATTGGCTGGCTACTACAGGAGATTTATTAGAGATTATTCCAAGATTTCTTCGCATCTGACTAAGCTGACCAGAAAAGGAGCGAAATTCAAATGGACACCTCAATGTGAAGAACCTTTTCAGGAATTGAAGATAAGGCTTACTAGTGCACCAGTACTTGCTGTTCGGGATGGGAAGAGCAAATTCGAGGTTTACACTGATGCTTGTATTGTTGGTTTGGGAGCAGTTCTGATGCAGAACGGAAGGGTTATTGCGTATGCTAGTCGACAGTTGAAACCTCATGAGAAAAACTATGCTACGCATGATCTTGAATTGCTTGCCATTGTTTTTGCTCTGAAGATTTGGAGACATTATCTTTTAGGAGAGAAATTCGAATTGTTCACGGATCACAAACCGTTGAAATATTTATTCTCTCAAAAAGACCTTAATCTGAGACAGCAGCGGTGGGTTGAATTTCTTGCATCCTATGATCTGGATATTCTATACACTCCGGGGAAAGCGAATGTCGTAGCTGATGCTCTCAGTAGGAATGCGGTTTTATCTCTTCTGGAAGTGGTTCCATCTCTTACTGAAAGGATATCAAGCAAGCAAGAATCTGATAAGATGTTGAGGAGAATCATCAAGAGAGTCAGGAAGGGTCAGTGTCCCAGTTTTGAAATTGATGACCAAGGAACACTAAGGATCAACGGGAGAATTTGTGTTCCGAATGACAAGGAGTTGAGGCAGGAAGTTTTATCCGAGAGTCATCGCTCCAAATTGAATATTCATCCTGGAATCTCGAAGATGTATAAGGACATGAGGAGAGTCTTTTGGTGGAAGGGCATGAAGGAGGATGTAGCTGCCTTTGTGAACAGTTGTGCCATTTGTCAGCAAGTGAGAGGTGATCAACAGAAATCTGCCGGGTTATTGCAACCTTTGGAAATTCCAAATTGGAAATGGGAAATGATCTCAATGGATTTTATTGATGGTTTGTCTAGAACCAGGAAGGGAAATGACGGTATATGGGTTATTGTAGATCGTTTAACTAAGAGTGCCCATTTTATACCAATAAAGGCAACCCGTACTGCAGTTTCTTTGGCAGAAATATTCTTGAAAGAGATAGTTCGATTCCATGGTGTCCCAGTTAGCATAGTAAGTCACCGTGATTCTATTTTCACTAGCAAATTTTGGGAAGCTCCGCAATCAGCGATGGGTACAGATTTGAGATTAAGTACAGCCTATCATCCTCAAACGGTCGGACAGACAGAGAGGCTGAATCGTATTCTTGAGGATATGTTACGGGCTTGTGTTTTAGATTTTGGGGGATCTTGGGAGGACCATCTTCATTTAGTGGAATTTTCTTATAATAACAGTTATCAAGCAAGTATTAAGATGGCTCCTTATGAAGCTTTATACGGAAGACGGTGTAGATCTCCATCTTGTTGGATTGAATCGAAGGATCGTCTTGTGCTCGGACCCGATCTTATTCGTGAAGCTTCTGCGAAGGTTGAGCTTATCAAGAAAAGGATGAAAGCTGCTCAAGATCGTCAGAAGAAATATGCAGACAGAAGACGAAGGCCATTGGAACTTGAGATCGGAGACTTGGTTTTTGTTAAAGTTTCCCCAATTAAAGGTGCTATAAGATTCAAAAAGACGGGAAAACTTGCCCCGAGATACATTGGACCATTCCGAGTGTTGGAGAGAATTGGAACTGTGGCCTACAGGATTGAATTACCAGAACGAATGTCTGGGATTCACAATGTGTTTCATGTATCGCATTTGAGGAAATTTGTTCATGATCCCTTACTGGTTGTAGAACCGATAATTCAAGAAGATTTGGAAGCGGAACCCAATTTAACTGTGGTCAGAAATCCAGTTCAAATTGTGGACCGTGACGAGAAGCAACTTAGGAACAAAGTGGTGAAACTCGTTAAGGTGCAATGGAGTGAGGATCCCAGAGATTGTACCTGGGAAACTCTTGATAGTTTTAGGAGTGCTTATCCGGATTTATGTTCGGATAACTAGTGATGTTTGTTAGAGTAGATTGTTTGTTTGTTTTCTATTGTATGAATGATATGTATGTTTGGATTGTTAATATAAAAGCTTTTGAATTTACTGTTGTTGAAATTTCGGGGACGAAATTCTTTTAAGGGGTGAGGAATGTAACGACCCAGAATTTTGACGATATATTTTAATAAATATTTAATCTAAATTAAATCAAATATACACTTGTCAATATTTAAATTGATGAGTTATTAAATGTTTAACAGTTATGTATGTTTATAAAAGAAGTTTGATTTGAAAATTTTAAAATTAAATACTTCAAAACTATTTAAAAACAAAATCTAACCTATTCAATAGAAATTAAATCAAAGTTTCATTATTTGATATCTGATAAAATACATATGAATACAATTTTAATTTTTAAAATGATAAGTTTTAAAATCAACAAACATGAAAATATTAAACATAAATATGGAAGTGAAAAACAATATAAGTGTAAACATACAAAGTTAGTATAAAACACAATCATATATTATATATGTAATTAAAGTAACATAAAAATATAAAATATAAAGTGTAACCAAGATATAAATTTACGAATATAAGTTATAACTTAAACTATATTAATACAAGTGTATGAACATGTGAACACTATAACATTAATGTCAGTATAAATGAACAAATAGCAAGAGTATGGAATAATAAAAGTAATTATAGTTATGCATAAGAAAACAAAGTCAAATATAAGAATCTTGATACATTGCTTAATATATATATAAGTTTGTACAACAATTAAGTGATGTACCCAGAAAATAATAATAATAATAATAATAAACTAAAAATAAAAGTAAACCAGTAATAAACATATAAATAAATATATATATATTAACTATAGCTTTGTGTAGGTGTTGTGTGCAGCTTTGTTCCTCAGGAAAATCAGAGTGAACTTCAATATAAAACTACTTTTCAACTCAAGGTAATAAAATTTAAATTCTGTAAAACTTACTGGTCGAAATAATAATGTCTTGTACAACACAAAGCAAATAACATAAATATCTTTGTACATATAGAAATTATCTGTAAACATTTATTACTTGCCATCATAATTAAGAGCATGAACATTAAATAGCATAACATATTGTTCAACTAAGTACACAGCGGAAATCTCCTATATCATTACTTTTTGCAGGTTATTAACTCTTAGCCAATAAAAAAGGAAAATGACTTGCAAATAAAACTGTCCAGTTGCAACCTGTTGCTTAATAGCTTCTATATAAATCTACTTATATATCATCAGTTTATATATATATCACTTATAACCTTCAGTTTACATATGAACACTGAACAACTTTAACTAAAAGAAGAAAAAAAACTGTAAACAAGCAGAGATATAGAAACAGAAAAGAAGAATAGAGGGGAGCTTCAGGAAAGTTCATTTGCAAGTATCTTCTTCAACACTTTCTGTTCAACAGTTTTTGATAAGTGAGTAAACAAAACTAATTTTCAAATTTTAGCTTGCATATTTTTCTCAGTGATATATGTTGATGAAGTTTAAAATATACTGTTCTGTATACATGTTGTTTGCACTGGAAGTTTGCATAACTATTATTGATCAGTACTTCAAGTTGTGGTATCAGTACTTCAAGTTTAAACAGATCTTAGTCATATAACCATTTAAAAGTTGTATTGAATAAATTTGAGTTTGTTTATATGAAACAAGCCTGCAAACATGTTTAAGATTTAACAGTATGATACTAATACTGTATTATCCAACTTCAGGTAAACAAGAAATTAAAGTGCAAATTCAAATGTTTAAATTTGAAAATTCAATAACATATTTAGATTTCATACAAGTAATTATGATTTTTAACATAAAAATTATGATTTTTATGCAAAAATATGAAGAGCAGTTTCGAAATAAAATAAAAATGGGTTTTTGTAAATTGTGGGTAATAGAGTTAATTTTAATTCCTGGAATTTGGCATGAAGCAAGATTAAAGAGGTATTAACACTAGAAAAATGTCTAATTATTTTTCGAATTCATAGATTTTGAGTTTGAATCATAAATAGGGTTTAAACCCATTTTTTTTAAAGCTCTGTAAAAAAATTGATTTCGGCTCCAATTTGAAATCGAGTGAAGCGCGACTGTAGGTGAAGCTAGGTGGAGATGCAGGCGACGTCTTGGTGAATTTTCATCACCTCTGGTGATGTGTGGTGGCCACGCGATCGTTTTGACAATGGCGTAGCTGGTGTTGTTTTTGAGCAACAGGTCGAATTCTTCATTTCGACTAGTAATTGGATTTTGGGCTTCGAATTCACTTAGGTGGTTCATTTGTGGTGTGTGGGGACTGTAGAGAGTCGCTGCAGGGGAGGCAGACCACCGTGCACGTGCACGGTGGTGAAGTGGGGTTCGAGGATCAGTAAGTGCGGCGTGCTCGAGACATTTGTGAGGACGCTTCGAGTAATTCACGTGTTTTCTCCGAGTCGCGTGCGAGAGTGATTTCAGATAAGCGTTTACAACTTAATTTTTAACATAAAAAAAAGAGAGAAGAAGAAAAGAACTGGAGAGAAGAAGAAAGGGAAGGGGAGAGCACGGGTGAGACGCGGGGAAACTCGGGGTTTTCTCGAGTATGGTACGATTGCGTCTCGGTGTTTTCAAAGTCTCGTAATGATTTTCTTGTACAGGCTTATAACTAAGTTCAATAAACAAATGTTAATTAATTAAGCTAGTGTTTTAATTAAAGCTTGATTTAAGTAAAATATAAAGGTAGAAGATTGGTCAGTAAATAGTTGGAAAGTTGATTAAAATGTATACTTGAATTTTTAAATTAATAACTTTATGTTGAATTTGAAATAAAAATTTAATCATAGGTTAAATCCATTAAAATCTCAAGAACATAAGTTTATCGTTAAAAAGTTAATTAGTGAATGAAGGTTAACATACGAGATTAATTAAAGATATTACATTTTAATTAAATTGATAAATAAAGTAATTTGTGATAATTAAATAATTAATTCATTTTAATAATTAATAATTAAGAATCAACTAATTATTTGATTAATTGAGTAATAGTTAATGAATAGATGTTAATTAATTAAATAATTAATTAAAGGTTAGATAATTTAAAAATTACTAATTAATTTATTAACTAATTAATTAATTGATCATTAATCAGCTAATAAATCAGTAATTAATTTACAGAATAAAATAGTTTATTCTTAAGCAGACAATTTAGTTAAGTAAAACCAAATTGTTTGATATGCATTGATAACTCTGTTTGGTTGACTGTGATATCTGTTGATGATATTCCTGTGATATGTTATGATATATTATGGATATCTGTGATAACTATATAGGATTTACCTGATATAGCTGTTATGTTAATTTCTGATATTTAATTAAATTGTTAAGTTAAATAGACAACTTGGCCCTTAAAATGGCGTTTGGATCCGATGAGACCGGGATCGGAAGAATCAATTTTGATTCTCTGAAAACCACATCGATCCAAATTAAACGATAGGTCATAACTTATAAAATGGAGATCGAGATGGTGTTTCAGAATGCAAGGGTTATCGTCGTTAACTCAGAGGGCGATTCCAAAATGAGTGTAACGAGCTAATGCCTTCGGTTTCGTTCGTACACGGAACGAACTTGTATGGATTGAACGCTTTCAACACATCGTCAGGCGGATGATGAGCATTCTAGGTGATATGTTCTTTAAAGGTAATCGTAGCCTCAAGCCTCAACAACCGGGAATGGCTAAAACAGGGGAGATGCAGCAAGGTTAGGTGGGTCATGCCCAAGTAGGACAAGATTTTCCCCTGTCTAGATGTCCCTTTTTATTTCGGCTTAGTGGGCAGTTGTTGGCCACAACTGCGGGGTTATCTTGTTCGGGACTGTTCCGTAAGGAATGGTTCCGGCCTTGTGTTGCAGGGGATGAAGGAAGTAATCCTCGGTACGGTGATCTAGGCCACGTACTGTGACGGGCGGTACCCCAGTAGCCCTGCCATTGTTGGAAATCCATTTACCCTACGAGACCCTACGGTTTTGATTTGTATTACCCACTTTCGTGGCTAGTAGCTGGAATTTAATGAATGTAACAATTTCGGCTATTTTCTATTTACTTGAAAACCCTAGACACTATTATAATATCACAGAATTTCCTATAAAATGTTTTGGTCAGCGTAAGGTAAAAACTTACCCGTATTTATGTGTGGGGAGTCTTACGTGATACCTTTATTTTCAAAAGATTTTCAAAGTTAAGCAACTTTAACCTGTTTACTCATACCAGATCCATGTCTGACCCAGAGTTTATATTTTGTGTTTTCATAAACTCTTGGGTACTCAAATTTTTACGAGTAGCCAAGTGATAGGTATCAAGAAGTGTTGCTTTTCTGGAGGAGCTATTTTGGGAGAAGACCAGACGTATGTATCTATATATGTAGTTCTACTGTGTAGTTAGTGATGCTGTATTTTGGATGTATGTATGGTCATGTATGCATATGACAGTCCTGTTATATTGTATTGTACGACTCCAATGTATGTATAACTATGTAATAGATATGTGATGTATTATATTTTGTTCCATTCCGCTGTGAGATTCTGATGTTGTTGTTCTTTCTTTCTATTCTTTTCTATTTCTATCCCTTTCTTTCTTAATGATGAAACGTCTTTCTGGAGTTGAGAAAGGCAGGTCATCACAAACATCATACATGACTCAACACATGCAACTTAAGCAGATAGCATAGCTTCAGGAACGACTTAAGCGACATAGGACTTAAGAAGATAGCATACTTCGTGCGACATAAGAAATCAGCCTTCATGCGACATAAGAACAATGCGGCCTAACTGAGCGATTTAAATTAGCCTTCATGCGACATAAGAAACCAGCGACTTATAGAAATGCGGCATCAGTGAACGGCTTAAGGAAATGCGGCATAAGTGAACGGCTTAAGGAAATGCGGCCTACGTCTTACGACTTAAGGAATGCGGCATAAGTTTGAGCGACTTAAGGCATATGTTGGTTGCGACATAAGATTGAGCGATATATGTTGGTTGAGCGACTTAAGGGATATTACTCGCTTATCATACGCTACATCATCTGACATGCGACTTAAAGATGGTTGGGGCAAGGATGGTTGGGGCGACTTAAGGTTGAGCGACTTAAGGCCGTTGAGCGACTTAGGCGACATAACTCGGAAATCATCGTTGAGCGACTTATCATGGTGCGCTGCATCACTTAACACATTTTAAAACAACTTCAATTCGTTTTAATTCTATTTAAAATATCACTTCCTAAAACATTTCTTTAATATATTATTCACTATCCAAAATCGTGAATATAAATCGTTTATCAAATTCAACACTTCTACACATTTTATTTAAAGGATTATCCACTGTCCAAAATCGTGTATATACTTCCTTTAATAAGCTATAATAATTAACTTATCAAAATAAGTCGATTTCGGAATTATAAGACAAGGTTTATAAATTCCATTTATATTTTATAACAACTACAACTTATGAAATCCCTTAATTAACAAATTCTATTAACTTCTCATTTAAATGCCAAAATCCAATTTTCAAGTTAATTACTTATAAATCTTTTATTTTACAAAATCTATTCATTTTATGACTTCACAATTTATAAATCTATAAATTTCATTCACTTATTAAATCAATTTATAATTTATTTTAACACTTATAAAAATTCATTTTATAATTCCAATATTTTAATTTATAAATATCAATCTTATAAACCTTTTTTATAAACCGTTTATAATAATTCCAAAAATCTCAATTTACACTATTTTATAAAATTCATTAACTCCATATTTCAAAAATCAATTTTCAACTATATTTCTTAAAAATCATAATTTCTATAACATTAAAATTTTAACGTTTATTTAATTAAAATGAATCAATTCCAAAATTTAATAAAACGTATACTTTCAAAAATCACTTTAAAAATCCTTTTAAATTCAAAAACATTACTTTAACATTTTTAAAACTCAAAAATTGGCCCAATGCTGCAACAACGCTAAATATAACAATCATGGCATCCAAAACATCATATATCATATGATAACAGAATATATCACAATATTTGTAAATAAATCAATACAGGTAAGGAATCTAGTTGGATCCCTCCAACCTGTTTCCCTGCATCCACAGATGTTAGCACAATACCAATTCCATTTCGAGAAGGAATATCGTGGTATATGGGTTCACATAAAATATTATCCGCTATTATGCGGCGCAATAGGGTCTCACCCGCTATATAATGCGGGAAAATCAACTCTAAGTACATATATAATACCAATTCCACTTCAAGATGGAATATCGCGGTATATCTATTTAATAAATAACGTCCACTTAATATATGGCGTATAGGGTCTATTTCAAAAGAATAGATACTAATTTATCATCCAAGCATAAAATCAAACAACTTTAAATTTAACTATTTTAAAATTTAAATCGAAACAATTTCGATCGAGTGAGAAGTTCTCACCTTGTTTCAATAATGGTTCCAGCGTTTTATTTCGAATAATATTAAACGCGCATTTAATTTTACCCAAAATTTACACTAGCTCCAATCAACTCCAATCCAGTTCCATCGCGTAGTGTTTGCTAATACGGTTCCAACGCAAGTTGTTTTGTAAATTTTTGACCTCGTATGAAAGAGTTATTGCATTTTAAAGTTTACACGATTTAAATATAAATAATATTTACAATTTCTTTTATATGTTCCAAACCCTTATTAAATCCGGTCGTAGATTTCAAGTGCATAGATCGTGGCCGCATGTTCCTTCTTCTACCTCCATCAGTAAAACGCGACCGAAACTTGAACTCAAGCCGCTATAAATTCGCGAATTTTCGAGTCAGATACCGTCGACTTCACGTTGATCGAACAACACCGTCACGAAGGCAACACCCTTACGCGCCATCGCCCTGAAAATCACCAAGCTTGGTCGTCTCCTCTGACATGATGCCGAGCTCGAACGTGATGCTTCAAACTGAAATTGATGTCTATCTACTACCCCGATCTCGATCGTAGCCATTCACATTATAGATCTTGATGCCCTCTTTGATTTTGTGCTTGAAAACTTTTCATAAAAGTGGATGGATTTGAAGATACTAGAGGAAGAAGATGGAGTTTTTTTCGGCCATTAAAATGTTAGGTGGCGGCTGTATCGTTTTGACCTAGAGTTTGATTATTTTTGCAAAAGTGAATATTTGAGGTCCTTTTATAGAAAAATGGCAACACGCACTATTCATCCAAAATTTTCCGAACTCCAAACGAAGCGTGCCGCCTGGCATTCATAATGTTTTACCCCCATTTCGAACGCAATGAAATATATATCGGGAGCCAGTTCGATCAAATTTGGAAGATAGGTTTTTGACTCGAATTATTTAAATTTAAAATTTACTCAAACCGATTTCTACGCGTTTTAGCTTGCCCCGGACAAACCGTAAATCCGATTGACACGAATTTTGAAACCATACGATAATATAACATTACTGATTCGATGAAACTAGTTTCGTCGAAATCCAAGACGTTTTAAAAATGACTATTTTAACTCGTTAATTAAATATTAAAATATTCAATTTCCCCAAATTAACTTTTAATCCAATTTTAAAAGTTCTTAACATCATTCTAACTCCAATATGATTAAATACAACTTTATAAATCAAATTTAATCACATTAAACCCAATTTCCAATTATTTTTGCAATTTCATATATTAATTTATCGAGTTTATTATCCAATTAAATTCTTATATTCAAAATAAAATTTATTCAGCTTATTAAATTTACTTATTAATATTTAGAATCAATTAAATATAAGAATTTCAAATGACAGAAATTCTGGGTCGTTACACCAGGAATTTATAATGTTACACCCTTATTTCGGATGCAATGTAAAAGGTTTCGAGTGCTAGTTCGATCGTATGGAGAAGATAGCTTTTTGGATCAGTTATTATATTGAATTTTCGATATAAATCTCAACGCGTTTAGTTATCGTACGCTCACACAACAACTCCGATCAATACGAAATTAAAATTCCAATAATAATTCGATATTACGGATCCAATGGAACTGGTTTCGTCGAATTCCGAGACTGTGCCTCGGAAGGCTATTTTTAAACTTAATTTAAACTATAAAATTTTAAAACTGCACAAACCACTGCTAATTTCAATCTTACAACTTTTATTATCCTCGGTACTTTTACGAAAATTTTCGGTAAATTTTGGAAATTGCAAAAGCTCCTCCGTAAAGGTTCATATTTCCATTAAATTGCCAAGTCAGAAAAAGTCTTGAAATCCATTAATTTTTTTTTCAAAAACAAACCGTTCCAACTTGATTTCAGATTCATTTAATTTCTTAACTTTTCCAAAATCCGATGGTTGCACTTTTCTAGTTCAATTCCTACATTTACATTTCAATTTAGAAATTGACTTTTCGTTAACAATTTTTTTTCAAAAATGTTCAAAATTTTACTAACTTCCAAAATTTACGGAATTTTTTGGCAGAGTCTCCCTTGTACGGAAGAGCTTTTGCAATATCACAATAGATATAAATATTTATACATCGACCCACATGGTCAAAAAACAGAAAAACAGTTCATATTTCCTATTTTTATTGCGTAGGCGTACCTTTTTAGCATTTTTAGGCAAAGCAGTTATTTATTAGCATTTTAGCGTGATCAAATCCAGCCAACTATAGCCCCGGTACCTGTACTTACTCAATTTAAATATGTAAGTGACATACATAGGAAATTCATTTACATTTCACTAATTTTCAATAGAAAACACATAGTTTTCATAAGCAATGCAATCAAAATAATTCCTATAAGAAATTTATAAGGTTTCGATACAAATTTTAATTGCTTACAACCAATTCACAATAGTTCACTTTCAATTAAAATTCAATTACATAGCTTTCCATATCAATTCAATTCCATATGAATTTCTATACAATCAACTAACAATAATCTAACAATCAATGTATATCCGATATAACCAAATTCACTCAATTTACTTTACTTTACATTCAATTTGGTTCAACACATTTTAATTTCCAATTGGTTTAATATCTAATTGACTTCCATTCAATTTTTCAATTTTTTTCTTTTCAACTTCATTAGCTTATAATGAATTAACACTTACATTCATTTTTATATCAATTTATTTACATTCGATTGATTAATATTCAATCCATTTATTAATTCAATTGCTAATTCATTTAACAAATAAGGTTGAATTTCATTTATATAACTCAAGTTCACATCCATTTAATTCACTTTATTATTTTACTTCGATACCAAAATCAACTTCATTTAACATCACTTAAGTTATATTCCATTTCAAACATCATTTGTTTAACTTAACTTAAATTTCCATTCATAAATCCAATTCAGATTCCAATTCTAAAGTAAATTCTATTTAACTTTTACCAAAGTCAAATTTCTTCACTTATTCAAATTCATATCTCATTTTTCTTAACAAAATAGTTTAACCATTTTATCATTTGTTTTACTTTCATATATTACATTGGATTTCCAATTCTATATGAACACAATTTACTTTCAAAAAAAATTGTGACGACCTGGAATTTTCGAGCATTTAAAATTGGAATATTTAATTGATTTTAAATACTCAATAGAGTAATTTTAACTTGAATTACGAATATCACAATTTATTTGATAATTGAATTATTAAATTAAATATGTGAAGTTGGGTAAATTGTTGATTCTGGAGTTTTAAGCCTATTAAAAATAATTTAAAGGCTTGAAAAATTTATATTGATAGTACCGAGGATAATAAAAGTTGTAAGATTGAAATTTTCGTAAATTTTGGAAGATTTTGGAAGTTAGTAAAATAAAAGTTGGATAATTGAATGGAAGTTAGTAAAATTTTGACTAGAAAAGCTCCTCCGTACAAGGGAGACTCTGCCAAAAATTTTCGTAAATTTTGGAAGTTAGTAAAATTTTGAACATTTTTGAAAAAAATTTGTTAACGAAAAGTCAATTTCTAAATTGAAATGAAAATGTAGGAATTGAACTAGAAAAGTGCAACCATCGGATTTTGGAAAAGTTAAGAAATTAAATGAATCTCAAATCAAGTTGGAACGGTTTGTTTTTGAAAAAAAATTAATGGATTTCAAGACTTTTTCTGACTTGGCAATTTCGAGGACGAAATTCTTTTAAGGGGGAAGTTTGTAAATAATTCCTGTCATTTGAAATTCATATATTTAATTGATTTTAAATATTAACAAGTAAATTTTATAAGTTGAATAAATTATATTTCGAATATCTAGATTAAATTAGATAATTAAATCGATAATTAAATATTTGAAATTACAGAAATAATTGGAAATCGGGTTTAATGTGATTAAAAATTGATTTTTTAAAGTTGTATTAAATCATATTGGAGTAAGAATGATGTTATAGAACTTTTAAAATCGAATTAAAAGTTAATTTGTGGAAATTGAATATTTTAATATTTAATTAACGAGTAAAAATAGTCATTTTTCAAATAGTCTCAGATCTCGACGAAACAAGTTTCATTGGATCCATAATGTTAAATTATTGTAAGATTTCAAATTTCGTGTCAATTGGATTTAGGGTTTGTCCAGGGCAAGCTAAAATGCGCTGAAATCGGTTTAAGTGAATTTTAAATTTAAATAGTCGATTTGAAAACCTATCTTCCAAATACGATATAATTGACTCCCGATATATATTCCGTTGCGTTTGGAATAGGGATAAAACATTATAAATGTCAGGCGGCACGCTTCGTTTGGAGTTCGGGAATTTTTTGGGTGAATGGTGTTTTGGAATTTTTTATATAAGGACGTTATTATTCACTATTTTCATTAAAAACCTAGCTTGGGTTTCAGGCCGCCACCAACAGTATCAATGGCCAAAAATATTCATTTCTTCTCCTCTTAATCTCTTCCATTCCACTTAATATTATTGAAAACTTTCTGAAGCAAATTGAAGAGCTTCGCGAGATCTTCAGATCCATACGGTTTTGATTATCATCGGAACATTGTGGTGGTCGCTAGACGGCCGCGTTTGCCTACCGGTCATGCACGTGTTTCGAAGCATATAAGCAACCGAGTTGATCGTGGCTAAGGACGTGGGGGCGTAGTTTGATGGCGCACGTCCTGGTGGTGTTCGATCGTCTCCTCGACGTCGCTAGTGGCCACGACAATTCAATAAGCAAGGGCGGCCAGGGTTTGTTCAAACGTGATTACCTGTTGGAGGAGAAGCAAAATGCAGCGGCCCAGATTTTCTATAGCAAAAGGAACGGCCGAGATTTAGGTTGAAAATTAAAATAAGTTTGTGATTAATTTATATATTTTAAATTCATTCAATCTTTAAAACGCTATAACTTTTTAATATGAGGTCCATTTTGCACGAAACGACTTGCGTTGGAATCGTATAGACGAATACTACGCGATGGAACTGGATTGGAGTTGATTTGAGCTAGTGTGAATTTTGGGTAAAATTAAACGGTCGTTTAATTTTATTCGGAATAAAACACTACAACCGTTATTGGAAGCAAGGTGAGAAATTCTCACTCAATGGAATTTATTTCGATTTAAATTTTAAATAGTTAAATTTAAAATTGCTTGATTGTGTGATCGAAGATGACTGCTATCTGTTGTATTGAAATAGACCGCTATACGCCGCATATTAAGAGGAGGTTATTTTATTTAACACATATACCGTGATATTCCACCTTGAAGTGGAATTGGTATAATATATGTACTTAGAGTTGATTTAACGCATTATATAGCGGATGAGACCCTATTGCGCTGCATAATAGCGGATAATATTTTATATAAACCCGTGTACCGCGATATCCCGTCTTGAAACGGGAATGGTATTGTGCGAACAAATAAAATTTAGCCTAATATTTTTGGTATCGTTGGATACCGGAAATAAATAAAAGAATTTGATTTTTGAAAATTTAGGTTGAAAGTTATATTAAAATTTATTTTTGAGAATTGGATAAATTTAAAAGAATAAATTCTAAAATAATAAAGTTTTATTTTTAATCTTATTGAATAAAATTTCAAAATATGGGAAAAGCTTTAATAAATGGATTTCGGGTAATATTATTTAAAAGTTGAAGAAATTATTAAAAATACGGATTTTAAAGAGTTTGAAAAATAAAAGAATTTGTTTTCTTTAAAAGGGATTTATTTTTAAAAGGAAATAAAATTTGAAATCCATTTGGGAATTGATTTTTGGTAATTGAATTTAAATCTATTGAAAATCCATTTTGAAATTTATTTGGTGTTTTGAAAAGAATTTGGAATCAATTTGAAAATTGATTTGGGGTTTAGTAGAAATTGATTTCAATTTGAGATTTGAATAAATTCACTTGGTGTTTAATTTCTTGGAAAATCAATATGGAGCTTGATTTGGTTGTTTTTGAAATCAATTGAAAAATTGAATTGTTATTGAAAGTGAATATTTGAAATCGATTTGAAAATCGTATAGCAATAGATATTTTGGGAATGTGAATTCACGTGGAATTTATAAAGAAAAGGGAAATTTGTTTAAAAATAAACATTGATTTATACTTGAAGCGTGGAAATAAATTTACGGATTTGGAACGTAAAATTAAAGTAAATTGGTAAGGATTTATTTAATTGGTTTAAATAAATCATTTTGAAAATGAAAGAGTATTCTCCCTGGAAAGTCGAATAAAATTTCTTAATAGCTTTGAAGGATATATACATATATATCTATATAAAATTCTAGAATTGGTTTTGAAAAGGATACCTTGGATAATTTAACTTCTTAAATTGTTTTAAATCCTTTAAGTAAAGATTTATTAAGTTTATTATAGAAATAGTTATTTCTAAGATTTAATCAATAATTGTTTTAGAAAATAGTTATTTAAGTAGATAAACTCTACCTACTAAATTTTATTTTGAAAATTAGTTTGGACTTAAGTTATATGTAGTATTGGTACAATATTTTTATAACTAATATTTTAAGTAAAGTTTTTAATGAAAAATAGTTTATTTCAAAGTGTTTTCCCGATATATTTTGGATAATGTTATAAATTATTTTAAAGTATTTGAACTCGGCAGATTTCCAGTGAAAATGAATAAATATTTGGAAATGTTTCCGTGTAAGGAAAATGATTTGAAATTTGTTTTCAAAATTAGAAAAGATGAAAAGTAATCTAAAATTTGTTTTCAAATGGTTGAAGAGTGGAAAAATCTATCTTGTAAAGATGTTTTTGGAAAATAAATAATTTGAGAAATTATTTGGAATTTGGTGATGTTGTGCGTATCTATTGATAGTTAAATAACCGACTATCAATATTTACCTTTAAATGGGTGTTTGTTGTGATTTGTTTGAATTTGAATGCTACACTTATTTTAAAATAAGCGCCCATTATTCGGTTTAGCCGGGAGAGGAACTTTGGGTCATGAATCTCATTCCGAATAGTGATATGTCGTAATGGATAGCATTTGAAGACCGATGTTGAAGACCAGATATTTTCAGAAACAGAAGGATTACCATCGAATGTCTCTACATCGGCTGATCTCCGATATAGAGATTTTATCACCCTTTGTGATGGGAATTCCGGACGTGATTAGTGAATATTCGAATTTCAAGGGCTTCTTTTGGAAGTGCCTTCAGTTCCGTTCGATCCCGGAGCGGACTTGTATGGATGTATGTATGACGTTGCAATTTGAGATGTAAAGTTGGTTTCTATCAAATACATTTCTGTTGGTGGTGGAGAATTTATTCTCTTAGCTTATCACCCTTCTCTGAGACGTACCAGCTTAGAGTATGTAGTTGATGGATACTAGTGATACATTCCCAATTTGGTAATGTGGCATACGAAGCATTGTTGATCATTTGTTGATCAAAGCATAGCTTTTGTGAAAAGCGTAGCTTTGTGGACGAGACTTCGTCGGACCTCACACCCCGGTAATGGTCAAAACAAGAAAGATGCAGCAAGGTTATATGGAGTAGCGCCCCTTAGGGTATGTGCATTTCCTTCTGGATAGAAGTGGTATCATGGTATGGAGCCCAAATGCTTAACTTATGTGGATGTCGCAAATATATATGACTTTGTGATTGTTGTTGGTTGAGGATCCTCGAATAAAGGTTGTTTGCACCCGGGGGATGGAATACTCGTGTCAGTAGTTACCTACTTTTGCAGAGGTAACCCGGCCTTGTGTTGGCAGAGATCTGGTTAGGTTCTCGGGGCATCCCGCCAGAGGCGTTTCCATGTAGCATTAGGAAGTTCCTTAGCCTGACCATTTGTTGGAAAATCCAAAGAAACAATACGAGCCTTGTACGGTTTTACTTGTACAACCTGCCATGGAATGTGGCGGTAACCTGCTATTGAACATGGTAGCTATATTAGGCATACGATAAAGGTTGTATGTTGGCAAAGATTCATATTATACTTTCGAAATGTTTTCCTGCACTTTGCACTTATAGTAATAATATCAAATAAATTTTTCTGCGTATCAAGCATGTTTGACTATCATAAGGAGAAATCTCCTCCTATTCTGTGTTTGCATTGTGTGTTTGTGCGGGAGGCCTTATGGTAGTTTCATTTTCCAAAAGCATTGCGGATCTATCTTAAAATATTTCTTTGTTTGTTTTAAGATAAATTGTTTTAAGTTCTCACACCAGTAACATGACTGACCTAGAGTTTATTGTTCCCTTCCTAAACTCTGGATGCCCACCAATTTTCACACGGGAAGTCTAGAGTCAGGTTATCAGGTTATTCTGGAATTCAGGAGTTGTTGTGGAGCTCAGGAGGCGAGATGGTTGGCGAAACGTAACACTTGTATATGATATTATCTCTTCCGTTGTGTATTTAGTTTTGAGGGAAGGTTTATGTAACTATCCATTATTGTGTTGTGTTGTATATTGACTCTGATGATGTAATGTATAAAATATACAGTTCTTTTGATTTAAAAGATTATTCATTTATCTAATATATGTTGTTCCACTGCGATTGTGAGAATCTGATATTGTTTCTGCTGCTTCTTCTTTCTTTCTTCTTCTACTTCTTCTTCTTTAACCCTAACAATTCGGGTTTCCAACCTTCGATTGTTCGGCAGTTGACACAGTGGACGTATTAGTGTCAATTTTCGAAAGTCGAAAATAGCGAAACATTACACAAACTCTATTTTATTCTGTAAATTATTAAAATATCTCATACTATATTGTACACTTTTTCCTTCACTAAAATTTTTCCCATGGGGTTTTTCTTAGTAAGGTTTTAATGAGGCATTAGTTTGATCCAGAAGTATCAAACTTCAAGAAATGAGAAAATAAGATATGTCATTGTGCTTTTTTTTCCTTCACTAAGATTTTTCCCATTGGTTTTTTCTTAGTAAGGGTTTTAATGAGGTATTATATTGATCCTGAAGTATCAAACTCTTAGAAGGAATATCATTGTATGATATCTATGATCTCAAGTTGCACTCTTTTCCTCATTCAAGGTTTTTCCATTAGGTTTTCCTAATAGTGTTTTTTTTAACGAGGCAACGGATAATATCTAGATAGACTGAACGAATAAGTGCAAGCAAGATAACAACGAGGGGGAGCAATCATCATACACATTATAAAAGAGACAATTTCAAATTATCAGAGGATTCAAGGTTTTGAATATTCAAGAGGGAGTGTTATAATATAAATTGTGAATATGCTATATACTGTTTTGTAATTAGTCCCACAACATGGGATTAGTTCTATCCCAAGCTCCTAGGCCTTTATATAAAGGTGCTAATGTAATGAAAATAGATTACTAATCTCTGAATGGATAAAATTGTTCTCTCTAATGGCTTCTGCTTTCTTTATTTTATATCATTTTTTCCGTTTTTAATAATAATTATGTTGTTTGATACTTCGTTATTTTCTTAAGGCATTATAGTAATTTTATTTATTACAATATGTTATCTGTTGATTGTTTTATTTATTTGGTATATTGGACCGTTTAAAATCTTATTCCCATTATACTTTTAACTTTTATTTGAATTGAAACTCTTAGAACATTTGTATGCAAATCAGGGTATTATCATCCCATTGTTTATGCTCTTTCTTTTGAAAATTATAATTATATACGTGGATCCACTTTCACATGTAAAAAGAAAACAAGAAAAAAAGCATAAAAGAAGCTTTCCATCATTCACTTTTTATTAACATTAAGGATAAATTACAGAATATATAAATGAATGAAATAGCAATAACTGCAAGAAAAATAATTGTAAATATTAAGTTATGGTTACTTTTTATTAACTTTTAGGCGGTAACATCCATTGTTTTAGGAATTAAATATGCTTAAATTGATTACACGTTATCCCACCATCTCACTTAATATTTAGTGACTTTAAGGTATGAAAGCACGTATGCGAAGTCGAATATTAAAATTTTATTTTAATGACGTTTATATCTTACATAATGGATATGCAAAGATACCTTAATAATCTAAAAGAAAATTTTTGTACTCTCATACCTTTCCAACTCATAAGAATGCCAATGGAAACATGTATCACACCTATAACTGTGCTACCTCCATCTTGAATTTTGTTATCACAAACTACATAATAATGGTATGTATCATAAATTTGTACATAACACTGTTAGTAACACTACAATAAAGACGAAGTGGAAATGTGGCTTGGGTTCTGCTAAAAAGACCCACGTTCGATTTTTACCATGCGCTTCTCCATCCTTTATAAATTTACCTAGGGTTATGTGGCTTGGATCAGCGGACGGCTTTACTTATCCTCCTCAGAAGTTTACTGGCCCGCCGGGTTCTTCTGGGTTTTCACAAAAAACACTATGACAAAAGCATACTTCATCTGCGACTCAATGTATAACAATTTCCAAAGAAAAATTTGAAACACAACTTATGTGTTTATGGCTACTTATTTTTTTTTAAATTGTAGATTTATAAGCCTGTACGTATATATGAGAACAATTTGAAGCAATAAAAAATTAGTATTGGAAAAAGAATTGTATATTAGTATAAAATTTAAAAGAATGGATAAAAAAGATAAAATTTTATTTTAACATTCTACGAATAAATCAGATAACAAAAATATTTTAATAGTCCTATTCTTCATAACAAGAATTTAAATATCACATTATTATTGTACCTTTTGACTTAGTCTCCCGTTTGGATTACTTCTCTTTTATAAGTCATTCTTCAAATGAACAAATTCAAAAAGGTTCTCGCTCTTTCTCTCAGTAGAAATCCCAGTAAATTGCTAAATTTTATTTTACACAAAATTCCACGCTATTTCTCCTTCCTCTATATATTATAATTGAAATAATTTAAGGGTATACAAATACCCGAGTTTCCTTTTTTTATTGGACTTCAATTATCGAGTTTATTTTTCTTTTTCTACAAATACTAGGGAAGAATGTGACACATACATGAATTACTTCAGATTATATTTTTGAATGAATTCTAAATCGTATCACTAATTTTTCTATAGAAATCTAAACAAAAATATATTTTTTCCCTTTCGAATCTTCAAAATGATCTGAACCACTACAAAAGGTATGTATATATCATGGTTATCTACTTGATCTATACATATCTGTTAATCGTGCAATAAATATGTGTTGTAACACAATCATATTAATTAAGTAACTATAAAAAATATGACTAAAACATACCTTTTTCCCTTACCTATGGTACGAAATGCTTTCACAAGTTCACCTCTGGTGTCCCATTCTTCAATTTCCCAATCATGATATTAACAAATTCCTCAAAGTATATTGCACCACTGCCATCTTTGTCCACGTCAGTAATCAATTGGTTGATTTGCTACAATTACAAACATAAAATCAAAATTGATCATGTAATACATCAGGTACAAAAATAAAATCAGAATTATAATGTCAATTTCGAAACATGACTTTCCTTAGCTAAAAAACAAACCTGATCATTCATCTCAAACCCCATTACCCTACAAAAACAAGTATGTATTTTCTTCAGAATGAAAATAGTCAGAAAAGAGAAGAAAATGGAAAAAATAAGTGGTAGTTACTAATTAGTACCTCATGACAAAATTCAACTCTTTTGCATTAATTGTGCCTTTTTGAAAATGGAAACAGTGTTATGAATGGCGAAGGAGATAGTATAGATTACAAACTAATAAAGTAACGTCATAACATGTACACACCATAACCATCTATATGAAATTGAAATTTATCAAATGCTTCCTCCATTTTTAGCTTCTTCTATGGTGCTAAGCCATGATGGCATCCTCAAGGCTTCTCTCTCTTGATGCATTAATACTATCCTTCCTGATACAAAAAGAAAAATAAAAATAGATCGGTAAGAATTATATATTATGCGCTTAATTTCATACTTTCAAAAAACAGAATCAAGAACTACAGCAATTGTTGATAATGAAAATTGTATAATAATAGCAACCGTATTCCATATGTTGAGTATTTGGTCAATTAACGTTTGCAGTGTTTCCTTTGATAAAAAAGGAAATGTACCCCATCTTGAAACCCATCTTACTATAGAATGAAAGGTTTCAACATTTTCTTACTAAAATTACAAGGAATTATATTACTAATGTAACGTGTTTGCACAAAATTTGGACAAACACCTCTAAGTTCAATTTTGGTTAGGCCACGTTAGAGTTGAATGATTTGGAGTGTTTAATGTATCAACACGTTAAAGGATAATTTTTGCAGTCACAGACAATTTGCAAGCTCGAAGTTGGAAAAGCAGTTAAGGAAAGTAAATCACACAGAGTTTTATCGTGGTTCGGCCAGAATGTGCTTACATTCACTGTCCATCTTATTATTCTTACTTTGATTTGATTACAAGTACAAGTTTGTTCAGAGAGAGTGAAAACTTATGGTAGCTAGAGTGATCGAGTCTCGGCAGAGTTTCCCCTCTTTTCTTTCAAAATCCGGTCCCCATTGTTGTTGAGAAGCTCTGGTATTTATAGAGTGGAGTTGTGAAGTATGGAGGAGGAAGATATATCTTTCTGAATCTGGTTCGGCATTTGAGCAGGAGCATTTGGGTCGGGTTTCTTGCCTGGCCTAGTTGTCCTTCCTTATCTTGGCTCGATGCTTCTGCTATGGAGCCTCCTATTTGCCAAACCAAACATTTGGTCTGGCATGCCTGTGTACTGGACCAAATGTTTGGTCCGATGATGGATGTGTTGTGTCAGACCAAATATTTGGTCTGGCACACAGGAGGATGACGGACCAAACATGTGGTACGGCATGCCAGTCCATATGTTTGGATTGGCATTTCAGTAAATGCCAAGCCAAGCATGTGGTTCGGTACTTCTTTCTTCCACGCCTTCGTCTTCTTTTGCCTCATTTTTTCTCTGCTTGCTGGAAAGCCGAGCCAACACTTGCCTCCCAGAGTGTATTGTGTAATTACACGACATGCTTTATTTTGGTTCGGCATCGAGCTTCTACTACCGACCGAGAACTGATGACTGTTCATCTTCCCTTTTTCCCCTTTAAATACATCTCCTTCTCTTCATTCTTCTACTTCTATTTTCTTAACTAAGCTTCTCCACTCTACTTTGGTCATTTGTAATCTAATTTGAGCTTGTTTCGTTGCTTTAATTTGGCTTTTTTCACGTCTTCGTAGCTTGAGGTAAGTTTCCTTAGATTCGATTTTTGGTTCTAGGGTTGTAGGGTTTCGATTTCTCGGTGATTTTAGTGTGATCGTCAGCGATTTCGACTTTGAACTTAAGGGAAGGAAGAAGGCAGTGGGATTTGGTGAAGGAGAATTAGGATTCAAGTACTTCATTCGTCCTAAGTAGAGTCATGCTTTCATCTTACTGCTGAATTAGGTTCGATTCTTGCTTTGCCCTCGTTTAGCTTAAACTAGCATTTTCCATTGTCGCGTGTTAACTTCGACTAAGTTTGCTAGGGTATGATGTGTGTTTCTAGATGGACTGGCCATATGGTTACCACCAAGTGTATTCAGTTCGGTGTTGGGGTGTTAAAATGTCGAACCAATTAGTTTGAGCGCTGTGGTCATTGATATGTCGATCCAGAACGGGAGACATCTTGAGATGTTTAGATTATGATGTCAACTGGGGTAGATGATAGGAGGTTCCCAATGAATGTTTTAACTTCCATTTACAATCTTACTTCTGTTATACATAAGCTTGTCCTTCATTTCTTTGTACATGAATATGTCTTCTAGTCATGAACTTCGTTCTAAGTACATGTCTTCACAGCCCACCGGGGCTGGTCCTTCCTCTTCAGATGTCCCAATCAATCCTCCTAGGAAACCCAATTCTACCAATTCTCTGGTGTAGGGCTATGCTCCTAATCAAACGCTGGTTAGGCCTACAGAGTGCTACCCCAGCGTGCTGACGATAGAAAATCTTAACTCCATAGCCACTACAATCGGGATATCTCGTCGGGACATGATATTACCTAGCCCAGATGATGGGGCCTTCTTTCCCTCAGGTGTGTTGGATCATTGGTATTGATTGCTGACATGAAACAATAATTCACGAATCTACGATACGACAAAATCTGGTCTCAATGACTCAAATTATTCGTATAGTTATACACTTTAACAAGAGTCATCAAATACGTATATAAAGTCTAGTTTAGTGCTTTGTTAAAATCTTTCCTCAAGAATCATCGTTCACATTCAAATAACCTTGCATGCATATTTTAATCAAAATCAAGTTTCCAAAAAATGCATGGAGCAGGGCTCGAACCCGAGTCACTAGTTAAAAGGCAAGTGCTCTAACCAAATGAGCTATAGTAGTTTTTGTTTAACAACAGAATTCAGTCGACTGAATACATTCAGTCAGTCGGCTGAGTCTATGCACTATTGAATTCACATGCACATTTTTGAATTCAGTCGACTGAAGCTTCTATACCAGTCGACTGAACTGTATGTAACAGTCTTTTTTTTTTTAAAAGACACTTCCTTTTTGAATAGCCTTCTTCCTCCCGAAGAGTTACAACCATTGCTATTCATTGAGAACTCTTCACGAGCAGTTGCAACTCCTTAACTACTATATATGCATGAATTTCAAGATCAAATTACTTCACTTACTTGCTTATACTTGAATCATATTTTATGACTTAACTACTCTCTTGAATTCATACATTCATTGCTCATAATCACAATTCTATATCTCTAAAAGCAATTTGAAACTTCCTAATCTTCATATACACACAACTGTACTACAAGTGACAAATCCATGTTATTAGAACACATAAAGTCAAGTTGAAATCCAGTTTGTAAGAAAGTCCTATTCGGTTGCTCAGGCGGTCAAAGTCCTGTTCGGTTGCTCAGGCGGTCGAAGTCCTGTCTGGTTGCTCAGGTGGTCAAGTCCTATTCGATTCCTTAGGCGGTAGAAGTCCTATTCGATTGCTCAGGCGATGTAAACTGATTCCTCCAGGTTAAGTGAGGGTTGCTAGTTTTAATTCCAGAAGTAGTCTGGGACTGGACGTAGAACGGGAGTTTGAACCAGTATAAAAATTCCTAGTGTCATTTTACTTTACTGCTATTATTATTTTCCGCACTGGCTATTTTTATGCTCATATTCCGCATTAGTAGATAACTTAGTTTATATCGCATTGTCACTACATTTACATTATTTACAACTATTGGCCATTTCGATCCTATTGCATAGCCGTCACTTTCATTTGGTATCGGAGCACAAAGCACTTTCAATTGGTATCATAGCACAGAGCACTTTCAAGGTGGATATATGGCATTCAGCAAATACCATTGCATGATGGTGCAATCCCTCTGCTCACCAATTGGATTGCCAGCTTTGTTATTTACTTGAAGGTCACTCCCTTGCAGCTTCAACCGAATTCTTACGCCATCTTGACCTGCTTATACCTAATATTCGTGTAGTGTTATCAGAGAACCCCCACCTACAGGGTGATCAGATATTTATACAATGCGTGGAGCTATCGAAAAACGAGTCCCTTCGTTAGCTTAGAGTCCGCTCACAAGCTTAAGTCCGTCGTTGATCTATACTCCAAGTTTAGCATGTTCAAAAAGGAGTATTTCTTTGTGCGTGGCAATACCGTTTCTCAACATGCTTTCACTTCTGGATGTAAGTTGCCTTTATACTTTTTCTAAGCTTCTTGTCAACTTGGTTCCTTAATGTTCCATATTTTTTCAGGTTGCGTGAAGGTGGCAAAGGACGTGGGCTTGAAAAAGATGGCCAGAGAAATACTAGTTATCCCGAAAGTTGAGAGGGAAGCCTCGTTCCTACTTTGTGACATAGCTCTTCGCTTTTACAACTTGATTGGTCCTGCTCAATCTGCGTACAAGATTAGGCCAAGCTCCACTTGGAAAGCTGCGGGAGCCGGAGGAGATAGGGGAGACGTGGACAAAGGAAAGAGTCTAGAGGAGGACGGTGGTGTGGCTGAACCCCCGAAGAAGTTGAGGCATAAGAAGAGAGCAGTTCACCCTCCCCGCTCGAGGAAATCTCTACGTATTCGGGACGCTCCTTCCCTAAGGAGGGTTCAAATTTGGAGGGAGAGAGTGAGGAGAAGGAAGTATCCAAGGGAGACTTTGAAGAAATGGAATCAAAGGTTCATGCCTCTCTAGAGGTGGAGATTATAATTTGCAATGGCTTGGGCATGGCTCCCTTGAAGAATGCCGAGGGGGTGCGGTAGTGGCCCGAGCAGTTGGAACAACATGAGCCAGTCCCTAGGCCGACTTCGGCCGCTGACCCTTCTCAAGAGAGCGTAGCTTCGAGTGATTTGGGTGGAATACCGCCTCTTCCAGTGCAAAGTGGAGTGGGAGTCGACGAAGCATTCGGGCTTTACCCAGGTACTTTCAATTGTTATATAGATTTCAGAGAATGTGATTTAAAATTAATGAAACGTAAATAAATAAATATATAATATATATTCGAACGCAAAGTATTAGTTTAAGAGTAGAAATATATCTTTTGAAATCAATATACTATTTAAAATAAGAAAGGTAAAAAACGTATATTTAAATAAAATTGAAATTATGAAGTAAAGCATGTTTCATAAATAAAAATGAAATAATGGCTTAAACCATATTTATAAAATAAAATAAAATAAGGGTTTGGACATAAAAATAAATGTTAGTTACAATTGTAAATTTATAAGCTCCGGCACGAATCGGATTTCAACGGTTGAATCTACGGTATTCGAGTATAAGTGATGTACGGATGTCGATTTTCGAACGATGAATTTCTGGTCGTGACATTTTATTTATATTAATAAATAAATATCTATTTAATTTGGAAAATACCAAATTAATTCACAATTTAATTTTAAAAATTAAATTAATTACCAATTTATATTTGGTTTAAAACCGGGAATGTTACAGATTCCCCCCTTAAGAAAATTTCGTCCTCGAAATTTGCTAGACAAGGAGACAATCAAAGAATAGATGGAGGATATTTGCCAGGTCAAACTGAAAATCCATTCTGCATTTGGCTTTTCAAATCAGAATATCAATAATAGATACGAGAATGAACTCATTCCATATCTCACAAGATACTCGGGTCACCAGATCTATAAAGATATACAGGGGCATTGGTTAGTTCGAAAGGATAACTAACCGTTCGTAGAATGTATCTAAATAAAAAAGAACAGATAAATGGATACGCAACTCAGGTCAAAATATCCCAAATATACACTAGCTTGTCCCTCTTCGAACTTGAATTCACACTACTTCTTTAGCACTTTTTTTTTGACAAGTCCCATCCTCCACCTGTTCCTTAATCCAATGAAGCCCGGTTGTCGTGTGTTCTCCTTCCTCTGAGTGGAGCCTTGTCCCAGTATATTCCCCAGGTGGGTGAGACTCTGTCCCGGCCACTTGATCTAGTCTACCCTAAGGTTTTGTAGTAGCTCGTAATGTCCAGGTGTCTTGTGCATTTTGTTTTTATGCTTTCACCATTCCTTTGCTTTAACGCTATTGCTTGTACTGTAGGGAAAAGTAGGAATCCGAAGAGGAATTAAGTGTCTATGCAGCTTGGGCAGTTCAAATAGATGAAAGTGGCTTCCACTTCTTCCAAGATAGTCTTCCAGGAGGAAAAGACCACGCCAGGGAACACTAAAGGGCCCTTGTCAAGCCTGGATAGAGGAGAGTCGTGGGTCGTCTTAGAAACATGCGAGGTCTCCGGATAAGGAAGCCACTTCCCCTGGTTTCCAAACTTCCTCTTACCATCGCCATCACTCCAATGGGTCCTGAAGTGTACGAAGTGGCAGATGATTTAGGGAAGAGCAATGTCGATACGTTTTTCTCGAATTATCAATAGCCGATGCAAAATCCCTTTGAGAGCCATCCCGATATCAATCCTGACTATGCGGGTCGCCATTCGACGGATCTTGACACCGAGTTTCTTCTGCCCCAAAATCCTGTAGTCCGAATCTTGGGTGAGGCACAGATTCTTGACTTTGCCAACTTAATAACGAGGATGGTTCGAATTACGGACGAGACTAGGAAAATCGTAGATTATCAATCTCACTCAGCGAAAGCTAATGTAGAAGTCGGGAGCATCAACATACGATTGTGTTTGGAGGTAGAAGACCTTCGTAAGGCACACAGGGAGAAGGAGGCTAAGCTAGAGGCAGTCGAAGCATCTCGCACATCTGAGATAACGAAGGCCAAGGAGAAAGAAATGAGAGAGGTCATCGATTTATGCAAGACTCAGATTGACATGGTTATCGGTTCAGTGGATGAGGCTAGGCAGAAGGATCTGGAGCGGATCCGTTCTATCATGGGAAAATTAAAGAAATCGAAGGAGGCCTTAGTTGAGCAAAAGAAGTCTCGGGATGAGTAACAAAAGGAAAAAGACTCGTACAAGGATGAGATTGATAAGTTGAAGGCGAAGGAGGCCCATTTGAGAAGGGACAAGGAACTATATATGAACAAGGTGGTGTCTCTCCAGACCGAAGTGGGCAAATCCAGCGACTTTTTTGATACAGTCAACCAGATGCTGAAGGATACTTACTACATGTTCTGGTAATAGAGGAACCTTCAGTGGATGGATGATTATCCTCAGGTGATGGCAGGAATTCATGGCCGACTCATTGAAGAGACTAAGGCTACAGTCGCATGGGAGGAAGGAACCGTATATAGCATCGGGATGGTGAATTTCCAGTTCATAGTGAAGGAGACCAAAGACATCACCAAGGGGTATGAGCTGCTGGCGGAGAACGAGGATGGCTCGGATCTCAAGGGGCTTAGTGATCCACATCACATCGTCGCAGGTATCTCGTCTTTCAACTTTAGCTTTGCTATTACTTTTTTTGGATTACAAACCCTATGATTCTTCACACTTACATCGTGCAGGGACATCTTTAGGGCAGGTCAGGCCTTTAAAGGGGGCTGGTGAGGTGTTGTAGAAAGAGGGGGAGCTTCTCGAGCAATCTAAGCTCACGAAGGACGTAGTTGGAGGGAGTGTGCTGAGTGGCAAGGATGTCCCCTTTCTTAGTCAAGGAGATTTTCTTTTTCCTTTTTGTATGTATTTTTTAGAGGATGTATGGATGTGCTACATATGTATATATAGACAAGAAGCCTTGTAAACGAATATTTCAAGTGTGTAATGTTTAATTTATGTCTTTTGTACGTTTATCTGGAATGACTTTTGCGATGTGTGACTTTCATAGTCTGTTTCATCTATTTGTGAACTGTTTACGACTTGGTTAAATCATTATTGTGTTTAGAGACATAGAAAACCATAAACGCATAGTTATATTCAAGGCCGATCCCGAACGGTAACTACATGGGTTATTGCCCGTATCGCGAGTATTATTCGATTTATCGTTACCGACATGTGTAATGCCGATCGTCAAGTGCAAACTACCCCTAGCTACAACCATACCTTAATCGTGGGGTTTATAATCGGTTCGCAGTTTCTGACGAGCCGAATGCCAATGATGAACTGCCTAGGCTATAAATAATGCCTAATCCATAGCCTATTATTGGTTCATCATTGCCGGCTTGGGGTGTCGATCGTCAGTAATGAACTGCCATGGCTTGTTTCGTGCCCTTTATTATGGCTATCTTACTTTCACTGTTGTCGGCAAGTTTCTACGATTTCTCATAGTAGGAATACTCGTCAGATAAATTAATTAAATGAAAAAATGTTCAAATAAGATAAGTAATGAGAGATACCAATTTAATAGTGTCCAACCGAAATATGTCTACGTCCACTGTCTTTCTTTTATTGCTTCATTTAATACGCTTTTCTTTACAAATCAAGAGAAATAGCGGTGAAGATGTTGGAAATTCCGCGCTTTCCCAAACACCTCTCCATCTACTGTTGACAAGATGTAAGCTCCATTGTGAAGATCCTTATGAACAACAAATGGTCCTTCCCAAACAGATCTAGTGCTCCCAGTCGTGGGAAGACTCGCTTGAGTACCAACTCACCCTCTTGCAGCACTCGAGGCTTCACCCTAGAGTTTCATTATCTTCCCACCTTTTGTCTATGAGCTGCGTATTTAAGGGCAACGTTATTTCTTTTTTCTTCTGTAACGACCCAGAATTTTTATTAATTAAAAATTTGAGTATTTAATTAATTTTAAATATTTATAATTGAATTTATAAGTCAAATAAATTTTTATTTGAATTTTTGGATTTAATTAGATAATTAAAACAATAATTTAATATGTTAAATTATGGAAATAATTAAAAAATTGAGTTAAATATGATTGAAAATAATTTGGAAAATTTTATTTAATCATACTGGAGTTATAGAAATGTTTTAGAACTTTTAAAATCGAATTAAAAGTTAATTTGTGAAAATTGAATATTTTAATATTTTATAATCGACTGTAAAATAGCCAATTTTTGGACAGTCTCAGAATTGAACGAAACCAGTTTCATTGGATCCGTAATAGTTAGTTATTACCGGATTTCAATTTTCGTGTCAATCGGAGCTATCGTTTGATCGTGGCAGCTCGAAACGCATCGAATCGTTTTTAATTTAAATTTGGCGAGTCAAAATAGCCATTTTTCAAAAAGTCTCGGATTTCGACGAAACCAGTTTCATCGGATCCGTAATGTGATATTATTGTAAGGTTTCAAATTTCAAGTCAATTGGATTTACCGTTTGTCCGGTACAAATTAAAACGCCTAGAAATCGATTTAAATCGGTTTAATTTAAATTGAGCGTTTGTAGCCATAACTCGCACATACTTCCGAATTAGCTTCCAAAACCTGTTCCATTGTGTCCGGAACGCGGGATAAACCCTAGGTACGCTGGTTACGGCGTCTAAATCGGAGTTCGGAAAATCCGGGATGAATAGTGTCGTTTGAAATTCTATAAATAGAGACCTTTGCCTTCATTTATAAAAAAAAAAAAATTAACATATGAAACCCTAGCCGCCGTTCACCCTTTGAATGGCCAGTATTGTTCCATTCGATTCTCCTCATTATCTTCTAATCCGTGCAATGATTCAAGAAACATCCAACTACAATCTCGTAGAGGGCAATGAGTACTTCACATCCATACGGATATGATCGAGTTTGGAGTTGCGTAGAGGGAGTGATGTGAGGCCGTTCGTGGCTGTTCTCGTGCGTGCGCACGCAAATCTAGGGGGCCGAGCTCCTCCTCCTTGTAGCCGCAGGTGGGTGATGGGAAGGGCTTCGACATGGAGCTAATAGATCGAGTTATCATTGAGTGCAAAGGGAGAATAATCAAACCCTAGTTAACTAAATTGGGTTCGGCCTCTTCAAATGGTTACTGGAGCTTGCGTGAACATGATGGAAGAAAGGGGGGACGGTGGTGATGAGTTGGAGCAAGATCCTAAGGCTCGGATTTGAAGTGGGTATAAAATAAATTAGTTATGTTATAAATTGTGTATATAAAACGTGTGTAAACTTTGAAAATACATAACTTTTTCATACGAGGTCGAAAAAATGCAAATCCAGTTGCGTTGGAATCGTATGGACGAGCACTACGCGATGGAGTTGGTTTGGAGTCGTTTGGAGTTAGTGAGAATTTCGGGTAAAATTAAACGCGCGTTTAATTTTATTCGAAATAAAAGCTTAAACGGAAATTAAAACCAAGGTGAGAACTTCTCACTCAATCGAATAGATTTCAATTTTATTTTAAATAGTTAGATTTAAAATATTTGAATGCATGTTTGAATGATGACTGTAAATTATTGATTGTTAAAATAGACATTATGCGCCGTTAGTAAGCGGATGTTATTTAATATAAACATATACCGCGAATATTTCATAAACAGTGAAATTGGTATTATATATAATATCAATATATATATATTGGCATATGTATATATTGCAGTTGATTGATTTCCCACATTTTTTGTTTAGCGGATGAGACCCTATTACGCCGTTATTAAGCGGATAATATTTATTAAAAACATGTACCGCGATAATTTCGTACTGGAGCGAAATTGGTATTGTGCTAATGTTTTTGGATGCAGGAAACAGGTTGGAGGGATCCAACTGGATTCCTCAACAGTATTTATTTAATTTCAGATATTTTGATATTTGATGGATTATCATATCGATATATGATATCGTCGTTAGTCGTGATTGACTATTTGGTGTGTAGCATCATTGGACCCAGATTTTGGGATTTTAAAATGGTTTTAAAGTGATTTTTGAAAATATACTATATTTTTGGAAATTGATCCATTATAAATAAATAAACGTTATAACTTTTAAAGTTATAAAATTATGGTTTTTGTGAAATATAGTTAAAAGCTGGTTTTTGAGAAATATGAACCAATGATTTTATAAAATAGTTTAAACTGGATTTTTTAGTTTATTATTATTAGTTTGAATATAAGATTTCTAAAATTTGATTATTTTATAAATCAAGAGAACGGTGAAATTTTAAGGGAATTTAAAGACGTTTAAAAGAATAATATAAATTAATTTATATTAAGAGATTTATAAATGGATATTTATAAATTGAATTATGGACATTATAAAACGAGTTTTTATAAGTGTTTGAATGTAGTGAAAATGAATTTCCTAAATGAATGAAATTTATGAAATTATAAACTGTGAAGTTATAAATGAAATTTTATAAGCAATAGGTTTATAAAATTTATAAAGTTATCGAAAGAATGAATTTTGGATGAATAAACAATCTTATAAGTTAAGATTTATAATTTGGGAAGTTAAATGAACGATTTTGTAAAATAATCGTTTTATAAGTAATTAACTTATAATATGAACTTGTAGTTTATAATTGAGTTATAAACTGGAATAGGTTAATAAAGGAATTTATAAAAAGGGAAGTTTTTATAAATAAATAGAAACTGAATTTATAAACGTTGTTTTATAAATCCGCAAATGACTTATTTTGATAAGTTAATTGTTATAACCTATTAATGGAGTTATATTCACATTTTTAAATAGTGAATAATCCTTTAAAATAAATTGAATAAAAGGATGAAATTTGTTAACGAAGTATGTTCACGATTTTTGAATAGTGAATAACACGTTAAAGAAAATGTTTTAGAATGTGAATGTTTTAAATAGAATTAAAACGATCTAACGATGTTTTAAGATGTGTTGAGATTCGAAACCATAGATTTCAACATTTATTGTTGAAATAGATGTTTCGAGAAATAAAAGGAAATGGTGAACTATAACACTGTTGTTATAGTAAATGATTTCCGAAAGGAAATGTTTGTATAGTATTAGGATTTATATATCTATTTAATTTCGAATCCCTATACTAGTGATTTTGGGTTGTCGTAACGATGTTTTACGCAACATTCGTTTTGGCCCAAATAAATATGTTAAGTGAATGATTTCCTTAAAAGAATGAAAGATATACTTAATTTGATTTAAGTATATTGAATATTTTCTAAGTGTTGAAAATAAAAGAAATTTGTGAATTACTTATGAATAAATAAGTATGGAAACGTTTTCCAATATGAAGTGAATATTTAGAAATTATCTTTTTGAAGATAAATTGAAATGGATAAGTGAAATCGTATATGCATGGATATTTTGAAATATAAATTCATTATGGAATTTATAAGTGAAAAGTGGAATTGGTAAAAAAAAAAAATATTGATTTATTTTTGAAGTGTTGAAACTATATATCTAGTAAAGATATCTTGGAAAATAAATAATTTGGAAAATTATTTGGAATCTGGTGATGTGTGCATATCCATTGATAGTTCAATAGCCGACTATCAATATTTCCCTTTGAATGGGTATTTGATGTGAATTGATTGAATTTGAATGCACACTTATTTTTGAATAAGCGCTCACTATTCGGGTTAACCGGGAAAGGACCATGGGGTCGTATAACCCACTCCGAATATGTGATACGTCGTTGTGAATTGCATTGAAGATCGGTGTTGAAGACCGGTATTTGCGAAAGCGATAGGATGACCTGTCGATTGACTCTGCACCGAGTTGCTCCGGTATTGAGTTCTCCATATGTGATGGTGAATCCGATCAGGATTGTGAATATCCGGATTGCAAGGACTTCTTTGTAAGTGCCTTCGGTTCTGTTCGAGCCCGGAACAGACTTGTATGGATTGTATGCCTGACATTACAAGTTGAGATATAAAGCCGATTTCTTTCAAATATATTTCTGTTGGTGGCTGAGAATTTATTCTTTGCTTAACACCCTTCTTTGAGACGTATGTGCTCAAAGGTTATATAGTTGAAGTTATCAGCGATATATTCCCAATTTGGTAATGTGACATGCTGAGTGATGCTGAAATGATCATTGTGTTGATTATTGTGATAGGATCATTTATTTGATCGTCTATCTTAGTGATCATTGTGTTGATCATTTGTTGACCCAAAGCATGGCTTTTGTATAAAGTATGTTTTTGTGGACGTGACTTCGTCGAGCCTCACACCCCGTGAATGGTCAAAACAGGAAAGAAGCAGCAAGGTTATGAGGGGTAGCACCCTTTAGGATGTGTCCATTTCCTTCTGGAAAAGGGTGGTATCATGGTATGGAGCCCAGATACTTACTCATGTTGAAAACACTTTGTTATGATTGTGTGAATTGATTAGAGAGCGCTCTCGGAAAAAGGTCCCAAAGGACCGGGGGATGGCATATTCGGTCAGTTGTTGCTCAGTTAGGAGTAACCCGGCCTTGTGTTGGTTGAGATCCGGTTTGGTTCTCGGGGATGTCCATCCAGAGGCATTCTCAGTGGCAATGGGAAGTTCCTTGGCCTGACCATTTGTTGGAAATCCAATTCCCAATACGAAACTTGTACGGTATTAGTTGTAGAACCTGCTATTCACTTATGGTGGTCACCACTGTTTGGATAGTAGCTATAGTAGGCATACGATAATGGTCGTATGTTGGCTAAGATTTATATTCTACTTTCGAAATGAATTTGTTATACACTATACACTAATAATAATATCAAATGTTATTTTAAATGCGTATCAAGCATCTTTGACTATCATAAGGAGAAATCTCCTCCGATTCTGCGTTTGCATGTGTGTGTGTGCGGGAGGCCTTATGGTAGTCTCATTTTTAAAAGCATTGTGAATTGATAAAAAAAATATTCCTCTCTTTTGATTTTAAAGTTAAATAAACTGTTTTGAGTTCTCACACCAGTCACATGACTGACTCGGAGTTTATTGTTTTCCTTCCTAAACTCTGGGTGCCCACCAATTTCCACACGGGCAGTTAAGAGTTAGGTTTATCAGGATATTCTGGATATTCTGGAGTTGCTGGAGGCAAGCTGGATGGCATGGCGTATTACTAGTTTATATAGTATTTCTTTTCCGCTGCACTGTTTATTGTTGTATGTTGTTGTACACTCTGATGATTTGATGTAATGTAATATAATGTGATGAAATGTAATAACTGATATAGTTCTTTGTTTAAAGATTTTTCATTTATTATTATATGTTGTTCCGCTGCGAATTGTGAGATTCTGTTGTTGTTCTGTTGTTCCTTTCTGTCCCGTTCTATTTTCTTTTCTGTCTTCTATTTTCAAATTCTCTTTTTCTATTTTTCAAATTTTCTATCTTCTTCCCTTTCTTTCTCTATTTTCTATCTTTTTCTCTCTTCTTTCTTTTCTTTTCTTTTTAAAACCCATAACATCTCGGTTTTTGGCCTTCGATTTCTCGGCAGTCGATAAAGTGAGTGTCGATGTTGAATTTTCGAACAACGAAAATCCGTTACTGTTACATCTTCGATTAGGTTGAGTGACATGTTTATGAGCTCCTCGTTTTCTTCCGGATTGTAGTGCATCAGCGGTGCGAGGGGACAACTGTTTTGACGGGATGCATGGCTTTAGTTCCATATACCAATGCGAATGGTTTGTGCCTGTGTGGTCTTGTAAGAAGTTTGGTAAGCCCATAAAGTAGTAGGCAACTCGTCGACCAATGCTCCCTTAGATTTTTTCTAACTTCTTCTTGATTAATGTTTTTAACACCTTATTTACTTCTTCAACCTATCCATTTGCCTAAGGAAATGCCACAACCGAGAAGCTTTGGGCAATCCCATGTTCATGGCACTAATTGGAGAACTCTTCACTATCATATTAAAGTCCGTTATCTGATATGATCTTCTACGACACCCCATACCAGCACAGGATGTTGCATATTAGGAAGTTCATTACATTGGTAGATGAAATTTTATTCAAAGGCTCCGCTTCCACCTATTTGGTGAAATAATCCACTGGCAGTATAGTCTATTTTTCTGCTCCTCGACTTATAGGGAGTTCCTCGATTAGATCATTTCCCCAAATGGCGAAGGGCCAGGGCTAACCATATGGATCAAACTGGTGGGTGGTAATCTCGGGATTTTGGCGAATATTTGGCATTTGTCACATTTCTTAGCGAACTCGCCGGCGTCCTCATTTAGCGTAGGCCAAAATTACCCATAGTGCAGGATCTTTCTGGCTAGAGTTTGCCCTCCGACGTGGTTGTCGCAACTCCCTTATCGAATGTTGTTAAGGATATCCCTTGCTTCGTTCCCGGCGACACACCTTAGTAGTGGGTTGGAAAAGCCACGATGGTAGAATATGTCGTTCTGGATGGTGCAGCGGGATGACCACCTTAAGATTCTCCTGACTTCATTCTGATCTACTGGTAAGGTTCCTTCTTGTAAATATCTGACGGTGGGGGTCATCCATGTCTCCTCCATGCCCATGATTGGTGTGATTTGCAGACACCCGAAACTTGGTGCAGAATGTCCCATGATGGGTGTTGCCCCCAGCACTGACCCGGTTCTTATGCAAGCTTCTTTGGCGAGGTCATCCGCCTCTTGATTCTCCTCTCGTGGGATGTGTTTTACTACATAGTGGTCTAGTTCGTTGGGGAGGGTTTTGTCCTTTTTAGGTAAGATGCAAGCTTTTGTCTGCGTGTCTGGAATTCCCCAAGGATCTGGTTCATAATTAGTTGTGATCACTGTGATGCATATCGACTTAACTCCTATATCTTTAGTGATTTATAGTCCAACTAACATTGCCTCGTATTTGGCTTCATTATTGGTTGCAGCGAACTCTAGCTTCAGTGCATAGCTTAACTTCCTTCCTTGGGGTGTGATTATTATAACTCCTGCCCCTGAACCGAGCTCGTTCGATGCTCCATCAAGAAACATATTCCATTTGACCATTTCCTCAATTCTTATTGTTGTCTCCTCATCTTGCATTGTGAACTCAGCTATGAAATCAGCCAAGGCTTGCCCTTTAATTGCGGTGCATGGATGGTAAGTGATGTCGTATTGTTTCATCTCGATGCACCACTTTAGTAGGCACCCCAACGTGTCTGGCTTATGCAAGACTTGTCTCAGAGGTTGATATGTTATAAGTCTAGAGGAATGCGACTGAAAGTAATGTCGTAGTTTCCTAGATGCTATGAGCAGAAAGTAGGCCAATTTTTCGATCTTTGGGTGCCTAGCTTCTTCCCCCGTGAATCTCTTGCTAATGAAGTATATAGGTCTTTGGATACGATCATCTTCTCGTACTAATGTGACACTTAGTGTGTGGGAGGATACCGCTAGGTATAGGTAGAGGGTCTCTCCATCTACCAGAGTAGGGAGCACTGACTGCTTCTGTATGTGCTCTAGCAGACTATGGAAAGCTGAGTAGCATTCATCAGTCCATTCAAACTTTCTACTTTTTGAGTGCTTCGAAGAATGGGATGCACTTGTTTGTGGCCTTGGATATAAACCTGCTCAGAGCGACTACTTTCCCATTCAGGCTCTGCATTTCCCTTCGTGTGGCTGGGATTTTGATGTCTTTCAAAGCTTGTACCTTTTCAGGATTTGCCTCTATTTCTCTAGCGTGCATGACGAAACCTAAGAATTTACCCGAAGACACACCAAAAGAGCATTTAAGAGGATTCAGCTTCATTTGGTATCTATGCAATATTTGGAACTTCTCGTCTATGTGGCTTAGATGATCCATTGCTCTTCTCGATTTGACAAGCATGTCATCGACATAGACTTCCACGGAGTGACCAATTTGCTCCTCGAACATCTTATTAACTAAACGTTGATAGGTAGCATCGACATTCTTAAGCCCGAAGGGCGTGGCCTTGTAGCAATATAGTCCTAGATCTGGGATAAAGCTTCTTTGTTCTTGATCCGGAACATGCTTGGGGACCTGGTTGTATCCCGAATACGCATCCATAAATGATAATAACTCATGTCCTGCGGTTCCGTCTACCAGTCGGTCGATTTGGGGCAGAGGAAAATATTCTTTAGGACAAGCATCATTGAGGTTGGAGAAGTCAATGCAGGTTTGTCACATCCCATTATTCTTTTTCACTAAAACCGGGATGGAGATCCATTTTGGATAAATGGCATCGTGGATAAAGCCGTTAGCGAGTGGGTTCTTTACCTCTTCGTTGAGAGCAGTTGACCACTCTATCCCCATGCTTCTTTTATTTTATTTTATTGGGACCTTTGTGGGGTCAATAATGATGGAATAACAGGCTATCACTAGGCAAATTCCCACCATGTCTTCATGAGTCCATGCGAATACATTCAAGTTCTTGCACTCCTATCAGCTGGATCTTCAGATTCTGCTTCAACCGAGAACCTATCTTTAAAAGCCTGGTTTTGTCACGTTTGTCTCTTATCACATGTTCTATAGCCTCCATAGGCTCGGCGTTGACCTCCTCCTCTCTATCTCGGGGGTCCAACTCATTAAATGGGTCGCTAGTATATTCAAGAGGAGGGGTTTTCTTTGATTTCTATGCTTTGATGTTTTTGGCATTGAGGGCGACCTCTACATTTCCCCTTTTTCCTTGCTTTTGTTCTAGCGAAGTTCTATCACGTAGCAATCGTGTGCCGCGTCTTTATCTCCTTTTACTTCTCCCACTCCGCCATTAGTCGAGAATTTCATCTTTATGCACCATGGTGCCAAGACTAGCTAAAAATCTAACAACGTCGGCCTTCCCAAAGATGCGTTGTAGGCATAGTATCCATCCACCAGCAAGAACGTTTGCTTTCGGACAGTTGATCGGGGGTGACTTACTAGCTCAATGAACAAGTCTAGTTGTCCAAGTGGCATCATGACTTCCCAAGTGAACCCGTGTAAGGGCATATTGCACGGAGGTACATCTTTCACTGACAATTTCATCTTGTTGAAGGCATTTTGAACAAAATATTCACTAAGCTTCCTGTATCGACTAAGATGCGAAACACCTCCGCCAGGCCGTTCCTGGTGGACATAACAATGGGATCAGTGTGCGGATATTGCTTCCCAATCAAATCTTCATTGTCGAAGGTTATGTTGGAACTTTCCCTTTATTTTGCGATGCGCCCTTCAACAATAGAATGAACATGTCCTTCCTCGTCCTTCAAGGATTTCCTATGCCTCTTCATTTCAGCCCAACTTTCGCCGACTACATGCGGGCCTCCAGATGTGGTGTAGACGACTATCTTCTCCTAGATGGAGCAGCTCGTACCTGCTCCTTCCTTGTTGTTCCATTGTGGGGGCTGCCCTAATCCCTCGTCGACAGGCGTGGCAGAGTTGCATCCCTTCTGCATATATCTTTCCAATTTCTTTTTTCGGATGTATTATTCAATGAGATCCCGCAAATGCTGACATTCTTCAATGGTATTCCCATGAGACTCGTGGAAGCGACAATATTTTCCCGTTCGAATTGCGGCTTCTGACTCCTTTTTGTATGGAAGGTGTTTGTATTTCAACACGTGTTGAATAGCCATGTAAATGTTCTCTACATTGTCGTTTATAGGAGTGTACGAATCGAATCTCGGTCCAGGTCTGTATCGTCGTTTATTGTCTTTCTCAGTTCCAGAGTTGCCTTGGTGGCTCTTTTTCCCTCATTGTTTGGCTCACTCCCTTCCCCTCGGATTAAGGCACTCATGTTTCCTTTGATGCTAGAGGCCTTTGTGGGTTGCTCGCTATGCCGTTGAGTTGCCGCGTCCTCCAATCTCATGTACTTTCCGGCTTAATGAAAGAAATCTTGAAGAGTTAGAGGCTTTCCTTTGTCAACCGTCTTGTGAGCTTTGAATCAGGGTGGACGCCATCGCATAGTGCCATCAGTGTAAGTCTTTCATCTACGTTTTGTACTGCCGTCGCGACAGCATGAAAACGGGTAAGATATAGTTGCAGCAGTTCCCATGCTTTCTGTTTTACATCTAACAAGGAATAAGCATCTCTAGACCGTTCCACATGGATTCATAACTGACTTAGGAATTTTTTCCTTCAACATTTCCCAAGAGATGATGGATCCATGAGGCAACTGATAAAACCATGTGGTTACTAAATCTGACAGGAACAGTGGAAAACATTTGCACAACACGCCTTCTGTTGCTCCATTCTTGAGCTAGTGCTGGGTGTAGCGCTATAAGTGGATGACTGGGTCAGACGTGCCCTTGTAGGGATTCGTGGTAGCAATCTTCCACTCTCGAGGAGTGGCTGTCGCTTCTATATCCCTGGTGAAGGGCCTGGATACCCTCGCACCTATCCCACAATCAATTTGCTCACGCATGAGATATTCCATAAAGAGGCAAAACATCATGTGACGGTCCGACTTTTCGACGCTCGAAAATCGACATCAATACGTTCACTGTATCAAATGCCGAACAATTGAGTCGGAAAACCGAACCCTTAGGGTTAAAGAAGAAGGAGGTAGAAGAAGAAATAGAAACAATATCAGAATCTTACCAATACAGCAGAATAAAATATAGTAGATATTAACTAATCTTTACACAAAAGAAACTATATCTGTTTTTACATTACATCATCAGAGTACATTACAATCAACATCACAATTCAGGACAGTTATAATATCTCGTCCTTCCAAAACTGAATACACAGCTTACAGTACTGCAGAATATACATCCATGGAAATACGCCTCGTCATTTAGCTCGTCTCCTGAGCTCCATAGCAGCCATCCAGAATCAGTACCTTATTATATTCGATCTGACCCAAGCATTATAGTTAAATAACACCCGAGTCAGTCTGGAAAACCAGCGTGAGAAAATACACTCAATTGGATTATTAAAGTTTCAAAATCATTTTGAAATAAAAGGTATCTCGTAAGACCACGCCACAAATAAACATGTTGGGGTTTTACCTTACGATAACCAAAACATTTTTTATCAAAATCTATCTGATATTATAATTGTGTCTATAGAAAGTAAAATAGAATCTAGCTAAAATGCTTACATCTCATGTTCCAGTAATAGTTGGGCACAATCAAAACCGTACAGGCGCTTATTGGAGATTGGATTCCATACAATGGTAGGGCTATTGGAGTACCGCCCGTCACAGTACGTGGTCTAGATCACCATACCGAGGATCCACCTTGATCCCCTACATCACAAGACCAGAGCTATCCCTTGCTGGATAGTTCGAATAAGTTCACCCCGCGGTTTGGACCAGCAACCGCCCACGTAGCCGAAATAAAAGGGGCATCTAGACAGGGGTGACCTTACCCTAATTGGTTGCTAGCCACTTAGCCTTGTGTGCACCTCCCTTATTTTAGCCATTCCCGGTTGATGAGGCTTGAGGGTATACATTACCTTTTAGCACACATTCACTTAGAATGCTCATCGTCCTCCCGGCAATGTTCTAAAAGCATTCGTCCATACATGTCCATTCCAGGTTCGAACGGAACCAGAGGCACTACTCCTACTACATCCATTTTGAAATCACCCTCAGGATTACTAGCTATTATCCCTTGCACTTCACTACTCCATCTTCAACTCCAAACTCTTGTCTTCCTCATGAAAATGTACAAACCGGATCGAAGTGGTTTACGAAAATTAATTCTGATCCCGGTCTCTTCGAAACGACCAACGCATTGGCCAATATTGATAGTCGGTTATTTAACTATCAAACACATTCACAAACAATCATCAAGCTACAATAATCTCTTATTAATTATTTATTTTCAAAAACCTTCTCAAGATATTTTTCCTACATTTCAATCCTTTGAAAATAGTTCTCAAATCACTTTTCTCTCTCTAGTGGAAATAAATTTCCACCCAATTATTTTATTTTCACTAAAACCCGCCAAGTCCTAAATACTTAAGATTTTAAAAATAATTTAAATCATTTTATTCTAATACATACTTTAAAACATTTAAATTAAAATTACTTAAACACTTTATTCAAAAATATATACTTTCAAATATTTAAAATAAAACTACTTTATGAAATATAAAAACTAATTTTTAACATAAAAGTTAAGCCAAACTAAATTTTAAAATAAAACTATTTTATGAAATATAAATATTAACAATTATCTTTTTAAAACATAATACCAATTAACCTTTAAATATAATTACCACTATAACTAAATTAATAAATCTTTACCTTTAAAAATTTAACAACTTATTAATTATTTCTTAAAAATATTCCTTTAAACAACTTTAAAACTTTTAACTTATACTTAAAAATTTGCTTTGAAAATGTACTTGGATTTTCAGGGAAATACACTTCTCCTTCACACCTTTTAAAAATAAATCACTATTTATTTTTAAAACAAATTTACCCATTCTTTTACCACTGTGAATTTATCCTTTCAAATATCCACTGATATCTTATTTCACTTTATAAACCCAGTTTATAAATTCCATAGTCTCACTCCTTTTAAATCATAGTTTCAACACTTTATCAATGTCCAAATCGATTTCCAAATTTACTCCATTTTATAGTTAATTCCTTTACATACTCAATTTATTTCAAAACCCACTAACTTCTGATTTTACTTCTTAATTATGATTTAAATCTTATTTAACTGAAAATACCAATTTCATACTTTTCCAAATTCCTTCTTTAATCTTTCCAATAAATTTAAACCTTGAGTTTTAAAATAAATTTTTTCCTTTTTTAAATATTATCAATTAAATTCATTTATTCAAAATATCTCTTTTCCCATACTTTGGATTTATTTATTACAATTTGAAAATCAACTTTTATTCTTCCAATTCATTCTTTAATTTATTCAAATTCTCTATAATTATTTTACTTAAAAATTCTCTCTTTTATTTTCTCATCAAAAATCCAATCTATAGATTTTTAATAACTCAAACCATAGCATCCAATATTTTTAATCACCAATATAATCTATCACAAGTTATCCAATAATTCATAACACAGAATATTTAAACAATCTAAATATTTTTGAGGAATCCAGTTGGATTCCTCCAACCTGTTTCCCTACATCCACAGATGTTAGCACAATATAAAATACAATTCCACTTCGAGGTGGAATATCGTGGTATATAGGGTTATATTATCTCATCCGCTATTATGCGGGGCATAGGGTCTCATCCGCTATATAATGCGAGAAATCAATCACTCCAACATATACTATGTACTACTATATAATACTATCACATCCAGTCAATTCAATCATTCAATCAAAAATTTAAATTTAACTATTTAAATTTAAGTAATAATCCAGATGAGTGAGATTAACTCACCTTTGATTTGTTCTGCAATCCATTTCCATCTTGACCATTTCTTCACGGTTTTCAGACCTGAGGTGGGATCCCAATTTAAAGGAGCACAGGGTTTATGAGCATACCGCCACCAATTCAAAATAAACCACCCAAAATTCCAGGTAGAAGAGTTGCTAATGGAAAAAAAAACTATAGGAAGTGCATCACAACTAGTCCGAGCTACAATTTCCTTGATATTTTTCTCTTCATCGAGCTTTACATGCTGTGTTTTTTCAATTCATGTACATAATAAGTGCTGTAAAACCAAAAGAAAGAGGAATTTGTATTGATGTGATGAGCCAGTAGCCTGCTCCGCATAGCCTGATATGTATCATATTCTTAGCACCATTATCAACCAAAAGAAGATGAACCCCGAAGAACGACATCCAAACCATGGCCAAAATCATAAACTTCTTCCATGGAATTCCCAAAATCTCCTCCTCCCCCCTCAAATATCTCCAATAACAACCCCTCTTTCAATTCATCATCAAAATTGTCCAATCTCATCACCGCAGCCTTATTGCTTTCGCACTTCCAACACTTGAACCTGGCCCCGAAAGCCTTCCACAGGCAAAACTCTATAAACTCCGTGAACAAAACGATGACCAACCACTCCGGGAACTCGACATTGCATACGACGCCGATCCCGACGCCGAGAAGCATGAAGTGCTGGGAGAGGGTGGCGATTTTGTAGTCGATCGAGGATTTGGAGAAGTGGAGGTTGTAGATGACGGTAGAGAGGGAGCCACCGGTGACCGCGGAGGCGGAGAAGGCGTTGGCGGACTTGAGGTCGACGTTGGCAACGAGGTTGATCATGGGGATGTAACGACCCAGAATTTCTGTTAATTAAAATTTGTATATTTAATTGAATTTAGATATTAACAAGTAAGATTGGTAAGTCAAATAATTTATTTTTCGAATATTTGGATTTAATTGAATAATTAAATCGATAATTTAATATGGAAATTATAGAAATAATTGTAAATTAGGTTTAAAATGATTAAAAATGATTTGGAAAATTTTATTTAATCATATTAGAGTTAGAAGGATGTTATAGAACTTTTAAAATCGAATTAAAAGTTAATTTGTGAAAATTGAATATTTTAATATTTAATTGACGAGTTAAAATAGCCATTTTTCAAAAATCTCGGATTTCTACGGAACCAGTTTCATCGGATCCGTAATATGATATTATTGTATGGTTTTAAATTTCGTGTCAATCGGATTTACCGTTTGTCTGGGGCAAGCTAAAACGTATAGAAATTCGTTTAAATCGGTTTAATTTAAAATTGATCATTTATTGCCGTAACTCGCACAGATGATCGAATTAGCCTCTGAAACACATTCCATTATGTTCGGACGTGGGGTAAACCCTAGAAATGCCAGCCGGCACGCTTCGTTTTGAGTTTGGAAAATTTCGGTTGAATAGTGTTTTGGCCATTTTTCTATAAAAGCACCTCTATTTCTTCATTTGCAAACAAAAGCCAAAACCCTAATGCAAGATCTTCAGCCGCCACTTTTCTGTTAATGGCCAGAAATGAACGATCTTCTTTCCTTAATCTCTTCCAATCCATCAACAATTAGAAAAACTTGTCAACTGCAAAGTTGAAGAGAATCGGAAGAGCTTTCAATCCATACGGGTACTTCGTCGAATCGTCGACCAAAGGAGGAGCTATCTGCTCGCGTTCACATCAGGTCATGCATGAATTTGGAGGCTAAAGAGGAGGCCGAGCTTGACATGGTGGCAGCCGAAGGTAGCTCTCGATCGTGGCTTCGAAACTCATGTCGTTAATCATCGTGAAGATGCTCGAATCGGCCGTGAGATTTAGGGTTTTGAGGCGGCTTGTGGGTTTCTTTGTACGCGATATTCCCGTTTGGGGGAGAAGAAGGGGCACCGGCCTGATGTGGAAGAAGCATGATCAAACGGCTGAGATGATGAAGGTTGTAAAAAATAAAATAAAATGTGAATAATTATATATATTAATGTGTACAAACTTCTAAAAATCATAACTTTTTCATACGAGGTCGAAAACGCACGAAACGAATTGCGTTGGCTTCATTTTGTCGAGCACTATGCAATGGAGGTGGTTTGGAGTCGATTGTAGTCAGTGAAAAATTTGGGTAAAATTAAACGCGCGTTTAATTTTATTCGAAATAAAACGCGGAAACCGTTTTAAAAGCAAGGTGAGAACTTCTCACTCAATCGAATTGTTTCGATTTAAATTTTAAATAGTTATATTTAAAATTTCTTGATTGTATGTTTGAATGATGATTGTTATCTATTGATTGTTAAAATAGACATTATACGCCGTTAGTAAGCGGAGGTTATTTATTAAAAACATATACCGCGAATATTTCAAATCAAAGTGAAATTGGTATTATTTATGTACTTGGAGTTGATTTCCCGCATTATATAGCGGATGAGACCCTATTGCGCCGCATAATAGCGAATAATATTTTATGAATCCCATATACCGCGATATTCCTTATTGGAACGGAATTGATATTGAGCTAACATCTGTGGATGTAGGGAGACAGGTTGAAGGGATCCAACTGGATTCCTCAACTATATTGATTTATTTACAGATATTGTGATATTTGTTGATTATCATATACTGATATATGATGTCTTTGTTGTCGTGATTGACTATTTGGTGCTGTTGCATCATCGGATCCATTTTTGAAGTTTTAAAATAATGATTTTGATTTTAAAAAGAATTTTAAAGTGATTTTTTGAAAGTGTACATTTTATTGAATTTTGAATTGTTAAAATAAATAAACATTATAATTTTATTATTATAAAAGTTGTATTTTGGAAAATAGTACTTAAGTATGATTTTGGAGTTATATATAAGTTTTAAATAACGTTTTGTAAATTATTAAAAGGATTGGTTTATTTAAATTGAGATTTTTGAATTATTACAAACGGTTTATATAAAAGATTTCTAAGATTAATATTTGTAAATTAAAAATATAGGAATTGTGAAATGAGTTTTGTTAAGTGTTAAAATGAAGTACAAATGGATTTCACAAGTGAATAAAATTTATAGATTTATAAATTGTGAAGTTATGAAATAAATAGATTTTGTAAAATAAAAGATTTATAAATAATTAACTTATAAATCGGATTTTGGGTATAAAGTTGAGTTATAAATTGAATTGATTTAAAAAAGGATTTTATAATTGAAGTTTTTATAAATAGAAATGGAATTTATAAACATTGTTTATAAATCCGAAATCAATTAAATTTGATAAATTTAATATAGAAGGTTATTAAAGGAGATATATTCGCGATTTCGGATAGCGAATTATCCTTGAAATAAAATGTGTAGAAAATATTGAATTTGGTTAGTGAAGTATATTCACGATTTTGGACAGTGAATATATTATTAAATAAAATGGATATGTTTTGGGAAAATGAATATTATCAAATGAAGTTAATTGTTTTAACGATGTATTAAATTGTGTTAAACATCGAAACCATAGATTTCAACATTTAAACATTCGAGTAATAGAAGGAAATAATGGACTATAACATTGTTGTTATATTAAATGATTTCCGAAAGGAAATGTTTTATATAGTATTGGGATTTATATATCTATTTTAAGTTCGAATCCCTATACTAGTGATTTTGGGTCGTCGTAACGATGTTTTAAACAACATTCGTTTTGACTCAAATAAATATGTTTGAAAGAACGTTTTCTTTAAAGAATGAAATATATACTTAATTTCGATTTAAGTACATTAAATATTTTCCAAGTGTCGAAAATAAATGGATTTGTGAATTACTTATTATTAAATAAGTATGGAAATGTTTTCAAATATGAAGTGAATGTTTTGAATTTTATCTTTTAAAGATAAATTGAAAATGAATATTAGAAATCGATTTGGAGATCGTATATTCATAGATATTTTGGAATTGTAAATTCACTATGGAATTTGTAAAAGAAAGGGGAATTTGTTTAAAAATAAACGTTGATTTATTTTTGAAGTGTGGGAATAAATTTACGATTTGGAACGTAAATATAAAGTAAATCGGTAAGGATTTATTTAATTGGTTTAAATGAACCATTTTGAAATGAAAGTATTTCCGCGTAAGGAAAATGATTGAAATTTGTTTTCAAAAGTTGTAAAGGTGAAAAGTGATTTGAAATTTATTTTCAAATGTTGAAGTGTGGAAAATATATATATCTTGTAAAGATATTTTGGAAGGTAAATAATTTGGGAAATTATTTGAAATCTGGTGATGTTGAGCATACTATTGATAGTTAAATAACCGACTATCAATATATACCTTTAAATAGGTATTTGTTGTGATTTGCTTGAATTTGAAAGCCACACTTATTTTCAAAATAAGCGCTCACTATTCAGGTTAGCGGGGAAAGGACCTTGGGGTCGTATAACCCATTCCGAATATGTGATACGTCGTTATGGATTGCATTTGACGACCAGTGTTGAAGACCGGATATCTTTGAAAACGGAAGGATTATCGTCGAATGACTCTGCATCGGCTGATCTCCGATATAGAGGTTTTATCGCCCTTGGCGACGGAAAGTCCGGACGTGATTTGTGAATATCCGGATTGCAAGGGCTTCTTTGGAAGTGCCTTCTGTTCTGTTCGAGCCCGGAACAAACTTGTATGGATTGTATGTCTGACATTACAAATTGAGATATAAAGCTGATTTCTTTCAAATTTATTTCTGTTGGTGGCGGAGAGTTTATTCTCTTAGCTTAGCACCCTTCTCTGAGACGTACGAGCTCAGAGGTTATGTAGTTGAAGGTTATTAGTGATATACTCCCAATTTGGTAGTGTGATATGCTAAGTGTTGTTGAGCATTTGTTGAATCAAAGCACAGCTTTTTTATAAAGCGTAGCTTTGTGGACGATACTTCGTCGAACCTCACACCCCGGAAATGGTCAAAACAAGAAGGATGCAGCAAGGTTATTAGGGGGTAGCGCCCCTTTAGTGTATGTTATTCCTTCTGGATAGAGGTGGTATCATGGTATGGAGCCCAGATACTTAACCTATGTTGTTGCTACAAATTTCTTACTTTATGGTTGTTGGAATCGAGGATCCTCAGATATAGATCGGTTACGATCGGGGAATGACATATTCGTGTCAGTAGTTACATAGTTTGAAAGGTAACACGGCCTTGTGTTGGCAGAGATCCGGTTAGGTTCTCGGGTCGTCTTTCTAGAGGCGTACCCATGTGGCAATGGGAAGTTCATTGGCCTGACCATTTGTTGGAAATCCAAAGAAACAATACAAACCCTGTACGGTTTTAGTTGTAGAACCTGCCATTTAATATGGTAGCTATAGTAGGCATAATATAATGGTACCTATGCTGGCTAAGATTTATATTCTACTTTCGAAATGTTTTTTACACTATGCACTAATAATAATATCAAAATGATTTGATTTTGCGTAGTAAGCATCTTTGACTATCATAAGGAGAAATCTCCCCCAAGTCTGCATTTGCATTGTGTGTGTGCCGGGGGGCGTTATGGTAGTTTCATTTCTAAAAGCATTTTGAATTGACTTTAAAATTATTCCTTTGTTTTGTTTTTAAAAGATAAACTATTTAAGTTCTCACACCAGTCCCATGACTGACCTGGAGTTTATTGTTTCCTTCCTAAACTCTGGGTGCCCACCAATTTCCACACGGGCAGTCTAGTGTCAGGTTATCAGGTCATTCTGGAATTCGGGAGTTGCTGTAGAAAATTGGAGGCAAGCAGGATGGCATGGCGTATTCACTAGTATATAGTATTTCTTTTCTGCTGTTTGTTGTTGTTGTTTGTTGTTGTACACTCTAATGATGTAATGTAATGCAATGTGATGTAATGTAATAACTGATATAGTTCTTTGTTTAAAGATTATTCATTTATCTATTATATGTTGTTCCACTGCGATTGTGAGATTCTGATACGTTCTGTTGTTTTTTTCTCTCTTCTTCTACCCTTTTCTTCTTCTTTAACCCTAAAGACTCGTAGGTTTGTTCCTCTTTGGCTGGATTGTTATGGAATGTTTCCGGTACAAAGGAGTACGGATTTTCGGACCTTTTACATTTGGTATCAGAGCTTATGGTTAAGCGACACCAATGGCTCTGTTGGGTATTACTCATTAGAGATGGAGTCAGTAGTACTCTAGAATGAGTTTGAGTCCAATAATAGCTATGAGCGCGTATTTGTTAGTGAATATAAAAATGTTTTATATTGTGTTTGCATATCTGTTGAGATGTTTGTGAATTCTGGTCGGTAGATGGGACGCCATATTATCGATAGGGGTTTCTAAACTCTTAAACGAGGTAAACCAACATAGTATCATTTTAAAATAGGGTAAATGAAATAATTTTACCTTGGTTATATTTTATATATAAAGGAATAATTTTTCAGAATTATTAAAGTGTGTATGAATTGATTGTTTGGTTGTTGAATAAGTTGAATAAAAACAATAGTTGAAAAAGAATGAAGTGTATAAGCAAATGAATTATAAGTATGAAGTTATAATTAAAATGATTTACAATTTTGGAATAAACTTATATATAAGAAGTGAAATTATATAAGTAAAAGATTTATAAATATGGTTTATAATCTAAAAAACAAAATTCCAGAGAAATGTTTTGAAAGGATTTGATATTTTGGAAAATTTTTTTGGAGAAATTAAAGCTCTAAACTCTTTTCGGTCGCTAGAAAATAATTCCGATGATGATCGCGACATCATTGGTGTTCATTTTCAGGTTTCCAAAAGAGGAATTGCTGCCAGATTATTTTAAATGAAAGCTGTTTGGAAAATTTGGATTTGGTTTTGGAAATTCAAAAGATAATTTGAATTGATTTCAAAAATGGTTTTGAAAGATTGAAAAGACTCTGGAATCCTATTTAAAATATTTATGGGAATGATAAATTAGTTGATAACTTATACAATTTGAATTTTGATAGAATAAATTTAACTTAAAGGATGGAGTTAAATTAAAGTAAGTATAAGTAAATCAATAAAATCCAAGTGGTAATTGTTGAATATAAGTTGCATAACTTATAAAATGAGAAAATTTAAGTGAAACCAATTATTAAAATGGTTAAATAATTTGTTGAGAAAAATAAATTTGAATTTGAATAAGTAATGAAAATTTGCCTTTGGTAAAAAGTTAAATAGAAATGAAATCTGAACTGAATATAAGTGAAAAGAGTTTTGAACTTATAATATGAGATAATAAATTTGACTTTGTAAAAGTAAATGGAATTTACTTTAGAATTGAAATCTGAATTGGATTTATAAGTGGAAATTTAAGTTAAGATAAACAAATGATGTTTGAAATGGAATATAACTTAAGTAAAGTTGAATAAAGTTGATTTTGGTGTCGAAGTAAACTAATAAGTGAATTAATGAAATGAAGTCATTAAGAATGTGAACTTTAGTTATGTAAATGAAGTTCAACCTTATATTGTTAAAGGAATTAGCAGTTGAACTAATAAATGGATTGAATGTAACTCAATTGAATGTAAATAAAATTGATTTGAGATAATGAATGTAAGTGTTAATTCATTAAAAGCTAATGAAGTTGATAAATTAAATAAATTGAATGGAAGTCAATTTAATATCAACCAACTGGAATTAAATCTGTTGAACCAAATTGAATGTAAAGAAATGTAAATTGAATAATTTGGTTATGTTGAATAAACATTGGTTGTTATATGATTGTAAATTGATTGTGTATATTTCATTAAGTGTTAATGAAGTTGAATTGATAAATGGAAAGCTATGAAATTGAATTTGATTGAATGGAAAGTAAACTAACTTGAATGTAAATTAATGAATGTATACTAATTGAAATTGAATATGAATGAATGTTAGTAAATCCAATGTTAATGAATCAAATGTGATTTAAATTGGAAAACCAATTCATTGAATATTATTGAGAATGTGAATGAATATTGATTTGGTTATGGATTTGCTGGATGTTTATTGGTTGGATAGTTGTTTGATGGTTGCATTTGTTGCTTTTGTTGCATTTGCTATGTTGGCACATGTAGTTGTTATTTTGCTATATGTTGTATATTGAAATTATTTTCATATATACATGTTCTCATTTGTTTGAGTGAGTGTTTAGTAGGTGCGGATTGCGCTTGCTTCGCATTTGGAGCTCGCTTTCGCGCTATATTAGCCGTATATGCTCGCTAATAAAATATAGGGTACCTATCTCGGATTAAATATCGTACTTTTACACTTTTTTCCCTACGGGATGCCTCATCACTTGATGAGATGTATATTTGTGATATATATACTGTCATTTTTTTTCGGATCGAGTCGCGCAAATGAGACTCTGGTGAATTTTTCCGAAAATTCAAGGCGTTGGAATATTTTTAGGAAAATTGGGAAATAATTTTGAAAACTAAGTTTGGATTTGGAAACTTAGTAAAGTTGTTGAAAGAAGTCTAACTATGAATTTTGGAAAAGTTAAACACTTAAGAGATTTGAAAAAAATCTAAATTGAATGGTTTGTTTTGGAAAGTTAATGGATTTTGTAACTTTTTCTTACATGGTAATTTCGAGGACGAAATTCTTTTAAGGGGGGATGTTTGTAACGACCCAGAATTTCTATTAATTAAAATTTGTATATTTAATTGAATTTAGATATTAACAAGTAAGACTGATAAGTCAAATAATTTATTTTTCGAATATTTGGATTTAATTGAATAATTAAATCGATAATTTAATATGGAAATTACAGAAATAATTGTAAATTGGGTTTAAAATGATTAAAAATGATTTGGAAAATTTTATTTAATCATATTGGAGTTAGAAGGATGTTATAGAACTTTTAAAATCGAATTAAAAGTTAATTTGTGAAAATTGAATATTTTAATATTTAATTGACGAGTTAAAATAGCCATTTTTCAAACAGTCTCGGATTTCGACGAAACCAGTTTCATCGGAACCGTAATGTGATATTATTGTATGGTTTTAAATTTCGCATCAATCGGATTTACCGTTTGTCCGGGGCAAGCTAAAACACATAGAAATTCGTTTAAATCGGTTTAATTTAAAATTGATTGTTTATTGCCGTAATTCGTACAGATGATCGAATTAGCCTCCGAAACACGTTCCATTGTGTTTGGAACGCGGGGTAAACCCTAGAAACGCCAGCCGGGACGCTCGTTTGGAGTTCGGAAAATTTCGGGTGAATAGTGTTTTGGCCATTTTTCTATAAAAGCACCTCTATTTCCTCATTTGCAAACAAAATCCAAAAGCCTAATGCAAGATCTTCAGCTGCCACTTTTCTGTTAATGGCCAGAAATGAACGATCTTCTTTCCTTAATCTCTTCCAATCCGTCAACAAATAGAAAAACTTGTCAACTGCAAAGTTGAAGAGCATCGGAAGAGCTTTCAATCCATACGGGTACTTCGTCGAATCTTCGACCATAGGAGGAGCTATCTGCTCGCGTTCACATCAGGTCATGCACGAATTTGGAGGCTAAAGAGGAGGCCGAGCTTGACATGGTGGCGGCCGAAGGTAGCTCTCGAGCGTGGCTTCGAAACCCATGTCGTTGATCGTCGTGAAGATGCTCGAATCGGCCGTGAGATTTAGGGTTTTGAGGCGGCTTGTGGGTTTCTTTGTACGTGATATTCACGTTTGGGGGAGAAGAGGGGGCAATGGCCTGATGTGGAAGAAGCATGATCCAACGGATGAGATGATGAAGGTTGTAAAAAATAAAAGAAAATGTGAATAATTATATATATTAATGTGTACAAACTTCTAAAAATCATACCTTTTTCATACGACGTCGAAAACGCACGAAACGAATTGCGTTGGCTTCGTTTTGTCGAGCACTACGCAATGGAGGTATTTTGGAGTCGATTGGAGTAAGTGAAAAATTTGGGTAAAATTAAACGCGTGTTTAATTTTATTCGAAATAAAACACGGAAACCATTTTAAAAGCAAGTTGAGAACTTCTCACTCAATCGAATTGTTTCGATTTAAATTTTAAATAGTTATATTTAAAATTTCTTGATTGTATGTTTGAATGATGATTGTTATATATTGGTTGTTAAAATAGACATTATACGCCGTTAGTAAGCGGAGGTTATTTATTAAAAACATATACCGCGAATATTTCAATGCAAAGTGAAATTGGTATTATTTATGTACTTGGAGTTGATTTCCCGCATTATATAGCGGATGAGACCCTATTGCGCCGCATAATAGCGAATAATATTTTATGAATCCCATATACCGCGATATTCCGTATTTGAACGGAATTGGTATTGAGCTAACATCTGTGGATGCAGGGAGACAGGTTGGAGGGATCCAACTGGATTCCTCAACTATATTGATTTATTTACAGATATTGTGATATTTGTTGATTATCATATACTGATATATGATGTCTTTGTTGTCGTGATTGACAATTTGGTGCTATTGCATCATCGGATCCATTTTTGAAGTTTTAAAATAATGATTTTAATTTTAAAAAGAATTTTAAAGTGATTTTTTGAAAGTGTACATTTTATTAAATTTTGAATTGTTAAAATAAATAAACATTATAATTTTATTATTATAAAAGTTATATTTTGGAAAATAGTACTTAAGTATGATTTTGGAGTTATATATAAGTTTTAAATAACGTTTTGTAAATTATTAAAAGGATTGGTTTATTTAAATTGAGATTTTTGAATTATTATAAACGGTTTATATAAAAGATCTCTAAGATTAATATTTGTAAATTAAAAATATAGGAATTGTGAAACGAGTTTTGTTAAGTGTTAAAATGAAGTATAAATGGATTTCACAAGTGAATAAAATTTATAGATTTATAAATTGTGAAGTTATGAAATGAATAGATTTTGTAAAATAAAAGATTTATAAATAATTAACTTATAAATCGGATTTTGGGTATAAAGTTGAGTTATAAATTAAATTGATTTAAAAAAAGGATTTTATAATTGAAGTTTTTATAAATAGAAATGGAATTTATAATCATTGTTTATAAATTCGAAATCAATTAAATTTGATAAATTTAATATAAAAGGTTATTGAAGGAGATATATTCGCGATTTCGGATAGCGAATTATCCTTGAAATAAAATGTGTAGAAAATATTGAATTTGGTTAGTAAAGTATATTCACGATTTTGGACAGTGAATATATTATTACAAAATGGATATGTTTTGGGAAAATGAATATTATCAAATGAAGTTAATTGTTTTAACGATGTATTAAATTGTGTTAAACATCGAAACATAGATTTAAACATTTAAACATTCGAGAAATAGAAGGAAATAATGGACTATAACATTGTTGTTATATTAAATGATTTCCGAAAGGAAATGTTTTATATAGTATTGGGATTTATATTTCTATTTTAAGTTCGAATCCCTATACTAGTGATTTTGTGTCGTCGTAACGATGTTTTGCACTACATTCGTTTTGACTCAAATAAATGTGTTTGAAAGAACGTTTTCTTTAAAGAATGAAATATATACTTAATTTCGATTTAAGTACATTAAATATTTTCCAAGTGTCGAAAATAAATGGATTTGTGAATTATTTATTACTAAATAAGTATGGAAATGTTTTCCAATATAAAGTGAATGTTTTGAGATTTTATCTTTTAAAGATAAACTAAAATGAATATTAGAGATCGATTTGGAAATCGGATTTTATCTTTTAAAGATAAACTGAAATGAATATTAGAGATCGATTTGGAAATCGTATATTCATAGATATTTTGGAATTGTAAATTCACTATGGAATTTGTAAAGAAAGGGGAATTTGTTTAAAAATAAACGTTGATTTATTTTTGAAGTGTGGGAATAAATTTACGAATTTGGAACGTAAATATAAAGTAAATCGGTAAGGATTTATTTAATTGGTTTAAATAAACCATTTTGAAATGAAAGTATTTCCGCGTAAGGAAAATGATTGAAATTTGTTTTCAAAAGTCGTAAAGGTGAAAAGTGATTTGAAATTTATTTTCAAATGTTGAAGTGTGGAAAATATATATATCTTGTAAAGATATTTTGGAAGGTAAATAATTTGGGAAATTATTTGGAATCTGGTGATGTTGAGCATACTATTGATAGTTAAATAACCGACTATCAATATTTACCTTTAAATAGGTATTTGTTGTGATTTGCTTGAATTTGAATGCCACACTTATTTTCAAAATAAGCGCTCACTATTCGGGTTAGCCGGGAAAGAACCTTAGGGTCGTATGACCCATTCCGAATATGTGATACGTCGTTATGGATTGCATTTGATGACCGGTGTTGAAGACCGGATATTTTTGAAAACGGAAGGATTACCGTCGAATGACTCTGCATCGGCTGATCTCCGATATAGAGGTTTTATCACCCTTAGTGACGGGAAGTCCGGACGTGATTAGTGAATATCCGGATTGCAAGGGCTTCTTTGGAAGTGTCTTTGGTTTTGTTCGAGCCCGAAACACACTTGTATGGATTGTATGTCTGACATTACAAATTGAGATATAAAGCTGATTTCTTTCAAATATATTTCTGTTGGTGGCGGAGAATTTATTCTCTTAGCTTAACACCCTTTTCTGAGACGTACGAGCTCAGAGGTTATGTAGTTGAAGGTTATTAGTGATATACTCCCAATTTGGTAGTGTGATATGCTAAGTGTTGTTGAGCATTTGTTGAATCAAGGCACGGCTTTTTTACAAAGTGTAGCTTTGTGGACGAGACTTCGTCAGACCTCACACCTAGAAAATGGTCAAAACAGGAAGGATGCAGCAAGGTTATTAGGGGGTAGCACCCTGTAGTATATGTCATTCCTTCTGGATAGAGGTGGTATCATGGTATGGAGCCCAGATACTTAACCTATGTTGTTGCTGCAAATTTATTACTTTGTGGTTGTTGGAATCGAGGATCCTCGGATATAGATCGGTTATGATCGGGGAATGACATATTCGTGTCAGTAGTTACCTAGTTTGAAAGTTAACCCGGTCTTGTGTTGGCAGAGATCCGGTTAGGTTCTCGGGTCGTCTTTCCAGAGGCGTACCCATATGGCAATGGGAAGTTCCTCGGCCTGACCATTTGTTGGAAATCCAAAGAAACAATACGAACCCTGTACGGTTTTAGTTATGGAACCTGCCATTTAATATGGTAGCTATAGTAGGCATAATATAATGGTACCTATGCTGGCTAAGAATTATATTCTACTTTCGAAATGTTTTCTACACTATGCACTAATAATAATATCAAAATGATTTGATTTTGCGTAGTAAGCATCTTTGACTATCATAAGGAGAAATCTCCCCCAAGTCTGCATTTGCATTGTGTGTGTGCCGGGAGGCGTTATGGTAGTTTCATTTTTAAAAGCATTCCGAATTGACTTTAAAATTATTCCTCTGTTTTGTTTTTAAAAGATAAACTGTTTATGTTCTCACACCAGTCCCATGACTGACCTGGAGTTTATTGTTTCCTTCCTAAACTCTAGGTGCCTACCAATTTCTACACGGGCAGTCTAGAGTCAGGTTATCAGTTCATTCTGGAATTCGGGAGTTGCTGTAGAGAATTGGAGGCAAGCAGGATGGCATGGCGTATTCACTAGTATATAGTATTTCTTTTTCGCTGTTTGTTGTTGTTTCTTGTTGTATACTCTGATGATGTAATGTAATGCAATGTAATAACTGATATAGTTCTTTGTTTAAAGATTATTCATTTATCTATTATATGTTGTTCCGCTGCGATTGTGAGATTCTAATGTTGTTCTGTTGTTTTTTTTCGCTTCTTCTACCCTTTTCTTCTTCTTCAACCCTAAGACTCGTAAGTTTGTTCATCTTTGGCTGGATTGTTATGGAATGTTGTCGGTTCAAAGGAGTACGGATTTTCGGGCCTTTTACAGGTGACATAGTGGAAGCCGCCGTCGATGCCGCCGACACTTGAGAGGGAAGAGGCTACAAATGAGGGGAGGTAGCCGACAATTTATGTAGCCGTTATTTTTTTATATCTAAATATTAACTTCGGCTGCTAAGAAAAAGAAGAGACAAATGGAATGATGCGATTTGGAAAATGAAACGTGTTTGAAAGGGCAGGACATGTGTCTCAGGGATGAAGGCTAAAAATTTCTGATATAGATATATAATATAATATATTAAATTCAAATTCAAATTGTTCGATAAATATAACTTACAATCTTGACCTTCTATCGAGGCATGCCGCTAGGCGTTTATAAGGTTATACCCTAATTCCGAACGCAATGGAAAAGATTTTGAGTCCTAAATTGGTAATATGGAGAAGATAGCTTTTTGAACCTAGATATTGTATTGAATTTTCGATATAGATTTCCGCGTTTTTATCTACCGTACGACCAAACGATCACTCCCAACACTACGAAAATTGAAATTCAATAATAATACACTATTACGGATCCAATGGAAGTAGTTTCGTCGAATTCTGAGACTGTGCCTCGGAAGGCTATTTTTAAATATCGATTTTATCGATATATTTTCAAAACTTAACAAAACACTCCCAAATTCAAATTTAACATTTCAACTATCTCCAGTATAATCAATATAAATTTTATAAGCCATTGAAATATTTTTGACTATGTTAAAACTCAAGATTTAATATTTTACCCAATCTCTAATTATTAAATTCAGTAAATTTAATTGCCAAATAATAATGATATTTGAAATTCAAGTTAAACCAACTTCCAAATATTTAAAATCAATTAAATATTCCAATTTCAAATATCTAAAAATTTTGGGTTGTCCCACATCCTCTCCTTGGATTCTGGAGCAACCCTAGGAGAAGTGGGGGCTTCCTGTTGATGTTGATGGCAACTGGTACCGTGATTGAGGCTGGATTGGCGATGGTTGGCTCGAAGCATGTCAGGATCAACCACAGTCAGCCTTGCCTAGTGCCCCTTTGACTGGGCCCTGCTTTTGACGATCTTTCAGGCCGGCTTCAGGTTGAGTTCTGGCTCGGCTGTCCTTGCATCTTCTTGATTGAATTCATCATTCACAAGATATCTGTTCTTTCTACATGACTCTCCAGATTGAGACTCGCCTCGGGATTCGATATTGTGAGTGGATTCCTCCATGCCTCTTAAGCGTGTCTTGAGTTGGTCCACCAAAGCTTTATGTTGGGTAGTGAAGCGGTCATTCATCTCATTCACAACCCTATCTAAGTCATCTTCGGTGACAACTGACCTTGGAGGTAAAAGTGGATTGTTGGGTTTTCTTGATCTTCTTGGATGGGATTGAGTGTACTTGCAGTGGTAGCGTTCTTACCCTTATCGGTGTTGCGCCTGGAGGGAGCCATATTATAATGCTGAGTTAAGGCTTGTAAGGCGAATGGATAGAGGAGTTAGGCTCTTTACGCCGGTTCTCAGTAAAAGCACCAAATGTTTGCACAAATTTAGACTAACACCTCTAAGTTCAATTTTGGTTAGGTCACATTAAAGTTGAATGATTTGGAGTGTTTAATGTTTCGACACATTAAAGGATAATTTTTTGTAGTCACAGACTATTTGCAAGCATGAAGTCAAAAAAGAAGTTACGGAAAGTAAATCTCACAGAGTTTTATACCGATTTGACCAGAATGTGCCTACATCCACTGTCCATCCTATTATTCATACTTTGATTTGATTATAAGTACAAGTTTGTTCGGAGAGAGTGAAAACTCATGGTAGCTGGAGTGGCTGTGTCTCAGTAGAGTTTCTCCTCTTTTTTCCCAAAATTTTGTCCCCATTGTTGTTGAGAAGTCTGGTATTTGCAGAGTAGAGTTGTGAAGTGTAGAGGAGGAAGATATATCTTTCTAAATCTAGTTCGGCATTTGAGCAGGAGCATTTGGGTTGACATTTGGATCGGCATTCTTCCCTGGCCTGGTTGTCCTTCCTTGTCTTGGTTTGATGCTTCTGCTCTAGAGTATCCAATTTGCTGGACCAAACATTTGGTTCGACATGCCTGTGTACTGGACCAAATGTTTGGTCCGGTGATGGATGTGTCATGCCAGACCAAATATTTGGTCCGACATATCGGAGAATGCCGGACCAAATGTTTGGTCTGGCATATAAGAAGATACCAAACCAAATATTTGGTTCGACATACTAAAGGATGCTAGATAAAACATCTGGTTTGGCATGACGGTTCTTTTGTTTAGATCGGCATTTTAGCAAATGCCGAGCCAAGCATCTAGTCCGGTACTTTTGTTTTCCATGACCTCGTCTGATTTTGCCTCCTTTTTCTCTACTTGCTGGAAAACCGCGCCAACATAACATTTTGAAGTTGGCATAATTCATATTTAATTATCACTTTATTTCAAAAGAGGGGAAAGGAAAAAACTTATCAGCTTCACAAAAATATTACCTTCAGTAGAGACATTCTTTTATAGTTTAAGCACACATACAAATTCAAACTATGGAAAGCGTATATTGATTACTACAAATGGGCAAAATGAATGAAATAATTATATTAATCACATGATAATTTTTATTTATCAACAAAAACTGATTATTACCCTACTTGTAATGATAGTGTTACTACTAATTGTAAAATCCTATTATTTCTGGAATTAAGAAATAAACTAAAATGATATTCATTCATAAGTGTAAATGGTTTGAGAGTGATAATAAAACAGTTCAGTTCATTTAGTCAGTTTATTTTTATGATAAATGATTATGATGTTGACGTTTATATTTATATACTACAGATTAATTTCAAAATTTTGTTGTTTACAAGATATTTGGATCATTATTTTTGAAGTGGAATTTTCAGTTAATCTTTGGAAATCAACTGGATTGTGGTTAGCTTTATTTTTCGCCATGCAAATTATTTTCATGAATAGTTTTATTACAAAAATTTAGATCGTTGTTTTTAAAGTTACAGAAACAATTCAATTAAACCTATAACAAAGCTTAAGTTTCCTTACAACATAGCTAAATACTAATTCTGATTGTTTTCCTTTTAACTTATAGGGAACGTTTGGCTTACATCCCCGGTAAGATTTGAAAATACACAAAACATCCCTTTAGTTTTTTAATAAGTTTCCAGTCCTTGTTTTCAAATTCACGCGCGCGCAAAGACCCAAATACCCTTTACGTTTTTAACATTTCAAACGCATATAACTTTCTGTAGAAACATCGGATCAGCATACTATTTTCACCAAAAAATAAAAAACTTATGATCTTTAAAATGAGATCCATTATTGATACCAAAAATTCATATTTGTTGTCAGATGCAATTATTCCATTTATTTGCAGACAATTCAGCAAATTTTGAACATCTTCGATTTTTCTTCAAATCTGCAATAATTGGAGACATTTCTGCAACTATATAGTATAGTTGCAGAAATTTATGCACCTATCGCATATAGTTGCAGACATATCTGCAATTATATTGTGTAATTGTAGAAATGTCTGTAATTATTTCATATAGTTGCAGAAATGTCTACAACTATTGCATATAGTTGCAGACATATCTGCAATTACATGGTATTGTTTATAGTTTGTCCTGCCATTGTTTTTACATATGCACAATGCCATTCGTTAGAAAGATAATAAAATTTGTGATTTAATGGTAAAAATGATTTGTTAATTCGTCGTTTCTGCAAGAAGTTATTATGTTTTAAAGATTGATAATTAATGTGGTGCAAATTTTAATTATGGATATGAGAATAACATCCATATATGAAGAATCAACATTGCTGCAATGTAGAAGAGGGGTATTATGGGGAAAAAATTGTAGTATCTGAAAACAGGGATGTAATTTAAATCTTTCTTATGAGGAGGATGTTTTGTATATTAAGTTTGATTTAAGGGATGCGCCTTTTATTTTCACTAACTTATATAGTATCATCAACGTAGATAAATGGTTAAATTAATTGAAGTAGGTAAAATACAGAGCACATAAGCGAGGTAGAAATTTAAACATTTATAGAAAGGGAACCTGGAAAGATAATGAGCAAAGGTACCAAAACCATACCTTTCAACAATTCGTAGGATCTAAAATTCCAACCGGCCTCCACTTCAAATTTCGATGCCGTTGAAACTGATTTTTTATCAGAAAAGTAGGTAAAATTAGTGTATTATGAGTACAAATGTAAAAAATAAATGATATTTATTGAAGCACTTACCTTTAATACAAATGTCCATTATAGCCTAAAGGCAAAGGCGGCAAGAAATGTGTCGTATCCTTTACAACAAACAGAAGGCAAAAGAAATATGTTATCTTAGTAAGAGTTCTTTAAACTTAAAGAATATATTATGTTGATAGTAAATAATATTCTTTATTTTTTATGTAATAGACCTGATCATGAAAGCTTCAAACTTAGGTTCAATTATTGCTTCAACCATAGAAACCAATAATTCTATTTTTTCAACTGAAAGATTTAAGGTAAACTTGCAAGATACCTGTTGTGAACAGACCATAGAATCTACAAAAATTTCTAAATGGAGAAAAGTTTAACGTTACCTGCAGTGTGATAATAGTAAATTGAATATATCAACAATTATTGAACATTAACCTTGAAAATAATTGATCACGTTACTTCAATGGCACAAGTAACAGGAAATTCATCGTATCCTCCAAAATGAATGGATTGCAAACCAAGTCAATAAGAAACGGATTACAAACCAAATTCACAATCTTGGTAAGAAATAGTGAAAGTACACAATACATAATGATACTACATAAAATAAGTCCTTTAGATACCTGTATTTACCTAATCATCAAAGTGTTAAACATAGATCATAATGTGCTATTCCATCCAGAAAAAATAATAATTCCATGGTACATATTCAAGGATTCAATGCAAACCTGCAAGAAGCACGACATAGAAATTTCAACAATTTAAGATCCACTGAAAATAATCAGAATCAACAAGCTCAAAAAGTGGTAGTGATAGCACCACCAATTAGATATGGGACAACCACAAGTAAGTGCCTATGCTTTTAACTAAAAATTTAATGTTACAAGAATATGTCAAATATTTCATCATATATTATAATTTTATGTTACTAGCTAAAAGAAGTGGCACAAACTTGCAGCAAGCACAACAAATTCATGTGTTAAATGATACACGCATTGACCAAGATGAACCAAGTCGACAAACATATATACTAGAACCATCATTAGCTTCCTATGAAACAATTACAAGTAAGTGAAGATACATTTTATATCAAGGAATAATTTATTCATGTACATCATATATCTTACGATTTATAACATATATGCATATTGCAAGGAAAATGATTGGAATATAGGACTTTGATGAACCAACACATACATGTTCAAAATGAAATGCCATACTATGGTTCAAAGAAAGGAATAAAAAATCAAAAGCCACGCCTAATCCAGAATTTTCCCTATGTTGTCGATTAGGGAAAGTAGAACTTCCTATACTAAAAGATTGTCCTTTTTTTTTTAAAACATTTACTAATAATAATGGTGGACCAAGAGCATTAAGATTTAGAGAAAAAAATAAGGTTTTAAAACTCTATATTTTCTTTCACCTCTATGGGAGGTAATGTCGATAATACCATAAATGATGGTCAAGGCACTTATGTCTTAAAGATAAATGGCCAAAACCATCACAAAATCGGTTAACTTCTCCCAAAAGACAACATACCTAAATCTGCACAACTTTATACAATGACATCAGAAACGAATTGTCAAATAGAATGAATGTAGTATAAACGAACCACGATGCAGAACTAGATGAAGGCATCATTAGTGAACTAATGAGCATGTTTGCAATGCAATATACTCACAAAAGCATTTAGGATGGCAAGAGATCGATTTAAAGAAATAATTTTTCAATCTATAAGGCTGCAGTTGATTAGTTCATGACAAAATGATGGTATAATGTAAAATTTGCCAACATCTTATGAGATAACAGCTTCGATAGGAGGTGATGGTTTTCAAAATGACATATGCAGGGACATCGTATTAGAAGAAAAAAAGGACTCTTAAGAAGAATAGCTGAAAAACATCCAAGTTCTATGGTAATGCAATATCCTATGTTATTTTCTTATGGGGAAGATTGCTTTAGATTAAATATCACACATGGATACATAAATGATGAACAAACAATCAATGAAAGTGATCAAAGTGAAGAGAAAATGCTTACAATGAGGGAGTACTATGTATTTCGTATCGAACAAAGGCCAAATGAAGGGCAAAATTTACTTAGAGGTGGTCGATTATTTCAACATTTTTTGGTGGATGCCTACATCTGCACAGAAGAAGATAGGTTAAGATAGGCATGCAACAATCAGTCTAATATTAGATTTGATCTGCATAAAGGTATCATAGACGCAGTAATAGCAGGTGATACAAATGCATATTTAATTGGAAAAAGAATGTTCTTACCTTCCTCATTTACAGGAGGTCCTCTATATATGATACAAAACAATTAAGATGTTATTGAAATATCTAGAGCAGCAGGTCAGTTTGATTTATTCATTGCAATCACATGCAATCCTAATTGATAAAGATTAAATGGTTTGTATTACTTATGTTAATGCTAAAAATTGAACGCTAACACCCCGGTGTAAGTAGAGATTAAGTGAAAGCACCACCCGTCAATACGGGAATTAGAAGTAAGTAGAAAAGTCACAGAAAAAACAGTAAAGAGACAACAGTTTTATAGTGGTTCGGCTTCAAGTTAAGCCTACGTCCACTTTAATCTTCTTTATTGCTGAATCAATTACAACTTTATAACAGTCTTCGATTACAACACTGCTAGGACAAATAGCTAGAACTCCGATGTAGAAGAACTCTTTGAATCCATGTCGAATGTGTCAGATTTCTACTTGAAGTTCATTGAGATGTCTTTCGTGTTTGAAGTGTTAAGTGAGTCGAGGAATCAGCAGAGTATATGAGTTCCAGAAATGAGCCAAAAGATCCCCCCTTGATGGTGTAGGCATGGTATTTATAGGAAATTCCTGGAGTAAGTCATAGGTCATGGGCGACCTAGGGTAGATCGTAGGTCGTACGTCGTCAGCGACCTAAGAGATGCGAGCTACGGCTTATCTTGGTTACACTTGGTCTTCTGAACAATCTGATAGGTCATAGCGACCTAGAAGGGAAGCGACATAAGAAGTTACGGCTTAGTGAGGCCACCCTGAGCGAGCTATGGAGTTACCTCGGTCTATTTAGGTCGTGTACGACCTAACGAAGAAGCGGTATGAATGCAGCCTCATATTGTCTTAACCCGTTAGGTCGCTAGGTCACTAGGTCGCCTAGTTCATTAGGTCGCTAGCTTTGTTAGGTCGAGCATCCATGTTAACTCGCTCATATTTCAGGTTGTTCAGTCGCTGGACCTTCTAACCCGTTAAGTCGCTTAGTTGCTTTATTCACTAGGTCGTTAGGTTGTTCTTCCTTTAGCTTGGTAGGTCGTCGAGTCCCTTAACAGGTTAGGTCGTTACTCCGCTTCATCTGTTAGCTCGCTAACCCGCTTCAGCTTTAGGTCGCTTACTTCCTTAGGTCGTTGAGTCAGAAAATTAAGAAGTCAACATTTGCCCCTCGAAGTACACGACTATGTCCTAGGTCGTGTGCTTCGATACTTCTTAACTCGTGCCATCTTGAACCACTAGGTGGTGAGCGGCTTATGAGGTAGCTAGGTCGCTCGTGCCGATTCATATTCCACCGTCCTTGCATATAAGTTGTTCATCTCCTTCTCCTTCTCCTCACTTGCTTCATTATTTGAAACTTCCATTGACTAATTCCTGAGTTCTCGAAGAAAAATTCCAGCCAACTAGTCACCGACCTTCCTTTCGTCACATTATGTAAGTGAATCTGGTCGCCGTTCAACCACGTCCATCGTTGAATTGCTAACTCCCCATTTTCCGACTCCAATTTATTTTTTGTGCCGCGTTTCATCGCGAACCATGTCTTGATTGATTTGAGACTGCTGTCGATCATATTGTTGTTGTAATTTGCGATAACACGGCAATGCATCCGATTTGTGGCGAATCTGAGGTGATTCGAATTGGTTTTTTGGGATAATCTGGCGGTATGGAGAGATGAAGGTTTAGGCGGTTAATCGGGTTAATGGGTTAGTGGATAACGAGTTACGTCGTGGTGCCTTTGGATGATGCAATGGACACATGGCAACACTTGAGTGGAGGACAGATCTTAGAGCTTCTGATGGGAGATAGCTCTAGGTTGCTGAGTTGCTTCGGAAGCAACCTAGTAGATCTGAGCGACATACACCTTTTACGACCTAACAGATTTGAACGACCTAACAAACCAACCGACTTAAGAATCCTTGTGACCTAAAAGGAACTGAGCGACTTACTTCATAGCGGCCTAATCTCTAGATCGTGTGAGCAACTTAGCCTTTAGGTCATGTAAGCGACTTAGCCTTTAGGTCGTGTGAGCGACTTAACATTTAAACAACTTTTCACTGCCGAATTCCTTCTTGCGACCTAGACCAATTTCGACCCAACTTGTTAGGTCGTGAGCCACCTAGGACTTAGATTCACACTGCCTTGAAGCATTACTTTAACTTGTAGAAGCATGAATAATGAACTTTTGACTTGAACAGAACGACTTGATGGAACACTGACCCATGCTAAGTCGCTTGAACTTGAAAACTTGCAAAAATGTGACGTCGCTTAACTTGAATTCCAACTTGAACTGTTGAAATAACTTGCCTGAACTTGTTGTACTCCTTTACAGATTATATTAACTTTAATGTTAATAACCTGTTAAACACAACATTTGCAGAAAAATGGGACGAATATACTGCCACTGATCGCCTACATCAAATGATAGATTAGTCGATAAAGGATAATCAACTTAAAGAAATTATATCAAATGCTGTGAATCAACAAATTCAAGTGAAGTATTAAAGCAAAACAATATTAATCAATTAAGGCTGATTTGTTTGCATCAACACTGCACTTGTATTTGGACTTAAAACAACAAGCCCTGAAACTTTATAATTGACAAATGCATATTAGTTTAATTTCAGTTATATTTGCTTGTCATTTTATTAGTTTTGCTCAACACTTCACACATTTAGGAAACGTGCACCTTTATATTTGAATATCCAGTTCCTTGTGTAGAATGTCTTCTCAAGAAGAGACAATAGAGCAAGCTGAAAGGGTCTTCCCGATAGCCAATCCATTGGATAATCCCCCGGAAAGAACTCCAACTACCCTGAATCAGCGGGCGTTCAACCAACTACGTATTCAGTTTGGTATTGCTGAAGCATATGCTTTACTTCCTGGGCCAAACGATACTGCTGACAGGCCACCTCTCGGTTTTATCGCTGTCAATCGTCAGATGTGCCTGTGTGGTGCTATTCCTCCTTTCAATGACTTTCTTCAACGACTCCTTCTCCAATTAACCATCTCTCCCTTCCAGTTGCATCCCAATGGCCATGTCATCCTAATGGTACTTTTTGTGCTGTTCAGGAAGACACTTGATCGTCTTCCGAGTTTTGAAGAAATCTCCTATTTGTGCACATTTGCAAAGAATAAAGATCATCCCTCTATCACACTCGTGAGAAGCGCCAGGAACCGTAGATTGATCGTCGATCTTTCGGAAAGCGCCCACGGGTTCTTAAATCAATTCTTCTTTGTTCGTCGCCCTCCAGGATTTTACGCCATCTGGAGAGTAGGAAGTAAGATTGCTTATCCCCGCTCTTTCCTTTTGAGCTTTTCCAAGTACGAGTTGCTAGGTGCTAATTTCATTCTTTACTTTTACAGCACTTCCTCCTCCCTCTAAAGATCCCAGCCACAAGCCGACTTTTGAAAGATTAAGTGTCGTAGCGGTTGCGGAAAGAAGTATTAAATTTTTGCTGAAAGACGAATTTCTTCACCAGTACGGACTTCTACACTCTTCCCGTTCTACTCAGCCTCATGAAGTCCCAGATTCTCCAATAGAGACGTCGGATGCCCCATTTTCCGTCGGAGAACTTACACCGACAGAACCTACTGTTGAGGCTTCTCTGGTGAAGTGTTCTACTTCTATTGACGTTGTGGGGTCATCCGGCAAACTAGCACTTGCCTCGGTCATTGAAGAAGAGGAACCTCCACAGCAATCTTGGAAGACTCACTACTACAAAACAGGCCATTTGCATCAGTTGTTTGCCCTCCTTTGCATCAGTTCAACAACCGATGCATATGCAACCGATGCAACAAGCTTAACACTTTTGCATCAGTTCTGAAACCGATGCAAAAACATCCTTTTTGCATTGGTTGTTACTAACAACTGATGCAAAATATCATGGTTGGTTGCTTAGACACAGCCACCATGTTGCATCGGTTGTAATTAAAACCGATGCAACTAATCCCTCTATTGCATCAGTTTTTTATAACAACCGATGCAAACTAATCCCTCTATTGCATCAGCTATTTATACCTGATGCAAAAAAACCATTCTCAGATACCATTATTACAGTACTCAAATTGACTATATATATTATTGATTATAACAAACAATTATTGCATGCAACATTACTATCATTCAAAATTAAATTTGATGGCAAATACATAATCAGATTTAATAATTCTACAAAAGAATGAAAAACATAAATAAATTCCATGGTACATAATCAGACAGTCAGTAGTAAAAAATAAATGCACCCAAAATATAAGATATAATCTAATCTAATTCCAACATCTTCACCGTTGTACCGCTGTAATAACCAACTGACACTCCCTGCATTACATCATCCCACACACAACAACTACTCAACATCACCCCAACACTACTAATTCACATACCAAACATGCACTTTGTTAATTCACTCATACATAACACCTTCATACTGCAACACAATCACTTACTGTAACATTACAGTATAATTCCAACCTCTTTACACTTGTCTCACTGTAACAACCAACTGAAACTCTCCGCATTACACATCCCCCACACAGCAACTGCTCAACATCACCCCAACACTACTAATTCAAACATGCACTGCACACTTAATTCACACATAACACCTTTAAACTGCAACATAATCACTCACTATATCATCATTGTGTAATTCCAACATCTTCACACTTGTCCTACTGTAACAACCAACAGAAACTCACTACATTCAGAACCATTTATTGTAATAGAGAAATAAAATAACCTCATATTATATCTATACCTACCACCCACTCTCCATATAACAACCATTATATACTCAGACCACCCCCTTATTACTAACAGCCTTCATGCATACAAATAGAAGCTTTATTATTCAACAATCTAGGACATCTAATAAATCCAACAACTGAGATAAAGACTGAAGATATAAAAAATTAAACTCCGTTACGTAGTGAGCAGTTGACTAAATACTGAAAATTTATCAAATAAAAATGCTCGCTTCAGCCAACATATATGAAGGATAAGCCATAAGCATCGTAAGTGCAACTGCAAATACATAATATAAAGAATATTTAATATAAATGGTTCATGACATCTACGGTATTGCTACTGCAAATACATAATATAAAGAAGCTAGTACCTGAAGCATAAATGCAACCACCAATACTGTGATGAAGAGCGAGGCAGTTTCAGAAAGATGAAAGTTCATATCCAATGGCTTTCCCATCATCCATGCTATTACCCCACAGAACGGAATCTGCAAGGAAAAAAAATGAAATTATGGATAAAATGGAAAACTAATATCAACAATATCTACTGTTAATCATGGTTTTTGTTCAGAATAATTTATTTATTGCAACTTGCAAGCGTCCTATTCATTTAGGATTCAAATAGGTTTCAAACTCCTTATAACTGAAAAAATGAAGTATTGACCTGTGATTCTTTTATTTAGATTGTATGGGGATAAATCAACTTGAAGAAGCAGCACCAAGTATTTGTTAACTTATGCCAAAAAATTGCAAGAAAGCTCAGGTATTCTACGTTAAAATTGATAAGTCCAAATTGCCAAGAACTGGTCTATTTATCCCTCACTGGTCTTAACTGTGTATAAGAAAACAGTGCCATCAGTATACTTGAATAAAAAGCTTGTTTTACCAAGTATTTGATAAGTCTGTTTAGAGATATGTAAAAATATGTGCATATCATAATAAATTATAGTAAGGGATCCATATTGGATTTGATTAAGGCACTGCTGCTTATCATTAACTGTTCAAATCATTTGCTACACTCTTAGTATATTTTTCATTGAAAAATGTGTTGCATTCCATCAGCAATGCCAAGTGAAATATGACCATGAACAGCAGACAAGAGTCCTAATTTTTCGAAAAAGTTGCAACCTTAATGAGATTTGCAAGTGAATAAATTCATGAACTTAGACCTATAAGTTAGGTTGCACATGTTCATTTGTTCGTGGACTGCCCTCTAGATCGGCAGTGGTATTACTGTATCCAACCTAAAAACTCCGGTCCTACATTTTTTGTATATTTAGTAAGGTAATACGACAGTTTAAAGGATTCCAGTATTGAATAATGCATGTTGACATTAAAAGCATTCCTAAATGAACATTAATTGTGCAATGCTTTTGGGTGAAAAATGACTAACTTTCCCGGAAAGATATAACGTCGATGACCGGCAAAACAGCAAATATTCTGTACTTAGTTCACTTTATCATTTACAGAACGTATAAAGTAGTAGAGATACTAGCTTCAGAAAGACAATATGATATATTAAGGCACAAAAGATATTTGAGTTGAATAAAGAAACAAAATATTATTGTTGTATACCAAATTGGTAGTACCATGTATTAATAAATGTGTTAACCATTTTTTATTGCCGAGTTTTAGAATATCTTGCATTTTTAGTTCTTCTAAACAAAATAACTGCTTCGTAGCATGACTCTTTGGCACCCTTAACAATATAAGGCTTAAACACGCAGACCTGAAGCCTTAAGGCATTTATTGAATTTGGCACCACTCATGAATTTGGATGTTCAACAACTTTCTACAGAAAAACATTTTCTGCCATGTGGACATTAGTTAAGGGAAACTAAATTGATATTAAGCATTTAAAAGTGGTTTAACTTTAAAATTATTCGAATTAAAATAAAACAATAAACTACAAGAGAATCAATAACAAGGATGGCAATTTGGTTTTTTACAGTACAAACTATAGTACTAACAGACCAGACAAAACAATATTCAAAGTAACAAAATTTACAAGGAGGGAAGACATACTGCTTAAAATTTTGGAATATATTATTGCTGAGCAAATACTAATAATCAAACCAAATAAAAGGAGGAAAAAACTAAATTTTGGAATCCATTATTTTTGAAAACGTCACAACGCCATTCTAATGTTCTTAACAAAGTCTTAGCAAAAGAATAAGGAAGAAACCTCAATAAAAAGGAAACAATTTATATAATTAGTAGTGTATCGATTTATATCAATATGAATAAATGTAATTTATAATAATTTATATCAGCGTGTATCAATTCATGTCAATGCTAATAAATGACTAATCTATTCATATGAATGTTGTTACCAAAATCTTAGAAAAACTAAGGAAGAAACCCCAGTTAAAAGGAAACATTAGTCAAAACTGTTACTGTGAAATAATGTAGGCATCGTGGACCAAAGCATAGTAAAGAAACTGACAAAAAAAGAACAACTGAAAAAAAAGCATCGCTTAAGAAAACAATTAAGGAAAAAAATCATTGGCTAAAACACTTATATTTGCATGTATAATTTGCAAACTATATAAAATTACAATGGTTTAACTAAATGTGAATTAATATCACAGTCAATATCTCTGTATAAGAGTGAATAATCTTATATGAATTGTTCTACCTAAAGCTAAAGCGTAAGCAATTGATATTTAATACCTAACTAATTGAAGGCATGAAACATCAAAATAATATCCGAACAACCAAGAACAGTACACACATGTGAGAATAATAAAATGCATAAGTGATTGAAACAGGCAAATCATACAAATAAAATGTGCGACATACTTCAGTTGTTTAATAGTAACACATTATATATAATTGAGTATAATCAAATGCAAAGTAAAGAGGCCAATGAGTTTAGATTGTTGCTATATACACGCAAATGGGTCAAATTCATAACTTTCAAAAATGTATGTAATTCATAATTATTAACTGGAGAATGCAGGCAATCACTATACAATGAAATCTTATGTAAATTGTTCTACATCAAGCCTAAATGCAAGCAGTTGAAAATTAATGTCTAAATGTCTCTGGTTACCTTAGTTGAATGTATGATTTGCTTCTCAATAAGATCCATAAAGTAGACAATCCATACCCGTCAGCACCTTTGCAAAGAAGAAAGAGTTGTCTAGATTCATCCCGAACAACTATGGATATTCTCTTCCTCTTGCTGCTAAATTCCAAAAAGTTTAGAATCTTGAACTCTCTGCGATAATGAAGTTTGAAAGTGTTAATTTAGATAAATGTAGCTTCTACTGCATGCCTTTTAATTGCATATGTACATATACAACACTAGCCTAATTTTATTATCGAAGCTATACCAATGTTTGTTTAATCTTAAATTGTTCTCAAAATCTTAGTTTGTTCTGTATAATGCATAGCAAATGCAATATATTAGATATCAGATTCAATAATACCACAAGTATTAACACTGTATTAACTGAAAAGCATAAACCTTCTATTTATTTATTTACATCAGAGGACCACATGTGAAGTTCCAACATCAAACTCTTACATTAAACAAGACATTCTTCATGTTTGTTTTGATGAAGATTGTAGTCTAGGGTAAACTTGCTATGTCCAGATCACTCTTATGAAGTTTTGGCTTTTGATCCGATTGGCGTTTAAAGAACCTTTGGGCATGGTTAGAAATTTGCATAGCTGTTCTTGTTTGAACATATTTTTTGGCTGTGTTCTTCCAGACTCCTTTTCTCTGAGTCCTTAGGCCTATCAAGAACAATTTAAAAACAAAAGAGAAATATTTCAATGTATTAGAATGAAAGCGACAAATTAAAATTTGATACGCCTTTAGCGTTATTTGTTCAATTAACCAAACATGTTAACTTAATTTGATCAAGATGTGTCTTTTTTCATATGTATAAAATAATCGTTTCGTTGTTTATGTGAATATGGCTTATCTTGGACTTATATTTGGCCGTAAATATACCATCTACAAATACCAAACCTGTGTATATTTACAAATACCAAACCTGTGTTCCTCTTCAGTGCATGGCTTCCCTTTGCTTGCCTTCGATGTTTCTTTTTGTGCCTGTGCTATTTGTTTCTGCAACTACACTTTTGCCTCTTTCCACTATCGCTTCCTTTCTTATCCCCGGAGATTGTTCTAATAGAATTTCTTTTTCATTCTCATGTCTAGCTTTCTCTTTTACCGATGTTGGTCCTGATCCCGGTAAAACTGAATTGCAATCCAGCTCCAACATTTTCTCTGTTTCGCTAGCAAAATTCATCACACTTCTATGCATTTTTCCACTGCATCTGCCATTCATACAAACTATTCTATCATAATAATCATTGTTATATACAAGCTACATGTATAGTTTTATGATGTATATGAAAACTAATAAACAAAATCGATGGAATTTAGTGAGAAAGAAATTATCCATAATTTTGTATATAAATAAGATAAGCACCTTTCCCTTCTAACTAACTATTTATGATACATGTTCAAAGTTTAAAATTCCAAAAAATGATATTATTTCGCGAAGATGTGTTAGTCTTCTGGTAGATCTTTTGGTGTTCATTTTTAGATGATATTATTGTTTATCATTTTTAAATGCTCTACTTTGTTTGAGTACTCTATAAACTTGAAAGATGTAAATACTTTTAGTATCAAACTAAAATGATAAGGTAACTTAACTAAAATGAACAAGTACAAATTTAGAATGAGCATCAAACTAGTAATCTACGAAATTAATTCATACTAAGAATGTTATACATCAAAGAGTACACCATACACTGTAGTCTACTCCTTTGCTTACAGCGTGTTCTTCCTACTGGAGCAGGAGAATAATTAATCCGGTGTTCTCATATATATCCCCCTTCAGTTTACTATCTAAATCAAGAAAAAGGTGATGGGTATATGCAAAACAAAACTACATGTGGATCTTCCGATTAATAGAGAAAACTCACAGATGCCAAATATAAGTGAAACTCTACAAGGCAGAAATGTGACATAATTCCAGCACCTGACCGATACACTGCCATTCTCCCAAACAACCAAAGAAAAAAGATATAAAAAAACTTACTGCCTCAACACACTGCCTCGATTCCACTGCTACATCTCCTCAGTCCAAAATAACCATCCACACCTCTGACGAAGTCGATGTTCTTTTTGAACTGCAAGCCATTTCCAACAGACGGACCCGAAACATACCACCAACATTAACAAAAAAAAAACAGAAGAAAAATGGAGCACCTGACCTCTACAGCAAAACAACCAATCAAATCCTTCAATAACCGAACTAGTGCAAAACAACTTTCTGCCTCAACTTCATTTCCACCACATAACATACCCACATCAGTTCCTCAATACCCTTGACTAACCACCAAAACCATTCACTGACCATCTCCATACATGACAACCCATACCATAACAAACCCACCAGAACTCCACCAATGTACAAATGCTTTTGCCTACACATCACCCCACATACATATCCTGCCACTGTAAACACCACTATAACCCATCCGATCCCATTAACATACACATTGCCATCTGAAACTCCATACATCACCCCACACACCATAACCTGCCATCATCTCTTCCACCAAAACTGCCTCCCCCACTATCAAACATCAAGCCTCTGCTAACAACCAATGTCGCATACACTACAGTCAGCCATCACTTCCAGAAAACCACCATACAGTCTTCTCTATCAACTGCTCCAACCACACAGCCATCTCACACTTTCTTGCCATCAAAAACAACCAGGTAAAACGACAGTACAAACCATACATTACCATCCACAGCAACCCACACTGTTGCCATTACAATACTGCCTGATCAACCATAATACTTCTTAACTGTTCTCAACCATCATACACTAACCATCATCTGCTTTGCCATTTAAACCACAACACATCTCCTCTGCTGACTTGCTTCCACCATCTCACCTTTCTGCCTCCACCTACAACCCCTAACCAATCCATACAATAGTACCTCTGCACCACACTAACACCACCATATAAAAGTCCATCAAGTACCACTGCAAACCTCCTTCACATCCCTCAATACCACTGTTACACACTACTTCATCACCTGAAAGTTACATCATCCCTTAATACCACCCTCAACTGCAAAAAACTTCTGCAAACCAGCCAGTCAAATCACTCGTAACATTGACATCCTCCATAACACAGACGACAACCATACTCAACTCCACAAGAAACTGCCACCATCACCGAATTCAACCAAAAAAAAAAGAACTGCATTTCACATACCATTTACAAGTGCGCCCGTGAATCATCACCACCTCTGCATCCAAACTGCATCGCGACTTCTCTAGTCACACACCTGAATCACCAAAAGCCCTAATTCAACAGCCGCAACTTGTTCGCAACTCCACGTCCTCTGCTCCACCATCCATCGCCTTCGAACAAGCCGCAATATGATGGACCTTAAACAACCGCAGTGACTTCAAACATTGGAAAGCAACTTCATTTGATATTTTGATTTTGGAAGTATTTGCGAAAATTTGATCTGGGAATAGTAAATGAATCGCAGGTATTAGTTGAAGCGGTTTGGGGAAGTAAAGTCGAAACTCGGCACTCGAAATCAACCGATCGCTTAACGATGATTTTAGGGTTTTTCTTTCTTTGAAGCATGCGAATAATTTAGGAAAAGAATGGGAGCGGGAAAAAAAGAATTGGAAACGCGGGATGTAAACGAATAACCTAATTTTGAAATTGCATCGCGTACTAAGGGAACCGATGCGAAAAGTATTATGTTGGACAAAGTTGCATCGGTTGACTTTAAAACCGATGCGACTAAAACTATTTGCATCGACGTATTTGCATCAGTTGTTGGTGACAACTGATGCAAATTTGACTTTTTTATTATCTATTGCTTTCCACGTACCAATTGCATCGGTTATTAAGACAGAACTGATGCAAATAGTTCTATTTGCATCAGTTTTTACTTAAACCGATTCAAATGAGGCGATGCAAATGGCATGTTTTGTAGTAGTGACTACTGACGAAGGAGCTAAGGGGAAGGGTCCCGCTGGGCACGATGGTGATGACATTTTTGAGGGATTGAGCGACTTGAAGATCACTTCACAGGAGCTTTTTACACTACAAGAAAATTCATTTTTCATTGCAAGACTTAACAGCGTACAGATGTAACTTGCAATAAAAAATTATTTTGTCTTCAAAATAATATATTCAAACGCTGTATTATGTTAACTCTTCCCTTGAACAACGGAGACCAAAATTTTGATTTCCCTCTTATTACCCAAATCTTCGATTCCCTCCTGCTCCCAAAATTTCGATTTCCCTCCTATTACCCAAATTTCCAGTTCCCTCTTACTGCCAATATCGTTCCCACCTAAACAAATTGATCCCAAAAATCAAAAGGAAAAAACCCTAAATATCCACCGATCTCAAAGCTAAATCTTCAACCATCTATTGCGGTTTATGCTTGAGGCTCGTTAATTAGGCTTGTCATGCTCCGAATTTGTTTCTTTAGATGACGATTCAAACTATTATCATCAGAAAACCTATACGGCAATCGCGAATCATCATACATCACCACTGTCCTTCCGGGTATCTACACTCTCAAGGCATGCCTACACTCTCAAGATGCTTAGGCTAAAATCGAATCTATACCATGCTCTCAAAACCTAATTTTAATCCATCGCCTGCTAATTGAAGGCGATCCCATGCACGAACAAGGTATATTTTTTTGGGACTACAAGAGGAACACAAATGTTGAATTTATCGGATTTCAAAGACACTTCCAGATTAGATTATAAGGTTTATTCTGCATAGGTAAGAACATATGCGAGGTATTTAGACGAAACGTTGAAGTTCAGACTGTATGCACCATGCATTTACTTTTTTTCTATTTCTTTTTTGGTGCATGTGAGTTTATGTGCATGCACGAAGTTTCATTATTGTTTAGGCAATTATAGCTGTGTTATAGAGTTCCTCTATTTTCGGACTGAAAGTATAATGGTCGTCTGCATCCTAACTCATTTTGATTAAGAATTTTATGATATATTTGTCTCGAACTTTATGAACAACCTTTGATTTGTATATGGGGATATATCAAAGAAAGATAGAAAATTATTGGTTAATATGTTCATTCAGTATAATAGTACATTGAAAGTTCAGATTATATATGGCTTATAAACAAATTTTATATTTTGAAAAACTTTACAGATGAACGATGGATGCCAATGGAGAAAATGCGGGCAAAATGTATTAAAGGGAAACCCATGTCCTCGAGCTTACTATGGATGCACAGTTGCACCAAATTGTCCAGCAAGAAAGCAGGTAATAATCTTTACACAAACAGTACATTCAAATCCTTTTTCAAAGCTTGTTGCTTAATATTCATGATATGATACTTTTTACAGGTGCGGAGATGTAAAAATGACATGTTTGTACTGATAACTACATATGAAGGCACACACAACCATGTACTTCTAGTCTCAGCCACGGCCACGGCTTCCACCACAACTGTTGTTGCTTCAATGTTGTCTTCTGGCTCCATTGCCTCAAGGCAAAATGCTACATTTTCCTTTGCATCCGAATTGGCTTCGACGAGCGGTAGCTTTCAAAACATGGGTCATGTCTGTTATTTAATTATAGGATGAAAATGAAAGTTGGAACTTTTTAAAATTGATTCATATCTGACAAATCGTCCTTGTCCATACCTATACACAATTATACTTTAAACAGATTTTAGAAATCTAGAACTTCAATTTCTTTTGAAGATATTTTACTTTGTACTGGTCAACATATGATTAACTATTCCATGTTCATCTTCATGACTTGATATTTTCTACATCTAAATGTTATTATAATTTTTCCAGGTCTGTGATGATTATAATGCAATGCATCACCACTTCATTCAGTGTATTCATGTACATATGGTGAACACTGGTAGAAAGGTACATTAGACTTAAATTTAGGGAAATTTTAATGCAATAAAAAGCTCTCTTATACCTTTGCCAGGCTATTTTTTTTCTTTTTCCAAATGTGTAAATATATAGGAAAAAGAACAAAATTTGACATGTCACTTATATGCGGGATGGAAGCCAGATTGAACAACTCAAAACCTTAGGCAAGTTACTTGCTGCTTTGAATGCAGTAAAAACAGAGCAACCTCCTGTTCCTAGTCAAGTATGTTAGTCTGAAACTTTGATATTTATGACCAGGTCTTTCTAATATCTCTTTATATTTTGATATTTATAATAATATCAAACTTAAATTTTATAAAGTTGTAACTTGCACTCTTGTGCTCTTATTGTCAAACAGTATTTTGATATTTTCATGTCTGAAATACTTGTGTCAAATTGTTAAAGATATAAAATTGACATCTGTATTATATATAAAAGAAGATCATCTAAGTAGTATGCAGAGTTATATAAATTAGTGTAAATATTTTGTCGTGTGCATTTCATATTTTGATTTAATAATAAATAAACTTAATTTAAATAATATATATATCTTCTACATATACACAACTGTGTGTTGGTTTACTAGTGCTTATCGAAACATTTCATTGGTGTTTGCAACCATCCTTTTTGCAAATTTTGAAAAATCTATACAAACTCAATAATGCTTCTTACTACTATCTGTAACCTTATGCTGTTCGTCTAGAGTTTTACCTCTATAAGTAATGGTGGTTCTGTAGCTGATATCTATAAACTAGCCTTGGATGTCTTCCAGGAACCTGCAAGCCTGTAAGTATATAAAAGATGCGTATACAATTCTAAATTTCTCTATATTTGATTTGAGTAAAATTTATATCATCTAACTAGTTAGCCTACTATGACTACCTCCTCTTCATATCACTTTGAGAATAAGCTTTCTACATAATTGAATATCGGTCAATATTAAGGAGACTGTATGTCATTTTTTAAGCAAAATATCATGCCTAGCTGCAGGACCTTTTTTGTAGTTGTAAATTGATTAGTTGATGATAGTGGTATTTGATAATTGCATTTTAAGTTTGAACTTGCATTTGGATTATTTCTATGATTTGTGCTTAGTGCAAATGATCAGGGAGTACATGTTAATGAAGTTGTCAAATGCTTAGGACTGCCAGAGAAAAAAATCAAGTGATCCTAGGGCTATGTCGTACTGAATAGGCCATGGGCATTTATACAATGGTTGGAAAAAGCAAATATCGAGGAAGAGTGAGTATGTTAATTTGTTACAGTAACTGTTTTCTTTGTTTACAATTTGATATCCTTAATAGGACATTCTAGCATTTCGATTACAAATATATCCTTATGGCAGAACCAGACCATGTATTTGTGAAGCCACTGCCAAACTTGTGCAGAGATGATATTCCTGCAGCATACCCCTTTCGCTACATCAGAACCTCAAAATATGAAAAATTATTAGGAAATATTATACGGAGGACAGAGGTCCGATTACTAGTGTTCAACCTATTGGTAACTCTCCTGTAATTAATTAAAAAGTTATATATATGCATTGCTGTAATTTTAGTCTTTTGAGATTCATAGTAATTTCACTTTCAAATGGATGTAAAACGTTTATGTCTTATATTCTTAAATGCTAATTACTTTTTTATCACACCAGGATAGAATGTGTTACCTGATAAGAAATGGCTGTTCAAATCATAATATTGCATCTAGTGAATAAGAATTACATGAGATAATGATAAGGTTTAATACCCATCAAAATGTAGTTCGTACCATTATGATAACAAATCCATGTTGGCTGATTAATAAGTGTCAACATTTGTTTAATACACTTGATATTTTAATTAATGTGAGCTTGGTAAATTCCATACTGTCCACATCAGCAATGATGAGTTCCTGTTTTCTATTATAAGTAATAGACCATGGCATCAAGAAGGAAAAGAAAGCATGTGAGTATAATTAACTTGAATTGATTCTTAAGTAATTGTTAATTAATCGATTCTTTAGTTGTACTGTTCTATTCTTAATTAATTGTTTAAATGATTTCAACTTATCATTATCATTGCAAACTGCAAACTTGTACATTATTTGTTTAGATTATTTTTCTAAGCATCGTTGCTTTTTTGGTGTTGGTAAATTAATAATGTTAGTTTTGATTTTGGTGTGGGCTGTTAAATTTGTTGCAGTTTACAAAATCAATATGTTTGACAGGATAAATTCATTCATATGTTGAGTGAATTTAGTTTAGGGAAATATTTCATTCTCCTATTGTTCACATATGTGTCAAGTGCATATTTATTATGTATTATTAATGTAATAGAAATTGCACTTTGCAGTATCTTACTTGCTGACACCTAGTTTATTTCCAGTTCCTCAACAAATTGACGGGTATGAACTTGTGGATCCTGTTGATATTCTGACTCCTCTGGAGAAATTTGGCTTTTAGGAGGGAGTGGTTAGTTCATATTGATTCATTAACCATTTCATATACTTTTCCACCATTTTCACATTTAATAATCTTACCAACTTCCACGTTTACCTTTAAGTTATGTTGGCATTTATCCTCACAGTTTTGCTCAGTTTTCTTCCATTCTTACAATAATAAATTTTATTTTGTTTCAGAAAAAGTGTGATTTGAAGCATCCACCTGGAGATGAGATTTACCGCAGTGGCACATTGTCTATGTTCGAGGTATAATTTTTATATTGGATGATTACAACCATTTACCAAGCTCACATTATGCAATTTAGTTTCTCTTACACTTATATATAGCTTCGTTAGAATGGTTAATAATATTAATTTAATGTTTTTCCGATCAGCAATAACTATATCATGTGAACTGTGAGCAGGTTGAAGGGAAAAAGAACAAGATTTATTGGCAGAATCTATGTTTTCTGCCTAAACTTTTCCCTGATCACAAGACATTGTACTACGATGTGGATCTGTTTTTAATTTACATACTTTGTGAATCTGATGATCGAGGTTGCCACATGGTTGGATATTTTTCAAGGGTACTTTTTCCTTGACAAATTCAACAAACAAGAAAGACAAGAAATAAATTTAACCACATGAAACAAAATTATTGTCACATGAGTGTGTAAAGTGGTCAATAAAAATTCCCACCAAAAGTGTCAATTATCAAGAGGAATAAGCAAGGATTAAAAATACGTAGTTACAGAAAATTATAAAATTTTGCTAGAAATTAGAGTTGAGCGCAGAGGTGAGGCGATAAATAATTATGTTTTCTACCTTTTCTCAATATCTTTAGCGCACAATCTACTGATGAAAAATTGTTTCTTTAATTGATCACTTAAAATCTGTTTTCTAGCATCGCAGTCAGAAAGTATGCATGTAACAATTTCGCACTACTATAGCTTATAAATGTTTTGCCAAGTCCTTTTTGCAGCTGAAGAATCCTTCTATTTACATTACTTCATTTTTCTCAAGCCTTTCATTGTTTATCCTGTATGTTCGGTTAGGTTTGGAGTACTTATTGAAACTATTATAAATGTTGTGTTTATGTCTGTTTCACATATAGCGCTAATGTCGGATCTATTTGAGGGCACTTGCATGTATTCATAATTTTCTAGTTGCATGCGTCACAGACTATTTGAATAAGCTTTAATGTTTGTTAGAACTGGATTCTCTATATAAATGTGCAGGCCTTTTGTATAAATGTGCAGGCCTTTTATATAAACGTTTGTTAGAACTGGATTCATAACTTTGTTACTGTAAGACCCTTTATTCCTAACTATTTAGTTACCGGGTTCTCTATATAAATGTGCAGGCCTTTTGTATTCTGTGCTTATAACTTCTGTATTAACTGATGCAATTAAGGATGCTGTTGATCGACCATGACCAGGTTTCATTTATGGTTGGCCAAACTGATATTTTAAGTGACATCCTTCCACCAAAACCCCACTTGGTAATTATTTCTTTAACCTTCTCATTTTAATTTGATTTCTTAGTTACCATTTGAGTTAATTTCAATTGCGACTTCTCCGAATTTTTAGTGATAAATAATGGTATCCATTTAAGACGATCCAGACTCATTGCAATAATAATGAGTTTCTCATTAATAGTTTGAATGCAGATGATAGTTTACATATGGGTTTTGATCTCTTTTCAACCTTGTTTCTCTACTGATAATGCAAATCTACAGTTTAGTGTTTTATGGAAGTCAATTAAAAATGAAATGTATGCACTGCTCCATATACCCAGTACCTGCTCCATGTATATGAATACATGTGATTTATACAATTTTGTATATGAATACATGTGTTTCGTATAATTTTTTTTCACATGCATTCAGTGAATCTAATAGAAATATTCTTTAATTGCAAGGGACAATATATAAGAGGCTGATTAATTCACCCTCGATTGTATAATGCCTGGTAATAATCCGCTTCTTGTTGCTATATTTTCTAAATCACACGTTATTTTTGTTTTATTTCACGTCAATGTATGTTTAGTTAAACTTATGTACTGGCAGTCTATTTAGTTAAAATAATGTACTAACAGTCTTTATCTTTTTTGTTATGAAAAATTATATAACTTGCGGATGATGTTTGGATTTGAAAAATAACTTATGTGCTTCGTTTTGACAGGTGCTGTATGATGATACCGGCGTTACTACAAGCTGGAAGGAAGGAAAAATTATTTTGCTGCATTCATTCTCTTTCAAATCGGTCATGCTTGGATTAACGTATTTTGTATTGACGTTCTTATATCTTTGCTTTTAGTATGTATCGTTTTGGTCAGCTATGGTTGTATGTATTGTTTTTTTTAAGATCACAAATATTTGAAACTTTATGTACGAAATATTATGGATATATATTTAAATATATATTGTGGTTTGGCTTATGTCTTCATTTGATTACGTACATCATTATGTGATAATTGTGTTTTTTGAAATTTTATAATATATTAGTAGAATTGTAAGCTTGGATGTACCTAGTAAAAAAACCGTAGGGATAAAAATTTATAGCGTTTTAACTGTGCTATGGAAAGGTTGTTTTTTCCAGTTTTATATACTACAGCATTATGATAGTGCTATAAACAATTTTCATAACAAAAAACAACGCAATAAAAGACAGCAAACCGCTATAGAAAGTAGCTGTGCTTGTACATACAATGTACTATTGCAGCAGATAACGCTGTAAAATATTGTGTTCTATAGCGTCTATAGACGCTGTTGTATATTTCATATTTATGTCAGCCTGTTTTTACATAGCAGCCATGAAAACGCTATAGTTTCACTTCATAGCGACTTTCCAAGGCTATTAAAAGTCATGTTTACAGCACTCATAAAACGCTATGAAATGTCCTTGTCCATAGCGTCTCTTATAGCGTTTTGTATGTTGCTGTTATAGGTCACTGACCTATTACAACATGTTAATATACAGCGTAAGACAAAACGCTATAATAGCTTCTAATAGCGTTTTTTAAACGCTATTAAAGGGTATTTTTGTTGTAGTGTTAAAGACGATACCTCTGCTTCTAAAGTTATTTCCCTAGCAGTTGAAGCGACATTTGTCTTGCAACAAACTCCGTCAGCCCAAGAATTAACACTTGCTGTAAAATCTGTCATCACCCCCCAACCGAAGAGTGGTTCGTAGTTTGACGCGCGTAGTTTGCACGTTACACACACTTAGGATTTTTCGGCACTTTTATGCTTTCAACTTCCTTGCTTTGAAGATTTCTGAACTTTGTCTTTTCTTCATTTTCAGATTCTCCAATGGGACGAAGAGGCTCTTACTATGATGATTTCCAGTGTTATGGGAGGCGCGGTTCTTATGACCCCAAGAGGTATCTCCCTGCCTCCTGGGAAACCGACGAATAAAGAGCTGCGAGGAAAGCTCGTGAGAGGCATGCTTATGAAGAACGCAGCGGGAGACGGGACGAACGACATGATTCTCCCCAGAGAGAGGATGATTCTCACAAACGAAAATCCTGTGATGACAAAGGGAAAAGTCATGTCGTAGAAGATCCGAGTAAACGGGCCAACTTGGTAAAAAACCGACATCTGAAACTTCTGAAAAACCCGCTGCTCCCGTCTCTTTGGAAATCCCTTCCAGCTCTCCTGCCCTTCAAAGAGCTGATATTCAAACAATCGTCAGTAGGCCACCGTATCAAGTTGGATAGGGTCTGGCTACTGTTCAAAGCTGGTTTCCATACTGGTGCTTAAAGGGAGTGCGTTTCAATCTCGACTTGGTCCAAATCGATAAGCAAGCCATGTTGTGAAATCTTGTTGCTGTCAAACTCGATATCAAGAGAATGTCTGGTTGGCAGAAACTTGTTGACGAGCTTCAAAGAGTAAACCGTGCAAATCTCGAAGCCATGCTGACTATGGAAAATGATAAATCCGAGTGGCAGAAAACACTCGATCAGCATGATGCAGAGATGAAGAGCATTGCCGCTTATAATGAGAAACTTGAAGCGGAAGTTGAAAAACTTAAGGAAGAGCTTGCCACTTCTTCCACTTCCTATTCTCAAAGAGAAGAAGTGCTTCAAAAACAGGTGAGAGATGTTCATGCTGCACAGAGAGACGCTGAAGCTAAATTTGAAGCACAGCAGCGAGTTGTACAAAGCTACCGAACTGACGTGGTTCAGTTGCAAGAAAAAACCAGCTCCCAGAACTTGGAAATCGAAATGTTAAAAGTTCGACTTTCTGAAGTCGAAAAAGAGCGTGATGAAGCTATTGCCGGCAAAGCAGCAGCCATAGAATCTCATATGGCAACTAAAGCCGAAGTCAGCTCTACTTTATTCGAGTTTTACATTCATAGTGTTTTGGGGCGCGATAGCCTTAGATTTTTGGGACCAAAGTACGAAGTCACTTTAGCCAAAGTGTGGGAAGCCGCACTTGATATGCTTGGAGGAGCTGGATATGCTGAAGAAGATTTAGTAGTGCACTACCTAGATGACGATGCATGTGCTGCTCTTGCTAGGGGAAAGGAGCAACTCGCTAAAGAGAGGGCCGAAATGATAGAAGGAGAACATTTAGGAAAGGAAACCTCAACCGACCCAGTTCAACCTTCGGTTTCAGCTGACATCGATATTGTTGGCTCTAGTTCCCATTCTCCACCTCCTGCTAAAGCTGTCATTGAAAGTGCACCCCCCCCCCCCCCCCCCCCCGCACTGGAGATGAGACTCAAGAAAGCACTGAGGCACAGGACTTTGAAGTTGACATAGTAAAGCCTACTTCTCCAGGTAACCTTAATGCTGATCTTGCTCAGGTGGACTGCTTGTTTACTTCACATGAGCTTGATGAACTTTTTAATTGTTACTTAAATCTTGACGTGCCACTTTCTCCTCTTTTTATGAGAGATACTGACATTAACTTCTCTTCTCCTGTAGTCAAAGCGCCAAGTATTGTTCAGACTTCCCCTCTTCCAGCTGTTCCCTCTCCGCCTCTTCAGATTACCCCTCCTTCCGCCTCTCAACCGGGGTAACAAGAGGACCAGATAGAAGCTCTTCAAGGCCTGGATGACCCGGTCGCTTCACAAGAACAGAAGGCCGAGGAACCTGAAGAAGGCGAAAGAACTCTGGAGCAAACTATTTCTGAAGACATAAAGTTGTCTGCACTTTTCACTCCGGGCAGTGAGTCTTCTTCAAGGAAGAAGGGGAAGCGTGGAGTCTCAAAGAAAAGGAGGGATGCTTCTGCCAGTGAAGAAAAAGCAGAAGAAATTCCAATTTCACCCCTTCCTCTTTCTTTTCCTACTCTTACAAGCCGACCTAAAAAGTTAATCATCCGGCCAGGGGAGGGCTTGAAAGATGGCAGGAAGAAGAAGTGATGGGTTCGGTCCTACGCTTTTCGTCTCGCTTTTTTCTTTTTTGCTTGTACATATAAAGACTTGTGTTGACCAGAGATTGTGCGGGTACCGGTCCCCGCCTTCTTTTATTTTGAAACCTGCACATGTATAAAATTTTCGTAGTATGGAATAAAATAATTCTTTTACTTGTACAAACTTCTGTCTGTATTTGAGAATGCATTTATTCTCTTTTTTTTATACAAGTTTCTTTATTTTCTTTGTGTGATGTTGCAGTAAACTTGTGGTATGTTGCTTGAGCATTGCTTTTATGAATGTAACTATATTATATTGCCCCCATACCACGATTTATTGCAATCTTTTTCATATTAGTAAAATTTTGGAGAACAAATCTTCTGTTTTGAGAAGACTTGTACTCTTTCTTTGGAGAACAACTTTTCCATTTTAAGGAGGCTTGCATCCGTACTTTAGAGAATAATTTTTTCCATTTTAAGGGAATATTTCTATGATTTAGTAGAATGCGCCTTGCATTGGAGAAGTCTTCTCTTTCCCTTTTTTTTGAAGAAGTTTTTACACTTCACTTTCGGAGAAAGTCACATTTATTTTTGGCAACGAATTTTCCTACATGGTAAAGTGGGCCTCCGAAAAGGGCTTTGACCTGTTTGTGCCTCCGAAGAGAGCTTTTGTTTGATTGTGCATCTAGGAAGAGGGCTTTTTTGTGTGTGCCTCTAGGGAGAGGGCTTTTGTTTTTTCCCTGTACGCGGGGAAGCGGGCCTCCGAAGAGGGATTTTTGTTTCTGCCTCTGGGGAGAGGCTTTTGTTTTTTCCCTGTTTGTTGGGAAGCGGGCCTCCGAACAGCGCTTTTTTGGCACTCCAACTCTTGTGAAGTGGGCCTCCGAATAGGGCTTTTCACATTTCAACACTTGTGAAGTTTTATTGCAGATCTCGGTGAAATGCGTGCCTCCGAAGAGGTCTTTTAGCATTTCAACTCTGGTGAAATGGGCCTCCGAAGAGGGCTTTTCACATTTCAACACTTGTGAAGTTTTATTTCAGATCTCGGTGAAATGTGTGCCTACGAGTAGGGCTTTTTCCTGGAAGTTTCTTTCTCATGGTTGGATGGATTCACGGGGCGGACACAAGTTACTTGGATGTTTGTTTGCACAAACGATCGCAACTAGTTAACAAGGGCCCTGTGCCTTCCACTTGGGAAGGTGCCACCGGTCATTCCACCAATCTTTTTTGGTTGAGAAAGAGAACTTTCTTTTTCTAGCAAGCCCCATTAAAGGTCTTTATCCTCCGAAGAGTTGTGCCTCCGAAGAGGGCTTGTGCCTCTGAAGAGGTCTTTGGTTGTTTCCTGCCTGCTCGCCCATGTCTTTTCGCCATTAGCACATATCGGCGACTCCTTGTTATCATCTTCAAGCACACATTCCTTTCTTTTGCAAGTAGCATATTTTATCCAAAGAAGTGTACTTCATTGTTAAGTGAGTTCATAGGGGTAGACACAGGCTAATTAATCGGATGTTCGTTTGTACAAACGATCACAATTAGTTAACAAGGGTCCACTTCCGGGGGAACAACTAACTGTCTGCTTGAAGCACTTCTTATATAGGATTTGAATCTGGAATTTTTGTGGCTTAACATTTGTTTGTTGAGTGATGTCAAGGATCCCTTGGTCTTGTGATGGGTGAGCTTTGTTTTAATGGCCTGTAATATTAAATCGACATTTTAGTAATACAATTAAAGTACTTTACATATCGAAATAAAACAGGCTATTTATAATAGTAGAGAACACAAGATTTATAGTGGTTCGGCCAAGAACTGGGCCTACATCCACTTTATAGTTCTTATTACACTTGCACTGGCTTTACAATGGCTTTCAATACAAGAATCATACATCCATAATTCTTTTACAGTAATTCGGTAAAGCTTTTATGTAAAATATAGGCGCAAGTGATTACTGTTCCAAGCCCTTGGAATTAGATCTCCTTCGACAGTTGTCAATTTGAAAGTGCCATCAAGAAGTTTTTTGCCTTTGACATACGGCCCTTCCCAGTTTGGCGCAAACACTCCTGTTGCTGTCATGATCCTTTTCAAGACTAGATCCCCAATCTCAACGTTGCATTGGCGAACTTTGGAATTGAAATACCTGGCAATTCTTTGCTGGTGAGCTGCAATTCTGAGCTGAGCTTCTTCCCTTCTTTCGTCAAGGAAGTCCAATGCTTCAAGTTGCAGCTTTTCATTTTCAGCTTGATCAAAATGTATTCTTCTGTGTGAAGGGACTTCTGTCTCCACCGGAATCATTGCTTCTGATCCATATGCTAATGAAAATGGAGTGTGCCCAGTCGTAGTTTTGTGAGTAGTTCTGTATGCCCATAGTGCTAGTGGTAGTTTATCGACCCAACCACCTTTTGTTTTTCCAGCTGTTTTTTGATGGCCGATTTGATAATTTTTTTTACTACTTCCACTTGCCCATTCTCCTGCGGATGAGCCACTGCTGAAAAGCTTTTTTGGATCTTGAATTGCTTGCAAAAATCTTGGAACTCTTCACTTTCGAATTGGGTTCCATTGTCTGTGATTATCTTTCGAGGCACACCATACCTGCAAATGATATTCTTAGTTACAAAGGTTATCATCTTTTTAGAGGTAATAGTAGCTAATGTTTCAGATTCAACCCATTTAGTAAAATAATCAACAGCAACAATGTCATATCTGATTCCGGACTTGGCGGTTGGCAAAGGCCCGATGAGATCTATTCCCCAAATAGCAAATGGCCATGGACTGACCATCTGTGTTATCTCGATGGAAGGTGCTCTTGGGATTTTCGCAAATCTCTGGCATGGGTCACATTTTCGGGCGTAGCTTGTAGCACCACGATTAATGTCTGGCCAAAAATACCCATAACGGAGAATTTTCTTTGCTAGAGTTTGATCACCTGAATGATCTCCACACTCTCCTCCGTGTACCCCAGCTAGAATTGTCTTAGCCTCTTCCTTGGTCACACATCGGAGTAATGGCATTGAGAATCCCCGCTTGTACAACCGGCCATCTTGAATTATATATCTAGAGGCTTTTCTTAGCTGCTTTTGTCGTTCCTTTGAATTCTCTGGTAGAGAACCGTTGAGCAGATATTCCATCATCGGAGTCATCCATGATTCTTGCTCTTGAGAAACAGTCATGGTCCAATCAATCTCCATTTCATCAATACTTGAGGCTGACAAGGCTTCTACAGGAACCAATCCCAGCAATTGAGCTTCGCCAGTGCTTGCGTATTTTGCAAGAGAATCTGCCTTCATGTTTTCTTCCCGGGTTATATGACTTATCGTATAATGACCAAAATCATCGAGAAGTTCCCAGGCTCTTAGCAAGTAAGCAGGCAGATTTCCTCTTTTAGTTTGAAACTCTTTCTTGATTTGGCATACAATAAGATGTGAATCACTGAAGATCTGCAACACTTTGACATTCAGTTCTTTAGCAATCTTCAAGCCGGCAATAAGAGCTTCATATTCTGCTTCATTATTTGTCGAAGGAAATTTCAATCTCAATGCATAGCACAATGACCACCCTTCAGGGGTTTCAAGCACAACCCCAGCCCCGGAACAGTAATCATTTCGCGCACCATCAACATACAACTTCCATCGAATTAGGGTATCATGAGTCACTTCTTCCTCGCTACCACCTTTATCTGTACATTCTGCAATGAAATCTGCTAAAGCTTGTCCATTGATTGCTCTCTGGGGATGATAAGTGATGTCGTATTGGCTGAGTTCAATATTCCACTTCAGAAGACGACCCGAAGTCTCAGGGCGTAATAGGACTTGCTTCAGAGGTTGATCAGTGAGGACTTTGATAGGATGAGCATGGAAATATGGCCTCAATTTTCTTGATTCAATTAGTAGACAATAGGCGAGCTTTTCCAACTTTGAATAATTCATCTCTGCCCAAGTGAATCTTTTGATGATATAATAGACTGGGCGCTGAATTTTTGCGTCTTCCCGTACCAACGCTGCACTGAGATCATGAGATGAGATTGCCAAATATAAGAAGAGATCTTCACCATTGGCGGGCTTAGAAAGTATTGGAGGCGTTTCCATATGACGAATCAACTCATCAAAAGCTTTCTGGCATTCAGGAGTCCAGTCGAAATTTTTCCTTCCTTTCTTCAGAGCATCAAAGAATGGGATGCATTTATCGGTAGCTTTGGAAACGAATCGACTCAAGGCAGCAACTTTTCCATTGAGACTTTGCAATTCCTTCTTCTTTCTAGGAGCTTTGACTTCTCTTATGGTAGCAATCTGAGCAGGATTAGCTTCAATTCCCCTAGCACTCACAATGAAACCCAAGAACTTTTCTGACTCCACCCCAAATGAACATTTCAAAGGATTAAGCTTCATTCCGTACTTTCGGAGGACTGCAAACATTTCTGCCAAGTTATCCATATTGTCTACTGCCTTCTTTGATTTCACCAGCATATCGTCAACATAAACTTCCATAGTTTTACCAATCTGTGGCTTGAACATAGCATTGACAAGTCTTTGGTAATTTGCCCCAGCATTCTTCAGTCCAAAGGGCATGACTCTATAGCAGTAAAGACCGACGTCGGTGATGAAGCTCGTGTCCTCCTGATCCGGCTCATGCATCATGATCTGGTTGTATCCGGAGTAAGCATCCATAAAAGATAACAATTCATGCCCCGCTGTTCCATCCACTAACTGATCTATCCTGGGTAACGGAAAGCAGTCTTTGGGGCATGGTTTGTTTAAATCTGAGAAGTCAATGCATACTCTCCACTTTCCATTAGCTTTCTTAACCAGTACTGGATTTGAAACCCAATTCGGATAAGTAGACTCCCTGATGAAACCATTCTCCGTGAGCCGATCTACCTCTTCTTTCAATGCTGCTGACCTTTCAGGACCCTGGGTTCTTCTTTTCTGCTTTACCGGTGTAAACTTCGGGTCAATATTCTGAGTATGTACTGCAACTTCTGAGGATATTCCACACATATCAGCATGAGTCCAAGCGATTACATCCAGATTTGCTTTCAAGAATGATATCAAGGAATTTTGAACAACCACACTAAGTTGCGAACCCACATTCACTACTTTGTTCGGATCTTTCGGGTCAACAGGTACTGGCACCATTACTTCCACTGGCACCACTCTATTCTCCCCTGCGCTAGCTTTTTCTAGGATCCATTTTTCTTCGTGCCCCGATATATTCGCCAGTGCAGGGTCCACCCTGTAATTGCTATAAGGTTGGTTCTTTGATGCGGACTGGGGCTGCCGCATCTTTTCCCATCTCTCTCTTCCTTGCTTCACGCAACTCTATCAGATAACATTCTCGCCCAGCATTCTGATCCCCTTTAATAACTCCAACTCCATTATCCGTGGGGAATTTCATAGTAAGGCACCACGGGGTAAGAATTGCCTTAAAAGCCGCAAGAGTTGGTCGGCCTAGGAAGGCGTTGTAGGCAGAAAATTCATCAACAATTATAAAGGTCTGTTTTCGAACCACCTTTTTCTGCCCCTTTCCAAGCTCCACGAACAAGTCGATAGTTCCAATTGGCTGCTTTGGTTCCCCAGTAAACCCAGCAATCTTCTGTGATGAAGCTTGAACATCAGCCATCGGAATTTTCATTTGATCGAATGTCTTCTTAAAGAGAATATTGCAAGAAGCGCCGCAATTAACAAGCACTCTTCTTATAATAGCCGGCCCAATGCCTGCAGAGATGACCAAGGGATCCATTGTTGGAGCTTCAATGCCCATAGAGTCCCTGGCTCTGAACACAATGTCATCATTAAAAGTTTTCTGCTGCTTCAATGGTGCAGCATCCTCCAACACAAAACACTCTCTTCTGTTGGCGCATACTTCAAGGCACGGGCATACCTTTCCATCTCACCCCAGCTTCTGCCTGTTGGGTGGGGACCTCCTGTAATCACATTAATAACAGGCCTTTCTGATTCACACGCAGTGGTCCTCTCACCCGAGCAGGATGGATGAGCAGGAAGTTGATGGCCCTTAGTAGATGAAGTCAGGTCATTCCTAATTCTCTTAACATATTGCTGCAACTTGTTCTCTCTCGGCAATTCTTTAATCGAACTTTTCAGATGGCGACATTCGTTGGTATCATGACCGGGTTGATTATGAAATCGACAGAATCTCCCACTTTGAGCAGCTTTTTCCCCAACTCTCATCTTAGGTGGTTTATGTAACAACCCTGGTTTTAGCGATTACCTGAAAATATTAAATTATAACGATAGTTATAATTAGTAGTGTAAATTAATAATTAAATTGGAATTTAAATTGTTTATTGGGAATAAACAATATATTTGAGCATAAAATGAGAAAATAGAATTTTGAAGACTTTATTAAGATGGTTTGATTTAATAAATAAATGAGGAAAATGTGTTTTATTTAGAGTTAATGCAATAATTTTGTTAATTATTGCTCTTACTTCTTTTAATATATATAGTTTTTTTAAAAGAAGTAATTAATTTTAAAATGGGATATATTTAATAAAATGATGGAATTGAGTTTAAAAATATAAGTTGAGCATAAAATTATATTTGAAATGAGTTATAGAATTTTATGACATAAAAATGTGATTTTTGTGTAATTTATAGTGTTAATTACAATGAGTTTTGTAATTAATAATGTAAATTTGCTATTTTCTTTAAATAGGAAAATATGATAATAAATATGTTCCAATTATGTAAATAATATTTTAATCGAGTGTAAAACATTTTTATTATCACGAGTAATGAATTTCTTAATTCTTAAGAAGTGGAACTTGAAATAGTATAAATTTCATCATTAGTGTGCATTGTAACATGAAATAAGTGGTTGAATTACTTATTGGGCTTAAGTCCATTAGTACAATTAAACCCTAACATGTTACTAAAGAATGAGAAAGAGGAGAAAAGTCTGTACGTTCATTCACTTCTCTCCTCTCAATTAAAAACTTATGAAGCTCAAAAATAATGGCATCCTTCTCATTCTCCCAATCTATGCTCTATTAATCAAAATAAAATGAAGAATGGATGTTTTAAAACATGGATTTAAGTATAAACTCAGGTAATCTTCAATACAAAACCAATATCTCCATCAAAATCTAATTTATAGTGAAAATCTATTAACTTCTTCTCTGTTTAGGGTTTGCTAGTTTGGAAATTTGGGCTGAATTGATAATCTCGATTGTTGAATTAAAGGATAGAGGTGAGTTAATCACTCACATCTAAATCTATGTTTGCTGCACATCATTGTTTGAATGATTGTTGATTTAATTATATGCAATTTGGTTGAAAACTTGTCTGATTATTGTGTTATTGTTTGCTGAAAATTTGCTAAAAAAAAATTCTCTGCAGTAAAACAACGATAATATATTGTAGAATAATCCAAATTGACTCAATCTTTTTGTGGTAGAAAGATATTTTATTTAGTTACAAGTTTTATTTTAATCATATTTCGAAATTATGCAGTTAAATTGGTTGAAATTGAGTTTGAAACTAATGCTATAGCTCAGCCATATAAAAAAAAAATTTGAGTTAATACCTGAGAGTAAAATGGACATAACTTTCGATTGGTAAACCCAATTGTATTGAATCTTTTTTCAGTAGAAATAAAATTATCTAAGGAAGAACTTTTATTTTAATTACTTTCTCATATTTTGAATAATTCTTGGTCAAAATCGAAATTTTAACAGAGTAATAGTCTCTGCCCTGTCAAATTTCTGTGCTTAATATTGTTAGTAATTTAAGCATAACTTTCGCATTTCTTATCGGATTTTGATATCATTTAAAGTTGTGGAAAGCATAATTCATATGCTACAACTTTCATGTATTGTGTTTCCTTTAATTTAGAGTTTTGCTATTTCAAAATCCAATTTTTCTACTGTTGTCCCGAGAGCAGAAGCAATATTTGCTCTATGCTTAAGGCTTAAACTAAATCGGCCATAACTTCTTCGTTTATTATCCGATTTTGATAATTTTAGATGTCTCGGAAAGAACAAATTATATAATACAATTTTTATGTCTTGAGGTTTCTATAGTTTAGCGGTTTGCTGTGTCAAAAATCAATTTTTCTATTCTTGTCCCGAGAGCAAAAGCAATATTTGCTCTGTGCTTAAGGCTAAAACTAAATCGGCCATAACTTCTTCGTTTCTTATCCGATTTTCATAATTTTAGATGTTTTGGAAAGAAAAAATCATATACTACAACTTTCATGTATTGAGTTTTCTATAATTTAGAGGTATGCGGTGTCAAAAATCAATTTTTCTACTGTTGTCCCGAGAGCAAAAGCAATATTTGCTCTGTGCTTAAGGCTGAAACAAAGTTGGCTATAACTTCTTCGTTTCTTATCCGATTTGGTAATTTTAGATGTTTTGGAAAGCTTAAATTTTGTGCTACAAGATTTGTTCATTATGTTTTCGGGAATTTTTAAGCTTTCTTGGTCGAAATTATGGTTATAAGTTGCTGTCCTGAGAACAAGATGACAACAACAACAAACGTTGACCTTAGAATTGTATTAGCTCATTTTTAGTCTTATTCTCTTTCGGTTTTGATGATGTTTTTGATATTTTTGAGAGCAATGATGCCTATCTATAGGCTAGCTATATTTGAAAATTTTGTAATTCAAATTTAAATAGAATTCGGATTGATTTTTAGTTAAATTTGAATTGAATTCGTATTGAACTCAAGTTATTGGTCTTGAGTTATCTTTCTTGTTTTTCATTGTTTTCGAGTATAGTTTTCACTAAACAATTTTTGAAGTAATTTTTGTAATAAATGGACATTTCAAATTATTATGATATAGTATTTTAAAATTATTTTTCAAATTAAAAAAAAACCTATTTATTCCCTATAATAAAAGAATTTCAAATATGGGTTTTATTAGTCTTTTCGGGAAAAAGTTTTAAAAGCTTGTTTTCTTTAGTAAACTATTTTAAATATAAAACACACACTTTTGTAGTATTCGAACGTATAAGAAAGAGAATTAAACGATGTAGTAAAACACGTGGTATGGGACATGTGCGTTTACTATTTCGGTTAATTCCGGACTTGTACGATCGAAGCTATTTGAGTTTAATGATTCTGAGATGTTTTGCCATTTTATGGCGTATTTTGAGTTTTATAATTCATATTTATTGGAACTATTTAAGATGGCCAATATTTAGCAAGTATTATGGTTTGAGATCTCCTATGTAGGAGTTTGATCGATGAGAACCATCACGATATTTTATTTACTTGCCAATGACATAAGGCAAGTCTTAAGTTTATGATTTCATATTTTGAGATTTATGGTTTATGAGAAACCATCATGATGTTTTTCACTTGTCAATGTGATGAGACAAGTATGGTATCTCTTTATCACTCGCCAATGAGACTAGGTGAGATATAATTTTTTGAGTTTTATGATGTTTTTAGTGTGGCATCGACTAACGGCTAGTAAACCGCTAAGTGCGAATGTGTGGTATGGGACACACGTTAACACTTTTCGGGTTCCTATCCGTGAGTTTGTGACACATTCACGATGTTTACCTAACAGAACTGCTTTGAGAGGTGTCAGCGACCTTGTCATGAGGATGAACTGCTTTGGAGGTGTTAGCGACCTTGTTAGGGATGACAAAATGGCTTGGAGAGGTGTCAGCGACCATGTCATGAGGACGAACTGCTTTGGAAAGGTGTCAGCGACCTTGTCATGAGGACGAACTGCTTTGAAAAGTTGTCAGCGACCTTGTCATGAGGACGAACTGCTTTGGAAGGTGTTAGCGACCTTGTCTAAGGCTTCGGCCATCCGAGTTTAGCACGTGCAACATTGCTTCGGCATTGTATTTAGGGATATGGCCAATCCGGGTTTTCTGAGTTTTGAATTCGCCGTTTTTGGCGCATTAGTGTTAAGATTTTCTGAGTTTTGAACATCCATCGAATTCTTTATTGAATTTGAGATTTTATGAGTTTGAATTCGTATCGAGTTCCATGAGTTTTTATGATTGAGATGTATGTGTGAGATTTAGCCGCCTTGGCTTACATATGAGTTTGACATCTCACGTTCTTATGGAGTCGTCTTGTGTTGCTTTCATGACTTCTATTTGTGATTGAGATGAGTTTTCTCCTTTTCGGAGTAATGGTTCATCGAACCATTTGAGTTTTGCTTGAGTTTTATATGAGTTGATTTGAGTTCATTATGGGTTATCGCTAATGATATGAGGCACTTGTGTTTTATTTGAGTATTGAGTTTGAGTTACCTCTTTCGAGGTATTTAGTCACTTAGGTAGCGTTTGTTATCTAAGTATTGAGCAATGAGTTATCTAATCCTTCTCCTTATTCGAGAAGAAGTATCACTATACCCATTCTGCTTCATGTTATCGATATTGACTAATTTGTGTAGCTAGACTGACCCGTGTATTTATACTCGGGTCAGACCGAGTTGTTTCAGGTATCATCTATTGGACTTAGCTTGAAGTTGGTGTTGGATATCATCTCTTCTTTCGCTTGAGCAGTTAATTTCTTCCGCATACTCTGATGTTTTTACATTTGGTTTGATGTATATGGTGTGGTAGAGTACCACCTTTATTGTATTCATATTGTATTATACTAAACATGTATTAGTGTATATGTATACATAGTATGTCTATTACTGTTCTGTGATGTGCTTTACATTTAGTTATTGTATTTTGTTCCGATAGATCCGTCAACCACCTATAGTTTTGGATTAAACATTTACTATGTATGTCGATCTATTGAGATAGGAAAGAAAAATTATATTGCATTTATCGACGTATTTAGTAGATGTTTAAGACAAAGTTATAGATGGTCGCCCTTAACCAGCCCTATTCTCCGCTTTAGTAGACGGAATTACTCGTTAATTCTCTTTACTAAGGTGGGTCTCGGGGTGGGGCGTTACAGCTTGGTATCAGAGCTGTGGTCAGAACAAAGTAGAATAAACACAGAACAGTACGTATATCATGATACATCGAAGTACAATACGCGTGAATCATTGTCCTTTATTCAAGCTTGTTTTCGAATCGAGCCTTGATTCTTTTCAAGTTTTGGGATTGTTGAGATGGAATATGTCTAGGAAAACATACATCGTATTCCGTAGTATTCCATAATAGAGTTGGAAGTCATCTTATCTTATAAATAATCTTATTTTAGATTATTCTATTCTTATTTTTATCGATACAAGTGAGTTCGTACCGATGGAGCTAATTGATTTCTTTGAGCATTCTCGTTGCATTCCTTTGAGAGTTGTGAATCCTATTAAGAGGATCCACAACGATTGGCTTGTTGTAAGCATTCTGAATTTTCTATTTGTTGCTTCTTTAGTGAGTATTTGTTTGTTACTCACGATCTTGAGATGCATTTGATTTGAGATGGATTGACTTATTTGATATTAAGTCCAATCCTTTGTTTTTTTGGATCATATTGTATATTTAGGTTTCCTATTTTGATTGGTTTATTATTTCTATCACTTTGGAATGTTAATGATGATTCCAAAGTTTTTGAATTCACTCTTGAGTATCGAGATATTGATGATATATCTCGAATTCCAATCAAGGTGACTTTGTTGATTTTTGTGAGTCCGTTTGGATTTGACATCCAATCAGGCATCGAATGTTGAGGTAACCTTATTCCTGGCTCTTAGCTCTTCGATTATCCTTCCACGAGGATATCCATTAAGGAATGAGGTGAGTTTCTAGATTATTCGAGTTCGATTGAGTTTATCATTCAGTTTCTTTAAATATCCTTTTCGAATACTCAATCTGTGTTATCCTTTGCAGCATTACTTTGTTTGAAGTAATGATTTGTGTTTTGTATGCTTCTTTTCCTTCGAGGAGAATATCTAGCTTATCTTTGGTCTTGTTGATTTCCGAGAGTGGCTCGTCCTCATGTAGGAGTTGACAAACACTCCATCTCCTTCTATTGATTTTGTGAATCGCGTACTCTAGGAATATCTCGATGCATTCTCTTAATGTTCTTTCGTATGAGTTTTTGAAGCCATATATATGAGTTTTAAAAAGAGAAATTGGAGTTTTGAGATATTTTAAAAATCAAAGAATGTTTTGAGAATATATTTATATGGGCAGTATTCTTTCATAGAAATAATTTGAGAGTGTTGGGTTATCCATCGAGTAGTTAAGACTTCTAGTCGATACGCCTGATCAACGTTATCGATAGGAATCTCCTAAATGCTCTGATGAGGCAATCAAACACGATGATTTGTGTTTTAAAAATTGAGATTTGAAAATAATATTTTGAGATTATATATTAAATTTATTTTTTGAATGGTAATTGCAGCCATTGATTTTAGATATGAGTAACAGAGTGGCGAGGCAGTTTTGATCGTTCGATCGACTCTGCAGCCAACTGATATATCTATTTATTAGAGGTTCAATGGCGAGGTAGTGCCATTTATTTATTCATTTACTTTGAGCTATACTTTATTGAAATTATATTTTGAGATTTTAGAATCTATATTACATACATTGGATGTTTTAAGAGAAGAGTTATAAGAGGATTTGAAGATTGTTTTTAAACGATTTAAGTGGTTTAATAAAAAAAAGAGTAAAGAGAATTTAAACCCTTAATTTATTTTGAGGAAAATTATTATGGATTTACAAATTTTTTTGAAAATTTATTTTGAAGTAAGAGAAGAAATTTGGGCTTTTAATTTGAGTTTTAAATTACTTACTAAGTAATATAGTAAAAAATTTGCAAATTTTCAAATGCTGAAAATAGAGTTTTAAAAAAAAAATTAAAAGATGTCGAGATTTAAAATTCTAAATATCTTCGATTAAAAGATAATTCGATCTTATATCCTTGTTCTTGAGTATATTCTATCTTTGGGCTATTATTAACGACGTGCATTTTCGCGGTCGTTCGAGCTTGGTGGCCTTGTGAGAAGCCATCTTGTGATTTATCCATCTTTTCTATTGTGTCTACCCTTTTGTAAGGATGTTCTTTCTGTATATTTATGCGAAAAATCTTATTGATGATCTTCTTTATTCCTTAGAGTTCGGGTTTTTAAGTGAGTAGATCCCAACTCTATTCGGAGAGTTTTGTAAAACCAATCATTTTCGATTGATTAATTGTTGAGCATCTTATTGAGTTTTGATTTGAAGACAGGATATCTTCGAAATTATTTCGATTTGCTTGGAAAATTCGATGGTTTGTTAATCCCTATATTAGCATATGATGGCCCATTGTATTAACCAAATGAGTTTTCCTTATTATTTTTTCTTCTACCATTTTATATTGAGAGTACGAATGGTTTGGAATTCGAGCTTGTCTTTATCCTTCGATGATTGTATCTTTTATGTTTTTACAGCTCTTTTTCTAGAAAATTGCGGGGACGCAATTTTTGTAAGGAGAGGAGTCTGTAACAACCCTGGTTTTAGCGATTACCTGAAAATATTAAATTATAACGATAGTTATAATTTAATAGTGTAAATTAATAATTAAAGAGGAATTTAAATGGTTTATTGGGAACAAACAATATATTTGAGCATAAAATGAGAAAATAGAATTTTGAAGACTTTATTAAGATGGTTTCATTTAATAAATAAATGAGGAAAATGTGTTTTATTTAGAGTTAATGCAATAATTTTGTTAATTATTGCTCTTACTTCTTTTAATATATATAGTTTTTTTTAAAAGAAGTAATTAATTTTAAAATGGGATATATTTAATAAAATGATGGAATTGAGTTTAAAAATATAAGTTGAGCATAAAATTATATTTGAAATGAGTTATAGAATTTTATGACATAAAAATGTGATTTTTGTGTAATTTATAGTGTTAATTACAATGAGTTTTGTAATTAATAATGTTTTTCTATTTTCTATAAATAGGAAACTATGATAATAAATATGTTCCAATTATGTAAATAATATTTTAATCGGGTGTAAAACATTTTTATTATCACGAGTAATGAATTTCTTAATTCTTAAGAAGTGGAACTTGAAATAGTATAAATTTCATCATTAGTATGCATTGTAACATGAAATAAGTGGTTGAATTACTTGTTGGGCTTAAGTACATTAGTACAATTAAACCCTAACAAGTTACTAAAGAATGAGAAAGAGGAGAAAAGTCTGTACATTCATTCACTTCTCTCCTCTCAGTTAAAAACTTCTGAAGCTCAAAAATAATGGCATCCTTCTCATTCTCCCAATCTATGCTCTATTAATCAAAATAAAATGAAGAATGGATGTTTTAAAACATGGATTTAAGTATAAACTCAGGTAATCTTCAATCCAAAACCAATATCTCCATCAAAATCTAATTTATAGTGAAAATCTATTAACTTCTTCTCTGTTTAGGGTTTGCTAGTTTGGAAATTTGGGCTGAATTGATAATCTCGATTGTTGAATTAAAGGATAGAGGTGAGTTAATCACTCACATCTAAATCTATGTTTGCTGCACATCATTGTTTGAATGATTGTTGATTTAATTATATGCAATTTGGTTGAAAACTTGTCTGATTATTGTGTTATTGTTTGCTGAAAATTTGTTAAAAAAAATTCTCTGCAGTAAAACAACGATAATATATGGTAGAATAATCCAAATTGACTCAATCTTTTTGTGGTAGAAAGATATTTCATTTAGCTACAAGTTTTCTTTTAATCATATTTCGAAATTCTACAGTTAAATTGGTTGAAATTGAGTTTGAAACTAATGTTATAGCTCAGCCATATAAAAAAAAAAATTGAGTTAATACCTGAGAGTAAAATGGACATAACTTTCGATTGGTAAACCCAATTATGTTGATTCTTTTTGCAGTAGAAAGATAATTCTCTAAGGAAGAACTTTTAGTTTAATTACTTTCTAATATTTTGAATATTTCTTGGTCAAAATCGAAATTTTAACAGAGTAATAGTCTCTGCCCTGTCAAATTTCTGTGCTTAATATTGTTAGTAATTTAAGCATAACTTTCAAATTTCTTATCGGATTTTGATATCATTTAAAGTCCTGGAAAGCTTAATTCATATGCTATAACTTTTGTGTATAGTGTTTCCTTTAATTCAGAGTTTTGCTATTTCAAACTCCAATTTTTCTACTTTTGTCCCGAGAGCAAAAGCAATATTTGCTCTGTGCTTAAGGCTAAAACTAAATCGGCCATAACTTCTTCGTTTTTATCCGATTTTGATAATTTTAGATGCTTTGGAAAGCACAAATCATATACTACAATTTTTATGTCTTGAGGTTTCTATAGTTTAGCGGTTTGCTGTGTCAAAAATCAATTTTTCTATTCCTGTCCCGAGAGCAAAAGCAATATTTGCTCTGTGCTTAAGGCTAAAACTAAATCGGCCATAACTTGTTCGTTTCTTATCCGATTTTCATAATATTTGATGTTTCGGAAAGAAAAAAATCATATACTACAACTTTAATGTATTGAGTTTTCTATAATTTATAGGTATGCTATGTCAAAAATCAATTTTTCTACTGTTGTCCCGAGAGCAAAAGCAATATTTGCTCTGTGCTTAAGGCCGAAACAAAGTTGGCTATAACTTCTTCGTTTCTTATCCGATTTTGATAATTTTAGATGTTTGGGAAAGCTTAAATTATGTGCTACAAGATTTGTTCATTATGTTTTCTGGAATTTTTAAGCTTTCTTGGTCGAAATTATGGTTATAAGTTGCTGTCCTGAGAACAAGATGACAACAACAACAAACATTGACCTTAGAATTGTATCAGCTCATTTTTAGTCTTATTCTCTTCCGGTTTTGATGATGTTTTTGATATTTTTGAGAGCAATGATGCCTATCTATAGGCTAGCTATATTTGAAAATTTTGTAATTCAAATTTAAATAGAATTCGGATTGATTTTTAGTTAAATTTGAATTTAATTCGTATTGAACTCAAGTTATTGGCCTTGAGTTATCTTTCTTGTTTTTCATTGTTTTCGAGTATAGTTTTCACTAAACAATTTTTGAAGTAATTTTTGAAATAAATGGACATTTCAAATTATTATGATATAGTATTTTAAAATTATTTTTTTAATTAAAAAAAACCTATTTATTCCCTATAATAAAAGAATTTCAAATATGGGTTTTATTAATCTTTTCGGGAAAAAGTTTTAAAAGCTTGTTTTCTTTAGTAAACTATTTTAAATATAAAACACACACTTTTGTAGTATTCGAACGTATAAGAAAGAGAATTAAACGATTTAGTAAAACACGTGGTATGGGACATGTGCGTTTACTATTTCGGTTAATTCCGGACTTGTACGATCGAAGCTATTTGAGTTTAATGATTCTGAGATGTTTTGCCATTTTATGGCGTATTTTGAGTTTTATAATTCATATTTATTGGAACTATTTAAGATGGCCAATATTTGGCAAGTATTATGGTTTGAGATCTCCTATGTAGTAGTTTGATCGATGAGAACCATCACGATGTTTTATTTACTTGCCAATGACATAAGGCAAGTCTTGAGTTTATGATTTCATATTTTGAGATTTATGGTTTATGAGAAACCATCATGATGTTTTTCACTTGTCGATGTGATGAGACAAGTATGGTATCTCTTTATCACTCGTCAATGAGACTAGGTGAGATATAATTTTCTGAGTTTTATGATGTTTTTAGTGTGGCATCGACTAACGGCTAGTAAACCGCTAAGTGCGAATGTGTGGTATGGGACACACGTTAACACTTTTCGGGTTCCCATTCGTGAGTTTGTGACACATTCACGATGTTTACCTAACAGAACTGCTTTGAGAGGTGTCAGCGACCTTGTCATGAGGACGAACTGCTTTGGAGGTGTTAGCGACCTTGTTAGGGATGACAAAATGGCTTAGAGAGGTGTCAGCGACCTTGTCATGAGGACAAACTGCTTTGGAAAGGTGTCAGCGACCTTGTCATGAGGACGAACTGCTTTGGAAAGGTGTCAGCGACCTTGTCATGAGGACGAACTTCTTTGAAAAGGTGTCAGCGACCTTGGCATGAGGACGAACTGCTTTGGAAGGTGTTAGCGACCTTGTCTAAGGCTTCGGCCGTCTGAGTTTAGCACGTGCAGCATTGCTTCGGCATTGTATTTAGGGATATGGCCAATCCGGGTTTTCCGAGTTTTGAATTCGCCGTTTTTGGTGCATTAGTGTTAAGATTTTCTGAGTTTTGAACATCCATCGAATTCTTTATTGAATTTGAGATTTTATGAGTTTGAATTCGTATCGAGTTCCATGAGTTTTTATGAATGAGATGTATGTGTGGGATTTAGCCGCCTTGGCTTACTTATGAGTTTGAGATCTCACGTTCTTATGGAGTCGTCTTGTGTTGCTTTCATGACTTCTATTTGTGATTGAGATGAGTTTTCTCCTTTTCGGAGTAATGGTTCATCGAACCATTTGAGTTTTGCTTGAGTTTTATATGAGTTGATTTGAGTTCATTATGGGTTATCGCTAATGATATGAGGCACTTGTGTTTTATTTGAGTATTGAGTTTGAGTTACCTCTTTCGAGGTATTTAGTCACTTCGGTAGCGTTTGTTATCTAAGTATTGAGCTATGAGTTACCTAATCCTTCTCCTCATTCGAGAAGAAGTATCACTATACCCATTCTGCTTCATGTTATCGATATTGACTGATTTGTGTAGCTAGACTGACCCGTGTATTTATACTCGGGTCAGACCGAGTTGTTTCAGGTATCATCTATTGGACTTAGCTTGAAGTTGGTGTTGGATATCATCTCTTCTTTCGCTTGAGCAGTTAATTTCTTCCGCATACTCTGATGTTTTTACATTTGATTTGATGTATATGGTGTGGTAGAGTACCACCTTTATTGTATTCATATTGTATTGTACTAAACATGTATCAGTGTATATGTATATATAGGATGTCGATTACTGTTCTGTGATGTGCTTTACATTTAGTTATTGTATTTTGTTCCGATAGATCCGTCAACCACCTATAGTTTTGGATTAAACATTTACTATGTATGTCGATCTATTGAGATAGGAAAGAAAAATTATATTGCATTTATCGACGTATTCATTAGATGTTTAGGACAAAGTTATAGATGGTCGCCCTTAACCAGCCCTATTCTCCGCTTTAGTAGACAGAATTACTCGTTAATTCTCTTTACTAAGGTGGGTCTCGGGGTGGGGCGTTACAGTTTAGGATACTCTACCGCATCTTTGGTAGCAAAAAAGATATTCTCCAGGGTGTCAGTCAAAGGAGTGAAATCTGAAAGTTTTAAGAAGCGAGGTTTCTTCACATCCTTCTGTTTCTTCCTGTCGTTATTTTCCCTTTTCTAACTTCCGGACTCTTTTTGGGAGGAGCGGCAGTGTTATTTTTGACCTCTGTCAATGCCACTTTAGCCGGTGCATGAAGGCTTTCCAAGCGCATGAATTCATCAGCTTTCTTATAGAATTTCTCAAGCGAATACGGTTCTTTCATCTTCAGCCACTTCCCAATTCACTCGATTTGTCTATTTCCCTCATGAAGTATGTCAAGACCATTCTTGGCTCTGCATTATCCACTTCAGCCAAAGCTATGTTGAAGTGGTTCAAGAAAGATCTAATTGATTCTCCAGGATTCTGTTCCAGGCTAGACAGTGACATAATATCCTTTGCCTTCGAAGCATACAGCCTGAATTGTTCTTTAAACATCCGAGTCAAATCGGAGAACTGCTCTATGGATCGGACCGGTAGCTTTGTGAACCAGAGTAGAGCCACTCTTCCAAGTATATCGGAAATTACCGGCATTTGATCTCATCCGATGCCCTGGCACCAGTCATGTGCCAGTCACACTTATACAGGAATTGGTTAGGGTCGCTTGTTCCTTTATAAGCCGGGATGGTAGAAGGAACAAACTTCCTTGGGAATTCCGCCTTTAGAATCCTTTCAGTTGTAACGTCCCTTCTTTTTGCATGCTTCAAATCGACACACGTGCCAATTCAAAGCATACAGAAGGGCGGACTGTTATGGGGCAAAACAAGAAAAACAGAGAAGAAATAAAATAAAACAGAATCTCATAGCGAAAGGATAAAAGATAATAATAAATATACAGTTCATATAACTATTTACAAAGCAATTGATTCTTTTTTTTATACAATAAGTATCAGAGTTCACATACCAATAAATATCAATGCAGCAGAATTAAAGTGTAGTGGAATAATAATAGATGATAGTAATACAAATCTTCGTCTTCGTCCTCCAGAGCTAAACTTCAAATCCTGAAACCCTCGGACTGACCCGAGCGAATTGAAAAGACAAAACACTCGACTCATAACTAAAAGATCTTATGTAAGTTAAATTAACAGAAATGAATATGAGTGCAGTAACTCAAGAGATGCCCGGGATTTATATCTCCTAAGGATCCGTTAAACTATTTACTACGTAGTATATTTCGTTATTAATATAGCGTCTAATTGTAAAATAAACTTACTTATAAATAGTGTTAAGGCTTTACATTTTCCACCTTAACACAGTTATATATTCCCATAGTCTATACAGTACCGTAATCTCCCTCGTACTGGGCGTCGTCAGAGGGCACTCCATAGGTATGGTACAAAACCAAAATCGTATAAGGCGCGCTAGGGTAGGTGACACGGCGCAACTAGGCAATGCCAGGGTAGATATACCAATTATGCTTCCGGGTCGGTGGTAACGCATAGCCGCAGCTACCGCCCACCTCGAGCCACACCCCCAAATAAAAATCAAAAGTGGCCACCGAATCAATACAAGAATCAAAATATAATATCGAAGGGATGTGTTCGATCAAAGGTGCTACCTTATTAACCCGTCGATCGCTCCTGTTTTAGCCTCCTTATGCAAACTCACGGGTGTTGGGTCCACATATTTACGTTAGAGGAAATGCAGCCGCCATCCTACATCATTCTGGAATCTCCACCGCGTACACTGTTGTCAAAGTGGTTTTCGGAGATGGTAGAGAGTATGACAACTTCTAATCCAGTCTCTTCAACAACCAAACATTATTATAACACCGCGGTCTTCCAAAATGTTTATGCTATCAAAACCAGAATATAATTATCCATTTCAAAAGCCATGAATACGATATCATTTCCTTTTAGACCCAAATAAATGTGATATCATTTTATTTCAAATATATTTCCTTTCCAAAATCATGTTACTTTTAAATTTATAATACCTCGAAACCAAATATTTGAATTTTGACTTTCAACATAATACTTCGAAATCCGTAGTTTTAAAACCATAACTTTCAAACTTAAATGGTTTGGATATTCAACAGTATATAAAATAAAACATTTGAATGTAAAATTTCTTTAAAAATAAATAATTTCCACGCCTACACAATTTTATTCACTTAAATTCAATCTAAACCAATAACTTTTAGATTCACTTTCGGTTTGAATAAAACACTTTGATTTCAATATTTTCAAACTTTGAGTATTAAATGAGTTTCAAAACTGAGGTTGGGAATTTCAAATCAACAATTCATTTTCCTATTATTTAGTTTGAAAGATTTACATGATAAATCCATAACCATTTAAAATAAACTAAATTTATTAACATTATTTTTTTTTCCTTCCATTTATTTGTACTAGAGTTATTCATTAAATCCCGTTATAAATATCATACCTTAAAATTTCCAATTTTAGTAAGTTAACATCACTTATGGAGTTAATTTTTTTCAAATAAGCTCAATCCCAATTAAATTTCCAATTTATCTTTCAATCTTGATTGATTTGAATCGTTTAAAACACTCTCTATATATATACACACACACACACAAGATCTTAAACTTGTACTTACTCGTATAATATAAATCATCAAATACCATTTTACAACTTATTCATTTTTATTTAACAGATTTATGCATAGCTTAAATTCAACAATTTAACTATGTATGTATAAAATATTTTTATATCATATACAAATTTAATATTTATTAAACCATATCATATCCAAACCATAAAAATCATTTCAAAAATAATTTTATATATATGCCGCGGTGCCTGTATAAAATTTTCTATCCTATGGTCAAGTGATACGGATATTTATCATTTCAATCCGCAGTTTAAAATAAAAATTTGCGGTTGTATATCATTTCAAGCCGCGATCCCGAATGAATGAAAATGCATAATAATTTGCAGTTTATACAATATAAAATACAGCATCCATTCATCCAAATATCCATAATCAACCATTTATTACAATCATCATCCAATTTAAACAAACATCAATATAGAGCATATGAAATATAACAGGTAAAATGACAGTTATTAACTAACAGTTTATATGCAACAATAAATTTATTTAACTATCAGTCTATATGCAAAATAAATAAATTTTAACTGCCAAATTATATGCAATAATAAAATTAATTAACAGTTATATTAAATAAATGCGATTTAACTAAGATGATGAATAAAATATGCGAAACAGTCATAAATAAATTTCTACTCATATCTCAAATAAATTTAACAAACATAAGAAATTTTAGAAGTTGTGAGTGGGTTAATACACTCACCTTTTGGATTTAAATTGAATTAAAATCCAATTCAAACCCAAAAATTCAACAGCCTTAGAATCTGCTCAAACTAGCGTCAAAATGTCATAAATCTCAATCCTTCAAAAAAAATCGTGCGTAAATCGGACATTGTATGCGAAAGTTGTTCAAGTTATAAGATGATCATTGCCATAATAAAGTGTGTATATATAGTGATATTAAAATAAACAAAATAAATATCAAATTTCACGTTTTGGGATAAGGCAACTAGGGTACCTGCTAACAAGGTGGTGGCAAGGATTGGGTGAGGTGGAGAGGCATTCACGCAACTCAAAGCTTCAAGAAGGATTAGGAAAAAGTGTTGCAAGTAGGTGAGGGAGAAAATGAAATAGGATCATGTTTGCATAATGAAGTTCAGCGAGATTGGAAAATTGAAATGAGGCTAATGGAGGATGGAACCAATGAAATGAATGCTTCAGGTAGCAAAAATGAAAATTTATACATTTCAAACAAAGAGGTGGTAACGAATAAATATAAAGTAACAAATGGACCGGTTGTACTAAAACTTTAAGATCCAATTTCAAAACGTCTACTCCGCTAAATTAATTTCTATTAACCCTAATTATACACCTTATTAACACCCAATTAAATTTTATTAGCACGCATTAAATAAAATGTAACACTCCAATTAATGCTACTGGGGACCGCCGCTGCACACAATAAAAGACGAACCGAGACTGGAAGTTCAAATTTAAAAACGGCGTTTTTCTCAGCGTGCAATCACGATTCAAAATATTAAATTTACTTTAAAATATAAGGTTAGCATTAAAATCACTTCTATACTGCCTCTGATTGTTATAAAATGAATGTAAAATGTTGTTTCAAAATTCAAAATTTTCCTTTTTTATAAAATTTTACTTGTCTTTAAAATGAAATGTTCATTTTATTTTTCTCAAACCGTTCTTTTATTTTCATTAAAATGCTCTTTCTATTTAACCCAAAAATGTACGTTTCTTATATTAATTGCCATAAATTTCAATTAACTTCTCTTTCCTTTTAATTCAAAGATTCCTTATATGGATTAGATGTTGCAAATTCCACACTTTCAAAGCTTTAACTTCTATTTCAATTGTTTATAGATTATACATTATATCTTCCAAAATTTTCAATGAAATTAGCTTTCCATTTATTTTCAATACATTCTTCTTATGGTATAATTATTTTGTTTCATATCTATTATTCAATTCACTATTCTTAAACGGATAAAAAATTTCATTGAATTTGCAAACTATCATAATATTCTTACATTCCATCTAACTTTCTATTAACGTAAAAACTAATTGTTAAATTTCATTTATTTGGTTTTTTAATTCTTTTATTCACTCCATTATCACCAAGTAGATAAATTAGCATTGGTTAATGGTCTAATATATTGTTATTCTAAATTTTCAACTTAAACTCCATTAACGTAACATTTAACATTTTATTCCCATTAAATTGAAATAACCCAATTTCCAAAATTTAACTTCAAATAAATAAGCAACTCTTTATGTTTCTAAATCAATTACAATAGTTTAACAATTGAAAGTTAATTGAAAGTTGCTAAATTTATAGATTTTAGAAATTCCCTTTTATATTTCTTAATCATTTGTAGAAGTTTAAACATGTAACGATCCCAGTTTTAAAGACGAATTAAAATTTCTAATTTTATTAAATTTTTGGGTTAAGTTATAGATTTGTTTGAATTTTTCAATTTTGATAAGATATGTATACTTATTTATTTTATAAATTGGATTTGAAACTTATTATAAATGTAATTGAATTGGATTAGAAATAAAATGTTTAAAGAGACTACTTATCAATATAGAATATAAGTGTATAGAATAAAATACGTGTTATAAATTTAATACTTAAGTTTGAAATATAATTATAAGACAAATTATAAAATATCAAGTAACCAAAGTAAAACAAGAAAGTAAGTATTTAAATGAATCAAAACAGCACTTACATATATATGTATATATAAAAAAATCAAATCTAAATATGCAGTAAGTATCAAACAAGTATGGATGATCATTAAATGCATATACTGTCTAGCATAGATAAAGATCCTACTAGCCGTAATCAAAGCATGAGCACGGCATGCTGCAAATAAATGAAAGTGTTACTTACATACTTTCATTAAATGATTTCAAACATGCCTATACACAAAGTACAAAGCTAGTATAAAATAATTATACAAAAGAAAGATGCTCAGTGCTGTCTAAAAAAACTGCACATCTGTTTATATATATAAGTTGCCTCCAATTTGTTCAAAACCTTTTACTGAAGAAAGAAAGAAAAAAAGAAAAGAAAAAAAAAACTACAACCTGAAAAACTAAACTAGATCAACAACTATCATCATCTACAAACTCAAAATCATTCAACTTAAAAGGAAGCAGAATAGGTTAAAGGCAGATCAACTGCAGAAATTTCAAAACAACAAAGTTTCCTGTATTCAAAAATCTTGTTTCCAGGTGAGCAAATTTTCTTTAAAACTCAATCTCCTATTTTAATTGTGTTTAAGTGATGATGAATGAGATGGAAAAAAATTGTAGCTTGTTTGAATGTATATTTATGTGATGTATGGCTGTATGTATATGCTACTGTAACATACAAGCTCTAAAAACAACTTCAAAAAGAAAATCATTTTCTCTGATTCTACTTATTAGTAGGACTTGGTGTTAAAATGGTTTGATATGGTACATATTCATGATTTAAAAAGATTCATTTAAGTTAAATTAACTTGTTAATAACCCTGGGAATCTTGTTTTACAGTCAATATACATCATCATGTTGAAATTTGAATATGATAAATTGTTGATTCACTTATATAATCTGAATCTACCTTCAAAAATCAGATTTTTAAAACAAGAATGGGATTTTTTAGTTCAGAATTTTATGAGCAATTCATAGTCGAACTGGAAATGCTTTTTGATCGAGTTCTGGTGCCTGAAGAAATTTCGAATGGTAAAATTTGGCATGAGGCAAGCACAGCCATCAATGGTTCCAGGAAAAATGAAACAAAATTTTTTTGTTGCAAGAATTGAGGGGACGAGAGCACTTTAGGGTTTAAGTGTTCAAACTTGCCGACTACCTTCGCGAGGCAATTGGGAAATCTGGGGAGGATCGGAGGCCATCGTGACTAGGGTGAACGCTGCGTGGATGGAAGGAGGTGCTGTGGTCAGAAGGGCGTTGTCTCCGGTGACGTCACGTGATGGGACGAGGCGTTTGGGTTTGGGTGTGTTCGAGTGCAATTCGAACGAAAGGGTGAAATTTGATTTTGGGTTTTGTTGTGTTGAATCGAGTTTGATTTCGAGTATATGGGTAGTTTGAGACTTGCCGCCGATGAAGGAGTTCGCCAGAGTGGCGTCGCCGCCGTGTGCACGTGCACCCACGTAGGCGTGTATCAGCTGCAGTGCGAATGTTTTGGGGAGATGAAGCTTATCGGGTTGATTCTCGAGTAGGAGGGTTGGCCGCTTCGAGTTTTTACTCGTGTATGCAAGTATATTTCCTGTTGCTATAGTTTGAAAATGAAGTAAACTAAGACTCTAAACTTGAAAATAAAAAGAGGAAGAAGATGTATATGTGAGGGAGAGAGTTGCTTTGGGGAAATGCAAGGGAATCTCGAGTGTTTACTCGAGAAAAATCTGGGCAATCTCGGGTTTTTTGTCAAATTGAAATATTATGTTGTAAAGGTGTAAAGTTGAACAACTTGTTTTCTACAAGTTTTAAACACCGTAACTTAATAAAGATTTCAACAGTTAAAGTCAAAGAATTTAAACAAGTTTTCATTATTTTAGTTAATGCTTCAACAAAGTTTTTAACATCTAGTTATTATTTTTAATCAGGTAATTAAGTTAAATATGAAATTGATTAACTTTTAAAGTTGTAGTTAATATTAAATTGATTTTCAAAGTTTAAAGAAGATTTCTTTGAAATTGTTAATTAGTGAATAATTAATATTAAGTGATTATTTTAGGAAGTAATTAAGAATAATTTCATTTTAATTATAATTAGAGTTTGAATTAATTAATGTTTAAGTGATAAGTAAATTGTAATTAACTACTCAAGTTAATTAATTAAGGAATTTAATTAAGAACTAATAATTGATTAACTAAGTAGTTAATGGAAAATAAATTAATAATTAAAGTTATTAATTTATGGTTAAAGAATAGTTAATCAAGGTTAAATAAATTGATTATGAAGTAATTAATTTAATAGAGTGAATAAAGGAATTAAGTAATTAAGACTTAATGATTGATTAAGAATTTATTGGTTAATTAACTAATTTGAAATGAAGTATGTAATTAATTGATAATGAATTAACGATTGATTATACAGGGCTAAGTAATTAATTCGCAAGAAATTATTTTTAATTGAATTTATCACAATAAGAATTAAAGATGATTACTTATGGATTATGTAGGATATCTGATTTGTTGTAAAATGAATTGATATTTCTGTTTTGAAATTGTGATGTGTGAGATTTGATTTACCCTGTGCTGGATTATGATTGGTGATTTTATTCTGTAAACCCTTGACCTGTATACGACAGTTGAATTTCGATGCGACAGGGAATCAGATTCCAGTTGGTTATCCGAAACCCACATCGAATTGTAATGATGAATCTTCGTGATCGATAAATTTATTTTATCTGTGAAACTGTGAAGGAAGATAAGAATTATTGGTTATACCGCTTATCGATATTGATATATTTGTGATGATTGATGTTGTGCACTATTGTGTAAAATCCTTGGACCACACTATACACGCACAAATATGGAATTCACGTGGAAATCAGTTAAGTCACAGATTTTTAAATAAGTTTTGAAATTGAATTTTTTAAATTCAAATAGTTTTGGAAATAAATTAAATTTAATATGAAAAGCTTTTGAAAAGGTGTTTTAAGAATAAAAGTTACTTTGAATAACTTAATAAAGGTTTGAAATCTGAAAAATTTGAATTCAATATCTGAAATTGAATTCTATATTCAGTATTTATGATTTAAAAAGTACTTTACAAGTTATAGGGGTTTAAACCGTTTTTAAAGCGTTATTTTGGGAATTTGAATTAACTCAAAGTTTTTAACTTGTATAAATGGAATCGGGGTTTTTCCAAAATAAAACTATTATTTCTAAGTGATAAAAAGCTTTCATGTGAGTAAGGAACTTCCAATTTATATTAAAGAGATTTCAAGTTTGAATTGAAAATGATTCTCCAAGTTATGAAAGAATCTTTGGAAACAAGTTTTGAAAGCTATGAGATAAATCTTTGATTTAAAGATTTAAATGAGTTAATCCAATTGAAACGGATATTGTTTTGAAATCCGTCAATGAATCTTTGTGAAACTGAGTGAACTTTGTGAAATAAATCTTTTTGTTTAAAAAAGATTTGAAATGGTAATTGGTTTAAACCATTTGAAAGAAAGTTTGGAATTATTAAGTTGTGACTTAATTGAAATCCTGTATCCATATGTTTTAAATGTTGCGCTCACTATTCGGGTTAGCCGGGAAAGGACCTTTGGGTCGTATAACCCATTCCGAATATGTGATACGTCGTTATGGATAGCATTTGAAGACCGGTGGTGAAGACCGGGTATTTGCGAGAACGATAGGATGACCTATCGATTGTCTCTGCACTGAGTTGCTCCGGTATAGATATTCCCTAAGTTATGGGAAGTCCAATCGGGATTGTGAATACCCAGATTTGCATGGGCTTCTTTGGAAGTGCCTTTGGTTCTGTTCGAACCCAGAACAGACTTGTATGGATTGTTATGTCTGACATTACAATTTGAGATATAAAGCAGATTTCTTTCAAATATATTTCTGTTGGTGGTGGATAATTTATTCTCTTAGCTTAACACCCTTCTCTGAGACGTACGAGCTCAGAGGTTATGTAGTTGAAGGTTATCAACGATATATTCTCATCTTGGTAATGTGGCATGCTGAGTGTTGCTGTGAAATGATCATTGTTTGATCATTTGTGATATGATCATTTGTTTGATCTTTTATCTTTGTGATCATTTCTATGATCATTTGTTGACCCAAAGCACAGCTTTTGTATTAAGCGTGGCTTTGTGGACGAGACTTCGTCGAGCCTCACAAACCGGTAATGGTCGAAATTGGAATTGTGCGGCAAGGTTTTCAGGGATAGCTTCCCTAGGGTATGACCATTCCTTCTCGAAAACGGTAGTATCATGGAATGGAGCCCAGATACTTACTCATGTGGACACACTATATTATTTACTGTGTGATGTTGTTGGTTAGAGAGCTCTCGTTTAAAGGTCCCAAAGGACCGGGAGTGGCATATCTGAGGTTTTGTATATTCCCCCGGGAAAGGGGGTAGCCGGCCTTGTTTGGCAGAGATCCAGTTGGGTTCTCGGGGCGTCCTTCCAGAGGCGTTTCCATGTGGCAATGGGAAGTTCCTTGGCCTGACCATTTGTTGGAAAAATCCATTCATCCAATACGAGCCTTGTACGGTATCAGCTGTATTACCTGCCATCTACTTATGGTGGCGCCCCACTGTTTGGATGGTAGCTATAGTAGGCATAGTTCGAAATGTCTATGTTGGCTAAGATTTATATCTTTACTTTTGAAATGTTGTCCTACACTATGCACTAGTAATAATATCAAATGTTTCTTTTTAATGCGTATCAAGCATCTTTGACTATCATAAGGAGAAATCTCCTCCGATTCTGCGTTTGCATTGTGTGTGTGTGCGGGAGGCCTTATGGTAGTCTCATTTCTAAAAAGCATTGCAAATCTATTTTAAAATATTTCGTTGTTTGTTTTTAAAGATAAACTGTTTTTGTTTGCTCACACCAGTTCCACGACTGATCCAGAGTTTATTGTTTCTTTCCTAAACTCTGGGTGCTCAAAATTTTTCCACACGGGCAGTCTAGAGTTTGGTTTTTCAGATAATTAGGTTCAGTAGATCATATGGAGCTAGTTCAGTCTTTGGATATGGACGAGACTTACTTAGCTTAGTGATATCTTGAGGTGGATCGAGCTAGGAGTTTTGGAGCTTTGTCTTTGGAGCTTTTTGGATCAGAGTTGCAGTATTATATTCTGGAACACTTATTTCATATTGTATCATGTTCCGCTGTATTCTATGTTGTATATTCTCTGATGTTGATGATTATCATTGTATCAAATTGATGTATCAGATATTGTATTCATGTTATATCAGTGATATCATCTTTTATTTCCGCTGTGTTATTTATCATTTAATGGTGTTGCAAGCTCCCGCGATACGAATTTGATGTTGTTTGTTGGACATCGAGTTCGGGTCGTGACAGGTTGGTATCAGAGCTGAAGGTTGAGTAAGAACTTTAGCTACGGAGTGTAACACCTTAGGTGGATCATTAGAGATAGGGTGAAGTATACCCTAGAAAGAGTACAACCAGTGGAACCAAAATCCAAATTTCCTAATCTATTTTCTTTATCTGTTGTTATTCTCTAAGATATTTCGTCTGAATGCCTAAATCGGATTTCTTACTATTTACAGATAGTAAGAATGAGTGGAAGAAGAGGACAAAATAGGAGACAGGAAAGTACTACTTTAGCTGGTCAAAAACCTGCAATGACAGATATTCCTATTCAATCTCAATTGAATTTGGCTGATTTATATCAAAAGTTTTCTAGACTTGGTGGGAAGCCATTCACAGGCAAAGAAACCGTTATCGAAGCACATGCCTGGATTCGATCGTGTGAAAAGATTTTCAAAGGATTAAAATTAGAAGATGATCAGATGCGACTGATGGCTTCTTGGCAACTCCAGGAAGAGGCTTTAGTTTGGTGGGAAACTGTTACCCTGGATGAGTTGGCAGATGAATTTACTTGGAGTCGTTTCAAGGAAATGTTTGAGCAGCGATATATGTCGTCTGCTGGTATCTCTAGAGTATACCAGGAGTTTATGGATTTAGAGCAAGGGAGTTTATCATTTGAAGAATACTTAAACAAATTTATTGAATTATCTCGATTTGGTCCAGAATTGGTGAATACACCGTTAAAGAAGAATGAAAAGTTTATTCGGGGAATGAACAAGGAGTTTCAGGAACGAATGACTACTCACGTAAAGGAATCTTTTTCTGAATTAATTGATATGGGCTATAGATACAATACTCTAGAAAAGAAAAAAGATCCGGAGGAGAATGTAGATGCAAGTAATCTGAATTGGAGAAAAAGGAAGTTTGGCGGAAAGAAATCGAGGAAAGATAAAGGAAAGAAGAGTATACAGAAGAAAAGGAAGGATGTTACTTGTCTCAATTGCTTGGAGAAAGGTCACTACTCGGATAAATGTAAGAATTCTTGGATGCCAGGAATGAGAGAGCCATTTGTGAGGCCAGATCAGGAATCTACTGGATGCTATAAATGCCGCAAGCCGGGACATAGGATTAACAATTGCCCAGCCAAGAAGCAAACTTTAGTAAAGAAAGTGTATGCAATCAGAGACGATTCTTCAACCTCAACAAGCTGATTTAGGAAAAGAAATTTTATAAGGTAATCTTAACGTTTACGATGAAATTGTTCGAATTTTGTTCGACACTGGAACTATCATTAGTTGTATTTCTCAGCAAATCGTAAATGAATTAAATCTTGAATCTGAAATCGTAATCAAATCTAATTTCTATCTATTTTATTGTGTTTCGATATATTCTACGAACGGTTAGTTATCCATCCGAACTAACCAATACCACTGTATACTTCGTAGATCAGATAACCCAATTGTTTCGTGATTGATTGAGTTTGTTCTCACATCTATAGTTGATATTCTGATTTGGTAAGCCAAATCCAGAATTGATATCTACTTTGATCTGGAAAGATATTTCTCTATCTTCCATCTATCTTTGTTATCTCTTTCTGGCGAATTTCGAGGACGAAATTCCTTTTAAGGGGGGAAGTCTGTAACGATCCCAGTTTTAAAGACGAATTTAAGTTTCTAATTTTATTAAATTTTTGGGTTAAATTATAGATTTGTTTGAATTTTTCAATTTTGATAAGATACGTATACTTATTTATTTTATAAATTGGATTTGAAACTTATTATAAATGTAATTGAATTGGATTAGAAATAAAATGTTTAAAGAGACTACTTATCAATATAGAATATAAGTCTATAGAATAAAATATGTGTTATAAATTTAATACTTAAGTTTGAAATATAATTATAAGATAAATTATAAAATATCGAGTAACCAAAGTAAAACAAGAAAGTAAGTATTTAAATGAATCAAAACAGCACTTACATATATATGTATATATAAAAAAAATCAAATGTAAATATGCAGTAAGTATCAAACAAGTATGGATGATCATTAAATGCATATACTGTCTAGCATAGATAAAGATCCTACTAGCCGTAATCAAAGCATGAGCACGGCATGCTGCAAATAAATGAAAGTGTTACTTACATGCTTTCATTAAATGATTTCAAACATGCCTATACACAAAGTACAAAGCTAGTATAAAATAATTATACAAAAGAAAGATGCTCAGTGCTGTCTAAAAAAACTGCACATCTCTTTATATATATGAGTTGCCTCCAATTTGTTCAAAACCTTTTACTGAAGAAAGAAAGAAAAATAGAGAAGAAAAAAAAAACTACAACCTGAAAAACTAAACTAGATCAACAACTATCATCATCTACAAACTCAAAATCATTCAACTTAAAAGGAAGCAGAACAGGTTAAAGGCAGATCAACTGCAGAAATTTCAAAACAACAAAGTTTCCTCTGTTCAAAAATCTTGTTTCCAGGTGAGAAAATTTTCTTTAAAACTCAATCTCCTATTTTAATTGTGTTTAAGCGATGATGAATGAGATGGAAAAAAATTGTAGCTTGTTTGAATGCATATTTATGTGATGTATGGCTGTATGTATATGCCACTGTAACATACAGGCTCTAAAAACAACTTCAAAAAGAAAATCATTTTCTCTGATTCTACTTATTAGTAGGACTTGGTGTTAAAATGGTTTGATATGGTACATATTCATGATTTAAAAAGATTCATTTAAGTTAAATTAACTTGTTAATAACCCTGGGAATCTTGTTTTACAGTCAATATACATCATTATGCTGAAATTTGAATATGATGAATTTTTGATTCACTTATATAATCTGAATCTACCTTCAAAAATCAGATTTTTAAAACAAGAATGGGATTTTTTAGTTAAGAATTTTATTAGCAATTCGTAGTCGAACTGGAAATGCTTTTTGATCGAGTTCTGGTGCCTGAAGAAATTTCGAATGGTAAAATTTGGCATGAGGCAAGCACGGCCATCAATGGTTCCAGGAAAAATGAAACAGAATTTTTTTTTTGCAAGAATTGAGGGGACCAGAGCACTTTAGGGTTTAAGTGTTCAAACTTGTCGACTACCTTCGCGAGGCAATTGGGAAATCTGGGGGGGATCGGAGGCCATCGCGACTAGGGTGAACGCTGCGTGGATGGAAGGAGGTGCTGTGGTCAGAAGGGCGTTGTCTCCGGTGACGTCACATGATGGGACGAGGCATTTGGGTTTGTGTAACAACCCGCATATTTATCGGTTTTATATTTAAATATTTTATTTAAATATTTCATCGTTAGTCGAATTTTTAGTCCGAAAAGCTACTTTTTGCATACGGTCGAATTAGGACTCGGGACCACTCCCATTGAGTTTAAAATGTCGTTCGCGACCTTTTTGAGTATAAGCTTCGATATGTTTGGAGAAAGTTGATTTTTGCTACTTTTTACTTTGGGTTTGGTTTTTGGGCTCAACCCTATGTTAACTTATACTCCAAAACTGAACCACTCTCCCCATTCTCCCTCACTTCTTTCTCTTTTCAGTTTTCTTAGCTTTAATGGTGGGAGAGATTGGAAATTAAAACTCCAAAACCTTAGTTTCCCTTGCAAATCAAATTCCTAGCTCCAAACTCAAGAAGAACCCATTGGTAAGCTTCTCTTCTTCTTCTCCAACTTATTCTCTTACCAATTTCAGAAATTCCTAAACCTAATTTTGGGAATGTTCTTGTTTTTGAGCTTAGATTCAAGCTCAATTGGGTTGTGTTGAAGAGATGTTGATTCTCCATTTGCTTTAAAGCTTCTTCTTGTTCGATTTTGTGAAAAGGTGAGATTTTTATCTCACATCTATGACTATAATTATCTTTGGTTGTTGGGTATGAATTCCTAACACTTCTTCATGTGCATTTGCTCTTGATTTGGATTGGTTTTGTGAATACACTAATTTTTGGGTTTTTAAGTCAAATTTGCGTGAAATCCTTTTATGGATGTTTGATCATGCTTTTGGTGATGCATCGAGGAGCATATAGGGCCAGGTTGCCGATTGGCATAAACCCTTAGAGCCAATGTTCGTCCGGTTGCATTTTGGAAGAGTTTGCTCTTCATTTGAATAAGGCTGAAAAACAACCCAGGCATGATTCAGTCGACTGAAAATTCTGTTCAGTCGACTGAACTTGAAACCCGAGAGTTTCCAGACATGATTCAGTCGACTGAAAAACTCTGCACAGTCGACTGAAACTGGAAACAGAAAGTTTCCTAAACTTGGAAAATTTCCAGGCACAGGGTCAGTCGACTGAAAACTCTGTTCAGTCGACTGAACCTGCTGTTTGAGTCCAATTTGCCTTTTTGGATTGAAATTCCATTTTAAATCGATTCGTGATAATCCTATTTGTTGTTATCGTCTATTATGACTTTGATGACTCTTTTTAGGGATTTTTGAATATCCATTTCGATGGATCCTTTATCGATTTCTTTGGATTTTATTCACGTCTTCGTATGTGAATTTTTTTGATTGATTGTTCTTACAATCTTCTTCGTGATTTGTCACTTTAAAAATATAAAGGTTTTCTATACTAGTAGTAAATATCAAAACTCTTTCCTCAAACGATTTCAATACTATTTTAATACCAAATTCGTTTATAAGACCGTTTTCCAATCTATTAGTATATACAAACCTTTACCTCACTCGTATGAGAAATCTAATTAAACGGCTTAGTAAAACAAGTGGTATGAAACGCTTGCGTTTACTTTGTCGGTTAATTCTTGGACTTGTTCGATTGAACCTCTTGTGACAATTTTCTAGTGGAGATTTACAGTTTGTTCGTAAATATTTAAGTTAATCAAGTGGTTATGGGACATGAAGCTAAACTCATATATTTACTAGCTTAGTGTAATTGAGACTTCTCGTTGATCATGACGATCATCTTTGTGATTTAGACTAGCAATGTGCGATGTCTCTTTGTCTGCGAGGGAGACTAAACCCCGTTTTGTGGAGTTTCGACTCAATTTGTGATGGGGTAGCAACTCATGGACTTCGTGCCGTTTGTGGAGCTTCGGCTCAATTTGTGATGGTTAGCGACCATGGAATTAGCGTTCCGTTTGTGATACACGTGTTGGTGAGCTTTATGCTCCCGTTTGTGATAGGCCTCCCCCCTTTTTTTGTGATTTCTGGATTTCTTGTGTAGATTTCTAGAATTTGTGTTTCACCAATTTTTCGTGATTTCCATTGATAAGTCTTATCGATATTTGTGCATTGGTGAATTTGTGTGTCATTGACTTTAGTGATTTCTAGATTTCTTGTGTAGTCTTCTGGAATTTGTGCGTCATTGACTTTTTCGATTGACATTGATATTATCGTCAATATTTGTGGTTTGATGAACGAAATAAAGAGTATGACACTTCTTGGATTCTTGTGTGGATTTTGTGATATTGATTAATCTCTTGTTGATTATCAACTACTTATATATCACAGCTTGGCCTTGTGATTATTATGTGTTTAGTCATAACTCTGATTCTATATCGTTTCATCTGATATCTATAGTTAGACTGATCCGTTTATTATTTTCTTATTAAATAATACTCGGGTCAGACCGAGATGTTACAGGTGCTTCTGCTTGACTTCTCTCTTGGGATTGATTTCTCTTGCTTTTGGTTAACTACTTAGATAAGTAGTTTTTGTTGTATACATTTGAGATATAGACTCCATAATGTATACTTATTCTTTTGTGTAGTTCATGTAACTATTCTTTTGTGATATTGTGGATCTTTTTAGACCACTACTCTGATGTACACTTCCTAGTGTAATATTCATATCTATTTCCGCCTTTGTGATATGAATTGTCTGTGACTGATTTGTGTTATGCTTATTTCTATATTTGTTTTCCGAAGGATTTATATAGCCATCGTGTAGTAGCTTTGAGTTTGTGTTGGTATGTCGGATTTCCTCTTGAAATAGAATGCATGTTATATTATCTGACATATCGGTGCTCGCGCAAAGAAATTACACGGATGGTCGCTCCTCAACAGCCTTATTCTCCGTGCTAGTCGACAGCATTCACCGTAATGTTCTTGGCTAGCGTGGGTATAGAGGTGGGGCGTCACAGTTTGGGTGTGTTCGAGTGCAATTCGAACGAAAGGGTGAAATCTGATTTTGGGTTTTGTTGCGTTGAATCGAGTTTGATTTCGAGTATATGGGTAGTTTGAGACTTGCCGCCGATGAAAGAGTTCGCCAGAGTGGCGTCGCCGCCATGTGCACATGCACCCACGTAGGCGTGTATCAGCTGCAGTGCGAATGTTTTGGGGAGATGAAGCTTATCGGGTTGATTCTCGAGTAGGAGGGTTGGCCGCTTCGAGTTCGTACTCGTGTATGCAAGTATATTTCCTGTTGCTATAGTTTGAAAATGAAGTAAACTAAGACTCTAAACTGGAAAATAAAAAGAGGAAGAAGAAGTATATGTGAGGGAGAGAGTTGCTTCGGGGAAATGCAAGGGAATCTCGAGTGTTTACTCGAGAAAAATCTGGGTAATCTCGGGTTTTTGGTCAAACTGAAATATTATGTTGTAAAGGTGTAAAGTTGAACAACTTGTTTTCTACAAGATTTAAACACCATAACTTAATAAAGATTTCAACAGTTAAAGTCAAAGAATTTAAACAAGTTTTCATTATTTTAGTTAATGCTTCAACAAAGTTTTTAACATCTAGTTATTATTTTTAATCAAGTAATTAAGTTAAATATGAAATTAATTAACTTTTAAAGTTGTAGTTAATATTAAATTGATTTTCAAAGTTTAAAGAAGATTTCTTTGAAATTGTTAATTAGTGAATAATTAATATTAAGTAATTAATTTAGGAAGTAATTAATAACAATTTCATTTTAATTATAATTAGAGTTTGAATTAATTAATGTTCAAGTGATAAGTAAATTGTAATTAACTACTCAAGTTAATTAATTAAGGAATTTAATTAAGAACTAATAATTGATTAACTAAGTAGTTAATGGCAAATAAATTAATAATTAAAGTTATTAATTTATGGTTAAAGAATAGTTAATCAAGGTTAAATAAATTGATTATGAAGTAATTAATTTAATAGAGTGAACAAAGGAATTAAGTAATTAAGACTTAATGATTGATCAAGAATTTATTGGTTGATTAACTAATTTGAAATGAAGTATGTAATTAATTGATAATGAATTAACGATTGATTATAAGGGCTAAGTAATTAATTCCCAAGAAATTATTTTTAATTGAATTTATCACAATAAGAATTAAAGATGATTACTTATGGATTATGTAGGATATCTGATTTGTTGTAAAATGAATTGATATTTCTGTTTTGAAATTGTGATGCGTGAGATTTGATTTACCCTGTGCTGGATTATGATTGGTGATTTTATTCTGTAAACCCTTGACCTGTATACGACATTTGAATTTCGATGCGACAGGGAATCGGATTCCAGTTGGTTATCTGAAACCCACATCGAATTGTAATGATGAATCTTCGTGATCGATAAATTTATTTTATCTATGAAACTGTGAAGGAAGATAAGCGTTATTGGTTATACCGCTCATCGATATTGATATATTTGTGATGATTGATGTTGTGCACTATTGTGTAAAATCCTTGGACCACACTATACACACACAAATATGGATTTCACGTGGAAATCAGTTAAGTCACAGATTTTTAAATAAGTTTTGAAATTGAATTTTTTAAATTCAAATAATTTTGGAAATAAATTAAGTTTAATATGAAAAGCTTTTGAAAAGGTGTTTTAAGAATAAAAGTTACTTTGAATAAGTTAATAAAGGTTTGAAATCTGAAAAATTTGAATTCAATATCTGAAATTGAATTTTATATTCAGTATTTATGATTAAAAAAGGACTTTACAAGTTATAGGGGTTTAAACCGTTTTTAAAGCGTTATTTTGGGAATTTGAATTAACTCAAAGTTTTTAACTTTTATAAATGGAATTGGGGTTTTTCCAAAATAAAACTATTGTTTCTATGTGATAAAAAGCTTTCATATGAGTAAGGAACTTCCAATTTATATTAAAGAGATTTCAAGTTTGAATCGAAAATGATTCTCCAAGTTATGGAAGAATCTTTGGTAACAAGTTTTGAAAGCTATGAGATAAATCTATGATTTAAAGATTTAAATGAGTTAATCCAATTGAAACGGATATTGTTTTGAAATCCGTCAATGAATCTTTGTGAAACTGAGTGAACTTTGTGAAATAAATCTTTTTCTTTAAAAAAGATTTGAAATGGTAATTGGTTTAAACCATTTGAAAGAAAGTTTGGAATTATTAAGTAGTGACTTAATTGAAATCCTGTATCCATATGTTTTAAATGTTGCTCTCACTATTCGGGTTAGCCGGGAAAGGACCTTTGGGTCGTATAACCCATTCCGAATATGTGATACGTCGTTATGGATAGCATTTGAAGACCGATGGTGAAGACCGGTTATTTGCGAGAACGATAGGATGACCTATCGATTGTCTCTGCACTGAGTTGCTCCGGTATAGAGATTCCCTAAGTGATGGGAAGTCCAATCGGGATTGTGAATACCCAGATTTGCAAGGGCTTCTTTGGAAGTGCCTTCGGTTCTGTTCGAACCCAGAACAGACTTGTATGGATTGTTATGTCTGACATTACAATTTGAGATATATTTCAGTTGGTGGCGGAGAATTTATTCTCTTAGCTTAACACCCTTCTCTGAGACGTACGAGCTCAGAGGTTATGTAGTTGAAGGTTATCAGCGATATATTCTCATCTTGGTAATGTGGCATGCTGAGTGTTGCTGTGAAATGATCATTGTTTGATCATTTGTGATATGATCATTTGTTTGATCTTTTATCTTTGTGATCATTTCTATGATCATTTGTTGACCCAAAGCATAGCTTTTGTATAAAGCGTGGCTTTGTGGACGAGACTTCGTCGAGCCTTACAAACCGGTAATGGTCGAAACAGGAATTGTGCGGCAAGGTTTTCAGGGATAGCTTCCCTAGGGTATGACCATTCCTTCTGGAAAAGGGTAGTATCACGGAATGGAGCCAAGATACTTACTCATGTGGACACACTATATTATTTACTGTGTGATGTTGTTGGTTAGAGAGCTCTCTTTTAAAGGTCCCAAAGGACCGGGAGTGGCATATATGAGGTTTTGTATATTCCCTTGGGAAGGGGGGTAGCCGGCCTTGTTTGGCAGAGATCCAGTTGGGTTCTCGGGGCGTCCTTCCAGAGGCGTTTCCATGTGGCAATGGGAAGTTCCTTGGCCTGACCATTTGTTGGAAAAATCCATTCATCCAATACGAGCCTTGTGCGGTATTAGTTGTATTACTTGCCATCTATTTATGGTGGCGCCCCACTGTTTGGATGGTAGCTATAGTAGGCATAGTTCGAAATGTCTATGTTGGCTAAGATTTATATCTTTACTTTCGAAATGTTTTCCTACACTATGCACTCGTAATAATATCAAATGTTTCTTTTTAATGCGTATCAAGCATCTTTGACTATCATAAGGAGAGATCTCCTCCGATTCTGCGTTTGCGTTGTGTGTGTGTGCGGGAGGCCTTATGGTAGTCTCATTTCTAAAAAGCATTGCAAATCTATTTTAAAATATTTCGTTGTTTGTTTTTAAACATAAACTGTTTTTGTTTGCTCACACCAGTTCCACGACAGATCCAGAGTTTATTGTTTCTTTCCTAAACTCTGGGTGCTCAAAATTTTTCCACACGGGCAGTCTAGAGTTTGGTTTTTCAGATAATTAGGTTCAGTAGATCATATGGAGCTAGTTCAGTCTTTGGATATGGACGAGACTTACTTAGTTTAGTGCTATCTTGAGGTGGATCGAGCTAGGAGTTTTGGAGCTTTGTCTTTGGAGCTTTTTGGATCAGAGTTGCAGTATTATATTCTGAGAAGACTTATTTCATATTGTATCGTGTTCCGTTGTATTCTATGCCGTATATTCTCTGATGTTGATGACTATCATTGTATCAAATTGATGTATCGGATATTGTATTCATGTTATATCAGTGATATCATCTTTTATTTCCGCTGTGTTATTTATCATTTAATGGTGTTGCAAGCTCCCGCGATACGAATTTGATGTTGTTTGTTGGACATCGAGTTCGGGTCGTGACAAAACAAGTTTAGATGTACATTGGAAGTTGATAAATCTATCCATTTCAGTGTTAATTTCCAAATTTCATTAAATTTAGAAAATATAAGTTTAAACTTCATTTATTATTAAATTCAATATTACACTGGATGAAATCAACATTTTACTCAAAATCTATTATACAAATATTCTTAGATTCCATTTTAAATTTCTATCAACATAACATTTAGATGTTTGATTTCATTAAATTTCAATTTATCGACCAACTTAAATTTTATTCCTTTCATTTAATATCAATTGTCCATTCTATAAGTAAAAATTTACGTTAGATTTATACTCATATAATGGTTTCAATTTCATCTAAATAAATATCTACAAAATCTGTAAATACTAAATCCATTTAATTGCAATTAATCCCTTTGATATATACATTAACTCAAAGCAAATTCACATGACAATTTAGTGTCAATTATTCCAGTAAATACAGTGTTCAAATGTCAACTGCAATTAATCCAATTGATTGCAAGTTAATTCCGAATTTGATTTCTATTCGGTTACAACTTAATATTGAATCAATTTATTACTTAACCAACATAGTTAATATTATTTTAGATTTCATTGCATTTATATTTTCCAAATTTTATTTTGGTCTCATTTCTTTTTATCACATTTATTATCCTAATATGAATGGAATTTTACTTTGGTTACATCTTATTTGAATTCAACATTCTTTACTTACCAATTTATTCCACATTAACTGCCATAATTTAGTGAATTAATTGAAATTGATTACAAATTAACTTAACTACCTAATAAAATAAGTAAGGTACAATAAATATAGTCCTTAACTCTTAACTACACATTTAGAGGTTCATTATTTACACCCCAACATTGTAATTACTTACGTCACTGGTTTTACTCAATTAACATTTATTGCAAGTATTCCAAAATTTATTCAATATTTATTAGTTCTCTTATATTCACATTTATGAGTAAATTGGTGTTCCATTTAATCCATTAATTATTAACTCTAATTATTGCAATTCATTGTCTAACATAAATTTTGAATCTATCTCCTAATCTTCACATTTCAAATAATTAACATCTTACAATAGTTACAAATAAAAAAGGGATTGTACTAAAAAAAATTAATCATTATCCTGCATTACTTTATTACCTCCATTTACATTTACTTTCCATAAATCAATACTTAATTCCATTGATGAATTCAATACTTGCCCTTTTTACTTATTTTTAACTTTATATCCAAATACGACAATTTCAACTATTACAATTACTTGCAATATATAATTTAATTTGTAAATTTTAATTACCTTTGATACATCTAATTTCAACATTCACTTTCATATAAATAAATAAGATTTTTATTTCTTTCTAAATTTAAATAAAAATCATATTAATTTAATTCATTTTAAACATCATATTTATACGGGTCGTTACACTCTCCCCCACTCAAAACTTTTCGCCCCGAAAAGGAAAAGAAGGGAAAACAAAGAACTAAGAAATCAATATACCTTATTAAACATTAACTTTAGAAACAATTAAATTTATAAAATTAATTAATTTAGATAAAATATATCAATTTATAACCATTAAAAAAAAATTTATACTTAAATTACTAAAGTTTGGAAAACATTTTCAAAATAAATTATAAGTCCAAAAATTTACGAAAATTTTTAGCAGAGTCTCCTTTGTATGGAGAGGCTCGAGAGAAAATATAATATTAAATATAATAATATACAACATATATTTTTCAAATTAATATATCCCCACACGGGAAAATATATAAAATAGCGCTATAAACCGAAATCCGAAATGTACCTATTATTCGGGCATTTTACGCTTAATTTATGGAACCAAAAGCAGTAGCAATTGCTTCCATAACCTGCATTTCACTTATAAAATCCAAAAGGGTTAACAATTTATATAAAGTGAAATATTTAAGTGGTTTCAATCAGTAACACCAAATGAATACAACAACCAACAATTTCACAAACAGCATATACAACAAATACAAAATAACCATTCAATCAAACAAACAAATAGTTGTTTGGGTTCAAAACTTTTAAATTGTATGGAATGAAGAATAAACTACTAGCGCATCATTTACTCAACAGTCTTAGATAAAACTAAATAGATTATTCATTCTCCCAAACCCAATTTTTAAAGTATCTTACCCAAACAACCATAACTTGTAACGACCCAGAATTTTATTTAATTAAAATTCGTATATTTAATTAATTTTAAATATTAATAAGTGAAATTTATAAGTCAAATAAATTTTATTTCAAATAATTGAATTTAATTGGATAATTAAATCGATAATTTAATATGTTAAATTATGGAAATAATTGAAAATTTAGTTAAATATGATTGAAAATGATTCGTAAAATTTTATTTTATGATATTGAAGTTAGAACGATATTTTAGAACTTTTAAAATCGAATTTAAAGTTTATTTGTGAAAATTGAATATTTTAATATTTAATCGACTAGTGAAATTAGCCATTTTTCGAACAGTCTCTGAATTGGACGAAACTAGTTCCATTGGATCCGTAATAGTTTGTTATTACCGGATTTCAATTTTCGTAGCAATCGGAATTATCGTTTGATCGTGGCAGCTCAAAACGCATGGAAATTGTTTTTAATATTAAATTTGCGAGTTAAAATAGTCATTTTTCAAACAGTCTCAGATTTCGACGAAACCAGTTTCATCGGATCCGTAATGTGATATTATTGTAAGGTTTCAAATTTCGTGTCAATCGGATTTACCGGTTGTCCGGTGCAAGCTAAAACGCCTAGAAAATCGTTTAATCGGTTTAATTTAAAATCGAACGTTTATTGCGATAACTCGCACAGATGACCGAATTAGCTCCCGAAACACGTTCCATTGTGTTCGGAACGTGGGGTAAACCTTAGGAACGCCAACCGGCATGCTTCGCTTGGAGTTCGAAAAATCCGGGATGAATAGTGTCGTTGGAATTTTCTATATAAGGACTTGTAAATTTCATTTTGCAACAAAAATAAAAACCCTAGGTCAAAAATCTGCAGGCCGCCTCCATAACAATGAATGGACAGAAATGCATCCCTTTCTCACCTCAATCACTCTCAATCTACAAGGAATTACGCGAAGTGTTCAACACGAAAGTCGAAGAGCTCGACGAGAGCTTTCAATCCATACGGAGATGATGGGTTTTCGTCAAACAGAGTGGACGATAGGTGGCCGCTTTCGTGGCCGTGTATTCTCGATTCGCGCGTGTGTAGTGGTGGCTGAGCTCCCCCATGTTACAGTCGAGTGTAGAGCTTGGATAGGCGCACGTGAAGGCAACCCTTGATCGAGGTAGAAGCAAGCATGGTGGTCGCAAGATGGAACCCTAATATTGAGCTAATGGGTTTAGTTACGTGTTTGTTTACTGGGAAAAGAATGTGAGAGATGGAAGAAGAGACGTGCGGCTATGATGCAGGTGCAGGAGATCCAACGGCTAGGATGGATGTAGGTTAAACTTATAAAGAAAGTTGTAAATTTAGTTTATATAAAATCGTGTAAACTTGTAAAAATCGTATCTTTTTCATACGAGGTCGAAAACGTACGAAACCAGTTGCGTTGGAATCGTATGGACGAGCACTACGCTATGGAATTGGATTTGATTCGTTTGGAGTTAGTGAGAATTTCCGGTAAAATTAAACGCGCGTTTAATTTTATTCGAAATAAATCGCTAAAACGAAATTGAAATCAAGGTAAGAACTTCTCACTCAATCGAATTAGTTTCGATTTTAATTTTAAATAGTTAGATTTAAAATTCTTAAATGTATGTTTAAATGATGATTGTTATCTATTGATTGTTAAAATAGACATTATGCACCGTTAGTAAGCGGATGTTATTTATTAAAAACATATACCGCGAATATTTCATAAACAGTGAAATTGGTATTATTTATGTACTTGGAATTGATTTCCCGCAGTATATAGCGGATGAGACCCTATTGCGCCACCTATTAAGCGGATAATATTTTAAATCCCATATACCGTGATAATTTCGTACTGGAACGGAATTGGTATTGTGCTAACATCTTTGGATGCAAGAAACAGGTTGGAGGGATCCAACTGGATTCCTCAACAGTATTTATTTGATTTCAGATATTTTGATATTTGATGGATTATCATATCGATATATGATGTCGTTGTTGTCGTGATTGACTATTTTGTGTGTAGCATCACTAGGCCAAATTTTGGAATTTTACAAGGATTTTTAAAGTGATTTTTGAAATTATACGTTATAAAATAATTTTGGAATTGATTCGTTTTAAATAAATAAACGTATAATTTTAACGTTATAAAATTATGATTTTTGAGAAATATAGTTAAAAGTTGATTTTTGAAAATATGAGGTAAACGATTTTATAAAATAGTTTAAATTGCGATTCTTGAATTTATTATAAAAAGTTTAAAAATAGGATTTATAAAATTTAATTATTTTATAAATCAAAATGATGAAATTATAAAGGACTTTAAAGATGTTTTAAAATAATAGTATAAATTGATTTATATAAGAGATTTATAAATTGATATTTATAAATTAAAATATTTGAATTATAAAATGAGTTTTTATAAGTGTTAGAATGAATTGTAACTGAATTTCATGAATGAATGAAATTTATAGAATTATAAACGGTGAAGTTATAAATGGAATTTTATAAACAGTAGGTTTATAAAATTTGTAAAGTTATTTGAAGAATAAGTTTTGGGTAAATAAATGAATCTTATAAGTTATAAGATTTATAATTTGGGAAGTTAAAGGAACGATTTTGCAAACAAATAAATTGTAAATATTTAACTTAAATTATGGACTTTTGGTTTATAATTGAGTTATAAATTGAATAGGTTAATAAAGGAGATCTATAAATGGAAGTTGTTATAAGATAAATAGAAATGGAATTTATAAACGTTGTTTTATAAATTTGCAAACGACTTATTTTGATAAGTAAATTGTGTAACTTATTAATGGAGTTATATTCACATTTTAGACAGTGAATAATCCTTTAAAATAAAAAGTATAGAAATGATGAAATTTGTTAACGAAGTATATTCACGTTTTTGGATAGTGAATATTATGTTAAAGAAAATATTTTGGATTTGATGTTTTAAATAGAATTAAAACGATCTAACGATGTTTTAAATGTGTTAAGATTCGAAACCATAGATTTCAACATTTATTGTTGAAATAGACGTTTTCGAGAAATAGAAGGAAATGGTGGACTATAACACTGTTGTTATAATAAATGATTTCCAAAAGGAAATGTTTTGTATAGTATTTGGATTTATATATCTATTTTAATTTCGAATCCCTATACTAGTGATTTTGGGTTGTCGTAACGATGTTTTACGCAACATTCGTTATGGCCCAGATAAATATGTTTAAGAGAATGATTTCCTTAAAGAATGAAATATGTACTTAATCTCGATTTAAGTATATTGAATATTTTCCAAGTGTAGAAAATAAAAAGACTTGTGAACTACTTAATAAATAAGTATGGAAATGTTTTCCAATATAAAGGGAATATTTTGAGAATTTATCTTTTTGAAGATAAGTTGAAAATGAATAATTGAAATCGTATATTCGTAGATATTGTGAAATATAAATTCACTATGGAATTTATAAAAGAAAGTGGAATTTGTTTAAAAATAAATATTGATTTATTTTTGAGGTATTGAAATTATATATCTTGTAAAGATATTTTTGGGAAATAAATAATTTGGAAAATTATTTGGAATCTGGTGATGTTGTGCATACCCATCGATAGTTCAATAACCGACTATCAATATTTACCTTTGAATGGGTATTTGTTGTGATTTGCTTGAATTTGAGTGCCACACTTATTTTTGAATAAGCGCTCACTATTCGGGCTATCCGGGAAAGGACCTTGGGGTCGTATAACCCATTCCGAATATGTGATACGTCGTTATGAATTGCATTTGATGACCGGTGTTGAAGACCGGATATTTGCGAGAGTGATAGGATGACCTGTCGATTGACTCTGCACCGAGTTGCTCTGGTATAGAGATCTCCATATGTGATGGGGAATCCGATCAGGATTGTGGATATCCGGATTGCAAGGACTTCTTTGTAAGTGCCTTCGGTTCTGTTCGAGTCCGGAACAGACTTGTATGGATTGTATGTCTGACATTACAAATTGAGATATAAAGCTGATTTCTTTCAAATATATTTCTGTTGGTGGCGGAGAATTCATTCTCTTAGCTTAACACCCTTCTCTGAGACGTACGAGCTCAGAGGTTATGTAGTTGAATGTTATCAGCAATATATTCCCAATTTGGTAATGTGACATGCTGAGTGTTGCTGTGAAATGATCATTGTGTTGATCATTTGTGATAGGATCATTTGTTTGATCACTTATCTTTATGATCATTTCTATGATCATTTGTTGACCCAAAGCACAGCTTTTGTATAAAGCGTGGCTTTGTGGACGAGACTTCGTCGAGCCTCACACCCCGGAATGGTCAAAATAGGAAAGATGCGGCAAGGTTATGAGGGGTAGCTCCCTTTAGGGTATGTGCATTTCCTTCTGGAAAAGGGTGGTATCATGGTATGGAGCCCAGATACTTACTCATGTTGAAACACTTATTATTTTGGTGTGATGTTGATTACGAGCGCTCGGATAAAGGTCCCAAAGGACTGGGGGATGGCATACTCGTGTTAGTAGTTACCCAGTTAGGGGTAACCCGGCCTTGTGTTGGCAGAGATCTGGTTCGGTTCTCGGGGACGTCCTTCCAGAGGCGTTCTCATGTGGCAATGGGAAGTTCCTTGGCTTGACCATTTGTTGGAAATCCAAAGAAACAATACGATCTTGTACGATTTTAGTTGTAGAACCTGCTTCCTCAGGAGGTAGCTATAGCAGGCATAATATAATGGTACCTATGCTGGCTAAGATTTATATTTCTACTTTCGAAATGATTTTTTCTACACTATGCACTAATAATAATATCAAATGTTTTTTTAATGCGTATCAAGCATCTTTGACTATCATAAGGAGAAATCTCCTCCAAGTCTGCGTTTGCATTGTGTGTGTGGTGGGAGGTCTTATGGTAGTCTCATTTTTAAAAGCATTGCGAATTGACTTTAAAAATATTCCTCTATTTTGATTTTAAAGATAAATAAACTGTTTTGAGTTTTCACACCAGTCACATGACTGACTCGGAGTTTATTGTTTTCCTTCCTAAACTCTGGGTGCCCACCAATTTCCACACGGGCAGTTAAGAGTTCAGGTTTATCAGGATATTCTGGATATTCAGGAGTTGCTGGAGGCAAGCTGGATGGCATTGGCGTATTATTAGTATATAGTATTTCTTTTCCGCTTTTTGATGTTGTTTATTGTTGTCTACTCTGATGTAATGAAATGTAATGTAATAACTGATATAGTTCTTTGTTTAAAGATTATTCATTTATCTATTATATGTTGTTCCATTGCGATTGTGAGATTCTGATGTTGTTCTGCTGTTTTCTTTCTATTCTGTTCTATCTTCTCTCTCTCCTTCTACCTTTTTCTTTCTCTTTTCTTTTTCTTAAACATTGAGAATTCGTATTTCTGTTCATCTTGAGTTAATCTATGGAGATTAGTGTATATTCAAGGAGTACGGATTTGCGGGTCCTCACAGGTGGTATCAAAGCATATGGTTAAGCGAAAACCATGTTTCTGTTGGGTATTACTCATTAGAGATGGAGTCTGTAGTACTCTAGAATGAGTTTGAGTGTAATAATAGCTAAGAGACCGTATTTGTTAGTGAATATAAAAATTGTTTTATATTGTGATGATTGGTTTATTGAGTGGCATATGAACCTTCGTTAGCACGGTATGCACAACTATGCCGAAGGGGTTTATAAACACTTGAATAGAACAATTCGACACGGTATTGTTTTAAAATTGGGTAAATGAAATAATTTTACCTTGATTATATGTTATTTATAAAGGAATAATTTTTCAGAATTATTAAAGTGCATATAAGTTGATTGTTTGGTTGTTTGAATAATCAAAATAAAAGAAAAATTATATAAGCAATAGAATTATAGGAATTGAATTATAATTAATGTGTTTACAATTGTGAAATAAACTTATATATATATATATATAAGAAGTGAAACTATATGAATATTTTTATGAATATGAGTTGTAAATAAAAATGAATTTAAAGTTAAATGGAAATTTACTTTAGAATAGGGAATCTGAATTGATTTATAAGTGGGAATTTAAGTTATGTAAAACCAAGTGATGTTTATAAAATGAAGTATAACTTAAGAGATGTTGAATGAAGTTGATATTGTTATCAAAGTAAATTAATAAAGTTAAGTGATAAATGTGAACTTGAGTTATATAAATGAATTGTAATTGAATTGAATTAATGGATTAAATGTTAATCAATTGAATGTAAATAGTTGATATGAAATAATGAATGTAGGTGTAAATTCATTAAAATCTGATGTTATTGGAAGTTGAATAATTGCAGGAAAATCAATTTAATTAAACCAATTGAAAGTAAAGGTGTTAAACCAAATTGAATGAATATAAGCAAAGGAATTTGGTTGAAATTAATATACATTGGTTGTTATATGATTGTTAGTTGATTGTATATAATTCATTAAGTTTTAATGAAATTGAGTTAATGAAATTGGAAGCTAAAGTAATTGAAATTCAATTGGAAGTTAAGTGAATCTTAAATGGAATTGAATTTGATTTAGAAGTGAACCAACTTGAATATGAATTAGTGAATACAAATTAATTGAAAATGAATGTTGGTAAAAACATCCATCGTTAATTAATCGAATGTGATTAAATTGAAAACCCATTTCATTGAATATTAATGAGAATATGAATGAATATTAATTTGATATGGATTAGTTGGATGATAGTTTGTTGATGGTTGAATATATAGCTTTTACTGCATTTGCTATGTTGGCATATGTAGTTTTTATGTTGCTATATGTGTTATATCGATACTATTGTCTATATACATGTTTCTCATTTTTTTTGTTGAGTGTTTAGTAGGTGCGGATCGCGTTTGCTTCGCATTTGGAGCTCGCTTTCGCGCTATATTAGCCGTATATGCTCGCTAATAAAATATAAGGTACATATCTCGGATTAAATATCGTACTTTTACACTTTTTTCCCTGCGGGATGCCTCATCAGTTGATGAGATGTATATTTGTGATATATATACTATCATTTTTTTTTCGGATCGAGCTGCGCAAAGGAGACTCTAGCGAAATTTTCGAAAATTTAAGGCGTTAGAAAAATTTGAGAAAAAATTGGAAAATTTTTGTGAAAACTATAACATTGAATAGAAGTTGAAAGTTAAACGATAGTAATTGTTTTTGAAAAGATAACTAAGTATGATTTGAAAACTTAGTAAAGATTTGTAAGAAGTTCAACTATGGATTTTGGGAAAGTTGATAGATTCTATAACTTTTCTTACCTGATAATTTCGAGGACGAAATTCTTTTAAGGGGGGAAGTATGTAACGACCCAGAATTTTATTTAATTAAAATTCGTTTATTTAATTAATTTTAAATATTAATAAGTGAAATTTATAAGTCAAATAAATTTTATTTCAAATAATTGAATTTAATTGGATAATTAAATCGATAATTTAATATGTTAAATTATGGAAATAATTGAAAATTTGTTAAATATGATTGAAAATGATTCGTAAAATTTTATTTTATCATATTGAAGTTAGAACGATATTTTAGAACTTTTAAAATCGAATTTAAAGTTTATTTGTGAAAATTGAATATTTTAATATTTAATCGACTAGTGAAATTAGCCATTTTTCGAACAGTCTCAGAATTGGACGAAACTTGTTCCATTGGATCCGTAATAGTTTGTTATTACCGGTTTTCAATTTTTGTAGCAATCGGAGTTATCGTTTGATCGTGGCAGCTCGAAACGCATCGAAATTGTTTTTAATATTAAATTGGCGAGTTAAAATAGTCATTTTTCAAACAGTCACGGATTTCGACGAAACTAGTTTCATCGGATCCGTAATTCGATATTAATGTAAGGTTTCAAATTTCGTGTCAATCGGATTTACCTGTTGTCCGGTGCAAGCTAAAACGCCTAGAAAATCGTTTAATCGGTTTAATTTAAAATCGAACGTTTATTGCCATAACTCGCACAGATGACCGAATTAGCTCCCGAAACACGTTCCATTGTGTTCAGAACGTGGGGTAAACCTTAGGAAAGCCAACTGGCACGCTTCGTTTGGAGTTCGGAAAATCCGGGATGAATAGTGTCGTTGGAATTTTCTATATAAGGACTTGTAAATTTCATTTTGCAACAAAAATAAAAACCCTAGGTCAAAAATCTGCAGGCCGCCTCCATAACAACGAATGGCCAGAAATGCATCCCTTTCTCTCCTCAATCACTCTCAATCTACAAGGAATTACGCGAAGTGTTCAACACGAAAGTCGAAGAGCTCGACGAGAGCTTTCAATCCATATGGAGATGATGGGTTTTCGTCAACCAGAGTGGACGATAGGTGGCCGCATTCATGGCCGTGTATTCTCGATTCGCGCGCGTGTAGTGGTGGCCGAGCTCACCCATGTTACAGCCGAGTGTAGAGCTTGGATAGGCGCACGTGAAGGCGACCCTTGATCGAGGTAGAAGCAAGCATGGTGGTCGCAAGATGGAACCCTAATATTGAGCTAATGGATTTAGTTACGTGTTTGTTTACTGGGAAAAGAACGTGAGAGATGGAAGAAGAGACGTGCAGCTATGATGCAGGTGCAGGAGATCCAACGGCTAGGATGGATGTAGGTTAAAATTATAAAGAAAGTTGTAAATTTAGTTTATATAAAATCGTGTAAACTTGTAAAAATCATATCTTTTTCATACGAGGTCAAAAACGCGCGAAACTTGTTGCGTTGGAATCGTATGGACGAGCACTACGCTATGGAATTGGATTGAAGTCGTTTGGAGTTAGTGAGAATTTCGGGTAAAATTAAACGCGCGTTTAATTTTATTCGAAATAAATCGCTAAAACGAAATTGAAATCAAGGTGAGAACTTCTCACTCAATCGAATTAGTTTCGATTTTAATTTTAAATAGTTAGATTTAAAATTCTTGAATGTATGTTTAAATGATGATTGTTATCTATTGATTGTTAAAATAGACACTATGCGCCGTTAGTAAGCGGATGTTATTTATTAAAAACATATACCACGAAAATTTCATAAACAGTGAAATTGGTATTATTTATGTACTTGGAATTGATTTTCCGCAGTATATAGCGGATGAGACCCTATTGCGCCACCTATTAAGGGGATAATATTTTAAATCCCATGTACCGCGATAATTTCGTACTGGAACGGAATTGGTATTGTGTTAACATCTTTGGATGCAGGAAAACAGGTTGGAGGGATCCAACTAGATTCCTCAACAGTATTTATAGGATTATGGATATTTTGATATTCGTTGATTATCATATAGATATATGATATCGTTGTTGTCGTGATTGACTATTTGGTATGTAGCATCATTGGACCAAATTTTGGAATTTTAAAAGGATTTTAAAGTGATTTTTGAAAATAAACGTTATAATTTTAATGTTATAAAAATTATGATTTTTGAGAAAAATAGTTAAAAGTTGATTATTGAAAATATGAGGTTAATGATTTTATAAAATAGCTTAAATTGGGATTTCTGAATTTATTATAAAAAGTTTAAATATAGGATTTATGAAATTTGATTATTTTATAAATCAAAGAGAATGGCGAAATTAAATAGGACTTTAAAGACGTTTTGAAATAATAATATAAATTGATTTATATAAAAGATTTATAAATTGATAATTTGTAAATTAAAATATTTGAATTATAAAACGAGTTTTTATAAGTGTTAGAATGAATTGTGAATGAATTTCATAAATGGATGAAATTTATAGAATTATAAACGGTGAAGTTATAAATGGAATTTTATAAGCAGTAGGTTTATAAAATTTGTAAAGTTATTTGAAGAATAAGTTTTGGGTAAATAAATGAATCTTATAAGTTATAAGATTTATAATTTGGGAAGTTAAAGGAACAATTTTGCAAACAAATAAATTATATGTATTTAACTTAAATTATGGACTTTTAGTATGTAATTGAGTTATAAATTGAATAGGTTAATAAAGGAGATTTATAAAGGAAGTAGTTATAAAACAAATAGAAATGGAATTTATAAACATTGTTTTATAAATTCGCAACGACTTATTTTGATAAGTAAATTGTTATAACTTATTTATGGAGTTATATTCACGTTTTAGACAGTGAATAATCCTTTAAAGTAAAATGAATAGAAATGATGAAATTGGTTAACAAGTATATTCATGTTTTTGGATAGTGAATATTATGTTAAAGAAAATGTTTTGGATGTGATGTTTTGTAACGCCCCACTCCGAGACCCACTCTAGTAAAGAGTATTACGGAGTAATACCGTCTACTAGAACGGAGAATAGAGTATAATGGAAGCGACCATATGTAATCAAGCTATAACTATCTACTGAATACGTCGAATAGGTGGTTTTCTTTTCTCAAGTGGTTCGACATATCCAATAAATATTTATAACGAAACTACAATGGCTAAGGAAAATAGGTTCAGAACAAACATAATACTAAATGATAACATCATCATCACAGAACAGTCACATAATAGTCACAGAACATAGGTAAAATATATCGTCAATACAGATCCAAGTATCAAAAGGTGGGTACAAAGCCACCGCTCACACATGTGAGTCAAAAATATGTACATAAGAGTCTGAAATAACAGAGTAGCTGAATAGTGGACAAATAAAAGAGCTATCTATCAGCATAGCAGATAATGTCCAAGCGGAAGCACAGAAAGCTAAGTCCAGAGACCTAACCTGAAACAACTCCGTCTGACCCGAGCGAAAACACTTGGGTCAGGCAAGCTAAATAATCAGTAATAACTGAGATATATAATAATGCAGTACATAAATAAAACAGTACTTCTCCAAAGAGAAGAGTAATATGAACTACATGAATATAATGACGATCCCTAATCATCAATAAACAGTAAAAATCTCCAAAGAGAATACAAACACCAAAGTGCGGAATAAATAAAATCGCCTCATATCATCGGCGTAGCCAAAGCTAGATAAAGTTGCCCATAGGCAATTATCCCAAGAGTGACCAGAGTCAGTAATCAATGCCTAAGCAAAGATCGATGCTCCAAAGAGCAATAGGGATATACTGAAAAGTCAATGAAATCAAACACTGAAAAGCAGTGTCAGAGACACTGTGAATCGACAAGGTAATCGCACTTACATCGTATGGTTCCATAGAATCAACACCGAATGGCAATACTCGAATGGATATAAAATCATCAGATAATACAAATATTGCACATGCACCGACCAGAGTCGTTGTTGCCAAGTACTGTAGAGTTGTGATCGATCACTCACACAGATGCGGAACGCGCGAAACGGCGAGATCCTTCCCAGAAGGATAAAGGCCCAGAGGCACACGCCGAAAAATAAACTGCTCCATAGAGCAGGTGTCCAGAGACGGTTGCCCAGAGGCGTGGTGACCCAGAGGTCCAGTACTGGCCGCCCAGAGGCTAATGTGCCACTAACTTCTTGGAGAGGAACCCGTAAAGTGTTAACAATGAGTCCCATACCCCACGTTCGCACTAAACGGTTTACTAACCAATAGCAAGCTCACACTCCAAACAATAAAAAGTCCACCTCGTATCATCGGTAAACTAGACCCAAAGGTCAAAACGATCAACCGAATAGGTCGGGGATTAATCGGAAAGAAAATACAGACGGTTCCATAAGCCCGAGATTTCCTAACCGTTTAAGCACCTTTCCACATCGCTCGACGTGCTAAAAAGTGAGTGTGAGATTTTCATTATAGAAAATAATGGTGCGAAACGGATTTTTAATTGATTTCGAAATCACTTTTAAAACGGCCTTTTGAAAAGTCTCCTATTATGGAGTAATTAATTTAATAATTAAAAATAATATTATATAATAATTTTCAAAAGTCATTTTGGAGTGAAAAATCCTTTTAAATCCTTTTTATAAAGCCCGTGTACGAAATCCAGAGACAAATCTCAAAGATCTCGACGAAAACCAGAAAATCATCAAAAATATTCTAAGTGTTCGAAACTATTCAAAAACTACTGCGAACCCAAGTTCGGCAATTTATTTGGACCAGCAAACTATGTCCAAATGGTACGAAAACTGGTAGGCAAGTAGTCCGACATCCCTACTTTAAGATGCAAAAAGAATTTCTGGATTCCGAGCTGAGACGAAGTGGCAGAGACGTCTCAAAGTTGAACCCAGAAAAAGATTCACACTGTTTTCCAACAGCAACCAGAGTCTAACTTTGGCGCGAAAATCGAAGTACCACACGAACTCCAATGTTGTCCAAATTTTCCATAGATGGAGTTAGAAACTCCACCTTTCCAGCGAGACCAAAATCAATAAAATCCGACATTGGACGAGCACGGGACGGCGTCGCAAAGTCGGGGTTCTACGCTGAAAACAACGGGAGAAAAGAGACTAAGGCCTATAGCTATGCACTAACTGGCCAGAGATAAAAAACCACAATTTTGGCATAGTAAACTTCAAATTCTGGCAAAATGAATAAAATGAAAGTTGTAGCTTAGTTTCTAAGCTTTTCGGAATGACCAAGATCGTCAAATTCCGACTAGAGATGAAGATTCTATGACTAAAACAATTCTCAGATCAAGATTCTATATCACTGTCGTTGTGCTCTCGGAACAGTGGTAAGAATGCACAGTTTTGACCAAATTAACTTCAAAATTTCACGAAACTCAAAACATGAAAGTTTTAGCCCTAAATCTATGCTTTCCAGAGCATCCAAAATTATTAGATTTGGATAAGAAACGAGTAACTTATGGCCAAATCAATTTCAGGTTTTTATTTTATCAACCCTGTAGTTTGTTGTCAGGTCAGCGACAAACAAACGTGATTTCAACCATTCAAACCCCAAAATTAGGCAGAGCTCAAAACATAAAAGTTATAGGCTACAGAATGTGCTTTCCAGAACTTCAAGAAAATCTTAATTCTGATTTAAGATGAATGAGATATGCCTAATTTACTAACTGCAATAAATTGATTATAATTTCAGCTAGCATACATTACTAATAGATAGTAATTACCTCAATGAAGCAAATGATCAAATGGGTTGTGTGCACAATATCAAGCAAGCCAAACCCTCAACCTCCAAGCAAATATAAAGAGACTTCAAGGACCCAAAATCAACAAAAAAATACACAATAATTACAACAAGATGGAGGAGATAAATAGGGATTAAGAAGGAGGATTAGAGAATAGAAGAGATTGCATTACCTTTCTTCTTCTCTTTTTTTTCTTCTAGGATTAAACTAATTTATGAAGAGAAGGAGATGGAGCTTCTAAATGGAGGCCATTAATTTTGTTTAGATCTAGGTTTTAGGAATTTATGAAGAGGAGGAGGGTTAGGGTTATGAGTTTAAGATATTTTATAGGAGGGGGTTAGGCTAATGGGTTATGGTAAGAGGGTTTAGAAACCCATTAGGACTTAGTTTATTTTCTAAGTTATCATGTGAACAAAAATCCTAATAAGCATCCTAGTTTCAATTAAAACCATGTAATTATCTCATTTGGCCCATTAACCCATAATCACTTTTTATTTAAAAATTCCCCATTTCAACCCAAAATATTTTAATTTGCAAACCAATTGCAAATTTAAATTCCCAAAAATTTTGTTTAGCCCCCTTTTTAACTTAAAATCATAATTATTAACTTATCATTCGGTAATTGCAATCTCAGGGTTGTTACAGACTCCCCCCTTAAGAAAATTGCGTCCCCGCAATTCCTTAAATATAGAAGTCGTCTATAACATCTAATCCACAAAAGGAATACAGAAGATAAAATATAGATGCTCACCCGTGCCGGAAGATGAAAGAAAACCAGGATAAGTACGCTCGATAAATTCTCTGGTCTCCCAAGTGCAGTCCTTAGGATTAGACGACCATTGAATCTTCACAAGCGGAACCTCTTTGTTTCGAAGACGTCTGACCTCCGAATCAAGCACACGAAGAGGTTGTTGTTCTATAGATAGATCGGGTGAGATCTCCAAATCAGGTACGATATGAGGCTCGATAATAGAATCAGGATCGCGGACACACTTGCGAAGCTGGGAAACATGGAACACGTCGTGTATTCCAGAGAAGTGAGCCGGTAGAGCCACACGATAAACAACGGAGCCGATGCGTTCTGTAATAGGAAATGGTCCAATATAGCGAGGAGCCAATTTCCCTGTGGAGCTGAAACGCACAACCCCCTTCATGGGAGAAACCCGAATAAAGACAGAATCGCCAATGGAGAACTCAAGAGGCTTCCTACAGTTGTCCGCGTAGGATTTTTGGTGGTCCTGTGCCTCTTTCATTCTCTAACGGCTAAGCACGATCTTCTCAGAAGATTCCCGAACTGAATCTGGACCAAGAATGAGCTTCTCGCCAGACTCTAACCAACAAGCAGGAGAGCGACATGGCCTTCCGTAGAGAGCCTCGAAAGGTGCCATGCCGATACTAGACTGATAGCTGTTGTTGTAGGAGAACTCTACGAGCGGTAAGTGATCCTCCCAACTACCTCCGAAATCCAGAATACAACAGCGCAAAAGATCCTCTAAAACACGATTCACCCTCTCCGTCTGACCGTCGGTCTGAGGATGATAAGCAGTCGAGAGATTCAGCTTTGTGCCCAAAGCTGACTGTAGGCACTTCCAGAAGTGACTAGTAAAGATAGTGTCTCGATCACAGACGATAGAGCTAGGAATGCTATGAAGTCGAACGACTTCCTTCACATAGAGCTTGGCCAACTGAGGTGCAGTCCGAGTGGACCTAATCGAAATGAAATGAGCCGATTTGGTCAAGCGATCAACAATAACCCAGATAGAAGTATGGCCTGACCTCGATCGAGGCAGACCGTCAATAAAATCCATGGATATCTGATCCCATTTCCATAATGGAATCTCTAGCGGCTGAAGAAGACCAGATGGACGCTGATGCTCGGCCTTGATCTGTTGACAAGTCATGCAACTACTCACATAACTTGCCACATCTCTCTTCAAACCCTCCCAATAATATAGCCGGCACATATCGGCATACATCTTACTCGAACCGGGATGTATAGTGTACTTAGTGCGATGGCACTCGTCTAGAATGTCACGCCTAAGTGATAAATCAGATAGTACAACAATACGGTTCTTCCTACGAAGACACCGATGGAAATCAAGAGAATAATCCAGCAATGTCTCATCACCGGATCCCGACTCGAGCAGATGAATAAGATGCAATAAGTCTGGATCATGCCGCTGAGCATGGGCACTGCGATCCAATAAGATAGGACGAGCTTCCAATCTAAATAATAAGACAGGAGCATCAGAAGACGAAGCTTGATCTCTAATATCACATAAAGATAGAGTCTCAAGAACATTCCACTCGGCAATCATCATAGAAACTACCGTCGAGTGCTTGCGACTGAGCGCATCTGCAACACGATTACCCTTGCCAGGGGTATGCTGAATATCTAAATCATAAGAGGCGAGAAACTCAAGCCATCGCTGCTACCTCATATTGAGATCCCTCTGACTGAAAAGATACTTCAGCGACTTGTGATCGGTGTAAAGAGTGAAGCGTTCGCATAATAGAAAGTGACGCCATGTCTTCAAGGCAAAGACGATAGCTGCCAACTCAAGATCATGAGTCGGATAGCGAACCTCATTCGGACGCAGTTGCCTGGAAGCATAAGCAACTACCCGATCCTTCTGCATAAGCACAGCACCGAGCCCGCTACCACAAGCGTCGGTGTAAACAACAAGATCCTGGTTACCCTCAGGAACCACAAGAATAGGAGCATGAGTGAGAGGTTCCTTCAGTCGCTGAAAGGAAGCTTCACACTTATCAGACCAAATAAAGAGAACACCCTTACGAGTCAGCGTCGTAAGGGGAAGTGCAACTCGAGAGAAATCCTTGATAAACCGACGGTAATAACCCGCCAGACCAAGGAAGCTGCGAATATCATGAATGTTCTCGAGCTGCTTCCAATTCTGAATAGCTTCGATCTTGGCAGGATCGACAGAAACACCCTCAGATAATACAATATGGCCCAAGAACTTGACCTTGCTCTCCCAAAAATGGCACTTGGAGAGCTTGGCCTTAAGCTGATGCCGACGAAGAGTATCCAAGACGATCCGCAAATGATGAGCATGCTCTACCTCGGATCTAGAGTAAATAAGAATATCGTCGATGAAAACCAAAACGAATCTATCGATGTATTCTCGGAATACTCGATTCATAAGATCGACGAAGAAAGCCGGTGCGTTCATCAAGCCGAATGGCATGACCAACCACTCAAAAGAACCATAACGAGTGTAGAAAGCGGTAAAAGGAATGCTATCTTCCGCAACTCGGAGCTGATGAAATCCAGTGGCAAGGTCGAGTTGGGAAAAGACCTTCGCACCGCTCAACTGATCAAACATATCGTCTATCCGTGGCAATGGATAACGATTTCTGATGGTCAACTCATTAATCTTGCGATAGTCAATGCAAAGCCTAAGAGATCCATCGGGCTTCTTAACGAAGACGACAACAGCACCCCATGGCGAAGAACTGGACCGAATGAACTGCTTCGCCTCAAGCTCAACTAACTGTTTCCTGAGTTCCTCATTCTCTTTAGTAGACATCCTCGTGGGAGGACGTCCAACTGGGTGGGAGCCTGGAATGAGATCGATGCGGAACTCAATGGCCCGCTTTGGCGGCAGGCCAGATACTGGCTCGAATACGTCGAGGAAATCCCGAACAACAGGAATACGAGATAAGTCCAAATCCTCATCTCGTGAATCAAGAGAAAATAGAGTAACATCAGAAAGCCCAACATCTTGAAGAACAATAGCTAACGGAGAGGACGAATCAGGGTGATGAATGAATAATATCCGCTCCGAACAAATAATTTTGGCGTCGTGCTGAGCGAGCCAATCCATGCCAAGAATCATATCAAAACCCAAATACTCCATAACGTGCAGATTCGCACGGAAAGAAAATCCACAAAGATCGATATCTATATTCTCACAAAGCAAGCTAAGGGTCATGGATCCGCCGATGGGATTCACAATCCTTAGTGAAGAAACCAGACAAGTAACATCCAAGGATAAAGCATCTACTAGCTCCTTTGATACGAATGAGTGAGAGGCACCCGTATCAAAGAGAACTCTACAAGATCTACCATGAAATAAAATAGAACCTTCGAGAACGGAAGGATGCGTACCTCGAGGCTGAGCTGAAGATTTAGTTAAGCACGATTCAAAGATAGATAATTCATTAAGGAAGATTACAGAATATAACAGATTCCTACAACTATTCCTAACTTATCTATCTAAAGGTGGTGATGTTCAATTTGGATCGTATTATAACGTATTGTACTACGTGTCTGTTCTGTGTTTGTTATGCTTAATTCTGAACCTTAGCTCTGATACCAAGATGTAACGCCCCACTCCGATACCCACTCTAGTAAAGAGTATTACGGAGTAATACCGTCTACTAGAACGGAGAATAGAGTATAATGGAAGCGACCATATGTAATCAAGCTATAACTATCTACTGAATACGTCGAATAGGTGGTTTTCTTTTCTCAAGTGGTTCGACATATCCAATAAATATTTATAACGAAACTATAATGGCTAAGGAAAATCGGTTCAGAACAAACATAATACTAAATGATAAAATCATCATCACATAACAGTCACATAACAGTCACAGAACATAGGTACAATATATCGTCAATACAGATCCAAGTATCAAAAGGTGGGTACAAAGCCACCGCTCACACATGTGAGTCAAATATATGTACATAAGAGTCTGAAATAACAGAGTAGCTGAATAGTGGACAAATAAAAGAGCTATCTATCAGCATAGCAGATAATGTCCAAGCGGAAGCACATAAAGCTAAGTCCAGAGACCTAACCTGAAACAACTCGGTCTGACCCGAGCGAAAACACTTGGGTCAGGCTAGCTAAATAATCAGTAATAACTGAGATATATAATAATGCAGTACATAAATAAAACAGTACTTCTCCAAAGAGAAGAGTAATATGGACTACATGAATATAATGATGATCCCTAATCATCAATAAAAAGTAAAAATCTCCAAAGAGAATACAAACACCAAAGTGTGGAATAAATAAAATCGCCTCATATCATCGGCGTAGCCAAAGCTAGATAAAGTTGCCCATAGGAAATTATCCCAAGAGTGACCAGAGTCAGTAATCAATGCCCAAGCAAAGATCGATGCTCCAAAGAGCAATAGGGATATACTGAAAAGTCAATGAAATCAAACACTGAAAAGCAGTGTCCAGAGACACTGTGAATCCACAAGGTAATCGCACTTACATCGTATGGTTCCATAGAACCAACACCGAATGGCAATACCCGAATGGATATAAAATCATCAGATAATACAAATATTGCACGTGCACCGACCAGAGTCGTTGTTGCCAAGTACTGTAGAGTTGTGATCGATCACTCGCACAGATGCGGAACGCGCGAAACGGCGAGATCCTTTCCAGAAGGATAAAGGCCCAGAGGCGCATGCCGAAAAATAAACTGCTCCATAGAGCAGGTGTCCAGAGACGGTTGCCCAGAGGCGTGGTGACCCAGAGGTCCAGTACTGGCCGCCCAGAGGCTAATGTGCCACTAACTTCTTGGAGAGGAACCCGTAAAGTGTTAACAATGAGTCCCATACCCCACGTTCGCACTAAACGGTTTACTAACCAATAGCAAGCTCACACTCCAAACAATAAAAAGTCCACCTCGTATCATCGGTAAACTAGACCCAAAGGTCAAAACAATCAACCGAATAGGTCGGGGATTAACCGGAAAGAAAATACAGACGGTTCCATAGGCCGGAGATTTCCTAACCATTTAAGCACCTTTCCACTTCGCTCGACGTGCTAAAAAGTGAGTGTGAGATTTTTATTATAGAAAATAATGGTGCGAAACGGATTTTTAATTGATTTCGAAATCACTTTTAAAACGGTCTTTTGAAAAGTCTCCTATTATGGAGTAATTAATTTAATAATTAAAAATAGTATTATATAAAAAATTTCAAAAACCATTTTGGAGTGAAAAATCCTTTTATATCCTTTTTATAAAGCCCGTGTACGAAATCCAGAGACAAATCTCAAAGATCTCGACGAAAACCAGAAAATCATCAAAAATATTCTAAGTGTTTGAAACCATTCAAAAACTGCTACGAACCCAAGTTCGGCAATTTATTTGGACCAGCAAACTATGTCCAAATGGTATGAAAACTGGTAGGCATGTAGTCCGACATCCCTACTTTAAGATGCAAAAAGAATTTCTGCATTCCGAGCTGAGACGAAGTGGCAGAGACGTCTCAAAGTTGAACCCAGAAAAAGATTCACACTGTTTTCCAACAGCGACCAGAGTCTAAATTTGGCGCGAAAATTGAAGTACCAAACGAACTCCAATGTTGTCCAAATTTTCCAGAGATGGAGTTCGAAACTCCACCTTTCCAACGAGACCAAAATCGCTAGAATCCGACATTGGACGAGCCCGGGATGGCGTCGCAAAGTCGGGATTTTACGCTGAAAACAACGGGAGAAAAGAGACTAAGGCCTATATCTATGCACTAACTGGCCAAAGATAAAAAACCACAATTTTGGCATAGTAAACTTCAAATTGTGGCAAAATGAATAAAATGAAAGTTTTAGCTTAGTTTCTAAGCTTTTCGGAATGACCAAGATCGTCAAATTCCGACTAGAGATGAAGATTCTATGACTAAAACAATTCTCAGATCTAGATTCTATATCACTGTCGTTGTGCTCTCGGGACAGTGGTAATAATGCACAGTTTTGACCAAATTAACTTCAAAATTTCATGAAAATCAAAACATGAAAGTTTTAGCCCTAAATATATGCTTTCCAGAACATCCAAAATTATTAGATTTGGATAAGAAACGAGTAACTTATGGCCAAATCAATTTCAGGTTTTTATTTTATCAACCCTGTAGTTTGTTGTCAGGTCAGCGACAAACAAACGTGATTTCATCCATTCAAACCCCAAAATTAGGCAGAGCTTAAAACGTAAAAGTTATAGGCTACAGAATGTGCTTTCCATAACTTCAAGAAAATCTTAATTCCGATTGAAGATGAATGAGATATGCCTAATTTACTAACTGCAATAAATTGATTATAATTTCAGCTAGCATATATTACTAATAGATAGTAATTATCTCAATGAAGCAAATGATCAAATGGGTTGTGTGCACAATATCAAGCAAGCCAAACCCTCAACCTCCAAGCAAATATAAAGAGACTTCAAGGACCCAAAATCAACAAAATAATACACAATAATTACAACAAGATGGAGGAGATAAATGGGGATTAAGAAGGAGGATTAGAGAATAGGAGAGATTGCATTACCTTTCTTCTTCTCTTTTTTTTCTTATAGGATTAAACTAATTTATGAAGAGAAGGAGATGGAGCTTCTAAATGGAGGCGATTAATTTTGATTAGATCTAGGTTTTAGGAATTTATGAAGAGGAGGAGGGTTAGGGTTATGAGTTTAAGATATTTTATAGGAGGGGGTTAGGCTAATGGGTTATGGTAAGAGGGTTTAGAAACCCATTAGGACTTAGTTTATTTTCTAAGTTATCATGTGAACAAAAATCCTAATAAACATCCTAGTTTTAATTAAAACCATGTAATTATCTCATTTGGCCCATTAACCCATAATCACTTTTTATTTAAAAATTCCCCATTTCAACCCAAAATATTTTAATTTGCAAACCAATTGCAAATTTAAATTCCCAAATATTTTGTTTAGCCCCCTTTTTCACTTAAAATCATAATTATTAACTTATCATTCGGTAATTGCAATCTCAGGGTTGTTACATGTTTTAAATAGAATTAAAACAATCTAACGATGTTTTAAAATGTGTTAAGATTCGAAACCATAGATTTCAACATTTATTGTTGAAATAGACGTTTTCGAGAAATAGAAAGAAATGGTGGACTATAACGCTGTTGTTATAGTAAATGATTTCCGAAAGGAAATGTTTTGTATAGTATTGGTATTTATATATCTATTTTAATTTCGAATCCCTATACTAGTGATTTTGGGTTGTCGTAATGATGTTTTATGCAACATTCGTTTTGGTCCAAATAAATATGTTTAAGAGAATGATTTCTTTAAAGAATGAAATATATACTTAATTTCGAGTTAAGTATATTGAATATTTTCCAAGTGTAGAAAATAAAAAGATTGTTGATTACTTATTAAATAAGTATGGAAATGTTTTCCAATATAAAGTGAATATTTTGAGAATTTATCTTTTTGAAGATAAATTGAAAATGAATATTTGAAACCTATTGAAAATCGTATATCAGTAGATACTGTGAAATATAAATTCACTATAGAATTTATAAAAGAAAGTGGAATTTGTTTAAAAATAAATATTGATTTATTTTTGAAGTATTGAAAACATATATCTTGTAAAGATATTTTTGGGAAATAAATAATTTGGAAAATTATTTGGAATCTGGTGATGTCGTGCATATCCATTGATAGTTCAATAACCAACTATCTATATTTACCTTTGAAAGGTATTTGTTGTGATTTGCTAAATTTGAATGCCACACATATTTTTAAATTATTGCGCTCGTTATTCGGATTACCCATTACGAATAGTGATACGACGTAATGGATAGCATTGATGACCGGTGCTCAAGACCGGATATTTGCGAGAGCAATAGGATGACCTGTCAATTGACTCTGCATCGAGTTGCTCCGGTATAGAGTTCTCCATATGTGATGGGGAATCCGATCAGGATTGTGGATATCTGGATTGCAAGGACTTCTTTGTAAGTGCCATCGGTTCTGTTCGAGCCCGTAACAGACTTGTATGGATTGTATGTCTGACGTTACAAATTGAGATATAAAGCAGATTTCTTTCAAATATATTTCTGCTGGTAGCGGAGAATTTATTCTTTTAGCTTAACACCCTTCTCTGAGACGTACGAGCTCAGAGGTTATGTAGTTGATGGTTATCAGCGATATATTCCCAATTTGGTAATGTGACATGTTGAGCGTTGCTGTGAAATGATCATTGTTTGATCATTTGTGATAAGATCATTTGTTTGATCATTTATCTTTGTGATCATTTCTATGCTCATTTGTTGATCCAAAGCACAACTTTTGTATAAAGCGTGGCTTTGTGGACGAGACTTCGTCGAGCCTCACACCTCAAAATGGTCAAAACAGGAAAGATGCAGCAAGGTTATGAGGGGTAGCTCCCTGATGCAGCCAAGACCAGAGAAGAAAGTGTGCATTCTTTAATTTCAGAAAACACGAGCCTATGGTGTAACTTGATGAGTCGTCCACGACTCAATAAAGAGATGAGTCGTTTCCGACTTAAGAGGTTTCAAGGGGAAGACAACATAGGTCGAGTAAAATGGACTTCGGAGCTGAGTCGTCCCCGACTTAGTTTGAGTCATCTACGACTCAGTATGAATCGTCCACGACTCAACGAAACACGGGGAGAAAAGGCACGAATCACTGGGAAGGAGCTTGGGGCGGTCATGAGTCGGGACCGACCTAAAGAATCAAGTTTGGGAAAGATGCGAGCTAGTGAAGAAGAGCTGAGTCGTGGCCGAGATAGCATCAAGAAGGAGAAGGGTTCAACTGATGGAGACTTGAGTCGGTGGAGGGATTACGACTTGAGTCGTGTACTATGACTGATATGTTGTAACCATGAGTCGGTTGAGACTTAAGTCGTTTATAAGTTGAGTCGTAAATTGTTCTTGAGTCGGAGGCGGACCTTACATGAGTCGTTTGCTTTGTGTTCTGTTGTAAAGGGTTGGAGTTGCGTGTGTTGAGCCGGTAACGACTTATGATGAGTCGGCCGAGATGAGTCGTGTATGTTGAGTCGGTGCCGACCTAAGAGTTGGGTGACGAATGTTGTGTTGAGTTGTAATGCCTATAAATAGCGCGTGTGTTGTACATTTTTGTTTTGTTGATTTTTGAATAAAATTCTCTTTTGTTAGCTTTGTGCTTTCATACCAATTGGTAGTTGAGTGTAATCTCCTATCTCCTCTTTCGGTTAATCGAGTGCGCTCGATTCAACGATCGAAGAAGCCGATTCACGGAATCTAGTGCGCTAGATCAACGTGCGAAGAATCGTAGATCTTGGAACGCGGTATAGTGCGCTATCAACGTGTTTGAGATAGCTAGAGTTCGGTATCTTTGGATCAACGAACTTGGGCATTTTTGGTATCTTCAATTCACCAATTGCTACATTTCATCGATTGAAGTTTTGTTTGATTAATCCGCTGCGTCATTTATTGGTATCGGAGCCATACTTAGCCAATCATAGCTAAGTTGATTCTTGGAGCCAAGTTTTTGAAGTTTTTGAAGTTTTTGAAGTTTGAAGGAGTTCATTGTGTTCTTGTTGAATTTGTAACAACATTAGAGTGTTTGATTCATTTCATTTTGGATCGAAGTGATGGACATTGTTTGAATTTGGTCTTGGGTTTTGCGCGCCAAGGTTTGAAGTGTTGGACCGAGTTACTTTGAGTCGTACAAAGCAAACCGAGACAAGTGGAGGCCGAAACAAATTGTAGCCGAGTCATTGTTGAGCCGTGACTTATTGCATTGTTGAAGCTTTGAATTTTTGTGTTTGAATTGTAGAAGTTTGTGAAGTTTTCAATCATGCCACCAAGGAGAGCTAATCGTCATCAAAACGTTGAAGCTTTGTATCGTAGAGAAGAAGTCGAGCTTATGGAACAACGTATTAATGAAAAGTTTGATGAAGGCATTGGAAAATTGGAGAAATTGATGAATGATTTGAATCAAAGGAGGAGATCACCAAACTCGAACCATGGAGGAAACCGAGTTTCGCCATCGGTTACGGAAGCGAGGAGGGTATCGCCACATTCTTGTAGAGATAGAAGAGAAACGTCACTTTCATCACGAAGAGATCATCATGACTATGCACATGAAGAGGGAAGAAGTCGACGTGAATTTGAACATGAAGCATATAGAGATGAAGAGAGACATAGTCAAAGAAGCATGCATGAGCGAAGGGATGATAATGGTCGAGATCGATGTAGGCGTACCTTTGATTTTGTTGAAGAAGGTGATAGAACTAGTATTCATTATCGAGATCGAGACCAAATTCGAAATTCTTATCGGGATGTTGAAGATGATCGTCGATGGGAATCGGGCATGAAAATGGAGATTCCGGAGTTTAAAGGCGGGATGGTTGCTGAGGAGTTCTTAGATTGGGTATCAAATGTTGAAGAGATCTTTGATTTCAAGGAGGTCCCTGAGCATAGAAGGGTGAAGTTGGTTGCTACTAGGTTGAGGGGGAGAGCTTTGGCATGGTGGCAGCAAACTAAACTAACCAGGGAGAGAATGGGGAAGTCAAAGATAGAATCGTGGGATAAGATGAAGAAGTTGATGAGATCTACTTTCTTACCTTACAACTATCAATCACTTATGTACCAGAGGTTGCAGAATCTGAGGCAAGGAACAAAGTCTGTTAGTGATTATGCTGATGAATTTTACCAACTCATTGCCAGGAATGATATTATGGAGACAGAAGAACAGCTAACTGCTAGATTCATTGGGGGATTGAGAATGCAGATCCAGGATATGGTTAATATGTTCGATCCTAGATCAGTTGCAGAAGCACATCAGAAAGCGTTAGCTTGGGAGAAACAAGAAAGACGTGGAGGTGGTGTGTTTACTAATTCTAATAATCCAGTGAAGGGTGTTGGTGGAAGTTCTAATGTTCCTAAACCTGTTACAAAGCCAGTGGTGAAGGAGGCTGAGAAGGTAAAGACTAGCAGTGTGTTCAAATGTTATAATTGTCAGGAGTTGGGTCACAAAAGCAATGAATGTCCGAAGCCGAAGAAGAGAACCATGGTTGCAGAAGTTGAGGAGGATGATGGTGAGGAGGCAGAATGTTCAAATACACCTTATGTTGAGGAGGAAGAAGAATTGTTTGGAGATGAAGGTTGTAATCTTATGATGAGGAGGTCATGTCTTACACCAAAGCAAGAGGAGGATTGTAGTTGGCTGAGAAGCAATATTTTTCAATCGACATGCACTATTCTGGGGAAAGTTTGCAAGTTCGTTATTGATGCTGGAAGTTGTGATAATATTATTTCTACAGAAGCAGTGAGGAAATTGAACTTGAAGACTGAGAAACATCCTAAACCGTACAAGCTAGCATGGTTAAGGAAGGGTGGTGAAGTGAAAGTGTGTCGAAGGGCTTGTGTTAATTTTTCTATTGGGAAGAAGTACAAAAATGAAATTTGGTGTGATGTAGTGGACATGGATGTTTGTCACTTGTTATTGGGCAGACCGTGGCAGTTTGATAGAGCAGTACAACATGATGGTCGTGCCAACAGTTACTGTTTCATGTTCGAGGGTACTAAAATCACTTTGGTTCCTAAGAAGCAACAGCAGAAGGAGAACAAGCTAGAAGAGATTGAGGAATTGAAAACTCTGTTGACTTTGAAGGAGTTTGTCAAGGAAGTTGAGGAAGAGACTGAAGTATTTTTGTTGATTGGGAGAGAGAGTAGTGAAGAGGTTGAAATTCCTGAAGAAGCAAAGCCAATTTTGAAAGAATTTGAAGATGTCTTTCCAAAGGAGTTGCCTAAGGAGTTACCGCCACTTAGAGACATTCAACATCAAATTGATCTTGTTTCGGGAGCAGTTTTACCACATAGACCGCATTACCGAATGAGTCCGAAGGAACATGAGGAGTTACGAAGGCAAGTGGAAGAGTTGTTAGAACAGGGACGTGTTCAGGAAAGCTTGAGTCCTTGTGCCGTGCCAGCATTGTTAGTACCAAAGAAGGACGGAACATGGAGGATGTGCACAGATAGTAGAGCTTTGAATAAAATCACTGTCCGATATAGATTTCCTATGCCGAGGTTGGATGATTAGCTGGATCAGTTGAGTGGAGCAACTATATTTTCGAAGATTGACTTGAAGAGTGGTTATCATCAAATTCGAATCAGACCTGGAGACGAATGGAAGACAGCTTTTAAGACAAGAGAGGGATTATACGAATGGTTGGTTATGCCATTTGGTTTGTCAAATGCACCTAGTACATTTATGCGGGTGATGAATCAAATCTTTAGACCATTCATTGGGAAGTTCGTAGTGGTTTATTTCGATGATATTCTGATATATAGCAGGAGTATAGAGGAGCATGTTCTACATTTGAGGGAAGTGTTGATTATTCTTCGTGAGGAACAATTTTATGCAGCCACGAAGAAATGTGTGTTCATGACGAGAAGTGTGTTATTTTTGGGATATGTTGTATCTGAGAAGGGAATCCAAGTTGACCAGAGTAAAGTTGAGGCAGTCAGGAATTGGCCACAACCAAAGACGATTACAGAAGTAAGAAGTTTTCATGGGCTAGCGTCATTCTACCGAAGATTCATTCCACACTTCAGTAGCGTGATGGCTCCAGTTACTGATTGCATGAAAGGGAAACAGTTTGCATGGTCAGAGGAAGCGGGAGTTGCTTTTGAAAAGATCAAAGAACTGTTGACGACAGCGCCAATTCTTGTTTTACCTAATTTCCAGTTGTTGTTTGAGCTACACACTGACGCATCAAAGGTTGGAATTGGAGGAGTTCTGAGTCAATGTGGAAGACCTATTGCATATTTCAGTGAGAAGTTGTCAGGGGCAAAGATGAGATACAGTACATATGACGTTGAATTCTATGCTGTTGTGCAAGCTGTTAAGCATTGGAGACATTATCTATTTCAGAAGGAATTTGTTCTTTACACTGATCATGAAGCTTTGAAACATTTACAAGGGCAGGATAAAATTTCAGCGAGACATGCATCATGGATTGCTTATTTACAGCAGTTTACTTTTGTCGTTAAGCACAAATCAGGGGTGACAAATCGAGTAGCTGATGCTTTGAGTAGGAGTCATTTATTAACGACAATGAAGGTTGAAGTGATAGGGTTTGAAATGTTGCCAGAGATGATTGAAGAAGATCCTTACTTTGTGAAATATGTTGAAAAAGTGAAGGATGGGAGTACCGATGAATTTATGTTGGTTGATGGTTTTCTGTTTAAAGGGAATCGTTTATGTATACCAGACTGTAGCTTGAGATTGAAAATTGTCAAGGAGTTACACGAGGAAGGGCATGTGGGCCGTGATCGTACTTTGCAGTTGATTTCACAGTCTTACTTTTGGCCATCGATGAGAAAAGAGGTTGAAAGATTTGTGGAGAGATGTCATATTTGCCAGGTTTCAAAAGGAACAGCAACGAATGCAGGGTTGTATATGCCATTACCAGTACCATCTAAGCCATGGGTTGATATTAGCATGGATTTCGTCTTGGGTTTGCCGAGAACTCAAAGGGGAAATGATTCGATATTTGTTGTGGTGGACAGGTTTTCGAAGATGGCACATTTTGTTGCTTGCAAAAAGACGGCGGATGCAGTACGAGTAGCACAGTTATTTTTCAAGGAGATCTATCGACTTCATGGTTTACCAGAATCTATTGTTTCTGATCGAGATACTCGTTTTCTGAGTCACTTTTGGCTGAGTTTGTGGAAGATGGTGGGAACGAAACTGAAATTTAGTAGTGCTTATCATCCGCAAACTGATGGGCAGACAGAAGTTGTTAACAGGTCATTGGGGAATTTATTGCGATGTCTTGTACAGGATAATCTGAAGAGTTGGGACATGAAGTTATGCCAAGCTGAGTTTGCTCATAATCATGCCATGAATCGTAGCACAGGATTCAGTCCATTTCAGATTGTTTATTCAAATTTACCCAGGGGGCCGTTGGATTTGGCAGTAGTACCACAGTCGAAGGGAACAGTTAAACGAGCTGTTGATTTTGTTGATGAGCTGACCGAATGTCATAAAATCGTTCAGGAACGATTGGAGAAATCGAATGAGAAGTATAAGAAGTCTGCAGATCTGAAACGTCGAAATGTTGAATTTAAGGAAGGAGATTTGGTTTATGCTATATTGACAAAGGATCGTTTTCCGATTGGTGCGTACAACAAGTTGAAGGCGCGAAAAATTGGTCCAGTTGAAGTTTTGAAGAAAATTAATGAGAATGCTTATCGATTAAAGTTACCAGATGGTGTTTATACTTCTGATGTTTTTAACGTCAAACATTTAATTCCATACCATGGGGATGAGATTGTTGAGGAAGAATTCACAAATTCGAGGTCGAATTTTTCTCAACCAGAGGAGGATGATGCAGCCAAGACCAGAGAAGAAAGTGTGCATTCTTTAATTTCAGAAAACACGAGCCTATGGTGTAACTTGATGAGTCGTCCACGACTCAATAAAGAGATGAGTCGTTTCCGACTTAAGAGGTTTCAAGGGGAAGACAACATAGGTCGAGTAAAATGGACTTCGGAGCTGAGTCGTCCCCGACTTAGTTTGAGTCATCTACGACTCAGTATGAATCGTCCACGACTCAACGAAACACGGGGAGAAAAGGCACGAATCACTGGGAAGGAGCTTGGGGCGGTCATGAGTCGGGACCGACCTAAAGAATCAAGTTTGGGAAAGATGCGAACTAGTGAAGAAGAGCTGAGTCGTGGCCGAGATAGCATCAAGAAGGAGAAGGGTTCAACTGATGGAGACTTGAGTCGGTGGAGGGATTACGACTTGAGTCGTGTACTATGACTGATATGTTGTAACCATGAGTCGGTTGAGACTTAAGTCGTTTATAAGTTGAGTCGTAAATTGTTCTTGAGTCGGAGGCGGACCTTACATGAGTCGTTTGCTTTGTGTTCTGTTGTAAAGGGTTGGAGTTGCGTGTGTTGAGCCGGTAACGACTTATGATGAGTCGGCCGAGATGAGTCGTGTATGTTGAGTCGGTGCCGACCTAAGAGTTGGGTGACGAATGTTGTGTTGAGTTGTAATGCCTATAAATAGCGCGTGTGTTGTACATTTTTGTTTTGTTGATTTTTGAATAAAATTCTCTTTTGTTAGCTTTGTGCTTTCATACCAATTGGTAGTTGAGTGTAATCTCCTATCTCCTCTTTCGGTTAATCGAGTGCGCTCGATTCAACGATCGAAGAAGCCGATTCACGGAATCTAGTGCGCTAGATCAACGTGCGAAGAATCGTAGATCTTGGAACGCGGTATAGTGCGCTATCAACGTGTTTGAGATAGCTAGAGTTCGGTATCTTTGGATCAACGAACTTGGGCATTTTTGGTATCTTCAATTCACCAATTGCTACATTTCATCGATTGAAGTTTTGTTTGATTAATCCGCTGCGTCACTCCCTTTAGGGTATGTGCATTTCCTTCTGGAAAAGGGTGGTATCATGGTATGGAGCCCAGATACTTACTCATGTTGAAACACTTTATTTATTATGGTGTGATGTTGATTACGAGCGCTCGGTTAAAGGTCCCAAAGGACCGGGGGATGGCATACTCGTGTCAGTAGTTACCCAGTTAGGGGTAACCCGGCCTTGTGTTGGCAGAGATCCGGTTTGGTTCTCGGGGACGTCCTTCCAGAGGCGCTCTTGTGTGGCAATGGGAAGTTCCTTGGCCTGACCATATGTTGGAAATCCAAAGAAACAATACGATCTTGTACGGTATTAGTTGTACAACCTATCATTCACTTATGGTGGCGCCCCACTGTTTGGATGATAGTTATAGTAGGCATACGATAATGGTCATATGTTGGCTAAGATTTATATCTTTACTTTCGAAATGATTTGTTCTACACTATGCACTAGTAATAATATCAAATGTTTCTTTTTAATACGTATCAAGCATCTTTGACTATCATAAGGAGAAATCTTCTCCGATTCTGCATTTGCATTGTGTGTGTGTGTGCGGGAGACCTTATGGTAGTCTCATTTTTAAAAGAATTACGAATTGACTTTAAAAATATTCCTCTATTTTGATTTTAAAAATAAATAAATTGTTTTGAGTTCTCACACCAGTCACATGACTGATTCGGAGTTTATTGTTTTCCTTCCTAAACTCTGGGTGCCCATCAATTTCCACACGGGCAGTCAAGAGTTAAGGTTTATCAGGATATTCTGGAATTCAGGAGTTGCTGGAGGCAAGATGGATGGTGTAACGACCCAGAATTTTCGAACCCGAAAATTCCAGATAGTTATGAAAAGAAGAAAGAGATAGAAGAAGAAGAAAAAGAAGAAGAACAGAAACCCCAAACATCTCACATTCGCAGCGGATAAAATATAATAATCAATAATAATAATAACAATTTACAAAAAGAATACTATCTGTCCATTACATTTAATATACATCAGGGTTTCACATTTATACAGTCACTGAATATATATATACAATTATCATGCCTCAGATAACAATAAAATAAATACAGCGGAAGTACTCTACACGTTGTAGCCATCCAACTCGCCTCCTGAGCTCCAGAACGTACCTACCTGAAAATCTGTAATACTCGGTCTGACCCGAGCATTACATCAAAGTAACACCCGGGTCAGGCTGGAAACCAGCGTGAGTAAACCCAACTAACATGGAATGTCCAAAACAATCAACTTATATAAACCCGGGTAACATACATCAATTTAACCAATTCACAATTTGATATAGACAACACTTATTCCTCACATCAATTGACCTAAATCTTTTCATTCCAGTCCATTGATTTCACACATCAATTTATTTATTTATTTATTTATTTTTATTTTTATTGCAATTTATTTTCGGGTATTTCCTGATACCCGATTCCGGTTTCCTCGGATCTCATGTCATTCTAACCCAATATCAGAGATATCAACTCATTTAAAGCATCCAATACCCTTCAATCATTCATAAGCAAAGCTTAAATCACATACAAATTTAACTACCTTTATCCAACCCCAATATTAATCATTCTCGAATAATCCCATCCTGTACTTAACTATCTTTTCTTTACTTCATTAAATAAATTACTAACTCTTTAATTAATTAGTCTTATTTAATCTCTTGATTTCTTTCGCAAAGTAATTATGTTTCATTAATTTCATCAAGTAATTACCTATCAACCGATCCTTTGATTATTCTAAGTCAATTAAATTAAATAAATCAACTTAAACTTTAATTAATTGATTCAAACCCTCAATTACTAAATGAATCAACCCGAATCAATCATCAATTGAATTAATGAGTTATCCATCTTAATTACCCTTCTTATTTGACGAATCACAAACCATCAAGTCCTTATTAACATTACAACGAAAACTTTTCTTATTTGTGATTTAAGTTTTAGCCAACTTAAAACCTGAATATTGTGAGTCAAGCAACGATTAACTCGAGAACAACCAAACCACAGTCACTAGGTCATCAGTGCAACATTCAATCAATTTTATCATTCAACTGATTATTTAAATTTAACTATTTAAATTTAAATAATCCAAATTACTTTCTTTTATTAACCATCCATTTATTTATTGCATCCAACAATTATCACTAATTACTTCACCAAATAATCATACTTCAAAAATCTCATTGAGTAATTTATACCAACCAAATTTCACATTTAATCATTGTTAATTAGTTAATAAAATTAATTACCTTAATTTCATCACATTACTGAAATGCACATCTACATTCTCAGGGACAACATTATAAACCATATTTTATTTTTATTATTTTTCTCTTCCTTCAAAAATTCATCACTACTAGACAAACATATTTACAGATCTTCAACTGTTTTAAGTTCAGTGTTTATTCACTGAAGTTTTAAATAGAGAGATAGTTATCATTCCTAGACAAGTATCCATTTATACACATATTTAAATTTATCTATATATTCACACAAGAAAACATGCCTTCCAGAACTTAACATAAAATCAGAAATTAACTTAAAGATTGTAAAGGTGTGATGTTACTCACTTTAAAATTGCAGAGTTTGAAATCGTGCTCCACTATTCGGCGCTGTCGAAATGTCGAAACCCTAGTTGAAAAATCTTTTGTTAACTTCACCGCGACGAGCACCATCGGCCTGCGCCCACGCGATTTCACCGCCCACGAGCAAACGCACGTTCGCTTCATCTCCCGCCTCACCTCCCATGCTCGCGACCCTCCTTAGCCGCTCCATCTATATCGATTCTATCTCCACTTCGCACGCACAGATGTGAGTCCCCCATCGTGGTGAACGGCCTGAAATCGAGTCCCTCCCTTCCCTCTCACGCGTCGCGTCACTTCACCATCGAGTTCAAGCTCGATTAAGATGGATCGCCATTATTTGAAAGTCGTCTGCAAAATTGTTTTTTTTTTTTTTTTGGTTTGCGTTTGCGTTTGTTCGGCTCCAGAGGGAAAAAGAGAGAAGGTAACGGCATGAGATAAAGGGTAGGAACGGCTTCCTGCATACGCTTGCTCTAAAATATCTCTAACTAATAATGTACCTAGATTGATTGATATTATAAAATTTCCAGAACGCCTCGTTAAATGCCATTTAGAATTCGAACTATTCTTAGGGTATGTCGCTAGGTGATTATAGAGTTTTACCCGCATTCCGAACTCAATGGAACGTGTTTCGAAAGTTAATTCGATCGTATAAGCGAGTTACAAACGAAAACGATCAATTTTAAATTAAATCGATTGAAATAGTTCTATGCGTTTCGAGCTGCCAGAGTCACTTGACAACTCCGATTGCTACGAAAATTGAAATCCGATAATAACTAACCATCACGGATCCAATGGAACTAGTTTCATTGAATTCCGAGACTGTGCCTCGGAAGGCTATTTTTAAATGTCAATCTAAACGGTATATTATTAAAATCGAACAAATTACCTTTAAATTAAATTTCAACCATTCAATTATCTTCAGTGTCATCATTATAAATTTATAAGCCTTTAAATTATTTTAAACAGGCTTAGAAATTTCTGATTCAAAAATTTACCAAATTTCAATTATTAAATTCAATATTTAAACTATATAATGCAAATGATTTCATTATCAAGTAAATATTAATATCCTGAATTCACGTTAAAATTAACCTGTAAATATTTTAGAATCAATTATTATTTCAATTTAATTCGTTAAAATTTCCGGGTCGTCACATTCCTCCCCCCTTAAAAGAATTTCGTCCTCGAAATTACTAGATAGAAAGAATGGTCCGTTACCCGTTTACTATTCCCAAAACTCACCATTCAACATTCTATCAACTATTCTTTATTAAAGATCCACTATCACCCTTACCAACTCCCCAAAACCTTCTATAGTATCAACAATTCCCTCTTCTCAATCATTTAAATTTCAATTTTAAAACTTAATTCTGAATTATCAAAATTTCCTCAAAATTTTTCTAACTCCCTAAATTCCCGAAAAATTTTGCCAGCGTTTCCTTTGCGCGGCTAGCTCGGTACAACTACAAAAGGCCTCTACAGGCTCCCCAAATTTCAAAAAGAAAACAAAAGCCAAGCGGCTACATCAAAAACCCAATCTAATATCATACAGAATCAGAATACGTACCTTTTTAGTCGGGCAATTCAAACTTATCTTTTGGAATCAAATCCAATTCCCGTTTCCCTTTAGTACCTGCATATACTATTTACTAACAATATCCAATCGCAACCTTTCAAATCACTGTATTCATTTTCTTACGGAAGCTTTCACATTTACTTCTATTCAATTTAGTTTTTCCCATCCCCATATGAATTCAATTTGTTTTCGATTTCTAATATGGAGTTATATCTTTCATTTAAACTGATACATATTAGTTTCATTTACTAGTTTATTTTAAGTTTCCCATTTGAAATTGTTTTGCCGTTAACCAGAATTTTCCAAAAATTTTCTGACTCCCAAAATTTTCAGAAAATTTTGGCAGAGTCTCCTTTGTACGGAGGAGCTTTTGCAATTTGACAAGAGATATAAATATGTATACATCGACCCACCCGGTCGGAAAAACAAAAACAGTTCATATTTCCTATTTTTATTGCGTAGGCGTACCTTATTTAGCATTTTAAGCAAGCAACTTATTTATATTAGCAAATAGCGCAATCCAAATCCAACCAAACAGCCTTCAGGTACCTGTACTTACTCAATTTAAATATGTAAGTGCCATATAAATGAAGTTTATATTAGCATTTCACAAGCATTTCAAAACAACAAACACCAAACGCTTACCACAAGCGGTTTATATAATTTAACGCTAATCCAATTGCTTTCAGCCAAATCTATTTGCCATTACATTCAATTTTAATGGTTTACAAAGCAATTGTTCACATTTAATTCATTTTTAAGCAAAACAAACTCATGTTCACTTCAATTGATTCAAAAATCAATTATATTTGCTTCCACTAATTCATAGAATTAATTAAATCTTGTTTACGACAAACGACACTCTTTTTTTTTTTTTTTTTTTTTTTACACAAATTGATGATATTCATGTGAATTAGTAATTACTTAAGTCTTATAACCAATTAAAATTGATTCCAACTCAATTTTATTTAATTCCAATCCAGTTTAATTTATTCGCACCTATTTATTAAATTCGCCACATTCAATACTTCTAAATTAATAACCATTTCTAAATTAATTTAAACAGAGCTTTTATTTAATGGGTTTTCACCCTTATTCGAAGCTAAGCTTCCCTAAATTTTAAACTTTATTAATTTATTTTAATTTATTCCAACATCAACTTAAGTTTACTTCGATTTGATTCTCATTTAATCAAATCCATTAAATTTTAGTCACCCATCCACTTAAATTTTAATTTTAATTCACCTTCTCAATTTATCAAAATAATATCCAACACATATGCCACCGAACTTAAGTTCAGTCTGATAAACCAATTCAATCACAACTTGATTTAGTTTTTATTCTATTAAACTTCATCCATTTATTATTTAACTCCATAAGCCCATTTAATATTTTCATTTACTTACTTAATTCGTTATCGGATTTATTTTATTAATACACGGTCATTCTCAATTTATTTCTATTCACTTGGGTTTTGTTTGCAACTCTAACCATTTCTCTTATGATTCACTTTCATTTCAATCGACAATGCTTCCATAATTCCTAAATTTGCTTGCAAACTTCATTAAATACTATTCAAATCACACTTGAATTTTATTTGTAATTCAAACCATCGCATTTTTCAATCCAACTCTATTTCATTTTTATTTTACAATATCTTCTCTCACTTAATTCATTATCAAACCCAAGTCGAATTCTATTTATAACTCGAATTCATTTCCAAACTTCATTATCTACTTACAATCCATTTTAGTTATCCAAGTTAAATTTTATTAACATTCTCTATTAAATAATTTATTTAGATAATTAGCTTACTCCCACTTTTAATTCAACATTGGATTTTTAATTACAAAGAATCACTTCATTAAAATTTCCCGAGTTTCAATTTTTATTTAATAATTCCATTTTGGATTGCCCCTTTAGTTTTAAATTTAGAAATGCCTTTAAATTCAGGTAATACAATTAAAATAGCTTTTTATAAAAATATTTCTTATAACTCGATGTCTCAACCAGTCCATCCTTGTTCTCACATAAATTCAGTCATACGTTGATCAGGCGTAGAACCGAAAATCTATAAGTACTTGGTAAACCCGTTTTCAACATCCAGTAAAATATTTGGAAAATAATTTTATTGAAAATATTGAAAACATTTTGAAATAGAGGAAATATCTTTGGTGACAATGCTCTGAAAATCATCACTCCCATCCATGGTCAAAGTTACATACCAGGGTTACGTTGCAGTCACAACAAAAGTCCATGTAACTGCAGGCTCTCCGCGGCCTCTCGATTACGCCATGGATCCCACACAACAGATCACAGTTACATCCAGGGTTACGTTGCCGTCGCAGCAAAAGTCCATGTAACTGCAGGCTCTCAGCGGCCCTCTGATTTTCGCTGTCGAAATGAAACTTCTCCACTCCTACATAGGTCGCAGTCTACCGAGATAAACTCAAACGCAGACTGTTGGCTCTCAGCGGCACACACGACTTTCGCTATGTTACCATAGGTCGCAGTTACATCCTGGGTTACGTTGCAGTCACAACAAAAGTCCATGTAACTGTTGGCTCTTCGCGGCACACACGACTTACGCTATGGTAACTCAACTCATAATCCTCAGGAACTAGTTTTGTCCGGACTCCTCACAGGATTAACTTTAGAACCCCTCTTGAGGCTCAAGGCAGCGCCACCCAGTGGCACTCCTGAGAAGTCCATTCCAAGGGAGCGCCTTTTTCCCCAGAGCTATCATCAAACACTTTATACTATACACATATAGTATCTTTCAAATCATACACCTAGTATGAATTTTATCAAAGCTTCTTTACACAAAATCGATTATTCCCAAAATCGATAATTCTCAAACCAGGCTTTCAAAATTCAATATTGATTTTACCCAAAATCAAAAGCCCTTCCAAATCCAAAAGTTTCCAAAACTTTTTCCAAAATCCACATAAGATCCTTTATATATATACAGATATATAACATTTTTAAAACTTTGGATCCTTTTCTTCCAGCAGTAGATTCAGTAAGGGAAGAATATATAACAAAGATATAACTTTGTTTACTCAAAATCGAATCTTCAAATTCGATTACTCTTTCCAATATCAATTTCCTTTTTATTCACATTCACTTATTCACCTTTACATTAATCCTCATTTGGATTATTACTTCAATCTTTATCTCAGTTGGGTACTTAATCAATAACAGTTTGAACTCCGACCAATTTAGAAAAATAGTTTGAAAATTTTAAAAATAGGTAAGTAGTTGAAAAATAATTATTAGTTTGCAAAATAATAGTAAAATAGTTAACTAATTATAAAATAGTTGGAAAATAGTTAAATAGTTATAGAAATCTTAATAATTGCAAAATAGTTGTAAATTAGTAATTAATGTATAACATAGTTAAAATATAGTAATGAGTTTAGAAAATAGTTGATAATTGATTAAATAGCTCCAAACTAATGGTAAAACAAGTATAAAATAAAGTGGCTTTAAGAAAGAAAAGTTATATAGCTTGGAAAAATAAGTTTATATCAAAACAAGTTATATTAAAAATTGTCCAGAGTCAAAACTGTTCACCTCACCCATCAATTCAATTTAAATTACCACTCCCATTTAAATTGACCCGATTCCAATAACTCCAATTTCCATTGGGTTTAATTCATTCCCAACTCAATTGCATTTATTTCCAATTTCTTTCCTACTTCCAATCAAATTCCATTTGAATTTTAAACTTGTATAACTTTAATTATAATTTACATTTTTCAACTTCTATTTAAAATCAATTACATTCACATTTTGCTTTTAACTTTGAGTTATACATTTTATTTATCCAATATATATTTTATCATTCCATAAACATTTTAAATCCAGATTTCATAGTTTAGACAATTTTCCAAAACTTAAATATCACCTTAGAATTTAACTATATTCAATATTCTTCGGCAAATTCAATTATCCCTTTGAATTTCAAAACCAAACCCAGTTCACAAGCAATTCCAATTTGAAACAATTTGGTAGCAATTTCTCTTCTAGAAACTCGAAAATAAACATCGATAATGCTGCAGTCATCACCGATGTTATTTTCCAGTGACCGAAAGAGTTCAATGCTTTTATCTCTCTAAAAACACTTCCAATATTTTTGAAATAATGCTATTATTTCTCCAAAACCTTTGGAAACCACTTTCAAATCCTAAGGAATTTTAGATTCTCCCAAAATTTTCAAATTCCCAATCCATCCAATTCAAAATTAAACATTACTCTAGAATTTTCACCTTACTTTATTTTCAAATTTCTCTGAAATTCTATTTCAACTCATATTATAATTTCAAATTATTCCCATCAACCTTACTCAATTTAAATTCCCACTTCAAACTTCAAAATTCTATTCCTCTTATAAGTTCAAACTTATATTACTTGAGTTATTATCACATTTCAGGGGAAAGATCAAAACTCAAACTCTTAGAGTTTATTTTAGATTATCATGCATATCCATACATACATATTTATTCCTTGACCTTCCAGCCATATTTTAAAATTTAAACCACCCTTGGTTTTAAATTCTAATCAATTTCTAACAACCCATTGTTTCGACAAGTCCAATTTCCTTTTTTTATATTATTCTTATTTCCATAAATTCAAGATTAAATCTCAGTTTGAATCCCATTTCAAACTTACATTTATTTAAAGCTTTTTAAATAATTTAATTCCCGAATTCTAAATTTAGGATTTAAACCTTCAATTAATTAGTTTTTGATTTGGTTGTATTTTCATTTTTTTTTTACTTCATTTAATTCTAATCCAAGACTTCAATCTGGTTGTACTATATTGCTTATTAATTTTCATTCAATAAATTTAGCAACCAATTTCTTTATATATCAAAATATACTTTTATATAAAACCATTTAAAATCTTTATAAGCAAATAACAAGTACGCGCACATATATATATACACACTCAACTCATTCTAGAGTACTACGAACTCTATTTAATGAGTAATCCCCACCAGAGCCAAGGTTCTCGCTTAACCTTCAGCTCTGATACCAAATGTAACGACCCAGAATTTTCGAACCCGAAAATTCCAGATAGTTATGAAAAGAAGAAAGAGATAGAAGAAGAAGAAAAAGAAGAAGAACAGAAACCCCAAACATCTCACATTCGCAGCGGATAAAATATAATAATAATAACAATTTACAAAAAGAATACTATCTGTCCATTACATTTAATATACATCAGGGTTTCACATTTATACAGTCACTGAATATATATATACAATTATCATGCCTCAGATAACAATAAAATAAATACAGCGGAAGTACTCTACACGTTGTAGCCATCCAACTCGCCTCCTGAGCTCCAGAACGTACCTACCTGAAAATCTGTAATACTCGGTCTGACCCGAGCATTACATCAAAGTAACACCCGGGTCAGGCTGGAAACCAGCGTGAGTAAACCCAACTAACATGGAATGTCCAAAACAATCAACTTATATAAACCCGGGTAACATACATCAATTTAACCAATTCACAATTTGATATAGACAACACTTATTCCTCACATCAATTGACCTAAATCTTTTCATTCCAGTCCATTGATTTCACACATCAATTTATTTATTTATTTATTTTTATTTTTATTTTTATTGCAATTTATTTTCGGGTATTTCCTGATACCCGATTCCGGTTTCCTCGGATCTCATGTCATTCTAACCCAATATCAGAGATATCAACTCATTTAAAGCATCCAATACCCTTCAATCATTCATAAGCAAAGCTTAAATCACATACAAATTTAACTACCTTTATCCAACCCCAATATTAATCATTCTCGAATAATCCCATCCTGTACTTAACTATCTTTTCTTTACTTCATTAAATAAATTACTAACTCTTTAATTAATTAGTCTTATTTAATCTCTTGATTTCTTTCGCAAAGTAATTATGTTTCATTAATTTCATCAAGTAATTACCTATCAACCGATCCTTTGATTATTCTAAGTCAATTAAATTAAATAAATCAACTTAAACTTTAATTAATTGATTCAAACCCTCAATTACTAAATTAATCAACCCGAATCAATCATCAATTGAATTAATGAGTTATCCATCTTAATTACCCTTCTTATTTGACGAATCACAAACCATCAAGTCCTTATTAACATTACAACGAAAACTTTTCTTATTTGTGATTTAAGTTTTAGCCAACTTAAAACCTGAATATTGTGAGTCAAGCAACGATTAACTCGAGAACAACCAAACCACAGTCACTAGGTCATCAGTGCAACATTCAATCAATTTTATCATTCAACTGATTATTTAAATTTAACTATTTAAATTTAAATAATCCAAATTACTTTCTTTTATTAACCATCCATTTATTTATTGCATCCAACAATTATCACTAATTACTTCACCAAATAATCATACTTCAAAAATCTCATTGAGTAATTTATACCAACCAAATTTCACATTTAATCATTGTTAATTAGTTAATAAAATTAATTACCTTAATTTCATCACATTACTGAAATGCACATCTACATTCTCAGGGACAACATTATAAACCATATTTTATTTTTATTATTTTTCTCTTCCTTCAAAAATTCATCACTACTAGACAAACATATTTACAGATCTTCAACTGTTTTAAGTTCAGTGTTTATTCACTGAAGTTTTAAATAGAGAGATAGTTATCATTCCTAGACAAGTATCCATTTATACACATATTTAAATTTATCTATATATTCACACAAGAAAACATGCCTTCCAGAACTTAACATAAAATCAGAAATTAACTTAAAGATTGTAAAGGTGTGATGTTACTCACTTTAAAATTGCAGAGTTTGAAATCGTGCTCCACTGTTCGGCGCTGTCGAAATGTCGAAACCCTAGTTGAAAAATCTTTTGTTAACTTCACCGCGACGAGCACCATCGGCCTGCGCCCACGCGATTTCACCGCCCACGAGCAAACGCACGTTCGCTTCATCTCCCGCCTCACCTCCCATGCTCGCGACCCTCCTTAGCCGCTCCATCTATATCGATTCTATCTCCACTTCGCACGCACAGATGTGAGTCCCCCATCGTGGTGAACGGCCTGAAATCGAGTCCCTCCCTTCCCTCTCACGCGTCGCGTCACTTCACCATCGAGTTCAAGCTCGATTAAGATGGATCGCCATTATTTGAAAGTCGTCTGCAAAATTGTTTTTTTTTTTTTTGGTTTGCGTTTGCGTTTGCGTTTGTTCGGCTCCAGAGGGAAAAAGAGAGAAGGTAACGGCATGAGATAAAGGGTAGGAACGGCTTCCTGCATACGCTTGCTCTAAAATATCTCTAACTAATAATGTACCTAGATTGATTGATATTATAAAATTTCCAGAACGCCTCGTTAAATGCCATTTAGAATTCGAACTATTCTTAGGGTATGTCGCTAGGTGATTATAGAGTTTTACCCGCATTCCGAACTCAATGGAACGTGTTTCGAAAGTTAATTCGATCGTATAAGCGAGTTACAAACGAAAACGATCAATTTTAAATTAAATCGATTGAAATAGTTCTATGCGTTTCGAGCTGCCAGAGTCACTTGACAACTCCGATTGCTACGAAAATTGAAATCCGATAATAACTAACCATCACGGATCCAATGGAACTGGTTTCATTGAATTCCGAGACTGTGCCTCGGAAGGCTATTTTTAAATGTCAATCTAAACGGTATATTATTAAAATCGAACAAATTACCTTTAAATTAAATTTCAACCATTCAATTATCTTCAGTGTCATCATTATAAATTTATAAGCCTTTAAATTATTTTAAACAGGCTTAGAAATTTCTGATTCAAAAATTTACCAAATTTCAATTATTAAATTCAATATTTAAACTATATAATGCAAATGATTTCATTATCAAGTAAATATTAATATCCTGAATTCACGTTAAAATTAACCTGTAAATATTTTAGAATCAATTATTATTTCAATTTAATTCGTTAAAATTTCCGGGTCGTCACAGATGGCATGGCGTATTACTAGTATATAGTATTTCTTTTCCGCTGTTTGTTGTTGTTTGTTGTTGTACACTCTGATGATGATGTAATGTAATGTATAAAATGTAATAACTGATATAGTTCTTTGTTTATAGATTATTCATTTATGTATTATATGTTGTTCCGCTGCGATTGTGAGATTCTAATATTGTTCTTTTGTTTTCTGTTCTGTTCCGTTCTATTTTCTATCTTTTCTCTCTTCTTCTGTCTTTTTCTTTTTCTTAAACATTGAGAATTCGTATTTCTGTTCATCTTGAGTTAATCTATGGAGATTAGTGTATATTCAAGGAGTACGGATATGCGGGTCCTCACAGGTGGTATCAGAGCCTATGGTTTAGCGACAACCATGGTTCTGTTGGGTGTTACTCATTAGAGATAGAGTCAGCAGTACTCTAGAATGAGTTTGAGTGTAATAATAGCTATGAGAGCATATTTGTTAGTGAATATAAAATTGTTTTGTGTTGTGTTGACTTATCGGTTGATTGTTTATAGATTCCGGTCGGTGTAGTCTAGCTAACTATCGTAGATAGGGGTTTCTAAACTCTTAAACAAGATAAACCGACACGATATTGTTTTAAATTGGGTAAATGAAATAATTTCACATTGATTATATTTTATATATAAAGAAATAATTTTTCAGAATTATTAAAGTGTATATAAGTGGATTGTGTAGTTGTTTGAATAATCTAAATAAAAGAATAATTGTGTAAGCAAATGAATTATAAGAATTGAATTATAATTAAAGTAAAAAAACTTATATATATAAGAAGTGAAACTATATGAATATATTTATGAATATGAATTGTAAATAAAAATGAATTTAAAGTTAAATGGAAATTTACTTTGGAATTGGAATCTGAAATTGATTTATAAATGGGAATTTAAATTAAGTAAAAACCAAGTGATGTTTATAAAATGAAGTATAACTTAAGAGATGTTGAATGAAGTTGATGTTGGTATCAAAGTAAATTAATAAAGTTAAGTGATAGATATGAACTTGAATTATGTAATGAAATTCAACTTTTGTAATTGGATTACTTATTAAATAAGTATGGAAATGTTTTCCAATGTAAAGTGAATATTTTAAGAATTTATCTTTTTGAAGATAAATTGAAAATGAATATTTGAAACCTATTGAAAATCATATATCAGTAGATATTGTGAAATATAAATTCACTATGGAATTTACAAAAGAAAGTGGAATTTGTTTAAAAATAAATATTGACTTATTTTTGAGGTATTGAAATTATATATCTTGTAAAGATATTTTTGGGAAATAAATAATTTGGAAAATTATTTGGAATCATGTGATGTTGTGCATATCCATCGATAGTTCAATAACCGACAATCAATATTTACCTTTGAATGGGTATTTGTTGTGATTTGCTTGAATTTGAATGCCACACTTAATTTTGAATAAGCGCTCACTATTCGGGTTATCCGGGAAAGGACCTTGGGGTCGTATAACCCATTCCGAATATGTGATACGTCGTTATGAATTGCATTTGATGACCGGTGTTGAAGACCGGATATTTGCGAGAGCGATAGGATGACCTGTCGATTGACTCTGCACCGAGTTGCTCCGGTATAGAGTTCTCCATATGTGATGGGGAATCCGATCAGGATTGTGGATATCCGGATTGCAAGGACTTCTTTGTAAGTGCCTTCGGTTCTGTTCGAGCCCGGAACAGACTTGTATGGATTGTATGTCTGACATTACAAATTGAGATATAAAGCTAATTTCTTTCTAATATATTTCTGTTGGTGGCGGAGAATTCATTCTCTTAGCTTAACACCCTTCTCTGAGACGTACGAGCTCAGAGGTTATGTAGTTGAATGTTATCAGCAATATATTCCCAATTTGGTAATGTGACATGCTGAGTGTTGCTGTGAAATGATCATTTGTGATAGGATCATTTGTTTGATCACTTATCTTTATGATCATTTCTATGATCATTTTTTGACCCAAAGCACAGCTTTTGTATAAAGCGTGGCTTTGTGGACGAGGCTTCGTCGAGCCTCACACCCCGGAATGGTCAAAACAGGAAAGATGCGGCAAGGTTATGAGGGGTAGCTCCCTTTAGGGTATGTGCATTTCCTTCTGGAAAAGGGTGGCATCATGGTATGGAGCCCAAATACTTACTCATGTTGAAACACTTATTATTTTGGTGTAATGTTGATTACGAGCGCTCGGATAAAGGTCCCAAAGGACCGGGGGATGGCATACTCATGTCACTAGTTACCCATTTAGGGGTAACCTGGCTTTGTGTTGGCAGAGATCCGGTTTGGTTCTCGGGGACGTCCTTCCAGAGGCGTTCTCATGTGGCAATGGGAAGTTCCTTGGCCTGACCATTTGTTGGAAATCCAAAGAAACAATACAATCTTGTACGGTTTTAGTTGTAGAACCTGCTTCCTCAGGAGGTAGCTATAGCAGGCATAATATAATGGTACGTATGCTGGCTAAGATTTATATTCTACTTTCGAAATGATTTTTTCTGCACTATGCACTAATAATAATATCAAATGTTTTTTTAATGCGTATCAAGCATCTTTGACTATCATAAGGAGAAATCTCCTCCAAGTCTGCGTTTGCATTTTGTGTGTGGTGGGAGGTCTTATGGTAGTCTCATTTTTAAAAGCATTGCGAATTGACTTTAAAAATATTCCTCTATTTTGATTTTAAAGATAAATAAACTGTTTTGAGTTTTCACACCAGTCACATGACTGACTCGGAGTTTATTGTTTTCCTTCCTAAACTCTAGGTGCCCACCAATTTCCACACGGGCAGTCAAGAGTTAAGGTTTATCATGATATTCTGGATATTCAGGAGTTGCTGGAGGCAAGCTGGATGGCATTGGCGTATTATTAGTATATAGTATTTCTTTTCCGCTGTTTGATGTTGTTTATTGTTGTCTACTCTGATGTAATGAAATGTAATGTAATAACTGATATAGTTCTTTGTTTAAAGATTATTCATTTATCTATTATATGTTGTTCCGCTGCGATTGTGAGATTCTGATGTTGTTCTGCTGTTTTCTTTCTGTTCTGTTCTATCTTCTCTCTCTCCTTCTACCTTTTTCTTTCTCTTTTCTTTTTCTTAAACATTGAGAATTCGTATTTCTGTTCATCTTGAGTTAATCTATGGAGATTAGTGTATATTCAAGGAGTACGGATTTGCGGGTCCTCACATAACCAAACAACAACTTTTTTTTATCCTTATTAATTTCATTCATACAGTTGTTGTTTAATTTCCCTTTTTTTTCTTTTTTTTCTCATACCACGTAAATTTTCCTTTTATAATTTACATTTATTTATAACAAACTTTTAATTTCATTTACTCATTCAATGTTTGTTTCATTTAATTTCCCTTATTACTTACAATTATTCATTTCCATTAACTCAGGTTATGCCAGTTCTTTTTATTTCATTATAATTGTTCATTCATTTATTGCATGCCTAATTTATTTACATTTGTTTATCAATAATATTCATGTCCCATTTAATTTCTTAGTATTTCCATTTTATTTACTTAAGTTGAAAATCATCTATTTGAATTACTTACCTTTAATTATATTTACTTATAGTAAAATTTCAATTATAACTTAAGTTTATAACATTAAATTATCATTTATAATAGCAAATTCATTGAATACTTCATTACCTACTTTTAATTGTATAATTTCCATTACATTTCTTATTAAACATTTCAACTTTTAATATTTGGTAAGTCATATATATGTTATTTAAGTGTGTAATTTGAAAGTTATACAAGTTTTTTTTCAATTCTTTTAATTAATTAATGGTTCAATAATTTCATCTTTGTTTTATAAGTTGCAATTTCCAATTACCTTTAATTTCATTCATAACCTAGCATTAAATATCTATTTACTTTAAAGGTTTCAATTATTAATTACATACTTTCCAATTTACTGAAATAATTGAAACTATTATTTAATGGAAACTTAAGACTAAATACCGGGTTAAATTTTCAATTTATTATAAAATAATAGATAAATTATTCTTACAACTTATATAACTCTAATTATATTTAAAAAAATTCAAAATTTATATATTTTTCAAAAATGAATCTGCAGTAAAACTACTACAGTGGCCTTTCCCCTTCGAAAGTCGATGATGCGGCCGCCATCACCGAAATTATTTTCCAGCGACAGAGAGGAAAGTACAAAACTTATTTTCTCCAAAATCATCTTTATTAGAAAATACTTCTAAACAATATTATTATATTCTAAAATTTATTCGGAAGAAATTTCAAAACCCCGGAACTTAAGTTCTAAATTTTCAAATTTCATTTATTTTATTTTTCAATTTTATTTCTATTATTATTTATACACTTTATTGCCTAACAACCAATCTATTGCAGCCAAATATAGACATCATTTAAAAAAAATTATATATAGAAAATATAATAGGCAAAATTATTTCGTTCACCTATATTAAAACAAATATTATGTCGGTCGTCCTATTAAGTGTTTAGAAATCCCTGTTGATGTCATAGCGTCCCATGCATAAACCAGAATTTATAAATACAAAATGGAATAGATTAACACAATATTAAAACATTTTTATAACACTAACAAATACGCTCTCTCATATATATACACTCAGCGACTCCCATAGGGTATTACTACCCAATTAGTAAAAGAGTCAAACCCCACAAAGCTAAGGTTTATCGCTAAACCAAAGCTCTGATACCAGATGTAACGTCCCTCCTTTTCGCACGCTTCAAATTGACACACGTGCCAATTCAAAGCATATGGAAGGGCGGATTGTTATGGGGTAAACAAGAAAAACAGAGAAGAAATAAAATAAAACAGAATCTCATAGCGGAAGGATAAAAGATAATAATAAATATACAGTTCATAAAACTGTTTACAAAACAATTGATTCTTTTTATTATACAATAAATCAGAGTCCACATACCAATAAATATCTGTGACGACCCGGCTTTCTACTACCAGAAAGACGTATCATCATTAAGAAAGAAAGGGATGAGAAAATAGAAAAGATAGAGAAGAAAGAACAACATCAGAATCTCACAGCGGAATGGAACAAAATATAATATATCACATAACTATTACATAATTTTACATATATCAGAGCTATACAGATCATACAACACATACTAGACAGTTATAAACACCTGTCTAGTTAACACAAGTCAATATACAATACAGATAAACAGCTCAGAGATATCAGCACAGCGGAACACCATATATATATATATATATATATCTACAATGTAGAAGCCTCCTGCTCCATTGCTCCTCCAGAATTCGTCAAATCTAACCTGAATCCCTTAACTACCTGTAAAAATTTGGGTACCCGAGAGTTTATGAAAAATAAAAATAAACTCCGGGTCAGACATGGATCTGGTATGAGTAAACAGTTTAAGGTTGTTTAACTTTGAAAAACATTTGAAAATAAATGTATCACGTAAGACTCCCCACAAATAAATACGGATAAGTTTTTACCTTACGCTAACCAAAACATTTCATAGGAAATCCAATGATATTATCATAGTGTCTAGGGTTTTCAAGTAAATAGAAAATAGCCGAAATTTTTACATGATTAAATTCCAGCTACTAGCCACCAAAGTGGGTAATACAAATCAAAACCGTAGGGTCTCGTAGGGGAAAATGGATTTCCAACAATGGCAGGGCTACTGGGGTACCGCCCATCACAGTATGGGGCCTAGATCACCGTACCGAGGATTACTCCCTTCATCCCCTGCAACACAAGGCCGGAACCATTCCTTACTGAACAGTCCCGAACAAGATAAACCCCATGGTTGGCGCGACCAACCACCCACTAAGCCGACATATAAAAGGGACATCTAGACAGGGGAAATATCTTGTCCTGCTTGGGCATGACCCACATAACCTTGCTGCATCTCCCTTGTTTTAGCCATTCCCGGTTGATGAGGCTTGAGGCTGCGATTACCTTTATTGAACATTATTCTTAGAATGCTCATCGTCCGCCTGACGATGTGCTAAAAGCATTCAATCCATACAAGTTCGTTCCGGGTTCGAACGAAACCGAAGGCATTATCTCGTCACACTCATTTTGGAATCACCCTCAGAGTCAACGACGATAACCCTTGCATTCTGAAAACTCCAACTCGATCTTCATTTCAGAATTCACGACCTAACGTTTAAATTGGATCGATGTGGTTTTCGGAGAATCAAATTTGATTCTTCCGATCCCGGTCTCATTGAATCCAAACGCCATTTTAAGGGCCAAGTTGTCTATTTAACTTAACAGTTCAATTTAATATCAGAACTAACATAGCATTTATCACAGATGAAACATATACAAGCATCATAGATATAACATAACGAAACACAGAGCATCACAGAATATCACCACATAAATATCACAATCAGATATTCAACATAACAACCCATAAGCAGTCATCTTAGGTCTTATTTGTAATTAATTCAATTTAGAATTAATTACCTGAGAGTTAATCATTTAACTCTATTTAATTAGTCATTAGTTAACAATCAATTACTTATTTCACTCCGGATTGTTTAATTGATGATTTCTTAATTAATCATTTAGTCATAACTACATGCTTATTTTATTTCAAACTTTCAATTACCTAATTATTTCTTAACTCAGTTATTTACTTTAATTAACCATTTAATTTAATAATCTTAGCTATTAATCAACTTAATTACCCATGTAATAACTGCTGATTACTTCCTTAATCCTTTATTTATTCTTAATTAAACTACTCGATTAATTATCTATTAATCATTCATAAATTAACTTAAGTAGTTAATTACACATTTATCAATTATTTATAATCTACGACTAATTATAATTTAAGAGTAATTGTTTTTTAATTTCTTCCTAAACTAATTAAATGTTCAACTTAATGAAACATTTAAAAGTCTTCTCTTAAATTTTGAAAACCAATTATAATATTAATTCCAAACTTAATTATTAGATAACCTTATATTTAATGTATACTTAATTTGTTACCCTAATTCATATATTAACTTAATTAACTAATTTAAACTTCTTAATTACAAATTAATTAAATAAGAATCAAGAATCTTAACTTTAAACTAAACACTTATTAACTAAAAATGTTTAAACGTTAATTAAATCAAATCACGTATCTTTAATTGACTACTAAATTAAGATACTCATTTGAGTTGAATACATTTTTAGCAATAACTTTATTTTTACTTTGAACTAATACAGTTTAGTAACCAGGTTTGTTACGCTTAAGCTCTGAAACAATACCCGAGAAAAACTTACAACACACGAGAAAGAACCTGAGTTTCCCATCCAACCTTCCTGAGGGTCCCTTCTTCCTCGTTCCTTTTGTTTTAAAAAAACAACTTTAAGTACTGAAACCTGTAAATTTAACCCACGGACTCGAAGTAACTCTCGCGCAAAACCCCACTGTGCTCGAGTTTCAACTCGAGTTTCCCTCTCGTTGCAACTGCCTGGCACAACGCCTACGCCGTGCACGTGCACAAGCCATTGACGACCCACTAGCGATTGGCGAACCCTCCAACATGTCGCACATGGCCTCGGCATCGGCCACACAACCACGAACGAGTCGACTACATCATCATTTAAAATCGAGCACAGCTCGACGAACTCGGACCCATCACCGGTCACAAAAATGGTTCGTAAACCCATCGTCGATCACCTGACGCCCAACAACTCCGGTCACACCTCCGCCACCCCCCAAACTCCATCCCTTTCCAATGGCAGGAAACTCGGCGCACGGTCAAGACCGCGGCGGCCAACAGTTCGAACATCACAAAAATTAAGTCTACGGAAAAGAAACAACCACCGTAGTCGCCGCCGTTGATGATTCCACTTCCTTCCATTTTTCCTATGACCGCCGTAGGCTACTCCTCCACCCCTAGCAACCCCGGTTACCCAAATGCATCACGTCACCGGAATTCGACCGTAAAGTCAAATTCGAACCATGCCGAACTGCTCTCAAACCCTCCCACCAAAAATCACCAAATTTACTTTAAAAATCACAGCTTGATGTAAGGATTTAAGTTATGTTCATGAATCCCTAGTTTATTGAGTTCGAAATTTCCAAATTTTAAAGATACTTCTGTAAAAATAAAGTTTAGCATGTATATATATTTATACTTCCTGGTCTTATTTTTAAAACATCAATCTTACTTGAATATACATATTCACTTTAGACATCGAAGCTTGAAATTGATTAAAAATGGAGGAGTTGATTTGTTTCCAAGGTTAGTTTATCCTGAAGTATATACAGGGTAGAAATTAGTCTCTGTAATGCCAAACAATTATATATATACAGAGCTTCAGAAGATACTATCACTATACAAGGATAATCACTCATAGATCATACAAACTTTAAGATATTTTTTTACTTGCATTAATTTAATTTGAACAGAAATGTTTACTCACCTGCACCCAATCCTGAAACTCTCTTTTCTTTTCTTCCCTCTGTTGCATTTCTTTGTTTTTTTTCCTGTTTCTGAATTCTGTTTAAACTTGATAAACATGAAATTTGTTTATACTTCTTTGCTTCTTTTTTTTTTAGGCTTTACTTTATAAGTTTTAATAACTGAACTCAATGATATCAACAGATAGAATAAATGAACATACAGATATATAACTTTGAACATAATGTCTTCTGAAACAAGCTTTACTGCAATATAATATTTGCTTTATTTTATTATGTACTAAGGCTAGAGGTAAATCAAACATTTCGGCTAGAAGATATTTTGTATTATCATCATTGTTTTCATTGGTTAAGTGCCACCACAAGAATTCGGCTACAGTACTCTCCTGAACTAGAAGTTGTGCTTATTAATGCTTATGCCTTAATTATGATAACATGTAATTAATGTTTTTTTCAGATTTTGTTTAATTTGTACAAGACAATGATCTATTTTTATTATATTGAAGTGAAAACTGTTGTTCTCTTATGCATATGGGCTTCAACAACATATAAATTATGTTTTCATCTTTAATTTAAATTTTATTTTCTGTTCAAAGATTCATTAAACATCTTGTGGTGCATATTCATGTTACAGGTTATGCCTAGCCCTTATAAGTTTATGCATAGATGCTTATTTCGGCCATGCATATTTTGTCTTTATTACATTTGAAGTAAAACTTGTTGCTTATGTAATCATGACCTTCTACTCACCTATTATTTTACACTAGCAGCTGATAAACTTGGTTTGTGAGAACATATGTACATAGTTTGCTTTGTTTTCTTTATACTTAGCATTTTGTAGTGCAGCTGACTGATTTGCATATGTATGTTTTAACTTATCTTTCTTATCATTGCAATAGTTTACAGGTTATTTTTGACTACATTACCTGTATTCTATTTATGTTCCAGACTTTACAAGTTTTTGATTCATAGTATTTTGTTTGTACTTTTATATTTCAAGTTATAACTTAATTTGTATATTTATATTTTTAGTTACATCTATATTTTATAATTATGGTTTATACTTATGTTTATAATTATGATTTATACTTGTTTGATATGTTCATGTTTATAATCATTTATATTGTTTTATACTTAAGCTTTTGTTTTAAATTTCCATTTTTAATACTCATATGATTATTATTTAAAGTTCTACAATTAGATATACATATATATTATCAGATATGAAAATATTGAAAGTATTTTAATTCAATTATGTAAAAATAAGTTCTATTATAATATTATCGAAAGATTTTATTTTGAACTCTCCAAAGTCCAATTCCCTTTTTTTTTAAAATATGCAATTTAAATAAATAAATTGACAGTATCTCCAAATCATAATCATTTTAATATGGTCAATTTTCATTTCATTCAATTTAGATTAAATATTTATTAAAATAAATGGGGTCAAAAATCCAGGGTCGTTACAATATCAATGCAGCAAATTAAATCGTGTAGTGGAATAATAGTAGATGATAGTAATACAAATCTTCGTGTTCGTCCTCCAGAGCTAAACTTCAAATCCTGAAACCCTCGGACTGACCCGATCGAATTTAAAAGACAAAACACTCGAGTTAGAACTAAAAGATCTTATGTAAGTTAAATTAACAGAAATGAATATGAGTGCAGTAACTCAAGAGATGCTCGGGATTTACATCTGTTAAGGATCCGTTAAACTATTTACTACGTAGTATATTTCGCTATTAATATAGTGTCTGATTGTAAAATAAACTTACTTATAAATAGCGTTAAGGCTTTACATTTTCCACCTTAACACAGTTATATATTCCCATAGTCTATACAGTACCGTAATCTCCCCCGTACTGGGGGTCGTCAGAGGGCACTCCATAGGTATGATACAAAACCAAAATCGTATAAGGCGCTAGGGTAGGTGACACGGCATAACTAGGCAATGCCAGGGTAGATATATCAATTACGCTTCTGGGTCGGGGGTAACGCATAGCCGCAGCTACCGCCCACCTCGAGCCACACCCCCAAATAAAAATCAAAAGTGGCCACCAAATCAATCCAAGAGTCAAAGTATAATATCGAAGGGATGTGTCCGATCAAAGGTGCTACCTTATTAACCCGTCGATCGCTCCTGTTTTAGCCACCTTATGCCAACTCACGAGAGTTGGGTCCACGTATTTACCTTACAGGAAACTCCGCCACCATCCTACTTCATTCTGGAATCACCACCGCATACACGGTTGTTAAAGTGGTTTTCGGAGTTGGCAGAGAGTATGACAACTTCCGATCCTGGTCACTTCAACAACCAAACGTTATTATAACACCACGGTCTTTAAAAATGTTTATACATTCAAAACCAGAATATAATTATCCATTTCAAAACCCATGAATACGATATCATTTCCTTTTAAACCCAAATAAATGTGATATCATTTTATTTTAAATATATTTCCTTTCCAAAATCATGCTACTTTTAAATTTTATAATACCTACAAAAAATATATTTGAGTTTTATCTTTCAACATAATACTTCGAAATCCATAGTTTTAAAACCATAACTTTCAAACTTAAATGGTTTGGATATTCAACAGTATATAAAATAAAACAGTTGAATTTAAAATTTCTTTAAAAGTAAATAATTTCCACACCTTCACAATTTTATTCACTTTAAATTCAGTCTAAACCCATAACTTTTAGATTCACTTTCAGTTTGAATAAAACACTTTGATTTCAATATTTTCAAACTTTGAGTATTAAATGAATTTCAAAACTGAGGTTGGGAATTTCAAATCAACAATTCATTTTCCTATTATCTAGTTTGAAAGATTTACATGATAAATCCATAACCATTTAAAATAAACTAAATTTATTAACACTGTTAACCCGCCTTTTGTCAAAGCCATAAGTAGGCGGATTCAACCTAACTAACTTGACGACTATCGAGTTTGGAGTATGATGGATTTGGTTTCGAAGGATGAAGTTTACTTGGATATGTCATTTGGTCAAGAAATGAAGGGGATACATGGCACAAGTACTTTGTTCGGCCTACGGGTACGTTCGGCATAGTTGCCTCGTTCGGCCTATAAGTATGTTCGGCTTAGTTGCCTCGTTCGGCATATGAGTATGCTCGGCATAAGGGATGACTCGGCATTGAATGGATCGTTCGGCATTGGATGGAACGTTCGACATCATGGATCGTTCGACGTATTGTATCGTTCGCCGAAGACGTCGTTCGGCCGAGACATCGTTCGGCCGAGACATCATTCGACCAAGATATTGGATCGGCTTTCGGTATCATTCGGCACGAATACATCCCACAACATTCAGAGTGTTCGGCCTCATTGTGTTCGGCATAAGAAGTATGTTCGGCATCAGGAAGCGGTCGGCTTGATAGGCTATTTGGCATCATATGAGGCTCGGCATTGAAGTACGTCCGGCATTCCTTCACTCGGCATCCTCCACACGGCATTTGTACTCGGCATTGAAGTACGTCCGGCATTCTTTCACTCGGCATCTTCCACTCGGCATTTGAACTCAGCATTAAAGTGCGCTCGGCACACTCACCCCAGCATCGATCGGCATGCATCACTCAAATGCCTCGACCGGCATTATTCTATCAGACTTTGTTCAGCATGCATCACCCAAATGCCTCGACCGACATTATTCTATCAGTCTTCGTTCGGCATTCTTCCTCCAGACGCTTCGTTCGGCATGGAATGGGTCAGCATTGATGGCTCGGCATTACCTGGCTCGGCATATGTGGACTGGCCACAAACTTGGTGGGCCTGAATCGCGCAAAGGCCCAACAACTCAGGATTTGCCTATAAATACAGCATGTGGGGGTTCAGAAAAGGGATCCTGATTCTCTCTCCTGCTCTCTAACTTTCTATCCCCTAAGGCTAAGGCTAGCCTATCACTTTGTAACTGTAATTGATTGTTACAACAATAAAAAAAGAAATTACTGGAGTGGACGTAGGCCAGAGTTAGCCGAACCACTATAAATTTCGTGTCTTTGCCGCTTTCATTTTAATTTCTGTTATTCTTCATATTAAATATCCTCTACATACATCTTACCCGTCAACTGTGATTGTTGTTTGGTACTTTCACTTGGATTTGGGTGTTAGTGACCAATTTTGGCGCTAACATTTTGGTGCTTTCACTGAGAAATGAACTCAGGAATTTTGGAGCTAGAAACTTGGATTTAAAAGAGCAATGGCTAGACCATCAGCAAGGAAGCAAGTAATGGAAAGGAGCAATCAGGAGGGAAGTCAAGAGGCTTCCTCTGGAGATGGAACAGGTGGAGCATCCATTTACATCACTAGAGAGGAAATGGAGGCGATGATGAAAAGACAAGAGGAGATGATGCAGATTCTTCTCAGACAATTTGCACAAACAAAAAATGCAGGAGCTCAGATCCGTGGAGCTGGATCAGAAGCACTCAACCAGCAAGCAGAGGGAATAGCTCGGCAGGGGGCAACCCCAATCAGCAAACAGCTATCAATCCAGATGGATCTAGACTTGGGGGCATACCACCAAGAAATGTTGGACCAACCCATGGAGGGATACCAGACGATGTTGTGCAACCCGACACCAACAGGAGTGCAGGAGTGCGAGATGAGGAGTATGTGCCAGAATTCCCTCATAAACTCGGGGGGCAGACCAGAGGCGATGGACAAGGATTACATCTTGGGGGCAACGACAGACTAGCGGAGATGGTTAGACGGGCTATGAGAGGTGGATTGGTAAATAAAGACTTGGAGGATGTAAATAGGAGTCCCTTTACTCCTACTATCAGGCAAGCTAGGAACCCACCCGAATTTAAGCTACCAAATTTGGAAATGTATAATGGGAAGGCGGATCCAACGGTTCATCTGACGAAATACATAAGGCATATGGAGGTACTGGGAGCATCGGATGAGGTCAGGGCTCGATGCTTCCCATTGTATTTGACAGATATCGCAGCTATGTGGTTTAGACAGCTGGAGAATGGTTCTATCAGCACACGGACGGAGCTAATTGAGAGGTTTATGAGACAGTTTCAGGTCCACATAGTTAGACCCAAGAACGTGATGACTCTGACATCTATGAAACAATGGAAAGGGGAATCGCTCAGGGACTTCTTAACCAGATTCAACGCAGCGGTAGCCTCAGTGGATCGACCCGATCCGTCAATGGTTTTGATGGCAGCCATCTCGGGAATCGCGGATAACTCGGATTTAAAAATATCATTGGAACGGGACCCACCGAGGGATCTCGGAGAGTTCTATCATGAGGCGGAAAGGTTCTTGAGACAAGAGGATGCGCAGGCTGAGAGAGTAGGGAGAGAGGCTGAAGCTTATGCAGTGAGGGGTGGAGGTCCATCCAGGGAGGATCTAAGTAAAGATGATAAAGGAAAAAGGAAAACGAATGGAAATGGTGGCACTTCGAAGAAACCTCGGAGGGAGTCGAAGTTTTCTTCTTACACAGATTTAACTGAGACTCTAAAAAGGATTTACTTGGACACTTGAGGGAGGCTCCAATACCGAAGGCCAGCAAAGAGAGAGCCTTCAGAATACGAACGGACATAGGGAAAGCATTGCCTATTCCATGAGCTGGATGGGCACAACACAAACGACTGTAGGCATTTGAGGGATATAATTGAGGAGCATGTAAGGAATGGTCACCTACAGCAATATGTCAGGAATCGAACTACGGTAGGGGAGCAAGAGCAGCCACCACCTACCTCTAGCAATGGCGGCATTTGGTCTGGTCAACGCCGGTTTACTACCAACTAAACAGGTTCATGGTTTTGAATAAGTAATAGAACTCAAAGTAATACGGCTAGGTCACTTACACACGTACGGGATTGAGGACGGTCCCTAGGCGTGCTCTGACATGACTGAAAACCGTACTACTTGAGTCCATGAAATTCTGCTTTCTTTCTAGTTTTCTGCAAACTTTGGTTTCCTCTTTCGTGTTTTGGACATTTACTTTTCTTTGGTATGATTTTTGGAGTTTGGATTGAACTCCCAGTTTGGTTGGTTTTTTGGTTTGCCATTCTGGTTTTGATGTTTGATTTGGATTTTGATTGGGACTTTTGATATGGATTTCTGGTTTTCTGATTGGATTCGGATCAATGTAATAAACAGTCCAGGTTCTATGATTACTGTCCCGACCGGAGAGATGGGGCAATGGTCACAAGTTATGAGTCCCTCCGCCGGAGAGCGAAGAAGTGGACTCGGGCAGAATATAAAAAGTCCTTGACCAGAGAGTCGAGGCCAGAGAATATAAAAAGTCCTTGACCGGAGAGTCGAGGCCGGAGAATATAAAAAGTCCTTGACCGGAGAGTCGAGGCCGGTGAATATAAAAGTTCCTTGACCGGAGAGTCGAGGCCGAAGAATATAAAAGTCCTTGACCGGAGAGTCGAGGCCGGAGAATATAAAAAGTCCTTGACCGGAGAATCGAGGCCGGTGAAAATAAAAAGTCCTTGACCGGATATTCGAGGCCGGAGAATATAAAAGTCCTTGACCGGGGAGTCAAGGCCGGTGAATATCAAAGTCTTCGACTAGAGAGTCGAGGCTGGAGAACATACAAGCCCGTGATGGAAAAGTCAAGGCTGGAACAGGATAACACGACCCAGCGAGGTCTATAGATTCAAGGTTAAGCCCAGAGAGGTCATGGATTTAATAGTATGGTTACAAAAAGGATATGGACTTTGGATGTTGGACTTGAGGCTTTTCAAAACACACCTTCCAATAGCAAGGCATGTTTTGGGGGGCAAGTGTTAACCCGCCTTTTGTCAAAGCCATAAGTAGGCGGATTCAACCTAACTAACTTGACGACTATCAAGTTTGGAGTATGATGGATTTGGTTTCGTAGGATGAAGTTTACTTGTGTGATATCCCGGAAATTTGGGGCAATATCAATTTAATAATCTACATTAAAAAATTAAATTGATTTGATAATATTTGTTAATAATATTAAAATTTATTAATCATCTTCTTTTAAATAAATATTTAACTGATAATTTATCTTTTAAAAGCTAATTTAAATTGTTTCTATTTATAATGTATATATGTATCGATTGGTATATATTATAAATATATCAGTTTTGTTTTTTTAAATTTAATAGACAATTTGAAAATTTAATATTGTATAAATAATAGCATAATCTTTAAAATACTTAAGATAAAGTTTAATTTGTTTAAAATGATTTTATCCTAGAGTTTAAATTTAAATAAAAAGATTGTTTTGTTCTTTTTACTTCAACTTTATAAAATAGGTAATTTGTTTATGTAATGATTTTATTTATGAATCATTTTAAATTAGTAATGAGTGATTTTTAAATAATAACAATAATACAATATTTTTATAAATAGGTTTTAATATAAAAGAAAGTGTTATTTTAAATTCATATATATATATATATATAAGTATTTTGTAAAGCTATGGTTTGTAAATTTAAAATAAAGTAAACTTTATAAATATTTAACTTAAGAATGAATCAAATGTATGAGGTTAACATAATTACATAAGTCAAAAACATTCACAACAAATATTGAAATAAAGTACTCAAAGCAAAGAAAAAATATAAACAAAGCAAGATAAATAAATGCATCCTGTAAAGGAAATAGACAAGTCAAGAATATAAACATGTAAAATAGAATGCAAAGCTTAAAAAAAAAGGGAAACAAGTAATCATGTTATACAATAATTATGTTAGCAAATAAAACAAAATAAAGTAAAGAAAGATATATGCAGACAAGTATAAAACATAAGATAAAAATGTTAGTAGCTTATAGAATAAGACTCAGATAAGCATAAACATCAAGTATGAAAACAAACAACATAAAAGTACAAACATTTGCAAGTTGTTTGTAAGAGTGATGAACATAGCAAAGTAAATAAATTACATTTGCAGGTTAGAGCAGAGGAGTGCATAGCTTAAAGAAAAAAATATAAATATCTATACATAACAATGAGTAGTTGTAGACACTAAGTACAATATTTAAGCATATGCAGACATTAGAAATATTGTCAACCTGTAGCTTACTGCAAAACAAAAATATCTTTGTACATAGAATAAGATTAGTGTAAACATCTAGTACATTTACATTTAATGCTTTCATTTATTAGAACATAATAAAATCATTTTGAACTGTTGAAATCAACTCAGCCTCCTAAATTAAAGATTTGGCCTAATAAAACAAAACACAAATAAAAATCTGCAAATTTGCTTGTCTCAGATGCCACCTTCCCCTGAACTTCTTTATATATGCATATTTTGTTTTAGTTCGTTCATTAAAAATCTGAAACAAAGAACAATAGCAAACAATTTTAATTATACAAACTTAGTAACATTACAACTGAGAAAGCAAGAAGAATCAAAAGGGAAAAACAAGTAAAACATTTCCAGTTTTTTTAAAGTTCAAGTTGTTCAAACACAAGAAGACTCTGTTCTGCCAATTGTGGTGAGTAACACCTTTAAAATTTACTTAAGTTTTTAAATCTGTTGCATGTTGATATTGGATGCTTAAATATATGGTGTGAATATTTATTTATTCATTATTCTCTTGGTGATTTGTGATAAAACTGTTTATTTCAAACCTGCAAATTCAAATTACCTGTATTGAATTTGTTCTGTTTTATTTGCTGTGAGCAACTTTTAAACTAAAACTTAAATACGCTGAGAATTTCTGTGATTATGTTTGTTTTTATGTATGTGTATGTGCAATGCTTTGTGAACTTATGTATGTGTGCATATCTGTTGATACTAAAACTTCTCTGATCTTAGATAAGTCTCTGCCTTTAAACTGTTAACAGGAGACATCTATTCATTTTGATGCATACAACCTATGATTGAAGTAACTTGTGATATATGCTTGAAAATATGATTATATGATGGGTTTTAATCCTCTGTAAACTTGTGAGTATGTTAGATAATGCTTGTGACCATCTCTATTTTAATGTTCCAGGGATTTGAACTTAGATCTAACTGCAAAAATACTTCACACTCTAATTTCATTTTGGCTTAAGTATTTATAACAAAGTTAGTTGTTTTAACTTAACTGTGCTTAGAAGAATAAGTTGCAAGAATTTTAGTTAGAAACATTTGTCTGGTAGAAGAAAACACAGAGAAACATGAACTATGATAAAAATCAAATCTTGTAATTTGTTGATTTAAATATATATATGGAATTGTATATAAAAGTTAAGGTTTTTAAAATCAGATTCACAATTTTTATTGTAGTATTGAAAGTGTCATTTGAGTTTGTCTGGAAATCTTGTTTTCGAGTTTTTCCGGTGATCACGAGGTCGAGGGTGGTCGGGGTTGTGTGAGGTGGTGGAGGAGCCTATGGGGGTGATTGGAAAAATGGTCGTAGGTGGCTATGTCCACGGTGGCGACTGCGGTTAGAGTTTGAAGTCTAGAACCCTAATTTTACCAAGCTAAGGAAAACGATCACCGTGGTCCCTATGGTTGACCGAGTTCGACGAGTCTTTGGGGATTGGTAGAAGCCGTGAAGGGGAAGTCCAGGCCGGAAGGGTTGACTTTCAGGTGGTCGGGGGTCGGTGAACGATGTGTTGCCAGGTTTGGGCGAGTTCGAGATGTTGGGTTTCCAGGCTACAGTTTAAATCGAATTTTCATTTCGAGTGGCCGTGATGGTTCTGGGCGATCTCGGTCCTGTCTGAGGTTGGAGGGCGAGGTGGTGACGTGCTGGTGGGTGGCCGAAGGTGGCCGGAGCAACGGTGCACGTGCACCGTGCATTTTTGTAGCGCTGAGGATTTTGGGTGTAGTAGGGATGGTACGCGAGTTTCTCGAGTTAATTGAGGGTGAGACTCGAAGTTTTTATGTATTCGACTCGAAGCAAATAGGGTAGACTCGGGTTGTTATTGTGTTGCCAGTTTTTGAAAGCCTGTCAGGCTTTATGTTTAAATTTAAAAGCAGAAGTTTTAGATATAAGTTAAAACAAAAATTTAAGTTAGGATTCAAATTTAGTTTTGTCTCCTAGTTTAAATAAATATAAGTTTTATAAAAATAAAATGTTTTAACAACTTTTTAATGTTTAAAGTAGATTTTGAATTGTGTTAAGTTTTGCTAAAGATAAATTTGTATTTATTTTGAATTTAAATTTGAAATGAGAATTTGATCATAAATAATAAATGTTTTATCCGTAAATAAATGTAAATTTAAGGATTTGTAACTTTTAAGTTAATTAAAATGAATGATTAACTAATTTGATTAATTAATGATTGGATTAATTAATTTAGTAATTAAAAGTTAAATTAGTTAATTAAGGTTTAAGATAATTAATTCAGAATAAATAAACGGGTAATTAAGAATCATTAATTAAATTAGATTTGAATTTTAATTTATGATTAGTAATTAATTAATGAAGTAAGAATTAATTAAGTTATATTGAATACTTAATTAATTAAATCATTAAGGATTAATTAATGAGTTATTAAAGATGGAATTTAATTGTAATTAATAATAAATCTTAATGTAATTACTTTGGGAAAAGTAATTGAAGAAATATTAATAAATAAATGAAGGTTATTAACTAGGATGATTAAATAATGAATTAATATGATTAATTTGATAATTAATTAGATTTATTTAATTTAAGATAAACAATTGTGAATTAGTTAAGTATAATTACTTATGGAAATAATTAAGAAATTTATTATAATTAATTAAGTTTAATATGAATTGTTCAAGTTAATTAATTAAGTTTAATTAATTTAATTATCCATTTGATGTTGTGATAAGTATAATTACTTAAGGTAGTAATTAGTTGTGGATGATTTAAAAATGAAAGTAATTTGAGTATAATTACTTTATATAAATTAATCAAGGGATTAATTAGAGGATAATTAATTATGGAGTAATTAAATTATTTATTGAAGTAATTAAGGTTGTTAATTACTAAATGGAGTTAATCAAGATGATTAACAATTTGGTTTAATTGAAGATAAATTGCTAAATGAAATAAATGTAATTAGAGATCATTAATTATTATAATTAATGATGTAATTTAAAACGGATTTATTTGGAAATAATTAATAAATGAAGGAATTCATTTATGAAATTAATTAAAAGAAGTAATGTAATTAAATTTTAGTAATTTAAAGGTTACTTTCTATATTTGGTATAAGATAACTAATTTGTGAAATTTATTTAAGGATAAATGTATTTAATTATAGTTAATTAAAAAATGAAGTAATTTAATGTTAATTACTATGAGTAATTTAGGATAATTAATTTGTGAAATTAATTAAAGAATAGTTACTGATTGTAATTAGAGATTGATTAATCAAAGGTGTTTAATCAAGATGAATACTTAGAAGATGATTAATTAATTTGATTTATAATTAATTAATGGTTGTATAAGCAGGATTTATAGATGAAGTAATTAATTTAATTTACTTTAAATTAATTAGAGATAGAAGTAGTTAATTTAATTTATTTTAAATTAATTACAAATGGTAAGATTATAAATCATTGCTTACGGATGAATGATATTGATATTTCATTTGATGATTGTGATCTGACTTGAATGATATCTATGTGATATGGATGCTTGATTTAAAGTATGATGATATTTAATTATCTGTTTAGATGATAATATTGATTATCTGTTTATGAGACTATCTGTGACTATCTATTGTGATATAATATCCATCTGTGTGAATATTGAATTATATTGAATTAAACTATTAAGGCTAAATAGACAACTTGGCCCTAAAAGACATGTTTTGGATTTCGATGAGACCGGGATCGGTTTTCCGCATTTGGAACATCCGAATACCACATCGATTCCAAATTAACGTTAGGTCGTTAATCTGAAGTGAAGATGAAGGTTCAGAATGCAAGGGTTATCGTCGTTAACTCTAAGGGTGATTCCAAAATGAGTGTAACGAGATAATGCCTTCGGTTTCGTTCGAACCCGAAACGAACTTGTATGGATTGAATGCTTTCAACACATCGTCAGGTGGGCGATGAGCATTCTAAGAATTATGTTCTCTAAAGGTAGTCGTAACCTCAAGCCTCATCAACCGGGAATGGCTAAAACAGGGGAGATGCAGCAAGGTTAGGTGGGTCATGCCCAAGCAGGACAAGGATATTCCCCTGTCTAGATGTCCCTTATTTTCGGCTGTGTGGGCGGTTGGTCATGACAACTGCCGGGGTTTATCTTGTTCGGGACTATTCAGTAAGGAATGGTTTCGGCCTTGTGTTGCAGGGGATGAAGGGAGTAATCCTTGGTATGGTGATCTAGGCCCCGTACTGTGACGGGCGGTACCCCAGTAGCCTTGCCATTGTATGGAATCCACAATCCAATAAGTGCCAACGGTGTTGATTCTATTACCCACTTTTGTGGCTAGTAGCTGGAATTTAATGAATGTAACAATTTCGGCTATTTTCTATTTACTTGAAAACCCTAGACCTATTATAATATCACAGAATTTCCTATCAAATGTTTTGGTTAGCGTAAGGTAAAAACTTTTCCATGTTTATGTGTGGGAAGTCTTACGTGATACCTTTGATTTTCGAAAGATTTTCAAAATTAAGCAACTTTTAACCTGTTACTCATACCAGACCTATGTCTGACCCGGAGTTTATTTTTGTTTTCTTAAGCTCTCGGGTACCCAAATTTTTACGGGTAGTCAAGGGATTCAGGTTTAGCTTTGACGAATTCTGAAGGAGCAATGGAGCAGGAGGCTTCAGCGTTATAGATATACTTATAGTTCCGCTGTGTTGGTATCCTTGAGTCGTGTTGTTTGAGTTGTATTGTATTAACTAGACAGGTGTTTATAACTGTCTAGTATGTGATGTATTATCTGTATAACTCTGATTGAAGTTGTACATTATGTAAATACTTATGTGATATATTATATTTATTCGTTCCCTGTGAGATTCTGATGTTGTTGTTTTTTTCTTCTCTATCTTTTCTACTTTCTCACTTCTTTCTTTCTTATTAACGATACTACTTCCTGGGCATAGGAAGTGGGGTCGTTACAGTGGTATCAGAGCGTTAGGTTGAGCGAATACCTAGGCTCTTAAGTGATTTCTTTCTTGAGAGAGCGTACTTGTAATTTTTATCTATATATATATTTAATTATTTCTACCTATTGATTGGGTTACCTGTTTGGGTTTTCCAATGAGCTATAAAGGTAGATAGGATAGTGGTGTGTGTAACACAAGTACCAATGGTTGAAATTTGAATGATTGAGGTTGGACGTGTAATTGTCGAGACTGTAGATCTAATACCGTCTCGAGTGAGCTTTGGATGGTGTAAGGATTTCATCGATCTGGGAAGGAAACCTATTAAGATTCGGAGTTCATCTATGAAGTGTAATTTGGTTAAGTTAGAATTTGGATCTGTCGGGTGGACAGAAGCCAAACATGAGATATTGATATATTAAGGTATAGTAGCTGTGTGATGAGACACTGTGACTATGGATGACTCTGAAGATGTTTCTTTGGGACAAGTTAAGGAAGTATATCTGTTCGATGTTGTCGCTGTGTTTAGCTGGGTGTTTCTGTTTGCTTTGAGGTCCGAGTTTTTTCGAAGAGCTTTGGATTAAGCAGTCTTTGGTTTCTAGGTCAGCAGTGGAGTTTAGAAGCTGCAGAGTAGTTCCATTTCTTCGATGGGTTGGCCATATAAGTGTAAGCTGTTCTGATTTGTAAAGAGAAAGCAGTATCTTTGGAATTAGGCTGGACTGATCGCAAAAGTGACTTGCGATAGTTTGAGTGTTCTCTTATGTTTCAGAGATTTTTCTGGATGCCTTCAAGGAGTCAAAGTTTTGCTAATACCTGAAGATTGAGTTTGGTGAAGCAGCTCATAATTTTGGAGGAACTTTTGAGTTTTATTTTTGGAATGTGTTGACCAGTCTGTGCTTGAGTTGTAATCAGCATTTTCATCTGTTCAATCAGAGTTGCGCAGTGGAAGCATGATGGCAGCTGTTTTAGTTTGGGAGCAAATGGATGTTGCAGTGTTTGGATGGGAGAGTTCTATAGGAAATTTTTCAGGATCTGAGGCCAGATTGGATTGCACCTGTTAAATTCCTTTTGGATAAGAGACGGACGAATTTGGATTCCGAAGTCGGAGATTTGATTTGGATAAGTGTTTAGTCTACAGAATTAAATTGTCAGTTTGGATAACTGGAATTTGTTGTGTTTCACGTATCTCTGAGGGAGTACGTGTAAATCTATCTCTGGGTGTAGAATCAGCAGTTCAGGGAATTGTAGTTGTTGATTCAGACTTGCCTGTAGTCTGATATCCCGCCTTGTTTTGTACATCTAGATGAGTGGAAGCTCTGTAGCTTAGTAATATTGATTGTTGGGATTCTATAGGGCGAGTAACCCGGTATTTACACTTGGGGAAACTCGAGGAAATTCTATCCGGAATTTTGTCTGGATAGTTAGATTTGTTTGTTTGGATGAATTGGTTGCTATGGTTGTTAGCTTATGATTAATATATGCTTGTGTTTTAAAATAAATCTTTAACTAGATTATTAAATTACCTTTGTTTTAAATTTCGGGGACGAAATTCTTTTAAGGGGGGAAGAATGTGATATCCCGGAAATTTGGGGCAATATCAATTTAATAATCTACGTTAAAAAATTAAATTGATTTGATAATATTTGTTAATAATATTAAAATTTATTAATCATCTTCTTTTAAATAAATATTTAACTGATAATTTATCTTTTAAAAGCTAATTTAAATTGTTTCTATTTATAATGTATATATGTATCGATTGGTATATATTATAAATAGATCAGTTTTGTTTTTTTTAATTTAATAGATAATTTGAAAATTTAATATTGTATAAATAATAGCATAATCTTTAAAATACTCAAGATAAAGTTTAATTTGTTTAAAATGATTTTAGCCTAGAGTTTAAATTTAAATAAAAAGATTGTTTTGTTCTTTTTACTTCAACTTTATAAAATAGGTAATTTGTTTATGTAATGATTTTATTTATGAATCATTTTAAATTAGTAATGAATGATTTTTAAATAATAACAATAATACAATATTTTTATAAATAGGTTTTAATATAAAAGAAAGTGTTATTTTGAATTCATTTATATATATAAGTATTTTGTAAAGCCATGGTTTGTAAATTTAAAATAAAGTAAACTTTATAAATATTTAACTTAAGAATGAATCAAATGTATGAGATTAACATAATTACATAAGTCAAAAACATTCACAACAAATACTGAAATAAAGTACTCAAAGCAAAGAAAAAATATAAACAAAGCAAGATAAATAAATGCATCCTGTAAAGGAAATAGACAAGTCAAGAATATAAACATGTAAAATAGAATGCAAAGCTTAAAAAAAAAGGGAAACAAGTAATCATGTTATACAATAATTATGTTGGCAAATAAAACAAAATAAAGTAAAGAAAGATATATGCAGACAAGTATAAAACATAAGATAAAAATGTTAGTAGCTTATAGAATAAGACTCAGATAAGCATAAACATCAAGTATGAAAACAAACAAAATAAAAGTACAAACATTTGCAAGTTGTTTGTAAGAGTGATGAACATAGCAAAGTAAATAAATTACATTTGCAGGTTAGAGCAGAGGAGTGCATAGCTTAAAGAAAAATAAAATATCTATACATAACAATGAGTAGTTGTAGACACTAAGTACAATTATTAAGCATATGCAGATATTAGAAATATTGTCAACCTGTAGCTTACTGCAAAACAAAAATATCTTTGTACATAGAATAAGATTAGTGTAAACATCTAGTACATTTACATTTAATGCTTTCATTTATTAGCACATAATAAAATCATTTCGAACTGTTGAAATCAACTCAGCCTCCTAAATTAAAGATTTGGCCTAATAAAACAAAACACAAATAAAAATCTGCAAATTTGCTTGTCTTAGATGCCACCTTCCCCTGAACTTCTTTATATATGCATATTTTGTTTTAGTTCGTTCATTAAAAATCTGAAACAAAGAACAATAGCAAACAGTTTTAATTATACAAACTTAGTAACATTACAACTGAGAAAGCAAGAAGAATCAAAAGGGAAAACAAGTAAAACATTTCCAGTTTTTTTAAAGTTCAAGTTGTTCAAACACAAGAAGACTCTGTTCTTCCAATTGTGGTGGGTAACACCTTTAAAATTTACTTAAGTTTTTAAATCTGTTGCATGTTGATATTGGATGCTTAAATATATGGTGTGAATATTTATTTATTCATTATTCTCTAGGTGATTTGTGATAAAACTGTTTATTTCAAACCTGCAAATTCAAATTACCTGTATTGAATTTGTTTTGTTTTATTTGCTGTGAGTAAACTTTTAAACTAAAACTTAAACACGCTGAGAATTTCTGTGATTATGTTTGTTTTTATGTATGTGTATGTGCAATGCTTTGTGAACTTATGTATGTGTGCATATCTGTTGATACTAAAACTTCTCTGATCTTAGATAAGTCTCTGCCTTTAAACTGTTAATAGGAGACATCTATTCATTTTGATGCATACAACCTATGATTGAAGTAACTTGTGATATATGCTTGAAAATATGATTATATGATGGGTTTTAATCCTCTGTAAACTTGTGAGTATGTTAGATAATGCTTGTGACCATCTCTATTTTAATGTTCCAGGGATTTGAACTTAGATCTAACTGCAAAAATACTTCACACTCTAATTTCATTTTGGCTTAAGTATTTATAACAAAGTTAGTTGTTTTAACTTAACTGTGCTTAGAAGAATAAGTTGCAAGAATTTTAGTTAGAAACATTTGTCTGGTAGAAGAAAACACATAGAAACATGAACTATGATAAAAATCAAATCTTGTAATTTGTTGATTTAAATATATATATGGAATTGTATATAAAAGTTAAGATTTTTAAAATCAGATTCACAATTTTTATTGTAGTTTTGAAAGTGTCATTTGAGTTTGTCTGGAAATCTTGTTTTCGAGTTTTTCCGGTGATCACGAGGTCGAGGGTGGTCGGGGTTGTGTGAGGTGGTGGAGGAGCCTATGGGGGTGATTGGAAAAATGGTCGTAGGTGGCCACGTCCACGGTGGCGACTGCGGTTAGAGTTTGAAGTCTAGAACCCTAATTTTACCAAGCTAAGGAAAACGATCACCGTGGTCCCTATGGTTGACCGAGTTCGACGAGTCTTTGGGGACTGGTAGAAGGCGTGAAGGGGAAGTCGAGGCCGGAAGGGTTGACTTTCAGGTGGTCGGGGGTCGGTGAACGATGCGTTGCTAGGTTTGGGCGAGTTCGAGATGTTGGGTTTCCAGGCTACAGTTTAAATCGAATTTTCATTTCGAGTGGCCGTGATGGTTCTGGGCGATCTCAGTCCTGTCTGAGGTTGGAGGGCGAGGTGGTGACGTGCTGGTGGGTGGCCGAAAGTGGACGGAGCCACGGTGCACGTGCACCGTGCATTTTTGTAGCGCTGAGGATTTTGGGTGTAGCAGGGATGGTACGCGAGTTTCTCGAGTTAATTAAGGGTGAGACTCGAAGTTTTTGTGTATTCGACTCGAAGCAAATAGGGTAGACTCGGGTTGTTATTGTGTTGCCAGTTTTTGAAAGCCTGTCAGGCTTTATGTTTAAATTTAAAAGCAGAAGTTTTAAATATAAGTTAAAAGAAAAATTTAAGTTAGGATTCAAATTTAGTTTTGTCTCCTAGTTTAAATAAATATAAGTCTTATAAAAATAAAATGTTTTAACAACTTTTTAATGTTTAAAGTAGATTTTAAATTGTGTTAAGTTTTGCTAAAGATAAATTTGTATTTATTTTGAATTTAAATTTGAAATGAGAATTTGATCATAAATAATAAATGTTTTATCCATAAATAAATGTAGATTTAAGGATTTGTAACTTTTAAGTTAATTAAAGTGAATGATTAACTAATTTGATTAATTAATGATTGGATTAATTAATTTAGTAATTAAAAGTTAAATTAGTTAATTAAGGTTTAAGATAATTAATTCAGAATAAATAAAAGGGTAATTAAGAATCATTAATTAAATTAGATTTGAATTTTAATTTATGATTAGTAATTAATTAATGAAGTAAGTAAGAATTAATTAAGTTATATTGAATACTTAATTAATTAAATCATTAAGGATTAATTAATGAGTTATTAAAGATGAAATTTAATTGTAATTAATAATAAATCTTAATGTAATTACTTTGGGAAAAGTAATTGAAGAAATATTAATAAATAAATGAAGGTTATTAACTAGGATGATTAAGTAATGAATTAATATGATTAATTTGATAATTAATTAGATTTATTTAATTTAAGATAAACAATTGTGAATTAGTTAAATATAATTACTTATGGAAATAATTAAGAAATTTATTATAATTAATTAAGTTTAATATGAATTGTTCAAGTTAATTAATTAAGTTTAATTAATTTAATTATCCATTTGATGTTGTGATAAGTATAATTACTTAAGGTAGTAATTAGTTGTGGATGATTTAAAAATGAAAGTAATTTGAGTATAATTACTTTATATAAATTAATCAAGGGATTAATTAGAGGATAATTAATTATGGAGTAATTAAATTATTTATTGAAGTAATTAAGGTAGTTAATTACTAAATGGAGTTAATCAAGATGATTAACAATTTGGTTTAATTGAAGATAAATTGCTAAATGAAATAAATGTAATTAGAGATCATTAATTAATATAATTAATGATGTAATTTAAAACGGATTTATTTGGAAATAATTAATAAATGAAGGAATTCATTTATGAAATTAATTAAAAGAAGTAATGTAATTAAATTTTAGTAATTTAAAGGTTACTTTCTATATTTGGTATAAGATAACTAATTTGTGAAATTTATTTAAGGATAAATGTATTTAATTATAGTTAATTCAAAAATGAAGTAATTTAATGTTAATTACTATGAGTAATTTAGGATAATTAATTTGTGAAATTAATTAAAGAATAGTTACTGATTGTAATTAGAGATTGATTAATCAAAGGTGTTTAATCAAGATGAATATTTAGAAGATGATTAATTAATTTGATTTATAATTAATTAATGGTTGTATAAGCAGGATTTATAGATGAAGTAATTAATTTAATTTACTTTAAATTAATTAGAGATAGAAGTAGTTAATTTAATTCATTTTAAATTAATTACAAATGGTAAGATTATAAATCATTGCTTACGGATGAATGATATTCATATTTCATTTGATGATTGTGATCTTACTTGAATGATATCTATGCGATATGGATGCTTGATTTAAAGTATGATGATATTTAATTATCTGTTTAGATGATAATATCGATTATCTGTTTATGAGACTATCTGTGACTATCTATTGTGATATAATATCCATCTGTGTGAATATTGAATTATATTGAATTAAACTGTTAAGGCTAAATAGACAACTTGGCCCTAAAAGACACGTTTTGGATTTCGATGAGACCGGGATCGGTTTTCCGCATTTAGAACATCCGAAAACCACATCGATTCCAAATTAACGTTAGGTCGTTAATCTGAAGTGAAGATGAAGGTTCAGAATGCAAGGGTTATCGTCGTTAACTCTGAGGGTGATTCCAAAATGAGTGTAACGAGATAATGCCTTCGGTTTCGTTCGAACCCGGAACGAACTTGTATGGATTGAATGCTTTCAACACATCGTCAGGTGGGCGATGAGCATTCTAAGAATTATGTTCTCTAAAGGTAATCGTAACCTCAAGTCTCATCAACTGGGAATGGCTAAAATAGGGGAGGTGCAGCAAGGTTAGGTGGGTCATGCCCAAGCAGGACAAGGATATTCCCCTGTCTAGATGTCCCTTATTTTCGGCTGTGTGGGCGGTTGGTCATGACAACTGCCGGGGTTTATCTTGTTCGGGACTATTCAGTAAGGAATGGTTCCGACCTTGTGTTGCAGCGGATGAAGGGAGTAATTCTCGGTACGGTGATCTAGGCCCCGTACTATGATGGGCGGTACCCCAGTAGCCCTGCCATTATATGGAATCCACAATCCAATAAGTGCCAACGGTTTTGATTGTATTACCCACTTTTGTGGCTAGTAGCTGGAATTTAATGAATGTAACAATTTCGGCTATTTTCTATTTACTTGAAAACCCTAGACCTATTATAATATCACAGAATTTCCTATCAAATGTTTTGGTTAGCGTAAGGTAAAAACTTTTCCATGTTTATGTGTGGGAAGTCTTACGTGATACCTTTGATTTTCGAAAGATTTTCAAAATTAAGCAACTTTTAACCTGTTACTCATACCAGACCCATGTCTGACCCGGAGTTTATTTTTGTTTTCTTAAACTCTCGGGTACCCAAATTTTTACGGGTAGTCAAGGGATTCAGGTTTAGCTTTGACGAATTCTGAAGGAGCAATGGAGCAGGAGGCTTCAGCGTTATAGATATACTTATAGTTCCGCTGTGTTGGTATCCTTGAGTCGTGTTGTTTGAGTTGTATTGTATTAACTAGACAGGTGTTTATAACTGTCTAGTATGTGATGTATTATCTGTATAACTCTGATTGAAGTTGTACATTATGTAAATACTTATGTGATATATTATATTTATTCGTTCCCCTGTGAGATTCTGATGTTGTTGTTTTTTTCTTCTCTATCTTTTCTACTTTCTCACCTCTTTCTTTCTTATTAACGATACTACTTCCTGGGCGTAGGAAGTGGGGTCGTTACAACTTGGATACGTCATTTGGTCAAGAAATGAAGGGGATACATGGCACAAGTACTTCGTTCGGCCTACGAGTACATTCGGCGTAGTTGCCTCGTTCGGCCTACAAGTATGTTCGGCTTAGTTGCCTCGTTCTGCATACGAGTATGCTCGGCATAAGGGATGACTCGGCATTGAATGGATCGTTCGGCATTGGATGGAACGTTCGGCATCATGGATCGTTCGACGTATTGTATCGTTCGGCGAAGACGTCCTTCGGCCGAGACATCGTTCGGCCGAGATATTGGATCGGCTTTCGGTATCGTTCGGCACGAATACATCCCACAACATTCAGAGTGTTCGGCCTCACTGTGTTCGGCATAAGAAGTATGTTCGGCATCAGGAAGCGGTCGGCTTGATAGGCTATTTGGCATCATACGAGGCTCGGCATTGAAGTACGTCCGGCATTCCTTCACTCGGCATCCTCCACACGGCATTTGTACTCGGCATTGAAGTATGTCCGGCATTCTTTCACTCGGCATCTTCCACTCGGCATTTGAACTCAGCATTAAAGTGCGCTCGGCACACCTCACCCCAGCATCGATCGGCATGCATCATTCAAATGCCTCGACCGGCATTATTCTATCAGACTTTGTTCGGCATGCATCACTCAAATGCCTCGACCGACATTATTCTATCAGACTTCGTTCGGCATTCTTCCTCCAGACGCTTCGTTCGGCATGGAAAGGGTCGGCACTGATGGCTCGGCATTACATGGCTCAGCATATGTGGACCGGCCACAAACTCGGTGGGCCTGAGTCGCGCAAAGGCCCAACAACTCAGGATTTGCCTATAAATACAGCATGTGGGGGTTCAGAAAAGGATCCTGATTCTCTCTCCTGCTCTCTAACTTTCTATCCCCTAAGGCTAAGGCTAGCCTATCACTTCTTAACTGTAATCGATTGTTACAGCAATAAAAAAAGAAATTACTGGAGTGGATGTAGGCCAGAGTTAGCCGAACCACTATAAATTCCATGTCTTTACCACTTTCATTTTAATTTCTGTTATTCTTCATATTAAATATCCTCTACATACATCCTACCCGTGAACTGTGATTATTGTTTGGTACTTTCACTTGGATTTGGGTATTAGTGACCAATTTTGGCGCTAACAAACACTAAATTTTATTCCGTCCATTTATTTATACTAGAATTATTCATTAAATCCCGTTATAAATATCATACCTCAAAATTTCCAATTTTAGTCAGTTAACATCACTTATGGAGTTAATTTGTTCAATTAAGCTCAATCCCAATTAAATTTCCAATTTATCTTTCAATCTCGATTGATTTGACTCTTTTAAAACTCTATATATATATATATATAATTAGACACACACAAGATCTTAAACTTGTACTTACTCGTATAATATAAATTATCAAATGCCATTTTCAACATATTCATTTTTATTTAACAGATTTATGCATAGCTTAAATTCAACAATTTAACTATGTATGTATAAAATATTTTTATATCATATCCAAATTTAATATTTATTAAACCGTATCATATCCAAACCATAAAAATGTAACAGCCAGCAAATCCGTACCCTTTGAGTCAACACTATTCTACCTAAATCAACTCAAGTTGTACAGAAATACGAACCATTTGGGGTAAAGAAAAAGTGGTAGAAGAAGAAAATAGAAAACAATATCAGAATCTAACCATCGCAGCGGACTAAAATATAATAGAAAATAAATGATCTTTACTCAAAATCAAATATATTTGCTTATATATTACATCATCAGAGTACATCGATCAACGGCTCAACAACAACATACAAATGGATACACAGCAACTTAATCACAGCGGAATATATATAGAACAAGTACGGACATACGTGTCGTCCTCCAGCTCGTCTCCTGAGCTCCACAGCATCATATCCTGTATTCTATAATACTCGGTTTGACCCGAGCATTACAGTTAAATAACACCCGAGTCAGTCTGCAATACCAGCGTGAGAAAATCACACCCAATTGATTATTAAAGTTTTAAAAATCCTTTGAAAACAAAAGCATCTCGTAAGACCACGCCACAAATAAACATGTCGGGTTTTTACCTTACGATAGCTAAAACAATTTTTATAGAAATCCTTTGATATTATAATAGGGTCTATATACAAATACTTATAAAATAGCCGAAATTGTTACATGATTAAATTCCAGCTACTAGCCACAGAGTGGGTAATACAAACAAAACTCGTACAAGGCTCGTAGGGAGAATGGATTTCCAACTAATGACTAGGCACTGGGGTACCACCTGTCATAGTACGGGGCCTAGATCACCGTACCGAGGATTACTCCCTTCATCCCCTGCAACATAAGGCCGGAACGATTCCTTACTGAATAGTCCCGAACAAGATAAACCCCATGGTTGGCGCGACCAACCACCCACTAAGCCGAAATATATAAGGGACATCTAGACAGGGGAAATATCTTGTGCTGCTTGGGCATGACCCACCTAACCTTGCAGCATATCCCCTGATTTTCAGTCATTCCCGGTTGATGAGGCTTGAGGTTACACGTTACCTTTATAACGTTTTCACTTAGAATGCCCATCGTCCACCTGACGATGTTTCGCAAGCATTCGTCCATGCAAGTCCGTCTCAGGTTCGAACGGAACCGAAGGCACTATTCCTACTACATCCATTTTGGAAATATCCTCAGGATTAGTAGCGATTTGCCCTTGCACTTCACTGCTCCATCTTCGAATCCAAAATCGTTTACACGAAACGTACAAACCGGATCGAAGTGGTTTTCGAGAAATAAATTTCGATCCCGGTCTCTTCGAAACGATCAGCGCATTTGGCCAATGTTGATAGTCGGTTATTTAACTATCAATTAATATTCACAAACAACCATCAACCAATAAATAATTTTCCAAATTTTTTTATTAATCTCAAAAATATCTTCACAAGATATATTTCTATTTTCAATCCTTTGAAAACAGTTTCAAAACCATCATTCTTTTCAGAATCAACTTTCCCAAATATTTTTATATCTCCTCTGAAATCACCAAGCACAAAAATAGATTTTTAAAATAATTTAAAACACTTTATTTTGAAACATTTAAGTTAAAATTACTTTAATAATTTGTTAAAAATACATATTATATGAATGTATGAAATAAGGTTATAAAACTAGATTTCTACTTTTAAAACAAAATACCAAGTTCCTTCTTAATAATTACTGCTAGAATAGATTAAAGAAAATACTTACTCTAAACTTTAAATAATAGAAATAATAAATTTTTCAAAACTTGCTTTCTTTAAAACAGCTTTACAACATTTAATTTATATTTACAATTTTACCTTTTAAAACATGTACTTGGCCATCCAGAGAAATTTCCAACTCAATCACTTAAATCAATTTCCCCGAAATTGATTTCCAATTTATTTTATTTGAAGTAAGTTTCTTTAATTACTCAATTCATTTCAAAAATTCATTAGTTACGGACTTATTATAATTGTTGTTATTTTCCGTTTGATTTTAAAACTTTTAACTAAAATATACAAATGTCAAGCTTTTTGCCATTTCTTCTTTATTCCTTAAGTTAAATCTTAAATATTAAATAAATGTTTGTTTTTATTAAATAATATCATTGATGTTTCAAACTTCATTAACCTTCTGCTTATTCAAAAATTCCTTTCCATATACAGAATTTTATTAATTAAAGAGTGATACAAATGAAAGTTATCACATTCTTCCTGCAGTTTCCAAAACTTTAAAAATTATGGGATTTGGATAAGAAACGCAAAAGTTATGCACAAAATACTAGCTCAGGTTTGCATAAAACAACAAGACAGCGAGTTTGCAAAAGGTTTTTCAACATTTTAATCAACTAGTTTCAGAAAATGATACAAGAAATAGTTATAGGACTTTCCGTTAGCTTTCAGGAATGACCAAGATCGTCGAATTTGGATTAACGGTTCAAAAGTTATGACCATTTTACTAAAAACATTAAACTTAGCCTAAACTTATGCATTTGCAGGACAACGACCAACAATTTCAATTTTAGCATAGAAAACTTCGAAATCAGGCAAAATGAATAAAGCAAAAGTTTTAGCTTAGTTCCTAAGCTTTCCGGAACATTAAAAGATTCCAAATTCCGATAAGAATTGTAAAAGTTATGGATAAAACAATTCTAAAATTTGAATTTCACAACTTGTGTCATTTTGTCCCGGGACAGCGACAAACAATTACAATTTTGGCCAAGATAACATCGAAATTTTGGAAAACGTAAAACATAAAAGTTTTAGAACAAAGTCTAAGCTTACTGAAACATCTAAATTTATTGAAATCGGTTGAGGAACGAAGAAGTTATGGCCAATTTAGTTTCATCCTTAGGCACAGAGCTAATATTGGTTTTGCTTTCGGGATTACAATAGAAAGATTCAATTTTGACATAGCTAACTTCCAAATTACAGAAAACACAAAACATAAAATTTGTAGCACATGAAATAAGCTTTCCAGAACATCCAAGAAATCGAAATTTCATTAAGGACTGAGAAAGTTATGGTTAAATTACTAAGCTGGGTTTTTGATAGAACCGAGCCATTTTTACTTGTAACTATCATTTCTTCAAGAATAACATGAATACTAGAAATTTAAATAGGTTTTCTCACCTTAAACTTGTGTATTTGACTTGACTCTTTTTCCTTAGCTTTCTCCAACCTCTTTAACTTTATCTTACTTTTGTTTTTGCTTTGTGAAAGTATCCAAAAATAAGTGAACATTTCCACCCTTTATATAGTAATTTTCAAGGCTAGTTTGGTAATTTTAGTTTTGGACACTAGTCTTCTTCTCTTTGCACTAGCTTTAGAATGTTGACACATGTCTACTTAAGTGTCTTAATATGTTTCTACACATGGACACCTAATGGGGTTATGTGTCTACTTGGGTGTCTTAAGAGGTTTCTACACATGGACACATGTCCTTCATTTTTTTATGCAAGCTTTATTTCATGACACATACCTTATTTGGTAATCATTTAAGGTGTTCTAGAAGTGTAAACCTAAGTGATATATGTGTCATAATTCTATTTCATCTTAAGATAGGTGTATGGTCCATATTATACCACTTGTCTTCACCATGTCATGCCACTTATCCTATACTTATACATACTTATACCTTTTGTATTATTATAAATACAAATACAATAGAGATGGTGTATACAAGAAGCTTGACTAATTAAATTATTATCAATTAAATTTTCAGCGTGTTTATATATCGTACACTCACACACTAATTCTGAAATTTGAAATCCGATAATAATTCAATATTACGGACCCAATGGAACTGGTTTCATCGAATTCCGAGACTGTGCCTCGGAAGGTTATTTTTAAATTCAATTTAAACGATTAAATTTCAAAACTAACCAGTTCAATGTTAGATTCCATTTTAACACTTTTATTATATTCAATGTTATCAACATAAATTTATAAGCTTTCAAATTATATTTTTAACAGGCTTAAAATCTCAAGTTTCATATTTTATCCAATTCAAATTATTTAATTCAACAATCTAACTAACCTTTAAATACTTAAAATCAATTAAATTTTCCGATTTTAAATGCTCGAAAATTCCGGGTCGTCAGATTCCTTCCCCCTTAAAAGAATTTCATCCCCGAAATTACTAACTAGGAAGAATGGTTCAAAACCCGTTACTTTTCCAAAACCAAACAGTTTCTACCAAACTCAACAACTTACCAACTATCTCTTATAAAAGATCCATTATCTTCCTTATTAACTTCTCAACTTTCCCATAGTTTCAAACTATACTACTTGTTTGACCACTCAAGTTCAATTTAAAACCAAATTTTGAATTATCAAAATTTTCTCAAAATTTTTCTAACTCCCTAAATTTCCGAAATTTTTTGCCAGAGTCCCCTTTGTACGGAGGAGCTTTTGCAATTTGACAAAAGAGATAAATATATATATACATCGACCCACATAGTCGGAAAAACCAAAAACAATTCATATATCCTATTTTTATTGCGTAGGCGTACCTCATTTAGCATTTTAAGCAAGCAGCTTATTATTTTTAGCATCTAACGTGACCAAAATCCAGCCAAACGGCTTCCCGGTACCTGTACTTACTCAGTTTAAACATGTAAGCCCCATATAAATGAAATTTAACTACATTTCACTTGTTTACAATAGTTAAAACATCTGAATTCTAAAAGATACTCATACCAAACACTTTTTCGTAAGCAACTTATATAGTTTCCATGCTAATTCAACTGTTTCAATTAATTTATAAACCATTCTCATCCAATGTGAATGTTTTTCAATCCATTCGTATATAACCTCATTACTTTGAAAAACTCAATTGCTTACATTTAGTTTAGTATTAAGCAAACTGAACTCGTATTAAATTCAATTGCTTTCAAAACCAATTTATTTTACTCCTATTCATCCAAGGCATTTTAATAACTTCTATTTACATTCAATAACAATGTATTCTTTGCAATTTGACGAGATTTATGTGGATAAATAAGCACTTGAGTTTTATAATCAATTTACATTGACCCCAACTCAACTTACGCTTAATTCTATTCCATTTCGGATTTATTCACAATCCATATATTCTCAGTTTCATTGCATTTCAATTTTATTAACCAAACTAGTCCACTAAAAACATTAACAACTTAGGTTCCATCTCCATTACCAATTAATTTCCTTTTTATTTTAATTCATTCACAGTCGTTTATTTAGCTCGACATATTCCATTTAAATTTTTGCATTTACAATCCATTTATTTACATTTCATTCTAGTTTATTCCAGACTATTTTATTTAGCTCGGAAACAATCCAAGCTATTTTATCCAATAACTATTTCAATGTTATGCACGATATATTCAATAGTGTTTCATTCCTTATCCGCATTCATTTTAAATCCATTCTATTAACTTAAAACATTCCATTTCTTTATTGTCTTTCATTATTTCAATTCCGTAACAATTTAAATGGTTTACTATTATTTATTTAAGAATTTCATTCCATTAAATATTATCGGCAACTCACCGAATTTTATTTCAATTAAAAATCACCTTCACTTGATTTAAAACCAATCCAATATTATCAAACTTCGTTTAAGTTGAATTCAATTCAACTCTCCTTCATCTATTCCACTTAAGTCGATTTACCTAAGCTCATTTTCATTTCACCAGCCAATTTTACTCTATTATACTCAACTTAACTCAATTGACTCCGAGGACATATCCAATCTATTTCCCTTATTGGATTTCATTACATATTCAAACCATTACTATTTTAATCCATTTACATTTTTATTCGATATATTTCAATTATACTTAATTTGTTAACACTTCACAATAAATTTTGATTAATAACTCAAGTTCTGAATTCATTATCCATTTTCAACTTACCCCCAAAATTCATGAACTCACAATTCATTTACATTTACTTCATTGATAATTTAAGTCGAATTTAATTTATAACTCGAGTTTTATTTTCAACCTCCATTATTAACTCACAATTCAGCTTTATTCTCTATTTATTTAATTAATTGCAAGACCACTTTCAATTATATTCCCTTCACTAATGATTCAAGTCGAATTTGATTTATAACTTGAGTTTATTTCCAAACTTCACCATAAACTCACAATTTATTTCATTAACTAATTTATTATCTAATTAGTTCTTCCCTTATTTATAATCCAACACTTGAATTATATCATTATTTCTTAAGTTCAATATACTTTATAATCCAAGTTTGGATTTTCTTCTCATTTTTCAATTCATCAAAATATTGATTTTGGGCTTTGTATTCCATTTTCAATTCAATCAGTCACAACTTATCGTTTTATACAATTCTATTTCATCGTAAGCTTGAATATATTCATCTTTTATTTTTAACTTAAGCCTTCTATTTATTTATAGCCCAAGCATATTTTATTTCCATGGATTTTAATATACATTTTTTTTACAAGTCATTCAGATTAATCTGATTCTTATCCACATTATTTCCCAGTTATCCAGGTAAAAATTTAATTTCATTTAATAACTTAATTGAATCCTGATTCCAATTCAATTTTATTTTAACTCAGTTTTATTTAATTCAATTCGATTGCAACAAAATTTGAATACAACTGGATATTATTTTCAGCTTATTCAATTTATTTTAATCCAGTTAAATTTTAGTCTCCAATCCAAGTTAATTTCATTTTAACCTTTCACTTTAGATTTATATTCCATTATCCAAAGCTTAAATTTCTTCCTGATTTACACACCATTTCCATTTATGGTCAAGTTTTGAATTTGCCACGCCAATCAACTCTTTCCATTAGTGAATTACAATTTCACTTCCATTCAGAGTTTAGATTGCTTACTTAAGTCCATTTCCATTTTGTATTCACAAATTCAAATTATAACACTTAATAACTTAAGAATATGAACTTCATTATGCAATTCTAAGCAATTTACATTCCACCTTATATTCAATTCATTTCTCCATCAATACGGTAAAAACTTATTTTCTAGCTTAATTTCATTCCCTTCTTTAATATCTCACTTTACATTATCTCAATTCACATTTCATTTGAGTTTAGTTTGGGCTCACCATACCATTCAATTATTTCCCTTACGGTTATAACTCCATTTCTTTATTTATAAGCTCACCCAAATCAATTTAATTCTAAGTCCAATTTATTTAACTTATCCAAGTTATATTCAAATTTTCTACTTACTTCAATATATTTTATTCACTTCCAATTACTCAAGTTAAATTTTTAATCCCAAGATTAAAATTTTCATTTCTTCCTTCTATTTATTATCAACTTCACTTAATTAATTCAATAGTTAATTTATTTTAACTTTACACATTATTTAATTAGAATTTTCCCGGAATTCATTTTACCCGGTTTTTATTTCCCAAAACCATTTTGAAATATATCAAATATATACCTATGTGGTATATCAAATCAAAACTCAAGATTTTCCAAAACAACTTGTTTATACCAAAAACAAATTTCTCATTTTGACATCTCCAAAACAACTGTTATACCCAACAAGTCTAAACAATATCATAACCAAGTACTAGGGAAGCAATCCATCACTTAAGAAACTCGAAAATGAATTCTAACGATGTGGCCAGCATCATCAGGATTATTTTCCAGCGACTGAAGTGAGTTCAATGCTTCTTACTTTCTCAAATTTATTTCAAAACAGTTGCCATTCGAAAATACTTCCCAAATCAACATTTCATTATCGCCTTCAACCACATGGGAAAAATATTACCAAACATTTCCAAGATTTTAAATTTCCCACCCTTATTCTTAATGCATTTAAAAACCTTTCTAAAACTCCCGTGTTTAAATTCTGGTTTAATTTAAATTTAGCTATTCTCTTTTGTATAATTTATACTTACAGAATTTATTTGGTTACAACCATTTCAAATTTAAGATTAACTTTAGATTCTTATTTGATTTTTAATATTAGCAACCAAACATCCAAATATATTTAATGTCAGAAAATTATTCCTTTTATATCAAAATATAATTTTGGGTAAAATTATTTCATTTACCCACTTTAAAAACAATACTATGTTAGTTTATCTTGTTCAAGAGTTTAGACACCCCTATCGATACGGTTGTACTTCCCGTACCGACCAGAATTCATAAACACTCAACCGATAAGTCAACACAGTATAAAAACAATTTTATATTCACTAACAAGTACGCTCTCGTATCTATTAATACGCTCAATTCATTATAGAGTACTATCGACTCTGTTTAATGAGTAATTTCCCCACCAAAGCCTAGGTTGTCGCCAACCTAAGCTTTGATACCAACTGTAACAGTCCGCAAATCCGTACCCTTTGAGTCAACACTATTCTACCTAAATCAACTCAAGTTGTACAGAAATACGAACCATTTGGGTTAAAGAAAAAGAGATAGAAGAAGAAAATAGAAAACAATATCAGAATCTAACCATCGCAGCGGACTAAAATATAATAGAAAATAAATGATCTTTACTCAAAATCAAATATATCTGTTTATATATTACATCATCAGAGTTCATCGATCAACGGCTCAAAACAACATACAAATGGATACACAGCAACTCAATCACAGTGGAATATATATAGAACAAGTACGGATATACGTATCGTCCTCCAGCTCGTCTCCTGAGCTCCACAGCATCATATCTTGTATTCTACAATAATCGGTCTGACCCGAGCATTACAGTTAAATAACACCCGAGTCAGTCTGGAATACCAGCGTGAGAAAATCACACCCAATTGATTATTAAAGTTTCAAAAATCCTTTGAAAACAAAAGCATCTCGTAAGACCACGCCACAAATAAAAATGTCGGGTTTTTACCTTACGATAGCTAAAACAATTTTTATAGAAATCCTCTGATATTATAATAGGGTCTATATACAAATACTTATAAAATAGCCGAAATTGTTACATGATTAAATTCCAGCTACTAGCCACAGAGTGGGTGATACAAACAAAACTCGTACAAGGCTCGTAGGGAGAATGGATTTCCAACTAATGACTAGGCACTGGGGTATCACCTGTCATAGTATGGGGCCTAGATCACCGTACCGAGGATTACTCCCTTCATCCCCTGCAACACAAGGCCGGAACCATTCCTTACTGAACAGTCCCGAACAAGATAAACCCCGTGGTTGGCGCGACCAACAACCCACTAAGCCAAAATATATAAGGGACATCTAGACAGGGGAAATATCTTGTCCTGCTTGGGCATGACCCACCTAACCTTGCTGCATATCCCCTGATTTTCGGTCATTCCCAGTTGATGAGGCTTGAGGTTACACATTACCTTTAGAACGTTTTCACTTAGAATGCCCATCGTCCACCTGACGATGTTTCGCAAGCATTCGTCCATGCAAGTCCGTCCCGGGTTCGAACGGAACCGAAGGCACTATTCCTACTACATCCATTTTTGAAATATCCTCAGGATTAGTAGCGATTAGCCCTTGCACTTCACTGCTCCATCTTCGAATCCAAAATCGTTTACACGAAACGTACAAACCGGATCGAAATGGTTTTCGAGAAATAAATCTTTATCCCGGTCTCTTCGAAACGATCAGCGCATTTGGCCAATGTTGATAGTGGGTTATTTAACTATCAATTAATATTCAGAAACAACCATCAACCAATAAATAATTTTCCAAATTTTTTTATTAATCTCAAAAATATCTTCACAAGATATATTTCTATTTTCAATCCTTTGAAAACAGTTTCAAAACCATCATTCTTTTCAGAATCAACTTTCCCAAATATTTTTATATCTCCTCTGAAATCACCAAGCACAAAAATAGATTTTTAAAATAATTTAAAACACTTTATTTTGAAACATTTAAGTTAAAATTACTTTAATAATTTGTTAAAAATACATACTATATGAATGTATGAAATAAGGTTATAAAACTAGATTTCTACTTGTAAAACAAAATACTAAGTTCCTTCTTAATAATTACTGCTAGAATAGATTAAAGAAAATACTTACTTTAAACTTCAAATAATAGAAATAATAAATTTTTCAAAACTTGCTTTCTTTAAAAACAGCTTTACAACATTTAATTTATATTTACAATTTTACCTTTTAAAACATGTACTTGGCCATCCAGAGAAAGTTCCAACTCAATCACGTAAATCAATTTCCCCGAAATTGATTTCCAGTTTATTTCATTTGAAGTAAGTTTCTTTAATTACTCAATTCATTTAAAAAATTCATTAGTTACGGACTTATTATTATTGTTGTTATTTTCCGTTTGATTTTAAAACTTTTAACTAAAATATACGAATGTCAGGCTTTTTGCCATTTCTTCTTTATTCCTTAAGTTAAATCTTAAATATTAAATAAATGTTTGTTTTTATTAAATAATATCATTGAAGTTTCAAACTTCATTAACCTTCTGCTTATTCAAAAATTCCTTTCCATATATAGAATTTTATTAATTAAAAAGTGATACAAATGAAAGTTATCACATTCTTCCTACAGTTTCCAAAACTTTAAAAATTATAGGATTTGGATAAGAAACGCAAAAGTTAGGCACAAAATACTAGCTCAGGTCTGCATAAAACAACAGGACAGCGAGTTTGCAAGAGGTTTTTCAACATTTTAATCAACAAATTTCAGAAAATGATACCAATAAAAGTTATAGGACTTTCTGTTAGATTTCCGGAATGACCAAGATCGTCGAATTTGGATTAACGGTTCAAAAGTTATGACCATTTTACTAAAAACATTAAACTTAGCCTGAACTTATGCATTTGCAGGACAACGACCAACAATTTCAATTTTAGCATAGAAAACATCGAAATCAGGCAAAATGAATAAAGCAAAAGTTTTAGCTTAGTTCCTAAGATTTCCGGAACATTGAAAATTTCCAAATTCCGATAAGAATTGTAAAAGTTATGGATAAAATAATTCTAAGATTTGAATTTCACAACTTGTGTCATTTTGTCTCGGGACAGCGATAAACAATCACAATTTTGGCCAAGATAACATCGAAATTTTGGAAAACTCAAAACATAAAAGTTTTAGAACAAAGTCTAAGCTTTCTGGAACATCTAAATTTACGGTTGAGGAACGAAGAAGTTATGGCCAATTTAGTTTCAGCCTTAAGCACAGAGCTAATATTGGTTTTGCTTTCGGGATTACAGTAGAAAGATTCAATTTTGACATAGCTAACTTCCAAATTACAGAAAACACAAAACATAAAAGTTGTAGAACATGAAATAAGCTTTCCAGAATATCTAAGAAATCGAAATTTCATTAAGTATTGAGAAAGTTATGGTTAAATTACTAAGCTGCGTTTTTGTTAGAACCGAGCCATTTTTACTTATAACTATCATTTCTTCAAGAATAACATGAATAGTTGAAATTTAAATAGGCTTTCTCACCTTAAACTTGTGTGTTTAACTTGACTCTTTTTCCTTAGCTTTCTCCAAGCTCTTTCACTTTATCTTCCTTTTGTTTTTGCTTTGTGAAAGTATCCAAAAATTAGTGAACATTTCCACCCTTTATATAGTAATTTTCCAGGCTAGTTTGGTAATTTTAATTTTGGACACTTGTCTTCTTCTCTTTGCACAAGCTTTAGAATGTTGACACATGTCTACTTAGGTGTCTTAAAAAGTTTCTACACATGGATACCTAATGAGGTTATGTGTCTACTTAGGTGTCTTAAGAGGTTTCTACACATGGACACATGTCCTTCATTTTTTTATGCAAGCTTTATTTCATGACACATACCTTATTTGGTAATCATTTAAGGTGTTCTAGTGTCATAATTCTATTTCATCTTAAGATAGGTGTATGGTCCATATTATACCACTTGTCTTCACCATGTCATGCCACTTAGCCTATACTTATACATACTTATACCTTTTGTATTATTATAAAGATAAATACAATAGAGACGGTGTATACAAGAAGCTTGACTAATTAAATTATTATCAATTAAATTTTCAGCGTGTTTATATATCGTACACTCACACACTAATTCTGAAATTTGAAATCCGATAATAATTCAATATTACGGACCCAATGGAACTGGTTTCATCGAATTCCGAGATTGTGCCTCAGAAGGTTATTTTTAAATTCAATTTAAACGATTAAATTTCAAAACTGACCAATTCAATGTTAGATTCCATTTTAACACTTTTGTTATATTCAATATTATCGATATAGATTTATAAGCTTTCAAATTATATTTTTAACAGGCTTAAAATCTCAGGTTTCATATTTTATCCAATTCAAATTATTTAATTCAACAATCTAACTAACCTTTAAATACTTAAAATCAATTAAATATTCCGATTTTAAATGCTCGAAAATTCCGGGTCGTCCCAAAAAACATTTCAAAAATAATTTTATATATATGCCGCGGTGCCTGTATAAAATTTTCTATCCTATAGTCAAGTGATACGGATATTTATCATTTCAATCCGCAATTTAAAATAAAAATTTGCGGTTGTATATCATTTCAAGCCGCAATCCCGAATGAATGAAAATGCATAATAATTTGCAGTTTATACAATATAAAATATAGCATCCATTCATTCAAATATCCATAATCAACCATTTATTACAATCATCATCCAATTCAAACAAACATCAATATAGAGCATATGACATATAATAGGTAAAATGACAGTTATTAACTAATAGTTTATATGCAACAATAAATTTATTTAACTGTTTAACTATCAGTTTATATGCAAAATAAATAAATTTTAACTGTCAATTTATATGCAATAATAAAATTAATTAACAGTTATATTAAATAAATGCGATTTAACTAAGATGATGAATAAAATATGCAAAACGGTCATAAATAAATTTCTACTCATATCTCAAATAAATTTAACAAACATAAGAAATTTTAGAAGTTGTGAGTGGGTTAAAACACTCACCTTTAGGATTTAAATTGAATTAAAATCCAATTTAAACCAAAAAATTCAATAGCCTCAGAATCAGCCCAAACTAGCATCAAAATGTCATAAATCTCAATACGATCCTTCAAAAAAAAATCATGCGTAAATCGAACATTGTATGCGAAAGTTATTCAAGTTATAAGATGATCATTGCCATAATAAAGTGTATATATATAGTGATATTAAAATAAACAAAATAAATACCAAATTTCGCATTTTGGGATAAGGCGACTAGGGTACCTACTAACAAGGTGGTGGCAAGGATTAGGTGAGGTGGAGAGGCTTTCACGCAACTCAAAGCTTCAAGAAGGATTAAAAAAAAGTGTTGCAAGCAAGTGAGGGAGAAAATGAAATAGGGTCATGTTTACATAATGAAGTTCAGTGAGATTGAAAAATTGAAATGAGGCTAATGGAGGATGGAACCAATGAAATGAATGCTTCAGGTAGCAAAAATGAAAATTTATACATTTCAAACAAAGAGGTGGTAACGAATAAATATAAAGTAACAAATGGACCAGTTGTACTAAAACTTTAAGATCCAATTTCAAAACGTCTACTGCGCTAAATTAATTTCTATTAACCCTAATTATACACCTTATTAACACCCAATTAAATTTTAATAGCACACATTAAAAAAAATGTAACACTCCAATTAATGCCACTGCGGACCACCGCTGCACACAATAAAAGATGAACCGAGACTGGAAATTCAAATTTAAAAACGACGTTTTTCTCAGCGTGCAATCACGATTCAAAATATTAAATTTACTTTAAAATATAAGGTTAGCATTAAAATCGCTTCTATACTGCCTCTGATTGTTATAAAATGAATGTAAAATGTTGTTTCAAAATTCAAATTTTTCCTTTTATATGAAATTTTACTTATCTTTAAAATGAAACGTTCATTTTATTTTTCTCAAACTGTTCTTTTATTTTCATTAAAAATGCTCTTTCTATTTAACCCAAAAATGTACGTTTCTTATATTAATTGCCATAAATTTCAATTAACTTCTCTTTCCTTTTAGTTCAAAGATTCCTCATACGGATTAGATGTTGCAAATTCCACACTTTCAAAGCTTTAACTTCTATTCAATTGTTTATAGATTATACATTAAATCTTCCAAAATTTTCAATGAAATTAGCTTTCCATTTATTTTCAATACATTCTTCTTGTGGTATAATTATTTTGTTTCATATCTATTATTCAATTCACTATTCTTAAATAGATAAAAAATTTCATTGAATTTGCAAACTATCATAATATTCTTACATTCCATCTAACTTTCTATTAACGTAAAAATTAAGTCTTAAATTTCATTTATTTGGTTTTTAAATTCTTTTATTCACTCCATTATCACCAAGTAGATAAATTAGCATTGGTTAATGGTCTAATATATTGTTATTCTAAATTTTCAAATTAAACTCCATTAACGTAACATTTAACATTTTATTCCCATTAAATTGAAATAACCCAATTTCCAAAATTTAACTTCACATAAATAACCAATTCTTTATGTTTCTAAATCAATTACAATAGTTTAACAATTGAAAGTTAATTGAAAGTTGCTAAATTTATCGATTTTAGAAATTCCCTTTTATATTTCTTAATCATTTGCATAAGTTTAAACAAGTTTAGATGTACATTGGAAGTTGATAAATCTATCCATTTCAGTGTTAATTTCCAAATTTCATTAAACTTAGAAAATAGAAGTTAAAACTTCATTTATTATTAAATTCAATATTACACTGGATGAGATCAACATTTGACTCAAAATCTATTATACAAATATTCTTAGATTCCATTTTAAATTTCTATTAACATAACATTTAGATGTTTGATTTCATTAAATTTCAATTTATTGACCCACTTAAATTTTATTCCTTTCATTTAATATCAATTGTCTGTTCTATAAGTAAAAATTTACATTAGATTCATACTCATATAATGGCTTCAATTTCATCTAAATAAATATCTACAAAATCTTTAAATACTACATCCATTTAATTGCAATTAATCCCTTTGATATATACATTAACTAAAAGCAAATTCACATATCAATTTAGTGTCAATTATTCAAGTAAATACAGTGTTCAAATGTCAGCTGCAATTAATCCAATTGATTGCAAATTAATTCCGAATTTGATTTTTATTCGGTTACAACTTAATATTGAATCAATTTATTACTTAACCAACATAGTTAATATTATTTTATATTTCATTACATTTATATTTTCCAAATTTTATTTTGGTCTCATTTCTTTTTATCACATTTATTATCCTAATATGAATGGAATTTTACTTTGGTTACATCTTATTTGAATTCAAAATTCTTTACTTACTAATTTATTCCACATTAACTGCCACAATTTAGTGAATTAATTGAAATTGATTACAAATTAACTTAACAACCTAATAAAATAAGTAACGTACAATAAATATAGTCCTTAACTCTCAATTACACTTTTAGAGGTTCAATATTTACACCCGAACATTGTAATTACTTACATACACTGGTTTTACTCAATTAACATTTATTGCAACTATTCCAAAATTTATTCAATATTTATTAGTTCTCTTATATTCACGTTTATGAGTAAATTTGTAACGACCCTAGATTTTAATTTAATTTAAATTGATAATTAAATGAAATTTTGAATAAAAATTTATAAAATTGATTATAAAGGGCAGCGAGTTTCCCCGAGTTCAAATATATTCTATATAAATCATTTAAATTTTTAAATATTATATATATATATATATATATATATATATATATGTGAATGAATATATATATATGTATATGTATATTTGGATATATATGAGTCAATTTGAATTTATAAAATTTTGAGTGAATATATATATATATATATTTTGATTTGAATTTAAATCTTAGATGAATGATTTAATAAATATTTGGGTTATAAAATAAATTAAGAAAAATATATATATATAGTAACTCATAAATAAATTTTAACAACATGTTAAAATAGAAGTTATTCATACTATAAAGTAATAAGACAAAGAAGTGGAACAAAACGTATATATGAATTAACTTGCAAAAACAAACCATCTATATTTAAACATTAAAACAAAATGTGTGAGCAAATAAAATGAAGAAGCAAGACAAGAAACAAGTAAACATATAAATGAAGTATTCAAACAAAAGAAATAACATGCAAAGTAAAATAAAACACAAACATAAACAAAACAAAATATCTTTTAAAATATAAACTATTGAAATAAATATATAGAAAGATACAAAACAATTTGTATGTAAGATAAAATAAATACTCAAGATAAAAATAGAAATGTGTAGGCTTGCAAAAGAAAAGAAACAATATGCATTCAAATGTGATTTGAAATGTATTCATATGACAAGTGATAAAGACAAGTAAAATGATATTTTTAGTTAACAATAGAAATTTATTCATAATGCAAAGTATAGACAAGCATGTTAAAGCAAGTAATGCAGCATCAACCTGGGTAAGGCAAGGCAAATAGAAAGTAAGAAAAAAAAATACATAAACGAACTGTACAAGTTTATAAAACAAATATAAATAAAGTAAGTAAGGATGAAATAAAAAAAAAATACAAAGCTATGAACAAGGACAGGTAGGTAGGGGATGAAGTAAGGCAAAAAGCAATATGTATACAAGTATGTTAAAGCAAGATATCAGAGAGTTATCTTCAGCCATGCTTATTAAACAAAGAAAAAAAAGAAAAAAAAATCTGAAGGCAGTATAAAAATCAAAACAGTTTGGCAAATAGAAAAAAATACTGTAAAGCTTCAGTTACAACTAAAACCAGAATCAAGGCCTGGATGTAAGATTCATGGGCATCAAAACAAAAGTAGGATCACAGAAGCAAAACATGATTTAAACAAGATCAATACTGCAGGTTCAAAGCACAGAGTTGCCCTCTGTTCTTCAAGTTAATGTGAGTAAACTCCTACCTAAAACATACTCTATTTTGTTGTTTATTGATGCTGTGAGTAACATCACTCTTCTAAAACTTAAGTCTCTGAACTTGTTGCTTGTAAATATTTAGAAATATGTATATATGTGAATGGGGGGAGGAAATCTGAGTATGCCTGTAACACTTTGATACCTCTGTTTCTATTTCCTGTTAAAAATCCATATTTGCAAATAAATCTTTCTCTCTTAATCTAATAACTATTAGAATGTAAAATACAAAAAAAGATTGTTTGTTTGTTCAGAAATTAAGCTTTAAAATTTTATTTCAGATAAAACAATTTGTAAATAATCCTGTACATCAAAACATCTGAGCAAATCTTTATACAAGTCAAAATGCAAACCTCTCATTTCATGAATTCAGGTATGTAAATTTGATTCTCATACAAAAATATGATTTTTAAAGCAAATCTCATGATTTTTAGATCAAAGAATTAAGTGCAGTTTATTTTTGTTTGAAATTCGGGTTTGAATCAAATGCTGTTGATCGGAGGATGATCGGTGGTCGAAGCTTTGTGGGGAGGTAGAGGAGCCTAAGGGGCATCGGAGAAAAATAGGAGAGGGTCGGCAGTTGCACGTGGCAGCGGCGGTGGCGGGGTTTAGTTTCTAAACCTAGTTTTACCAAGGCTATGAAAAAGGATTCGTTCGACGTCCACAGGGCATCGAGTTGCACATGATCTTGGGGGGTGGTAAGGAAGAGGTTGGCGAAGCTGTGGCCAGAGGGACTGGTGATCTAGTGGTCGGAGTCTCGAGGGAATAGCGTTGCCAGGTTTCGAGAGGAAGTTGTTCTCGAGTTTCCAGGCTGCGAGTTTCTCTCGAATTCGAATTCGAGATTTAGGCGAAGTTTAGGTGGTGGCAAATCGATCTGGTAGTGATGGTCGACGTGTTCGACCACCGGGTGATGCCGGAACATCGCCAGAGGCGATGTGCACGTGTACGTGCACGAGACGGCTGGTAGTTAGGGGTTGCTGTATTGATTTGGAGAAGAAGCAACGCGACTCGAAGTCGTACACGAGAAAATCAAGCTCGAGCTCGAAGTTGAACTCGAGTTGTTTTGGCATGATACCGGGTCAATTTTTAACACTTAAACAAGAATTTGAAAATTTAGAAGTGACGCAGCGGATTAATCGAACAAAACTTCAATCAATGAAATGTAGCAATCGGTGAGTTGAAGATACCAAAATGCCCAAGTTCGTTGATCCAAAGATACCGAACTCTAGCTATCTCAAACACGTTGATAGCGCACTATACCGTGTTCTAAGATCTACGATTCTTCGCACGTTGATCTAGCGCACTAGATTCCGTGAATCGGCTTCAACAAACGTGGATTCGAGCGCACTCGAATGACGTAAGTGGAGATATGAGATTACACTCAACTACCAATTGGAGAAGAAAGCACAAAGCAATCAACAAGAAATTTTATTTCAAAATCCACCTCCAAAAATTACAACACACGGCTATTTATAGAGTTTCTGACCCAGATCCTTAAGTCGGCGAGCGACTTACGACCTAACTAAGTCGGTACCGACTTATACAATGGCGACTCAAGCTCTTTACAATACAGCCCAATGTAAACGACTCAAAACCTGGCCGACTTAACAAGTACGACCTAACATACAACATACAACTCAACGTGACCGACTTAAGCTATTACCGACTCAACATATTACAACACCACACCTTCGACCGACTCATCTTCATGCCGACCTACGACTCACGACTCATCTTGGTTAAGTCGGCACATCATAACTCGGGACTCTTTAGGTCGCAGATGACCTAAAGTGGCTTCATTAACTCGCAGCTTCTCCTTCTTAGGTCGGGGTCGACCTAAAATATGCTCTTGTTCCTGTAACCCGTTGTCTCTTATCTCGTTAAGTCGTAAACGACTTAGAGTGTCACAGTTAGGTCGGAAGCGACTCATGCTTCTCTTGAGTCGTGGACGACTCAAGCCCGATGCCTCGTTAACTCGGCCTACCTTCCCCTTTGGCTTGTTAACTCGGGGCCCTCCTTCCTTAGCTCGGAAATGACTCAAGCCTTCGCTGAGTCGTGGCCAACTCATCAAACTACACCATAGACTCGTGTTTTCAGGAATTAAAGATTGCACGATTTCTTCTCTGGCCTTAGCTGCATCATCCTCCCCTGGTTGAGAAAAATTCGTCCTCGAATTTGTACATTCTTTCTCATCAAAATGTTCATCTCCATAATATGGCACAAGATGCTTAATATTGAATACATCAGAAGTGTAAATATCCTCCGGCAGCTTCAACTTATAAGCATTGTTATTAATTCGTTTCACAATTTCGACAGGACCAATTTTCCTGGCTTTCAACTTATTATAAGCACCCACTGGAAAACGTTCTTTGGTCAATACAGCATAAACCAAATCACCTTCGTTAAATTCAACATTTCGTCGCTTCAAATCTGCAGTCTCCTTATATTTCTCATTCGACTTCTCCAATCGTTCCTGAACGATTTTATGACATTCAGTCAGCTCATCAACAAAATCAACAGCTCGTTTAACTGTTCCCTTCAACTGTGGTACTACTGCCAAATCCAACGGTCCCCTGGGTAAATTTGAATAAATAATCTGAAATGGACTGAATCCCGTGCTACGATTCACTACATGATTATGTGCAAATTCAGCTTGGCATAACTTCATGTCCCAACTTCTCAAGTTATCCTGTACAAGACAACGCCACAAATTTCCCAATGACCTGTTAACAACTTCTGTCTGTCCATCAGTTTGTGGATGATAAGCACTACTAAATTTCAGTTTCGTTCCCACCATCTTCCACAAACTCAACCAAAAGTGACTCAGAAAACGAGTATCTCGATCAGACACAATAGATTCTGGTAAACCATGAAGTTGATAAATCTCCTTGAAAAATAATTGTGCTACTCGAACTGCATCCGCTGTCTTCTTGCAAGCAACAAAATGTGCCATCTTCGAAAATCTGTCCACCACAACAAATATCGAATCATTTCCCCTTTGAGTCCTAGGCAAACCCAAAACGAAATCCATGCTAATATCAACCCATGGTTTAGACGGTACAGGCAATGGCATATACAACCCTGCATTTGTCGCTGTTCCCTTTGAAACCTGGCAAATATGGCATCTCTCCACAAACCTTTCAACCTCTTTTGTCATCGACGGCCAAAAGTAAGACTGTGAAATCAATTTCAAAGTTCGATCACGGCCCACATGCCCTTCCTCGTGCAACTCCTTAATAATTTTCAATCTTAAACTACAATCTGGAATGCATAATTGATTTCCTTTGAACAAGAATCCATCAACCAACATAAATTCATCGGTACTCCCATCCTTCACTTTCTCAACATATTTCACAAAGTAAGGATCTTCTTCAATCATCTCTGGCACCATTTCAAACCCCGTCACTTCAACTTTCATTGTCGTTAATAAATGACTCCTCCTACTCAAAGCATCAGCTACCCGATTTGTCACCCCTGATTTGTGTTTAACGACAAAAGTAAACTGCTGTAAATAAGCAATCCATGATGCATGTCTTGCTGAAATCTTATCCTGCCCCTGTAAATGCTTCAAAGCTTCATGATCAGTGTAAAGAACAAATTCCTTCTGAAATAGATAATGTCTCCAATGCTTAACAGCTTGTACAACAGCATAAAATTCAACGTCATATGTGTTGTATCTCATCTTCGCCCCTGACAACTTTTCACTGAAATAAGCAACTGGCTTCCCATTCTGACTCAGAACTCCTCCAATACCAACCTTCGAAGCATCAATATGCAATTCAAACAATAACTGAAAATTAGGTAGAACAAGAATTGGTGCAGACGTCAACAATTCCTTGATCTTTTCAAAAGCAACCCCCGCTTCTTCTGACCATACAAATTGTTTCCCTTTCATGCAATCAGTAACTGGAGCCATCACGCTACTGAAGTGTGGAATGAATCTTCGGTAGAATGATGCTAGCCCATGAAAACTTCTCACTTCTGTAATTGTCTTTGGCTGTGGCCAACTCCTGACTGCTTCAACTTTACTTTGGTCAACTTGAATACCTTCTCCTGAAACAACATACCCAAGAAATAAAACAGTATGCGTCATAAACACACATTTCTTCGTTGCAGCATAAAATTGTTCCTTACGAAGAATGATCAACACTTCCCTCAAATGTAGAACATGCTCCTTCATACTCCTGCTGTAAATCAGAATATCATCGAAATAAACCACAACGAACTTCCCAATGAATGGTCTAAAGATTTGATTCATCACCCGCATGAATGTACTAGGTGCATTCGACAAACCAAATGGCATAACCAACCATTCGTATAACCCCTCTCTTGTCTTGAAAGCTGTCTTCCATTCGTCTCCAGGTCTGATTCGAATTTGATGATAACCACTCTTCAAATCAATCTTCGAAAATATAGTTGCCCCACTCAACTGATCCAGTAAGTCATCCAACCTTGGCATAGGAAATCTATAACGAACAGTAATCTTGTTCAAAGCTCGACTATCTGTACACATTCTCCATGTTCCGTTCTTCTTTGGTACTAATAATGCTGGCACGGCACAAGGACTCAAGCTTTCCTGAACACGTCCCTGTTCCAACAACTCTTCCACCTGCCTTCGTAACTCTTCATGTTCCTTCGGACTCATTCGGTAATGTGGTCGATGTGGTAACACTGCTCCCGGAACAAGATCAATTTGATGCTGAATGTCTCTAAGTGGCGGTAACTCCTTAGGCAACTCCTCTGGAAAGACATCTTCGAATTCTTTCAAAATTGGTTTTGCTTCATCTGGAATCTCAACTTCTTCACTACTCTCTCTCCCCATCAACAAAAATACTTCAGGCTCCTCTTCAACTTCCTTAACAAACTCTTTCAACGTCAACAGAGTTTTTAATTCCTCAATCTCCTCTAGCTTGCTCTCCTTCTGCTATTGCTTCTTAGGAACCAAAGTGATTTTCGTACCCTCGAACATGAAACTGTAACTATTGGCACGACCGTCATGTTGAACTGCTCTATCAAACTGCCATGGTCTGCCCAACAACAAGTGACAAACATTCATGTCCACTACATCACACCAAATTTCATCTTTGTACTTCTTCCCAATAGAAAAATTAACACAAGCTCTTCGACACACTTTCACTTCACCACCCTTCCTTAACCATGCTAGCTTGTACGGTTTAGGATGTTTCTCAGTCTTCAAGTTCAACTTCCTCACTGCTTCTGTAGAAATAATATTATCACAACTTCCCGCATCAATAACGAACTTGCAAACTTTCCCCAGAATAGTGCATGTCGACTGAAAAATATTGCTTCTCAACCAACTACAATCCTCCTCTTGCTTTGGTGTAAGACATGACCTCCTCATCATAAGATTACAACCTTCATCTCCAAACAATTCTTCTTCCTCCTCAACATAATGTGTATTGGTACATTCTGCCTCCTCACCATCATCCTCCTCAACTTCTGCAACCATGGTTCTCTTCTTCGGCTTCGGACATTCGTTGCTTTTGTGACCCAACTCCTGACAATTATAACACTTGAACCCACTGCTAACCTTCGCCTTCTCAGCCTCCTTCACCACTGGTTTTGAAACAGGTTTAGAAACATTAGAACTTCCACCAACACCCCTTGCTTGATTATTGGAATTAGTAAACACACCACCTCCACGTCTTCCTTGTTTCTCCCAAGCTAACGCTTTCTGATGTGCTTCTGCAACGGATCTAGGATCAAACATATTAACCATATCCTGGATCTGCATTCTCAATCCCCCAATGAATCTAGCAGTTAGCTGTTCTTCCGTTTCCATAATATCATTCCTGGCAATGAGTTGGTAAAACTCATCAGCATAATCACTAACAGACTTTGTCCCTTGCCTCAGATTCTGCAACCTTTGGTACATAAGTGATTGGTAATTATAAGGTAAGAAAGTAGATCTCATCAACTTCTTCATCTTATCCCATGATTCTATCTTCGACTTTCCCATTCTCTCCCTAGTAAGTTTAGTTTGTTGCCACCATGCCAAAGCTCTCCCCCTCAACCTAGTAGCAACCAACTTCACCCTTCTATGCTCAGGAACCTCCTTGAAATCAAAGATCTCTTCAACATTAGAAATCCAATCGAGAAATTCTTCTGCAATCATTCCGCCTTTAAACTCCGGAATCTCCATTTTCATACCCGATTCCCATCGACGATCATCTTCAACATCCCGATAAGAATTTCGAACTTGGTCTCGATCTCGATAATGAATACTAGCTCTATCACCTTCTTCAACAAAATCAAAGGTACGCCTACATCGATCTCGACCATTATTATCTCTTCGCTCATGCATGCTTCTTTGACTATGTCTCTCTTCATCTCTATATGCTTCATGTTCAAATTCACGTCGACTTCTTCCCTCTTCATGTGCATAGTCATGATGATCTCTTCGTGATGAAATTGACGTTTCTCTTCTATCTCTACAAGAATGTGGTGATACCCTCCTCGCTTCCGTAACCGATGGCGAAACTCGGTTTCCTCCATGGTTCGAGTTTGGTGATCTCCTCCTTTGATTCAAATCAATCATCAATTTCTCCAATTTACCAATGCCTTCATCAAACTTCTCATTAATACGTTGTTCCATAAGCTCGGCTTCTTCTCGACGATACAAAGCTTCAACGTTTTGATGACGATTAGCTCTCCTTGGTGGCATGATTGAAAACTTCACAAACTTCTACAATTCAAACACAAAATTCAAAGCTTCACCAATGCAACAAAAACTTCAAGTTACGCTCAACAATTTTTCTCGGCCTCCACTTGTCTCGGCAATATGAAACGGCTCAAGTGAGGTCGGCTCCAATTCAAGCACAAGGCACGGTTCAACACTTCTTTAGTTTGACACAAGCTTCTAATGATCCTCCCTAGGCTCGGCTACTTCACAAGTATACACGGCCCAACTCAAACACTTCAACAAACTACAAATTCAAACTCCTCGATCCAAAATGAAATGGATCAAACACTCCAAACTTGATGCAACTTCAATATGAACACGATGAACAACTTCAAACTTCAAAACTTCAAAAACTTCAAAAACTTGGCTCCAAGAATCAACTTAGCTATGATTGGCTAAGTATGGCTCTGATACCAATAATGACGCAGCGGATTAATCGAACAAAACTTCAATCAATGAAATGTAGCAATCGGTGAGTTGAAGATACCAAAATGCCCAAGTTCGTTGATCCAAAGATACCGAACTCTAGCTATCTCAAACACGTTGATAGCGCACTATACCGTGTTCTAAGATCTACGATTCTTCGCACGTTGATCTAGCGCACTAGATTCCGTGAATCGGCTTCAACAAACGTGGTTTCGAGCGCACTCGAATGACGTAAGTGGAGATAGGAGATTACACTCAACTACCAATTGGAGAAGAAAGCACAAAGCAATCAACAAGAAATTTTATTTCAAAATCCACCTCCAAAAATTACAACACACGGCTATTTATAGAGTTTCTGACCCAGATCCTTAAGTCGGCGAGCGACTTACGACCTAACTAAGTCGGTACCGACTTATACAATGGCGACTCAAGCTCTTTACAATACAGCCCAATGTAAACGACTCAAAACCTGGCCGACTTAACAAGTACGACCTAACATACAACATACAACTCAACGTGACCGACTTAAGCTATTACCGACTCAACATATTGCAACACCACACCTTCGACCGACTCATCTTCATGCCGACCTACGACTCACGACTCATCTTGGTTAAGTCGGCACATCATAACTCGGGACTCTTTAGGTCGCAGATGACCTAAAGTGGCTTCATTAACTCGCAGCTTCTCCTTCTTAGGTCGGGGTCGACCTAAAATATGCTCTTGTTCCTGTAACCCGTTGTCTCTTATCTCGTTAAGTCGTAAACGACTTAGAGTGTCACAGTTAGGTCGGAAGCGACTCATGCTTCTCTTGAGTCGTGGACGACTCAAGCCCGATGCCTCGTTAACTCGGCCTACCTTCCCCTTTGGCTTGTTAACTCGGGGCCCTCCTTCCTTAGCTCGGAAATGACTCAAGCCTTCGCTGAGTCGTGGCCAACTCATCAAACTACACCATAGACTCGTGTTTTCAGGAATTAAAGATTGCACGATTTCTTCTCTGGCCTTAGCTGCATCAAGAAGGCTCGGGTAAGTTTGGGGAAAAACTCGAAGCACTCAGGCATTTTCCTCGGGTTTGACTCGGGTGGTATAAAAACAGCTTGCAAAATTTTAAAACAAAATTCAAGTTTTGAACAAATTTTAACTCATTCTTTTAAATAATTGTTTTATTTAAGTATGGGATTAGTTTAAGGTTTAAAAGTAAATTATTTTAATTTAATTAAGTTTTACTTAGAGATTTAATTAAAAGGATTAATTAATTAAAGATTTAATTTATGTGATTGGATAAATTAATGTGATTAATTAAAGATTTATTATTTAATAATTTAAAGGTTAATTAAGTACTGATTACAGATTTATTTATTTGTTAAGAGTTAATTTAAATGTTAATGAATAATTAATATTATGTAATCATTTTAGAAAGAAATTAAGAATAATTTCATTTTAATTGTAATTAGAGTTTGAATAAATTTATGAGTAAGTGATAAACAAATCGTAATTAACTACTTAAATTAATTAATGCATAATTAATAGTTAAATAGTTAAGGAATTTAATTAAGAATTTATAATTGGTTAACTAAGTAGTTAATGGTAAATAAATGGGTAGTTAAGTTATTGATTAATAATTGAAGTTATTAATTAATGACTAAAGTGTTTGATAAATAAATTTATATCAAATGATTAGTAATTAATAAATCAGGATTGGATAATTAAATTCATAAGAGATAAATTGAATTGATTAGGATTAAACGATTAATTAACCCTGCTTATGAATGATTGTATTGAATGAGTTGCCTTGAATTGATTGTCATATATGATCTATGATACTTTGTGATATATACTGATTTATGTATGACCTGTAATGTAGTTTATTTATCTGGGATAAATGTAATTCATTATCTGTAATTTATATATCTGTGATCTGTGAAATAAGGATAAGCGTTATAGTTTATATCGCTTATCAATTATATTTCTATATTTTGAACTGTGATGATTGAATGATGTGGCACTATTGAGTTAAACCCCTGGACCACACCATACACACACAAATATGGATTTCACGAGGAAATCGATTAAGTCGCAGATTTTTGAAATAGTTAAATTTGAATTTTTAAATTCAAATGTTTTGGAAATGGAATCGGAATAAATGTGAAAAACTTTTGGGATGGAATTTCAAAATAGAATTTATTATTTTTAAATTACTTGATTAAGTTTTGGAATTTAAATAAGTTGGTTTAAATTTAAATTCAATACATGAAATTGAATTCTGTAATTTGAAATTAGGGATTAATGATATTATACTAGTCATTATGAGTTAAACCATTTTTATAGTATTATTTTTGGGAATTTGAATTTAACTCAAGGATTTCAACTCGTATAAATGAATCAGATTTCCAAAATGAAAACTGTTGTTTTCAAATGATAAACACTTTTAGATAAGAACTGAGATTCCAGTTAATTAGGGGAATTTCAAGATTGAATAGAGAGATGATTTTCCTAAGTTATGAATGAATTCTTTTTGAAAGCTATGAATTAAATCTGTTTATTTTTAACAGATTTAAATTGATGATTTGTTTAAATCAAATTGAAATGAAATTGTTTTGAAGGCTATAAGTTAAATCTTTGATTTAAAGATTTAACGAGTTAATCAATTGAAATGAAAATTGACTTGGAAAATATGTGAATGAATCTTTTGTTTAAAGGATTTAAATGTGAAAATTGTTTAAACCGTTAAAGGTTGTGAAAATGAATCTTTTTGTTTAAAGATTGAAAATGGTAATTTGTTAAACCATTTGAAAGAAAGTTTGAATTATTAAGTTGTGACTTAATTGAAATCCCATATCCATATGTTTGAAAATATTTTCGCTCACTATTCGGTTTAACCGGGAAAGGACCTTTGTGTCGTATAACCCATTCCGAATATGTGATACGTCGTTATGGATAGCATTTGAAGACCGGTGATGAAGACCGGGTATTTGTGAAAGCGATAGGATGACCTATCGATTGTCTCTGCACTGGGTCGCTCCTGGTATAGAAACTCCCTAAGTGATGGGAAAATCCGATCGGGATTGTGAATATCCGGGTTGCAAGGACTTCTTTGTAAGTGCCTTCGGTTCTGTTCGATCCCGGAACAGACTTGTATGGATTGTATGTCTGACATTACAAATTGAGATATAAAGCCGATTTCTTTCAAACATATTTCTGTTGGTGGCGAAGAATTTATTCTTTAGCTTAACACCCTTCTCTGAGACGTACGAGCTCAGAGGTTATATAGTTGAAGTTATCAGCGATATATTCCCAATTTGGTAATGTGACATGCTGAGTGTTGCTGAAATGATCATTGTGTTGATTATTGTGATAGGATCGTTTATTTGATCGTCTATCTTGGTGATCATTGTGTTGATCATTTTTTGACCCAAAGCATGGCTTTTGTATAAAGTATGTTTTTGTGGACGTGACTTCGTCGAACCTCACACCCCGGAAATGGTCAAAACAGGAAAGATGCGGCAAGGTTATAAGGGGTAGCACCCTTTAGGGTATGTACATTTCCTTCTGGATAGAGGTGATATCATGGTATGGAGCCCAGATATTTAACCTATGTGGTTACTACGAATTTATTACTTTGTGGTTGTGGGTTTTCGGGATCACGTGAGAAAGGTCGTTTACGATCGGGGAATGGCGTGCTCGTGTCAGTAGTTACCCAGTTAGGGGTAACTCGGCCTTGTGTTGGCAGAGTTCCGGTTTGGTTCTCGGGGATGTCTTTCCAGAGGCATTCTCATGTGGCAATGGGAAGTTCCTTGGCCTGACCATTTGTTGGAAATCCAAAGAAACAATACAAAACTTGTACGGTATTAGTTGTAGAACCTATCATTCACTTATGGTGTCGCAACACTGTTTGGATGGTAGCTATAGTAGGCATACGATAATGGTCGTATGTTGGCTAAGATTTATATTCTACTTTCGAAATGAATTTTTACTACACTATGCACTAGTAATAATATCAAATGTTCTTTTAATGCGTATCAAGCATCTTTGACTATCATAAGGAGAAATCTCCTCCGATTCTGCGTTTGCATTGTGTGTGTGTGCGGGAGGCCTTATGGTAGTCTCATTTTTAAAAAGCATTGCTAATTGACTTTGAAAATCTTTTGTTGAATGTTTTAAGAGATAAACTATTTTTGTTGCTCACACCAGTCCCACGACTGATCCGGAGTTTATTGTTTCTTTCCTAAACTCTGGGTGCTCATTATTTTCTACACGAGCAGTCTAGAGTTGGGTTTTACAGATAGTTAGATATAGTGGATTATCTGGAGTTAGTTCAGTCTTTGGATCGCACCAGTCTTGCTGAGCTTGGTGATATGTTATTGGGGGTTCAAGCTTCTGCTGGATTGATTCTTGGAAATGGAGTTGCAGTTATTTTCGGAGTTCTTCCTTGAAGACTATCTTAGAGTTATTTGTTCCGCTGTTAAATATTATCTATTTTCTTTCCGCTGCTGTTTTATTGTATCATATCTCTGATGTATATTGATATCTATTGGATCATCTGTTGTATCAGATATTGTATCAAAGCTGTATATCAATGTATTATTCTTTTATTCCGCTGTGTTAATTACTTAATGATTGTTATAAGCTCCGGCGAATCGGATTTGAACGGTCGAATCTATGACATTCGAGTACGATTTGAAGTATGGATGTCGATTTTTGAGCGGGCAAAATCTGAAGCCGTCACATTTGGTATCAGAGCTAAGGGTTGAACTTTAGCTCAGGTGTGTAACACTTTAAGTAGCTCATTAGAGATAGGGTGAAGTAAATCCTAGAATGAGTAATCCTTAAGATATCCGTTTGAATGCCTCAGTAAATTCTCTTACTATCCACTGATAGTAAGTATGAGCGCAAGAAGAGAACGAGATAGAGGACAGGGAAATAAGACTATAATTGGTCAATACTCTGTAACAGAAGTGGAAACAACTTTCTTATCAATTTCTTTAATTCGTTTCTAAATTCTTTTGATTTCTTCGTACCAGCTACAAGAAAGAAGTTTCGATGTAATGGCAGCCCTATGAATCGTTGTGGGAAATCTTTACTTCGTATCTTCATCGATTTCTTATCAGTTTTTCGTTTTAAACTTTAATGAAGTTGAAATTTAGAATTAAAATTTTGAATAAATTAGAAATTTTAATTGAATTAAATTGATTAATAGAATATGAAGAATGATTAGAATTGTATCGATAAAATGATTTTGTTTAAAACAAAAAATGGAAATTCTATTATAATTTCTTGTATCCGTTGTTGATATTCTGATTTGGTGAGCAAATGCAGAATTGATATCCAGTTTGATTTGAAAAGATATTTCTTCTATCTTTCGTCTATCTCTGTGTTGTTTTCGTGCCTGCGAATTTCGAGGACGAAATTCTTTTAAGTGGGGAAGTTTGTAACGACCCTAGATTTTAATTTAATTTAAATTGATAATTAAATGAAATTTTGAATAAAAATTTATAAAATTGATTATAAAGGGTAGCGAGTTTCCCCGAGTTCAAATATATTCTATATAAATCATTTAAATTTTTAAATATTATATATATATATGTATATATGTGAATGAATATATATATGTATATGTATATTTGGATATATATGAGTCAATTTGAAATTATAAAATTTTGAGTGAATATATATATATATATTTTGATTTGAATTTAAATCTTAGATGAATGATTTAATAAATATTTGGGTTATAAAATAAATTAAGAAAATATATATATAGTAACTCATAAATAAATTTTAACAACATGTTAAAACAGAAGTTATTCATACTATAAAGTAATAAGACAAAGCAGTGGAACAAAACGTATACATGAATTAACTTGCAAAAACAAACCATCTATATTTAAACATTAAAACAAAATGTGTGAGCAAATAAAATGAAGAAGCAAGACAAGAAACAAGTAAACATATAAATGAAGTATTCAAACAAAAGAAATAACATGCAAAGTAAAATAAAACACAAACATAAACAAAACAAAATATCTTTTAAAATATAAACTATTGAAATAAATATATAGAAAGATACAAAACAATTTGTATGTAAGATAAAATAAATACTCAAGATAAAAATAGAAATGTGTAGGCTTGCAAAAGAAAAGAAACAATATGCATTCAAATGTGATTTGAAATGTATTCATATGACAAGTGATAAAGACAAGTAAAATGATATTTTTAGTTAACAATAGAAATTTATTCATAATGCAAAGTATAGACAAGCATGTTAAAGCAAGTAATGCAGCATCAACCTGGGTAAGGCAAGGCAAATAGAAAGTAAGAAAAAAAAAATACATAAACGAACTGTACAAGTTTATAAAACAAATATAAATAAAGTAAGTAAGGCTGAAATAAAAAAAAAATACAAAGCTATGAACAAGGACAGGTAGGTAGGGGATGAAGTAAGGCAAAAAGCAATATGTATACAAGTATGTTAAAGCAAGATATCAGAGAGTTATCTTCAGCCATGCTTATTAAACAAAGAAAAAGAAAGAAAAAAAATCTGAAGGCAGTATAAAAATCAAAACAGTTTGGCAAATAGAAAAAAATACTGTAAAGCTTCAGTTACAACTAAAACCAGAATCAAGGCCTGGATGTAAGATTCATGGGCATCAAAACAAAAGTAGGATCACAGAAGCAAAACATGATTTAAACAAGATCAATACTGCAGGTTCAAAGCACAGAGTTGCCCTCTATTCTTCAAGTTAATGTGAGTAAACTCCTACCTAAAACATACTCTATTTTGTTGTTTATTGATGCTGTGAGTAACATCACTCTTCTAAAACTTAAGTCTCTGAACTTGTTGCTTGTAAATATTTAGAAATATGTGTATATGTGAATGGGGGGAGGAAATCTGAGTATGCCTGTAACACTTTGATACCTCTGTTTCTATTTCCTGTTAAAAATCCATATTTGCAAATAAATCTATCTCTCTTAATCTAATAACTATTAGAATGTAAAATACAAACAAAGATTGTTTGTTTGTTCAGAAATTAAGCTTTAAAATTTTATTTCAGATAAAACAATTTGTAAATAATCCTGTACATCAAAACATCTGAGCAAATCTTTATACAAGTCAAAATGCAAACCTCTCATTTCATGAATTCAGGTATGTAAATTTAATTCTCATACAAAAATATGATTTTTAAAGCAAATCTCATGATTTTTAGATCAAAGAATTAAGTGTAGTTTATTTTTGTTTGAAATTCGGGTTTGAATCAAATGCTGTTGATCGGAGGATGATCGGTGGTCGAAGCTTTGTGGGGAGGTAGAGGAGCCTACGGGGCATCGGAGAAAAATAGGAGAGGGTCGGCAGTTGCACGTGGCAGCGGCGGTGGCGGGGTTTAGTTTCTAAACCTAGTTTTACCAAGGCTATGAAAAAGGATTCGTTCGACGTCCACAGGGCATCGAGTTGCACATGATCTTGGGGGGTGGTAAGGAAGAGGTTGGCGAAGCTGTGGCCAGAGGGACTGGTGATCTAGTGGTCGGAGTCTCGAGGGAATGGCGTTGCCAGGTTTCGAGAGGAAGTTGTTCTCGAGTTTCCAGGCTGCGAGTTTCTCTCGAATTCGAATTCGAGATTTAGGCGAAGTTTAGGTGGTGGCAAATCGATCTGGTAGTGATGGTCGACGTGTTCGACCACTGGGTGATGCCGGAACATCGCCAGAGGCGATGTGCACGTGTACGTGCACGAGACGGCTGGTAGTTAGGGGTTGCTGTATTTATTTGGGGAAGAAGCAACGCGACTCGAAGTCGTACACGAGAAAATCAAGCTCGAGCTCGAAGTTGAACTCGAGTTGTTTTGGCATGATACCGGGTCAATTTTTAACACTTAAACAAGAATTTGAAAATTTAGAAGGCTCGGGTAAGTTTGGGGAAAAACTCGAAGCACTCAGGCATTTTCCTCGGGTTTGACTCGGGTGGTATAAAAACAGCTTGCAAAATTTTAAAACAAAATTCAAGTTTTGAACAAATTTTAACTCATTCTTTTAAATAATTGTTTTATTTAAGTATGGGATTAGTTTAAGGTTTAAAAGTAAATTATTTTAATTTAATTAAGTTTTACTTAAAGATTTAATTAAAAGGATTAATTAATTAAAGATTTAATTTATGTGATTGGATAAATTAATGTGATTAATTAAAGATTTATTATTTAATAATTTAAAGGTTAATTAAGTACTGATTACAGATTTATTTATTTGTTAAGAGTTAATTTAAATGTTAATGAATAATTAATATTATGTAATCATTTTAGAAAGAAATTAAGAATAATTTCATTTTAATTGTAATTAGAGTTTGAATAAATTTATGAGTAAGTGATAAACAAATCGCAATTAACTACTTAAATTAATTAATGCATAATTAATAGTTAATTAGTTAAGGAATTTAATTAAGAATTTATAATTGGTTAACTAAGTAGTTAATGGTAAATAAATGGGTAGTTAAGTTATTGATTAATAATTGAAGTTATTAATTAATGACTAAAGTGTTTGATAAATAAATTTATATCAAATGATTAGTAATTAATAAATCAGGATTGGATAATTAAATTCATAAGAGATAAATTGAATTGATTAGGATTAAACGATTAATTAACCCTGCTTATGAATGATTGTATTGAATGAGTTGCCTTGAATTGATTGTCATATATGATCTATGATACTTTGTGATATATACTGATTTATGTATGACCTGTAATGTAGTTTATTTATCTGGGATAAATGTAATTCATTATCTGTAATTTATATATCTGTGATCTGTGAAATAAGGATAAGCGTTATAGTTTATATCGCTTATCAATTATATTTCAATATTTCGAACTGTGATGATTGAATGATGTGGCACTATTGAGTTAAACCCCTGGACCACACCATACACACACAAATATGGATTTCACGAGGAAATCGATTAAGTCGCAGATTTTTGAAATAGTTAAATTTGAATTTTTAAATTCAAATGTTTTGGAAATGGAATCGGAATAAATGTGAAAAACTTTTGGGATGGAATTTCAAAATAGAATTTATTATTTTTAAATTACTTGATTAAGTTTTGGAATTTAAATAAGTTAGTTTAAATTTAAATTCAATACTTGAAATTGAATTCTGTAATTTGAAATTAGGGATTAATGATATTATACTAGTCATTATGAGTTAAACCATTTTTAAAGTATTATTTTTGGGAATTTGAATTTAACTCAAGGATTTCAACTCGTATAAATGAATCAGATTTCCAAAATGAAAACTGTTGTTATCAAATGATAAACACTTTTAGATAATAACTAAGATTCCAGTTAATTAGGGGAATTTCAAGATTGAATAGAGAGATGATTTTCCTAAGTTATGAATGAATTCTTTTTGAAAGCTATGAATTAAATCTGTTTATTTTTAACAGATTTAAATTGATGATTTGTTTAAATCAAATTGAAATGAAATTGTTTTGAAGGCTATAAGTTAAATCTTTGATTTAAAGATTTAACGAGCTAATCAATTGAAATGAAAATTGACTTGGAAAATATGTGAATGAATCTTTTGTTTAAAAGATTTAAATGTGAAAATTGTTTAAACCGTTAAAGGTTGTGAAAATGAATCTTTTTGTTTAAAGATTGAAAATGGTAATTTGTTAAACCATTTGAAAGAAAGTTTGAATTATTAAGTTGTGACTTAATTGAAATCCCATATCCATACGTTTGAAAATATTTTCGCTCACTATTCGGTTTAACCGGGAAAGGACCTTTGTGTCGTATAACCCATTCCGAATATGTGATACGTCGTTATGGATAGCATTTGAAGACCGGTGATGAAGACCGGGTATTTGTGAAAGCGATAGGATGACCTATCGATTGTCTCTGCACTGGGTCGCTCCTGGTATCGAAACTCCCTAAGTGATGGGAAAATCCGATCGGGATTGTGAATATCCGGGTTGCAAGGACTTCTTTGTAAGTGCCTTCGGTTCTGTTCGATCCCGGAACAGACTTGTATGGATTGTATGTCTGACATTACAAATTGAGATATAAAGCCGATTTCTTTCAAATATATTTCTGTTGGTGGCGAAGAATTTATTCTTTACCTTAACACCCTTCTCTGAGACGTACGAGCTCAGAGGTTATATAGTTGAAGTTATCAGCGATATATTCCCAATTTGGTAATGTGACATGCTGAGTGTTGCTGAAATGATCATTGTGTTGATTATTGTGATAGGATCGTTTATTTGATCGTCTATCTTGGTGATCATTGTGTTGATCATTTGTTGACCCAAAGCATGGCTTTTGTATAAAGTATGTTTTTGTGGACGTGACTTCGTCGAACCTCACACCCCGGAAATGGTCAAAACAGGAAAGATGCGGCAAGGTTATGAGGGGTAGCACCCTTTAGGGTATGTACATTTCCTTCTGGATAGAGGTGATATCATGGTATGGAGCCCAGATATTTAACCTATGTGGTTACTACGAATTTATTACTTTGTGGTTGTGGGTTTTCGGGATCCCGTGAGAAAGGTCGTTTACGATCGGGGAATGGCGTGCTCGTGTCAGTAGTTACCCAGTTAGGGGTAACCCGGCCTTGTGTTGGCAGAGTTCCCGTTTGGTTCTCGGGGATGTCTTTCCAGAGGCATTCTCATGTGGCAATGGGAAGTTCCTTGGCCTGACCATTTGTTGGAAATCCAAAGAAACAATACGAAACTTGTACGGTATTAGTTGTAGAACCTATCATTCACTTATGGTGTCGCAACACTATTTGGATGGTAGCTATAGTAGGCATACGATAATGGTCGTATGTTGGCTAAGATTTATATTCTACTTTCGAAATGAATTTTTACTACACTATGCACTAGTAATAATATCAAATGTTCTTTTAATGCGTATCAAGCATCTTTGACTATCATAAGGAGAAATCTCCTCCGATTCTACGTTTGCATTGTGTGTGTGTGCGGGAGGCCTTATGGTAGTCTCATTTTTAAAAAGCATTGCGAATTGACTTTGAAAATCTTTTGTTGAATGTTTTAAGAGATAAACTGTTTTTGTTGCTCACACCAGTCCCACGACTGATCCGGAGTTTATTGTTTCTTTCCTAAACTCTGGGTGCTCATTATTTTCTACACGAGCAGTCTAGAGTTGGGTTTTACAGATAGTTAGATATAGTGGATTATCTGGAGTTAGTTCAGTCTTTGGATCGCACCAGTCTTGCTGAGCTTGGTGATATGTTATTGGGGGTTCAAGCTTCTGCTGGATCGATTCTTGGAAATGGAGTTGCGGTTATTTTCGGAGTTCTTCCTTGAAGACTATCTTAGAGTTATTTGTTCCGCTGTTAAATATTATCTATTTTCTTTCCGCTGCTGTTTTATTGTATCATATCTCTGATGTATATTGATATCTATTGGATCATCTGTTGTATCAGATATTGTATCAAAGCTGTATATCAATGTATTATTCTTTTATTCCGCTGTGTTAATTACTTAATGATTGTTATAAGCTCCGGCGAATCGGATTTGAACGGTCGAATCTATGACATTCGAGTACTATTTGAAGTATGGATGTCGATTTTTGAGCGGGCAAAATCCGAAGCCGTCACAAAATTGGTATTCCATTTAATCCATTAATTATTAACTCTAATTATTGCAATTCATTGTCTAACATAAATTTTGAATCTTTCTCCTAATCTTCACATTTCAATTAATTAACATCTTACAATAGTTACAAATAAAAAAAGGGATTGTACTAAAAAAATTATTTATTGTCCTGCATTACTTTATTACCTCCATTTACATTTACTTTCCATAAATCAATATTTAATTCCATTGATGAATTCAATACTTGCCCCTTTTTACTTGTTTTTAACTTTATATCCAAATGCGACAATTTCCACTATTACAATTACTTGCAATATATAATTTAATTTGTAAATTTTAATTAGTTTTGATACATCTAATTCCAACATTCGCTTTCATATAAATAAATAAGATTTTTATTTCTTTCTAAATTTAAATTAAAATCTTATTAATTTAATTCATTTTAAACATCGTATTTATACGGGTCGTTACATTAGTGAACGGAGTTTTGCTCGGAGCGAATCCCCATTCTTTCTCATCTTCTTCCCTCTGCATGCTTTCTTTCATGATTTGTCGTGCCATTCCATAGAAGTATTCCTCATCATTTAGAGGCTCTGCGGGACAGACATTAGCCATTTTCTCGGAAGTTTGTCTTGACAAGCATTCGTAGAGGGTTGGCTGCGGCCCTGATCCTCCAGCTTGGGGAGGTGTCCCTTCAACGGGGCCGGCTGCCCTTTGAGGAATATTTCTCGCTTCAACATTATGAACACCATCGGCAGAGTTTTTTCATTATTCACCAGTTGATGATTAGCTCCGAGCAAGGCGTTCAACCTTTCCAACATTAAATTGTTTTGGGCTTCCATTCGCTGATATAGCCCAGAAACTGTAGCATCTAACTCCGCTCGTGTAACTCCAACACTTGGAGCCGTTTGACTTAATGGAGGAGAAGTGGCTGTATTCTCATGAACATCACCGGATCTAACAGATCTGCGCTTTCTTCTAGGAGCCATTATCTTTGATAGACTTCTAGTTTTCAAAGAGATTTTTCAAACAAACTTTTGCGAAGCAATGACGAAAGTCGCCTGAGTTGGGTTCTCAGTGAAAGCACCAAAAATGTTAACGCTAAAAATTGAACGCCAACATCCCGGTGTAAGTAGAGATTAAGTGAAAGCGCCACCCGTCAATACGGGAATTAGAAGTAAGTAGAAAAGTCACAGAAAAAGCAGTAACGAGACAATAGTTTTATATTGGTTCGGCTTCAAGTTAAGCCTACGTCCACTTTAATCTTCTTTATTGCTGAATCAATTACAACTTTATAACAATCTTCGATTACAACACTTCTAGGACAAATAGCTAGAACTCCGATGTAGAAGAACTCTTTGAATTCATGTCGAATGTGTCAGATTTCTTCTTGAAGTTCGTTGAGACGTCTTTCGTGTTTGAAGTGTTGAGTGAGTCGAGGAATCAGCAGAGTATATGCGTTCTAGAAATGAGCCAAAAGATCCCTCCTCGATGGTGTAGGCATGGTATTTATAAGAAATTCCTTGAGTAAGTCGTAGGTCGTGGGCGACCTAGGGTAGATCGTAGGTCGTAGGTCGTCAGCGACCAAAGAGATGCGAGCTACGGCTTATCTTGGTTACACTTGGTCTTCTGAACAATCTGATAGGTCATAGCGACGTAGGAGGGAAGTGGCATAAGAAGTTACGGCTTAGTGAGGCCACCCTGAGCGAGCTATGGAGTTACCTCGGTCTATTTAGGTCGTGTGCGACCTAATGAAGAAGCGGTATGAATGCGGCCTCACACTGTCTTAACCTGTTAGGTCACTAGATCGCTAGGTCGCCTAGTTCAATAGGTCGCTAGCTTTGTTAGGTCGAGCATCCATGTTAACTTGCTTATATTTCAGGTTGTTAGGTCGTTGGACCTTCTAACCCGTTAAGTCGCTGAGTCGCATTATTTACTAGGTCGTTAGGTTGTTCTTCCTTTAGCTTGGTAGGTCGTCGAGTCCCTTAACAGGTTAGGTCATCACTCCGCTTCATTTGTTAGCTCGCTAACCCGCTTCAGCTTTAGGTCGCTTACTTCCTTAGGTCGTTGAGTCAGAAAATTGAGGAGTTAACAACTTATTCCTAGACAAACTATAAAAGATAGACCAGATATTATAGCTAGACTTTTTAAAATTAAACTTGATCAGCTAATGGTAGATTTAAGAGAAGGGAGGCATTTTGGGCCTGTTCACATAGGTATTCATATTTCTTTCCCATTACTACAAACTATTTGTACAATTATATTAATTAAACGAGTCTTCAATTAAACTAAAAAATAAAAAATAGAATTATCATATTCACATTAACAATGTTTTGAATGTATTGAAATAATACCTCTCAACTCAACAATGTTAAAATAATATAATATGTAAACAAATAAAAAAAACTTATAAAAGAACAATACTAAAAAGTGAAGCAGTATAAGAAACAAAACTTGTAGTAGCTAATTAACATTTCTTATAACAATTCAAATAGAAGTAGATTACCATATTGTATTCGACATAAATAATAGACGAAGTGCATAACAATGTTACCAAATTGTACTAACATTTCTTATAACTAAGAGCAGAATAAATACCTATAATATTTTGCCCTAAAAAAAACCTTATTACTTTGTTTATGTAAGTTTTACTACAGTAGAATGATAGTATATGATAAATTACTTATACAGGACATAAATTACTATGTATGCATGCTCATTCATGTATATACAAACTAAGGAATGATTATGTATGCATGTATACTTCAAAATTTTAGTGCAGAAGAATAATTTGCAATTTGAAGGTGAATAAGATATAAGAAATGCAACTTAAAAGATAAATTTACTTGAATAGTCTCTATCACTGGTCCTGTATTGGTTTTGCAATCTTTTATCCAGTTGGAAGAATTGCTGATTTCTTATTTGAAAACATTCTCTCCATTTTACCATCACCCAGTAGAGGTTTAACGACCCAGAATTTTTGTCATTTGAAATTCAGATATTTAATTGATTTTAAATATTAACAAGTAATTTTTTTTAATTCGAATGGATTATATTTCGAATATTTAGATTTAATTGGATAATTAAATCAATAATTTGAAATTTGAAATTGCGTAAATAATTGGGAATTGGGTTTTATGTGATTAAAATTGATTTATAAAGTTATATTAAATCATATTGAAGTTAGAACAATGTTTGTGAACTTTTAAAATAGAATTAAAAGTTAATTTGTGAAAATTAAATATTTTAATATTTAATCGACTAGTTAAAATAGTCATTTTTCAAACAGTCTTGGATCTCGACGAAACCAGTTTCCGGATCCGTAATGTCAAATCATAGTAGGGTTTCAAATTTCGTGTCAATCAGATTTACGGTTTGTCCGAGGCAAGCTAAAACGCATAGAAATTAGTTTAATCGATTTAATTTAAAATTGATCGTTTATCTCCGTAACTGGCACAGATGATCGAATTGTCTCTCCATACCTGTTCCATTATGTCCGGGACGCGGGGTAAACCATAGATACGTCGGTCACCGCACGAGATTTGGAGTTTGGAAAATCCGGATGAATAGTGTTTTGTGAGATTTCTATAAAAGGACCTTCATTATTTTCATTTTGCAAAACCCTCTCTCTTCTTGTTACCGCCAGCCCTAAGAAATTCAGCGGCCGAAAAACTCCTATTTTCTTTCTTTGATTTCTTCCAATCCATTTATTCAAGAAATCTCAAACTAGAAAAGTGTTAAGCTCAGCGAGATGTTTGATATCAACGGTTGTGATGGTGTTTGGAGTGGTGGATTCACCGTAATCGGCCAATAGGTGGCGCGCGTATAAAGGGGAATTTTTCATCGATGGCGGCATTGGGTGGAGCCACATTTGGCTCGGTGGTGGAGACGGGTGCGAGCTTTAAGGCGGCGTCCCCCGATCGACAGTTCGATCATTGTAGAAGTCGCGATAATTGGTGGCAAGGGCGGCGGCATGGGTTGTTTCACGCGATGTTGTACAGGGAGAAGGAGAAATGGACGCGTGGCCAGATCTGTTCAAGCCAAAACGAGCGGCCTGAGATGAATAGGTTTAAAAAAATGAAATATAAATTGTAAATTGATTACATTAAAGATTGTATAATGTTTGAAATAACATAACTTTTTGATACGAGGTCGGAAAATTACAAAACGAATTGCGTTGGGTTAGTTTTGTCGAGTACTACGCAATAGAGCTGGTTTGGCGTCGTTTGGAGCTAGCGATAATTTCGGGTAAAATTAAACACGTGTTTAATTTTATTCGAAACAAAACGCTACAACTGTTATCGGAAATTCAAGGTGAGAACTTCTCCACTTAATCAAATTGCGTTTCGATTTAAATTTTAAATAGTTAAATTTAAAATTGCTTGATTGTGTGATTGGATGATAGGTATTATCTATTGCTTTGAAATAGACCCTATACGCCGTATATTAAGCGGATGTATTTATTAAACACATATACCGCGATAATTCGAACTTGATGTGGAATTGGTATTATATATGTATTTGAAGTTGATTTCCCGCATTATATAGTGGATGAGACCCTATTGCGCCGCATAATAGCGGATAATATTTTATAAATCCCATATACCACGATATTTCACCTCGAAGTGGAATTGGTATTGTGCTAACATCTTTGGATGCAGGGAAACAGGTTGGAGGGATCCAACTGGATTCCTCAAACATTTGAATTTGTTTCAATGTTGTGTGTTGATCTATTTATAATCTGCGTGATTATCTTTGTGATTGAAATCGTTAAAGGCTAAATTTTAGCCGAATATAAATTGGTATCGTTGGATACTGAAAATAAGTAAAATGCGAACTTTCGAAATTTAAGTTGAAAATTTACAATTAAATTTATTTTTGAGAATCGTATAAATTTGAAGGAAGGAATTTTTAAAATGATAAAGATTTATTTTTTTTATCTTATTGAATAAAATTCCAAAATATGGTAAAAAGGCTTAATAAATGGATTTTTGTTAAAATTATTCAAAGGTTGAAAATTTATTCAAAACATGGATTTTAAAGAGTTGGAAAATAAAAGAACTTGTATTCTTTAAAAGAAATTATTTTGAAGAGAAATAAATTTAGGAATCAATTTGGGAATTGATTTTGGTAATTGAAATCCATTTGGAAATTTATTTGGTGTTTTGAAATGAATTTGGAAATTGATTTGAGGTTTAGTAGAAATTGATTTCAATTTGAAATTTGAATAAAATTCACTTAGCGTTTAATTTCTTGGAAAAAACAATATGGAATTTTTATTTAGTGTTTTTGGAGATCAAGTGAAAACCGATTTGGTGTTGAAAGTGAATAATTGAAATCGATTTGGAAAATCGTATAAAAAGGTGAATATTTGGGAATGTAAATTCACAATGGAAATTTATAAGGGAAATCTGTTTTAAAAATTAACATTGATTTATTTTTAAAAGTGTGGAAATAAATTTATGGATTTGGAACATAAATTTAATAAATCGGTAAGGATTTATTTAATTGGGTTGAATGAACCATTTTGAAATGAAAGTGTATTCTCCCTAGGAAGCCGAATAAGATTTTCTGAATAGTTTTGACATATATGTATACAAAATTCTAGAATTGGTTTTGAAAAGGATACTTTGAAGAAATTTACCTCTTAAATTATTTTAAATCCTTTAAGTAAAGATTTATTAAATTGTTTAGAGAAATGATTATTTTTAAGATTTAATCAGTAATTGTTTTAGAAAATAGTTATTTAAATAGTTATACTCTATTTACTAATTTTATTTTGAAAAATTAGTTTGGGTTTAAGTTTATATAATATAGGTATAATATTTTATAACTAATATTTTAAGTAAAGTGTTTAAAGAAAAATAGTTTTATTTAAAAGTGTTTTCCAGATATATTTTTGGATAAGAAATTTTCAATTATTTTAAAATATTTGAACTCGGTAGATTTCCAGTGAAAATGAATAACTATTTGTAAGTGTTTTCCGCTTAAAGAAAATAATTTGAAATTTGTTTTCAAAGATTGAAAGGTGAAAATTGATTTGAATTTTTTTTCAAATGGTTGAAGTGTGGAGATTATATCTTGTAAAGATATTTTTGAAAATAAATAATTTGGGAAGATTATTTGGAATCTGGGTATGTTGTGAATATTGATTGATAGTTAAATAACCGACTATCAATATTGACCCTTAAATGGCTATTTGTTGTGAATTGGTTGAAATTGAATGCTACACATATTTTTAAATTATTGCGCTCGTTATTCGGATTACCCATTCCGAATAGTGATACGACGTAATGGATAGCATTGAAGACCAGTGGTGAAGACCGGGTATTTATGAAAACGATAGGATGACCTATCGATTGTCTCTGCACCGGTAGCTACGGTATAGAGATTTCCTTTGTGATGGGAAATTCGATCGGGATTGTGAATACCCGGATTGCAAGGGCTTCTTTGGAAGTGCCTTCGGTTCTGTTCGAATCCGAAATAGACTTGTATGGTTACGTGTCTGACATTACATTTTGAGATATAAAGTAGATTTCTTTCAAATACATTTCTGTTGGTGGCGGAGAATTTATTCTCTTATCTTAACACCCTTCTCTGAGATGTACGAGCTCAGAGGTTTTGTAGTTGAAGGTTATCAGCAATATACTCCCAATTTGGTAATGTGGCATGCTGAGTGTTGCTGTGTGATGATTATTTATTGATCATTTGTTGATCAAAGCGTGGCTTTGTGAAAAAGCGTACCTTTGTGGACGAGACTTCGTCAGACCTAACACCCCGGAAATGGTCGAAACAGGAATATGCGGTAAGGTTATGAGGGTCGTGCCCTTTAGGGTATGTCATTTCCTTTTAGAAAAGGGTGGTGTCAGGTATGGAGCCCTGATGCTTAACCTATGTGGTTGCTCCATTCTCATTTTCTGTGTGGTTGTTGCTTTGTGATCGAGGGCCCTCGGATAAAGGTCCCAAAAGACCGGGGGGTGGCGAATTCCTGTAGTAGTTAGCTAGTTACAAAGGTGACCCGGCCTTGTGTTGGCAGAGAGCTGATTAAGTTCTCCGGACGTCCCGCCAGAGGCAATCCCATGTGGCAGTAGGAAGTTCCTTAGCCTGACCATTTGTTGGAAATCCAAAGAAACAATACGAGCCCTGTACGGTTTTAGTTGTATTACCTGCCATTCACTTATGGTGGCGCCCCACTGTTTGGATGGTAGCTATAGTAGGCATAGTTCGGAATGTCTATGCTGGCTAAGATTTATATTCTATTTTCGGAATGCTTTCATCAATATGTACTAATAATAATATCAAAAATGATTTGTTTTACGTAGTAAGCATCTTTGACTATCATAAGGAGAAATCTCCTCCTATTCTGCGTTCCTTATGGTAGTTTCATTTTCCAAAAGCATTACGGATACTTTTCACTTCCCTTGTTGTTGTTTTAAAATATAAATAACTGTTTTGAGTTCTCACACTAGTCCCATGACTGACCTGGGTTTATTGTTCCCTTCCCAAACTCTGGGTGCCCATAATTTTACACACGGACAGTCTAGAGTCAGGTTATCAGGTCATTCTGGATTCAGGAGTGCTATGGAGCTCTGGAGGTGAGCTGGATGGCGAGACGTATTACTTGTATATGATATTATCTTTCCGCTGTAAATTCACTTGTAAGGACATGTTTGTATAACTGTCCATTGTCCAGTTGTGTTGTATACTGTTGTTGTACACTCTGATGATATAATGTATAAAATGTATAGTTCTTTGTTTTAAAGATTATTCATTTATCTATTATACGTCGTTCCACTGCGATATCTGAGATTCTTATAATGTTTCTGTTGTTCTTCTTTCGTTCTAATTTCTTCTTCTTCTACCTCTTCTTTCATCCCTAACAATTCGGTTTTCCGACATTCGATTATGCGGCATTTGATTCAGTGGATGTAAGAATACCGACCTTCGGATCCCGATAAAATCGATACGTTACAGTTGGTATCAGAGCATTTGGTTAAGTGACAACCTTGGCTCCGTTTGGGATTACTCATTAGAGATAGAGTCAGCAGTACTCTAAAATGAGTTGAGTGTAATAATAGATATGAGAGCGTATTTGTTAGTGAATATGAAATTGTTTTGTATTGTGTTGACTTATATGTCAATTGTTTATAGATTCTGGTCAGTGCAGTCTAGCTAACTGTATCGATAGGGGTTTCTAAACTCTTAAACGAGATAAACCGACATAGTTTAGTTTTAAATTGGGTAAATGAAATAATTTTACCTCGATTATATTTTATATATAAAGGAATAATATTTCATAGATATCAAAGTGCATGTAAAATTTAATTGTTTGATTGTTGAAAATGTAAGAAAATATATAAGTGTAACGACCCAGAATTTTTATTAATTAAAATTTGAATATTTAATTAATTTTAAATATTAATTAGTGAATTTATAAGTCGAATAAAATTTTATTTCGAATAATTGGATTTAATTGAATAATTAAATCGATAATTTAATATGTTAAATTATGGAAATAAGTGAAAATTGGGTTAAATATGATTGAAAATGATTTGTAAAATTTTATTTTATCATATTGAAGTTAGAATGATATTTTAGAACTTTTAAAATCGAATTTAAAGTTTATTTGTGAAAATTGAATGTTTTAATATTTAATCGACTAGTGAAATTAGCCAATTTTCGAACAGTCTCAGAATTGGACGAAACTAGTTCCATTGGATCCGTAATAGTTAGTTATTACCGGATTTCAATTTTCTTAGCAATCGGAGTTATCGTTTGATCGTGGCAGCTCGAAACGCATCGAAACTGTTTTAATATTAATTTGGCGAGTTAAAATAGCCATTTTTTAAAAAGTCTCGGATTTCGAAGAAACTAGTTTCATCTGATCCGTAATATGATATTATTGTATGGTTTCAAATTTCTTGTCAATCGGATTTACCGTTTGTCCGGTACAAATTAAAAAGCCTAGAAAATCGTTTAAATCGGTTTAATTTAAATCGAACGTTTATTGCCATAACTCGCACAGATGACCGAATTAGCTTCCGAAACCTGTTCCATTGTGTCCGGAACGCAGGGTAAACCCTAGAAACGCTGGTCACCGCGCGTAAATCGGAGTTGGGGAAATCCAGGATGAATAGTGTCGTTCGATTCCCTATAAATAGCCCCCTCTCTCACAAATAAAAAAAATATATATAACCCAAAACCCTAGCCGCCACTTCAGATGGATGGCCGAAAATTTTCAATTCCTTTCCCTCTCAATCTCTCGTGATCCATCAGCAATTAGGAAAACTTGTCAACACGAAAGTAGTAGACCTTCGCACGATCTTGAGATCCATACGGCGATGATCGCCTGGATCGTGACGTGGTGGCCAGAAAGTGGGGAGGAAGCGCGTGCGTTTGGGCGCGAACTGCGAGGCTTAGGCTCGACCGAGCCTGCCGTGGTCGAAGGCGAGGGTGGCACTAGTGTAGAGCTTTGCAATGGCGCTAGTTGATCGACCTAGAGATCGACGTGGAGATGGTGATTTGGAACCCTAGTTTCAAAGCTTTATGGGTTTTGTGCGTGTTTTGTTATCTGGGTGATACGCGTGTGGGGGATGAAGATGTTGCACGGCCTGGATTTCAAGGTGCAGGGATCATGCGGCTGTAAATAATATTGGTTAAATAAATTTAAAAATTTGTTGTAATTTATATATATATATATAATTCGTGAAAATTTGTAAAAATCATAACTTTTTCATACGAGGTAGAAAACGCCCGAAACAAGTTGCGTTGGAATCGTATGGACGACCACTACGCTATGGAATTGGATTGGAGTCGTTTGGAGTTAGTGAAAATTTCGGGTAAAATTAAACGTCCGTTTAATTTTATTAGAAATAAATCGCTAAAACGAAATTGAAATCAAGGTGAGAACTTCTCACTCAATCGAATCGGTTTCGATTTTATTTTAAATAGTTAAATTTAAAATATTTGAATGCATGTTTGAATGATGATTGTTATCTATTGATTGTTAAAATAGACATTATGCGCCGTTAGTAAGCGGATGTTATTTATTAAAAACATATACCGCGAATATTTCATAAACAGTGAAATTGGTATTATATATAATAGCAATATATATATTGGCATATGTATATATTGTAGTTATTGATTTCCCGCATTGTATAGCGGATGAGACCCTATTGAGCGGATAATATTTTAAAACCCATATACCGCGATAATTTCGTACTGGAAAGGAATTGGTATTGTGCTAATGTTTGTGGATGCAGGAAACAGGTTGGAGGGATCCAACTGGATTCCTCAACAGTATTTATTTGATTTTAGATATTTTGATATTTGATGGATTATCATATACGATATATGATATCGTTGTTGTCGTGATTGACTACTTGGTATGTAGCATCATTGGACCAAATTTTGGATTTTTAAAGTGATTTTTGAAAATATACTATATGTTTGGAATTGACTCATTTTAAATAAATAAACGATATAATTTTAATGTTATAAAAATTATGGATTTTTGAGAAATATGGTAAAAAGTTGATTTTTGAAAATATAGGTTAATGATTTTATAAAAATAGTTTAAATTGGGATTTTTGAGTTTATTATAAAAAGTTTAAAAATAGGATTTATAAAATTTGATTATTTTATAAATCAAAACGGTGAAATTATAAAGGGGATTAAAGATGTTTTAAAAGAATAATAGTATAAATTGATTTATATAAGAGATTTATAAATTGATATTTATAAATTAAAATATTTGAATTATAAAACGAGTTTTATAAGTGTTAGAATGAATTGTGAATAAATTTCATGAATGAATGAAATTTATAGAATTATAAACGGTGAAGTTATAAATGGAATTTTATAAGCAGTAGGTTTATAAAATTTGCAAAGTTATTGAAAGAATAGATTTGGATAAATAAAGGAATCTTATAAGTTATAAGATTTATAAATTGGTAAGTTTAAAAGAACGATTTTTGGCAAACAAATAAATTATAAGTATTTGACTTATAATATGAATTTCTAGTATATCATTGAGATATGAATTGAGATAGGTTAATAAAGGAATTTATAAAAGGAAGTTGTTATAAAATAAATAGAAATAGAATTTATAAACGTTGCTTTATAAATTCGCAAACGACTTATTTTGATAAGTAAATTGTTATAACTTAGTTGTGGAGTTATATTCACGTTTTAAACTGTGAATAATCCTTTAAAATAAAATGTATAGAAATGATGAAATTGGTTAACAAGCATATTCACGTTTTTGAATAGTGAATAATATGTTAAAGAAAATGTTTTGAATGTGATGTTTTAAATAGAATTAAACGATCTAACGATGTTTTCAAAATGTGTTGAGATTCGAAACCATAGATTTTAACATTCATTGTTGAAATAGACGTTTTCGAGAAATAGAAGGAAATGGTGGACTATAACACTGTTGTTATAGTAAATGATTTCCGAAAGGAAATGTTTTATATAGTATTGGGATTTATATATCTATTTTTAATTTCGAATCCCTATACTAGTGATTTTGGGTTGTCATAACGATGTTTACGTAACATTCGTTTTGGCCCAAACAAATATGGATAAGAGAATGATTTCCTTAAAGAATGAAATATATACTAAATTTCGATTTAAGTATATTGAATATTTTCCAAGTGTTGAAAATAAATGGATTGAGAATTACTTGATAAGTAAGTATGGAAATGCTTTCCAATATAAAGTGAATATTTTGAGAATTTATCTTTTTGAAGATAAATTGAAATGAATAATTGAAATCGTATATGCATGGATATTGTGAAATATAAATTCACTGTGGAATTTATGAATGAGAAAGTGGAATTTGTTTAAAAATAAATATTGATTTATTTTTGAAGTGTGAAAATTATATATCTTGTTGTTAACGCTAAAATGTGAAAGCTAACACCCCGGTGTGTGAAGTGTAGTTGTGAAAGCACCACCCGATAGATCGGGAAAGAATTACAAGCAAGTAATAGCAGAAAAGCAGTAAACAACAACGATTTTATAGTGGTTCGGCTAAAAGTATAGCCTACGTCCACTCAAGTACTTTTATTAATAATCCCGTTACAAGCTGATACAATTCTTCTCAAATACAATATACTTCAAGTTACAAGTGATTTGGAACCAGTCTTAAGCTTCAATGTCGATTAAAGTCCTTAGATTCATGTTGAAGATGTGTGGTTTCTTCGTGAATTTCTTTGATGTATTCCTCTAATCTTGAAAGCTCTAAGTGTTGATGAAGTTCTCAATGCAGCAAGGTAACGGTGTACGAAGAGAATGTGCCAAAAGTCCCTTGAATGTTGGAGATGGGTGCCTATTTATAGAGAGTTCTGATTCTGAAATTTGCCAAGTCCTAAACCGCGGCCGACTCAAGTTAAGACGCAGCCGACTTAAGGTGAGTCATGACCGGTCTAAGGTCGCCTCCGAGTCAACACCACCTCTTCTCAGTAACATGGCATCGGGCTTATATTAGGTCGTGGACGAGTTAACTTGGTAAGTCGCAAGTCACGGTCTGAACGAGATAACTGGGGAGGTGGATCGGTTATGACTTGGGTCGTTGCTGAGTTAACATGCGCGTGTCAAGTAGCTGTATAGGATTTGCCTTCATTTGCCTGGGTCGTGAACGGCTTGGCATAAGTCTTAAGTCGGTTGCGACTTAAGTATAGGTCGTGCACCTTTCCATGTCCTGATCAGTTAGGTCGGCAACTCCTTTAGGTAATTAGATCGGTACTTAAGTTAGGTCAGTAGACTTCCTAAGTCGGCATCCTTCAAAGCGTTAGGTCGGCACACTCTTAGCAGTTGGGTCGGCAGACGATGTGAATGGCTAGGTCGGCAACAAGCTTAGGCTATTGAGTCGGAACTTCCTTTGAGCCTTAAGTCGGTCTCCTTCTCAAGCCTTTTAGGTCGGTATCTATCTTAAACCTTATGCAATTAGGTCGGTCTTCCATGCTAAGATATTAGGTCGGCACCCCCTCGCTAAGTTGGCAGAATGTTAGGTCGTCTATCATTTTGGATCGGTGACCCACGGCCGAGGCGGGGTTAACATTTGCCCCTCGAAACATACGCCTAATAGTTAGGTCGTATGCTTCGATATCCTTTAACCCGTTCCTTTTTAGATCGGTAGATCGTACGCGACCTAACAGTTGGTCGGCCTATGTCCCTTCAGTCCCTACCATAGTGAGATATAAGTCGTCCATTTTCTTCTTCCTTCTCATTACCTATTTCTTCGATTCCGCCATTAAAAATCTTCCGGGCTCAAAAAGGACGATTCAATTCCAATCAACTACTGAAAACATCTGCTATTCATTGCGTAAGCGATTTCATTCTTTTTTCGACCATAGATTACCATTGATTCGTGAATTCTGTTGCCTAAACTCGAATCGCCTCCCTATATGACGCTCCATCACGAATCTCATCACGTTTATAGCTGATGGAGCCTAGGTTACTCAATCCGGCTTCAGATGATCGCTCATACAACGAAGGTGATTTATCACCTTAGGCTCGATGATCTCTGATGGCAGGGTATTGGATTTGTGACAACTTCGAACTGTTGTATTGGGTGATTCGATAGCATGAATGAAGGCTGTTGTTGATGGAATGGTTATCGGGTTAATGGGTAGATGGAGTGTGATGTTGGTTCGGGAGCGAGTCAGTGATTTTGGGTGGCTTATCCTTTAGCCGACCTGGCTCTTAGCAACCTTAAGTCGTGGCTGAGATAGTGCTTGAAGAACACTTGCCGATTTAAACTTTAAGGCCTAAATCGTGACCGAGTTAACACTTGGAAAAGTTCCTGTCTTTCGGACCGGAGCTTACATTCTTATCTCTCCCTTGCGACCTAGAGGACTGAGTTGCCAAATTAAAATGCTTAGACTCTGACCCGCTACCGACCTAGCCTTATCTCGCGAAAAACTTTTGAACCGTAGCCGACTTAATACTTGGGATTTAGACGTGTTATCATGTAGGAGCATAGACCCACTTTGAGCATTTGTCTTGAGCTACCGAACTATATTGTTTGAAGTTTGAACTGCCCCAACTTTAAACTTGCTTGAATCTCATTGTATTATTTCACAGGCCGCATTAACTTATAAGCTGCTAACCTGCTGAAAATAACAAACAAAGAAAACCAAGGCGAAAATACTGCCATTGATTGCCCACGTCAGATGACAGATTAGTCGAAACAAGACAAGCAACTTAAATATATTGCATGAAATGTTTGTGAATCAATCAATTAAAGTTAAACATTAATGCAAAGTATCAACAATCTGGACTGATTTGTCTGCATCAACATCATACTTGTATATTTAGGCTTAAAACAATAGTCCCTGGATTTCATAACTAACAAATGCTTGCTAGTTTTTATTCCAGTTATATTTGTTCACTGCTTGATTGATTTTACACAACACTTCACACACTTTAGGAAACGTGCACCTTCATGTTTGAATACCCAGTTGTTTATGTAGAGTGACTTCCCACCGAGAAGAAGAAGTGGTAACTCAAGAGGAAGAAACTTTTCCGATAGCTGTTCCCATAGAGAATCCTCCGGAGAGAACCTCAACTATTCTAACTTCGAGAGCGTTTGTCCAGCTGCGCACTCAATTTGGCTTTGCTGAAAGTGAAGTTCTTCTCCCTGGGCCAAGTGATACTGCTGACAATCCTCCCTATGGCTTTGTTGCAGTCAATCGCCAAATGTGCTTAAGTGGGGGCGATTCCTCCTTTTAACGACTTCCTTCGAACTCTTCTCCTTCGGTTGACAATCTCTCCGTTTCAACTTCATCCCAATGGCTATGCCATCTTGACGGGGTTATGTGTTTTGTTTAGAAGAACCCTTGATCGCCTACCGAGTTTTGAAGAAATTCGTTATCTGTGCTCGTTTGCAAAGAGTAAAGATCATCCTTCCCTCATTATTGTGAGAAGTGCCAGAAACCGCAAGCTCATTTCCGATCTTACTGAAAGCGTTCATGGATTTTTGAAACAGTTTTTCTTTGCCCGCTGTCCCTCAGGCTTTTATGCCATCTGGAGAGTAGGAAGTAAGATTAGTGTTTCTATTTTCTCCGTTTTGAAACTTTTTCGAGATCCGAACTTTCAGTTGCTAATTTCATTCTTTGTTCCTTTCAGCACTTCCTCTCCCCTCTAGAGACCCAATTCACAAGCAAGTTTTTGAGAGGTTGAGTGCCGTGGCCACAGAAGAGAGGAGCATAAAATTTCTGTTGAGGGATGAATTTTTACATCAACATGGGCTTCTACACACTTCTCGCTCTATGCATGCTCATGAAGTTCCAACGGAAGTCCCCGATTCTCCGATAAAGACTCCTGAATCTTCGCTGGTGAAGTGCTCCACTTCTGTCGATGTTGCGGGGCCATCTGGTAAACTTGCCCCGGTTATCGAGGAAGAAGAGCCTCAGGGATCCTCTCACCATTCACAAGACTCTGGTGAAAAGGCTAAGAAATCCAGTCCTGTCAAGCAAAGCAGGGACGATACCTTCGAAGGATTGAGCGACCTCTTCGCTACTTCACAAGAGATCTTCAAAGATGACCCTACTACTGCAGGGATTTCTTCTTCAGTAGTTGAAGCTACTTCTATTTTGCAACAGCCGTCGTCGACTCAAGAGTTGACGTTAACTATTACACCCACAACCACTCCCCAAATAAAGAGTGGTTCGTAGATTAATGCGCGTAGTTTGCACAACACACACACTTAGAATTTCTCATCACTTCTATGCACTTATCTTCTTGCACTTTAAAGATTTCTAAAGCTTATTATTTTAGTTCCAGATTCTCCTATGGGGCGCAGCGGCTCGTACTATGACGATTTCCAGCGCTACGGGAGGCGTAGCCAGTATGATTACAGGCGTTACCTTCCTTCCTACAGAGAGTCGGATGAAGAGAGGGCTGCCCGAAAGGCTCATGAAAGGAGGACTGAAGAAGAACATCGTGAAAGAAGAAAGAGAGAAGAGCGCCATGATTCTTGGCAAAAAGGCGATGACTCTCACAAGAGAAAATCTCATGACGATCGAGGAAAAGGTCACATGAGTGAAGACTTAAGCAAACGAGCCCGTCACAGTGAAAAGCAGGCCTCTACTACTCCTGAGAAAGTTACTATTCCTGCCTCACTCGACATTCCTTCTGACTCTCCCGCTCTTGGGAAATCAGATATTTAAACGATAATTAGCAGGCCCAAATTTCAAGTTGGACCGGGTCCTGCCACTCTGCAGAGCCGATTTCCTCAATGGTGCCTTAAGGGGGTGAGGTTCGACCTAGACTTGGTCCCCATCGACAAGTCTGCTATGTTGCGCAATCTTGATGTAGTCAAGCTCGATATCGAGAGGATGTCAAACTGGCAGAAGCTTGTCGATGAGCTTCAAAGAGTTAACCGTGCCAACATAGAGGCCATGCTTACTATGGAAAACGATAAGGCCGAATGGCAAAAGGTCGTTGAGCAACACGACACCGAGATGAGGAACATTGCTTCTTACAATGAGGAGCTTGAAGCAAAAGTCGAGGAATTGAAACATGAGCTTGCTGCTTCCTCTACTTCCTATTCTCAAAAAGAAGAAGTGCTCCTGAAACAAGTGAGAGACGCTCACGCTAGCCAAAGGGATGCCGAAGACAGGCTAGAAGTACAAAAAAGAATCAGAAGGCTATGCTACTGATATTGCTGAGCTCCGAAAGAAAAACAACTCCCAGGAGGCGGAGATACAAATGCTTAAGCTTCAGCTTGCCAAAACTGAAAGGGAGCGTGATGAGGCTGTCGCCGGCAGAATCGCAGCCGAAGAATCTCATGAGGCGACTAAAAACAGCATCAGCTCAACATTATTCGACTTCTACTTGCACAGCGTCTTAGGGCGTGGAAGCCTTGCCTTTCTAGGCCCCAAGTATGAAATCACACTGGCTGAAGTTTGGGAGACAGCACTTGATATGCTCGGTGGTAAAGGTGCTGGATATGCTGAGTCAGCCCTTGAAGAGCATTATCTTGATGACGAAGCCCGTGCCGCTCTTGCCAAGGGTAAGGAGCAGCTTGCCAGAGCGCGGGCCGGGATGGCGGAAGAAGAGCGTTCTGAAAAAGAAGTACCGCCTACCATCTCCGAACGTCCTCTAGTTTCTCCCGAGGTGGACATTACAGGCCCTAGTGCTCATTTGCCGCCTCCTACAAGAACTGGGGTAATCACCCCTACTGATGAAGAGGCTTTGGAGGACATTGGGGCTCAAAATTATGAGATTGAACTGACAAAGCCAATATCTTCAGGTAATTTCGACATTGGTCCGATTCAGGTGGATTGCCTGCTTATTCCTCAAAAATTTGATGAGCTTCTCGATTACCTCCTGAATCTCGATGAACCCATATCTCCCTTCTTTCGGGAAGATACTAACATTTTCAATTTTTCTTCTTCTGCAGTTGAAACAACAAGTGCCGTGCAGACTTCGCCTTCTCTGGTTATTCCTCCTCCATCTCTTCAGGTGACTCCTCCTTCTGCTTCACAACCTGGGTCACAAGAGGAGAAAATTGAGGCTCTTCATGGTTTGGATGACCCTGTTGCCTCGCAGGAGCAAAAAGATGAGGGACTCGAAGGAGGCGAGATCTCTCCGGAGCGGACTCCTTCTGACGACGTAGTTTTGTCCGCTCTCGTTACTCCGGGGAGTGAGTCTTCTTCGCAGAGAAGAAAGAAGCTTGGGACATCGAAGAGGAGGGGGAAGAAAATTATCACCACTGAAGAGGAACCGGAAATTGCGCCAGTTGTACCTCCCTCCCCTTCTTCCCTCATGCCTTCAGACCAACCTGGAAGACCCGAAAAGCTAACCACTCGGTCGGGTAAAGGGTCTAAAGGCGGCAAGAAGAAATGAAGAGTTGAGCTTTTTGATTCCTTTTTTGTGTAATGGTCGGATGTTGTGCAGGCACCGGCCCCTGCTTCTTATTTTGAAACCTGTATCTGCAATATCTGCAATTGAATAAAATGATTCTTTATTTGTACATACTTCTGTTTGAATTTGAGTATGCATTTATTATTCATTTTTGCACAAGTTTATTTATATGATACTGCAGCGGGCTTATGGTATGTTGTTTGAGTATTACTTTACTGATGCAGCTATACTATTATACCATGTTGCCCCCATACCTTAAGCTTGCTGCAATATTTTATACTTCGAGGGGACTTGCACTCTTATTTGCTAAAGAATAATTATTTTATTCTTTAAAGAAAATTTTTGTAGAGTACAACTCCCTTCGTATAAGTTTCTACGCTTTGTCGTTCGAAGAAATCACTTTTTTCTTTTGCTTATGTGCATATTTTACCAAGTGAATTCCTCTATGTGGTAAAGCGGACCTCTGAAGGGTACTTTAACTTCTTTTCTTTTTCTTTTTTTTTTCTTTTTTTTTTTTTTTTTTTTTTGAGGATCATTTTCCATAGTAGGTAAATTACTCTTCCTTTGAAAGTTAAAGTACGCTTTTGATGAGGATTTTTTTTTATATACAAAGTTGTACCTCTGAGGAGGGATTTTTCACGTTTCAACACTTGGAAGTTTTATTTCAATCTCGGTGAAACGTGTACCTCCAAAGAGTTGTGCCTTTGAAGAAAGCCTTTTCACGTTTCAACACTTGGAAGTTTTATTTCAATCTTGGTGAAACGTGGGCTTCCGAAGAGGTCTTTCTTCTTGATTGTGCCTTCGAAGAGGTCTTTCCTTTGAATTGTGTCCCCGGGAGGGGGTTGTACCTCTAAGGAGGGATTTTTCACGTTTCAACACTTGGAAGTTTTATTTCAATCTTGGTGAAACGTGTACCTCCAATGAGTTGTGCCTTCGAAGAAAGCCTTTTCACGTTTCAACACTTGGAAGTTTTATTTCAATCTTGGTGAAACGTGGGCTTTTAGGAAGGTCTTTATTTTGTTTTTGCATTTCAACTTTGGTGAAGTGAAATTCCGAAGAGCGGTTGTTACACTTCAACTCCTGGCGAAATGTGCCTCCGAAGAGGGCTTTTATTTTGTTTACATTTCAACTCTGGTGAAGTGAAATCCCGAAGAGCGGTCATAACACTTCAACTCCTGGTGAAATGGGCCTCCGAAGAGGGCTTTTTTTTTTTTTTTTGCATTTCAACTCTGGTGAAGTGAAATCCCGAAGAGCGGTCATAACACTTCAACTCCTGGTGAAATGTGCCTCAGAGAGGGTTTTCATCGCCTGGAAGTTACTCTCTCATGGTTGGAGGGTCATGACTCCTCCAATCTTTTTTTGTTGAGTAGAGAACTTTCTTTTGTTGTGGCGTATGACCCATTAGAGGTCTTTTATCCTCCGAAGAGTTGCGCCTCCGAAGAGGACTTGTGCTGCTGATGGTAGCTTTGGTTGTTCCTCTGTTCACTTGCTTATGCTTTTTCAGCGATCCTCTTTTTTTTTTCTTTTCAAGTTTTCATTCCCCTTTTCTCGCAAGTGGCTTGTTTAATCCAAGGAAGCGTACTTCATTGTCAGGCAAGTTCGTGAGAACGGGCACTAGCTTCCTAATTGGATGTTTGTTCGTTCAAACAATCTCAATTTATTAGCAAGGGCTCGTTTCTATCGAAATCATAAGCCGTTCAATTGAAGTATTTCCTATCTAGGATTTGAATTCGGGGCCTTTATGACTTGAAATTTGTTTGTTGAATGATGGTGAGAATCACTCGGTCTTATTATGCGCAAGTTTTATTTCCATTGTCTGCAAAAATTTAAATCGACATTTCAGCAATACATTTTATGTATTTTTGTATCGAAAACAAAGCAAACATATAATAATAAGGAACACAAGATTTATAGTGGTTCGGCCATGAAATTGGGCCTACATCCACTTTATATTCTTTCATTATTTACTTGCATCAGTTTCACAATTGCTTTCAATTACAAGAATCATACATTCATAATTCTTTTTACAATGTTTCAACAAAATTTTCAAGTAAAGTATGGACGCAAATGGTTGCTGTTCCATGCCCTTGGAATTTGATATCCATCAACAGTGGTGAGCTTGAATGTGCCATCAAGAAGCTTCTGACCTATTACATACGGTCCTTCCCAATTTGGCCCAAACACACCTGTCGCGGTCATAATTCTTTTCAGGACTAGATCTCCAATTTCAAAGCTGCGTTGACGAACTTTGGAATTGAAATGTCTGGCTATCCTTTGCTGATGAGCTGCAACTCTGAGGTTAGCTTCATCTCTTTTTTCATCAAGGAGATCCAGCGCTTCAAGTTGTAGCTTCTCATTTTCTGCTTGATTGAAATGGATTCTTCTGTGTGAAGGGACCTCTGTTTCAACCGGGATCATTGCTTCCGATCCGTATGCTAACGAAAAAGGAGTATGCCCAGTTGCAGTTTTGTGAGTAGTTCTGTATGCCCATAGTGCAAGTGGTAGTTTATCGACCCAACCACCTTTTGCTCTTTCGAGTTGCTTTTTGATGGTTGATTTGATGATTTTGTTCACTGCTTCCACTTGCCCGTTTGCCTGCGGATGAGCTACTGCCGAAAAGCTTTTCTGGATTTTGAATCGTTTGCAAAAATCCTGGAATTCCTCGCTTTCAAACTGAGTACCGTTGTCTGTGATTATTTTCTGAGGCACACCGTATCTGCAAATGATATTCTTGGTCACAAAGCTTATCATTTTCTTAGAAGTGATAGTAGCCAATGGTTCAGCTTCAGCCCATTTAGTAAAGTAATCAACTGCAACAATAGCATATTTAATCCCTGATTTAGCAGTTGGTAGCGGCCCAATGAGATCCATTCCCCAAATTGCAAATGGCCATGGACTGACCATCTGTGCGAGCTCGGTAGAAGGTGCTCTAGGAATTTTGGCAAATCTTTGGCATTTGTCACACTTTCGGGAGTAATCTGCAGCATCTCGATTAATTTCTGGCCAAAAATATCCGTATCGGAGAATTTTCTTTGCTAATGTTTGACCACCTGAATGATCACCACATTCTCCTCCATGCACCTCAGCTAGGATTGTTTTGGACTCTTCCCGGGATACACATCGAAGCAATGGCATTGAGAATCCCCGTCTGTACAATCGGTCGTCCTGAATTACATAGCGAGAGGCTTTCCTTAGTAGCTTTCGTCTTTCTATCGAATTTTCTGGCAGAGAACCTCTGAGTAGGTAGTCCAGTATTGGAGTCATCCATGACTCTTGTTCTTGAGATACATTCATAATCCAGTCTATATCCATCTCGTCTATACTCGGTGCTGAAAGGACTTCTACAGGGACCAATCCCAATAGTTGAGCTTCACCAGAACTTGAATACTTTGCGAGGGAATCTGCCTTCATATTCTCTTCCCGAGGAATGTGGCTTATTGAATAGTGATCAAGTTCACATAGGAGTTCCCAAGCCTTTGACAAGTAGGAAGGCAGGTTTCCACCTTTTGCTTGAAATTCCTTCTTGACTTGGCATACAATAAGCTGAGAATCACTGAAGATCTGTAATGCTCGAATGTTTAGCTCTTTAGCGATTTTCAGACCTGCAATAAGAGCTTCATATTCTGCTTCATTGTTTGTTGAAGGAAATTCCAATCTTAATGCATAACATAATGATCGACCTTCAGGAGTTTCAAGTACCACTCCGGCTCCAGAACAGTAGTCATTTCTTGCGCCATCAACATACATCTTCCACTGGATTGGGGAATCATTGATCGTTTCTTCCTCACCATTATCTTTCTCTGTGAATTCTGCAATGAAATCAGCTAAAGCTTGTCCGTTGATTGCTTTTCGGGGGTGATAGGTGATGTCATATTGACTGAGTTCAATGTTCCATTTTAGAAGGCGACCCGAAGTTTCAGGGCGAAATAGGACTTGCTTTAGAGGTTGATCAGTGAGTACTTTGATAGGATGAGCTTGGAAATATTGCCTCAGTTTCCTTGATGCAACTAGTAGGCAATAGACGAGTTTTTCCAACTTGGAGTAATTCAGCTCTGCCCCAGTGAGTCTTTTGCTGATATAGTAAACCGGATGTTGAATCCTTTTGTCTTCCCGTATCAGCGCTGCACTTAGAGCATGAGGTGATACTGCCAAGTATATAAGAAGATCCTCACCATTGCCTGGCCTAGAAAGTATTGGAGGCGTTTCCATATGACGGATCAACTCATCGAAGGCTTTTTGGCATTCAGAAGTCCATTCAAAATTCTTCTTTCCTTTCTTCAGGGCGTCAAAGAATGGGATGCATTTATCAGTGGCTTTGGAATTGAACCGACTCAGGGCGGCGACCTTTCCGTTGAGACTCTGCAATTCCTTCTTTGTTCTAGGAGCTTTAACTTCTTTCAAGGCAGTAATTTGAGCTGGACTAGCCTCAATGCCCCTAGCACTGACGATGAAACCTAAGAACTTTCCGGACTCGACCCCAAATGTACATTTCAGAGGGTTAAGTTTCATTCTGTATTCCGGAGGACTGCGAACATTTCTGCTAAGTGTTCAATGTGATCCGCTGCTTTCCTGGACTTCACTAACATGTCGTCGACGTAGACTTCCATAGTTTTGCCCAATTGCGGTTTGAACATAGCATTAACAAGTCTTTGGTAGGTTGCCCCTGCATTTTTCAATCCGAAGGGCATAACTCTGTAGCAATAAAGTCCAACATCTGTGATAAAGCTTGTATCCTCCTGATCCGGCTCGTGCATCATGATTTGGTTATAACCGGAGTAGGCATCCATGAAAGATAACAATTCATGTCCCGCAGTTCCGTCTACCAGTTGATCGATCCTGGGTAATGGGAAGCAATCTTTGGGGCAAGCCTTGTTTAGATCAGAAAAATCAATGCACACTCTCCATTTTCCATTAGCTTTCTTGACCAATACAGGATTTGAAACCCAATTCGGATATGTAGATTCTTTGATGAAGTTATTTTCCATGAGTCGATCAACTTCTTCTTTTAATGCTGCTGACCTTTCTGGACCTTGGGTTCTTCTTTTCTGTTTAACTGGCGTAAACTTTGGGTCAATATTCAGAGCGTGTACTGCAACTTCTGGGGATATTCCACACATATCGGCATGAGTCCAAGCAAAGACATCCAGATTTGCTTTCAGGAAAGATATCAAGATATTCTGAATTGACACATTAAGCTGTGAACCCACATTTAACACCTTATTTGGGTCCTTCGGGTCGACAGGTACCGGAACTGTCATTTCCACCGGTACCACTCTATTCTCCCCTGCACTGGCTTTTCTGGGATCCATTTCTTTCCGTGCCCCACTGTGCTCGCCAGTGCAGGGTCCGCCCCGTAATTGCTACAAGGCTGGTTCTTTGATGCGGACTGGGGTTGCCGCATCCTTCCCCATTTCTCTTTTTCTTGACTCTCGCAGATCTGTCAAATAGCATTCTCGCGCAGCATTTTGATCCCCTTTTATAACTCCTACTCCATTGTCAGTAGGGAATTTAATAGTGAGGCACCACGGGGCTAGGATAGCTTTGAATGCTGCGAGTGTTGGACGGCCAAGAAAAGCATTATAAGTAGAAAACTCATCGACAATCACAAATGTTTGCTTGCGGACCACTTTCCTTTCTGCTTCCCCAAGTTCTACAAGCAGATCGATGGTCCCAATTGGTTGTTTTGGCTCCCCAGTGAAGCCAGCGATCTTCTGTGATGAGGCTTGTACATCAATCATAGGGATTTTCATCTGGTCAAATGTCTTCTTGAAGAGGATATTACATGATGCTCCGCAGTCAATGAGGACTCTTCTGACAATGGCCGGTCCAATACCAGCCGAGATGACCAAGGGATCTAGGGTAGGAGCTTCTATACCTGTGGAATCTCTAGCTCTGAAAACAATATCATCGCTGAAAGTTTTCTGTTGTTTCAGGGGCGTAGTGTCTTCTAAAAAAAGACGTCTTCTTCGGCTGGAGCATATTTCAAAGCCCTGGAATATCTCTCCATCTCACCCCAGCTCTTGCCAGCTGGGTGAGGTCCTCCTGTAATGACATTGATAACGGGCCTTCCAGATTCATGTCCCGTAGCTTTCTCACCTGTCCTAGGCTGATGAACAGGAACCTGTTGCCCCTGACTTGACGATGCAGGATTGTTGCTATTTTTCTTCACGAATTGCTACAGTTTGTTTTCTCTTAGCAACTCTTCAATCATATTTTTCAACTGGCGGCATTCATCAGTTTCATGACCGGGTTGATTGTGGAAGCGGCAGAATTTCCCACTCTGTATGGCTTTTTTCCCGGTTCTCAAAGGGATAGGTTTAGGGAAATCGACGGAATCTTTAGTGGCCAGGTAGATGTGCTCCGGTGTATGTGATAATGGAGTATATTCTGATGGCTTGAAGGATCGGGGCTTCTTCAGATTACCCTGTTTCTTCCCATTATTATTCTCCCTTTTTTGCCCCACCGATTCATTCTTGCGTGGAGCAACAGTGTTGTCTTCTGCTTTCTCCAACACTGTCTTTACTGGTAAAGGACGGCTTTCCAAGCGAATGAATTCATCTGCTTTTTTGTAGAATGTTTCGAGAGAGGTTGGCTCCTTCATATTTAACCATTTCCCAAATTCACTTGACTTATCAATAGCCCTCATCAGATAAGTCAATATCATTCGTGGTTCAGCATTGTCCACCTCAGCCAGTGCTATATTAAAGTGGTTCAAGAAGGATCTGATAGACTCACCAGGATTCTGCTCTAAACTCGATAGTGACATAATGTCCTTGGCCTTCGAAGCATATAGTCTAAACTGCTCCTTGAATTTTCTGGTCAAGTCTGAAAACTGATTGATAGATCGGACTGGCAACTTGGTGAACCATAGTAGAGCCACACCTTCCAGGTATACGGGGAAATATCGACACTTTATTTCGTCAGAGGCCCTGGCACCTGTCATGTGCCAATCATATTTATACAATAACTCATTCGGATCACTTGTCCCTTTGTAAGCTGGAATAGTCGGAGGGACAAACTTCCTTGGAAATTCCGCATTCAAGATTTTTTCAGTAAACGGAGTTTTACTTGGGGCGAAACCCCATTCCTTCTCATCTTCAACCCTTTGCATACTTTCTTTCATGATCTGCCGGACCATTCCAGAAAGATATTCCTCATCATGCCGAGTTCTAGATCCACCAGCCTCAGGAACTGCCTGCTCAAAGGGACTAGTAGCCCTTTCCGGAGCATTCCTCTCACTAACATCATGAATGTTGCCAGCATAGTTCCTTTCATTACCAGCTGGTTGATTGTTTGCCCCAAGTAAATCGTTCAACTTATTCAGAATCAGAGCATTCTGGGCACTTTGAGCCTCTAATTGTGCATTTTGGGCGTTTATCTGCTGGTTTAGCCCTAGAATCACAGCATCCAACTCCGCTTTCATAACTCCAACAGACGGAGTGGGTTGATTAGGTACAGGGGAAGCGGAGGTTCCCTCTTGAATGTTTCCAGATCTGATAGATCTACTTTTCCTTCCAGGAGCCATAATCTCAGATAGACTTCTGGTTTTTAAGGAAATTCTTTCTTCAAATCTCTGTGAAGCAATGATGACAGTTTTCCAGAGTTCAATTCTCAGTGAAAGCACCAAAAATGTTAACGCTAAAATGTGAACGCTAACACCCCGGTGTGTGAAGTGTAGTTGTGAAAGCACCACCCGATAGATCGGGAAAGAATTACAAGCAAGTAATAGCAGAAAAGCAGTAAACAACAACGATTTTATAGTGGTTCGGCTAAAAGTATAGCCTACGTCCACTCAAGTACTTTTATTAATAATCCCGTTACAAGCTGATACAATTCTTCTCAAATACAATATACTTCAAGTTACAAGTGATTTGGAACCAGTCTTAAGCTTCAATGTCGATTAAAGTCCTTAGATTCATGTTGAAGATGTGTGGTTTCTTCATGAATTTCTTTGATGTATTCCTCTAATCTTGAAAGCTCTAAGTGTTGATGAAGTTCTCAATGCAGCAAGGTAACGGTGTACGAAGAGAATGTGCCAAAAGTCCCTTGAATGTTGGAGATGGGTGCCTATTTATAGAGAGTTCTGATTCTGAAATTTGCCAAGTCCTAAACCGCGGCCGACTCAAGTTAAGACGCAGCCGACTTAAGGTGAGTCGTGACCGGTCTAAGGTCGCCTCCGAGTCAACACCACCTCTTCTCAGTAACATGGCATCGGGCTTATATTAGGTCGTGGACGAGTTAACTTGGTAAGTCGCAAGTCACGGTCTGAACGAGATAACTGGGGAGCTGGATCGGTTGTGACTTGGGTCGTTGCTGAGTTAACATGCGCGTGTCAAGTAGCTGTATAGGATTTGCCTTCATTTGCCTGGGTCGTGAACGGCTTGGCATAAGTCTTAAGTCGGTTGCGACTTAAGTATAGGTCGTGCACCTTTCCATGTCCTGATCAGTTAGGTCGGCAACTCCTTTAGGTAATTAGATCGGTACTTAAGTTAGGTCAGTAGACTTCCTAAGTCGGCATCCTTCAAAGCGTTAAGTCGGCACACTCTTAGCAGTTGGGTCGGCAGACGATGTGAATGGCTAGGTCGGCAACAAGCTTAGGCTATTGAGTCGGAACTTCCTTTGAGCCTTAAGTCGGTCTCCTTCTCAAGCCTTTTAGGTCGGTATCTATCTTAAACCTTATGCAATTAGGTCGGTCTTCCGTGCTAAGATATTAGGTCGGCACCCCCTCGCTAAGTTGGCAGAATGTTAGGTCGTCTATCATTTTGGATCGGTGACCCACGGCCGAGGCGGGGTTAACACTTGTAAAGATATTTTTGGGAAATAAATAATTTGGAAAATTATTTGGAATCTGGTGATGTGTGCATATCCATTGATAGTTCAATAACCGACTATCAATATTTACCTTTGAAAGGTATTTGTTGGGATTTATTGAATTTGAATGCTACACTTATTTTTAAATTATTGCGCTCGTTATTCGGATTACCCATTCCGAATAGTGATACGACGTAATGGATAGCATTGAAGATCGGTGTTGAAGACCCGGTATTTGCGAGAGCGATAGGATGACCTGTCGATTGACTCTGCACCGAGTTGCTCCGGTATAGAGTTCACCATATGTGATGGGAAATCCGATCAGGAATGTGGATATCCGGATTGCAAGGACTTCTTTGTAAGTGCCTTCGGTTCTGTTCGAGCCCGGGACAGACTTGTATGGATTGTATGTCTAACATTACAAATTGAGATATAAAGCAGATTTCTTTCAAATATATTTCTGTTGGTGGCGGAGAACTTATTCTCTTAGCTTAACACCCTTCTTTGAGAGGTACGAGCTCAGAGGTTATGTAGTTGAAGGTTATCAGCGATATATTCCCAATTTGGTAATGTGACATGTTGAGTGTTGCTGTGAAATGATCATTGTGTTGATCATTTGTGATAGGATCATTTATTTGATCGTCTATCTTGGTGATCATTTCTATGATCATTTGTTGACCCAAAGCATGGCTTTTGTATAAAGTATGTTTTCGTGGACGTGACTTCGTCGAGCCTCACACCTCGGAATGGTCAAAACAGGAAAGATGCAGCAAGGTTATGAGGGGTAGCTCCCTTTAGGGTATGTGCATTTCCTTCTGGAAAGGGTGGTATCATGGTATGGAGCCCAGATACTTACTTATGTTGAAACACTTTATTTATGATTGTGTGATGTTGATGACGAACACTCGGTTGAAAGGTCCCAAAGGACAGGGGGATGGCATACTCGTGTCAGTTGTTACCTGGTTAGGGGTAACCCGGCCTTGTGTTGGCAGAGATCTGGTTTGGTTCTCGGGGACGTCCTTCCAGAGGCGTTCTCATGTGGCAATGGAAAGTTCCTTCGCCTGATCATTTGTTGGAAATCCAATTCCCAATACGAAACCTTGTATGGTATTAGTTGTAGAACCTGCCATTTACTTATGGTGATCACCACTGTTTAGATGGTAGCTATAGTAGGCATAGTTTGAAATGTCTATGCTGGCTAAGATTTATATCTTTATTTTCGAAATGATTTCCTCTACACTATGCACTAATAGTAATATCAAATATTTCTTTTTAATGCGTATCTAGCATCTTTGACTATCATAAGGAGAAATCTCCTCCGATTCTGCGTTTGCATTGTGTGTGTGTGCGGGAGGCCTTATGGTAGTCTCATTTTTAAAAGCATTGCGAATTTACTTTAAAAATATTCCTCTATTTTGATTTTAAAGACAAATAAACTGTTTTGAGTTCTCACGCCAGTCACATGGCTGACTCGGAGTTTATTGTTTTCCTTCCTAAACTCTGGGTGCCCACCAATTTCCACACGGGCAGTCAAGAGTTAGGTTTATCAGGATATTCTGGAGTTGCTGGAGGCAAGCAGGATGGCATGGTGTATTATTAGTATATAGTATTTCTTTTCCGCTGTTTGTTGTTGTTTGTTTTACACTCTGATGTAATGAAATGAAATGAAATGCAATAACTGTTATAGTTCTTTGTTTAAAGATTATTCATTTATCTATTATATGTTGTTCCGCTGCGATTGTGAGATTCTGATATTGTTCTGTTGTTTTCTGTTTCGTTCTATTTTCTTTTCCGCTCTATTTTCTATCTTTTTCTCTCTTCTTCTACCTCTTTTCTTTTTCTTAAACATTGAGAATTCGTATTTCTGTTCATCTTGAATTAATCTATGGAGATTAGTGTAAATTCAAGGAGTATGGATTTGAGGGTCCTCACAGGTGGTATCAGAGCTTATGGTTAAGCGACAACCATGGTTCTGTTGGGTATTACTCATTAGAGATAGAGTCAGTAGTACTGTAGAATGAGTTGAGAGTAATAATAGCTATGAGAGCGTATTTGTTAGTGAATATAAAAATTGTTTTACATTGTGATGATTGGTTTATTGAGTGGCATATGAACCTTTGTCAGCACGGTCTGGACAACTATGCCGAAGGGGTTTATAAACACTTGAATAGAACAATTCGACACGATATTGTTTTAAATTGGGTAAATGAAATAATTTTACCTTGATTATATTTTTATATATAAAGGAATAATTTTTCAGAATTATTAAAGTGTATATAAGTGGATTGTTTGGTTGTTTGAATAATCTAAATAAAAGAATAATTGTATAAGCAAAAGAATTATAAGAATTGAATTATAATTAAAGTGATTTACAATTGTGAAATAAACTTATATATAAAAATGAGTTTGAATAAGTAATGAAATTTGACCTTGGTTAAAGTTAAATAAAAATTTACTTTAGAATTGGAATCTGAATTTATTTATAAGTGGGAATTTAAGTTATGTAAACCCAAGTGATGTTTATAAAATGGAAGTATAACTTAAGAGATGTTGAATGAAGTTGATTTCGGTATCAAAGTAAATTAATAAAGTTAAGTGATAGATGTGAACTTAAGTTATGTAAATGAAATTCAACTTTTGTAATTGAATTGAATAAATGGATTGAATGTTAATCAATTGAAGGTTAAATAGTTGATATGAAATAATGAATATAAGTGTTAATTCATTAAAATCTAATGTTATTGAAAGTTGAAAGATTGAATGAAAATCAATTTAATTAAACCAATTGAAAGTGATGGTGTTAAACCAAACTGAATGAATATAAGCAAAGGAATTTGGTTGTAATTAATATACATTGGTTGTTATATGATTGTTAATTGATTGTATATAATTCATTAAGTATTAATGAAATTGGAAGCTAAAGTAATTGAAAATCCAATTGGAAGTTAAATGAATCTTAAGTAGATTTGAATTTGATTTGGAAGTGAACCAACTTGAATATGGATTAGTGAATATAAACTAATTGAAAATGAATGTTAGTAAGAACATCCACTGTTAATGAATCAAATGTGATTAAATTGAGAACCCAATTCATTGAATATTAATGAGAATGTGAATGAATATTTATTGGTTATGGATGATAGTTGGTTGATGGTTGAATATATTGCTTTTACTGCATTTGCTATGTTGGCATATATAGTTATTATGTTGCTATATGTTGTATATCGATACTATTGTCTATATGCATGATTCTCATGTTGTTTGTTGAGTGTTTAGTAGGTGCGGATCGCGTTTGCTTCGCATTTGGAGCTCGCTTTCGCACTATATTAGCCGTATATGCTTGCTAATAAAATATAAGGTACATATCTCGGATTAAATATCGTACTTTTACACTTTTTTCCCTACGGGATGCCTCATTACTTGATGAGATGTATATTTGTGATATATATACTGTCATATTATTTTTTTGGGATCGAGCCGCGCAAAGTAGACTATGGCGAATTTTTTCGAAAATTTAAGGCGTTAGAAAAAATTTGGGAAAATTGAATTTTTTTGAAAACTTTAACTTTGATTTTGGAATTGAAAGTTAAATGATATAGTTTGGTTTTGAAAAGATAACTAAGTATAGATTTGGAAACTTAGTAAAATTATTGTAAGAAGTTTAACTATGGATTTTGGGAAAGTTAATAGATTCTGTAACTTTTCTTACTTAGTAATTTCGAGGACGAAATTCTTTTAAGGGGGGAAGTATGTAACGACCCAGAATTTTTATTAATTAAAATTTGAATATTTAATTAATTTTAAATATTAATTAGTGAATTTATAAGTCAAATAAAATTTTATTTCGAATAATTGGATTTAATTGAATAATTAAATCGATAATTTAATATGTTAAATTATGGAAATAAGTGAAAATTGTGTTAAATATGATTGAAAATGATTTGTAAAATTTTATTTTATCATATTGAAGTTAGAATGATATTTTAGAACTTTTAAAATCGAATTTAAAGTTTATTTGTGAAAATTGAATGTTTTAATATTTAATCGACTAGTGAAATTAGCCAATTTTCGAACAGTCTCAGAATTGGACGAAACTAGTTCCATTGGATCCATAATAGTTAGTTATTACCAGATTTCAATTTTCGTAGCAATCGGAGTTATCGTTTGATCGTGGCAGCTCGAAACGCATCGAAATTGTTTTAATATTAATTTGGCGAGTTAAAATAGCCATTTTTTAAAAAGTCTCGGATTTCGACGAAACTAGTTTCATCGGATCCGTAATATGATATTATTGTACGCTTTCAAATTTCGTGTCAATCGGATTTACCGTTTGTCTGGTACAAATTAAAACGCCTAGAAAATCGTTTAAATCGGTTTAATTTAAATCGAACGTTTATTGCCATAACTCGCACAGATGACCGAATTAGCTTCCAAAACCTGTTCCATTGTGTCCGGAACGCGGGGTAAACCCTAGAAACGCTGGTTACCGCGCGTAAATCGGAGTTTGGGAAATCCGGGATGAATAGTGTCGTTCGATTCCCTATAAATAGCCCCCTCTCTCACAAATAAAAAAAAATATAACCCTAAACCCTAGCCGCCACTTCAGATGGATGGCCAAAAATTTTCAATTCCTTTCCCTCTCAATCTCACGTGATCCATCAGCAATTAGGAAAACTTGTCAACACGAAAGTAGTAGACCTTCGCAAGATCTTGAGAACCATACGGCGATGATCACCTGGATCGTGACGTGGTGGCCAGAAAGTGGGGAGGAAGCGCGTGCGTTTGGGCGCGAACTGCGAGGCTTAGGCTCGACCGAGCCTGCCGTGGTAGAAGGCGAGGGTGGCACTAGTGTAGAGCTTTGCAATGGCGCTAGTTGATCGACCTAGAGATCAACGTGGAGATGGTGATTTGGAACCCTAGTTTCAAAGCTTTATGGGTTTTGTGCGTGTTTTGTTATCTGGGTGATACGCGCGTGGGAGATGAAGATGTTGCACGGCCTGGATTTCAAGGTGCAGGGATCATGCGGCTGTAAATAATATTGGTTAAATAAATTTAAAAATTTGTTGTAATTTATATATATATAATTCGTGAAAATTTGTAAAAATCATAACTTTTTCATACGAGGTCGAAAACGCGCGAAACAAGTTGCGTTGGAATCGTATGGACGAGCACTACGCTATGGAATTGGATTGGAGTCGTTTGGATTTAGTGAAAATTTCGGGTAAAATTAAACGTCCGTTTAATTTTATTCGAAATAAATCGCTAAAACGAAATTGAAATCAAGGTGAGAACTTCTCACTCAATCGAATCGGTTTCGATTTTATTTTAAATAGTTAAATTTAAAATATTTGAATGCATGTTTGAATGATGATTGTTATCTATTGATTGTTAAAATAGACATTATGCGCCGTTAGTAAGCGGATGTTATTTATTAAAAACATATACCGCGAATATTTCATAAACAGTGAAATTGGTATTATATATAATAGCAATATATATTGGCATATGTATATATTGCAGTTATTGATTTCCCGCATTGTATAGCGGATGAGACCCTATTGAGCGGATAATATTTTAAAACCCATATACCGCGATAATTTCGTGCTGGAACGGAATTGGTATTGTGCTAATGTTTGTGGATGCAGGAAACAGGTTGGAGGGATCCAACTGGATTCCTCAACAGTATTTATTTGATTTTAGATATTTTGATATTTGATGGATTATCATATACGATATATGATATCGTTGTTGTCGTGATTGACTACTTGGTATGTAGCATCACTGGACCAAATTTTGGATTTTTAAAGTGATTTTTGAAAATATACTATATGTTTGAAATTGACTCATTTTAAATAAATAAACGATATAATTTTAATGTTATAAAAATTATGGATTTTTGAGAAATATGGTAAAAAGTTGATTTTTGAAAATATAGGTTAATGATTTTATAAAAATAGTTTAAATTGGGATTTTTGAGTTTATTATAAAAAGTTTAAAAATAGGACTTATAAAATTTGATTATTTTATAAATCAAAATGGTGAAATTATAAAGGGGATTAAAGATGTTTTAAAAGAATAATAGTATAAATTGATTTATATAAGAGATTTATAAATTGATATTTATAAATTAAAATATTTGAATTATAAAACGAGTTTTATAAGTGTTAGAATGAATTGTGAATAAATTTCATGAATGAATGAAATTTATAGAATTATAAACGGTGAAGTTATAAATGGAATTTTATAAGCAGTAGGTTTATAAAATTTGCAAAGTTATTGAAAGAATAGATTTGGATAAATAAAGGAATCTTATAAGTTATAAGATTTATAAATTGGGAAGTTTAAAAGAACGATTTTTGGAAAACAAATAAATTATAAGTATTTGACTTATAATATGAATTTCTAGTATATCATTGAGATATGAATTGAGATAGGTTAATAAAGGAATTTATAAAAGGAAGTTGTTATAAAATAAATAGAAATAGAATTTATAAACGTTGCTTTATAAATTCGCAAACGACTTATTTTGATAAGTAAATTGTTATAACTTAGTTGTGGAGTTATATTCACGTTTTAAACTGTGAATAATCCTTTAAAATAAAATGTATAGAAATGATGAAATTGGTTAACAAGCATATTCACGTTTTTGAATAGTGAATAATATGTTAAAGAAAATGTTTTGAATGTGATGTTTTAAATAGAATTAAAACGATCTAACGATGTTTTCAAAATGTGTTGAGATTCGAAACCATAGATTTCAACATTCATTGTTGAAATAGACGTTTTCGAGAAATAGAAGGAAATGGTGGACTATAACACTGTTGTTATAGTAAATGATTTCCGAAAGGAAATGTTTTATATAGTATTGGAATTTAAATATCTATTTTTAATTTCGAATCCCTATACTAGTGATTTTGGGTTGTCCTAACGATGTTTACGTAACATTCGTTTTGGCCCAAACAAATATGGATAAGAGAATGATTTCCTTAAAGAATGAAATATATACTAAATTTCGATTTAAGTATATTGAATATTTTCCAAGTGTTGAAAATAAATGGATTGAGAATTACTTGATAAGTAAGTATGGAAATGTTTTCCAATATAAAGTGAATTTTTTGAGAATTTATCTTTTTGAAGATAAATTGAAATGAATAATTGAAATCGTATATGCATGGATATTGTGAAATATAAATTCACTGTGGAATTTATGAATGAGAAAGTGGAATTTGTTTAAAAATAAATATTGATTTATTTTTGAAGTGTGAAAATTATATATCTTGTAAAGATATTTTTGGGAAATAAATTATTTGGAAAATTATTTGGAATCTGGTGATGTGTGCATATCCATTGATAGTTCAATAACCGACTATCAATATTTACCTTTGAAAGGTATTTGTTGGGATTTGTTGAATTTGAATGCTACACTTATTTTTAAATTATTGCGCTCGTTATTCGGATTACCCATTCCGAATAGTGATACGACGTAATGGATAGCATTGAAGATCGGTGTTGAAGACCCGGTATTTGCGAGAGCGATAGGATGACCTGTCGATTGAGTCTGCACGGAGTTGCTCCGGTATAGAGTTCTCCATATGTGATGGGAAATCCGATCAGGATTGTGGATATCCGGATTGCAAGGACTTCTTTGTAAGTGCCTTTGGTTCTGTTCGAGCCCGGAACAGACTTGTATGGATTGTATGTCTGACATTACAAATTGAGATATAAAGCAGATTTCTTTCAAATATGTTTCTGTTGGTGGCGGAGAATTTATTCTCTTAGCTTAACTCCCTTCTCTGAGACGTACGAGCTCAGTGGTTATGTAGTTGAAGGTTATCAGCGATATATTCCCAATTTGGTAATGTGACATGCTGAGTGTTGCTGTGAAATGATCATTGTGTTGATCATTTGTGATAGGATCATTTATTTGATCGTCTATCTTGGTGATCATTTCTATGATCATTTGTTGACCCAAAGCATGGCTTTTGTATAAAGTATGTTTTTGTGGAGGTGACTTCGTCGAGCCTCACACCTCAGAATGGTCAAAACAGGAAAGATGCAGCAAGGTTATGAGGGGTAGCTCCCTTTAGGGTATGTGCATTTCTTTCTAGAAAGGGTGGTATCATGGTATGGAGCCCAGATACTTACTCATGTTGAAACACTTTATTTATGATTGCGTGATGTTGATGACGAACACTCGGTTGAAAGGTCCCAAAGGACCGGGGGATGGCATACTCGTGTCAGTTGTTACCCGGTTAGGGGTAACCCGGCCTTGTGTTGGCAGAGATCCGGTTTGGTTCTCGGGGACGTCCTTCCAGAGGCGTTCTCATGTGGCAATGGGAAGTTCCTTAGCCTGATCATTCGTTGGAAATCCAACTCCCAATACGAAACCTTGTACGGTATTAGTTGTAGAACCTGCCATTTACTTATGGCGGTCACCACTGTTTAGATGGTAGCTATAGTAGGCATAGTTCGAAATGTCTATGCTGGCTAAGATTTATATCTTTATTTTCGAAATGATTTCCTCTACACTATGCACTAATAATAATATGAAATGTTTCTTTTTAATGCGTATCAAGCATCTTTGACTATCATAAGGAGAAATCTCCTCCGATTCTGCGTTTGCATTGTGTGTGTGTGCGGGAGGCCTTATGGTAGTCTCATTTTTAAAAGCATTGCGAATTGACTTTAAAAATATTCCTCTATTTTGATTTTAAAGATAAATAAACTGTTTTGAGTTCTCACAACTGTCACATGACTTACTCGGAGTTTATTGTTTTCCTTCCTAAACTCTGGGTGCCCACCAATTTCCACACGGGCAGTCAAGAGTTAGGTTTATCAGGATATTCTAGAGTTGCTGGAGGCAAGCTGGATGGCATGGCGTATTATTAGTATATACTATTTCTTTTCCGCTGTTTGTTGTTGTTTGTTGTACGCTCTGATGTAATGAAATGAAATGAAATGTAATAACTGATATAGTTCTTTGTTCAAAGATTATTCATTTATCTATTATATGTTGTTCCGCTGCGATTGTGAGATTCTGATATTGTTCTGTTGTTTTCTGTTTCGTTCTATTTTCTTTTCTGCTCTATTTTCTATCTTTTTCTCTCTTCTTCTACCTCTTTTCTTTTTCTTAAACATTGAGAATTCGTATTTCTGTTCATCTTGAATTAATCTATGGAGATTAGTGTATATTTAAGGAGTACGGATTTGCGGGTCCTCAAAATAAGTGAATCAAAGTTGTTTGAATAATCTTAATAAAAACAACAATTGTGAAAGAATAAATTATATAAAAGCAACGATTGTATACGTATAGAATTATAATTGAAATGATTTACAATTGTGAAATAATCTTGTATAAGTAAAGGGAAATAGTGAAATTATATAAGGAAGATTTATAAATGAGATTTATAAATAAAAGAAAATTTTGAAAGAACAAAAAAAAGCATTGGATTCACTACTGTTGCTGGGGAATAATAAGGGTGATGACCGCAGCATCATCAGTATCATTTTCGAGTTTCTGTGTGATGGATTTGCTACCATAGTAAAGTTGAAATAAATTTGAATTAGTATGATAAAATGTATGATGTGAAATTTAATTGAAGGAAGTTAAATAAATTAAATCAGATTTGGAAGTTTAATAATAAGTTGTACTTATTAAATGTGAAAATGTAAGTAAAACCAATTATTAAGATGGTTAAACAATTTTGTTAAGCAAAATGAGGTATGAATCTGAATAAGTGATAAAATTGACTTTGGTAAAAGTTAAATAGAATTTATTTTGGAGTTGGAATCTGAGTTGGATTTATAAGTGGAAACTTGAAATGGAATATAACTTAAGTGATGCTAAATGAAGTTGATTTTGGTATCTAGGTAAAATAATGAAGTGAACTAAAGGAATATGAACTTGAGTTATACAAAGGAGATTCAACTTTATTTGTAAAATAAATTAGTAATTGAACTAATGAATTGAATATTAATTAATCGAATGTAATGAATTGATATAGAATAATGGATATAAGTGTTAATTCATTTAAGGCTAATTGAATTTTAAACCAAATTGAAGGTAAACAAATTGAATATGAATGTTGAATGTAAAGTGAATAAATTCGGTTGTGTTGGTTATACATTGGTTGTTAGATTATTGTTAATTGATTGAATAGAAATTCATATGCAATTGAATGAATAAATTTGAAAGCTAAAGCAATTAAATTCAAATTGGAAGTTAAGTAAATTTAAATTGAATAAAAATTGGTTTGAATTGAAAGTGAACAAATGTGAATGTAAATTAGTGAATGTAAACTAATTGAAAATGAACAATTGAATGTCGTTGTATATAGATTGGTTGTATACAATTACAAGTAATGTCGAAATCATATAAGTTGTTTACAAACCTTGTTTAGTATGCATTTCCTTTAATATGCATGTGTTGTAGTTGTTTAAAAGAGTAAAATGTTAATAACTTCTTATATATGTCACTTACATATTTAAATTGAGTAAGTACAAGTATCGGGGCTACCGTTAGCGGGATTTGGTCGTGCAAAATGCTTAATAAATAACTGCTTTGCTTAAAAATGCTAAAAAGGTACGCCTACGTAATAAAAATAGGAAATATGAACTGTTTTTCTGTTTTCCGACCGCGTGGGTCGATGTATATATATTTATACCTATTGCGATATTGTAAAAGATCCTCTGTACAAAGGAGGTTATGGCGAAATTTCTGAAAAGTTATGGCGTTAGAAATTTTTCGGGAAATTTTGACTTTTTTTTTGAAAACTAAGTTTTGATTTGAAGTTAAAGGTTAAATGGTATAGTTGGTTTTGAAAAGCTAACTATATATGGAATTGAAAATATTAGTGAAGTTTTGTAAGAGGTTTAACTATGGATTTTGGAAAAGTTAAACATTTAAATGAATTTGAATCTTAATTTGAACAAATTGTTATTAAAAAATTAATGAATTTGGGGCATTTTCGTACTTGGTAATTTCGGGGACGAAATTCTTTTAAGGGGGGTAGATTGTAATGACCCAGAATTTCTGTCATTTGAAATTCAGATATTTAATTGATTTTAAATATTAACAAGTAAATTTTTTAAGTCGAATGAATTATATTTCGAACATTTAGATTTAATTGGATAATTAAATCAATAATTTAATATTTGAAATTGCGTAAATATTTGGGAATTGGGTTTAATATGATTAAAATTGATTTATAAAGTTATATGAAATCATATTGAAATTAGAACATTGTTTATGAACTTTTAAAATTGAATTAAAAGTTAATTTGTGAAAATTGAATATTTTAATATTTAATTGACTAGTGAAAATAGTCATTTTTCAAAAGTCTCGGATTTCGACAAAACCAGCTTCATCAGATCCGTAATGTCAAATTATAGTAAGATTTCAAATTTCGTGTCAATCGGATTTAATGTTTGTCCGGGGCAAGCTAAAACGCGTAATCGATTTAATTTAAAATTGATCGTTTATCTCCGTAACTCGCACAGATGATCGAACCGGGTCTCGATACCTATTCCATTTGTTCGGGACACATGGTAAACCCAAGATACGCTGGTCATCGCGTGAGATTTGGAGTTCGGAAAATTCGGATGAATAGTGTTTTGTGAGATTTTCTATAAAAGGACCTTCATTATTTTCATTTTGCAAAACCCTCTTTCTTCTTGTTACACCTGGCCCTAAGAAATTTAACGGCCGAAAAACTACCATTTTCTTTCTTTGATTTCTTCTAATCCACACATTTATTCAAGAAATCTCGTCCCTAATCATTTCCCCTTACCTACCAACACTAGCCCTAAAGAACAAAGTTTGAATCCACGAACCTTTTCGACCACGGCTCTATTTTCTGTTTAATCATGGAGAGGAATTAGATAGAAAAGACAATACCTAATTAGTAGATCGAAGTTTGGAAGGGTATGATGAATTATTGAAGGTTGTTGACTGGAATATTCAGCAAGCACGAAGCGGCGATGGTGAAAATGTGAAAAGAGACGAAGGTGGGAGGAGCCGGTCTTTATAGGGGAGAAGAAGAGGTCGAAGAGGCTATGGCCGGTGAAACTGGTCAAAGCCACAGCGTTCGGTTTCGGCACACAAAGCCACTCGGCACACAAGGTGTGTTCGGCTTCGAATGCATCGTTCGGCATTTACACCACGTTCGGCACACACCTTCATCACTGATATTTTCAAGAAGGCACCTCCAAGAAGATTCAATCAAGGTTCGAAGCGGAGCATGGAGGATACGTAATTCAAAGCGTATCATGTGAACGTTCGGTCACGTAATACACTTTGGGGGGCAAGTGTTTCCTAGGGAATCGACCAGGCAACTTAGTACTCGGCCTCCTCATCGATCGGTTAAAATATCGTTCGGTATCACGTTACGACCGGCATCCAAGAAGCACTCGGCATCCAAGCTCGTTCGGCGTCAATGGAACGTTCGGCATCAATGAACATTCGGCCTGTCAAGACCGTTCGGCACGGGGTAGCGCTCGGCATCTAGGAGCATCCAGCATCAAGAAACGTTCGGCATCCATGAAAGTTTGGCCTACAAGTGACGTCTGGCATCGCTGGGCTTTCGACATGGTAGGATCATCTGACATTCCGTATCGTTCGGCATCCGCACCATGTTCGGCATTAGGATGTGTCCGGCGCTCAGAGCATTCGGCCTCATCTCGTTCGGCCTAACCATTGTTCGGCCGAGTTACTGATTCGTCCTCTAGTATCGTTCGGCACAAGTGCTCCCTACGGCATTCAATGTGTTCGGCCTCATCTCATTCGGCCAAAGGAGATTGTTCGGCATAAGGGGACTGTTCAGCATTCATAGTGTCCGGCCTCACTTCGTTCGGCAAAGAGGGGTACGTTCAGCATTGGGACGTTTGGCATTTGATCGTTCGACCTCTCTGGTTCGGCGCACAGAAACCACTCCATTTGGGCCAGGATATTCAGCTACCAGGCCCACCAGGGAAGTCTAACCCACCTTCGTCTATAAATAGAGGGGCAGGAGAACAGAAAAAAGGGAGACTTTAGAGAACACTGGGGAGACCCTGCTATTTTCAAGAATCATACCGAACTTATTTCTTTGTATCTTGCAACTGTATTCAAGTACTTAGAAGCGGATTGTATCTGTAATCAAGTATCGATAAAAAAAATAAAGATCAACTTCAAAGTGGACGTAGGCTACTACGCCGAACCACTATAAATTTGGTGTCTTACTTTCCGCATTTAAATTTACATTTTGTTCTCTGTTTTAATTTACTTTCTTCATTAATCTCTTTACACGATCTTTCTAAGGGTGTTAGTGGCCAATTTTGGTGCTAACAGTAGGGCATCCCAGCGTGGTCCTCGATACATTTTTCTACATGTTTACTGTGACAGGTGATACCCCAACGCCTAGTCATTCATATGGAATCCATTCTCCAATACGTACACTTTAAGGTTTTGGTTGTAGAGCCTAGTATGTTGGAATTTAATTAGTGTAACAATTTCAGCTATTTGAAGAAGTACTTGTACTCAGACACTATTATAATATCGACGATTTTGATATAAAATGTTTGTGTAAGGTAAAAACCCATCGTGTTTATTTGTGGCGTGGTCTTACAAGATACATTTGATTGTCAAAGGGATTTTGATAACTTTAATAATTCAAATTGAGTGTGTTTTCTTATGCTGGTTTTCCAGACTGAATCAGGGGTTATTTTATTATAATGCTTGGGTTATACCGAGTATTACAAAATCAGGATAGGATGTTGTGGAGCTCAGGAGACGAGTTGGATGAAGAAGACATACCACACATACTTGATTATATTCCATTGTGTATTGTATGTTGTATATTCAGCACTTGTAGGGACAAGTTATCATAACTGTCCATTATTGAGTTATTGATGTGTTATACTCTGATAATGTTATGTGTGAATAACTGTTGTACTTCTTTTTGTATAAAGACATGTTATTATTTATTATATATTGTTCCGCTGCGATTGTGAGATTATGTGTTGTTGTTTCTGTAACGACCCGCCTTTCATTCCATAGAAAGATGCATCGGTATTAAGAAAGAAAGGGATAGAAAAGAGAAAGATAGAAAAGAAAGAACTAACAACACCAGATTCTCACAGAATAAAATATATTACATCACATAAGATATTACATAGTATCATATACATCAGAGTTACACAGCTTATGCATCTCAAATTAGACTGTTATAAAGATATGTATATCATACCACTCAAGTACAATATAGACATCAACATAGAGATACAGACAAAGCAGAACCATTATATATCTACACGTTAAAGCCTCCTGCTACAAATCTCCTCCAGAATTTGTCAAAGCTAACCTGAATCCCTTGGCTACTCATAAAAATTTTAGTACCCAAGAGTTTAATAAAACAGAAAATAAACTTTAGGTCAGACATGGTCTGGTGTGAGTAAATGGATTAAAGTTGCTTAACTTTGAAAAACCTTTGAAAACAATAGGTATTTCGTCTGACTTCCCGCACATAAACACGGAAAATATTTACCTTATGATAACCAAAACATTTGATATGAAATCTAGTGGTATTATAATAGTGTCAAGGTTTTCAAGTAAAATAGGAAATAGCTGGAATGCTTACATCTCATATTCCAACATAGTTGGGCACAATCAAAACGTACGACACTTATTGGAGATTGGAATCCATACAATGGCAGGGCTACTGGGGTACCGCCCGTCACAATACCTTGTCTAGATCAGCGTACCGAGGATCTACCTTAATCCTCTGCAACACAAGGCCGAAACCATCCCTTATTGGATAGTCCCGAACAAGACAACCCCTCAGTTGGCCGTGGACCAACTTCCTGCTAAGCCGAAATAAAAAGGGACCTCTAGACAAGGAAAAATCTCGTCCTACTTGAGCACGATCCACTTAGCCTTGCTACATCGCCCCTGTTTTAGACATTCCTGGTTGATGAGGCTTGAGCCTACAATTACCTTTCTAGAACACGTCTATCTTAGAATGCTCATCGTCCTCCTGACGATGTTCTGAAAGCATTCAATCAATACAAGTTCGTTCCGAGTTTGAATGAAACCGAAAGCACTATCTCATTACACTCGTTTTGGAATCACCCTCAGAGTTAGCGACAATAGCCCATGCACTCTAAGTCTTCATCTCGAATATGAAAGAACTATCTCTGTTATACTCATATTGGAATCACCCTCAGAGTTTTAACGACAAATAGTTCTTACACTTTGACTCTTCATCTTCACTTGAGATTTCACGACCTAACGTTTAATTTGGATCGATGTGGTTTTCGGATATCCAATTCGGAAATCTGATCCTGGTCTCACCGAAATCCAAACGTCATTTTAATATCCAAGTTGTTTAAGTTTAAATAGTATAATTTATATTAAGGGTACATATTCACACTAACAGACAATTCACATTATCACAGACAGATAATTCATATTATCCAATGCAACCAAACATCTCATATGTAACGACCCGATTTTACGACTTTCGAAAGTCGATATTTATACGCCCACTGTATCAAATGCCGCGCAATCGAATGCCGGAAAACCGAACCATTAGGGTTTAAGAAGAAGAAGATAGAGGAAGAACAGAAACAATAACAGAATCTCACATTTCGCAGCGGAATAAATAAAATATATCAATGGATAATCTTTAAAACAAAGAATCATATTTGTTATTACATTACATTACATTACATTATCAGAGTGTACAACAACAACAACAACAGCAGCAGAAGAAAATATAACATATACTAGTAATACACTTCGCCATCCAGCTTCAACTCCTGATCTCCACAGCAACTCCTGAATTCCAGAATGACCTGATAATCTAACTCTAGGCTGCCCGTGTGGAAAATTATGGGAACCCAGAGTTTAGAAAGGGAACAATAAACTCCTGTCAGTCATGGGACTGGTGTGAGATCTTAAAAACGGTTATTCTTTAATAAAAGGAGAACAAAAGATTTTAAAAGAAATCCGCAATGGTTTTTTTGAAAATGAAACTACCATAAGGCCTCCATCCACACACACAATGCAAACGCAGAATTGGAGGAGATTTCTCCTTATTATGTCAAACGTGCTTGATACGCAAAAATATTTTTGATATTATTATTTATTAGTGCATAGTGGAAAACATTTCGAAAGTATAATATTAATCTTAGCCAGCATACGCATTCCGCACTTATGCCTACTATTGCTACCATGTTCAATAGCAGGTTACCACCACATTCCACGGTAGGTTATACAACTAAAACCGTACATGGCACGTATTGTTTCTTTGGATTTCCAATAAATGGTCAGGCTAAGGAACTTCCCATTGCCACATGGGTACGCCTCTGGATAGACGCCTCGAGAACCTAACCGGATCTCTGTCAACACAAGGCCGGGTTACCTCTACAAAAATAGGTAACTACTACACGAGTATGCCATCCCCCAGTTGTAAACAAACTTTATCCGAGGATCCTCAACAACGACAATCACAAAGTAATATATGTTTGCGATATTCACATAAGTTAAGTAACTGGGCTCCATACCATGATACCACTTCTATCCAGAAGGAAATGTACATACCCTAAGGGGAGCTATCCCCTATAACCTTGCCGCATCCTTCCTGTTTTGACCATTCCGGGGTGTGAGGTCCGACGAAGTCTCATCCACAAAGCTACGCTTTTCACAAAAGCCATGCTTCGATCAACAAATAATCAGCAGCACTTCGTATGCCACATTACCAATTTGGGAATGTATCACTAGTAACCATCAACTACATAACCTCTAAGCTCGTACGTCTCAGAGAAGGGTGTTAAGCTAAGAGAATAAATTCTCCGCCACCAATAGAAATGTATTTGACAGAAACCAGCTTTACATCTCGAAGTGTAACGTCAAACACACATCCATACAAGTCCGTTCCGAGATCGAACGGAACCGAAGGCACTTCAAAAGAAGCCCTTGCAACCCGGATATTCACTAATTACGTCCGGAATTCCCATCACAAAGGGTGATAAAATCTCTATACCGGAGCAACCCGGTGCAGAGACATTCGACAGGTATGCTTTCTTTTTCGAAAATACCCGGTCTTCAACACCATCTTCAAATGAAATCCCATTTCGTCATATCGTTATTCGGAATGGGTTTTATGACACAAGGTCCTCTCCCGCCTAATCCGAATAACGAGCGCTTAATTTTAAAATAGGTGTCCATTCAGATTCAGACAATTCACAATAATTTCACTTTGATCTTTTAAACAAAAGATCCATCACAATCACAAAGGTTCGATGTGGGTTTCGAATATTTGAAATTCAACTCCCGATCGCACCGAAATTCAAATGCCTATTAAGGCCAATATTGATAGTCGGTTATTTAACAATCAATCATCATTCACAACAGTCACTTGATTTCAAATAATTTTTCCCCCAATTTTTATTATTTTCAATATATCTTCGCAAGATAAAATTTCACACTTCAATCCTTTAAAAAATAAATTCCAAATCAATTTCCAAACATTTATTCATTTCCACTGAAAATCTACCGATTTTAAATATTTAAAATAATATAAAATACTTATTCAAAATATACTTGGAAATATTTAAAATAACAAATTTAGAATATTTTCTTAAATATTAGTTATGAAAAATATTATACTAATACCTCATATAAAAATTCAAGCCCAAAAAATAATTTTAAAATAAGATTAGTAGATAGAGTATAAATATTTAAATACCTATTTTCTAAATCAAAAATCAATTTAATCTTTTAAATAATCCTTATATAATTAATTAAGTAAAAAAATTTACTTTAAACAATCTCCAAAACCAATTTCTCCAACAATATTATTTTTAGAACCAAATCTAAAACTTCTAAATTTTATTCAAAAGCTATTTTAAAAATATTGCTCGGCTTTCCAGGGAAGAATTCTTTTCTCAATATAAATTGGTCCATTCAAAATAAATTAATAAATCTTCTCGGTTTATTTTAAATTTACATTCTAAATATCAACTGATATATGAATTTAAATTGATTCCCAAATATCATCTTCACACCCAATCATAGCCCAAATTTAATTCCAATTTATTTTAAACACAAAATCAATTTCCAATTTGATTTCCCAAATAAATTTTCAAATATCAAAGAAAATCAATTTCAAATTTATTTCCCAAATTATTTCCAAACCATCTAACCAAATTTCCAAATCGATTCCTAAGATTTTTCTAACCCCAAATTAATCCCCGAATCGATTTCTAAAATCAATTTCAACTCTAAATTAAATTCCAAAATTTAATTTCTAAATTTATTTCCTTTTGAAATAAATACTTAATCTCTTTAAATTATTTAAAATCTGTATCTTAAATAAATTCTTCAACTATTTAAAAACATTACTCGAAATTGCTTCATTAATATATTTTCCCATATTTTTGGAATTTATTCTATAAGTTTCCAAAGATAAAACTTTATCTATTTAAATTTCCTTCTTTTAAAATTCACCCAATTCCTTTGAGTGAATTCATTATAAATTTTCTATCCAAATTTTAAAATCAATTAACTATTTATTTCTGGTATCCTACGATACCAAAAATATATTTGGCTGAATTACAGCCTTTACGGTTTCAATCACAAACATTTGCATGAATTAAAAATAATCAACACATAACATAAGCACAAATTAAACATTTGAGGAATCCAGTTAGATCCCTCCAACCTGTTTCCCTGCATCCGTAGACGTTAGCACAATAATTAAATACCCATTCCACTTCGAGGTGGAATGTCGCGGTACATGGGATTTATAAAATATTATCCGCTATTATGCGGCGCAATAGGGTCTAAACTAATATAACTAAAAATAAATAAATTATCCAAACACACAATCAATCAATCAATTTTAATTTGACTATCACAATTCCATAACCAATCAATAACTGGAATTTTAAATTAAAATTTTGAGTGAGAAGATCTCACCTTTGATTTAAATTTGCAGTCCATTTCCAATTTGACAATTTCTTCATAGTTTCAGACCTTGCATAACAATTAAATGATTTTATTAATATTCGAAATAAATCGAATAATTCCATTTCCATTTTAAACTTTTTAATTCAACTAATGTTTTAAATTTTTAATCTAATGATTTATTAACATTTGAGGTAATATACCAAAATTTTACCAATAAATAAATTAAATTGACCAATAATTTAATTTAGACTAATCATCTTGTTTTAAACTAATAATCTGAATTTAAACTCATTTTCCTTTCAAATCCATAGACTTGTAAAATTAATTTATATAGATTTATAAAAAACAATTTTCTTTCATCCAAACAAATTTTGTATATATATAAAAACTGGAACTGTGTATATATATTTTCAAAAATCATATTTATTTGTTTAAATTGGAAGAAAAATAAGAAAAAATAATTATACCTCTCTGACGAGATTATCACGGCATCGATCTTCTCAGGACAACGCGACGAAACCCTAGCTCGATCGAGCTTCTCGATCCCGAGCCGTCGCCACGCGCGCGTCTCCCGAGCCTGCTCCACCATCTACGAAGACGCCGCCCTCTGCTTGGAATTTGCGAACGAAAATTTGATCGCGATAGCCCCTACCCTTCGACTTCCTCGCGCGACATGGCATCTTCCCACTACAACCACCACTCCTCCCTTGAAACGGGACAGCATCAGCCACCTATGGCGAGCGATTCGAGGCAACGCCCCCTTCCACTGCCGTGCGAGCTCGAGGCAATCTCGCGACCCCTATTTTCAGATTTGAGTTCGAATGAGTGCGGCCCCTCGTATTTTGAATTTGGATCGAGATCCGATCCCTCCTTTTTTCTCGTTGACATTTTAGATTCGAACGAATTTGTTCAAATAAAAAAGTAGTGGAAGGAATTGGAATTTGCTTTCAGTTTGGGGATACGATCGTTAACATGCTCGGCATTTTTTTCTTTTAACAAACGCGTGTAACTAAGGTAAACACGTGTTGTAAATCGAGTGCCAAGTTTTTGAAACGAGATAAAACGTGTAATATTTTACTGAAAGAACATTATTAAATACATATAAATTTTTTATTATTATTATTACTTTAAATTTAAATTTAAATCGTTTAGAAAACGAAGTCTAAAATCTCGATCTCCGATCGAGGCATGCCGCCAGGCGTTCATAATGCTATACGCCCATTCCGAACGCAATGGAAAAGGTTGCGAGTCCAAATTCGATCGTATGGAGAAGATAGCATTTTGAATCCAGTTATTAAATTGAATTTCGATATAATTTTCAACGCGTTTGCCTATCGTATGGCCAAACGATCACTCCAAACACTACAAAAATTGAAATCCGATAATAATACAATATTACGGTTCCAATGGAACTGGTTTCGTCAAATTCCGAGACTGTGGCTCGAAAGGCTATTTTTAAATATCGATTTAGACGATAAAATTTCAAACTGAACAAAACATTTTCAAATTCAATTCTGAAGCTTCTATTAACCTCAATTATTATCAATATGAATTTTACAAGCCTTTGAAATATTTTTATTCAGTTTAAAACTGAAGATTCAAATTTTTATCCAACTTCAATAAATTAACTTCAATAATTAAATTGCCAATTTCATTCTGATGCCTGAAATTTAGGTTTGAATCAACTTCAAACATTTAAAATAAATTAAATATTTCAATTCCAAAAGTTAAAATTTTCGGGTCATCACATCCTTTCCCCCTTAAAAGAATTTCGTCCCGAAATTACTAGTTAAGAAGAATGGGCCTTAACCCGTTTGATATTTTTCCAAACCAAATAGTTTTATCAACCCAAATCTTTTTATTAAAGATTCATTTCAACTAATTTTCCAAGTTCCATTATAAGATCCAAACTATATTGTTTACTTTCCAATTCAAATTTTGATTTGAATTCAAATTTCAAACTTTCAAAAAATTTCTCAAAAAATTTCTAACATCCTAAATTTTTGAAAAATTTCACCAACGTCTCCTTTGGGCGGTTAGCTCGGTACGACTACAAAATGGCACCACAGGCCCTCAAATCCCAAAAGAAAACAAAAGGCCAAGTGGCTAGACAAGAAAATCACCAAATTTCATATTGAAATTGAAATACATACCTTTTTGTCAAGAAATTCAATTTTATCTTTAAAATCAAAATCCCATTCTTTTTCCTTTAATATACTTGTATATCTTGCTTATCATAATATCCAATTACAACATTCAAAAATCAATTTGCATGTTCCTTTACAAAATCTTCAATATATACTTCTTATACCATTTTTAGTTTGCTATTGAAGTTATATATTCATTTTCATTCTATTTTGCATTTTCACTTTCATTTGAATTCAACTTACAATTTCAATTTTATTTGGATTCAATTTACCTTCTGAATATTGAATTTTATCTTTTAATTATAACTGATTCATATTATTATTTTAATTTAGTTTCATTCACTAATTTACTTAAATTTCTAATTTGAAATCGTTTGTCGCTAACAAAATTTTTTTTTTCAAAAATTATCTGACTCCCAAAATTTTCGCAAAATTTTGGCAGAGTCTCCAGCGCCTGCTCCACCATCTACGATGACGCCCCCTCTGCTTGGAATTTAGGAACGAAAATTTGATCGCGATAGCCCCTACCCCTCGACTTCCTCGCGCGACACGGCATCTTCCTACTGCAACCACCACTCCTCCTTTGAAATGCGACAGCATCAGCCACCCATGACGAGCGATTCGAGGCCACGCCCCCCTTCCTCTGTCGCACGAGCTCGAGGCAATCTCGCGACCCCTATTTTCATATTTGAGTTAGAATGAGTGCGGCCCCTCGTGTTGTGAATTTGGATCGAGATCCGCTTCCCCCATTTTTCTCGTCGTCATTTTAGATTCGAACGAATTTGTTCGAATAAAAGAAGTAGAGGAAGGAATTGGAATTTGCTTTCAATTTGTGGAAATGATCGTTAACATGCTCGGCATTTTTTCTTTTAACAAACGCGTGTAACTAAGGTAAACACGTGTTGTAAATCGAGTGCCAAGTTTTTGAAACGAGATAAAACGTGTAATATTTTCCTGAAAGAACATTATTAAATAAATATAAATTTATTATTATTATTATTATTATTATTATTATTATTATTATTATTATTAGAAATTTAAATTTAAATTGTTTAGAAAACAAAGTCTAATATCTCGATCTCCGATCAAGGCATGCCGCTAGGCTTTTATAATGTTATACGCCCATTCCGAACGCAATGGAAAAGGTTCCGAGTCCAAATTCGATCGTATGGAGAAGATAGCATTTTGAATCCAGTTATTAAATTGAATTTCGATATAATTTTCAACGCGTTTTCCTATCGTACGGCCAAACGATCACTCCAAACACTACGAAAATTGAAATCCGATAATAATACAATATTATGGTTCCAATGGAACTGGTTTCGTCAAATTCCGAGACTATGCCTCGGAAGGCTATTTTTAAATATCGATTTAAACGATAAAATTTCAAAACTGAACAAAATATTTTCAAATTTAAATCTGAAGCTTCTATTAACCTCAATTATTATCAATATGAATTTTACAAGACTTTGAAATATTTTTATTCAGTTTAAAACTGAAGATTCAAATTTTTATCCAACTTTAATAAATTAACTTCAATAATTAAATTGCCAATTTCATTATGATACCTGAAATTTAGGTTTGAATCAACTCCAAACATTTAAAATCAATTAAATATTTCAATTTCAAAAGTTAAAATTTCCGGGTCGTCGCATCATATCATAGAGTAGTTACATATCACAGCACATCTCAATCTCCCATTAGAGATATCATCAATCCAGGTCATCCAATATCATTCAAACATTTATAAGCAAGATTTATTAGTTGAACAATCCATAATTAATTTAATTAACTACCAATTAAATTAATTACTAACTTTAATCATTTAGATTATCTTTAATCCTGCTTGCTTAACATTAATTAATTAATTATAACTCAATTAATTAATTATTCATTAATTATCTATCTTAATCAATCATTCTTGATTAATTACTCTTCAATTACATTAAGTTATTTACCTTTAATTAACCATATAGATTAATTAGCCTTAACCATTCACATTGATTAACCTTTAATTATTCTTATTCAGTATAACAAATTTCATTAATTAATTACATAAATTAAATTAATCTTTAATTAATCATGATCATCAATTAATCTTAATTAATCACATTCAGTGATTAGTTATCCTATAATTACTTACATTAATTAATTACTCTTAAATTAATTATATTTACTAATCCTTTAATTATTTACACCAAGTAATTAATCCTTATCACTTCCATTAAGTAATTGTCCTCTAATTACTTCTATTAAGGAATTTCCTTTTATTAGTTACTTCTAGTAATTACCCTTCAATTACTTACCCTAAGTAATTCTTCTTTTATTACATTCAGTAATTACCCATTAATTACTTACACTAAATAACTATACATATATTAATTAATTATACCTAATCAATTCCACAAATAATTATCCTAAATTAATTAATCTAATTAATTATCTTAAATTAATCACATTAATTAATCATTTTATAATCACTAGTTAATGATCTTTAAATTAATGAAAATAATTAACTATCCACTAATTACTTATACTAAGTAATTATCTTTTGATTATCAACATCAATTTATTTACCTTTATTAATCTCATTAAGTGATTAGCTTTTAATTAATTTCACTAATTAATTATCTATAATTCATCTCAACCGTAATTAAAGATAATTCTTTATTTCCATTAATTTCTTATTAAAATTCATTAGAAAATATTTAGGAATCAATTTCATAATTAAGAATATATAATTTACTTAAAACAAAACACTTTAACATTAAATTTTAACACTTAAAATCTTTGAAACTAGTTCAAAACTTGTTTGATTAAATTAAATAAATACTTATTCATGAAAATTTATCAATTCCTTTTAAAACTTATTCAATTTTTAAATACGTTCAAACTTGGTTAATATTCTTCTTTTGAAATCTAATCATTTTATTAACTTAATACTTGATAAATTACATTGTTTTGGAACTTTAAACAATGATTAACTTGGAAAATTTGTTTTTGATTTACCTTTAAACTTTGAATCTTTTGTTAAACATTTTCTTTATTAATAAAACTAGATTTCTTTGCTTTATAAAATCTATTCACGTTTCACTATTTTTTAAAAATCTGGTTATTACGACAAAATACAAACTCGAGACAAACTCGAGTTTATCAAGCAAAAACCCAGAGTTCTCTCGCGAAATACTGCTACTTCGAGTCAACCCACCGAACTACTCGAGTTCGACCCGTGATATCTCCATCTTCCTTGAAGCCAAAACCAACACTGATAAGAAAACAAATTCGTGCACATACACCATCGAACCATCACTCTCCGACTCTTCCTCCGATCATCGGCCAGTCAACGACAGCCTCGTTGTCCCTTACGAGAACCCAGATCGACAAAAAGACCTATGAATCGAAATCGAGCACTTCGATCCAAAACTGGAGCAAGCTCGATCATATAAAATCTCCCCCAACCGCCACCTCCGAACATTGTATCACCTATGGACCTACCCGAAGCTACTCCACACTCCGACGAACCATATCCCCCTATCGCGATCACCTCCGATGATCGATCGACGTCGCATGAAGCTCACCAATACCCTCGGCCAGAACACCCCTTCAAACCTTGGTTCATCGCTAGCCTGCCACCCCGGCCCTTAATAAAATCTTCTACTATTTTTCCCAAGACCACCGAGCTGTCCTCCATCTCTAGGAACAACCACAAACCTCTAGTAATGGCCAATCAACAGGAATCGGCAAAATACCCAAAATCGGTTAACTCCATTTATCTCAACTTAAAACATACTAAAAATCTAGATTTCATCATCTAAATTCATCATTCGCACTACAATTCAGATTCTATAATCAAAAATTAAAATTATCATGTTTGATTATAACCCTTTTTTTAATTTACACTGTAATTTCCTATTCCTGAAATAATTTCTAAATTTAAATGGTTGTAACCATTTATAAAATCTATATTACATTGTTACAATTATTTCCCTTTTAGGAATCATAACTTGAATATGATTATATAGGCAGATATAATTTTTTAATGAAAATCTGGAGCCTGAAACAAAAAGAGAGAAGGATGAACATACATATGCATAGATATTTCACAGACAAACTCTTGTGTAAACATGCATTCACATCCAACATTCAAGTAAACATTGCATATCATTTTACTACAACATTTATCACACATATCAAAATATAGTAACAGATTTTAAACTGTTTTTAAAATAAGGTTTACTCACCTGTAAAGAACAGAGAACTATTTCTTCATCTTTTAAATCTGAAACTTTGTTTTTGATTGTTGCATTAATCTTTATTGCTTGCTGTTTTGATTGAATTTGAGTCTAAATCTTGCTTGTTGTTGATCTTCATTATGTTTCGCATGATCATAGGTTGAAAAATTTGAAAACTGATCTTGATTTGGTTTGATTCCCCTTTTGAATTTTGGATTCAGGTTTAATTTAGAGGAAGAAAGAAAGAATCTAGGAAAGAAAAATATTTTGACCTGAGAAAATGAAAGCCAGGTTTCTCCATCCTTTTTGTTACATAATTAAATTTTTAAACAATATAAGCCATTTGTTTTATTGCATGATACATAAGTGACAATATAAGCCAGGTTCTCCATCCTTTTTGTTGCATGATACATAAGTGACGACCATTTGTGGTCGAGTCATTTGAGGTGAAGTGCGGCCCTGCGCGGTCAAGCATCTAAATCCATGCGACGATCGTTCGGAATCGGGTCATTTGTAGTGAAATGCGATCATTCATGGTCAAGCGCTTTACTTCGAATGACGACCATTTGAGGGTCGAGCCACTCGTGGTAAAGTGCGGCCCTGCGCGATCAAAATGACAACCGTTCATGGTCAAGCTCTTTACTTCAAATGATGACCATTCGGGGTCAAGCTATTTGCGGTAAAGTGCGGCCCTGTGCAGTCGAGTGGTAGAGCACAACCGTTCATGGTCAAGCGCCTTACTTCAAATGACGACCATTCAGGGTCGAGCCATTTGTAGTAAAGTGCGGCCCTGAGCGATCAAGTGGTAAAGCGCGGCCGCTCGCGGTCAAGTGCTTAACTTCAAATGACGATCGTCCGGGATCGAGCCATTTGAGGTGTAGCACGGCCGTCCGTGGTCAAGCACTTAACTTTATATGATGGTCGGGATCGAGCCAAGTGAGCTGGAATGCAACCGTTCACAGTCAAGCGCTTTACTTCAAATGACGATCATTCAGGATCGAGTCATCCGAGGTGAAAGTGCGACTGTTGGCAGTGGGAAGCGCGGCCGTTCATGGTCAAGCGCTTAACTTCAAACGATGACCATTCGTGATCGAGTCATTTGAGGTCAAGTGCGGCCCTGTGCGGTCGAGCACTTAAATCTATGTGACGATCGCTTAGGATCGTCATAATGGATTGAAGCATGGCCGACCATAGTCGAGCGACTGTTGGCGGTCAAGCACTTAAATCCAAGAGTTTTTTTTGACTGTTCAAAGTCGGGTGCCTGTTCGTAGGACTTAATCATTGAGACCGTTCGAAGTCGGGTGCCTGTTCGTAGGGCTTGATGATGCCTGTTCGTAGGGCTTACACATTTCAAAATCATGAAAAATCAAATATTCAACTGAAAAGTTGTCAAGTAGAAATATCTGAAAAAGTCAAATCCAAACATTTGAAGCAAATCGTGAAAGCAATGTGGAATCAAATTCAATTATCGGAAGCAAATCATGAAAGCAAAGTAGAGTAAAACTTAATCATTAGAAACAAATCATGAAAGCAACATCGAGCCAAATCCAAATATCAAAAGCAAACTAATCAGCCCTCAGAAGTAAAATACGAAAGTAAAACAGTCAATCATCAGAAGTAAAATTCAAAAGCAAAGAATTGACGTCCCCGTGCAAACACCTACATCGATGTGATGTATAGTTGTATCAGAGCATGCCTGGGGATCAATCGTGGTCCCATACATGTGTGAACAACTTAATTATGTCGATGTAGTGTTTTCCACTCATTCGTCACAACCTCAATTATTCGATAACAGGCCGACGCCTTGATCCCGAGGTGTCTCCAGTTGGTGCGGGTGGTCGTTCCTGTTCCACCATGGTAGTCTTCTTTTTTACATATTGTGATAGCAAACCATCTCGGATGTGTCCCTCGATTTCATCTTTCAAGTGCCTACAGTCATTCGTGGTATGACCGTTTAGCTCGTGGAACAAACAGTACTTGTCCGACTTTTTCTCGTTGTTGGTTGGATCCCTCTTCATTGGCTTTCGGTAAGGAACCTGTCCCTTTGTGTCTTGGTAAATCCGCTCCAGAGTCTCAGTTAGCTCCGTGTACGAGGTGAACCTTGATCCTTTTTGTTGTCGCGCTGATTTATCGTTGTTATCCTCAGCCTTACGTTTTCCTTTGTTAGTTTCTACACCTCTCTCGGGAGGATTCCCACTTTTGACTGCAAAAACATCAATTCCTTCTCCTTCCTCTGTTTCAGCCTTTGCATCTTCTAACCGTAAGAACCCTTCGGCCTCATGGAAAAATTCCCCTAATTCCATAGGAGGATCTTTGGTCAATGAATTCTTGAACTATGTGCCGTTCGCTATGCCTGAAACGGCTGCCATTAAAACCATGGATGGATCTGGTCGGTCTACCGATGCCGCGGCTGCATTGAATCGCGTTAAAAAACATCTTAGAGATTCTCCAGTCCTTTGCTTTAGTGTTGTCAAACTCATAACATTCTTAGGCCTCGAGATGTGAACCGTGAATTGCCTCATGAACCTTTCGATCAAATCATTCCAAGTCTTGATCGATCTATTCTCAAGTTGTCTGAACCATAGTGATGCAACATCTGTCAAGTATAGTGGAAAGCACCGGGCCATCACTTCTTCTGATGCCCCCAGCACTTCCATATGCCTCATATATTTCGTAAGATGAACTGTAGGGTTCGTCCTTCCATTATACATATCCAGCGATGGTAGCTTAAAGTCTGGTGGGTTTTTAGCTCGCCTGATTGCTGTGGTAAAAGGACTTCTATTGACATCCTCCAAGTCCTTGTTTACCAAACCACCTCTCATAGCCTTTTTGACCATCTCCACTAATCTGTCGTTATCTCTTAGTAACAGTCCTCGCCCTTGGCTTTCGTCTTGCCCCCCAAGTTCACGAGGGGACGGTTGAATCTGTTCTTCTGGTTGGGCTTCTGTTCCTCTTTGATTCTGTGCTCCAAGTTGCCCAATTTGATGGAACAAATTCTGGATCAAGTCCTCTTGCCTTCTCATCATTGCCTCCATCTCCTCCCTTGTAACAAAGGCTAAAGTTTGGCTTGCTCTCGAAGAAGCCTCTTGACTTCCTTCATGCTGACTATTCTCTGGTCTTTGTAGTCTACTCGATCGCCTTACCATGGTTCTTCGGATTTCTCGTATCCAACTCTTGATTATTCGAATTCCTGAGTTCGGGTTCTCAGTGAATGCACCAAAATGTTAACGGTAAAAATGGCTTTAACGCTAACACCCGGTGTATGCCGTGATGAAATGAAAGCACCAACCGTTTGCACGGGAATTAAAGTAAAAAGAAAATAGCAGAAAAAGTAAAAGAGACAGAGATTTTTATAGTGGTTCGGCTTCTAATAAGCCTACATCCACTTTACATCCTCCATTATGCTTTTCGAGCTCACTTTACAAGATTACAACACTTTTACAACACGATCTCTTGATCACAACACTTTTACAACACGATCTTACAATTACAGCACGATCAGAGGAAGAAGTTTGAACTTTGATGATGAATTGCTCTTTGGATTCATGGTTAATGAGGTTGATCTCTAGATGAAGATTCTTCAGTGTTTGAAGTGTTTGGAGAGTCGAGAAATCAGCAGAGTATAGGCGCCTTGAAATCCAAAAAAGTCCCCCTCGAATGTGGAGTTGGTGGAGTATTTATAGGCGACTTCGGAGTTAGGTCGGCTGGAGCGACCTAACATAGGTCGTAGGCCGGTTGGAGCGACCTAAGGTGGGTCGTTGGCGACCTAGAGGAGCGGCAGAAGAAGGAGGGCGACCTAAGGGATAACGACATTAGAATGTATGGCCTGGAGCGACCTAAGGGAAAAGGCGGGGTATGCTTTAGGTCGTGTGCGACCTATGGGTGTTAGGTCGCGAGCGACCTGATTTTGATGAGGTGAGGCTGGTTAGGTCGCGAGCGACCTAGGTGATGGCGGGTTAGGTCGCGAGCGACCTATGGGTTTAGGAGAAGAGTTAGGTCGCGAGCGACCTAACTTTGTTGAGGAGAAGCATAAGTCGCTTACCAGGTAGGTCGCTTGAGCCATTGAGTAGTTAAGTCACTGACTGCTAAGTTGCTCTAGGTCGTAGGTCGCTTGGATTTATAGGTCGTTAGGTCGCGAACTTTCCTGTGAGCTGCTAACTCGTGAAGTCTTAGGTCACTAAGTCGTGATGTCTGTTAAGTCATGAACTCTGTGAAGTCGTTAGCCCGCTTCATCAGTTAGGTCGCTAACTTGCTTCATTGGTTAGGTCGCTAGGTTGCTTCATTGTTTAGGTCGTTAACTAGATGAGTCGCTGGATTACTTCACTCTTTAAGTCGTATACCGTTTTGGATGGGGCGCTGCCCCGCACCCCACCGGGGGCGCTGCCCCCTGGACCCCTACGACCTGACCGGGCAGGTCGAACACCGTAGCGGTGGCGTTGCCCCCGCACCCCCACCTTGGGTGGTTGGCACCCCCCTGGACCCCCCCTCCATAGGGGATCTTAGATGAAAAATCATTCAACAGAACTTGCTTTTGTTGAGATGTTGAGTTGACCAATCTTTGAGACGAGCTATCTCGCTTTTCTTGGTCGATCTTTTGATATCACAGCCTTGCTGAAAAAGGCGGGATAACAACCTTACATTGCACACATGATTTCATACCTATCCATTCCAAAGGTACAAAATACCAACAAAGCCTTATCAACCACCCAATACTTTCTAATACTATCACCATGTAATACTTTTAAAAGAGAAATAGGAAGACTCTACCGTTGAAGACCTCAATCGAGGTAGATCCCGTCATTTATGACATATTCCCAATGTGGACTTCTAGCATCGTCATTATTGGTCTATTGGTCCTAGCTACGAAGACCTTTACCAATACTATGGCCTTATAATTCATAATAGTAATACACCTATTGCATCTATCATAATTAAAGTCTTAGTAATATGAGAGACTGTACCCAAGCCACTTAGTATTTGACGACCCAGAATTTTTGAATATTTGAAATGGGAATATTTAATTAATTTTAAATGTTCAAAGGTTAATTTTCAACTTGAATTTCAAATATCACTATTTATTTGGTAATTTAACTATTAAATTAAGTTATTTGAAGTTGGATAAAATAGTAAATTTGGTGTTTTAAGCCTGTTAAAAATAATTTGAAGGCTTGTAAAATTTATATTGATAATACTGAAGAGAATAGAAATGTTAAAATTGAATCAAGAAGTGATCTGTTCAGTTTTGAAATATAACGTTTAAATTGATATTTAAAAATAGCCTTTCGAGGCACAGTCTTGGAATTCGACGAAACTAGTTCCATTGAATCCGTAATATTGAATTATTATCGGATTTCAATTTTCGTATTGATTGGAGTTGTTGTGTGAGTGTACGATATATAAACGTGTTGAAATTTATATCGAAATTCAGTAATAACTGATCCAAAAGGCTATCTTCACCATACGGTCGAATTAGGACTCGAAACCTTATCCATTGCGTTCGGAATAGGTGTATAACATTATAAACGCCTAGCGGCACGCCTCGATAGGATGTCAAGATTTTAAGATTTGAATTCATGACAATTTAAATTTAAAATTTGAATTTAATATTTATATATACCCTAATCAACTCAGCCAAAATCCCTTCCCGCTAGTTGCCTTTCTTTCACCATCACGCATTTTCTCCTCAGCAGCCTTTGTTCCCTCTGTAATCACTGCAGCAAGCATTCTTCACGCAACCCATCTTTTCACGTTCAAAATCATGTTCTTTTGCTCCCCTCGTTTCCTTTTTAAACTCGAGCCAGCTGAAGAAAAGCTATCCACAAAATCTTCTTTCATTTACAATTCGAAAAGAGGTCGAACAAAAATTCCAAAATTTTAATTTCATCGTATTCGAATCTCGAGCTCAAGGTAAAATAGCGGCATCGAATTCAATTTTTAAAATAGGGATGGGCATAGCGTAGCATAATTGCAAGGGAGCAGGCAAGCCGAATTCGCCGAAGGGGTCGTGGCGAATTTCACGACTTCGAGGCTGGGTCTGTCGTCGCACGTGTGAAGGAGTGGCGATCTTAGAGGCTCATCGACCTCTGGAATCAATAGCGGCAAGGGATTCGCGCTCGTTTGGGAAGCACGAAGTTGCGAGATTCTGGCATCGACGAGGCAGGCGTATTAGGGCATTCGTGATTTTGGGCTTAGGTATCAGTCAGATTTCGAGCTCGATGGAGTTGGTGGCTCCGACGAAGTATCGAGGGCAGTAAGGTATTCTTATGTTTTTGCAATTTAATTTTGGAATTTAATAAATTACTATTGAAATTTAAATTATATACAGAGAGAGATATATCTACCATAGATATATATAAACCATTCTGTTTAATATAATATATATAGAGGATTTTGGAAATGTAAAAAGGATTTTAGATATTAACAGAATTTATATAAGTTAGGGTTTTATGAAAGCTATATATGTATAGATATATGCGTAGCTTTAAAAAGAAAATAAATACATATTTATGTTTTAAAGTTATTAGTTGTTTTAGAATAAAGTATTATTATGATAGCTTGTTAAATTAACCTATTCAAATTTTAGTCAATAGAAATATTAAAGGAAAATTGTTTTATATAAATTATTAGCTAATTAAATTAAATTTATCAAATGAAAATCAATTATGCAAATGGTTCTAATATTAATAAAATCATCTAATATTTATTCAAGGTTAAAAAGGGAACAAGTCGAGGTTGGATCGGATTGCAATTTCAAAAAAATAAAGCAAAGGTGAGTTAATCTCACTCAGTTAGATTCTAATGTAAATTTAAATTTAAATGATTAAATTTAATAATTGTTTGAATGGTTGAATTTATTGATATGCTATAGTATGGTATATTTTGGGATTGGTATTTTATGTTGTGCTAACGTTTGTGGATGCAGGGAACAGGTTGGAGGGATCTAACTGGATCCCTCAACATTTATTATTTAATATTCTCTGTTGTGATTACTTGATATTCAATGTTGAATATATTGGCACATTGAATGATATGATTTGATTGGATATATATTGGGTATAATGAATTACCAAAAATATATAAATTGGATTTTGGGAAGAAAATAAAGGAAGTAAATTTGTAAATGAAATAATCTTAGAGAATTTAATAAATTAAGATTGAATTGAGAAAGAAATGGAAGTATGTTAAATACTAATAAATAACTTCGAATATGAAAAGAAAAGAATTTGAATAAACAGTAACTAATGAATTGTAAAATTATGTGATATTAATTTAAAGGAATAAAGAATTATTTTAAAATTTAAAGTTTTAAATTTACTTAAAGGATAAGAAGTAAATTGAGAAATCTAAATGGGTATTTCAATTAAAAGTATTTTAAATCATAATTAGGGAATAAAATTTGAAATTAAAGGTTTTTCAATAAATTAAGTGAATTGGAAATCAATTTGGAATTGATTTAAAGGTTGAAATTGGATATTTGGTAGAATAAATTCAGGTGGGAATTTATTAAAGGAATGAGAAAATATGTTTAAAAATAAATAGTGATTTATTTTTAAAGGTTGTGAAGAGAAGTATATTTCTCTGGATAGCCAAGTACGTTTTAAGTAAATTTTTAAATATAAGATAAAAGTTTAAGGTTGTTTTAAAAAAGCATGTTTTAGAAAATTTATTATTTTTGAATATTTAAAATTTTAAGTAAATATTTTTCAAATCTATTATTGTAATAATTATTTAAAGGTGACAATTTTGTTTTAAAAAGTGAAAACTAGTTTTATATTTATAAAGTAAACATTATATAGTATGTATTTTTAACAAATTTTTGAAATAGTTTTAGCTTAAAGGTTTTAAAGTATATTTCAATAAATTGTTTTAAATTATTTTAAAAATCTAAAATTTTGTGCTTGGTGATTCCAGTGGAAATAGAAATACTCGGAATTTATTCTGAGAAAGGTAGGTAGTTTTGAAAACTGTTTTCAAGGAGTTTGAAAAGTGAAATTATATCTTGTGAAGATATTTTTGAGATAAATAAATTATTTGGAAAATTATTTATTGTGTTATGGATGTTGTGAACATTAGTTGATAGTTAAATCACTGACTATCGATATTGGCCAAATGCGTTGATCGTTTCGAAGAGACCGGGATCGAGATTTATTTCTCAAAAACAACTTCGATCCGGTTTGTACGTTTTTGGGGAAAACGAGTTTGATTCGAAGATGGAGCATTGAAGCGCAAGGGCTATCCGCTACTAATCCTGAGAATATTTCCAAAATGGATGTAGTAGGAATAGTGTCTTCGGTTCCGTTCGAACCCAGGACGGACTTGTATGGACGAATGCTTGCGAAACATCGTCAGGTGGACGATGGGCATTCTAAGGCATATTATTCTTAAAAAGGTAACGCTTAGCCTCAGGCCTCATCAAATGGGAATGACAGAAAATCAGGGGTTATGCAGCAAGGCTAGGTGGGTAGCACCCAAGCAGGGTGAGGTCATCCCTGTCTAGATGTCCTTTTTATTTCCGCTTAGTGGGCGGTTGCAGATCCCAACCGCGGGGTGATCTCACTCGGGATTACCCAATAAGGGGTAGTCCCGGTCTTGTGTTGCAGGGGAGCGGGCGTACTCCTCGGTACGGTGATCTAGGCCCCGTACTGTGACAGGTGGTACCCCAGTGCCTAGTCATTAGCTGGAAATCCATTCTCCCTACGAGCCTTGTACGAGTTTTGTTTGTATTACCACTTTGTGGCTAGTAGCTGGAATTTAATAATGTAACAATTTTGGCAATCTTATAAGTATTTGCATATGGACCCTATTATAATATCATAGGATTTCTATAAAAATTGTTTTAGCTATCGTAAGGTAAAAACCCGACATGTTTATTTATGGCGTGGTCTTACGAGATGCTTTTGTTTTCAAAGGATTTTTGAAACTTTAATAATCAATTGGGTGTGATTTTCTCACGCTGGTATTCCAGACTGACTCGGGTGTTATTTAACTGTAATTCTCGGGTCAGACCGAGTATTATAGAATACAGGATATGATGCTGTGGAGCTCAACAGACGAGCTGGATGACGATACATACTCCCGTACTTGTTTATATATGTATATTCCGCTGTGTTGAGTTATTGTGTATCCATTGTACGATATTGATGTTAAATTGTGATTGATGTACTCTGATGATGTAATATATAAACAGAGATATTTGTTTTTTGAGTAAAGATCATTTATTGTCTATTATATTTTATTCCGCTGCGATGGTTAGATTCTGATGTTGTTTTCTATTTTCTTCTTCTACCTCTTCTTCTTTAACCCAAATGGTTCGTATTTCTCTACAACTTGAGTTAATTGTTGTAGAATAGTGTTGACTCAAGGGGTACGGATTTGCGGGTCGTTTCACTTGGTATCGGAGCTTAGGTCGGTGATAACCTTGGCTCTGGTGGGAATTACTCATAAAATAGAGTCTATGGTACTCTAGAATGAGTTTGAGCGTATTAATAGATATGAGCGCGTATTTGTTAGTGAATATAAAAATTGTTTTATATTGCGTTGAGTTATCGATTGAGTGTTTATGGGTTCTGGTCGATATATGGGACGTCATCTTATCGATAGGGATTTCTAAACTCTTAAACAAGATAAATCAACACAATATTGTTTCAAATGGGGTAAATGAAATAATTTTACCCAAAATTATTTTGTATATAAAGGGAATAATTTTTCTTAAATTGTTATCATCAAATATGGATGTTTGGATGGTAGGAAGTGATAATATTTAATTATTATCATTGTATGATAATTGAATAAGATATTGCAACTATAATTAAAACTAAGAAATCAATTTGTATACAAATGAAATTTGTAAAGACAAACTAAATGTAAACTATAGTGTGACTAATAATTAAAATAAAATAAAATTCCAAAGTAATGTTTGAAAATAAATTTAAAGGGTTTGGAATTTGAAAATTTGGAAATTTAAGTTCCTTTGAATTTGGGAATGATTCCCAAAGGTTGGAAAAAATAATATATTTAAGAGAAATATTTTTGAATCGGATTTGAAATCTAGAGAGATTTGGAATTTAAAAATATTGGAAGGGTTTTAAAGGAGAGAAAAACATGAACTCTTATGGTCGTTGGAAAATAATTTCGGTGATGACTGCAGCATCATCGATGATTATTTTCGAGTTTCCCAAAGAGGAATTGCTACTAGGATGTTTTGGATTAATGTTTGTTGGAGGAATTTGGTTGATTTTGAAAATGCAAAGGAATAATTTGGTGAAATATATATGTTTCCAAAATTGAATGTTGAGCTTAAGTTTCGAAAAGAAAATTAGTTAAGTTGGATTAAATAAACAAAGTTTTAAGATTAAAATTTATAAGTAACTGATTAATTAATATGGTATGCAAATGAAATGAAATGAAATTGGATGATGTTTGATTTAAATGTGTAAAATAAGGAGCAGAATAAGTTCAAATGGACTAAAAATAATTAATGTTTGAAAACAAAATTCATCGGTCGAAAATGAATTTGTGAATGAATAAATGAATCAACTATTGAACTGGTAAAGTAAAGTTGATATTAATAAGAAGGGATTGAAAATTTTAATCCGGCAATTAAAATTTAACTTAAGTGAATGAAAGTGAAGAAAATATATTTGAATTTAACCTGAGATAAGTTAAATAAAATTGAAATTTAAATTGAATTAAATTGGATTAAAATTAGAAGTGTTGTTGAATGAATTGGATTAAAATGGATGTGGTGTGAAATATAAACAAATCCAATTCAAGCATAAATTGAATGGCCTTATTATTAATAAATCCAACAATGAATTGTTAATGTAATTAAAATTTAAAATAGATAAAAGAAGAAACTAATCGAATTAATTAGTGAGATGATTGGGGATTTGATCAAAGGAAAATCAAATCAAAGATTGTGAATATGTAATAGAGTTTGGAAATAAAGCTTGAATTGTATGGAATTAGATTAAAATAAAAATGATTTGTGATGAAATAAATCCAATTCGAGTATGAATTAAATATGGCCTTGGCTATAATTCTAACAAAACTTAAATGGATGTATGAGAATGGCTAATTAAAGTAAATGGAATTTGATTACATGAGTATCAAATAAATTGGAAATGAAATTAAGTATGAAGTTGAAATAAATAAATTAAGATTAAAATTAATGGAAGGGTGATTTCGAGGGAAGTGGAAAATTTATTAAATAAAAGCTTGAATAATTTAAATTGAATGAAATAAAATCCTTATTCGAATAGAAATAGTTGGATAAGGATTAAATTGAATAAATAAACTTCGATTGCTTATCACAAGAGATTTAAATGCTTGAAATAAAAGTATATTTGGTTTAATAAAGGTAAGATCTTGAGTTAAAAGTGAAAGATAAATGTGATTAGGTGTAAATGAATGGAAGCGGGGGAAAATAAATGAGTGTGTGACTTATAAAATTTTAAAGGTGGAATAAATAAGTCAAAATAAAATATTTTGTATCTTGGAAATGAAATAGACATCCAAACTTGAATTATAAAATTTGAATTGAACTTAAAAAAATATAATGAAGTGATTTTGTGATAAAAAAATCAATATTTAATTGAAAATGGAAGTAAACTAGTTTGGGATTACTTAATAAGTTGAATTGAGAGTTAATAAACTTCGATTATGACCTAGAATTGAGTTACAAAATAATATTCAATGCATATTGTCAGTAAACTAAATTATAGTATTGTCGAATGAAAGAGTTAGATTTTGGATTGAATTACAAATAAATTCAAGAGAGTGGAAATAAAATTTTGAATTGGCCTTATAATTAAATAAATAGATTCGGAAATGATCTGTGAATGTGAACTAAAAAAATTTCAAATGAATACGTGAATAAACAAAGTGAGTTGAGTTAGTAAGTGAAATGGGTTTAGTAAATAAAAATCAAATCAAGAATATAAATCGAATATTGTTTATAAAAATATATATATATATATAGCCTTGTTGTTATAATAAACTGATAGAAGTAGCAGAGATTGATTTTTGAAATCAACTAAATCGAAAATGAGTTGTTTAGACATAAATATGAATTGAAGATAAATAAATGAGTTGTAACTCACTTGTGATGAATGAAAATGGTATATGAATCGGTTAAAAGCAAATCGAACTAGTTTGGAAACTATACAAATTACTTACGGAAGTATTTATAATGCGTTACTTATGTTGTTGATATGTTGTAGTAGTTTAAATGAATGAAATGTTATAAATTTCATAGATGTGTTACTTATGTCTTTAAATTGAGTAAGTACAGGTACCAGGAAGCCGTTTGGCTGGATTTGGGTCACGCTAGATGCTGAGAATATAAGTTGTTTGCTTAAAAATGCTAAATAAGGTACGCCTATGCAAAAAAATAGGAAATATGAACTATTTTTGGTTTTTTCGACCGTGTGGGTCAATGTATATATATTTAAATCTTTTGTCAAATTGCAAAAGCTCATCCGTACAAAGGAGACTCTGCCAGAAAATTTCAGAAAATTTGAAAGTTAGAAAAAAATTTGAAAATTTTTGGGAAAGATTTTAGTTAGCGACAAAACGATTTCAAAATTGGAAACTAAAATAAAGTGGTGAATGAAGCTAATTTAAAATAACGATATGAATGAATTATAAAAAAAAATTAAATATACAAAGTTGAAGATAAAATTGAATTCGGATGGAAATGAAAGAATCAATTTGAATAGAATAGATATAAACTAAAGGTGGTGAAGTGAAAATAAATAAAGAAGCATATTAAATACTTATACCAAACTTAAGAAAGGAATAGTGAATTCTTAATTGGAAATTGATAATACAAATATATTCCAAGTTAATATTTGGATGAATAGATATTGACATTGGTAAGGAAGTCAATAATATGTGTTGAAAATTTGATTGGATATTGGTGCTAAGCAGGTATTGTAAAAGGAAAAGAAAAACGGGCTTTTATTTCAGAAGATAAATTTGAATTGCTCGACAAAAAGGTATGTATTTAAATTTTGGTATGAAATTTGATTGGGTTTTTGGATCGAGCCACTTGGCTTTTGGTTTTCTTTTGAGATTTGGGAGCCCGTAGAGGCCTTTTGTAGTTGTACGAGCTAGCCGCGCAAAGGAGACGCTGGAAAAAAATTTCGTAAATTTAGAGAGTTAGAAAATTTTTGAGAAAATTTTGATAATTCAAAATTTTGGTTTTTAATTGAAACTTGAATGGTTGAACGAATAATTTAGGATGCAGACTATGTGGGAGTTTAGGAAATTAATAAGAGTATGGTGTCTTTAAATGACAAGATAGTTTGGGTTGATGTTAAACAGTTTAGTTTTGGAAAATAGTAATGGGTGTTGAATCATTCTTCCTAACTAGTAATTTCGGGGACGAAATTCTTTTAAGGGGGAAGGAATGTGACGACCCGGAATTTTTGAATATTTGAAATGGGAATATTTAATTAATTTTAAATGTTCAAAGGTTAATTTTCAACTTGAAATTCAAATATCACTATTTATTGGGTAATTTAATTATTAAATTAAGTTATTTGAAGTTGGATAAAATTGTAAATTTGGTGTTTTAAGCCTGTTAAAAATAATTTGAAGGCTTGTAAAATTTATATTGATAATACTGAAGAGAATAGAAATGTTAAAATTGAATCAAGAAGTGATTTGTTCAGTTTTGAAATATAACATTTAAATTGATATTTAAAAATAGCCTTCCGAGGCACAGTCTCGGATTCGATGAAACCAGTTCCATTGGATCCGTAATATTGAATTATTATTGGATTTAAATTTACGTATTGATCGGAGTTGTTGTGTGAGTGTACGATATATAAACGTGCTGAAATTTATATCGAAATTCAGTAATAACTGATCCAAAAGGCTATCTTCTCCATACGATCGAATTAGGACACGAAACTTTTTCCATTGCGTTCGGAATAGGTGTATAACATTATAAACGCCAAGCGACACGCCTCGATAGGATGTCAAGATTTTAAGCTTTGAATTCAAGACAATTTAAATTTAAAATTTGAATTTAATATTTATATATATCCTAATCAACAAAGCCGAAATCCCTTCCCATCAGTTGCCTTTCTTTCACCATCAGCATTTTCTCCTCAACAACCTTTGTTCCCTCTGTAATCACTACAGCAAGCATTCTTCATGCAACCCATCTTTTCACGTTCAAAATCATGTTCTTTGCTCCCCTCGTTTCCTTTTTAAACTCGAGCCAGCTGAAGAAAAGCTATCCACAAAACCTTCTTTCATTTACAATTCGAAAAGAGGCCGAACAAAAATTCCAAAAGTTTAATTTCATCGTAGTCGAATCTCGAGCTCAAGGTAAAATGGCGGCATGGAATTCGATTTTTAAAATAGGGATGGGCATAGCGTAGCTTAACCGCGAGGGAGCAGGCAAGCCGAATTCGCCGGAGGGGTCGTGGCGAATTTCGCGAGTTCGAGGCTGGGTCTATCGTCGCACATGTGAAGGAGTGGCGACCTTGGAGGCTCATCGACCTCTGAAATCAATAGCGGCAAGGGATTCGCGCTCGTTTAGGAAGCATGAAGTCGCGAGATTCTGGCATCAACGAGGCACGCGTACTAGGGCATTCGTGATTTTGGGCTTGGGTATCGGTCAGATTTCGAGCTCGATGAAGTTGGTGGCTCCGACGAAGTATCGAGGGCAGTAAGGTATTCTTTTGTTTTTGCAATTTAATTTTGGAATTTAATAAATTACTGTTGAAATTTAAATTATATACAGAGAGAGATATCTACCATAGATATATATAAACCATTCTGTTTAATCTAATATATATAGAGGAATTTGGAAATGTAAAAAGGATTTTAGATATTGACAGAATTTATATAAGTTAGGGTTTTATGAAAGCTATATATGTCTAGATATATGCGTAGCTTTAAAAAGAAAATAAATACATATCTATGTTTTAAAGTTATTAGTTGTTTTAGAATAAAGTATTATCATGATTAGCTTATTAAATTAACCTATTCAAATTTTAGTCAATAGAAATATTAAAGGAAAATTGTTTTAAATAAATTATTAGCTAATTAAATTAAATTTATCAAATGAAAATCAATTATGCAAATGGTTTAAATATTAATAAAATCATCTAATATTTATTCAAGGTTAAAACCAAAATGGGAACAAGTCGAGGTTGGATCGGATTGCAATTTCAAAAAAATAAAGCAAAGGGGAGTCAATCTCACTCAGTTAGATTCTAATGTAAATTTAATTTTAAATGATTAAATTTAAATAATTGTTTGAATGGTTGAATTGATTGATGTGTTATAGTATGGTATATTTTGGGATTGGTGTTTTATGTTATGCTAACGTCTGCGGATGCAGCGAACAGGTTGGAGGGATCCAACTGGATCCCTCAACATTTATTATCTAATATTCTCTGTTGTGATTACTTGATATTCAATGTTGAATATTTTGGCATATTGAATGATATGATTTGATTTGATATATATTGGGTATAACGAATTACCAAAAATATGTAAATTGGATTTTGGGAAGACAATAAAGGAAGTAAATTTGTAAATGAAATAATCTTAGATAATTTAATAAATTAAGAATGAATTGAGAAAGAATTGGAAGTATGTTAAATACTAATAAATAACTTCGAATATGAAAAGAAAAGAATTTGAATAAATAGTAATAAATGAATTGTAAAATTATGTGATATTAATTTAAAGGAGTAAAGAATTATTTTAAAACTTAAAATTTTAAATTTATTTAAAGGAATAAGAAGTAAATTGAGAAATCTAAATGGGTATTTCAATTAAAAGTATTTTAAATCATAATTAAGGAATAAAATCTGAAATTAAAGGATTTTTGAATAAATGAAGTAAATTGGAAATCAAGAATTGATTTAAAAGTTGAAATTGGATATTTGGAAGAATAAATTCAGGTGGGAATTTATTAAAGGAATGAGAAAATTTGTTTAAAAATAAATAGTGATTTATTTTTAAAGGTTGTGAAGAGAAGTATATTTCTCTGGATAGCCAAGTACGTTTTAAGTAAATTTTTAAATATAAGATAAAAGTTTAAGGTTGTTTTAAAAAAGCATGTATTAGAAAATTTATTATTTCTGAATGTTTAAAATTCTGAAGTAAATATTTTTTTTCAAATCTATTATTGTAATAATTATTTAAAGCTGACTTAGTATTTTGTTTTAAAAAGTGAAAACTAGTTTTATATTTATAAAGTAAACATTATTTTCAGATATTCATATAGTATGTATTTTTAACAAATTTTTGAAATAGTTTTTAACTTAAAGGTTTTAAAGTATATTTCAATAAAGTGTTTTTAAATTATTTTAAAAATCTAAAATTTTGTGCTTGTTGATTCCAGTGGAAATAGAAATACTTGGAATTTATTGTGAGAAAGGCAGGTAGTTTTTTGAAAACTGTTTTCATGGAGTTTGAAAAGTGAAATTATATCTTGTGAAGATATTTTTGAGATAAATAAATTATTTGGAAAATTATTTATTGTGTGATGGATGTTGTGAACATTAGTTGATAGTTAAATCACCGACTATCAATATTGGCCAGATGCGTTGATCGTTTCGTAGAGACCGGGATCGAGATTTATTTCTCGAAAACCACTTCGATCCGGTTTGTACGTTTTTGGGGAAAACGAGTTTGGATTCGAAGATGGAGCAGTGAAGTGCAAGGGCTAGTCGCTACTAATCCTGAGAATATTTCCAAAATGGATGTGGTAGGAATAGTGCCTTCGGTTCCGTTCGAACCCGGGACGGACTTGTATGGACGAATGCTTGCGAAACATCGTCAGGTGGACGATGGGCATTCTAAGGCATATTGTTCTTAAAAAGGTAACGCTTAGCCCCAAGCCTCATCAAATGGGAATGACTAAAAATCAAGGGTTATGCAGCAAGGCTAGGTGGGTAGAACCCAAGCAGTGTGAGGTCATCCCTTTCTAGATGTCCCTTTTTATTTCGGCTTAGTGGGCGGTTGCTGATCCCAACCGCGGGGTGATCTCACTCGAGATTATCCAGTAAGGGGTAGTCCCGGTCTTGTGTTGCAGGGGAGCGGGCGTACTCCTCGGTACGGTGATCTAGGCCCCGTACTGTGACAGGTGGTACCCCAGTGCCTAGTCATTAGTTGGAAATCCATTCTCCCTACGAGCCTTGTACGAGTTTTGTTTGTATTACCCACTTTGTGGCTAGTAGCTGGAATTTAATAATGTAACAATTTTGGCTATCTTATAAGTATTTGTATATGGAACCTATTATAATATCATAGGATTTCTATAAAAATTGTTTTAGCTATCGTAAGGTAAAAACCCGACATGTTTATTTGTGGCGTGGTCTTACGAGATGCTTTTGTTTTCAAAGGATTTTTCAAAATTTAATAATCAATTGGGTGTGATTTTCTCACGCTGGTATTCTAGACTGACTCAGGTGTTATTTAACTGTAATGCTCGGGTCAGACCGAGTATTATAGAATACAGGATATGATATTGTGGAGCTCAGGAGACGAGCTGGATGACGATACGTACTCCCGTACTTGTTTGTATATGTATATCCCGCTGTGTTGAATTATTGTGTATCCATTGTATGATATTGACGTTGAACTGTGATTGATGTACTCTGATGAAGTCATATATAAACAGAGATATTTGATTTTTGAGTAAAGATCATTTATTATCTATTATATTTTATTCCGTTGCGATGGTTAGATTCTGATGTTGTTTTCTATTTTCTTCTTCTACCTCTTCTTCTTTAACCCAAATGGTTCGTATTTCTCTACAACTTGAGTTGATTGTTGTAGAATAGTGTTGACTCAAGGGGTACGGATTTGCGGGTCATTTCATAGTACCTCATTAACAAGGACTAAGTAGGCCTCGTACCATTTAGTAATAGCGTTTTAGTAACAATTATTTTTAACCCTTAATATTAATTATACTTAGACATATAATAAGATATTTATTGTTGAATATTTTAGAAGATCACTATAAGTGAAATGTTTTCAACATTAATGTTTGGGTTTATTATGACAACGTTTTAAACAACACTTATCTTTAACCCTTTTAAGTAATTAGATCTTTAAAAGCAATTTTAAAGAGTGATGTTTTTAAAGATGAAATCATTTGAATTTTCTGTGACAAATATTTGAGTAACAATTTTTTTAAGCCCTTTTAAATGTAGTTAAAAATTTAAAACAGAGTTTTTAAAGATAATGATTGATTGTGAAGTGTTTTGGGTTTGTAGTAAACAATGTTTAAAGTATCATAACAATGTTTTGGAAAAATATTATAAAAATATTTAGATCAATAATAATGAAATTTAAAGATAATAACAAGCATTGAAATCTTTTATAAAATGTTAGAAAAAGTTACATGTTTAATTTATAAAAGAGAAAAGGTGTGTGGAACAATGTTTATAACATTTGTTGTAACCTCTTTGATTGTATTTTAAGGTAAGTAAAACTTATTAAGTAATTTGTGAATATACTTATATTGTTGAGTTAAATATTTGAATACTTCTTAAATATTGAAAATAGTATAAGTTTATAGTAGAGTACAAGTATCATTTATAAAGAGAAATTGGATATATATATATATATATACATACATATATATATATATATATACAGACACTAGTATATAAAGGAAGTTTTAATTAATAATGGAGTATTCATTTATAAAGGAAGTTTTAATTAGTGATAGAAGATTTATTAGGTAAAAAGATGTTTTATTAGTAAAAAGGGGTTTTTAATTAATAAAGGATAAATCAATTAAAAAGGGGTTAAAAGTCGTTTATGTGATTGATCATGCTTTGGATGAATTGATAATGCTTGTACGGTTAGTTGCTTATGGAGAGTATACGAGAATTAGTTCCCTTATGTGATCATTCACATTATCGTTGGATATGACGAAATTCATCGGTTTATTCTCGGAGAGATGGGGATTAGTAAATGTTCTACTTATCGAAAACCATTTCAAGGCTGAGATATGTGTTCTCTATTTTGGATGTGAATGATAAAATCCATGTATTCTTCCAAAACCTATTGAGATAATAGAATCCATATGGGATTCATTATTTGTTCGAGTGTTGAAGACGTGTATAAAGATGTCGAATGTAGCCTTAACATTGGGAAAAACGACTAAACATAGAGTAGACTACACGATACTTAGGCTTAGCTTACCCATGAGGGGTACATCAACTTCATATATAGAGAATGCTTATCAATGTGTTGTGCACTAGAAGTTGATGATACTTGTTACATGTTGTTCAAAAAGTGTTTGGGTGATAGCCCAGTTGTGTTTTCCTTATGGTATATTTTGTCTAGAGATATGCGATTCTCGAAAAGGTATCTTCTTATCCTTGTCATAGGAGATCGGTCTCATTGATGAGGTCTCCTTGGAAAATCCATTTATACGAGCGTCCCTTAGTAGTTTTGTTTGTATACTAAATATGCTGTTGAATGTAACAAATTTAACTATTCCAGTTATGATTTATTTTATTTGAAACCCTAGACATTATTATAAGAGGTTTTTAGGCTCAAGGAAAAAGTTAGAGAAAAATTTAGTTTTAGGAACAAGAAGTTTGCTTTTTAAGCTGAAGGACACTTTTTAGTGTAAATCACAAAATGATAGTTGTAACTATCATTTTCAGTTTACACTAAAAAATATCCTTCACGCTAAAAAACTAACTTGTTGTCCTTGAAACTAAATTTTTTGCAACTTCTTCCTTATATATATTTTCCTGTTATTATAATATCATTGGAATTTCTAATAGAAATGGTTTGGTTGTCGTAAGGTAAAAACTCTTTCACCTTTATATGCAATGTGGTCTTATGAGATACCTTTATTTTCGAAAGGTTCTACAATATTAAATAATTTAATGACTTGACTTTCTTAAGCTATTTTACCAGACCGATCCGAGTGTTATTTTCTTATAATGCTCAGGTCAGCCCAGTATATATTTCAAGATTTCGCAAATGTTCATTAGAGCTCTTGGAGAGGAGCGACATGATTGCCTACCGTAGTTTTATTTCCACTGCATTACTTTGTTTATATATCAGCAATTGTTACAATAGGTAGTTTGTCCAGGCTGTTGATAGGTTAGTTTGCTCTGATTATTGTATCTATACATTTTTTTGTAAAAGATTATTTTTAAAATATATGTTATCGTTCAATTGTGAGATTCTGATGTTTTTGACTTCCTTTTTATTATTTGTTTTCTTTTCTTTTTTACTTTACCCTAACATTCTGTCTTTCCGACACTTGAGTGCTTGGCTTGTGAATACAGTGGATGTATTAGTGACAATATTTAGGGTCAAAAAGGCAATCGTTACAGCAGCTGTTTTATCTGGTTTTATCCATGCCATTGGGAATGTACAAGTTGGTAATAGCAGTTGATCCTCCTCTCAGGAAGACATTTAGTTCTCTTTATAGCGGTAGAAGCGTTTTAGGTTCTCATTTGTTTCGTATATGTTAAGTTGTATGACGACTATAAAACCAATTGTTTTGTGCAAGTGTAGGACAACTGTTTTTATATTTTAATAATAGTGTCACGGTCCACTACAAAGCCGGCTAGTCTTGCTTAAAAAAATTATTTTTACCGTATATCGCACTATTTATAGTATAATTGCACTGTTTGTTGTGCAACAACCTGTCAATACTTTATATTATTACATCGCAAATATTCCTTCTAAAAGATTTAAATATCTACAGATTTCTCTATAGATACTTTTAGAGATCTCTGCAAATATTTGTCTAGTTATTCTTTTTTATATTTCGCTATAAATATTTAACTCCGTAAATGTGTCAGTAAATATTTACAGAGTTCTTTGCAAGCATTTATACTTCAAAATGTTCATATATTTGCAGATATCTCGTCACATATTTAATATTTTTGAAATATAAAAATACGGGTTTTTGTTAAAACCTATTTTTGAGAAGGGACGACTGTGGATTTTGAAACTGAAAAGTTGGTGTTTTTTTGAATTTTTCCTATTATTTACCTATTTGTTATTTACACTCTATTGCTTCTCATTTCAAAATACTTTAAAGTGTGAGCAATCCCTAATAATTCTCTAGTCTAACGATCTATGTATTACTGAAACATAAAAATAGAAACTTAACATTACTTATGTAGCAGCAACGCCTTTCTTATTAATTCTTGATTCTTAGTTAATTCCTAATTTTTTATACAGGCTACCAAAGAATTCGTCCATATTTTTCGCATAATTTTTTATTTTATCCCTTAAAAAAGTTCTCCGAAAGGGTGCGAGTTTAACCGAGTTAACCAACCTAGCTGACCTAACTGACTTAACAAACTGCTTTAACCAACAAAATCGATTAATCAAACTTTCGGTTAAGCGACCGATGTTAAATGAAGAAATTTGGATCCGTTAACTGTTAATCACATTTCATATATCGGTTAACTTTTAACCAAAGATTTTTTTTAATCAACAGCCCACTCCCAATGCCTATAACCTAGCCCAACCCATTATCTAACCCTAACCTAATTAATTCATGCCTTTGCCAGCTGCTATTTACATTTCAAAAATTAATTATCTTGTTCAACCGTAGATCTACAAATGTTGTCGCCCCGGCTAACCAAGAATCCAAATACAAACCAATGCTCCATCGACATATCTTCATTAATAAGTAAATATGAGCACGTGCATTCATATTCAGTTTGCATTTGAATATATATTCAGTAACTAGCTGACTATGTTCATGTGTGTGTAATGTGTGTGCGCATGAATGTGCATATTCAATGAAATATGATCGCAACACATACATACATACACTCACCCCCACACACACTCATAGTCTTATATGCTTTAGTAACTTAGTTTGAAATATATTCAATTTACATAATAATAATATTGCTCACAATTTATATATATACACATGTTATATATACATATATACACACACACACACACACACAATTGTTTACATACTAGTTTGAATTTCAGTTTGAATAATAATTTAATTCAGTCTTGAACATACTACTTACAAATTTTCGTTTTGAATTCAATTTTAGTTTTAATATATATTATGTTTTCATTTTTTATATTCGGTTTTCACTTTGCATAAAAAAAAATTTGGAAACTCAGGAGAACCCGGCAGGTCGGTAAACTCCTGAGGAGGGTACAGTAAAGCCGTCCGCTGATTCAAGCCCCCACACCACCGGGTAAATTTATATAGGATAGAGAAGCGCATGGTACGAATCAAAGTTGGGTCTTTTTACCAGAACCCATGCCTCCTTTCCACTGCACTACACTCGCGGACTCTAAAATGGGATTTGAACCATGGTCGACGGGGAGGAAAGTAGCACTTTGCATACACATACTCACTATAAATATATACATTCACTTTTTATACATATATTTAACCTGAATATATATTCGGCTTGAACATACATAGGGTCGGCCCAAAGGGCAGCCCACCAAGCCAGCGGGCTGGGACCACCCACTCGACCTAGGCAAAATTAATTAAATTTTGAATTATAAACTAACTAAATAGGAATGGTCAGTTATAAAGTTTCCCCATTAGCAGTTCGGTGAAGTTGTAGTCCATATGGTTAGCATTCGTGTGTGCTGGGTCCAAATCCCATTAGGGACAACAATACTTTGCATGAAAATTTTGTTCGTTGGATATATAATTTGGGCTGGGGCGTTGATGCAGCGCACTATGTGCCCAATAACTACGTTAAGTCGTCGGGCTTAGGTTGCCAGCGACCTAACGTGTTAAACCTTAAGTCGCTCAAGCGACTTAGTGACGCAACGCGACATTCCTCTAGTCGTGAGAACGAAGCTGCTCCATAATTCATGAATACTAGTAAGTCTCGAGCTTCCTATGTCGCGAATTCCTTAGGTCGCGAACTTGCTTAGTTTCTCAAGCCGCTAGGTTGCTCAACCTTATGCCGCATTCTTCTTATGTCATTCAAGTTCTTGAAGCAGAGGTTCCTTAGATCGCTCCAGTGTTACGTCGCTCAAGTTGATAAATCACTCAAGCTTCCTGTTGTCGTGCTGTTGTTATGTCGCAGTACTATTAGGTCGTTATGTTGTAATTTGTTAAGTCGCTGTATTGTATGTGTAATGTTGTAACGTCTGTTAGGTCGTTAACGACCTGAGTTAGGTTGTAGGTCGCGTGTGTTGTAATTGTCTCTGTTAAGCCGTGCATGTGTTAGCTCGTGGGTTTGTTAGGTCGCGCCTGTTAGGTCGCCGACCTGTGTTGTAAAACTCTATAAATAGCGGGGTTGTGTCATTTGTAAAGGTGGTTGATTTTGAATAAACTTTTGTTTGGGTGCTTTGTGCCTCTTTAATTGGAAGTTGAGTGTTATCTCCTTTATCCATCTTCGGTTATTCGAGTGCGCTCGGATCAACGATTTTGAAGCCGGTTCACGGAATCTCGTGCGTGAGATCAACGTCGAAGAATCATAGATCTTCTAACACGGTATCGTGTGCGGTCAACGTGTTAAAGATAGCTAGAATCCGGTATCTCGCGAGATCAACGGACTTGCGCATTTATCTTGGGTATTATCAATCCACCGATTCATTTTTGTATCGTTCCATCGTCGTTTGGTCGTTGTGCATCATTTGGTGATAACTTGTTATTGTTAATCCGCTGCATCAAGTTAGGTATCAGAGCTAGACTTAGCCAATCATAGCTAAGCCGAGCCTATTGGGAGCGGAGTATAGAAGTTGGATCAAGGCCGAGAGTTATAGAAGTTGGAGCCGTGTCAAACCAGTTACAACCGAGCCAACCTCAGTGCAGGCCGAGAGAAGTCAAGTTCAGATTTGAGTTAAAGTTGTGCTAGTTGAAGTGTGTGTTTGGATTTGTTAAAGATTCGACAATGCCTCCGAGACGTGCTAATCGATTTCAAAATGTTGAAGATGTGTATCGAAGACAAGAAGCTGAGCAAATGGAACAATGTATCAATGAGAAGTTCGATGAAGGTATTGGGAAGTTAGAGAAATTGATGAATGATAGGAATCAAAGTCAAAGGAGAAGGTCACCAATCTCGAACCATGGAGGAAACAGGGTTTCTCCATCGGTTTCGGAAGCGAGGAGGGTGTCACCACAATCTTGTCGAGAAAGAAGAGAATCATCAGTTTCAATGAGACGAGAACACTATGAGTACAGAAATGAAGAGAGAAGAACTCCACGGGGATTCGAAAATGAATCATATCATGATATTGAAAGACATGGTAGAAGGACGATGCATGATCGTGGAGATGTAGATGGACGGGATAGATATCGAAGTACATTTGATTATGATGAAGATGGTGATAGAGGTAGTATTCATTATCGAGATCGAGACCAAGTACGAAGTCAATATCAAACTGTAAAAGATGATTGTCGATGGGAGTCGGGGATAAAAACAGAGATTCCAGAATTCAAAGGGGGAATGATAGCGGAAGAGTTTTTGGATTGGTTATCAAATGTTAAGGAAATTTTTGACTTTAAGGAAGTACCCGAGCATTGTAGAGTTAAGTTGGTTGCTACACGATTGAGGGGAAGAGCTATGGCATGGTGGCAACAAACTAAACTTACACGGGAGAGAATGGGAAAGTCTGTGACGCCCCACCTCTATACCCATGCTAGCCAAGGACACTACAAGGTAATGTCGTCAACTAACACGGAGAATAAGTCTAGTTAGGAGCAACCATGTGTAATCTTACCTTAACTATTCACTAAATACGTCGAAAAGCATAATCACAAATAGTTCGACGTATTCAATAAATATTTAAAGCAAGACTACAATGTCTATAGGATCTATCAGAACAGAATATAACAACTCAAATGTAATATACATCACAGAACAGTAAATCATCACATACACATATATAGATACATAAAAGAGTATACAAAATGATACATATCAAGTGGTATAGCAAACCACAATATACAGACGAGTTCACAAGAATACATATCAGAGTTACAACATATAAGGACTACGAGAAAGCTAAGACAAAAAGAAACTAGCGGAATAGTCCATGCGGAAGCAAAAGAGGCTAAGTCCAAAGCACCTAAGCTGAAACATCTCGGTCTGACCCGAGTATAAAATACACGGGTCAGTCTAGATAACAAATCAGTTAAATAAACTGAACAACAATAAACCTGCATGGTTTCAAAGCATAACAAATGACTCTAAAAGAGATAACACAATCATCTAACAAAAGATGAATCATATGATAACAAGCCTCATATCATTGGCAACATATAGAAACAAAGGACACAAATATCCCAAATCAAGCCGAAAAGGCAATAACAAATACCAATAAGGTATACAAGTTCCGCAAGGTAAACGCTACACATCATGCGGCTCATAATGACCAACACCGAAGGGCGATACCAAGGGAATATACATATCAATCAAAACAACAAAAGATGCTCGAGCTCAGTACCGTATAAACAAGGATCCATGAGCCTGAAGGCTCCAAACCCAAATATCACCCATGAGGCACATAAGGCCAACATCAGAGCGATACTATATAGAGCAACAAACCCGAAGGCACACACCCAAAGGTACAAACCCGAAGGCAACAAACCCAATATCACTCATGCGGCACATAAGGCCAACATCGGAGCGATACTTTATAGGGCAACAAACCGTAGTGGTGAAGGTCAGAGACCCAGTACTGGGCACCACTAACTAGCGGAATGTGTCACAACTCTCGAAGAGGAACCCGAAAAGTGTTAACGTGCGTCCCTAACCACTCGTTCGCACTAAACGGTTTACTATCCATTGGTCATTTTCACACTCAAAGCATTACAAAGTTCACCTCATCTCATCGGTAAACCAGACACAAGGGTCAAAACGATCAATCGAATAGGTCGGGGATTAATTGGAAAGGTGAATGCACGGATTCATGGTCCGTGTTTTACCTAACCATTTAATCACCTTTCCACTTCGTTCGAAGTGCAAAATTGTGTGTGTTTAAATAGAAATTTATAAAGCGGAGATGGGAGCTTTTAATATGATTTAGAGGGATTATTTATTAAAATCGTGAATGAAGTCAAAAGCAAGTTATCAAAGCCAAAGATGCAATAACAACCATTAAAAACCAACTTGAATCGATAAGGTTTGGAAAATCTATCAAAACGATCAAAAACAGGCAAAACATGCAAAACAGCAGCAGCTCGGTCGGCCGCCTATAGGGCTCGATCGACCGGACACTGTTCATAAAAACTCTCGGGAAGCAGGTCGGTCGACCGGACTTCCTGGGTCGGTCAGCCGAAGCCAATTTCCTGCACCCAAAACAGAAGCAAAGAAGTGGTCTGGAAGTAGGTCGGTCGACCGGAGCTTGCGCTCGGTCGGCCGAAGGCTGTTTTCCAGCACTTCTTGCCCTTATCAAATGAATTCCATATCTTTTTCAAACCAAAGCAATAGCACATGAATATTTGTTAGGAAATCATACCCAACATCAATGATAGCAAGAGAGGTAGATGTGAGTTAAAAACTCACCTTTTTACACAAAAACAAAGGAGAAGAAGCACAATTGCAAGGAGAAGATCAACCAATCTCCACTTCAACTCAACAAGCTTCAATCTAAGATCAAAACAATTATTTCCTAAATTTAGGTTTAGGAATTTCTGAGATTGAAGAGAAAAAGAGATAGAGAAGATGAAGAGGAGGCTTACCAATGCTTCTACTTGATTTTGGAGCAAGGATTCAAGCTTTGCAAAGGAAACTAGGGCTTGGAATTTCCTAATTCATTTTCTCTTCCCCCATTTCATTTTTGCTTGAGAAATGAAAAATGAAAAGGAGATGAATGAAGAGAAGGGGCTGAGCTAGGGTATTTAGTTAAGCTAGTGGGCTGAACCCAAACCCAAAACCCAATAGAAAAAGTAGCCAAAATTTCACAAACTCCAAACATATCAAACATTATACTCAAAAAGATAGCAAACGCCATTTTGGAACCAATGGAAATGGTTTCGAGTTCCAATTCGGCCGTTTGCAAAAAGTAACATTTCGGACCCCAAAATTCGAATAACGACGCCATATTTAAATCAAACATTTAAATATGTAATCTTTAAATAGGCGGGTTGTTACAGATCTCCCCTCCTTAAAGAAATTGCGTCCTCGCAATACTTAAGGAGAAAATAAATAGTAACAACCAAAAGGCATATCAACACAAAAGAATATCCGAAGAAGAAGCTCACAATAAAGGGCACGAAAAGATAAGCCCGAACTTGCTTGCTTAAAGAATTCTCTAGATTCCTAAGCTCAAATATTCGGAACACCGACGTAATGCAAACAATACGTCAATGAACCGAAGCCCAACAAAAAGAAGCACAATAAAACGTCCGATGAACTTGGTAAAAAGATCATTCCATTCGGACATCAACAAAGAAACAATCACTTGTTGCTTACAACAAAGTGCATTGGCAACACGATCCCCCTTCCGGGAGTATACAAAGAATATCAAGGTCATAAGATGCAAGGAACTCAAGCCATCATTAAGCTCCTTATAAGAAAATAAATATTCCAAAGATTTATGATTGAGGTGGAGAACAAATTTCTCCGCCATAAATGAACGATGATGCCAAACTCTAAAAGCGAAAACGATAGTCGCAAGCACTAAATCATGAGTGGCATATCTAGTCTCGATAGGCTATAACTATTTAGAAGAATAAATGATAGCACGTTCTCTTTTGCAAGTGAACGACATCCAAACCAATACGATTAGCATTGGTACAAAAGATAAAGCATTGGTTCCCTACGGGAATAACAAGAATAGGGATATCGAAAAGAAAGAGTTCTTTTAAATTAATTTTCTTTCCCAAAAATCTAAGACTTTCAAAATTACAATTATCTTTCTGTAATAATCTTTCAAGAAAAATTTTACTTATTCCAAATCAATTTACTGTGCCTGATTGTCTCATCAAAGCGTTTAGGAAATTCCTATCGATAATGTTGATCAAGCGCATCGACCAGAATTCTTAAAGCACTCAATGGGCAATACAATCACAAAATCATCTTCTATATGATAAACATGTTTCTAAAAACTTCTAAAAATATTCTTTGTTCGTTTAAAGAACAAAAATCCAATTATGCTTATAAATAAATCTTATGAAAAAGATTTGCAAAATTCTTTAAATTGCTATTTTCCATCCAAAATCAATAAATACCAAAATGGAATCATCGAGATATTCACAGAATACTCGATTCATAAAATGGATGAAATGAGCTAGACAAACTGAATGACATAACAAATCATTTATAAGAATTACAACGAGTGCGGAATGCGGTAAGTGGTAACTTCCGCAACTCGTAGCCAAATGAAAACCAGTGGTAAGGTCGAGCTAAAAAGACCTTAACACTACTCAAAAGATTGCTTAGGTGATAACCCTAAGACAAGACCAAAATGTCGGAAAATTCTCAAACTACAAGAATGAGAGAAACAACACTTTCCTCGTCATGAGGGATTAAAGAATAAAATGATACCATCAAATTTGAATCGAAATCACAAAGAAAATAGTGACCTACCAAAATAGATGGAGACATACCTTATGCTCGAGAAGAACCTCCAGGAGCATCTGCTATACTTGGCTTGCCTGGTTGAGAATTATTCGGAGCAATGGGACAAGTGGAAATACGATGGCCTTCCTTCTTGCAATAGCGGCAGAAGAGAGGCTTAGGACAAGCTCGAATCATATGATCAGGGGAACCACAATTGAAACACTTCCGAATGGAAGGTGTTCCAGCAGACTGAGACGGAGAATCAGATTCAACGGACTTTTTCTTCTTGGAAGGGAAAAATTCCGGCTCATCCAATGGAGACTGCTTTTTGTTGGGGTTCTTGCAAACCTCAACATCATCACTACTATCACACTCCCCCTCGATGGCTTCGAGATGAAATGCAGAATCAAGTAACTCCTCAAAGGAAAGCTTAAGCTCAAGCAATAAAGACTTCTTCAGATATTTCCTAAGACCAGATACAAACTTCAGATTCTTCCTATAAGAAGTGCTAATGAATTCAAGACCATACATAGATAAGGCCTCGAAAGATGCAACGTATTCAGAAATGGAAGACTCCCCTTGCTTCAACTCAAGAAAGCGCCGGGACAACAAAGCTTTCTCAAATTCAGGAACGAACTTGAGTTCGAATCGTTCCCGAAACTGAGTCCAAGAAAGAGCAGACTCATCAATTTCGGCTACAAGAAGCTCGTACCAATCAAGGGCACACTCTCGCAATAAGCTAAAAGTTACAAGAACTCTATTATGATTAGAAATATCCATTCTAGAGAAGATACATTCGCACGTGTGAAACCAAGCTTAGGTCTCAAGAACAGACTCGGAGCCTTTAAACGGCTTTCCTCCAAGATGAGTAAAATCACTGCACAAGCGTGCAAAGGTAGACTTGCGAGGTGGAGACACCCGAGCAGGAACTGGAGGCTGAGTGCTCCTAAACAACTCCATAAACTGATCGGCAGACATATAAACGTCGTCTGGACGCGAGCCACTGGATTGCCCAGCACCCGAGCGTCGTCCTCTGCCTCTTCCAGCCATAAGCTGAAAGTTGAAGAAGATAAAGAGTAACTACAAGGTAGATATTTCAATACGGAATACTACGGAATAAAATATATTCCTAGACTTATTCCCCAAATCCTATCTACCCCAAAAACACGGAGGGAATAAAAGCACGATGCTTCAAAGATCTGTAAAACATGTTACACTTTTATGTACCGTAATATGTGCTTTTGTTCTGTGTTTATCATATTTTGTTCTGAACGCAGCTCTGATACCACGCTGTGACGCCCCACCTCTATACCCACGCTAGCCAAGGACACTACAAGGTAATGCCGTCAACTAACACGGAGAATAAGGCTGGTTAGGAGCGACCATGTGTAATCTTACCTTAACTATTCACTAAATACGTCGAAAAGTAGAATCACAAACAGTTCGACGTATTCAATAAATATTTAAAGCAAGACTACAATGGCTATAGGATCTATCAGAACAGAATATAACAACTCAAATGTAATATACATCACAGAACAGTAAATCATCACATACACATATATAGATACATAAAAGAGTATACAAAATGATACATATCAAGTGGTATAGCAAAACACAATATACAGACGAGTTCACAAGAATACATATCAGAGTTACAACATATAAGGACTACGAGAAAGCTAAGACCAAAAGAAACTAGCGGAATAGTCCATGCGGAAGCAAAAGAGGCTAAGTCCAAAGCACCTAACCTGAAACATCTCGGTCTGACACAAGTATAAAATACACGGGTCAGTCTAGATAACAAATCAGTTAAATAAACTGAACAACAATAAACCTGCATGGTTTCAAAGCAAAACAAATATCTCTAAAAGAGATAACACAATCATCTAACAAAAGATGAATCATATGATAACAAGCCTCATATCATCGGCAACATATAGAAACAAAGGACACAAATATCCCAAATCAAGCCAAAAAGGCAATAACAAATACCAATAAGGTATACAAGTTCCGCAAGGTAAACGCTACGCATCATGCGGCTCATAATGACCAACACCGAAGGGCGATACCAAGGGAATATACATATCAATCAAAACAACAAAAGATGCTCGAGCTCAGTACTGTATAAACAACGATCCATGAGCTCGAAGGCTCCAAACCCAAATATCACCCATGAGGCACATAAGGCCAACATCAGAGCGATACTATATAGGGAAACAAACCCGAAGGCACACACCCGAAGGTACAAACCCGAAGGCAACAAACCCAATATCACTCATGCGGCACATAAGGCCAACATCGGAGCGATACATTATAGGGCAACAAACCGTAGTGATGAAGGTCAGAGACCCAGTACTAGACACCACTAACTGGCGGAATGTGTCACAACTCTCGAAGAGGAACCCGAATAGTGTTAACGTGCGTCCCATAACCACTCGTTCGCACTAAACGGTTTACTATCCATTAGTCATTTTCACACTCAAAGCACTACAAAGTTCATCTCATCTCATCGGTAAACCAGACACAAGGGTCAAAACGATCAATCGAATAGGTCGGGGATTAATCGGAAAGGTGAATGCACGGATTCATGGTCCGTGTTTTACCTAACCATTTAATCACCTTTCCACTTCGTTCGAAGTGCAAAATTGTGTGTGTTTAAATAGAAATTTATAAAGCGGAGAAGGGAGCTTTTAATACGATTTAGAGGGATTATATATTAAAATCGTGAATGAAGTCAAAAGCAAGTTATCAAAGCCAAAGATGAAATAACAACCATTAAAAACCAACTTGAATCGATAAGGTTTGGAAAATCTATCAAAACGATCAAAAACAGGCAAAACAGGCAAAACAATAGCAGGTCGGTCGGCCGCCTACATGGCTCGGTCGACCGGACATTGTTCATAAAAACTCTCGGGAAGCAGGTCGGTTGACTGGACTTCCTCGGTCGGTCAGCCAAAGCCAATTTCCTGCACCCAAAACAGAAGCAAAGAAGTGGTCTGGAAGCACGTCGGTTGACCGGAGCTTGCGCTCGGTCGGCCGAAGGCTGTTTTCCAGCACTTCTTGCCCTTATCAAATGAATTCCAAATCTTTTTCAAACCAAAGCAATAGCACATGAATATTTGTTAGGAAATCATACCCAACATCAATGATAGCAAGAGAGGTAGATGTGAGTTAAAAACTCACCTTTTTACACAAAAATAAAGGAGAAGAAGCACAATTGCAAGGAGAAGATCAACCAATCTCCACTTCAACTCAACAAGCTTCAATCTAAGATCAAAACAAGTATTTCCTAAATTTAGGTTTAGGAATTTCTGAGATTGAAGAGATAAAGAGATAGAGAAGATGAAGAGGAGGCTTAGCAATGGCTTCTACTTGATTTTGGAGCAAGGATTCAAGCTTTGCAAAGGAAACTAGGGCTTGGAATTTCCTAATTCTTTTTCTCTTCCCCCATTTCAGTTTTGCTTGAGAAATGAAAAATGAAAAGGAGATGAATGAAGAGAAGGGGCTGAGCTAGGGTATTTAGTTAAGCTAGTGGGCTGAACCCAAACCCAAAACCCAATAGAAAAAGTAGCCAAAATTTCACAAACTCCAAACATATCAAACATTATACTCAAAAAGATCGCAAACGCCATTTTGGAACCAATGGAAATGGTTTCGAGTCCCAATTCGGCCGTTTGCAAAAAGTAACATTTCGGACCCCAAAATCCGAATAACGACGCCATATTTAAATCAAACATTTAAATATGTAATCGTTAAATAGGCGGGTTGTTACAAAGTCGAAGATTGTTTCATGGGAAAAGATGAAGAAGTTGATGAAGGCTACTTTCTTGCCTTATAATTATCAGTCTCTTATGTATCAGCGCTTACTGAATTTGGGACAAGGGACAAAGTCGGTAAATGATTATGCAGATGAGTTTTATCAACTGATTGCCAGAAACGATATCATGGAGAGGGAAGAACAGTTGACATCTATATTTGTTGGAGGATTGAGAATGCAAATTCAAGATATGGTGAATATGTTTGATCCAAGATCCGTTGCTGAAGCACACCAGAAGGCTCTAACCTGGGAGAAGCAAGGTAGTAGAGGAGGTGGTATGCTTATAAGTTCGATCAATTAGGTGAAAGGAGCTAATAGCAATACTAATGCTTCCAAGGCTGTTAGTAAACCGATTGTCAATGAAGTTGCTAAGACCAAGGTCAACAACAATTTCAAGTGTTATAACTGTCAGGAGTTTGGTCATAAGAGAAATGAATGCCTGAGGCCTAAGAAGCGAGCGATGGTTGCTGAGGTTGAGGATGTAGAAATAGAATGTTCAAATTCACCACAAGTTGAGGAGTGTTAACGATAAAAATGGCTTTAACGCTAACACCCGGTATAGCTCGTGATGAAGTGAAAGCACCACCCGTTTGCACGGGAATCAAAGTAAAAAGAAAATTGCCGAAAAGTAAAAGAAACAGAGATTTTTATAATGATTCGGCTTTCAATAAGCCTACATCCACTTTACATCTTCCATTATGTTTTTCGAGCACACTTTACAAAACACTTTTACAACACGATCTCTTGATTACAACACTTTTACAACACGATCTCTTGATTACAACACGATTAGAGAAAGGGAATTAGAATTTTGATGATGGATTGCTCCTTGGATTCATGTTGAATGAAGTAGATTACTTGATGAAGATTCTTCGGCGTTTGAAGTGTTTGGAGAGTTGAGAAATCAGCAGAGTCTCGGTGCTTTGGAATCCAGAAAAGTCCCCCACCTGAATGTGGAGTTGGTGGAGTATTTATAGGCAATTTCTGAGTTAGATCGGCCGGAGCGACCTAAGGTAGGTCGTAGGTCGCGTACTACCTATGGGATTGGCTATTGGTTGTTGGTGACTTAAGAGATAACGGCTCAGGAGTCATATCATGGAGCGACCTATGGAAGAGGCGGGGCATGATTCTGGTCGTGAGCGACCTAATTCTCAAGTGCATAGGTCGCGAACGACCTACCTTTGAAGAGACGGTGGATAGGTCGCGAGCGACCTATGGGTTATGGAGAGGAGGTAGTGTTATGGAGAGTGGTAAGCAACTTAAGGTTAGGGGCGATCTAAGGAGTGGTGGCATGTGGAGAAGCTTCGGTAGGTTTAGGTCGTGAGCGACCTAACTAGGATGAACTGTGCTTAGGTCGCGAGCGATCTAACTTGGAGGGAGCATGGCTTAGGTCGATAGGACCTCTAGGTCGGTAGGTTGATAGGCTGTGGCTTCATCAAGTCACTGAGTCGTTAACTCGTGGAGTTTCTTAGGCCGTTAGCTCTTTAGGTCGCAAGACCTCTTAACTTTTTAGGTCGCTGAACCTCTCTGCTGGCTAAGTCGTAGGTCGTTGGACCATTGATTCGCTTAGTCCTTTAGGAAGTTAGGTCGCGCCTTTCCGTAAGTCGTTAGGTCGGTCATGCTTTAGGTCGTCCGCTGGGGAAGTTAGGTCACTGGATACTCCATGCCTTAGGCCTCATACTGTTTTGGACGGGGTGCTGCCCCCTGGACCCCTGCGACCTGACCGGGCAGGTCAAACACCATAGCGGTGGCGTTGCCCCCGCACCACCACCTTGGAGGGTTGGCACCCCCCTGGACCCCCGCTCCGTAGGGGATCTTAGAGGAAGAGTCATTCAACAAAACTTGCTTTGTTGAGATGTTGAGTTGACCAATCTTTGAGATGAGCTATCTTTGGTTTTCTCAATCGATTTTTTGATATCACGGCCTTGCTGAAAAAGGCGGGATAACAAGGAGGAAGAAGAATTATTGGCGGGAGACGAAGGATATTCCATAATGATGAGGAGATCTTGCTTGACGCCAAAGCAGGAAGAGGAGACTAGCTGGTTGAGGGGTAATATATTTCAGTCGACGTGCACTATTTTAGGAAGGGTTTGTAAGTTTGTTATCGATGCAGGAAGTTGTGATAACATCATCTCTATAGAAGCTGTAAAGAAGTTAGCATTAAAGACAGAGAAGCATCCCAAACCCTACAAGTTAGCTTGGTTGAGGAAAGGTGGGGAAGTGAAAGTTAGTCGAAGAGCTTGTGTAAATTTTTCCATCGGAAAGAAGTGTAAGGATGAAATTTGGTGTGACGTGGTAGATATGGACGTATGTCATTTGTTGTTGGGGAGACCGTGGCAATTCGATAGAGCTGTGCAACACGATGGAAGGACTAGCTGCTATAGTTTCATGTTCGAGGGCACTAAAATCACTATAGTTCCTAAAAAGCGACAACAAAGTGAAAGCAAGTTGGAGGAAATCGAGGAACTAAAGACTCTGTAATCTTTGAAGGAGTTTGTCAAAGAAGTAGAGGATGGGCCTGAAGTATTTCTATTGATTGGACGTGAAAGTAGTGAAACAGTTGAAATCCCTGAGGAAGTTAAGCCAGTGTTGAAGGAATTTGAAGATGTATTTCCTAATGAATTACCGAAAGAGTTACCACCGTTGAGAGACATACAACACCAGATTGATCTTGCTCCGGGAGCTGTGTTACCACATAGACCACATTATAGAATGAGTCCAAAGGAGCACGAAGAGTTGAGAAGGCAAGTGGAGGAGTTACTTGAACAAGGGCGCGTACAAGAAAGTTTAAGTTCTTGTGCAGTACCAGTCTTGTTAGTGCCAAAGAAGGATGGAACTTGGAGAATGTGTACAGATAGTCGAGCACTAAACAAGATTACAGTGAGATATAGATTTCCGATGCTAAGATTAGATGACTTGTTAGATCACTGAGTGGAGCTGCTATCTTTTCAAAGATTGATCTGAAGAGTGGGTATCATCTGATTCAAATTCGACCAGAGGATGAATGGAAGACCGCATGCAAGACACGGGAAGGGTTGTATGAGTGGCTGGTCATGCCGTTCGGTCTTTCGAATGCACCTAGTACTTTTATGGGGGTGATGAATCAGATCTTTTGACCGTTTATTGGAAAGTTTGTAGTGGTATACTTTGATGATATATTGATATACATTGGAAGCACAGAAGAACATCTACAACACTTGCGGGAATTGTTGATGATACTTCGTCAGGAGCAATTTTATGCGGCAACAAAGAAGTGCATGTTCATGACACACAGTGTTTTGTTTTTGGGGAATGTGTTGTCCAAGGAAGGAATCCATGTGGATCAAGGTAAAGTTGAAGCAATCAAAGATTGGCCACAAACCAGGACTGTAACTGAAGTGAGAAGTTTTCATGGGTTAGCATCATTCTACCGAAGGTTTATTCCACATTTCAGTAGTGTGATGGCACCAGTGACCGATTGTATGAAAGGAAAGAAGTTTGTGTGGACTGAAGAGGCTGATTCTGCTTTCCAACATATCAAGACACTCTTGACTACAACACCGATTCTTAGATACCCGGATGTTCAATTGCTTTTTGAGCTAGATACTGATGCGTCTAAGGTTGGAATTGGTGGAGTATTAAGTCAGAAGGGTCGCCCAATTGCTTATTTTAGCGAGAAACTTTCTGGAGCCAAGACAAGATACAGTACTTATGACTTGGAGTTCTATGCTATTGTCCAAGCCATAAAGCATTGGAGAAACTACTTGTGTTATAAAGAGTTTGTGTTCTACACTGATCATGAAGCATTGAAACATTTGCAGGGACAGGATAAGATTGCAGCCAGGCATGCTTCATGGATCGCATACTTGCAACAGTTTACATTTGTTGTAAAGCATAAGTCGGGAGTTACAATTCGAGTGGCAAACGCATTGAGTATAAGAAATCATTTGTTGACTACAATGAGAGTTGAAGTGACGGGTTTTGAAGTATTTCCAGAATTGTTTGTTGAAGATCCTTACTTTGCTAAGATTATAGATGAAGTCGAGAAAAGGAAGACGGATGAGTATCTGTTGGTGGATGGTTTTCTATTCAAAGGAAATCGATTATGTATACCAGAGTGCAGTTTGCGGATGAAGATTGTGAAGGAATTGCATGAAGAAGGACATGTGGGAAGAGATCGTACCTTGTAGTTGATTTATCAATCATATTTTTGGCCTTCTATGAGAAAAGAAGTTGAAAGATTTGTGCAGAGATGTCACATATGTCAAGTGTTAATCCCGTTTCACCAACGAGTTAAAGAGTCCACGAGATAAGAGCCCACAAGGTAAGATCTATGAGTTGAGGAGCCTGCGACCTAAGAACTACGACTCAGGAAGCTTACGACCTACGAATTAAGGCAGCAAACAGTTCTAGAAGGACTTACGAGTTAAGCAGTCTCCGACTTAAGGCCTCCACGGTTTAAGGCTTTTACGAGTTAAGGAACCTTACGAGTTAAGGATGGCACGACTTAAGGAGATGAACGACCTACGACCTAAAACATGTTGCGACCTAACAATGGCTACGGTTGAACGGCCTAAGGAAAGCTATGCGACCTAAAGGAGTAACGACTCAAAACATTGGAAGGAAGGGTCAACAACACATAAGTCGTTGACGACTTACGACTTATGATGAGTCGTGTACGACTCATGCTAGCACGAAGGAAGTCATTTTTGGTTAACTCGGGAACGACTTATCACTTGTATCGTTCATTCGAACAGGAGCATAACATTAGACCAAGCCGAGAGTCAAATCCAGTAGGTCGGCCGCGACCTACCATGAACCACTGACAAGCCCGCGACTTATCATATGAGACAATTCACCATGACTCGTCCACGACCTAAGGTCACTAAGTCGTAGTCCACTGCTATGATGTCCATACTAAAAAAGGATGACTCGTGAACGGGTTAGAACTTGTGCTATATTCAGAAGACCGAAGGCGAGTTTGAGCTCAACATGGTGAGTCGTCCACGACCCAACCTGACTCGGCCACGAGTAACCCATGAGTCGGGTACGACTCACGACTTAAGACCGAAAACCCCTATAAATACACGACCATTTCCAACATGAAGGGGACTTTTGGTCGATCAATTTCAAGCGCCATTACTCTGCCGAATTCCAGATTACTTCAACACTTAAAGCTTTTGAGATTCGAAGAACGTCTAAAAGAACTTCATAAAGAAATCATCTACATCCACCATGGATTTGAAGATTTTTGTCAACATCGAAGTTTGAGCTACTTGTTCTAAGTCTTTTGTAATTCAAAGTGTGTTGTACTTGAGAAGATTTGTATCAATTTGTAACGTGATCATCAATAAAAGTACTTAAAGTGGACGTAGGCTATACCCATAAGCCGAACCACTATAAAACTGCTGTTGTTTACCGCTTTTCCGCTATTTCTTGCTTATAATTCTTTCCCGATCTATCGGGTGGTGCTTTCACAACTACACTTCTCACACCGGGGTGTTAGCGTTCAAATTTAAGCGTTAACATTTTTGGTGCTTTCACTGAGAACTGAACTCAGGACAGCTGTCATCATTGCTTCGCAGAGATTTTAAGAAAGAATTTCTTTAAAAACCAGAAGTATATCTGAGATTATGGCTCCTGGAAGGAAAAGTAGATCTATCAGATCTGGGAACATTCAAGAGGGAACCTCCACTTCCCCTGTGCCTAATCTACCCACTCCGTCTGTTGGAGTTACAAAAGCGGAATTGGATGCTGTGATTCTAGGGCTAAACCAGCAGATAAACGCCCAAAATGCACAACTAGAGGCTCAAAGTGCCCAGAATGCTCTGATTCTGAATAAGTTGAACGACTTACTTGGGGCAAACAATCAACCGGCTGGTAATGAAAGGAACTATGCTGGCAACATTCATGATGTTAATGAAAGGAATGCTCCTGAAAGGCCTACTAGTCCCTTTGAGCAGGCAGTACCTGACGCCGGTGGATCTAGAACTCGGCATGATGAGGAATATCTTTCTGGAATGGTCCGGCAGATCATGAAAGAAAGTATGCAAAGGGTTGAAGATGAGAAGGAATGGGGTTTCGCTCCAAGTAAAACTCCGTTTACTGAAAAAATCTTGAAGGCGGAATTTCCAAGGAAGTTTATCCCTCCAACTATTCCAGCTTACAAAGGGACAAGTGATCCGAATGAGTTCTTGTATAAATATGATTGGCACATGACAGGTGCCAGGGCCTCCGACGAAATAAAGTGCCGATATTTCCCCGTATACCTGGAAGGCGTGGCTTTACTGTGGTTCACCAAGTTGCCAGTTCGATCTATCGATCAGTTTTCAGACTTGACCAGAAAATTTAAGGAGCAGTTTAGGCTATATGCTTCGAAGGCCAAGGATATCATGTCATTGTCCAGTTTAGAGCAGAATCCTGGTGAGTCTATCAGATCCTTCTTGAACCGCTTCAATATAGCACTGGCTGAGGTGGACAATGCTGAACCACGAATGATATTGACTTATCTGATGAGGGCTATCGATAAGTCAAGCGAATTTGGGAAATGGTTAAATATGAAGGAGCCAACCTCTCTCGAAAAGTTCTACAAAAAAGCAGACGAATTCATTCGCTTGGAAAGCCGTCCTTTACCAGTAAAGACAGTGTTGGAAAAAGCAGAAGACAACACTGTCGCTCCACGCAAGAATGAATCGGTGGGGCAAAAAAGGGAGAATAGTAATGGGAAGAAACAGGGTAATCTGAAGAAGCCCCGATCCTTCAAGCCATCAGAATATACTCCATTATCACATACACCGGAGCACATCTACCTCGCCACTAAAGATTCCGTCGATTTCCCTAAACCTATCCCTTTGAGAACTGGGAGAAAAGCCATACAAAGTGGGAAATTCTGCCGCTTCCACAATCAACCAGGTCATGAAACTGATGAATGCCGCCAGCTGAAAAATCTGATTGAAGAGTTGCTAAGAGAAAACAAGTTGCAGCAATTCGTAAAAAAGAATAGCAACAATCCTGCATCGTCGAGTCAGGGGCAGCGGGCCCCTGTTCATCAGCCTGGGGCAGGAGAGAAAGCTACGGGGCATGAATCTGGAAGGCCCGTTATCAATGTCATTTCAGGAGGACCTCACCCAGCTGGTAAAAGTTGGGGTGAGATGGAGAGATATTCCAGGGCTTTGAAATATGCTCCAGCCGAAGAAAACGTCTTTGTTCTACAAGACACTACGCCCCTTAAACAACAGAAAACTTTCAGTGATGATATTATTTTCAGAGCCAGAGATTCTACAGGTATTGAAGCTCCTACTTTAGATCCCTTGGTCATCTCGGCTGGTATTGGACCAGCCATTGTCAGAAGAGTCCTCATTGACTGCGGAGCGTCATGTAATATTCTCTTCAAGAAGACATTTGACCAGATGAAAATCCCTATGATCGATGTGCAAGCCTCATCACAGAAAATCGTTGGCTTCACTGGGGAGCCAAAGCAACCAGTAGGAACCATCGATCTGTTTGTAGAACTTGGGGAAGGAGAAAGGAAAGTGGTCCGAAAGCAAACCTTTGTGATCGTCGATGAATATTCTGCTTATAATGCTTTTCTTGGCCGTCCAACACTTGCAGCATTCAAAGCTATCCTAGCCCCGTGGTGCCTCACTATTAAATTTCCTACTGACAATGGAGTAGGAGTTATAAAAGGGGATCAAAATGCTGCGCGAGAATGTTATTGGACAGAGCTGCGAGAGTCAAGAAAAAGAGAAATGGGAAAGGATGCGGCAACTCCAGTCCGCATCAAGGAACCAGCTTTGTAGCAATTACAGAGCGGACCCTGCACTGGCGAACACAGCGGGGCACGGAAAGAAATGGATCCCAGAAAAGCCAGTACAGGGGAGAATAGAGTAGTACCGGTGGAAACGACAATTCCGGTACCTGTTGACCCGAAGGACCCAAATAAGGTGTTGAATGTGGGTTCGCAGCTTAATGTGTCAATTCAGAATGTCTTAATATCCTTCCTGAAAGCAAATCTGGATGTCTTTGCTTGGACTCATGCCGATATGTGTGGGATATCCCCAGAAGTTGCAGTACACGCTCTGAATATTGACCCAAAGTTTACGCCAGTTAAACAGAAAAGAAGAACCCAAGGTCCAGAAAGGTCAGCAGCATTAAAAGAAGAAGTTGATCGACTCATGGAAAATAACTTCATCAAAGAATCTACGTATCCGAATTGGGTTTCAAATCCTGTGTTGGTCAAGAAAGCTAATGGAAAATGGAGAGTATGCATCGATTTTTCTGATCTAAACAAGGCTTGCCCCAAAGATTGCTTCCCATTACCCAGGATCGATCAACTGGTAGACGGAACTGCGGGACATGAATTGTTATCCTTCATGGATGCCTACTCCGGTTATAACCAAATCATGATGCATGAGCCGGATCAGGAGGATACAAGCTTTATCACAGATGTTGGACTTTATTGCTACAGAGTTATGCCCTTCGGATTGAAAAACGCAGGGGCAACCTACCAAAGACTTGTTAATGCTATGTTCAAACCACAATTGGGCAAAACTATGGAAGTCTACGTCGATGACATGTTAGTGAAGTCCAGGAAAGCAGTGGATCACATTGAACACTTAGCAGAAATGTTCGCAGTCCTCCGGAAATACAGAATGAAACTTAACCCTCTGAAATGTACATTTGGGGTCGAATCCGGAAAGTTCTTAGGTTTTATCGTCAGTGCTAGGGGCATTGAGGCCAGTCCAGCTCAAATTACCGCCTTAAAAGAAGTTAAAGCTCCTAGAACGAAGAAGGAATTGCAAAGTCTCAACGGAAAGGTCGCCGCTTTGAGTCGGTTCATTTCCAAAGCTACTGATAAATGCATCCCATTCTTCGATGCCCTGAAAAAAGGAAAGAAGAACTTTGAATGGACTCCCGAATGCCAAAAAGCCTTTGAAGAGTTGATCCGTCATATGGAAACGCCTCCGATACTTTCTAGGCCAGGCAATGGTGAGGATCTTCTTATATACTTGGCAGTATCATCTCATGCTCTAAGTGCAGCGCTGATACGGGAAGACAAAAGGATTCAACATCCAGTTTACTATATCAGCAAAAGACTCACTGGGGCAGAGCTGAATTACTCCAAGTTGGAAAAACTCGCCTATTGCCTACTAGTTGCATCGAGGAAACTGAGGCAATATTTCCAAGCTCATCCTATCAAAGTACTCACTGATCAGCCTCTAAAGCAAGTCCTATTTCGCCCTGAAACTTCGGGTCGTCTTCTAAAATGGAACATTGAACTTAGTCAATATGACATCACCTATCACCCCCGAAAAGCAATCAACGGACAAGCTTTAGCTGATTTCATTGCAGAATTCACAGAGAAAGATAATGGTGAGGAAAAAGCGGTCAATGATTCTCCAATCCAGTGGAAGATGTATGTTGATGGCGCAAGAAATGACTACTGTTCAGGAGCCGGAGTGATACTTGAAACTCCTGAAGGTCGATCATTGTGTTATGCACTAAGACTGGAATTTCCTTCAACAAACAATGAAGCAGAATATGAAGCTCTTATTGCAGGTCTGAAAATCGCTAAAGAGCTAAACATTCGAGCATTACAAATTTTCAGTGATTCTCAGCTTATTGTATGCCAAGTCAAGAAGGAATTTCAAGCGAAAGGTGGAAATTTGCCTTCCTACTTGTCAAAGGCTTGGGAACTCCTATGTGAACTCGATCACTATTCAATAAGCCACATTCCTCGGGAAGAGAATATGAAGGCCGATTCCCTCGCAAAATATTCAAGTTCTGGTGAAGCTCAACTATTGGGATTGGTCCCTGTAGAAGTCCTTTCAGCGCCAAGTATAGACGAGATGGATATAGACTGGATTATGAATGTGTCTCAAGAACAAGAGTCATGGATGGCTCCAATACTGGATTACCTACTCAGAGGTTCTCAGCCGGAAAACTCGATAGAAAGACGAAAGCTACTAAGGAAGGCCTCTCGCTATGTAATTCAGGATGGCCGATTGTACAGACGGGGATTCTCAATGCCATTGCTTCGATGTGTATCCCGGGAAGAGTCCAAAACAATCCTAGCGGAAGTGCATGGAGGAGAATGTGGTGATCATTCAGGTGGTCAAACATTAGCAAAGAAAATTCTCCGATACGGATATTTTTGGCCCGAAATTAACCGGGATGCCGCAGATTACTCCCGAAAATGTGACAAGTGCCAAAGATATGCCAAAATTCCTAGAGCACCTTCTACCGAACTCACACAGATGGTCAGTCCATGGCCATTTGCAATTTGGGGAATGGATCTCATTGGGCCGCTACCAACTGCTAAATCAGGGATTAAATATGCTATTGTTGCAGTTGATTATTTTACTAAGTGGGCTGAAGCTGAACCATTGGCTACTATCACTTCTAAGAAAGTGATAAGCTTCGTGACCAAGAATATCATTTGCAGATACGGTGTGCCTCAGAAAATAATCACAGACAATGGTACTCAGTTTGAAAGCGAGGAATTCCAGGATTTTTGCAAGCGATTCAAAATCCAGAAAAGCTTTTCGGCAGTAGCTCATCCGCAGGCAAACGGGCAAGTGGAAGCAGTGAACAAGATCATCAAATCAACCATCAAAAAGCAACTCGAAAGAGCAAAAGGTGGTTGGGTCGATAAACTACCACTTGCACTATGGGCATACAGAACTACTCACAAAACTGCAACTGGGCATACTCCTTTTTCGTTAGCATACGGATCGGAAGCAATGATCCCGGTTGAAATAGAGGTCCCTTCACACAGAAGAATCCATTTCAATCAAGCAGAGAATGAAAAACTACAACTGGAAGCGCTGGATCTCCTTGATGAAAAAAGAGATTGAAGCTAACCTCAGAGTTGCAGCTCATCAGCAAAGGATAGCCAGACATTTCAATTCCAAAGTTCGTCAACGCAGCTTTGAAATTGGAGATCTAGTTCTAAAAAGAATTATGACCGCGACAGGTGTGTTTGGGCCAAATTGGGAAGGACCATATGTAATAGGTCAGAAGCTTCTCGACGGCACATTCAAGCTCACCACTGTTGATGGAGATCAAATTCCAAGGGCATGGAACAGCAACCACTTGCGTCCATACTTTACTTGAAAATTTTGTTGAAACATTGTAAAAAGAATTATGAATGTATGATTCCTGTAATTGAAAGCAACTGTGAAACTGATGCAAGTAAATAATGAAAGAGTATAAAGTGGATGTAGGCCCAATTTCATGGCCGAACCACTATAAATCTTGTGTTCCTTATTATTATTATATGTTTGCTTTTTTTTCAATATAAAAATACATAAAATGTATTGCTGAAATGTCAATTTAAATTTCTGCAGACAATGGAAATAAAGCTTGCGCATAATAAGACCGAGCGATTCTCACCATCATTCAACAAACAAATTTCAAGTCACAAAGACCCCGAATTCAAATCCTAGATAGGAAATACTTCAATTGAACGGCTAATGATTTCGATAGAAACGAGCCCTTGCTGATAAATTGAGATTGTTTGAACAGACAAACATCCAATTAGGAAGCTAGTGCCCGTTCTCACGAACTTGCCTGGCAATGAAGTACACTTCCTTGGATTAAACAAGCCACTTGCGAGAAGAGGGGGATGAAAACTTGAAAAGAAGAAAAGGGGATCGCTGAAAAGGCACAAGCAAGTGAACAAAGGAACAACCAAAGCTACCATCAGCAGCACAAGTCCTCTTCGGAGGCGCAACTCTTCGGAGGATAAAAGACCTCTAATGGGTCATACGCCACAAAAAAGAAAGTTCTCTACTCAACAAAAAAGATTGGAGGAGTCATGACCCTCCAACCATGAGAGATTAACTTCCAGGCGATGAAAACCCTCTCTGAGGCACATTTCACCAGGAGTTGAAGTGTTATAACCGCTCTTCGGGATTTCACTTCACCAGAGTTGAAATGCAAACAAAATAAAAGCCCTCTTCGGAGGCCCATTTCACCAGGAGTTGAAGTGTTGTGACCGCTCTTCGGAATTTCACTTCACCAGAGTTGAAATGCAAACAAAATAAAAGCCCTCTTCGGAGGCACATTTCGCCAGGAGTTGAAGTGTAACAACCGCTCTTCGGAATTTCACTTCACCAAAGTTGAAATGCAAAAACAAAGACCTTCTTGAAAGCACACGTTTCACCGAGATTGAAATAAAACTTCCAAGTGCTGAAACGTGAAAAGGCTTTCTTCGAAGGCACAACTCTTTGGGGGTACACGTTTCACCGAGATTGAAATAAAACTTCCAAGTGTTGAAACGTGAAAAAATCCCTCCTCAGAGGTACAACTTTCTATATATAAAAAAAAATCCTCATCAAAAGCGTACTTGAACTTTCAAAGGAAAAGTAATTCGCCTGCTATGGGAAATGATCGTAAAAAGAAAAGAAGTTAAAGTACCCTTCAGAGGTCCGCTTTACCACATAAAGGAATTCACTTGGTGAAATATGCACATAAGCAAAAGAAAAAAGTGATTTCTTCGAACGACAAAGCGTAAAAACTTATACGAAGGGAGTTGTACTCTATAAAAATTTTGTTTAAAGAATAAAATAATTATTCTTTAGCAAATAAGAGTGCAAGTCCCCTCGAAGTATAAAATATTGCAGCAAGCTTAAGGTATGGGGGCAACATGGTATAGTAGTATGGTTGCATCAGTAAAGTAGTACTCAAACAACATACCATAAGCCCGCTGCAATATTATAAAAATAAACTTGTGCAAAAATAAATAGTAAATGCATTCTCAAATTCAAACAGAAGTTTGTACAAACGAAGAATCATTTTATTCAACTATAATGCAGATACAGGTTTTCAAAATAAAAGCGGGCGCCGATACCCGCACAACTCTCGGCCAGTTCATACAAAAGGCAAAAAGCTAAAATCTTCACTTCTTCTTCCCTCCTTTGGACCCTTTACTCGGTCGAATAACCAGCTTTTCAGGTCGGCCAGTGGGTATAAGGGAAGTAGGAGAGGCAGGTGTAACCGGTTCAACTTCCGGCTCCTCTTCAGTGGCGGTGATTTTCTTCCCCCTCCTCTTTGATGTCCCACGCTTCTCTCTCCTTTGTGAGGAAGACTCACTCCCCGGAGTGACAAGTTTTGATAGAACAATGTCGTCAGAAGGAGTCCGTTCCGGGGAAATGTCACCTCCCTCAGGTCTCTCATCTTTCTGCTCTTGCGAAGTGATGGGATCATCCAAGCCGTGAAGAGCCTCTATTTATTCCTCCTGTGATCCAGGTTGCGAGGCAGAAGGAGGCACCGCCTGAAGAGATGAAGGAAGGATGACCGGAGGAGTAGAAGTTTGAGCAGTGCTTGGTACTTTCTCTACAGAAGAAAAAAGGTTAAAGTCAGTAAAAAGAGGAGATGAGGGTTCACCAATGAAGTCAGTAAAGAGAGGAGATGAAGGCTCGTCAAGGTTGAGAAAATAGCCAAGGAGCTCGTGAAACTCATGTGAAATAAACGAGTAACCAGCTTGAGCAGAATTGACAGTAGCGAGATTAACAGTGAAGTTACCTGGAGAAGCTGGTTTCCTGATATCGACTTCATAAGCTTGCGCATCAGCGCTCTCTTCACCCTCGTCTCCACCTTGTGTGCTTGTAATATCAGCGGTAACTTTGGTGGGAGATGCGAGATGGGAACTGGAACCAATAATGTCGACTTCAGACGAAGAAGGTGGCTGGACTAGAGTAGTTGAAGTGGTTTTCCCCAGCTGGTCCCCTTCCGTCACTTCAGTTCTTAGTTTGGCAAGTTGTTCCTTTCCCCTGGCGAGAGCAGCGCGAGCGTCTTCATCAAAATAATGCCTTTCCAGGGCTGGCTCGTCATAACCAGCTCCTTCAGCACCAAGCATATCGAGGGCGGCCTCCCACACTTCAGCTAAAGTGATCTCATACTTGGGACCAAGAAAGGCGAGGCTTCCACGCCCCAAGACGCTATGCAAGTAGAAGTCGAATAATGTTGAGCCGAAGCTGTTTTTGGTCGCCTCATGAGATTCTTCAGCTGCGATTTTGCCGGCGACAGCCTCATCGCGCTCCCTTTCAGTTCTGGCAAGCTGAAGCTTAAGCATTTGTATCTCCGCCTCCTGGGAGTTGTTTTTCTTTCGAAGCTCAGCAATATCAGAGACATAGCCTTCACTGATTCTTTTTTGTGCCTCGAGCCTATCTTCGGCATCCCTCTGACTGGCATGAGCATCTCTAACTTGTCTGAGAAGCACTTCTTCTTTTTGAGAGTATGAAGTAGAGGAAGCAGCAAGCTCATCTTTCAACTTCTCAACCTTTGCTTCGAGCTCCTCGTTGTAGGAAGTAATGCTCCTCATTTCAGTGTCGTGCTGCTCAAGGACCTTTTGCCACTCAGCCTTATCATTTTCCATGGTGAGCATGGCCTCTAAGTTGGCACGATTAACTCTTTGAAGCTCATCAACAAGCTTCTGCCAGTTTGACATCCTCTCGATATCGAGCTTGACTGCATCAAGATTGCGCAACATAGCAGACTTGTCAATGGGGACCAAGTCTAGGTCGAATCTCACGCCCTTTAAGCACCATTGTGGAAAACGGCTTTGTAAAGTGGCTGGGCCAGGTCCCACTTGAAATTTAGGCCTGCTTATTATTGTCTGGATGTCCTCCTTCCCAAGAGCGGGAGAGTCGGAAGTAATGTCAAGAGGGGCAGGGGCAGTAGGCTTTTCGGGAATAGTGGAAGTATGTCTCTCACCATGTCGGGCTCGTTTGCCTGAATCTTCAGTTACATGACCTTTTCCCCGGTCGTCGTAAGATTTCCTTTTGTGAGAGTCGTCACTCCTTTGCAGAGAATCATGGTGATCATCCCTATCCCTTCTGTCATAACGCTCTTCTGCATCCCTCCTTTCACGAGCCTTTCGAGCAGCCCTCTCTTCGTCAGACTCTCTATAAGAGGGAAAGTAACGCCGATAATCATATTGACCACGCCCCCCGTAGCGTTGGAAATCCTGATAATACGATCCGCTGCGTGTCATTGAAGAATCTGAAATAAGAAAAGATAAGCTTTAGAAATCTCTAAAGTATAAGAAGATAAGTGCATAAATGTGCTGGAAAATCCTTAGTTGTGTGTGAAGTGCAAGCTACTCGCGTTGGACTAACGAACCACTCCTCTGTTGGGGGGAAGTGATAGATTTCACTGTTGATGACAATTCTTGAGATGAAGGAGTAAGAGTCTGTTGGAGGGCAGATGTTGCTTCAATCGTCGGAGGTATAGCTTTACCATGAGCAGGGTCTTCTTTAAAGAGCTCTTGGGAAGTAATAATTATGTCACTTAAATCCCCAAAGACGTCATCACCGGCATGCCCAACCTGATTCCCTCCATCATCTCCTTTGTCAGCACTCTCCCTGGTTTGGGAAAGGGGCTCCTCTTCTTCTTCAATAATGGGAGCAAGTGCGGGCTTTTCGGAGGGTCCCGTATCGTCTCTGGGAGTAGAGCACTTTACTAATAAGGTTTCTGCAGAAATTTCTCCTCGTATGTGCTCTTTAGTGGAGATCGGAAGATCAGGAGTTTTCACCGGAGAGTCAGGAACCTCCGTTGGAGCTTCACGAGGCCGAGTAAAGCGAGAGAGATGGAGGAGTCCGTATTGATGTAAAAGTTCATCGTTTAGCAGAAACTTTATGCTCCTCTCTTCTACCGGCACGGCATTTAATCTTTCAAAAATTTGCTTGAGACTTGGGTCCCTAGCAGGGGGTGGTAGTGCTAAAAACAGAAAAAGAATGAAATTAGCAGCTGAGAGTTCAGATCTCGAGAAAGTTTCAAAACAAAAAAAGTAGAGACAGGAAATCTTACTTCCCACTCTCCAGATGGCATAAAACCCTGGAGGGCAGCGAACGAAGAAAAACTGATTCAAAAATCCGTGAGCGCTTTCGGAGAGATCAGTAATAAGTTTGCGATTTCGAGCGCTTCTTACAACCACGATGGAGGGATGGTCTTTAGTTTTCGTGAATGAGCAAAAATAGCAGATCTCCTCGAAGCTTGGTAACCGATCCAAAACTCTCCTGAATAGAACACATAACCCCATCAAAATGGCGTAGCCATTGGGGTGTAATTGGAATGGAGAGATAGACAACCGAAGCAGAAGCTGTTGGAGAAAGTCGTTAAAAGGAGGAATCGCCCCACTTAAGCACATTTGGCGATTGACTGCAACAAAGCCGTAGGGAGGATTGTCAGCAGTGTCATTTGGCCCCGGAAATAAGGTGTCAGCATCATCAATGCCAAACTGGATGCGCAGTTGGTTAAACACCCGCTGATTCAAAGTTGTGGGTGTTCTCTCCGGAGGGTTGTCTATAGGGATGGCTACTGGAAAGACATCTTCAGCCTGACCCATCGGCTCTTCTTGATGAGAGGTCATTCTACACAAGCAACTGGATGTTCAAATGCGAAGGTGCACGTTTCCTAAAAAGTGTGAAGTGTCGTGCAAAGCTAATAAAAATAATAATAATAACAAGTAAAGATAACTGGAATTAAACTGGTTGACGATTGATTGACTATGGTAATTTCGGAACTTGTTATTTAAAGCTCAAGCATAATATTAATGCGGGCTGGTCAGTTTCAATTGACTAATCCAGTGCTGCTTTAATATTCCACTTGAAATTGGTAGCACTTCGTTCACACGATTTATTTAAGTTAATATATATCATTAACTAATCTGTCGTTCGATGTGGACAATCAATGACAGTATATTCGTCCCAGTTTTCTGTGAATGTTGTATTAACAGATTATTAGCTTACAAGTTGAAGTAATCTGTAAAAGAATGCAGCAGTATAGCAGTTCAGAGTCCATGCAATAATTCGGAGTTCAAACAAAATTTACAAGTACTAAGTTGTAAACGACTCAAGGATTCTTTGTACGGGTTAAGCTAAGTCGTTGGCTATTTAGGTGACTCGACTACGACCTAAGGAAAGTGAGGCGAGTTAAGTTAGGTTACTCCAACTCTAAACCACTGATGTTATAAGTCGGCAGTACTATGAGTCGTAAGTCAAAGAACAGGAGGAAGGCTCCAGATCAAAGCAATAAGAAACCTTCTAAGTTCTAACCCGGTTACGACTCATGGATTTTGTCGTAAAATTTGCTAAGTCGGATTAAAGTCGATAGTAAAGGCTACTGGGTCGCATGGAAGCCACTGAGTCGTACACGGCTTATGGTTTAAGTCGTGCACGGTTTAAAGGATAAGTCACGGGAAAGTAGCAAGTACTGAGTCGTTGACAGCTCATGGTTTGAATCATTCACGGCCTATGGCTTAAGTCGTTCACGACTTATAGCTTGAGTCGTTTGTGGTTTATGGCTAAAAGCATTAAGTCGTGTACGGTTGTGATTGCAAGGTATTTCAGAATCAGTGGCCGAAAAGCAAAACCAACTAAGTCGTGAGATCCTAAGTCGTTTCCTCAACCAGTCAACCCCTTTCTAACCCGTTAACCCGTTAAGAACTTCCTCATCTCCTCCGAACCCACGGGCCGGTCAAATCGAGATATTGTAATTCATCATCTTCTCCTCACATCACCAGAAAGCACCCAAAAACCAATTCGAATCGCTTCAAGTGTACGGTGAATCAAGCGCAATGTTATAATCTAAAGGATCACAACAACAACGTAGCCAACAATGGTCAGAGTCGTTCACAACTCAATTCAAAGCCCGAGTACGACATACGGCGGTGATTTGGGAACAGGAAGCAAAAATTTATGCCTTAGCAATGATCGTGGTTGGATTGAAGTTCAAAATGACTTACGCGATGTGGAGGAAAGGATGGATTAATGATCAGTAAGCTTGGAGAGTCTCTAATGGCGGATGCGTCTATGAGATAAGAAGTGGGAGAGGAGAAACGACTCAAGCGTTCTTATATCTGGAGACATTGGAACTTGAATCGGCACGGGTTATGATGAGTCGAAGCGCACGACTTACGGCTTAAGACGTGTGCTTCGAGGGGCAAGTGTTAATCCCGTTTCACCAATGAGTTAAAGAGTCCACGAGATAAGAGCCCACAAGGTAAGATCTATGAGTTGAGGAGCCTGCGACCTAAGAACTACGACTCAGGAAGCTTACGACCTACGACTTAAGGCAGCAAACAGTTCTAGAAGGACTTACGAGTTAAGCAGTCTCCGACTTAAGGCCTCCACGGTTTAAGGCTTTTACGAGTTAAGGAACCTTACGAGTTAAGGATGGCACGACTTAAGGAGATGAACGACCTACGACTTAAAACATGTTGCGACCTAACAATGGCTACGGTTGAACGGCCTAAGGAAAGCTATGCGACCTAAAGGAGTAACGACTCAAAACATTGGAAGGAAGGGTCAACAACACATAAGTCGTTGACGACTTACGACTTATGATGAGTCGTGTACGACTCATGCTAGCACGAAGGAAGTCATGTTTGGTTAACTCGGGAACGACTTATCACTTGTATCGTTCATTCGAACAGGAGCATAACATTAGACCAAGCCGAGAGTCAAATCCAGTAGGTCGGCCGCGACCTACCATGAACCACTGACAAGCCCGCGACTTATCATATGAGACAATTCACCATGACTCGTCCACGACCTAAGGTCACTAAGTCGTAGTCCACTGCTATGATGTCCATACTAAAAAAGGATGACTCGTGAACGGGTTAGAACTTGTGCTATATTCAGAAGACCGAAGGCGAGTTTGAGCTCAACATGGTGAGTCGTCCACGACCCAACCTGACTCGGCCACGAGTAACCCATGAGTCGGGTACGACTCACGACTTAAGACCTAAAACCCCTATAAATACACGACCATTTCCAACATGAAGGGGACTTTTGGTCGATCAATTTCAAGCGCCATTACTCTGCCGAATTCCAGATTACTTCAACACTTAAAGCTTTTGAGATTCGAAGAACGTCTAAAAGAACTTCATAAAGAAATCATCTACATCCACCATGGATTTGAAGATTTTTGTCAACATCGAAGTTTGAGCTACTTGTTCTAAGTCTTTTGTAATTCAAAGTGTGTTGTACTTGAGAAGATTTGTATCAATTTGTAACGTGATCATCAATAAAAGTACTTAAAGTGGACGTAGGCTATACCCATAAGCCGAACCACTATAAAACTGCTGTTGTTTACCGCTTTTCCGCTATTTCTTGCTTATAATTCTTTCCCGATCTATCGGGTGGTGCTTTCACAACTACACTTCTCACACCGGGGTGTTAGCGTTCAAATTTAAGCGTTAACATCAAGTTTCCAAAGGGACAGCTACAAATGCAGGATTGTATATGCCATTGCCTGTGCCTACTAGACCATGGGTTGATATTAGCATGGATTTTGTTTTGGGTTTACCAAGAACTCAACGAGGGAATGGTTGTATATATGTTGTGGTGGATAGATTTTCGAAGATGGCACATTTCATAGCCTGTAAAAAGACCACCGATGCAGTCTTTGTTGCTCAATTGTTCTTTAAATAGGTTTATCGACTCCATGGGCTACCTGAGACCATTGTTTCTGACCGGGATACTCGATTTCTAAGTCATTTTTGGTTGAGTCTGTGGAAGATGGTTGGGACTAAGTTGAATTTCAGTAGCGCCTATCATCCACAAACGGATGGGTACACGGAAGTGGTAAACAGATCTTTGGGAAACTTGTTGAGATGTCTTGTGAAGGATAATTTGAAGAGCTGGGATGTGAAGTTGTGTCAGGAAGAATTCGTACATAGTCATGCTGTTAATCGAAGTACTGGATTCAGTCCATTTCAAGTAGTATATTCAGCAATTCCGAAAGGACCATTGGATTTGACGATAGTTCCACGTCAGAAAGGGGGCTGTTAAACGAGCTTGCGATTTCGTGAATGAGTTACAGGAGTGTCATAGGGTTGTTCATGAACGATTGCTTAAGTTAAATGAGAAGTATAAGCAACTGGCGGATAAGAAGCGAAGGAGTGTGGACTTCAAAGAGGGTGATTTTGTTTACGCGGTATTGACGAAAGATCATTTTCCAGTTGGAACTTACAACAAATTGAAAGCTCGAAAGATTGATCCAGTAGAAATCTTGAAGAAGATTAATGATAATGCTTATCAGTTAAGATTGCCGGATCACGTCCATACTATCGACGTTTTCAACGTTAAACATTTGATTCCATATAATGGGGTTAAGCTTGTCGAGGAAGAGGAATGTAACGACACCGAATTTCTGTCAATTAAATTTTTTATATTTAATTGAATTTTAATATTAATAAGTAAAATTTATGAGTCGAATAAATTTTATTTCGAATAATTGAATTTAATTGGATAATTAAATCAATAATTTAATATGTGAAATTACAGAAGTAATTGAAAATTGGGTTAAATATGATTGAAAATGATTTGTAAAATTTTTATTATATCATATTGGAGTTATAGCAATGTTATAGAACTTTTAAAGTTGAATTTGGAGTTAATTTGTGAAAATTGAATGTTTTAATATTTAATTATCGACTGAAAAATAGCCAATTTTCGAACAGTCTCAGAATTGGACGAAACAAGTTCCATCGGATCCGTAATAGTTTGTTATTGCCGAATTTTAATTTTCGTAGCAATTGGAGTTTACGTTTGACCGTGGCAGCTCGAAACGCATCGAAATTGTTTTAATATAAATTTGGCGAGTTAAATTAGTCATTTTCAAACAGTCTTGGATTTCGACTATCAATATTTTAATATTAATTTGGTGATGTTGAGCATGCCTATTGATAGGTAAATAATCCGACTATCAATATTTACCTTTAAATAGGTATTTGTTGTGATCGTTTGAAATTGAATGCCACACTTATTTTTAATATAAGCGCTCACTATTCGAGTTAGCCGGGAAAGGACCTTGGGGTCGTATAACCCATTCCAAATATGTGATACGTCATTATGGATTGCATTTGACGACCGGTGTTGAAGACCGGATATTTGTGAAAACGGAAGGATTATCGTCGAGTTACTCTACATCGGCTGATCTCCGATATAGAGGTTTTATCACCCTTAGTGACGGGAAGTCCGGACGTGATTAGAAATTATGCGGAATGCAAGGACTTCTTTGTAAGTGCCTTCGGTTCTGTTCGAGCCCGGAACAGACTTGTATGGATTGTATGTCTGACATTACAAATTGAGATATAAAGCTGATTTCTTTCAAATATATTTCTGTTGGTGGCGGAGAATTTAGCTTAACACCCTTCTCTGAGACGTACGAGTTCAGAGGTTATGTAGTTGAATGTTATTAGTGATATACTCCCAATTTGGTAGTGTGGCATGCTGAGTGTTGCTGTGAAATGATCATTGTTTGATCATTTGTTATATGATCATTTGTTTGATCATTTATCTTAGTAATCATTACTTTGATCATTTGTTGACCCAAAGCACAGCTTTTGTATAAAGCGTGGCTATGTGGACGAGACTTCGTCGAACCTCACACCCCGGAAATGGTCAAAATAGGAAGGATGCGGCAAGGTTATTAGGGGGTAGCGCCCCTTTAGTGTATGTCATTCCTTCTGGATAGAGGTGGTATCATGGTATGGAGCCCAGATATTTAACCTATGTTGTTAACTGCAAATTTTGTGGTTGTTGGAAATCGAGGATCCTCGGATAGATCGGTTACGATCGGGGGATGACATATTCGTGTCAGTAGTTACCCAGTTAGGGGTAACCCTGCCTTGTATTGGCAAAGATCCGGTTTGGTTCTCGGGACGTCATTCCAGGGGCGTTTCCATGTGGCAATGGGAAGTTCCTTGGCCTGACCATTTGTTGGAAATCCAAAGAAACAATACGAGACTTGTACGGTTTTAGTTGTAGAACCTGTCATTTACTTATGGTGGCGCCCCACTGTTTAGATGGTAGCTATAGTAGGCATACGACAATGGTCGTATGTTGGCTAAGATTTATATCTTTACTTTCGAAATGTTTTCTGCACTATGCACTAGTAATAATATCAAATGTTTCTTTTTAATACGTATCAAGCATCTTTGACTATCACAAGGAGAAATCTCCTCCGATTCTGCGTTTGCATTGTGTGTGTTTGTGGGAGGCCTTATGATAGTCTCATTTTTAAAAGCATTGCGAATTGACTTTAAAAATATTCCTCTATTTTGATTTTAAAGATAAATAAACTGTTTTAGTTCTCACACCAGTCACATGACTGACTCGGAGTTTATTGTTTTTCTTCCTAAACTCTGGGTGCCCACCAGTTTCCACACGGGCAGTCAAGAGTAAGGTTTATCAGGATATTATGAAATTCAGGAGTTGCTGGAGGCAAGATGGATGACATGACGTATTCACTAGTATATAGTATTTCTTTTCCGCTGTTTGTTGTTGTTTGTTGTTTGTTGTTTGTTGTTGTAAACTCTGATAATGATGTAATGTATAAAATGTATAGTTCTTTATTTTAATGATATTCTTGTATCTATTATATGTTGTTCCGCTGCGAATTGTGAGATTCTGATATTGTTCTGTTGCTTCTTTATGTTGTTTTCTTTTTCTTTCTCTCTTCTTCTATCTTTTCTTCTTCATTAACCCTAACGGTACGATTTTTCGGCCTTCGATTGTTTGGCAGTTGATACAGTGGACGTATTAATGTCGGTTTTCGAGCGTCAAGAAATTGCGTTCGTCACAAGGAAGGTGCGAATTCAGGGTCGAATTCTTGTCAACCGGGGGAGGATGATGCAGCGCACCATGCGCCCTATAACTACGTTAAGTCGTCGGGCTTAGGTCACCAGCGACCTAACGTGTTAAACCTTAAGTCGCTCTAGCGACTTAGTGAGGCAACGCGACATTCCTCTGGTCGCGAGAACGAAGCCGCTCCAGAATTCATGAATACCAGTAAGTCGCGAGCTTCCTATGTCGCGAATTTCTTAGGTCGCGAACTTGCTTAGTTTCTCATGCCGCTAGGTCGCTCAACCTTATGTCGCATTCTTCTTATGTCATTCAAGTTCCTGAAGCAGTGGTTCCTTAGATCGCTCCAGTGTTACGTCGCTAAAGTTGATAAATCGCTCAAGCTTCCTGTTGCCGTGCTGTTGTTATGTCGCAGTACTATTAGGTCGTTATGTTGTAATTTGTTAAGTCGCTGTATTGTATGTGTAATGTTGTAACGTCTGTTAGGTCGTTAACGACCTGAGTTAGGTCGTAGGTCGCGTGTGTTGTAATTGTCTCTGTTAAGCCGTGCATGTGTTAGCTCGTGGGTCTGTTAGGTCGCGCCTGTTAGGTCGCCGACCTGTGTTGTAAAACTCTATAAATAGCGGGTTGTGTCATTTGTAAAGGTGGTTGATTTTGAATAAACTTTTGTTTGAGTGCTTTGTGCCTCTTTAATTGGAAGTTGAGTGTTATCTTCTTTCTCCATCTTCGGTTATTCGAGTGCACTCGGATCAACGATTTTGAAGCCGGTTCACGGAATCTCATGCGCGAGATCAGCATCGAAGAATCGTAGATCTTCTAACACGGTATCGTGCACGATTAACGTGTTAAAGATAGCTAAAATCCGGTATCTCGCGAGATCAACAGATTTGGGCATTTATCTTGGGTATTATCAATCCATCGATTCATCTTTGTATCGTTTTATCGTCGTTTGTTCTTTGTGCATCATTTGCTGACAACTTGTTATTGTTAATCCGCTGCGTTAGGCATTTAATTGACTGGGCCGGGCCTGAACATACTACATACATATATTCAGTTTGCACTATCCATATATAGTTTGAACATATAGTTTGACCTTTAATGAGAGTGATTAGTTCTTAGTTTATACTTTAGTTCTTAGTTTGCATTCAGTCCACAACAGTAATGTGGACATAATGCTATATACTTTTAGTCCACATCTGTAGAGAGTAATATATGATTTGGTCTGCATTACTAATTAAATATATAACACATTTATTAGAACTATTTTCATCATAGTGAATAACCTGCACTTCAATTATATATTGTCCACATTATTGATGCAATTGCGTCAGTCAATTATATATGCTTTCATACACACTACACATTACACATCAGTCCAAGCATGTTTAATATATCACTCTAGTGAGTAAGCATGTCAGTTGCATATGATTACTTCATATATATCAGTTGCGTATATATGTGTGTGCTGGTGCATATATATATATATGCTCACATTAGTCAATTATATATGCTTACTTCATATATGCTTAATATCTACATGTATGCTAAGTGCTAACGCATACATACTGAATCTATTACATATATATGTGTTAAGTAACTCCAATGAGTATGAAATCACATAAAATTGGTTTAACTTACGAGTAACAGAATGACATATTGACTTAGTTTTCAGAGCCCTAAATGTCATTTGATTATATGCAAGTATATTAAGCGGTTCCAAAGCCCAATCTATCATTTGATCATATCATGTGACTAACGTATGATTACTTCTCTATTGACTATATTGATAACACAGTTGACTTAGTTTACAAAGCCATATATGTCATTTGACATAAAATATGGTTCCAAAGCCTTATGAGTTTGCAATATATTCTTTGTAAATTTATATATTACTATTGTTGTTATATATGCAAACATGTATAATTCAATAACATATATATCGGTTGTATAACTTAGTTCTCATGAACATTTATGCAGATATAGACACACACATGTATGGAATTACCTAGTTAAGTCTATATCATATATATGTATAGACTGATATCTGGTATATATTTTTTGCATGTAATAGTCTATATCAGTCTATACATTGTATATGTAATACAACTCTCAGTCACATATATATGTGTTCATATAATTTCAGTTCATATATATGTATACATATATCTGTATGTGTATGTGTGTGTATTGATATTGTTGATATAGGGTATAACTGAGTAGTTTTACAATAAGATGACCATATACAATAATGTTTGGGATGATGAAACCAAAGTCGCTTCAATTGCTATATACATGTTCATAATATTGGAACCAAAATGGCTTCAGTTGTTTATGCATGCCAGGTTTACAATACAATGACCATATACTATGAGCATACTATTACCATAACATGTATGCTTTAGCTGCTTATGCACAGTACACTTATATAGCAAAACTATTATGTTTATCTTTGTTTGGATAGACTTGGAGACTTAAGTTGGAAAATGGAGACTTGGAGTTAACTTTTGTATTAATTCTTATCTGTTTGTACTTTGGATTATATTACTAATTTAAGTAATCTCTGTAATTGATGCTTGTAATGTAATGTAATGTATAAGCTAAGAGTGAGAACTGATCAACTATAGTACGAACTGAAGTGAAGTATGAATAGCTGACTATGTCTATAACGTATGCGTGTAATGCTTATAATGTATGAAATAAAGTCTAAAACTACCGTTATTATTATTTGAATGTATACATGTTGTTGTTTGGTTGGTCAACTGGTTTATTTAACCTTTAACCGATTGATATAAAGATTTGACCATTTATATTAATTATTTAACTGGTTAAATAAACCGATTAGCCGTACTTGATTTTAACTGGTTTCAGTTGGTAGATCAAAACAAAAATTAATGGTCATTGATTAACTGAACCGCAACCATTTTTGCATATAACCAAAAATTTAACTGATTCAAATGGTTAACCAACCATGTCTATCCTAGTTACCAGTTTCTCTTGCACTGACATTTTTCAAAGATGATTTAACAAATTTTTTCACTTTGGCCACTCAGAAAATAACATCCAACTTTTCCCTAGGGTTCGTCTACTTGCACCCCAATAACTGGTGTTCACCCCGTTAAAATAAAAAAATTAAATCAAAAATACCAGTTTTTCCTTTTAACAATTAATTACAAGTTTTTGTTGATTATGTCTATCATGTTCCACGGTGGGAAAATACAAATGAAGTTTTAATCGGACGTTGTATGTGTTGAAACCATGTCGGTACAGGCGTTGAAAGATCAAATTCAAAGCCGAGGGTCGGCGTTGGTAGCCAAAGCCCCGCATTCCATTTCTGCACTGATTTGCTGTAGGCGCGTGTATTGTTGGCGTTGAAAGTATTTTGTCCAACTACTTTTCAGGTTTTTTAGACAGAAGCATGACAAGTACATGTTGCATTAACATCTACTGTAACAAAATAAGAATTTTCAATTTGGTATCACAAGTAAAGTTTTCATTAAAACCACAAAGTACAGAAGCATCTAAGTACAGGTTTGCATTAACATCAACATTAAACATGGAATAAAAATTTGAAGTCAAATTATATAAAGTCAATTACGTAAAACAACATTACTAGTAGAGTAGAGTATTCAACTATATAAAGTCAATTACAAAAAGTCACTACATAAAATAACAACCCGACATCAAATTCACTACATAAATACAAAAGGTTTCAATAATTCCTTGACAACTAAGCATCTTTTAATCCCCTGAAAGAAAATTCACTACATAAATACAAAAAGTTTTGTGTCTTGAGAAGGTATAAATTTGAAGTTAATATTGGTCAATTCTGTAATTTCAATTTGTAAAATGCAAGCAACTACTTTGTTTAAAAAAATATGTAAATTGCAAGCATTTGTTTTTTCTTTAAGTTAGGTCGGCAAGTGTTGATTAAATCAACCAATGCAGCTCACTAGCATTTGGTCTGATTCAATCAACGCTACACCATGGCGTTGATTGAAATTGACCAACACAAAAGGACAACGTTGGTTAATTTATTCAGCCCTTACACTCGCTATTGATAGACTCAGCATGGGATCGTTGCCTAACTTAGACCAAAATGTGAAAACTGGTTATTTAAATTGCAAATCCTTACTATGTCGCCACTTAGATCTTCTTTTCGCACGTTTGTCTGGGTTGAATAAGAAAAAGCACACAAATAATAAAGGGACAAGTGTAATTTAGGAAAAATCAGATCGGAAAAAGGGGTGGAAATAATTTTTAAAAATTGTCCCGGTGGGGAAAGTAAACAACAAGATGGTAATAGTTATGCCCCTATTCCTAGTTTTCAACGACGATTACCAATTACTTTCATTTTTACCGTTGAAAAGCTAATATACCCCTTTCTATTTCGCCTCCATATTTTTCCATAAACAGTTCTGAATGAGTTGTTCTACCTCATACAATCTTAAGTTGTTGTATTTTGGCAAGATTCGATCACTTTTCTACCGAACTTGATGAAGTCAGTTGCGATCAATTTTAGTCAATGATTTTCCACTCACAGCCAGAGAATTCATAAGTTGAACTTAGATTGGTCGAAATAACAACCTTAAATTTTACTAGTATAACCGCACAACGATTGAGAAACCGACCGTTCGATTGTATAACTTTGATAAGAAATATAAATATAAATTTTTTGTTAATATTACTTAAACATTAAGTAATAATATGTTGGAAAAGAATAAATTGAGATTTGAATCTGAAAATATGAATTTCAAATTTAAACATTAATCAAAGCATTCAAAATTGTCGATTTGAAATTGAAATTTTAGAATTTGAAAATCATAATAGATTTGAATTTGGAATCTTTGATGCGCGAAATAAAATGAGGAAGTTTAGAGAAACCGCGAAGAGACAAGATTCACGTTTTTAGGAAAACCGCGATGAGACAAGATCCACCTTTTTTTGGCTTCAGAAAAATTGATTTTAACCAGTGACAGTAAGCAACCTCCCTAACGGTCGGTTTGATTATTGTTCAAATCAAATCTATCAAACCGTTTGTTCCAGATTTGATTACAGGTATTACCCATTTTTACAACATGTTGTCGCAGTCAAAGTTATTAAAGATATCAAATTTATTGTTTTAAATATTATTCTTTTATTATTGTAATTTAGCATTCTTAGTATAGTGCTTTTCCTTGTCAAAACAATGGTATCATATTGAGAGCACAATTGCTTTCTATTAAAATCTATAATATATGTTTAGTTTTGTTTATCATAAATTTGCTCTATGTTTAGGCAAATTCTATTTGAACATAAATAATCGCTGAGTTGCACCTGGATTTTTAAAATAATGAAAAAAAAAACCCTCAATTTCCTGAATAGTTTCCCGTTGAAAGAAGAAAAGTCCAAAAATACTCCCACATAGTAGCCTGCTTGATGCAACGAAGGCAACATATATTGCCACTACGTGGTAGACAGAAAATTTGAAAAAAGTTAATGTAACAACCTGTAATTTGATCGCTTTGATTAAAGATATTTAAACTATTTAAATATTCAAATGTAGATTATTTTTCAACAAATAATCACGTTTTAAGGGATATATAATAATAGTGAACTTACTTTGGAAAAATGTTCATAAAAATAGTTCCTTTGGAAAGATATACTAATAAAATGGACGAAAACCATTTTATCAATTTACAGCTCTATAATCGTAAAACATCGTGCACGAAGCTAGATACATAAACTTATTTTTATAATTAAGCAAGAATATGAAATAAAATAAATTATTTAATTTTGGAAAATAAATTGTGTTTATGACATTAGCAGTAATACTCTCATATTTAAATATTGACTTGTGAATTACATTGATAAACAATGATCTAATAATTATTATAATTATCCAAAAAACTGTTCTAAATGGTAATAATTCATTTTAATTATTTATTAAGTGATAATAAATCATTTGTAATAGTTTTATAAAAAATAATATTTGATTTGAAAATATAAGAAAATTCGTATCACTTTATCGACTTGATAGCGATTTTTTTAAATATTTGTTAATATTAATTTATATGGTTTTATAAATAAAATGTGATCATTTTAATTAGTTAAAAATGAGAAGAAATTAGATTTCAAATTTTGTTTACATTTTTATGTAAACTAATTTATAAGTGAAAATGTGACCGGTTATCAGTTTCCCAATTTTCAACGGTTTAATAAAACGGAATTTGTTCAAAGTTGTTGCAACCTTTTTTATATGTCATATGAACATATATAACATACATATGCACACCCTAACATACAGGTGAACATAGACACACACACATACAAAAACACATATACACTTAAACAAATATATATTACAAAATATTAAGATATTTTCCTAAAACTTAATACTTAAGCAACCAAAAAGCATACATCAACTAATCTTACCCCACATCATCACCACATGGGAAAGGGGGGCTAATGTGTATGGAACATTGGGTGAGGGGGAGTGATGCGTGCAAGATGTTGGCGGAGGAGGTGGATGTGTTGAAGGCTTTACTTAATGAAAATCTTATACATACCATGCATACCTTCTCATTCACATGCTTTTCACTTATTTTTCTTCTTCATTCTTGAGCTTTCTAAATGCTCTTTAATGGCTTCCATGGAAGTCTCTCTTTCTTCTCAAAACTTGAGAGAAAGTAGGATGGCAAAAAATAGTGGAAGTGCTTAAGCACTAATGAAGTGATTACTCTCTAGCTTTTCCAGAAGTTAACCAAATCTTCTCTACTCTCTTATAAACTTTAGTATTGAGCCTAAGACATCATAGGAAGCATGATTAGCAAGGGGGAGAAGGTTGGGCCAAAAGCAAAGGCAAGGTTGAATGGCATGTCCATGAGTTTAGGTCTTTAGTAGATGTTTAGTGAAGTGTTGATGTAATGACCCAGAATTTTATTTAATTAAAATTTGAATATTAAATTAATTTTAAATATTAATCAGTGAATTTATAAGTCGAATAAATTTTATTTCGAATAATTGGATTTAATTGAATAATTAAATCGATAATTTAATATGTGGAAATACAGAAATAATTGAAAATTGGGTTAAATATGATTGAAAATGATTTGTAAAATTTTATTTTATCATATTGGAGTTAGAATGATGTTATAGAACTTTTAAAATTGAATTTAAAGTTTATTTGTGAAAATTGAATATTTTAATATTTAATCGACTAGTGAAATTAGTCAATTTTCGAGCAGTCTCAGAATTGGATGCAATTAGTTCCATTGGATCCGTAATAGCTTGTTATTACCGGTTTTCAATTTTCGTAGCAATCGGAGTTTTCCTTTGACCGTGGCAGCCCGAAAAGTATCGAAATTGTTTTAATATTAATTTGGCGAGTTAAAATAGCCATTTTTCAAACAGTCTCGGATTTCGACGAAACAAGTTTTATCGGATCCGTAATGTGATATTATTGTATGCTTTAGAATTTCATGTCAATCGGATTTACCGTTTGTCCAGAGCAAGCTAAAACGCCTAGAAAATCGTTTAATCGGTTTAATTTTAAATCGAACGTTTATTGCCATAACTCGCACAGATGACCGAATTAGCTCCCGAAACACGTTCCATTATGTTCGAAACGTGGGGTAAACCTTAGAAACGCCAACTGGCACACTTCGTTTGGAGTTCGGAAATTTCGGATGAATAGTAAATTGGAAAATTTTCTATATAAACCCCTTTACTCTTCATTTTTGCAAATAACCTAAAACCCTAACCCTAACTATTCAGAGCCGCCACCCCTTATAACCAAAGGCCAGAAATGAATCTCCTTTCTCCTCTAATCTCTTCAAATCCATCAATCTATTCAACAAACTTTCAACTGCAAAGTTTTAGAGGATTGCAAGAGCTTCAATTTCATATGGAGATGATCGAAAACGGCGCAACGTGGAGGGATCTAGGAGGGGCCGATGGCTGCAGGTCGTGCACGCCATACGAGGCCATAGTAAGGCCGAGTTCATAATGGTGGTGGCCGAGTGTAGCTAGCTGGATGCTTGTTCAAGTGGCGCTTGCTGATCGAGTTCTAGGTGTTCGATTTGGTTGCATAATTAAACCCTAATTTGGATGGAAGTGGGTTTCTTGCGTGATGTTGCCTGTAGAAACGTGAGATGGGAGAAGAGGAAGGGTGTGGCCGTGATTTGCGGATGGAGATCCTGCGGCTAGGATTGGCTAAGGTTTAGAAAATAATAATAATTGTTTTAAATTTATATATAAAAATTCGTGTATCTTCAAAAATTCATATCGTTTTCATACAAGGTCGAAAACGCGCGAAACTAGTTGCGTTGGAATCGTATGGACGAGCACTACGCTATGAAATTGGATCGGAGTCGTTTGGAGTTAGCGATTTATTTCGAATAAAATTAAACGTCCGTTTAATTTTATTCGAAATAAATCGCTAAAACGAAATTGAAATCAAGGTGAGAACTTCTCACCCAATCGAATCGGTTTCAATTTTAATTTTAAATAGTTAGATTTAAAATTCTTGAATGTATGTTTGAATGATGATTGTTATCTACTGATTGTTAAAATAGACATTATGCGCCGTTAGTAAGCGGATGTTAATTATTAAAAACATATACCGCGAATATTTCATAAACTGTGAAATTGGTATTATTTATGTACTTGGAATTGATTTCCCGCAGTATATAGCGGATGAGACCCTATTGCGCCGTCTATTAAGCGGATAATATTTTAAATCCCATATACCGCGATAATTTCGTACTGGAACGGAATTGGTATTGTGCTAACATCTTTGGATGCAGGAAAACAGGTTGGAGGGATCCAACTGGATTCCTCAACAGTATTTATTTGATTATGGATATTTTGATATTCGTTGATTATCATCTCGATATATGATGTCGTTGTTGTCGTGATTGACTATTTGGTGTGTAGCATTATTGGGCCAATTTTGGAATTTTAAAAGGTTTTTAAAGTGATTTTTGAAAGTATACGTTTATAAAATATTTTTGGAATTGATCCATTTTAAATAAATAAACGTTATAATTTTAATGTTATAAAAATTATGATTTTTGAGAAATATAGTTAAAAGTTGATTTTTGGAAATATGGGGTTAATGATTTTATAAAATAGTTTAAATCGGGATTTTTGAATTTATTATAAAAAGTATAAATATTGGATTTATAAAATTTGATTATTTCATAAATCAAAATGATGAAATTATAAAGGAGTTTAAAGACGTTTTAAAATAATAATATAGATTGATTTATATAAATGAATTATAAAATAGATATTTGTAAATTTAAAATATTGGAATTATAAAACGAGTTTTTATAAGTGTTAGAATGAATTGTAAATGAATTTCATAAATGAATGAAATTTATAGAATTATAAACGGTGAAGTTATAAATGGAATTTTATAAGCAGTAGGTTTACAAAATTTGTAAAGTTATTTGAAGAATAGATTTGGATAAATAAATGAATCTTATAAGTTATAAGATTTATAATTTGGGAAGTTTAAAAGAATGATTTTTGTAAACAAATAACTTATAAGCATTTAACTTATAATTTGAACTTTTAGTATATCATTGAGATATGAAATTGAATAAATTAATAAAGGAGATTTATAAAAGGAAGTTATTATAAAATAAAAAGAAATGGAATTTATAAACATTGTTTTATAAATTCGCAAACGAATTATTTTGATAAGTAAATTGTTATAACTTATTTATGGAGTTATATTCACATTTTAGATAGTGAATAATCCTTTGAAACAAAATGAATAGAAATGATGAAGTTGGTTAACGTAGTATATTCACGTTTTTGAATAGTGAATAATATGTTAAAGAAAATGTTTTGGATGTGATGTTTTAAATAGAATTTAAACGATTTAACGATGTTTTTAAAATGTGTTAAGATTCGAAACCATAGATTTCAACATTCATTGTTGAAATAGACGTTTTCGAGAAATAGAAGGAAATGGTGGACTATAACACTGTTGTTATAGTAAATGATTTCCGAAAGGAAATGTTTTGTATAGTATTGGGATTTATATATCTATTTTAATTTCGAATCCCTATACTAGTGATTTTGGGTCGTCGTAACGATGTTTTACGCAACATTCATTTTGGCCCAAATAAATATGTTTAAGAGAATGCTTTCTGTTAACCCCGTTCCAGCCTACAAGTTAAGGAGTCAACGAGTTAAGGCCTGGGATGAGCCACGACTTAAGGTGTTTAACGGCTCAGGAAGGATCTACGACTCAGGAAGCCTCACGACTCATCGAGTCACCGACTCAATAAGTTAATGACCTAAAGCTCAAAGCGACTGAAAGGGTTACGACTCAAGGGGTTAACGGTTCACAAGGCAGGACGGCTCAATAAGTTACCGACTCATCAAGACTATCGTCTCAACGACTTGAAGGAGCAGAGTGGCTTAACTAGTTAACGGCTCACAAGACAGACCGACTCAATGCATTACCGACTCATCAAAGGTATTGCCTCAGCGACTCAACAAGTCCACGACTCATCATAAGAAACGACTCAAGAGGATTGACGACCTAAGAAATGACTTGACGACTCATAACTCAGGATGACTCGTCCGCGACATAAAGCCACTGAGTCGTATTCCGTTGCCACAATGCATGTCCCAGTGAGAATTGACTCGCCAACGACTCAGGACTTGGCTTAGAATCCAGCAAGAGAATGAGCTAGTGAGAAGACCAAATGCTTAATCAGATAAGCCGGCCACGACTCAACTTGACTCGGCCACGGCTTAGCCTGAGTCGGTCACGGCTCAGGACTTGGGCGAAAAATTTCTATCCAGATTTGCCTATAAATACATGGCCACCCCCAACATTCAGGGGACTTTTGGCTCATTCATTTCAAGCGCCGTTACTCTGCTGCATTCTGAACTACTTCAACACCTTCAAGGAACTTAACGAAGAAATCAAACATGTCTAACATGTGTTCAAAGATTTGGATCGACATTGAAGTTTAGGCTACTTGTTCTAAGTCACTTGAAACTCAAAGTGTGTTGTAATCAAAGTGTAACTGCATTGACTTGTAATCAAATCGTCAATAAAGATATTCAAAGTGGACGTAGGCTCCCTCTTAAGCCGAACCACTATAAAATTGCTGTTGTTTACTGTTTTTTCACTATTATCTGCTTATAATCTGTTCCCGAACTGTCGGGTGGTGCTTTCACAATCTCACTTCATACACCGGGGTGTTAGCGTTCAAATTTTAGCGTTAACATTTTTGGTGCTTTCACTGAGAATTGAACTCAGGCTAACTATCATCATTGCTTCACAGAGGTTTGTAGAGAGAATTTCCTTGAAAACCAGAAGTCTATCCGAGATTATGGCTCCTGGAAGGAAAAGTAGATCTGTCAGATCTGGGAATATTCAAGAGGGAACCTCCGCTTCCCCTATATCAAATCAAGCCACTCCAGCTGTCGGAGTTACAAAGGCAGAGCTGGATGCTGCAATCTTAGGGCTGAACCAACAGATCAATGCCCAAAATGCACAATTCGAGGCTCAGAATGCCCAGAATGCCATAATTCTAAATAGGTTGAACGATTTGCTTGGGGCAAACCGTCAACCGGCAGGTAATGAAAGGAATTTTGCTTGCAACATTCATGAGGCTGGAGAAAGGAATGCTCCTGAAAGGGCTGCTAGCCCCTTTGAACAAACACTTCCTGAGGTTGGTGGATCTAGAACTCGACATGATGAGGAGTATCTTTCTGGAATGGTCCGACAAATCATGAAAGAGAGTATGCAGAGGGTTGAAGACGAGAAAGAATGGGGTTTTTCCCCAAGTAAAACTCCATTTACTGAGAAAATCTTAAAGGCTGAATTCCCAAGGAAGTTTGTCCCTCCAACCATTCCAGCTTACAAAGGAACAAGTGATCCGAACGAATTCTTGTATAAGTATGATTGGCACATGACAGGTGCCAGGGCTTCTGATGAAATAAAGTGCCGATATTTTCCCGTATACTTGGAAGGCGTAGCTCTGCTTTGGTTCACCAAGCTGCCAGTCCGATCTATCGATCAGTTTTCTGACTTAACCCGGAATTTCAAGGAGCAGTTCAGACTATACGCTTCAAAAGCCAAAGATATTATGTCATTGTCAAGTTTAGAACAGAATCCGGGTGAAACTATCAGATCTTTCTTGAATCGCTTTAATATAGCGCTGGCCGAGGTAGACAATGCAGAACCACGGATGATCTTGACCTATCTAATGAGGGTCATCGACAAGTCGAGCGAATTTGGGAAATGGCTAAACATGAAGGAACCAAATTCCCTTGAAAAATTCTATAAAAAAGCAGATGAATTCATACGCTTGGAAAGCCGTCCCGTACCGGTAAAGGCAGTGCTGGAAAAAGCTGAAGATAACACTGTTGCTCCACGCAAGAATGAATCTGTAGGGCAAAAAAGGGAAAATAACAATGGGAAGAAACAGAGTAATCTGAAGAAGCCCCGATCCTTCAAGCCATCAGAATATACTCCTTTATCAAATACGCCGGAGCGTATCTACCTTGCCACTAAAGATTCTATTGACTTTCCTAAACCTCCTCCTCTAAGGACCGGGAAAAAGGCTATACAGAGTGGGAAGTTCTGCCGCTTCCATAATCAACCCGGTCACGAGACCGACGAATGCCGCCAGTTGAAAAATCTGATTGAAGAGTTGCTAAGGGAAAACAAACTGCAGCAATTTGTGAAAAAGAATAGCAACAATCCTGCTTCATCTAGTCAGGGGCAACAGGCTCATACTCATCAGCCTAGGACGAGTGAGAAGGCTGCAGGGCATGAATCTGGAAGGCCCATTATCAATGTCATTACAGGAGGACCTCACCCAGCAGGCAGAAGATGGGGTGAGATGGAAAGGTATACCCGAGCTTTAAAGTATGTACCGACCGAGGAAGATGTATTCGTTTTGGAAGGTGCTACGCCCTTGAAGCAACAAAGAACTTTCGATGATGATATTGTGTTCAAAGCTAGGGATTCCGCAGGTATTGAAGCTCCTACCTTGGATCCCTTAGTCATCTCGGCTGGTATCGGGCCAGCTATTGTCAGAAGAGTTCTCATTGATTGTGGCGCATCCTGCAATATCCTCTTCAAGAAAACATTCGACCAAATGAAGATCCCTATGGTGTTGTGCAAGCCTCATTGCAGGAAATTGCCGGCTTCACTGGGGAGCCAAAGCAGCCGGTAGGAACCATTGATTTGTTTGTGGAACTTGGAGAAGGAGAGAGAAAAATGGTCCGCAAGCAAACTTTTGTGATTGTCGACGAATTTTCTGCTTACAATGCTTTCCTTGGTCGTCCAACTCTGGCAGCGTTCAAAGCTGTTCTTGCCCCGTGGTGCCTCACTATTAAATTCCCTACAGACAATGGAGTAGGAGTTATAAAAGGGGATCAAAATGCTGGGCGAGAGTGTTATCTGACAGAGCTGCGAGAAACCAGAAAAAGAGAAATGGGAAAGAATGCGGCAGCCCCAGTCCGCATCAAAGAACCAGCCTTGTAGCAATTACAGGGCGGACCCTGCACTGGCGAGCACAGCGGAGCAAGGAAAGAGATGGACCCTAAAAAAGTCAGTGCAGGGGAAAATAGAGTGGTACCAGTGGAAACGACAATACCAATACCTGTTGACCCAAAGGACCCAAACAAGGTGTTCAATGTGGGTTCACAACTTAATGCGTCAATTCAGAATATCTTAATATCTTTTTTAAAGGCAAATCTGGATGTTTTTGCTTGGACTCATGCCGATATGTGCGGAATATCCCCAGAAGTTGCAGTACACGCTCTAAATATTGATCCAAAATTTACACCTGTGAAACAGAAAAGGAGAACTCAAAGTCCAGAAAGGTCGGCGGCATTAAAAGAAGAAGTTGATCGGCTCATGGAGAATAATTTTATCAAAGAATCTACCTATCCGAATTGGGTTTCAAATCCAGTGCTGGTTAAGAAAGCCAACGGAAAATGGAGAGTATGCATCGATTTTTCAGATCTAAACAAGGCCTGCCCCAAAGACTGCTTCCCATTACCCAGAATCGACCAACTGGTAGACGGAACAGCGGGACATGAATTGTTATCTTTTATGGATGCTTACTCCGGATATAACCAGATCATGATGCATGAGCCAGATCAGGAGGACACGAGCTTTATCACCGACACTGGTCTTTACTGCTACAGAGTTATGCCCTTCGAGTTGAAGAATGCAGGGGCAACATACCAAAGACTTGTTAATGCTATGTTCAAACCGCAACTGGGCAAGACTATGGAAGTCTACGTCGATGACATGTTAGTAAAGTCTAAGAAAGCAGTGGATCACATAGAACACTTAGCAGACATGTTCGCAGTCCTCCGAAAATACAGAATGAAGCTCAATCCTTTAAAATGTTCATTTGGAGTGGAATCCGGCAAGTTTTTAGGTTTCATCGTGAGCGCTAGGGGCATTGAGGCCAGTCCAGCTCAAATTACTGCATTGAAAGAAGTCAAAGCCCCTAGAACAAAGAAGGAATTGCAAAGTCTCAATGGAAAAGTCGCCGCCTTGAGTCGGTTCATTTCCAAAGCCACAGATAAATGGATCCCATTCTTTGACGCCCTAAAGAAAGGAAAGAAAAACTTCGATTGGACTCCCGAATGCCAAAAAGCCTTTGATGAATTGATTCGCCATATGGAAACGCCTCCAATACTTTCTAGGCCTGGCGATGGCGAGGATCTTCTTATATACTTGGCAGTATCATCTCATGCTTTAAGTGCAGCGCTGATACGAGAAGACAAAAGGATTCAACATCCAGTTTACTATATCAGCAAAAGACTCACTGGGGCAGAGATGAATTACTCTAAGTTGGAAAAACTCGCCTATTGCCTACTAATTGCATCTAGGAAGTTGAGGCAATATTTTCAAGCTCATCCTATCAGAGTCCTAACTGATCAACCTTTAAAGCAAGTCCTGTTTCGCCCTGAGACTTTGGGTCGTCTTCTAAAGTGGAATATTGAACTCAGTCAGTATGACATCACTTATCATCCCCGAAAAGCAATCAATGGACAAGCTTTAGCGGATTTCATCGCAGAATTCACAGATAAGGGTAACAGTGAGGAGGAAACGGTCGACGATTCCCCAATCCAATGGAAGTTATATGTCGATGGTGCGAGAAACGACTACTGTTCTGGAGCCGGAGTTGTACTTGAGACCCCTGAAGGCCGATCATTATGCTATGCACTAAGATTGGAATTTCCTTCAACAAACAATGACGCAGAATACGAAGCCCTTATCGCTGGCTTAAGGATTGCTAAAGAATTAAACATCCGAGCGTTACAGATATTCAGTGATTCTCAGCTTATTGTATGCCAAGTCAAAAAGGAATTCCAAGCAAAAGGGGGGAATCTTCCCGCCTAATTGTCAAAGGCTTGGGAACTCCTGGGTGATTTCGATCATTACATGATAAGTCACATTCCTCGAGAAGAAAACATGAAAGCAGATTCTCTCGCAAAGTATTCTAGCACAGGCAAAGCTCAATTTCTGGGGTTAACTCCAGTGGAGGTCCTGTCGACTCCTAGCATTGATGAGATGGACATTGATTGGATCATGAGCATGTCTCAAGAGCAAGAATCATGGATGACTCCGATAACAGAATATCTGCTCAATGGATCCTTACCAGGGAACTCAAAAGAACGACAAAAGCTACTGAGAAGAGCCTCTCGATATATAATCCAAGATGGCCGATTATACAGACGGGGATTCTCAATGCCATTACTTCGACGTGTATCCAGGGAAGAGTCCAAAGCAATCCTAGCGGAGGTACACGGAGGAGAATGTGGTGATCATTCAGGTGGCCAAACATTAGCAAAGAAAATTCTCCGATACGGATATTTTTGGCCAGAAATTAATCAAGACGCAGCAGAGTATTCCCGAAAATGTGACAGATGCCAAAGATTCGCCAAAATTCCTAGAGCTCCTTCCACTGAACTAACACAGATGGTCAGTCCATGGCCGTTTGCAATATGGGGGATAGACCTTGTAGGACCGTTACCAACTGCCAAATCTGGAATTAAATATGCCATTGTTGCTGTAGATTATTTTACTAAGTGGGCAGAAGCTGAACCACTGGCAACTATCACCTCAAAGAAGATGATAAGTTTTATGACTAAAAACATCATTTGCAGATACGGTGTGCCTCAAAAAATAATTACAGACAATGGTACTCAGTTTGAAAGTGAAGAATTCCAAGATTTTTGCAAGCGATTCAAAATCCGGAAAAGCTTCTCAGCAGTGGCTCATCCGCAGGCAAACGGGCAAGTGGAAGCCGTGAATAAAATTATTAAGTCAACCATCAAAAAGCAACTTGAAAGAGCAAAAGGTGGTTGGGTCGATAAGCTACCACTGGCACTATGGGCATACAGAACCACTCACAAAACTGCGACTGGGCACACCCCGTTTTCATTAGCACACGGGTCAGAGGCAATGATTCCGGTAGAAATAGAGGTCCCTTCACATAGAAGAATCCATTTCAATCAAGCAGAAAACGAAAAGCTACAGCTTGAAGCGCTAGATCTACTTGATGAAAAAAGAGATGAGGCTAATCTCAGAATTGCACCTCATCAGTAAAGGATAGCCAGACATTTCAATTCCAAAGTTCGCCAACGCAACTTTGAGATTGGAGACCTAGTCCTGAAGAGAATTATGACAGCGACAGGTGTGTTTGGGCCAAATTGGGAAGGACCATATGTCATAGGTCAGAAGCTTCTTGACGGCACATTCAAACTCACTACTGTTGAAGGAGATCAAATTCCAAGGGCATGGAACAACAATCATTTGCGTCCATACTTTACTTGAAAATTTTGTTGAAATATTGTAAAAAGAATTATGAATGTATGATTCTTGTAATTGAAGGCAATTGTAAAACTGATGCAAGTAAATAATGAAAAAATATAAAGTGGATGTAGGCCCAATTTCCTGGCCGAACCACTATAAATCTTGTGTTCCTTATTATTATTACATGTTTGCTTTATTTTCAATATAAAAAGTACATAGAATGTATTGCTGAAATGTCGATTTAAATTTTTGCAGACAATGGAAGTGAAACTTGCACATAATAAGACCAAGTGATTCTCGCCAAATTTCAAGTCACAAAAGCTCCGAATTCAAATCCTAGATAGGAAGTACTTCAATTGAACGGCCTATGATTTCGACAGAAACGGGCCTTTGCTAATAAATTGAGATAGTTTGAACAAACAAACATCTGATTAAGAAGCTGATGCTCGTTCTCACGAACTTGCCTGACATTGAAGTACACTTCCTTGGATTAAACAAATTACTTGTAAGAAAAGGGAAGGAAAGCTTTAAAAAAAAAAAAAAAAAGAGGATCGCTGAAAAGGCATAAGCAAGTGGACAAGGGAACAACCAAAGCCATCACCGGCAGCACAAGTCCTCTTCGGAGGCGCAACTCTTCGGAAGATAAAGACCTCTAATGGGTCATACGCCACAAAAAAGAAAGTTCTCTATTCAACAAAAAAGATTGGAGGATTCATGACCCTCCAACCATGAGAGAGTAACTTCCAGGCGATGAAAACCCTCTCTGAGGCACATTTCACCAGGAGTTGAAGTGTAACAGCCGCTCTTCGGAATTTCACTTCACCAGAGTTGAAATGCAAACAAAATAAAAGCCCTCCTCGGAGGCCCATTTCACCAGGAGTTGAAGTGTTACGACCGCTCTTCGGAATTTCACTTCACCAGAGTTGAAATGCAAACAAAATAAAGACCTCTTCGGAGGCACATTTCACCAGGAGTTGAAGTGTAACAGCCGCTCTTCGGAATTTCACTTCACCAAAGTTGAAATGCAAAACAAAATAAAGACCTTTCTGGAAGTCCACGTTTCACCGAGATTGAAATAAAACTTCCAAGTGTTGAAACGTGAAAAGGCTTTCTTCGAAGGCACAACTCTTTGGAGGTACACGTTTCACCAAGATTGAAATAAAACTTCCAAGTGTTGAAACGTGAAAAATCCCTCCTCAGAGGTACAACCCCCTCCCGGGGACACAATAAAAAATAAAGACCTCTTCGGAAGCCCACGTTTCACCGAGATTGAAATAAAAATTCCAAGTGTTGAAACGTGAAAAGGCTTTCTTCAAAGGCACAACTCTTTAGAGGTACACGTTTCACCAAGATTGAATTAAAACTTCCAAGTGTTGAAACGTGGAAAATCCCTCCTCAGAGGTACAAAATTCTATTTTTTTTTAAAAAAAATCCTCATCAAGGGCATACTTTAACTTTCAAAGGAAGAGTGATTTACCTATTCTAGAAAATAACCTTCCTCAAAAAAAAAGGAAGAAAGTTAAAGTACCCTTCAGAGGCCCGCTTTACCACATAGAAGAATTCACTTGGCAAAATGCGTACATAAGCAAAAGAAAAAAAAAGTGATTTCTTCGAAGGACAAAGCGTAAAAACTTATATGAAGGAAGTTGTACTCTGTGAAAAATTTCTTCAAGAATGAAGTAATTATTCTTCAGAAAATAAGAGTGCAAGTCCCCTCAAAGTATAAAATATTGCAGCAAGCTTATGGTATGGGGGCAACATGGTATAGTTACATACAAAATGGTATAGCTACATCGGTAAAGTACGCTCAAACAACATACCACAAGTTCACCGCAATATCATATAAATAAACTTGTGCAAAAATGAATAATAAATGCATTCTCAAATTCAAACAAGAGTCTGTACAAATAAAGGATCATTTTATTCAATTGCAGATACAGGTTTCAAAATAAAAAAGCAGGGGCCGGTGCCTGCACAACATCCGACCATTACACAAAAAAAGGAATCAAAAAGCCCGACTCTTCACTTCTTCTTACCACCTTTGGACCCTTTGCCCGGCCGAATGATTAGCTTTTCAGGTCTATCTATAGGCATAAGAGAAGAAGGAGAGGGAGGTGCAACCGGTGCAACTTCCGGTTCTTCTTCAGTAGCAATGATTTTCTTCCCCCTCCTCTTCGATGTTCCGTGCTTCTTTCTTCTCTTCGAAGAAGACTCACTCCCTGGAGTAACAAGAGCGGACAAAACTACGTCATCAGAAGGAGTCTGCTCCGGAGAGATCTCGCCTCCTTCAAGTCCCTCGTCTTTCTGCTCTTGCGAAGCGATAGGGTCATCCAAGCCATGAAGAGCCTCAATTTGCTCCTCTTGTGACCCGGGCTGTGAAGCAGAAGGAGGAGTCACCTGAAGAGACGGAGGAGGGATAACCGGAGGAGGTGAAGTCTGCACAGCACTTGGTGTTTCAACTGCAGAAGAAGAGAAATTAAAAATATTAGTATCTCCCCAAAAGAAGGGAGAAATGGGTTCGTCGAGATTCAAGAAGTAATCGAGAAGCTCATCAAACTTTTGAGGAGCAAGCAGGCGATCCACCTGAATCGGACCAATGTCAAAATTACCTGAAGATGTTTGCTTCGTTAGTTCAATCTCATAATTTTGAGCCTCGATATCCTCCAAAGCCTCATCATCAGTAGGGGTAATTACCCCGGTTCTTGTAGGAGGCATCAAATGAGCATTGGAACCTGTGATGTCAACTTCAGAAGAAACTAAAGGACGTTCAGAAGTGGTAGGTGGTATTTCTTTTTCAGAATGTTCCCCTTCCGCCATTCCGGCCCGCACTCTGGCGAGTTGCTCTTTTCCCTTGGCAAGAGCGGCGCGGGCATCATCATCATGATAATGCTCTTCAAGAGCTGACTCAGCGTAGCCAGCAACTTTACCACCGAGCATATCGAGTGTTGCCTCCCAAACTTCAGCTAGTGTAATTTCATACTTAGGACCTAGAAAGGCAAGGCTGCCACGCCCCAAAATGCTGTGCAGATAAAAATCAAATAATGTGGAGCCAATGTCAGCTTTGGTTGCTTGATGGGCCTCTTCGGCCGCAAGTTTACCAGCAACAGCCTTGTCACGCTCCTTTTCGGCCATAGCAAGTCGAGCTTTTAACATCTCTATCTCCAAGCTTTGAGTGCCGGTCTGTTCTCGCAGCTGTAAAGTTTCAGCGCGATATTCTTCTATGACCTTCTCCTTGTGTGTAAGCTTATCTTCGACTGCCCTTTGACTGGCATGCGCATCTCGTACTTGTTGCTGAAGCATGTTCTCCTTTTGAGAATAGAAAGTAGATGAAGTAGCTAATTCTTCCTTAAGCTTTTCTACTTCCGCTTCCAGCTTTTCATTATAGGAAGCAATACTTCTCATTTCGGCGTCATGCTGTTCGAGAGTCTTCTGCCACTCAGCCTTATCGTTCTCCATTGTGAGCATGGCCTCGAGATTGGCTCGGTTAACCCTCTGAAGCTCGTCGACAAGTTTTTGCCAGTTCGACATTCTTTCAATATCGGTCCTGACAGTATCAAGATTTCGCAGCATAGCCGATTTGTCGAGAGGAAACAAGTCGAGATCAAATCGAACCCCTCTCAGGCACCACTGAGGGAATCGACTTTGAAGAGTGGGAGGACCTTGCCCAACTTGGTATGCAGGCCGGTTGATGATTGTTTGAATGTCAGAACGAACGGGGGCAGGAGATTGAGCAGGAACATTTTGAGAAACTGTCGGCATTGTTTCTTCAGTAAGTTTAGCCCGCTTGCTAGAAGAATCGTCCATGTGACCTTTACCTCTTTCATCGTGAGTCTTTCTTTTTTGAATATCATCATCTCTGTGGGGAGGGTCATGTCTTTCTTGTTCTCTTCGGTAACGTTCTTCATATGCTCGTCTCTCGTCTGCTTTCCTGATGGCCCTCTCTTCATCAGATTCTCTGTAAGAAGAGAGGAAACTCCTATAATCATATTGGCTACGCCTCCCGTAGCGCTGGAAATCATCGTAGTATGAGCTGCTGCGCCCCATTGGAGAATCTGGAATAAAAATAATAAGCTTTAGAAATCTTTAAAGTATAAGAAGACGAATGCGTAGAAGTGCTGAAAAATCCTAAGTGTTGTGTAACGTGTAAACTACACGCATCAAGTTACAGACCACTCTGTGGAGTAGAGGTAGTGATATCTTGAGTAGGAGGAGTTGACGTTTGTTGTAGAGAAGATGTCGCCTCGATTACAGAAGAGATAGTTTTGAAAACATCATCTTTGAAAAGTTCTTGAGAAGTCACAATTAAATCGCTCAACCCCTCGAAAACATCATCACCATCATGTTTTTTGGGACTTGCTTTCTCAACTCCTTCGTTAGCAGATCTTCTGGAAGATCGTGGAGGTTCTTCCTCTTCGATAACTGGGGCAAGTACAGACTTGTCAGACGACCCCGCAACATCCTTCGGAATTGAACACTTCACTAGTGGAGTTTCTATAGAGGTTCCTCCCTGCATGTGCTCTTTAGTAGAGACCGGGGCATCAGGAGTTTCCGTCGGAGAATCGGGAATTTCAGTTGCGACTTCACGAAGCTGAGTGAAGCGAGAGGAATGAAGAAGTCCATATTGATGTAAAAATCCATCATTTAACAAAAACTTTATACTCCTCTCTTCTGCCGCCACGGCGTTCAATCTCTCAAAAATTTGCTTATAGCATGGATCTCTAGAGGGAGGAGGAAGTGCTAAAACAGGAAAAAAGAAGCAAAGTTAGCATTTAGCATTTAGCAACTCAGATTTCGAAAAGCCCAAGAATGGAGAAATAAAAACAGGAAAATCTTACTTCCTACTCTCCAGATGGCATAAAACCCTGTAGGGCAGCGAACAAAGAAATACTGATTTAGAAATCCATGAACGCTTTCAGGAAGATCGGTGATGAGTTTGCGGTTTCGAGCACTCCTTATAACTACGATAGAGGGATGATCTTTAATTTTTGTGAATGAGCAGAAGTAACAGATTTCCTCAAAGCTCGGTAATCGGTCCAGAACTCTACTAAATAGCACACATAACCCCATCAGAATGGCATGGCCATTGGGGTGCAATTGGAATGGAGAGATAGATAATCGAAGCAGGAACTGCTGAAGGAAGTCATTAAAAGGTGGTATAGCACCGCTCAAGCATATTTGGCGATTGACAGCAATAAAGCCAGAAGGGGGCCTATCTGTAGTATCATTTGGCCCCGGCAGTAAGGCATCAGCTTCGGCAATGCCAAACTGGGTGAGCAATTGGTTAAACACCTGTTGATTCAGAGTTGTGGAAGTTCTCTCCGGAGGGTTATCCAACAGGTTGGCTACTGGGAAGACATCTTCAGCCTGGCCCATCGGTTCAACTTGTTGAGATGTCATTCTACACAAGCAACTGGATGTTCAAATGCGAAGGTGCACGTTTCCTAAAAGTGTGAAGTGTTGTGCAGAACTAATGAAAATAACAAGTAAATATAACTGGAATTAAACTGGTCGACGATTGATCGATTAAGGTAATTTCAGAACTTGTTAATTTAAAGTTCAAGCATAATATTAGTGCAGGCTGGTCAGTTTCAATTGACTATTTCAGTGTTGCTTTAATATTCTACTTGAAATCGGTAGCACTTCGTTCACACGATTTGTTTAAGTAATTATCTGTTATTAACTAATCTGTCATTTGATATGGGCGGTCGATGACAGTATATTCGTCCCAATTTTCTGTGAATGTTGTATTGAACAGATTGTTAGCTTGCAAGTCAAAATAACCTGTGAATGAATGCAATAAAATTCGACAGTTCAAAGTTTATGCAATGGTTCAAAGTTCGAGCAGAATTCACGCAAGTCCTAACTCGTCAATGGCTCAAAAATTTTTCCTACGGGTTAAGATAGATCGCTGATTCTATGGCTAGCTCGTCCACGACCTAAGGATTGGGAAGCGAGTTAAGTCGGGTCACTTCGATTTTGAGTTGTTGGTGTTTTGAGTCGGCCGTGCCCTAAGTCGTAAGTCGTAGAAAAAGGGAAAAGCTCTGGTTCAAAGTAATAAGAAAATCTCCAAGTCTTATCTCGGCCACGACTCAAGGCTTAGGTCGTGAAGCATGTTGGGTCGGATCATGGTTAAATCGCAAAGGTTGCTGGATCGTACAAAAATGGCCGAGTCATACCTAAGGCAGTATTCGACTCTATCTGGCCAACTCATCACCTAACTCCTAACCAGTTTACCTTCTAACTTTTAACCCATAAACCATTTCACTCCTAACCCGTTAATCTTCCAACTTTTAACCCATTAACCCAATAAAACTCTCAATCAACAACCCTGGTCTTATCACGCCACTAAATCACCTCAAGACGCAAATCATCAGATCAGACAACCCTACATCCATTGATGGTTAGAGTGACCAAACTTGCAAGACTCAAGGGAGTAAATTGGAGGTAAGGACGGAGCGCATAGGTTAATGATGATCGACAATCGGAAGGGAAGCAAGATTGCTTACGTAATGTGGTGTCAGAGATGATCAGAGGAGAATCAAGTTGGAATCGCCTGTGAGAACTTGGAGAGGCGTTAATGGCGGATGCGGTTTAGAGGATCGCTGATAAGAAGTGGGAGATAGGAGGAACGAGTCATGCGTTTTATATCTGGAATAGGTGGAACTCGAATCGGCACGCCCGAGTTATGATAAGTCGAAGCACACGACTCACGACTTAAGCGTGTGCTTCGAGGGGCAAATGTTAACCCCGTTCCAGCCTACAAGTTAAGGAGTCAACGAGTTAAGGCCTGGGATGAGCCACGACTTAAGGTGTTTAACGGCTTAGGAAGGATCTACGACTCAGGAAGCCTCACGACTCATCGAGTCACCGACTCAATAAGTTAATGACCTAAAGCTCAAAGCGACTTAAAGGGTTACGACTCAAGGGGTTAACGGTTCACAAGGCAGGACGGCTCAATAAGTTACCGACTCATCAAGACTATCGTCTCAACGACTTGAAGGAGCAGAGTGGCTTAACTAGTTAACGGTTCACAAGACAGACCGACTCAATGCATTACCGACTCATCAAAGGTATTGCCTCAGCGACTCAACAAGTCCACGACTCATCATAAGAAACGACTCAAGAGGATTGACGACCTAAGAAATGACTTGACGACTCATAACTCAGGATGACTCGTCCGCGACATAAAGCCACTGAGTCGTATTCCGTTGCCACAATGCATGTCCCAGTGAGAATTGACTCGCCAACGACTCAGGACTTGGCTTAGAATCCAGCAAGAGAATGAGCTAGTGAGAAGACCAAATGCTTAATCAGATAAGCCGGCCACGACTCAACTTGACTCGGCCACGGCTTAGCCTGAGTCGGTCACGACTCAGGACTTGGGCGAAAAATTTCTATCCAGATTTGCCTATAAATACATGGCCACCCCCAACATTCCGGGGACTTTTGGCTCATTCATTTCAAGCGCCGTTACTCTGCTGCATTCTGAACTACTTCAACACCTTCAAGGAACTTCACGAAGAAATCAAACATGTCTAACATGTGTTCAAAGATTTGGATCGACATTGAAGTTTAGGCTACTTGTTCTAAGTCACTTGAAACTCAAAGTGTGTTGTAATCAATGTGTAACTGCATTGACTTGTAATCAAATCGTCAATAAAGATATTCAAAGTGGACGTAGGCTCTCTCTTAAGCCGAACCACTATAAAATTGCTGTTGTTTACTGTTTTTTCACTATTATCTGCTTATAATCTGTTCCCGAACTGTCGGGTGGTGCTTTCACAATCTCACTTCATACACCGGGGTGTTAGCGTTCAAATTTTAGCGTTAACACTTTCCTTAAAGAATGAAATATATACTTAATTTCGATTTAAGTATACTAAATATTTTCCAAGTGTAGAAAATAAAAAGATTTGTGAATTACTTATTAAATAAGTATGGAAATGTTTTTCCAATGTGAAATGAAATTTTTTAGAATTTATCCCTTTGAAGATAAATTGAAAATGAATAATTGAAATCGTATATTCATAGATATTTTGAATGTAAATTCACTATGGAATTTATAATAAAAAGGGAATTTTTTTTAAAAATAAACGTTGATTTATTTTTGAAGTGTGGGAATTAGTTTACGGATTTTGAACGTAAATATAAAGTAAATCGTTAAGGATTTATTTAATTGGTTTAAATGAACCATGTTTGAAATGAAAGTGTTTCCGCGTGGGGAAAATGATTGAAATTTGTTTTCAAAAGTGGTAAAGGTGAAAAGTGATTTGACAGTTGTTTTCAAATGGTTGAAGTGTGAAAATTATATATCTTGTAAAGATATCTTTGGGAAATAAATAATTTGGAAAATTATTTGGAATCTGGTAATGTTGTGCATATCCATTGATAGTTCAATAACCAACTATCAATATTTACCTTTGAACGGGTATTTGTTGTGATTTGTTTGAATTTGAATGCCACATTTATTTTTGAATAAGCGCTCACTATTCGGGTTAGCCGGGAAAGGACCTTGGGGTCGTATAACCCATTCCGAATATGTGATACGTCGTTATGAATTGCATTTGAAGACCGGTGTTGAAGACCGGGTATTTGCGAGAGCGATAGGATGACCTGTCGATTGACTCTGCACCGAGTTGCTCCGGTATAGAGTTCTCCATATGTGATGGGGAATCCGATTAGGATTGTGGATATCCGGATTGTAAGGACTTCTTTGTAAGTGCCTTCGGTTCTGTTCGACCCAGAACAGACTTGTATTGGATAGTATGTCTGACATTACAAATTGAGATATAAAGCTGATTTCTTTCAAATATATTTCTGTTGGTGGCGGAGAATTTGTTCTCCTAGCTTAACACCCTTCTCTGAGACGTACGAGCTCAGAGGTTATGTAGTTGAAGGTTATCAGCGATATATTCCCAATTTGGTAATGTTACATGCTGAGTGTTGCTGTGAAATGATCATTGTTTGATCATTTGTGATATGATCATTTGTTTGATAGTTTATCTTTGTGATCATTTCTATGATCATTTGTTGACCCAAAGCACAGCTTTTGTATAAAGCGTGGCTTTGTGGACGAAACTTCGTCGAACCTCACACCCCGGAATGGTCAAAACAGGAAAGATGCGGCAAGTTTATGAGGGGTAGCTCCCTTTAGGGTATGTGCATTTTCCTTCTGGAAAAGGGTGGTATCATGGTATGGAGCCCAGATACTTACTCATGTTGAAACACTTTATTATTTTGATGTGATGTTGATTACGAGCGCTCGGTTAAAGGTCCCAAAGGACCGGGGGATGGCATACTCGTGTCAGTAGTTACCCAGTTAGGGGTAACCCGGCCTTGTGTTGGCAGAGATCCGGTTTGGTTCTCGGGGACGTCCTTCCAGAGGCGTTCTCATGTGGCAATGGGAAGTTCCTTGGCCTGATCATTTGTTGGAAATCCAATTCCCAATACGAAACCCTGTACGGTTTTAGTTGTAGAACCTGCCCCCTCAGGATGGTAGCTATAATAGGCATACGATAATGGTCATATGTTGGCTAAGATTTATATCTTTATTTTCGAAATGATTTTCCCTACACTATGCACTAATAATAATATCAAATGTTTCTTTTTAATGCGTATCAAGCATCTTTGACTATCATAAGGAGAAATCTCCTCCAAGTCTGCGTTTGCATTGTGTGTGTGGTGGGAGGTCTTATGGCAGTCTCATTTTTAAAAGCATTTCGAATTGACTTTAAAAATATTCCTCTATTTTGATTTTAAAGATAAATAAACTATTTTGAGTTCTCACACCAGTCACATGACTGACTCGGAGTTTATTGTTTTCCTTCCTAAACTCTGGGTGCCCACAAATTTCCACACGGGCAGTCAAGAGTTAAGGTTTATCAGGATATTCTGGAATTCAGGAGTTGCAGGAGGCAAGCTGGATGACATGGCGTATTACTAGCATATAGTATTTCTTTTTCAGCTGTTTGTTGTTGTTTGTTGTTTTAAACTCTGATGATGTAATGAAATGTAATGTAATGTAATAACTGATATTGTGATGACCCGCACTTCTCACTACCAGAAAGACGCATCATCATTAAGAAAGAAAGGGATAGAAATAGAAAAGGATAGAAAAGAAAGAACAACACATCATAATCTCACAGCGGAATGGAACAAAATATAATATATCACATATCTATTACATAGATTTACATATATCAGAGTTATATAATATCAATATACATGACAATCATATATACATCTGTCACTATATACATCAGAGATACAGAATACAACAACTAACACAGCGGAACTAGATAGATATCTACAACGCTGAAGCCTCCTGCTCCATTGCTCCTTCAGAAGTCGTCAAAGCCAACCTAAATCCCTTGGCTACCCGTAAAAATTTGGGTACCCGAAAGTTTATGAAAAACAAATATAAACTCCGGGTCAGACATGGGTCTGGTATGAGTAAACGGTTTAAATTATTTAACTTTGAAAACCTTTTAAAACAAAGGTATCACGTAAGACTCCCCACAAATAAATACGGAAAGTTTTTACCATACGCTAACCAAAACATTTTATAGGAAATCCAGTGATATTATAATAGTGTCTAGGGTTTTCAAGTAAAATACAGAAATAGCTGAAATGCTTACATCTCACATTTCAACATAGTTGGGCACAATCAAAACGTACGACGCTTATTGGAAATTGGATCCCATACAACGGCAGGGCTACTGGGGTACCACTCGTCACAGTATGTGGTCTAGATCACAGTACCGAGGAGCCACCCTAACTCCCCTGCAACACAAGGCCGGAACCATTCCTTACTGAACAGTCCCGAACAAGATAACCCCACAGTTGGTGCACAATTCCAACCGCCCACACAGCCGAAATAAAGGGACATCTAGACAGGGGTATATCTCGTCCTGCTTGGGCATGACCCACCTAAACTTGCTGCACCTCCCCTGTTTTAGCCATTCCCGGTTGATGAGGCTTGAGGCTGCGATTACCTTTATAGGAAAAATTTCTTAGAATGCTCATCGCCTGCCTGACGATGTGTTGAAAGCATTCAATCCATACAAGTTCGTTCCGGGTTCGAACGAAACCGAAGGCATTATCTCGTCACACTCATTTTGGAATCACCCTCAGAGTCAACGACGATAACCCTTGCATTCTGAAAGCACCATCTTGATCTTCACTTGAGAATTCACGACGTATCGTTTAATTTGGATCGATGTGGTTTTCGGAATATCAATTGGATACCCGATCCCGGTCTCATCGAAATCCAAACGCCATTTTAAAGGCCAAGTTGTCTAATTAACTTAAACATTTTAATAATTTAAATTCAACAATTGAATTAATATAACATTTATCACAGATGAATCATATCCAAATATCATAGATATATCACAGCATATCATAGAGCATCACAGAATATCATCAATAAACATCACAAACAAATATACAACATATACAACATCCATACGCAATCATCTTAAGTTCTCAATTTAAATCAATTCAATTAAACCAATTACTTGAGGATTAACCTCTTAATCCTGTTAGATCAATCATTTCTTAGTTAACAATTATATCTTAATTACTTAGTTAATTACTCCTAATTATTAATCAATAACTTAAATTATTAACTTATAGAACTTAATTATCCATCAGTTACTAAATTACTTGAGAGTTAGTCTCTTAACTCTGTTTAATCACTTATTTACCTTTAAATTATTCAATCAACAAATTTATTTCTTAATTAATGTTTATGTCTTAATTACTTAATTACTTAATTACTTTATTCACATTATCTAACTAATTACTTTCTTAATCAAGTTATCTAACTTTAATTACTATCCTTCTCTCTAAATATGACTTAATTACTTGTTTATTTATTGCTAATTGCTTCATTAGTCATTTTTCAATTCTTAATTAAATCACTTGATTAATTAACTGTTACTCGTTTATTAATTAATTAAGTGATTAATTATAATTTCACTTATTATTTATAATACATTACTAATTAAAATTACAAAGTAATTACTCTTAATTACTTTTGAATTCAATCAATCACTATTGATTATTTACTTAGTTACATTCGAGTCTTCTTGAAAATTTACATCAACTACATTACAAACTGAAACATTATTTGTTAGTTTTCTTAATTTGTTACTTAATATTAACAAGATTTTTAAAGCAAGGTTAAGCTTTAACAAAATAATTAGTTAATTTAAATAATCACGAGTTAAACTATTGTTAAACACTACTAGGATAATTAATGCTTTAATTAAGGTTTTAACTTAAATCTTGAAAGTGAGTCACTTTACTGTGAAACTTTATTGAAACCTATATGTACTAACAAATTTATACAATCTTACACTCAGAGATAACAGTCCCGAGGTCTCCCCTGCAAAACTCAAACGCCACTTCGAGTTGTTCGCACCCTTCACTCGAGTAACCCACCCAGATACGCGACTCTATCTTCTTCTCTTTCTCTATATTTTTTTCTTTAAGTTTATACATTTAAACACGAGTTAAAAACTACAGAAAACACACGCAACACCCCCAGGTCAAAACTCGAAGAAAACAACCAAAACTCCCGAGCATTACTCGAGACAGCGCCCTCTTCTTCCCAACTTCAAACACTGATACACGTTAGTGCCGTACACGTGTACATCGCCACTCGTGGCTCCGGCAATCCTCCATGACTACGAGCAAATCCCAATTAGCACGAATACGAGGAAAACAAAGTCATGGTACCATCAAAAATTCATATTCGAAAAATTACTGTTCGAGCGAAAGAAAGCATTCAAACCCACGGCAAACAAACGCCTCGCCACCAAAACGCAGACCACCAGAGATGTTGCAAACTCGTCTACACCTCGTCAACATCCCCAGCAACCTTCCCACCAAGCCATGACTCACTAGATCATAGGTACGAGTAGAATTTCAAATTTTACAGGCATGAACAAAAACACACAGTAAACCCTATTTTGACCTCGTATTCAATTCCTATGCAATGGAAAAAAAATGAAATTTTTTCAAAAGATCACTGACCTTCATACTTGCTTCGACTTGAATTTCAGCATTTTGTAATGTGTAATTTTCTCGAATTTGATAAAAGTGCAATTCTTGTTCAACATCAAACTACTCATGAAATACTAGATTAAAAGACCTCATTTTTGTTTCAAAAATCATGAATTCCAGAAATGTTTCAAATTATAAACAAGAATTAACTTATTTCATCAATTGAACTTATCACATTTTTATTTCATTTCCTGTAATCATGGTTTCCAGAGATGCTGTTCTTGTAATATGTTTAAAACAGTGTAAGAATCTTAATCTAGAGTTTAATTTTCTTGTATTTTATGTAACTCTAACATTAAACATGATTAGATGCAAGATTTTCTTCAAGTTTTGAAAATAAATTTCAACTGTTACCATCACAGTGCACAGAGCAACATATAATTATACAAAATAAGGCATATTCCAAATCATAGGATCATTGAATCATAAACTAATTTAAATTGAACTTGAACTTCAAATTTAATGTTTACTCACCTACTAATAATGGTTGAACAGAGCATACTTGAGGCTATGAAACCTGAAGATTTGAAACTGCCTTTGTCCTCTGTTCTATTTTTATTTTTAATATGTTTCCTTTCTTTTTCTTATTTCAGCTTCTTCTGGTTTCATCATTTTTTTTTCTTTTTTGTTATACGAACTAGAAGTAGCATGATATATAGTTTATAAATATAGAACAGAATGAAGGTTTCAACTGGACAGAAGTTTCCTGATAAATATCATGACTTAACAAAGATTGGCTGAGAAGATTTGCAATTTAATGCCTTGTTTACCAAATTGGTTTACATACTTATTATGTTCAGCTGCACATAATATTCATGTACTATTGTTTTGTACTATACATAAATATATTGATTTGCTCTTTATGTTGTAGGCCAGCACAGCTTACACAAGAAGCTATTCATTAGTCCATATTTGCTTTGCTGACACAAATTTTAACTTGTACAAAAACCTGAGATACATCAACAAATTTTGGCTGGAAGGTATATTGCTTCAGATTTAAGGTGGCTACTTAAATGTTTGTGTTTATGTATAAGTTAACACATGATTAATGCCAGCTGACACAACAATATCATAAAGATATTTGCAGACTTTGGTCTGTACTAATGTTTTATTTGATGTGAACTCATGCTCTCTTATTAACATATAAACAAAATGTTTTGATGTAGGTTGATTTGTTCATAGATATTAGTTTGTCCCTTTTTTATTTTGCAGGCCATCAAAGCTTGTACATGAAGGTATTATATGGAATTGATTAGTTACTTAAACAAATTTTTTTTTATATACTATCTTAATAAAGACAACTTGACATTGAAGCTATGTTAATCCTATTTATGTTATTTTATTTTATATTATATTATTATTATTTTTCTACTCTATACTTTGTTCTTAGTTTAGTTATATTCATATGTTATAGTTATTATCTTATATTTATATTTTAACTGTCAATATTTAAATTAGATTCGTGAGTTTACTCCTTCTTTATATTTATTTTATTTGTATTTAACTATAAATATTTAAATTATGAATAATATGATTTATTTACATTTACACTTATTTATTATATATGTATCTCCACTCGTATTTTATTTAAATTATATGCATGAGTTTGACTTATATTTCACATTTATATTTTAATTCTATTTCAAACATTATCACTCATATGTATACTTACCAAATATAAACAAAGTAAGATAATTTAATTCAATCATAAAAGACAAATTTTATTATGAACATTATTGAGAAAATTTATTAAACTTCCAAATCAATTTCCCTTTTAAAAATAACATTTATATAAACAATGACAATTATCAAAATTATATCCGTTTCAAATGAATAAGTACACATTTTTTTTAAAATTGATTTGAATATTTATTAAAATAAATAGGGCCAAAATCCAGGGTCGTTACATTCCTCCCCCCTTAAAAGAATTTCGTCCCCAAAATTTAAAACAAAGATAGTTTAAAAGTTGTCATATCAACCATTCAAACATACATATCATTCATATATTAGCAAACAACCAACATCTATCCTAACAAACATCGCTAGCCATCTGGACACAGATCCAGATAAGCTTTCCTAAAACTATCCAGAGTTTCCTGGGTGAAAACTCTGGAATCCTCGCTCCACTATACTATCATAAGCTACTCTACTATACTCCTGAGTTGCCTCTCACCTTAACTAACAATCCGAACTGAATTTCTATCCACGGTCACATTCGGCTCATCTTCTATATCTTTCTGTACTATTGGTTCTACAACTAATACTGAATGAAGAACAAATGTCTTAGATGGGTCACACAGAATATACTATGAATTCCAGACATCTGTTCTGACAATTCGACTCTACACGCTACAGTTCAAATCTTTTCAATATCTGAAATGGTCCAATATAACTCGGGTCAAATTTTTCCGCCTTCCAAATCTAATAGTTCCTATTTAATCGGGAAACTTTGGTCAAAACAAATTACCAAACTCAAATTCCAATTATCTCCTTCTTATCTGCGTACTTCTTCTAAAGGTCTTGAGAAGCTCTCACCTTATCCTTTGATAAGCCTAACCTTAGCAGAAACTTCACAAATCAAAACTGGTCCAAACACAAGATAGTCTTTCCACACTTCACCAAAATCCAAAACTCAAACTTACCGCATATCCTCTAAAATACGGTTCAGTCTCTCTGTTCGTCCATCTGAGGATGATAGGCTATACTAAATTTCAAACTCGATCCCAAAGTCAATTGTAGAACCTTCCAGAAATTTGCTGGTGAAAAATAGGGTCACGATCACTTATTATGCTAACAGGAATACCAAAAAATTTTACTATTTCCCTCAAGAAAATTTTCGGCCTGAAACTGTTGTCCGAGTTATCTAACTAATATAGAATGACCACTCTTAGCTGACCGATTCACAATATTCCATATTCCATCGTTTCCTTCCTTTGTTCTTGGCAAACCGTCGATGAAATCCATCGAAATCATCGCCCACTTTCATCTGAGATTTCTAAAGATCGCGATAATCCTAGACAACTTCTACTGATCACCTTAACTTGCTGATAGAAAGTACAACTATAAACGAAAGCAGCTACAACCCTCTTCATGCTCGATCTCTAGAAAATTCTTCTCATATCTTTATACATCTTTAAAGATTCCGGGTGAATATTCAGTCTGGAGTGATGACATTCAGCTAAAACTTATTGCCTTAATTCATCCATATCAAGCATACAAACGACCACTAATCCTTTAAGCACCTTGATCACCCACTTACAATCTGAACACCTTCATGTTGCTTTAATTACTGACATGCATACTCAGTTACTCTCCACTCTTGCATCAACACTGCTTCCCAAATCAATTATACGAGCATCCATATAAATCCCAAAGCTTCCCTTCACTTTCGGAATAACAATCACTGGAGCTCTGGTCAGCCTCGTCTTCCACTCTTAGAATAGATTCTTCCTTCACTGGGTCTACAGAGATATCTTCACCCAAAATAATGTGCCTCAAAAATATCTTCCGATTTCCAAAAATGGCACTAAAAGAACTCGCCTTCAAAACATGCCTTTTCAGTGTCTCCAACACTATCTTCAAATACAGCTTGAGCTTCTCTTCAAACTTAGGATATACCAAAGCAAACTTATTCATACTCTTATCGATCCATCCTATTTTGTGACAACACCAACTGTGACGTCCTAGGCTAAATCACAAGCACTACTCCGAAGTCAAATCAACACGAAACTCTATCTCTCTTCCAATTTGGATCACAACAATAACTTAAACTACTTTTTGAGAAGCCCCACTCCAATAAAAGACTACTCAAATGTATTCCAGAATTGTTGCACAACACTCTGGCAATTCTACCCAAATAAGCTTGCAACAAAACTATTCTCCCTTCACAATCCAAAACAGTCATATGCTATTCGGTAATGAATCCACTCTGCTACTTCTGAAATCATCTCAAGAAAACTGCTAATCAATAACCTTCTCGACAGCACACAGAACACTTCCAGCCATATGGCTAACCTCGATGACCAAAGACTTCTATTCAAAGCTCTTAGAGAAACTCGGGCCTCATCCAAAAATTACATTCCAACAATGAAATCCTCACACCATCCAAAGCTCACTCGAGAGGGTAATAGGTCTGCAGTCTCGACAGATACACTCCAATCATCGGTAGTCGTGTTTCACACACCACTATCCTATCTACCTTTATAACTTATATTGGAAAACCCGAACAGGTAACCCAATAAATAGGTAGAAATAAATAAATATATATATATATATCAAAATTACAAATACGCTCTCTCAAGAAAGAAATCACACAAGAGCCTAGGTATTCACTCAACTTAGCGCTCTGATACCAGGTGTGATGACCCGCCCTTCTCACTACCAGAAAGACGCATCATCATTAAGAAAAAAAGGGATAGAAATAAAAAAGGATAGAAAAGAAAGAACAACACATCAGAATCTCATAGCGGAATGGAACAAAATATAATATATCACATATCTATTACATAGATTTACATATATCAGAGTTATATAATATCAATATACATGACAATCATATATACATCTGTCACTATATACATCAGAGATACAGAATACATCAACTAACACAGCGGAACTAGATAGATATCCACAACGCTGAAGCCTCCTGCTCCATTGCTCCTTCAGAAGTCGTCAAAGCCAACCTAAATCCCTTGGCTACCCGTAAAAATTTGGGTACCCGAAAGTTTATGAAAAACAAAAATAAACTCTGAGTCAGACATGGGTCTGGTATGAGTAAACGGTTTAAATTGTTTAACTTTTAAAACCTTTTAAAACAAAGGTATCACGTAAGACTCCCCACAAATAAATACGGAAAGTTTTTACCTTACGCTAACCAAAACATTTTATAGGAAATCCAGTGATATTATAATAGTGTCTAGGATTTTCAAGTAAAATACAGAAATAGCTGAAATGCTTACATCTCACATTTCAACATAGTTGGGCACAATCAAAACGTACGGCGCTTATTGGAAATTGGATCGCATACAATGGCAGGGCTACTGGGGTACCGCCCGTCACAGTATGTGGTCTAGATCACAGTACCGAGGAGCCACCCTAACTCCCCTGCAACACAAGGCTGGAACAATTCCTTACTAAACAGTCCCGAACAAGATAACCCCGCAGTTGGTGCGCAATTCCAACCGCCCACACGGCCGAAATAAAGGGACATCTAGACAGGGGTATATCTCGTCCTGCTTGGGCATGACCCACCTAACCTTGCTGCACCTCCCCTATTTCAGCCATTCCCGATTGATGAGGCTTGAGGCTGCGATTACCTTTATAGGACAAATTTCTTAGAATGCTCATCGCCCGCCTGACGATGTGTTGAAAGCATTCAATCCATACAAGTTCGTTCCGGGTTCGAATGAAACCGAAGGCATTATCTCGTCACACTCATTTTGGAATCACCCTCAGAGTCAACGACGATAACCCTTGCATTCTGAAAGCACCATCTTGATCTTCACTTGAGAATTCACGACCTATCGTTTAATTTGGATCGATGTGGTTTTTGGAATATCAATTGGATACCCGATCCCGGTCTCATCGAAATCCAAACGCCATTTTAAAGGCCTAGTTGTCTAATTAACTTAAACATTTTAATAATTTAAATTCAACAATTGAATTAATATAACATTTATCACAGGTGAATCATATCCAAATATCATAGATATATCACAGCATATCACAGAGCATCACATAATATCATCAATAAACATCACAAACAAATATACAACATATACAACATCCATACACAATCATCTTAAGTTCTCAATTTAAATAAATTCAATTAAACCAATTACTTGAGGATTAACCTCTTAATCCTGTTAGATCAATCATTTATTAATTAACAATTATATCTTAATTACTTAGTTAATTACTCCTAATTATTAATCAATAACTTAAATTATTAACTTATAGAACTTAATTATCCATCAGTTACTTAATTACTTGAGAGTTAATCTCTTAACTCTGTTTAATCACTTATTTACCTTTAAATTATTCAATCAACAAATTTATTTCTTAATTAATGTTTATGTCTTAATTACTTAATTACTTAATTACTTTATTCACATTATCTAACTAATTACTTTCTTAATCAAGTTATCTAACTTTGATTACTATCCTTCTCTCTAAATATGACTTAATTACTTGTTTATTTATTGCTAATTGCTTCATTAATCATTTTTCAATTCTTAATCAAATCACTTGATTAATTAACTGCACTCGTTTATTAATTAATTAAGTGATTAATTATAATTTCACTTATTATTTATAATACATTACTAATTAAAATTACAAAGTAATTACTCTTAATTACTTTTGAATTCAATCAATTACTATTGATTATTTACTTAGTTACATTCGAGTCTTCTTGAAAATTTACATCAACTAGATTACAAACTGAAACATTATTTGTTAGTTTTCTTAATTTGTTACTTAATATTAACAAGATTTTTAAAACAAGGTTAAGCTTTAACAAAATAATTAGTTAATTTAAATAATCACGAGTTAAACTATTGTTAAACACTACTAGGATAATTAATGCTTGAATTAAGGTTTTAACTTAAATCTTGAAAGTGAGTCACTTTACTGTGAAACTTTATTGAAACCTATATGTACTAACAAATTTATACAATCTTACACTCAGAGATAACAGTCCCGAGGTCTCCTCTACAAAACTCAAACGCCACTCCGAGTTGTTCGCACCCTTCACTCGAGTAACCCACCCAGATACGCGACTCTATCTTCTTCTCTTTCTCTATATTTTTTTCTTTAAGTTTATACATTTAAACACGAGTTAAAAACTACAGAAAACACACGCAACACCCCCAGGTCAAAACTCGAAGAAAACAACCAAAACTCCCAAGCATAACTCGAGACAGCGCCCTCTTCTTCCCAACTTCAAACACTGATACACGTCAGTGCCGTACACGTGTACATCGCCACTCGTGGCTCCGGCAATCCTCCATGACTACGAGCAAATCCCAATTAGCATGAACACGAGGAAAACAAAGTCACAGTACCATCAAAAATTCGTATTCGAAAAATTACTGTTCGAGCGAAAGAAAGCATTCAAACCCACGGCAAACAAACGCCTCGCCACCAAAACGCAGACCACCAGAAATGTTGCAAACTCGTCTACACCTCGTCAACATCCCCAGCAACCTTCCCACCAAGCCATGACTCACTCGATCAAAGGTACGAGTAGAATTTCAAATTTTACAGGCATGAACAGAAACACACAGTAAACCCTATTTTGACCTCGTATTCAATTCATATGCAATGGAAAAATAAATGAACATTTTTCCAAAGATCACTGACCTTCATACTTGCTTCGACTTGAATTTCAGCATTTTATAATGTGTAATTTTCTCGAATTTGATAAAAGTGCAATTCTTGTTCAACATCAAACTACTCGTGAAATACTAGATTAAAAGACCTCATTTTTGTTTCAAAAATCATGAATTCCAGTATTGTTTCAAATTATAAACAAGAATTAACTTATTTCATCAATTGAACTTATCACATTTTTATTTCATTTCCTGTAATCATGGTTTCCAGAGATGCTGTCTTGTAATATGATTAAAACAGTGTAAGAATCTTAATCTAGAGTTTAATTTTCTTGTATTTTATGTAACTCTAACATTAGACAAGATTAGATGCAAGATTTTCTTAAGTTTTGAAAATAAATTTCAACTGTTACCATCACAGTGTACAGAGCAACATATAATTATACAAAATAAGGCATATTCCAAATCATAGGATCATTGAATCATAAACTAATTTAAATTGAACTTGAACTTCAAATTTAATGTTTACTCACCTACTAATAATGGTTGAACAGAGCATACTTGAGGTTATGAAACCTGAAGATTTGAAACTGCCTTTGTCCTCTGTTCTATTTTTATTTTGAATATGTTTCCTTTCTTTTTCTTGTTTCAGCTTCTTCTGGTTTCATCATTTTTTTTTCTTTTTTGTTATACGAACTAGAAGTAGCATGATATATAGTTTATAAATATAGAACAGAATGAAGGTTTCAACTGGACAGAAGTTTCCTGATAAGTATCTTGACTTAACAAAGATTGGCTGAGAAGATTTGCAATTTAATGCCTTGTTTACCAAATTGGTTTACTTAATTATTATGTTTAGCTGCACATAATATTCATGTACTATTGTTTTGTACTATACATAAATATATTGATTTGCTCTTTATGTTGCAGGCCAGCACAGCTTACACAAGAAGCTATTCATTAGTCCACATTTGCTTTGCTGACACAAATTTTAACTTGTACAAAAACCTGAGATACATCAACAAATTTCGGCTGGAAGGTATATTGCTTCAGATTTAAGGTGGCTACTTAAATGTTTGTGTTTATGTTTAAGTTAACACATGATTAATGCTAGCTGACACAACAATATCGTAAAGATATTTGCAGACTTTGGTCTGTACTAATGTTTTATTTGATGTGAACTCAAGCTCTCTTATTAACATATAAACAAAATGTTTTGCTGTAGGTTGATTTGTTCATAGATATTAGTTTGTCCCCTTTTTATTTTGCAGGCCATCAAAGCTTGTACATGAAGCTATTATATGGAATTGATTAGTTACTTAAACAAATTTTTTTTATATACTATCTTAATAAAGACAACTTGACATTGAAGCTATGTTAATCCTATTTATGTTATTTTATTTTATATTATATTATTATTATTTTTCTACTCTATACTTTGTTCTTAATTTAGTTATATTCATGTGTTATAGTTAATATCCTATATTTATATTTTAACTGTCAATATTTAAATTAGATTCGTGAGTTTACTCCTTCTTTATATTTATTTTATTTGTATTTAACTATAAATATTTAAATTATGAATAATATGATTTATTTACATTTACACTTATTTATTATATATGTATCTCCACTTGTATTTTATTTAAATTATATGCATGAGTTTGACTTATATTTCACATTTATATTTTAATTCTATTTCAAACATTATCACTAATATGTATACTTACCAAATATAAACAAAGTAAGATAATTTAATTCAATCATAAAAGACAAATTTTATTATGAACATTATTGAGAAAATTTATTAAACTTCCAAATCAATTTCCCTTTTAAAAATACCATTTATATAAACAATGACAATTATCAAAATTATATCCGTTTCAAATGAATAAGTATACATTTTTTTAAAATTGATTTGAATATTTATTAAAATAAATGGGGCCAAAATCCAGGGTCGTTACAGATATAGTTCTTTGTTTAAAGATTATTCATTTATCTATTATATGTTGTTCCGCTGCGAATTGTGAGATTCTGATGCTATTCTGTTGCTGTTTTCTGTTCTATTTTCTATCTTTTCTCTCTTCTTCTACCTTTTCTTCTTCTTAAACCATAACGGTATGGTTTTCCGGCCTTCGATTGCTCGACAGTTGATACAGTGGACGTATTGATGTCGGCGTTCGTGGACGAAAAGTCGCCGATCGTGAAACGTGATGGGGGGTTCTCGCTTCGCGGTTAGGTGGCGAACGGGAGACTCTTACCCCTACACGTCCTCTTTACGGGGTTGGTTAGGCGTAAGCTGAGACAGTCGAGAGGCTGGCCGTAAAAGCAAGTTTGGGATACCATTTGTGCCACGGTAGGGCTGGGATGGTTGAAAAGCCTACCGGTTGTGACTGCTGTCGACGGTTGAAAAGCCTATCGTTACATCTGGTATCAGAGCATATGGTTAAGCGACAACCATGGTTTTGTTGGGTATTAGTCATTAGAGATAGAGTCAGTATTACTCTAGAATGAGTTTGAGTGTAATATAGCTATGAGAGCGTATTTGTTAGTGAATATAAAATTGTTTTATACTGTGATGATTGGTTTATTGAGTGGCATATGAACCTTCGTCAGCACGGTATGCACAACTATGCCGAAGGGGTTTATAAACACTTGAATAGAACAATTCGGCACAATATTGTTTTAAATTGGGTAAATGAAATAATTTTACCTTGATATTTTATATATAAAGGAATAATTTTTCAGAATTATTAAAGCGTATGTAAGTTGATTGTTTGGTTGTTGAATAAGTTGTTTGAATAAAAACATCTAAATAAAAGAATAATTGTATAAGCAAATGAATTATAAGAATTGAATTATAATTAATGTGATTTACAATTGAGAAATAAACTTATATATATAAGAAGTGAAACTATATTAATATATATTTATGAATATGAGTTGTAATAAAAATGAAGTTAAAGTTAAATGGAAATTTACTTTAGAATTGGAAGCTGAATTTATTTATAAGTGGGAATTTAAGTTAAGTAAAACCAAGTGATGTTTATAAAATGAAGTATGACTTAAGAGATGTTGAATGAAGTTGATATTGGTATCAAAGTAATCAATAAAGTTAAGTGATAAATGTGAACTTGAGTTATATAAATGAAATTCAACTTTAGTAATTGAATTGAATGAATGGATTGAATGTTAAACAGTTGATATGAAATAATGAATGTAAGTGTAATTCATTAAAATCTAATGTTATTGAAAGTTGAATAGTTGAATGAAAATCAATTTAATTAAACCAACTGAAAGCAAAGGAATTTGGTTGTAATTAATATACATTGGTTGTTATATGGTTGTTAGTTGACTGTATATAATTCATTAAGTGTTAATGAAATTGAATTAATGAAATTGGAAGCTAAAGTAATTGAAATCAATTGGAAGTTAAGTGAATCTTAAATAGAATTGAATTTGATTTGGAAGTGAACCAACTTGAATATGAATTAGTGAATACAAACTAATTGGTTATGAATGTTAGTAAAAAAACATCCACTGTTAATGAATCAAATGTGATTTAAATTGTAAACCTATTTCATTGAATATTAATGAGAATATGAATGAATATTTATTGGTTATGGATGATAGTTGGTTGATGGTTGAATATATTACTTTTACTACATTTGCTATGTTGACATATATAGTTATTATATTGCTATATGTTGTATATTGATACTATTGTCTATATACATGTTTCTCATCTATTTGTTGAGTGTTTAGTAGGTGCGGATCGCGTTTGCTTCGCATTTGGAGCTCGCTTACGCGCTATATTAGCCGTATATGCTCGCTAATAAAATATAAGGTACATAACTCGGATTAAATATCGTACTTTTACACTTTTTCCCTGCGGGATGCCTCATCACTTGATGGGATGTATATTTGTGATATATAAACTGTCATTTTTTTTTCGGATCGAGCCGTGCAAAGGAGACTATGGCGAATTTTTCCGAAAATTTAAGGCGTTAGAAAATTTTGAGAAAAATTGGGAAAATTTGTGAAAAACTAAGTTTTGATTTGGAGTTGAAAGTTAAACAATAGTGTTCGTTTTTGAAAAGATAACTAAGTATGATTTGAAAACTTAGTAAAGTTATTGTAAGAAGTTTAACTATGAATTTTGGGAAAGTTAATAGGTTCTGTAACTTTTCATACTTGATAATTTCGAGGACGAAATTCTTTTAAGGGGGGAAGTATGTAACGACCCAGAATTTTATTTAATTAAAATTTGGATATTTAATTAGTTTTAAATATTAATAAGTGAATTTATAAGTCGAATAAATTTTATTTCGAATAATTGGATTTAATTGAATAATTAAATCGATAATTTAATATGTGGAAATACAAAAATAATTGAAAATTGGGTTAAATATGATTGAAAATGATTTGTAAAATTTTATTTTATCATATTGGAGTTAGAATGATGTTATAGAACTTTTAAAATTGAATTTAAAGTTTATTTGTGAAAATTGAATATTTTAATATTTAATCGACTAGTGAAATTAGTCAATTTTCGAACAGTCTCAGAATTGGACGAAATTAGTTCCATTGGATCCGTAATAGTTTGTTATTACCGGATTTCAATTTTCGTAGCAATCGGAGTTTTCGTTTGACCGTGGCAGCCCGAAACGTATGGAAATTGTTTTAATATTAATTTGACGAGTTAAAATAGCCATTTTTCAAACAGTCTCGGATTTCAATGAAACCAGTTTCATCCGATCCATAATGTGATATTATTGTGTGGTTTAGAATTTCGTGTCAATCGGATTAACCGTTTGTCCGGGGTAAGCTAAAATGCCTAGAAAATCGTTTAGTCGGTTTAATTTTAAATCGAACGTTTATTGCCATAACTCGCACAGATGACCAAATTAGCTCCTGAAACACGTTCCATTGTGCTCGGAACGCGGGGTAAACCTTAGAAACGCCAACCGGCACGCTACGTTTGGAGTTCGAAAATTCCAGGTGAATAGTAAATTGGAAAATTTTCTATATAAACCCCTTCACTCTTCATTTTTGCAAATAACCTAAAACCCTAACCCTAACTATTCAGAGCCGCCACCCCTTATAACCAAAGGCCAGAAATGCATCTCCTTTCTCCTCTAATATCTTCAAATCCGTCAATCTATTCAATAAAGTTTCAACGGCAAAGTTGTAGAGGATTGCAAGAGCTTCAGTTTCATACGGAGATGATCGAAAACGGCGCAACGTAGAGGGAGCTAGGAGGGGCCGACGGCTGCAGGTCGTGCATGCCATACGAGGCCATAGTAGGGCCGAGTTTATAATGGTGGCGGCCGAGTGTAGCTAGCTGGATGCTTGTTCAAGTGGCGCTTGCTGATCGAGTTCTAGGTGTTCGATTTGGTTGCATAATTAAACCCTAATTTGGATGGAAGTTGGTTTCTTGCGTGATGTTGCCTGTAGAAACGTGAGATGGGAGAAGAGGAAGGGTGCAGCCGTGATTTGCGGATGGAGATCCTACGGCTAGGATTGGCTAAGGTTTAGAAAATAATAATAATTGTTGTAAATTTATATATAAAAATTCGTGTATCTTCAAAAATTCATATCTTTTTCATACGAGGTCGAAAACGCGCGAAACCAGTTGCGTTGGAATCGTATGGACGAGCAGTACACTATGGAATTGGATTGGAGTCATTTGGAGTTGGTGAGAATTTCGGGTAAAATTAAATATCCGTTTAATTTTATTCGAAATAAGTCGCTAAAACGAAATTGAAATCAAGGTGAGAACTTCTCACTCAATCGATTCGGTTTCAATTTTAATTTTAAATAGCTAGATTTAAAATTCTTGAATGTATGTTTGAATGATGATTGTTATCTATTGATTGTTAAAATAGACATTATGCGCCGTTAGTAAGCGGATGTTAATTATTAAAAACATATACCGCGAATATTTCATAAACAGTGAAATTGGTATTATTTATGTACTTGGAATTGATTTCCTGCAGTATATAGCGGATGAGACCCTATTGCGCCGTCTATTAAGCGGATAATATTTTAAATCTCATATACCGCGATAATTTCGTAGTGGAACGGAATTGGTATTGTGCTAACATCTTTGGATGCAGGAAAACAGGTTGGAGGGATCCAACTAGATTCCTCAACAGTATTTATTTGATTATGGATATTTTGATATTCGTCGATTATCATCTCGATATATGATGTCGTTGTTGTCGTGATTGACTATTTGGTGTGTAGCATCATTGGGCCAATTTTGGAATTTTAAAAGGTTTTTAAAGTGATTTTTGAAAGTATGCGTTTATAAAATATTTTTGGAATTGATCCATTTTAAATAAATAAACGTTATAATTTTAATGTTATAAAAATTATGATTTTTGAGAAATATAGTTAAAAGTTGATTTTTGGAAATATGGGGTTAATGATTTTATAAAATAGTTTAAATCGGGATTTTTGAATTTATTATAAAAAGTTTAAATATAGGATTTATAAAATTTGATTATTTTATAAATCAAAATGATGAAATTATAAAGGAGTTTAAAGACGTTTTAAAATAATAATATAAATTGATTTATATAAAAGAATTATAAAATGGATATTTGTAAATTTAAAATATTGGAATTATAAAACTAGTTTTTATAAGTGTTAGAATGAATTGTAAATGAATTTCATAAATGAATGAAATTTATAGAATTATAAACGGTGAAGTTATAAATGGAATTTTATGAGCAGTAGGTTTATAAAATTTGTAAAGTTAATTGAAGAATATATTTGGATAAATAAATGAATCTTATAAGTTATAAGATTTATAATTTGGGAAGTTTAAAAGAACGATTTTTGTAAACAAATAACTTATAAGCATTTAACTTATAATATGAACTTTTAGTATATCATTGAGATATCAAATTGAATAAATTAATAAAGGAGATTTATAATTTGAATAACAAATGAATGTTTTATGAAATGTTATCATTAATTATTTTAAGATAATTAAACTTGTATGAGGTATGTAGATTATTTCGTCGCACAATTCTTATATAACATGCGAGTACAAAACTTGGAACTGTTTACACTAGTCCGAAAAAGAATTCATCACTCTATCCTTGACGACGAACATTGATAAGAATTTGTGGTTGGCTACTTGAGTATTCTATCATTATTGAGAGCTATGAAAGGAAAACTAAAAATTATGACCGGAAAACCTGATCAAAGTCCGCACTAGACAATCGGGGGAACCATACAAGTTTGGAAGTAAAGTTATGGATTTAAGCAGAAGTTCGAATCAAATGTTATGAATGATCTATGTATATCATATCAAATTGAGTTTATAGTGTTTCAGTAAATATTACCAGGTTTTTGTTTAGGTATAATTTCGAGAACGAAATTATTTTAAGTGGAAAAGTATGTAAGACCTATAATTTGATCACTTTAATAAAAAATATTAAAATTACAGGAAAATAGACACAAGGAAGAAGCTGAAAAAAAGTTAGTCTCGGGGACAGCAAGTTTTCCTTTTAGTCTAAATGACATTTTCTAATGTAAATTGAAAATGATAGTTACATTTATCATTATGTGATTTACACTAAAAAATGTCACTGAGCCTAAAAAACTGTAACAACCCGGGGTTTTGCCCAATTTATAATCGCCATTAAACGATTTATCTGCTAGCTAATTGTTTATTGGAGTTTTGATTCGAGTTGAAATTCTTTTCAAAAATTTGGTTATGAGTTTGTGGGCTTTAAATTTTTTATCTCAGCCCAATCTTTCTTTAACAAATTTTTAAATGTCGTTCCCTTAATTCCATTCGACCTGATCCTCCTTTATCATTTTCGATTCGTAACCCTAAAACAATAAAAAAACGAAAATGGCTGCCGTTCCTCTTTCAAGTGAATTAGGGCTTTGTTCTTCGTCTTTGCAACTGAGGGTTTTCATGAATGCAAAGGTGGCGACTTTGAAATGCACGGTTGAATAATTGATTCGGCTAGGGTTTCTTCAATCGACATCGTGTTTCTGGCTTTGTCTCTGAGTTCATCTTCGCTTCAAATTAAGGTGAGTGAATTATCACTCACATCTGGTTCTTTCTCATTATTGTGTATCTCAGCAGTTCTATTTTGTTTTGATGTGATGATTTCTTGTTTTTTGGTTGTCGCGGTATCGTTGTATCTCGCGGCCACCACGGCTTCATTTGACTTCGATCAGATGAATTTTGTGTATCGTTTTGTTTGATTTTGGGGATATTACGATGTTGATTTAGACATAGTTTGATTTGAATTGCATTTTTGGGTTGGTATCGGCTTTAAGTTGTTTTGTTATTCCATGGCTTTAGCATGGTTACTCTGTGGCATAGTTGACTTCGGCTTGATACTGGATAATGTATGACTTTGACCTATGTTGGTTGCTGACTTTTTTCCAAATTTTGTATTCTGACCTCTTGAATTTCTGGCTCTTGTGTACTTTGGCTCTGGCCATCCTTGTATCAGTGCTTGTCTTGATTTCTCTGATGCTTACACATCACTTGGATTTGAACAACTAGTTTGAGGTATGACTTCGGTTTGAACTTGCCATTTCTCATATCTGTGGGCACAGTACTTATACTCTGGTCTTAGCTAGTCCTATTTCATTGATGAAGATATGTAGTTGTATACTGATACCATGTGTACACATATATAGGCATGCAAGTACACTTGTATTTAATGTTGTTCATGGATCACTTGTGCACCCCTTGTCTGTTTGACCTGCATGTTGTCTTCATTCTTTATTTTTAATCTGGGTGGTTGGACCTGTAGTGTCTATACTCTATACTGTCTGGATTTCATTTGAATACTCCTTCCACTGGCCTCGTCTTTATGTGTGGTTAGTATTCCTGTAGCTTGTGAGTTGCATTCACTAGAATTGAGTCATTTTACTTGACTGTTGCATTATTCGAATGATGATGTTTCGTCGTTGACATGTGTTTTGCTGTTGATTCAACCATGACACTGTCTTGGTTCGAACTGCTGCATTTAGGTCCATTGTTGTTCACTGTTCACGTGTAGTGGAGGTATTTCTCGAGTTGATCATTTCTTGTAACTGTTTTGACCATTGAGACAGTATGTATACTTGTTTCCTGTAGTATTTGGGTTCTCTGACCTATCTTGTTGTGTTGAATTGAAACTGCTGCAGGACTTACTTTGTTGTTCAATATTTAGCCTTGACCACTTTGGCTCTGACATGATGCTAAACTTTGGCATTTCTTTGCTTTGATCGAACACGTATATTTGCTGTTGCTTGAGATAGCCATTCACTACTTTTCACTGTGGTACATGTTGCCATTTAGTGGGTGCAGTAGTTTGCACCACGCCTTCATACGCACTTCGTATTGATGGGCGTCGAGCATAGTTCTAGTATCTATTGAGTCATTCGGGTCAGTGGCATTTTGTTGCACTTGCATGAATCCAGTTTTGTAGTTACATGCATGCGGTGCACTATTCAGGTCATTCCCATAGTACTCGACCATTAGACCACTTGTGTATATCTCTATAGTTTGCTGTTTATGTGCCTCTTTGTGGCCAGACCTGCATATACCCGAACCATTTCTTTGTGTATTTCTGCACATGCCTGGCATACTTGTTTATGCCTGGAGTATTTCGTTTGGTTCCAGACATATTCTTGTTTGTTTACACCTGCTTTCGGCTGTCTCTTCATGTGTATTACTGCCATGTGCAGTTCCATGTGCACCTCTGATTCATTCGTCCATGTGCTGTGTTATTACATTCACTTAGTGGAATTTGGTTTGCATACGATTTGCACTGTGCAGCCTTACCCACTGCTGCATTTGTTTCGATTGTTGCATCTGATTGTTTGGTTGTAGTCTTGCCCTTGTGACCTTGAGGTGGCTGCCGTTTTGTTGCAGTTTTCCCTTGAGTTCTTGTGGTGACTGCAGTACATCTGATTTTTAGTTGTTGCACTGAAATTGATTCTTCATTGATTTTGGTTCGTTGAGCTTTTGTGTACCTCATCACTGTAGTGGCAAGGCAGTGCACGCAAGCGTGAACTGCAACCACACGATATTGCTTTTGTGATATTCTATTTTGTTTTGGTTTATTGATCTTTAGCATATTCCATATGCTGTAGTGGCGAGGCAGTGCGCGCGTGCGTGTACTGCAGCCCTACCCGAGTTGGTATTTTAATTGATATTTCATTTTATTTTGGATTTGTATTTTGATTAGTTAATTTGATGATTTTGTTGTTAATTGCCGTTTAGGCAATTCTGATGTTTTTAAATTATCTTCGTCGATATTCTATTCACTTATCTTTGTTGATGATTTGAATTTGCTGATTTGTTGTTCAACACTATTACGTGTTATATTTATCGTTATCCGATTTCTTTATTTAAGGATCGGATAGGCGAGATTTATTGTTACTGTCGTCTATTCATTATTTAATTATTATTGCTTCTGTGCACTAATAACTGAGTTTGAATTAGACTGACCCGTGTATTATTTTCTTTTGAATGTAATACTCGGGTCAGACCGAGTATTCACAAGTTATAGATATTTAGCTTTGGGTTGCTGCTTGAGCTATGAAGTCACTTCATATCTTTTGGAGTAGTCGTCGTCATGTTTTGTAGTTAGGGTATTTGTATAGGATATTGTATATTATTCACGATAATGTACTTGTATATGTAACTTCCAGAGTCGACAGTTGTAGTTGTATCATATGTATTGTATCACATGTATATCAACTGACATCAGTTATTATATATATATATATATATATATATATATATATATATATGAGATTTTTGTTTATCATTGTTCTGCATTTGAATTATCTGTGTTATTATTATATCTATTGTCATAAACTATTATGAACCATCGTAGTTCGTTTTATACTGGAATTGGATATGTTGTGGGAGTAAATAAATTAGAGATGAAAAATAAAAATATATACCACTCCTATCGAGATAACCAATACTAGTGTAAGGCCTAACTATGGATGGCCGCTCCTATCCAGCCTTATTCTTCGTAATAACGGGCAGTATTTCTTTTAATACTCTTTGTTATTGTGAGCATAGAGGTGGGGCGTCATAGTTGGTATCAGAGCTTGGGGTTTATGGACATAATATAAAACATAACTTAGATGAAACATGTGTTACAACTATATGTCGATGTTTTGTTACGTTTGAGTCGAAACTAAAGTTTTGAGATTTGGATGGAATTTTTAAATATCTTTATTTAAAAATAAAAAGTGAAACTGTGTTTTGATGATTGATTGAGTGCGTTCTGTTTATCAGAGTGCGCAGCGGAAATAGTGACTGTCTTCGCTGAGTACGGCTGATAACCTTTTTGATTTAAAAATCAAATTATGAAATTGAAATAAATTTCATTTGTTGTTTGCATAGCTATGTTTATTTTGTTTTTTTTGGAAATTTCGAATCCAATTTGAGAATTCGAGGCGATTGCAGCTATGTGAATTTTTTGAAGTTTTGGCTGGTTTTCTTTGATGCTAATCACATGTTGATTAGATTTTAATTGTTTTGAATTATCTTCATTGAAGATATATTTGAATGATTTCTTTGTTCATTTTGCGGTATACGTGCAAATTTATGTTGCACGTTACTACACTAATTTTACGTTGAACCGATGTTTGGTTTAAACGTATTTTGTTGCCGTTATTTTTTTTATAACGGGATTTTTACACCAATGGTAAATCTTTGAAGCACGGTGTTTTGTTGACATTTTATTGAATGAAAATTCACTGATATTATATTTGATGCAAATTATTTAGATGAGATTTTGACGTTTAAAAATTTCTATCGCTTTGACTTGAGTATCCATCAAATTTTAAAGTGGATTTTCAAGCGGTTATTCCGCAATTCTGATTTTGAAATCCGTTTTTACGGTGTTTTGAGAAGTACAATTTTCTTATTGAAATTGTCACTAATGTTGCTGTTTTTATCACGGATTTGCAAATCGTTTTAAAAATAAAATAGTTTTTCAAATTTTTTATAGTTTATGCTTTCAAAAGAATGAGGAAGCGATTTAAACGATTCAGCAAAATCGAGGACTATGAACCCTTTCTTTTACTGATTCGCTTAATTCCGGACTTGTTCATTTGAGAATGTAGATTATTTACTTTTATAAAATAAATGAAATTGTTTTCAGAATTTTTACAGTTTGTGTTTTCAGAAGAATGAGAAAGTGACTTAAACGTTTCAGAAAAATCGAGGATTATGACCCCTTTCTTTTACTGATTCGCTTAATTCCGGACTTGTCCGTTTGAGAATGTGAAATGTTATTTTTGGAATACACAATTTGCACTTTCAAGGAAACGATGAAGAGATTTAAACGATGTAGCAAAAGTGCGGAGTATGGAACCACGCTTTTACTATTTCGGTTAATTCCGGACTCGTTAATTGAAACATTTGTTGTTTGATGATTTTGATGATTTTACACGTTCAAGGAAACGATGAAGAGAATCAAACGATTTAGTAAAACACGTGGTATGGGACATGTGCGTTTGCTATTTCGGTTAATTCCGGACTCGTTAATTGAATATATGTTGGACTTCGGGTCATATGTTGGACCTTCGGGTCAATACCAGTATCGGACTTTCGGGTCATATGTTGGACCTTCGGGTCATTTGTTGGGCGCCAAAATTTTGTTGGGTACTAGGTAGGCTTCGGCCATATGTTGATGCACGTGCGGCGTAGCTAAAACTCGCCATTTGTTGGGATCGATCCACCTTTTATGTTGATTTTCTAGATCATCTTAATTGATTTCAAGATATTTGTTGTTTCCAATTATCTGCAGGTAACTGGATATTTGTTGATATGAGTTCTAATTATCGTTTTTGATAATTAGATATTTGTTGATTTGATTATCGCTTGCGATAATTAAATATTTGTTGATATGAGTTCTAATTATTGTTTTTGACAATTAGATATTAGTTGATTTGATTATCGCTTGCGATAATTAAATTTTTATTGATTGGAGATTTGATTATCGTTTTTGATAATCGAATATTTATTGTTTTGAGATTTGATTATTGTTTTTGATAATCGAATATTTGTTGATTTGACATTTGATTATCGTTTTTGATAATCGAATATTTGTTGATTTGATTATCGTTTTGGATAATTGAATAATTGGTGATTTGAGATTTGATTATCGTTTTGATAATCCAATATTTGTTGATTTGATTATCGTTTTTGATAATCGAATATTTGTTGATTTGATTATCGTTTTTGATAATCGAATAATTGTCGATTTGAGATTTGATTATCGTTTTTGATAATCGAATATTTGTTGATTTGAGATTTGATTATCGTTTTTGATAATCGAATATTTATTGATTTGATTATCGTTTTTGACAATCGAATATTCGTTGATTTGAGATTTTATTATCGTTTTTGATAATTGAATATTGCTAATAATTGCATTTATTCAGCTTTGTTGTTTTCTGATTATCTACTTGATAATTAGATTTTGTGAGAATTTGTGAAATTCTTTTATGAAATTAAAAGATTCCTTTGACGGTTGTATTTCCGACTTTACTTTTCTAGCTTAACCAGTTTATGTTAGAAAAATAATTGCTATTGACGACTTTATTTATGAAAATTGCGGGGACACAATTTTTATAAGGAGGGGAGTCTGTAACAACCCAGGGTTTTTCCCAATTTGTAATCGCCATTAAACGATTTATCTGCTAGCTAATTGTTTATTGGAGTTTTGATTCGAGTTGAAATTCTTTTCAAAAATTTGGTTATGAGTTTGTGGGCTTCAAAATTTTTATCTCAGCCCAATCTTTCTTTAACAAATTTTTAAATGCCGTTCCCTTAATTCCATTCGACCCGATCCTCCTTTATCATTTTCGATTCGTAACCCTAAAACAAACGAAAATGGCTGCCGTTCCTCTTTCAAGTGAATTAGGGCTTTGTTCTTCGTCTATGCAACTGAGGGTTTTCATGAATGCGAAGGTGGCGACTTTGAAATGCACGGTTGAATAATTGATTCGGCTAGGGTTTCTTCAATCGACATCGTGTTTCTGGCTTTGTCTCTGAGTTCGTCTTCGCTTCAAATTAAGGTGAGTGAATTAGCACTCACATCTGGTTCTTTCTCATTATTGTGTATCTCAGCAGTTCTATTTTGTTTTGATGTGATGATTTCTTGTTTTCTGGTTGTCGCGGTATCGTTGTATCTCGCGGCCACCACGACTTCATTTGACTTCGATCAGATGAATTTTGTGTATCGTTTTGTTTGATTTTGGGGATATTACGATGTTGATTTAGACATAGTTTGATTTGAATTGCATTTTTGGGTTGGCATCGGCTTTAAGTTGTTTTGTTATTCCATGGCTTTAGCATGGTTACTCTGTGGCATAGTTGACATCGGCTTGATACTGGATAATGTATGACTTTGACCTATGTTGGTTGCTGACTTGTTTCAAAATTTTGTATTCTGACCTCTTGACTTTCTGGCTCTTGTGTACTTTGGCTCTGGCCATCCTTGTATCAGTGCTTGTCTTGATTTCTCTGATGCTTACACATCACTCGGATTTGAACAACTAGTTTAAGGTATGACTTCGGTTTGAACTTGCCATTTCTCATATCTGTGGGCACAGTACTTGTACTCTGGTCTTAGCTAGTCCTGTTTCATTGATGAAGATATGCAGTTGTATACTGATACCTTGTGTACACATATATAGGCATGCAAGTACACTTGTATTCAATGTTGTTCATGGTTCACTTGTGCACCCCTTGTCTGTTTGACCTGCATGTTGTCTTCATTCTTTATTTTTGATCTGGGTGGTTGGACCTGTAGTGTCTATACTCTATACTGTATGGATTTCATTTGAATACTCCTTCCACTGGCCTCGTCTTTATGTGTGGTTAGTATTCCTGTAGCTTGTGAGTTGCATTCACTTGAGTTGAGTCATTTTACTTGACTGTTGCATTATTCGAATGATGATGTTTCGTCATTGACATGTGTTTTGCTGTTGATTCAACCATGACATTGTCTTGGTTCGAACTGCTGCATTTAGGTCCATTGTTGTTCACTGTTCACGTGTAGTGGAGGTATTTCTCGAGTTGATCATTTCTTGTAGCTGTTTTGACCATTGAGACAGTATGTATACTTGTTTCCTGTAGTATTTGGGTTCTCTGACCTATCTTGTTGTGTTGAATTGAAACTGCTGCAGGACTTGCTTTGTTGTTCAATTTTTAGCCTTGACCACTTTGGCTCTGACATGATGCTAAACTTTGGCATTTCTTTGCTTTGATCGAACACGTATATTTGCTGTTGCTTGAGACAGCCATTCGCTACTTTTCACTGTGGTACATGTTGCCATTTAGTGGGTGCAGTAGTTTGCACCACGCCTTCATACGCACTTCGTATTGCTGGGCATCGAGCATAGTTCTAGTATCTATTGAGTCATTCGGGTCAGTGGCATTTTGTTGCACTTGCATGAATCCAATTTTGTAGTTGCATGCATGCGGTGCACTATTCAGGTCATTCCCATAGTACTCGACCATTAGACCACTTGTGTATATCTCTATAGTTTGCTGTTTATGTGCCTCTTTGTGGCCAGACCTGCATATACCCGAACCATTTCTTTGTGTATTTCTGCACATGCCTGGCATACTTGTTTATGCCTTTAGTATGTCGTTAGGTTCCAGCCATATTCTTGTTTGTTTACACCTGCTTTCGGCTGTCTCTTCATGTGTATTACTGCCATGTGCAGTTCCATGTGCACCTCTGATTCATTCGTCCATGTGCTGTGTTATTACATTCACTTAGTGGCATTTGGTTTGCATACCATTTGCACTGTGCAGCCTTACCCACTGCTACATTTGTTTCGATTGTTGCGTCTGATTGTTTGGTTGTAGTCTTGCCCTTGTGACCTTGAGGTGGCTGCCATTTTGTTGCAGTTTGCCCTTGAGTTCTTGTGGTGACTACAGTACATCTGATTTTTAGTTGTTGCACTGAAATTGATTCTTCATTGATTTTGGTTCGTTGAGCTTTTGTGTACCTCATCACTGTAGTGGCAAGGCAGTGCACGCTATCATGAACTGCAGCCACACGATATTGCTTTTGTGATATTCTATTTTGTTTTGATTTATTGATCTTTAGCATATTCCATATGCTGTAGTGGCGAGGCAGTGCATGCGTGCGTGTACTGCAGCCCTACCCGAGTTGGTATTTTAATTGATATTTCATTTTATTTTGGAGTTGTATTTTGATTGGTTAATTTGATGATTTTGTTGTTAATTGCCGTTTAGGCAATTCTGATGTTTTTAAATTATCTTCGTCGATATTCTTTTCACTTATCTTTGTTGATGATTTGAATTTGCTGATTTGTTGTTCAACACTATTACGTGTTATATTTATCGTTATCCGATTTCTTTATTTAAGGATCTGATATGCGAGATTTATTGTTACTGTCGTCTATTCATTATTTAATTATTATTGCTTCTGTGCACTAATAACTGAGTTTGAATTAGACTGACCCGTGTATTATTTTCTTTTGAATGTAATACTCGGGTCAGACCGAGTATTCACAGGTTGTAGATATTTAGCTTTGGGTTGCTGCTTGAGCTATGAAGTCACTTCATATCTTTTGGAGTAGTCGTCGTCATGTTTTGTAGTCAGGGTATTTGTATAGGATATTTTATATTATTCACGATAATGTACTTGTATATGTAACTTCCAGAGTCGACAGTTGTAGTTGTATCATATGTATTGTATCACATGTATATCAACTGACATCAGTTATATATATATATATATATATATATATATATATGAGATTTTTGTTTATCATTGTTCCGCATTTGAATTATCTGTGTTATTATTTTATCTATTGTCATAAACTATTATGAACCATCATAGTTCGTTTTATACTGGAATTGGATATGTTGATGGGAGTAAATAAATAAGAGATGAAAATTAAAAATACATACCACTCCTATCGAGATAACCAATACTAGTGTAAGGCCTAACTATGGATGGCCGCTCCTATCCAGCCTTATTCTTCGTAATAACGGACAGTATTTCTTTTAATACTCTTTGTTATTGTGAGCATAGAGGTGGGGCGTCATAAAAGCAAACTTTTTGTCCCTAAAACTAAATTTTTCTCCAACTTTTTCCTTGAGCGTAAAAACCCCTTAAATTATTTAAATATGAAAATTTCGATTAATTTTCAACAAATAATCATGTTCTAAAAGATAAATAATACAAATGAACTTATTTTGGAAAAATTTTAACAAAAATAGTTCCTTTGGAAAGATATACCCATTTTATCGATATACAGATCTATAATTGCAAAACTTCACACACGGGACTAGATACGTACACCTATTTTAAAAATTAAATGATAACATGAAATAAAATTAATTATTTGAAAATAAAATGTGTTTATGATATCACTAGTAATACTCTTATATTTAAATATTGATTTATGAATTTAAATTTAGATTGAAACATTTAATAATTATTATAATTATTCAAATAATTGTTTTTAAATGATAATAATTCATTTTAATTAGTTATGAAGTGATAATGAATCATTTGAAATAGTTTTATAAAAATATATATTTGATTTGAAAATATAAGAAAATTCCTATCACTTTATCGATATAATAGCGATTTTTTAGAATATTTGATAACATTAATTTATATGGTTTTATAAATAAAATGTGATCATTTTAATTAGTTAAAAATTAAAAGAAATTAGTTTTCAAATTTTGTTTACATTTATATGTAAATTAATTTATAAGTGAAAATATGATCGGGAATTGGTTTCCCGATTTTCAATGGTTTAACGAACAGAAGTTGTTCAAAGTACACATAAATATTTATTTGTTAATATTAATTTATGCGGTTTTATAACATACATATGCGCACCCTAACATACAATAAACATATACACATACAAACACACACACATAAAAATATACAAGTACACTTAAACGTATATAAATTACAAAATATTATCATTTAACATGCTCGATAAATTTATAAGCATTATTATCATTTGTAGAATTATTAGGTTTGTTTTCCACAAAATTTAATAAGAAATTTAATAACTAAAGTAAATGAATTTCTGTATTGATGGAATTTGGTCATGGAAGTTGCACCATTGCACCTATAGTAGTTTTTTGATGAATTTTCATATATAATATGCCCAATACAAAGTTCTAACAAATAAGTTACAAATGTTGAAGTTATGAGTTTAAAATAATTTAAGACAAATTTAAGATTTGAATTCTACGAGTATTTCAAAAGTTTAAATTTTGAAACTGAACGGTTACTTAAGCTAGAAGTAACATTAAAGAGAAACTAAAGTTAAAGGTAATTGATTACGGTTTAATAGAGAAATAAATCGGAAAAAAACGAAGGAAACAAATGACCGTAGGCCACACAGGTCGATCGATCGTCTTTATAGGGTCGTTAGCGAACCAGCGGTCGACCACCCTTAGTATAGCGGTCGACCGATTGGGTCATTTTAGGGTAGAAACGCCCTAGCCAAGCAGTCTGGATTTGTTTTAATTTGTTCCAATGTTTCTCGTTTCTCCCTATCTCTGCAAATAGACCTCTAGACCCTCCACTTTCCTTACAAAATTCTATAGCGAAGCCGAGACTCTATCATAATCATTTCTCCTAGGGTTTTAGAAATAGTAAAATTTAGGTAAGTAATTCTAGTGTCTATCTCTATTTCAAATTAAATTCTAAATCCTTTTATCTTCGAATTTCTGAAATCTAATACACACACAAAATCTATTTGTGTATATTAAATAGAGGGAGATCTACCATAGGTTTGGGAGCAGTCTAATTCCGATCTAATCTTAAAACAAAGGAATCTTCTATGAATGGAAATTCACTTTTCCTATTCTATTATTTGTGTTGTACCCATTTGGATTTGATATATATCTTGGGAAATTCTATAAATGCAAAACCATAGAATTTCCCTATGTAAATATCAATCTTTGTAGATGTTGGAATAATAATTGTTCTTAGGTACTAATATAATAGAATCTAATTGGTTGGTTTGAATTAGATAATCTATGGTCTATTCAACCTTTTTATGCTATTTAAATTGCAGTGTTAAAGGATTCAAAAGAAAATAAATTAGGAATGGTGTCTAAAGTTTGAGTTGAATTATTTGTAGTTTGCACCATCTATTTCTATCACTAAATAAAGTAGGAACACCTTTCTCACTTTAAAATGATGTATATATAGGTTGGATTGAACATAGCTATTTAATACGTAATTTTTTTCTTTAGAACAGAAAAGGAATTCTAGTTTATTAACACGGAACAATTTATAGATATTCCATGTTTATACAAATCTATTTTATTTAGCTATGGTAGTAGCAGTTTTTGTTGTAATTGTGGATTTATATAAGACTGATATTTTAAAATATCTTGTAAGCGAATTATTATCGAATAGTTGTAACGTAATGATTAGACCATAAATTCCAAGTGTAAATGTACATACATACAAACATATACATGTATATATATATATGACGTATTTATTATAGTGTATTAAGCACAATAATTGGTATTATCAGAATAGTTAGTTTATATTAATTTGTAGGAAGGAAGTTAGTATAAATTAGGAAATTAGTCCATAATTAGAGACGTAAAAAGGGGATAATTTATATGGCCTCAACTATTAATCGTGTAGGATGATATACGTATACCGTGGATATATATATATATATATATATATATATATATATATATATATATATATATATAAGTTACGACTAAGTTATAGAGATGCGAGGTTAGTCCAAAGCTATAGTAGTCTGCCCAATTAAATCTACGTACTAGCAGTGTGGCTTTGCAGACTACCGGACATCGCCTATAATAATAACCACTGTGGATGTGAGATTAGTCCCAATTCCATAGGGTAAATCTGCCCAGACAATCTGATTACCAGTTCCTACGAATAGCCGGACTAATGTGAGACGTTGCGAGTGGGTTGCGGGTCATAAGTTGCTTTATGGATGTGGTAGGGGAAATCCTTGGAAGGGGTCTTCAGGATTGAGGTATTAAGTGGCAATGGTAGGGTCCGCCTCTTTCTTAGGTGAAGTACAAAGTGGCATAATACGATTTCTTATGATGTCAATAAGAGAGAACCATGTAGGGATCCGCCTTGGGGTTAGGTGTTAAATGACGAGGATCTGCCTGTTTTATTGGTCTTAAATGATCAAAGTCTACCTAACTTCTATTAAAGAGGTATTAGTGATTTTGGTACTTCTCTTTTACATCGTAAATGCTAGTTACGTTAAAGCTGTATAGTCAAACTAGAAGAGCCTTCGTGCTTACAGTTGATTTTTGTATAGTCTGGCTGGAAGGGGCTTCGACCTATAGTTAACTGTTGTATAGTCAGATTGGAAGACCCTTCGGTCTTATAGTTGACACTATACATATGTGATGATTTTTTTATACTTAAGACACATTACATTTACAGGTAATACTACAAAGATTACTACTTTGGTAAAACACAAAATTCTTTCACCGGACTTTGTTGTTCTGACTCCCTCCTCATTTCAACAAATAAGTTAGAGACGAAGGGTATTATTAAAGAAGCAAAGATGGAAAGGCTGATCCTTGTGGTAGCGTTTATCCGCTATTATTTTCTTATGTTATTTTCTTTCATGTACCTAATCTTTGAAACTATGTTGTTGTTATTTCTATTGTCAGTATGATAATTATGCACTAAGATGATTATGTTGGGGTATTTTTAGACTTCATGACAATGTTTCTATGTTTTTGAAATGGCATTTATCATTGGGTACATTTTTTACCATTATATTTTATCTATTCCGTCATTAGATTCTAAAAGTTAGATAGATAGCGCCGCGTACTATGTAATGTTTTAATTTTTCACCAACCGGTAGTCAGCCTTGGAATGGCTCTAAGTTTCGATGGGACTATTCTGGGTTAGGATTTTTGTCTATTTGGGTTAGTTGTTATAGTATTGCTCAGTCAGTTTACGAGCATTGTTATCGTTTGTTAATTGACTAGTTGTGCTCGGCCAATTTATGATGATTGACTATTGTTTGTCAGTTGTTGATTTATGCTCAATCAGTTTATGAATGGTTTTTCCATTTCACTACGTGGGTTGGACGGATAGTAATTCTGAAGCATTGAAATAAACACTTGTGAATTTATTTTATTGTTTGACTATAAGGCGTTCGATGATAATGTGGGTTAAAAGTTAAATTTAGTAAAAGATGGTTACTATAATCTAAAGGAAAGCAAAGTTATTTTGTATATAAACAGTTACGAAAAGAATTTATATAAGGAAGCAGCTATTATAAGTATGGTGTATTAAATATGGTTTATAAACCAAAAGGATTTAAACTAATGCTTTGAGAACTTAAATCCTAATGTTTTTGGCATTGGTTTTATAAGATTTTGGAAAAATAATAATATTATTATTTGCAAGTAAATATTTGATAAATTGGTTTGTGAGATTGACATCATAATAGTTAGTACTATTATGCAAAGTAGTTGATACTGCTTGAAAATGAATTTGGCTAAGTCCTAAAGGCACGATTTTGGTTTACTGAACTCACATCTACCGCTTGAAAACAATTCCAGTGATGTGTACAACATCATCAGCGTTCATTTTTGGTTTTCCAAATTTGTTGAACATATTTGTTATATGCGTTATTAAGAATATAAAATTTGAGTTTTGTGACACTTTAATTAAGAAGGTGGCTGGTTAAAAAAGTTCTAAATTTGTCGAACATACTTATTAAGTAAAATTGAATTTGATGTTTTGTATATACTCTTAGGATGTGGTTATGGAACGATGATCGAGCAAAAAAGAAGAATTTGTGTAGTACCCCATAATTTGGATTTAGTTATTTAATTAGTTAGTTTATTAATTAGGTTCCAAAATTGGAATTTGTGCAAACGATAGAATTTGACCATGAAACTTACACCATTGTGTTTGTAGCGAAATTCTAAGCAACTTTCATATTTGGAGTTTCTTATTTCACCTTCTTTACTTTCTTTCTAATTATCAATATAAGATATTTGTATTTATACTCATACAAATTGGAGAAGGATAGAAATCAAATAAAAAGATGAAGAACTATGAATAAACTGTACGTGTGTTTGATGCTGTATATATATATATATCTCAAATCTCTTCTCAGATCTATAATTCTAATGTATGCATATACCCTTTTATATATATATCTCTTGGATTGAAAAGGATTTGGTGATGAATCAGAGTAACTACTTCAGATCTGGATATTTGAATCGCTTTTAAAAGGTATGTGGGAAATTTTATAGATTGTTATAATATAAAAATTATTCCATTGTGTTTATTTGATTTTTATGCCTAATTAGATAATTATATATGAGTTGTAGGCAACAAAATGAATATAATCTGAATATAATAAGTATCACCTACATATTCTTGTTTGTGAATTGTTTACAATTGTTTATAATTTGATCTGAAAATCAGTCCCAAAAGTATGAATTTAGAATATTGATTTGAATGAAATTTATTTCAGATTTGGAACATGTAATTTAATAATGTTATAAATTTGGATTATTGCCCACATCTTATTGAAATGTAAACTTTTCTATCTTTGGAATTATTGGAGTTCAGATTCGTTAATATTTGCAAATAAAAAGACAATGAAATGTGTAAAGTATGAATTCATTGTGGTTTACACTGCCCATTTCACTAATAAAAAGAAATGATTATTCCCTGTAATTTCAAACGAAGTAATCTTTCATATTTAAATATTTTTTGGACTAATAAATGGAAATTCTAGTGGATAATCTTTTTAGTCCAATAATTGAACATGGAAAAGAATATTCTAGTGAAGATATATAATAAGAATATATTTGATAAAATTAGTTATTTATATGTAATTTACTATGCACGTGATAATTAAATAAAAAACTAATAATGACGCTTACACGTAATACTCACATCTAGGATAATTAATTAATGTAAAAGGAATTTAAATGGTTATAACTCCAATAAATGGTAATAAATATGGGAGTTGCAATAATTAGATAAGGTAAATGGATTAATGGGACTGATAAGTGAAGAAGTTGAAATGATGAAATTGGAATAGATATAAAAGGTTACTAATTTGAAATTTATAATCATACTAAATGTCTTGGGAAATTTTTGTTAGGATTTTATGGACAAATTGACAGCTATGGGCTTTAAATGAGGATTTATGGGTAGATAAGTATTTAAGGTAAGCTTGTTACCTTAAACAAAAGGGTAAATTAATAAGCTAAGTCCAATATCTACCTAAGATAATATAAGTAATGACTTAGAATGGTTAATTGGACATAGTAGGTTAGTGACGTAAATTTATATAAGTAATTTGTGAAAACCTCATAATTTGGCATTGGTTATTTAAGTAGTTAGATAGTTAATTATTAGGCTCCAAAATGGAATTTGTGCAAAAGATAGAATTTGACCATGAAACTTGCACTATTGCATTCGTGGCAGAATTCTAAGCAACTTTCATATTTGGAATTTTGCGATCGGAGTCCAAACGAAGAAGTTATGGACGAAAAATGAATTCAGAACGAAATAAATATATAAGAAAAAATTAACATAAGCCGACCGTTCACTACGACCGGTCGACATGTGGTGATCGTCTGGTACATACAAGGCGGTCAACCGGTTGGGCAACCATGGGCGCAATAAACTTAGGCCGTAAGGGCTCAAATTTATTATATTTCGATCTAATGTTTCTGGTTGATTCTAGCGCCTATAAATTTAGGCCTAGCCCTACCTCCTCTTCCCGCATTTTTCTAGAAGTAGTAGTGAAGCTCTTCCATTCCAAACAAAAAAAGGTGAAGAGAAGAGAATCAACTATACGTGTATTTGGGGTAATTTATATATTTATATATATTTGTAACTATTTTCTCTTCCTATCCCAAATCTCTTCTTAGATCTATAATTCTAATGTATGTATATACCCTTTTATATTTATCTCTTGGATTGAAAAGGATTTGGTGACGAATCAAAGTAACTACTTCAGATCTGGATATTTGAATCGCTTTTAAAAGGTGTGTGGGAAATTTTATAGATTGTTATGATATGAAAATTATTCCATTATGTTTATTTGATTTTTATGCCTAATTGGATAATTATATATGACTTGTAGGCAACAGATTTAATATAATCTGAATATAATAAGTATTGCCTACATATTCTTTTTTGTGAATTGTTTAGAATTGTTTATAATCTGATCTGAAAATCAGTCCCAAAAGTATGAATTTAGAATATTGATTTGGATGAAATTTATTTCAGATTTGGAACATGTTATTTAATAATGTTATAAATTTGGATTATTACCCAAATCTTATTGAAATGTAAACTTTTCTATCTTTGGAATTGTTGGAGTTCGGATCCGTTAGTATTTACAAATAAAACAAAGAGATGTGTAAAGTATGAATTCATTGCAGTTTACACTGTCTATTTAAGTAATAAAAGAAATTATTATTCCATGTAATTTCAAACAATGTAATCTTTCATATTTAAATCTTCTTTTTGGGCTAATAAATGGAAATTATAGTGGATAACCTTTTTAGTCCAATAATTGAACATGGAAAAGAATATTCTAGTGAAGATATATAACTAGAATATATTTGATAAAATTAGTTATTTGTATGTAATTTACTATGCACGTAATAATTAAATGAAAAACTTATAACGACGCCTACACGTAATACTCAAGTTTAGGATAATTAATTAATGTGAAAGGAATTTAAAAGGTTATAACTCCAATAAATGTAATAAATATGTAAGTTGCAATAATTTGATAAGGTAAATGGATTAATGGGACTGATAAATGAAGAAGTTGAATTGATAAAATTGGAATAGATATAAAAGGTTACTTATTTGAAGTTTATAATCATACATAAATGTCTTAGGAAACTTCCGTTAGGATTTTATAGACAAATTGACAACTATGAGCTTTAAATGAGGATTTATGGGTAGACAGGTATTTAAGGTAAGCTTATTACCTTAAAAATGGTAAATTAGTAAGCTAAGTGCAATGTCTACCTAAGACAGTATAAGTAATGACATAGAATGGTTAATTGGACATAGTAGATTAGTGACGTAAATAATATAAGTAATTTGTGAAAATCTCATATTTTGGCATTGGTTATTTAATTAGTTAGTTAGTTAATTATTAGGCTCCAAAAAAGGAATTTGTGCAAAAGATGGAATTTGACCATGAAACTTGCACTATTGCGTTCATGGCGAAATTCTAAGAAACTTTCATATTTGAAATTTTGCAATCGGAGTCCAAACAAAGAAGTTGTGGACGAAAAAATAATTCAGAACGAAAATAAATAAATAAGAAAGAATTAACATAAGCCGAACGTTCACTGCGATCAGTCGACATGTAGCAATCGACTGGTACATACAAGGCGGTCAACCGGTTGGGCAACCACGATGCAATAAACCTAGGCCATAATGGCTCAAATTTATTATATTTCAATCCAACATTTCTAGTTGATTCTAGCGCATATAAATTCAGGCCTAGCCTACCTCCTCTTCTCATATTTTTCTAGAAGCAGTAGTGAAGCTCTTCCATTTCAAATAAAAAGGTGAAGAGAAGAGAATCAACTATACGTGTATTTGAGGTAATTTATATATATATATATATATATATATATATATTTGTATCTATTTTCTCTTTCAATCCCAAATATCTTCTCTGATCTATAATTATAAACCCTTATATATATATATATATATATATCTTGGATTGAAAAGGATTTAGAGATGAATCAAAGGTTCTACTTAAAATTTGAAGATTTAGATCGCTTTAAGAAGGCGAGGGAAATTTTATGAATTTTTATAATATAAAAATTATCCCATTGGTGTTTATTTGATGTTTATGCCTAATTGGATAATTATATATGAGTTGCTGGCAACAAATTAAATGTGATCTGAATATAATAAGTATCGCCTACATATTCTTGTTTATGAATTGATTTAGAATTGTTTACAACCTAATATGGAAATCAATTCCAGAAGTATGAATTTAGAATACTTATTTGAAAGAATTTATTCCAGATCTGAAATAGGTTGTATAATATTATTTTAAATTTGGATCATTACCATAATTTTATTGGAATGTAAACTTTTTTATGTTTGGAACTGTTGTAATTCAGATCCGTTTGGTATTTGTAAACTATTTTGGTTCTTTCCCTTTTGGGAAAAATACAACTTTGATCTAGCAAGGAATGGGTGTAATAAAAAGACAAAGAGATCTGTAGAGCATGAATTCATTGTAGTTTAATACTGTCTATTTCAGTAATATAAAGAAATGATTATTCCTTGTAATTTCAAACTTTTAAATTTAAATGTTTTGTTTGGACTAATTTATGAAAATTATAGTGGATTATCTTTTTAGACATGATTCCATCAATTGAATACGAAAAAGAATATTCTAGTGAAGGTATATAACTAGAATATATTTGATAAAAGTAGTTATTTGTACATAATTTATAGCGCTTGTAATAATTAAATAAAAAATTAATAATGATGCCTACATGTAATACTCGCGTTTAGGATAATTAATTAATGGAAAAAGAATTAAAAGATTGTAACACCAATAAATGGGAAATAGATGGTACTAAGTATGGATGTTGCAATAATTTGATAGGGTATTTGGATTAATGGGACTGATAAATAAAGAAATTGAATTAATAAAAATTGAAGAAATATAAAATTTTACCAATTTGAAATTTGTAATCATATATAAAATTCTTAGGAAATGTCTAATAGGATTTTATGGACAAATTGACATTTATGAGCAGTAAACTATGATTTATGGGTAGATAAGTATTTAAGGTAAATCTAATTACCTTAAATAAAAAGGGAACTAGTAAACTAAGTCCAATATCTACCTAAGACAATATAAATAGACTTAAGATGGTTAATTTGACTTAGTAGGTTAGTGATGCGATGTGACGACCCGCCCTTCTACTACCAGAAAGACGTATCATCATAAAGAAAGAATGGGTTGAGAAAATAGAAAAGATAGAGAAGAAAGAACAACAACATCAGAATCTCACAGCGGAATGGAACAAAATATAATATATCACATAATTATTACATAATTTTACATATATCAGAACTATACAGATCATACATCATATACTAGACAGTTATAAACACCTGTCTAGTTAACTCAAGTCAATACAATACAACTCAAACAATATGACTCAGAGATACCAACACAGCGGAACACCATATATATATATATATATATCTACAACGTAGAAGCCTCCTGCTCCATTGCTCCTTCAGAATTCGTCAAAGCTAACCTGAATCCCTTGGCTACCCGTAAAAAATTTGGGTAACCGAGAGTTTATGAAAACAAAAATAAACACCGGGTCAGACATGGGTCTGGTATGAGTAAACGGTTTAAATTTGTTTAACTTTGAAAACATTTGAAAATAAAGGTATCACGTAAGACTCCCCACAAATAAATACGGGTAAGTTTTTACCTTACGCTAACCAAAACATTTCATAGGAAATCTAGTGATATTATAATAGTGTCCAGGGTTTTCAAGTAAATAGAAAATAGCCGAAATTGTTACATTCATTAAATTCCAGCTACTAGCCACAAAAGTGGGTAATACAAATCAAAACCGTAGGGTCTCGTAGGGAAAATGGATTTCCAACAATGGCAGGGCTACTGGGGTACCGCCCGTTACAGTACGGGGCCTAGATCACCGTACCGAGGATTACTCCCTTCATCCCCTGCAACACAAGGCCGGAACCATTCCTTACTGAACAGTCCCGAACAAGATAAACCCCGCGGTTGTAGCTAGCAACCGCCCACACAGCCGAAATAAAAGGGACATCTAGACAGGGGAAATATCTTGTCCTGCTTGGGCATGACCCACCTAACCTTGCTGCATCTCCCCTGTTTTAGCCATTCCCGGTTGATGAGGCTTGAGGCTGCGATTACCTTTAACGAATAAATCACTTAGAATGCTCATCGTCCGCCTGACGATGTGTTGAAAACATTCAATCCATACAAGTTCGTTCCGGGTTTGAACGAAACCGAAGGCATTATCTCGTTACACTCATTTTGGAATCACCCTCAGAGTCAATGACGATAACCCTTGCATTCTGAAACTCCATCTCGATCTCCATTTGATAAGTTACGACCTATCGTTTAATTTGGATCGATGTGGTTTTCAGAGAATCAAAATTTATTCTTCCGATCCCGGTCTCATCGGATCCAAACGCCATTTTAAGGGCCAAGTTGTCTATTTAACTTAACAGTTTAAATAATTTAAATTCTACAATTGAATTAGTATGGCATTTATCACAGATAAAACATATGCAAGCATCATAGGTATAACACAGCATATCACAGAGTAACATAGAATATCATCACATAAATATCCAAATCAGATATTCAATCACAACAGTCCATAAGCAGTCCACTTAGATTCTCATTTGTAATAAATTCAATTTATATTATTACATGAGAGTTAATCACTAAACCTTGTTTAATTGATCATAAATTTCTATTTCTTAATTACTTAACTAATACCTTATTATATCTCTCACTATTTAGCTTAATTACTTCTTAACCCATATATTTAACTTTGATTAACCATTTCATTAACAATCTTAATTATTAATCAAACTTTATTACCTATTTATCAACTGCTAATTACTCACTCATCCAATTATTTATTATAAATTAAATTACTTGATTTATTAACTGTTAACCATTCATGAATTAACTTAAGTTGTTAATTACAATTTACTTATCACTTACACATCCATTAGTCCTTAATTACTATTATACTTTAATTATACTTAACTACTTACCTAATAATCATCGACTAATTTACTTGGGTAGTCAACTACTAATTAATTATAACATAAGAACCACGAATCCAAACTCTAATTAAGATTCAAAATGTTAATCATTCTTAATTACTTCATGTAAATAATTAACCTTTTTAAAAGAAATTTTCTTTAAATTTTGAAAATCAAATTACTACTAACTGCAAACTCAAATGTTATCCAGTTTCAAATTTAGCTTAAAGTAATTATTTAACTTATACTTAACTAGGTTAATTACTTGATTTAAACAATAATAATTAAGGACTTAAACATCGTTAAGCCTCTATCGTGAAACTATTTGACAGTTCCTGAGATTTCAGTACTAAGCTTGATGAAATTCTTCCTTAGCCTACTTTTGAAAATTCATTACTGCATTTTGCAAAAACCCGAGTCCCCCCCTTTTCATAAACTCGAGTATTACTTGGAGTAAACCCTTTATACTACCCGAGACCTTCCCGCGAAAACTTCTCCTCCTTCTTCTTCCATTAATTTTTTTTTAAACAGTAAGATTTCTAACAGTTTAAACTTCAATTAAAAAATGAAGAAACGCAACAGGCCACCCATCTCGCTATCGATAAAACTCGAAGTAGATCCCAAATTTCCACGTGCGCGACCCGATTAGAACTCCCCCACTCGGCACTGACGCCAACACCGCTGCCGTGCACGTGCACCGCAGCACGACCCAACTCCGGCAGCCACCCTCCATCTTAATAAGGCGCATATCACATCCAGATCAAATCCCAACCCAAACTGCAACCAAAATTTTGAATTCAAAGAGTTAGGCCTACAGCCGAAAACTGTAACCAACCCCTTCCCAAAAATTTCCTCGTGCGGCCACCACCCATCACCGGAGGTGATGAAACTTCACCAGTAAGTCACTCACACCCCTACCTAACTCCACTTAAACTCGCGTTCCACTAGGTTTGCTCATGATGCCGAAATCAAATTTTTACAGAGCATACATTACATTTACACTAAAACCCTACACTTGATTCAATCCCAAAACCCCTACATTCCAAAAAAATTTCGACATTTTTCTTGAATCATATGGTTTACAATCTTGCTTCCTGTAAATTTACAGAAGTTAAAATTAACTAAATCTCCTTAAATTGACAAAAATCCATTTTTGATTCATTTTAAAACTGCTCTGTTGCTCTTTGCTTAAAAATCAAGATTTTTATGTTAAAAATCATAATTATGTTTATGTAAACTAAATATGTTATTGGATTTACAAATTTCAACATTTGAAATTTAAGCTTTGATTTCTCTTTTTACCTGTAGTTTGATAATACAGTATGAACTTGCCGTTAAACTTTAAAACATGTGTGCAGACTTTTGTTTAGGATAAACCAACTTGAATTAGCGCACTACCAAGATCAAACAATTATATGAATAGGTATTGGAAATTTTCTGGCTTTACTTTGTTCAAACTTGAATTTACTGAAGAACAAGCTATAAAAGTTTCCAGTGCAAACCAATATATACACAGAGTAGTTTGCTTAAACTATATCAAGCACAGATCATTCAAAAAGAAAATATTCAAGCTAAATTTTTGAAATCAGTTGTTTACTCACCAAAAACAATTTGAACAGAAGATAGGTTCAAGAGACTGCAGTTGAACTACCCTGAAACCTTCTTAAGTTTCCTGTCTTCTGTTTTTTTTTTTTTTACTTGTTTCTCTGTTTTTAAATTAATGTATATTGCAAAGCAAGACAATGCTTTCCTCAGGTTTTCTTTAAGTTTAGGTTTGTATATGTAAACTGATGATATATAGGTAGATTTATATAGAAGCTACTAATCAGTAGGTTGTATCTAGGCAGTTCATATTTGTTTGTCATTCTTTCTTGTAATTGGTTAAGAAAAATTCTGCAGAAGAAGATTATGACAAGAATTTCGGCTGCATGTACTAGTTAAGTAAGAAGTTAGGCTATTTAATGTTCATGCTTTTAATTATGACAACAAGAAATAAATGTTTTACTGATTGTTATATTGTTTGGTACAAAGATTGTGACGCCCCACCTCTATACCCACGCTAGCCAAGAACATTACGGTGAATGCTGTCGACTAGCACAGAGAATAAGGTTGTTGAGGAGCGACCATCCGTGTAATTGCTTTGCGCGAGCATCGATATGTCAGATAGTATACATGCATTTCTTTATCAAGAGGGAAATCCGACATACCGACACAAACTCAAAGCTAGTACACAGTGGCTATAATAATCTTCGGAAACAAATATAGAAATAAACATAACATAAATCAGTCACAGATAATTCATATCACAAAGGCAGAAATAGATATGAATATTACACATGAAAGTGTACATCAGAGTAGTGGTCAAAAAGATCCACAATAATACAAAGGAATAGATGCAAGTGCTAGACAAAAATATGTATACATCAAGGAGTCTGTATCTCAAATGTATACAACAAAAACTACCAAACTAGAGTAGTTAGCCAAAAGTCAGAAGATGGTTCCAGATAGGAAGCCATGAGGAAGCACCTGTAAAATCTCAGTCTGACCCGAGTATTATTTAAGAAGAAAATAATAAACGGATCAGTCTAGCTATAAATATCAGATGAAGTGATATATAATAAGTGATATGACATAAACATATAATAATCACAATGCCAAGCTGTGATAAATAAGTAATTGAAAATCAACAAGAGATTAATCAATATCACAATAATCTACTCAAGATAAAAAGGAATGTCATACTCCTAATTTCATTCACCAAGCCACAATAATTGACATATATATCAATGCCCATCGTAAAAGTTGGTGAAACATAAATTCCAGAAATCAACACACGAAATCCAGAAATCACAATAAAAAGGATGACCAATCCCAAAAACTGGACATCAACGCACCTAGAAAGACACGCCCCATGTACAGTCGAACATCAACGCACCTAGAAAGATACGCCTCATGCTCTAGCATCGACGCACCTAGAAAGATACGCCCCATGCACAAATAAACATCGATGCACCTAGAAAGATACACCCCATGTAATGTCGAACATCGACGTACCTAGAAAGATACGCCCCATGCTCTAGCATCGACACACCTAGAAAGATACGCCCCATGCACAAATAAACATCGATGCACCTAGAAAGATACACCCTATGTAATATCGAACATCGACGCACCTAGAAAGATACGCCCCATGCCTGGACTTATTGAGCTGATTGGTCCACGAAGTAAACAAACATCGACGCACCTAGAAAGGTACACCCCATGCATAATAAAACATTGACGCACCTAGAAAGGTACGACCCATGTATAAAATGAGACGAAACTCAATAAAATGAGGAACAGTCCTCCACATAGACAAAGAGGGATCGCACATAGCTAGTCTAAACCACAAAGATGATCGTCATGATCAAAGTGAAGTGTCAAGTACAATAAGCTAGTAAATATATGAGCTTAGCTTCATGTCCCATAACCACTAGTTTAACTTAAATATTTACAAACAAATTGTAGATCTCCACTAGAAAATTGTCACAAGAAGTTCAATCGAACTAGTCCAAGAATTAACCAACAAAGTGAACGCAAGCGTTTCATACCACTTGTTTTACTAAGTCGTTTAATTAGATTTCTCATACGAGTGAGGTAAAGGTTTGTATATACTAATAGATTGGAAAAAGGTTTAAGAAAAGATCTTTGTTATTGAAAAGAGTTGAAATCGTTTGATGAAAGAGTTTTGATATTTACTACTAGTATAGAAAACCTTTATATTTTTAAAGTGACAAATCACAAAGAAGATTGTAAGAACAATCAATCAGTAAAATTCACATTCGAAGACGTGAATAAAATCCAAAGAAACTGATAAAGAATCCATCGAAATGGATATTCAAAAATCCCTAAAAAGGAGTCATCAAAGTCATAATAAATGATAACAACAAATAGGATCATCACGAATCGATTTAAATTGGAATTCTCAAGCGAATAGGCAAATAGGCAAAACACAGCAGTTTCAGACGTCTGAAACAAGAGGTTCAGACGTCTGAATCTGGAAATATAAAGATTTCTAGAACACAATTCAGACGTCTGAACCAAGTGTTTCAAACGTCTGAAATAGGCACTTTTTAGCCTATTTCCTTTCTGGTTCCAAATGAACCAATTCAGACGTCTGAAACCATATATTCAGACGTCTGAATCTGGAAATATAAAACTTCCCAGACAATATTCAGACGTCTGAATATCACGTTTCAGACGTCTGAATCTGGGGTTCAGGGCATTCCCTGAACCTAGGCCAAAAATGGCCAAACTAATATCGGAAACGATCGAACGAGCAAATGGCGATGACTAAGGAATTACGTCGAACGACAACCCAGCCTAAACGACTCTTCGATACGCCTCAAATATCAATGTCCAAATATCCATAATAGGATTTTCATAAAATTAGACCAAAACACCAAAAATTGGAATATACACGAAATCAATCCAAACCAAAATCAATTGCACATGAATAAGTGTTAGGAATTCATACCTAACAATCGAAGATAATTATAGACAAAGATGTGAGATAAAAATCTCACCTTTGAACCCAAATCAATGAAGGAGAAGCTTTTAAAACAAGCTAAGATCAATTCCTCTTCAATAACAACTCAAGAAGCTTCAATCTAAGCTTAAAAGAGAAACATTTCCTAAATTAGGTTTAGGAATTTTCTGAAATCGAAGAGAGAAAGAGTTGGAGAAGAAGAAGGAGATGCTTACCAATGGGTTCACTTGAGTTTGGAGCAAGAAGATGGATTTGCTAATGGAAACTTGGGCTTAGGAATTTTATTTCCCATTCTCTTCCCCCATTTTTGATGAAGCTTGAATGTATTAGGAAATTATGAAGTAATGAAGAGGAGAAGGGGTTGGGACTGAATACATAAGTGGCTCAGCCCAAACCAAAGCCCTAAGTACAAAGTAGCAAAAATCAACTTTCTCCAAACATATCGAAGCTTATACTCAAAAAGGTCGCAAATGGCATTTTAAACTCAATGGGAGTGGTCCCGAGTCCTAATTCGACCGTATGCAAAAAGTAGCTTTTCGGACTAAATTCTGAATATCGATAAAATATTTAAATAAAATATTTAAATATAAAAGTCGATAAATATGCGGGTTGTTACAAAGATATTTATCATATTTCGGCTAGCCTATCTTGCAAGACACACATATTTTGTTTTATGTTGAAGTGAACCTTTTGTTTCCTGATGCATATACACAACACATAACTTTGTATTTAATTCATAGCATTATGAATGTACAAAGATATTTATAACATTCTCTTTCTTTCAGGTTTATACAACCTGATTAAAGTTTTTGTGGTGTATAAATTCAGATTGCAGGTTATTCTTTGCATTACTCACCTTCATATGTTTTGGGTAAACTTATCATTGTTTGTATAGTTTCTACTTATATCTTATAATTATGTTCTTAGTTACAGTTTATATTTTATAATTATGGTTTATATTTATGCTCATAATTATGATTTATACTTGTTTTGGATGTTTATGTCTATAATTATATTGTTTAAAACTTATATGTTAGATTCCCAAGTTTGTGTTAATATTACTACGTTTGTTTATTTTTCTAAACTTATCATTTAAAAACTAAAATGTGTTCATATAAATTATCAAATAATAAAATATTGAATCTTCGATTTGATTTTATTGAATAAAACAGATTTGTTTTAATGGTTTTGAAGCATTCCATTTTAGTTTTTTTTTCAAATCAAACTTTCTTTTATAAATACATATATAACTATTAAATATCCAAGATCTCATCAATTTAAACATTGACAAGCTTATATTTAATTTAAGTTTAGATTAAATATTCATTAAATATGCTGTCAAAAATTCCGGGTCGTTACATTCCTTCCTCCTTAAAAGAATTTCGTCCCCGAAATTTAAAACAACGGTAATTTAAAAGCTGTTATACCAACCATTCAACATAGATACCCTTCATACATTAGCAAACAACCAAACAGTCTATCCTAACTAACAACACTAGTTATCCGAACACAAATTCGGATAAGTTTTCCTAAAATTATCTAGAGTTCGTTTCTCGATGATTAACAATCCGAACTGAATCCTTGACCATAGATAAATTTGATTCAACTTCCAAATACCTGAATTACTAGTTTAACTACTGATGATGAATCATGAACAAATTTCCTGAGATATATGGAATATACAATAAATTCCAGACATCCATTCTAGCAATTCAATTTTAAAAGTTACAGTATTAACTCTTTCCAAATTGAATTGACTCTTTTACAGAATTTCAATATCTATTCAATCAAGCCCGTACGATGTACATATACCATTCGTACGCAATACCAAATCCGATCACTCACTCGATCACACAATTTCACTTCCGAACTAGTATCGTCCACCCGACTTTCTAGTACGGACTCAGAGCTGGTTTCTTGATCAGCAACTGCCATTCTCCTTGCATAGTCACAACTATGATAGAGAATTCCTCAGAATCAATCAAAATCCCAATCCATGGTTCGTCGTCGAAAATCGAGAGAAAAATCCTAACTCGTATCGATATAACTATCTCAAAATTCTGTGCTCGAATCTGAATCAAATTGTTATGCGAATAAAATAATATACGTACATCCTAGTATTTATATCCATTGATTATCAACCATATCAATTTTCTTGTATGCACATTATTTTGATTCTATCCACTTGGAATAATTTTCTCAATATCAAATTTACTTAAGAATTTCACCATTCATTTCTTAAGTTTAATGTAATCATTTTATATAGTCTTATATTATTCCTCTACATTTTAACCTTTATATCTTCTTATTTCCAATTTCCTGTGAATTTCAATTTATTTCCAACTCTGAATATTTAATTTTATTGACTATTTTCCATTTATAACTGATTTCTCTCATTATTTTAAATTAATTTTATCTACTAATTTATTTTCAATTTCCAATTTTAAATTGTTTTGTTGCTCAATCATGTTTTTTTTATAGTTTCCAAATTCTGAAAAGTTTTGACAGAGTCTCCATTTGTTCAGCATTACATATTTTCATAAGCACATATGTAAGGTTTCCAACACTTATTACAATTATTTCCAATCAATTTTCAAACCATTCCTTTTAGTTAAAGTGATTTACACTTACTTGCTTAGACATATAATCCATTGGAACAAAACAAACTCATATTCAAAATCATCCTATTTTGCTTCCAATAATTCATAGAATTTATCTAATTCTCATTTACTTCAAACAACCCATTTCCATATATAATTCCACAATATTATTGTGAATAGATAATCACTTAAGCTTTATAACCATTTTAAATTGATTCCATCTGAATTTACACTTGACTCCATCCCAATTAAATTATCCACAATCTTTTTATTGCATTTTCTTTCATTTCAACAGGTTTGATTTCAAACCGTTTTATTAAACTTGACAACCAATATTTTAAATAATCATCTCACAATTTACCCATGTCATTTATTTTCTTCAAACTGTTCCACCCAACAACTTAGGTTTATTCTATTTCACCAATTTCCATGTAAATCTTTGATTTGATTTTCTTTTAAATCAAATCCCAATTATTTACTGATTAGTTTATTCTTTTATCCATCCTTAAATTTATATTAACATTAACAATTCATTATTGAATTTATTCATAATAAGGTTATTCCATTTATGCTTGACTTAGATTTGTTTACAACTCACACCATTATTTAAATTCAATTCAATACTTACTTTGGTTTACATTTACTTATTTACTTAAGAATTTTATTTCATTCAATATTATTTATAACTCGACTGAATTCATTTAAATTCAGTTTTATTCTAACTCAACTTCGGTTAAATTTAGCTACTTACAAATCTTTAAATTTATTTCTCAATATATGAGTTCAAAACTTATTTGTCTACTTAACAGCTTATATTACTCATTTGACCATTTCACCTTATAACCACAATTTTAGATTATATATATATAGCATTTACTGTCTTAAGGTATAAAGTTTCACCTTACAATCACAATCATTTTTTTTCCTTCAAATTTTATATCCAATTAAGTTCATTTTGAACTTCAATTCCATTCAACTTATCTCAGGTTAAACTTAAATATATTTCTTATTTTCATTTACTTAAGTTAAATTTTAATACGGGGATCAAAATTCCCGATTTCTTCTTATTAATATCAACTTTACTTTATAAGTTCAATAGTCGATTTATTCAAACCATCCACATTATTTAAATAGAATTTTCTTAGAATTCAATTTCCCGGTTTTCATTTCCAAAAACATTTTAAAATTGTAACTACATATACCCATCTGGTATACCAAATCAAATTTTCAAATTCTAAACACTTGTTTCACCAAAACAATTTTCTCTTTTTGAGAATTTCTAAAACAACTTGCATACCCAACAAGCCTAAACAATTTATCATACCAACTATCCTGGTAGCAATTCATCACTTTCGAAACTCGAAAATGAATACTGATGATGTGGCCATCACCATCAGGATTATTTTCCAGCGACTTGAAGTGAGTTCAGCGCTTTCTTACTTTCACAAATTTTCCCAAAATATTTTCCATTCAACAATATTTTCCAAAACAATACTCCATTATTGCCTTCAAATCTTTGGAAAAACATTTCAAACAATCCCAAGATTTTAAATTTCCAAATCCTTTGTTTAAATTCATTTAAACACTTTCAAATTTCCGGGACTTAAATTCTTGTTCAATCAAATTTTAGTTATATTCCTTTTGTATAAAAGATCATACTTAGACAATTTTATTTATTTATAGACCCCTCAAATTTAAATTTTTATTTGGTTGTTGTATTAACAATCACACATCCAAATATATATAATAATTTCAGAAAATATTTCCTTTATATCAAAATATAATTTTGGGTAAAATTATTTCATTTACCCTACTTTAAAAATCAATATTGTGTCGAATTGCTCTATTTAAGTGTTTAGAAACCCCTTCGATACAGTTTTCGAGACTGTGCCGACGAAGGTTCATATACCACTCAATAAATCAATCAACGCAATATAAAACAACTTTATATTCACTAACAAATATGCGCTCATATCTATTAATACACTCAAACTCATTTTAGAGTTCTACTGACTCTATTTTATGAGTAATTCCTACCAGAGCCAAGGTTATCACCAACCTATGCTCTGATACCAACTGTGACGACCCGCCCTTCTACTACCAGAAAGACGTATCATCATAAAGAAAGAAAGGGATGAGAAAATAGAAAAGATAGAGAAGAAAGAACAAGAACATCAGAATCTCACAGCGGAATGGAACAAAATATAATATATCACATAATTATTACATAATTTTACATATATCAGAACTATACAGATCATACATCATATACTAGACAGTTATAAACACCTGTCTAGTTAACACAAGTCAATACAATACAACTCAAACAATATGACTCAGAGATACCAACACAGCGGAACGCCATATATATATATATATCTACAACGTAGAAGCCTCCTGCTCCATTGCTCCTTCAGAATTCGTCAAAGCTAACCTGAATCCCTTGGCTACCCGTAAAAAATTTGGGTACCCGAGAGTTGATGAAAACAAAAATAAACTCCGGGTCAGACATGGGTCTGGTATGAGTAAACGGTTTAAAGTTGTTTAACTTTGAAAACATTTGAAAATAAAGGTATCACGTAAGACTCCCCACAAATAAATACGGGTAAGTTTTTACCTTATGCTAACCAAAACATTTCATAGGAAATCCAGTGATATTATAATAGTGTCTAGGGTTTTCAAGTAAATAAAAAATAGCCGAAATTGTTACATTCATTAAATTCCAGCTACTAGCCACAAAAGTGGGTAATACAAATCAAAACCGTAGGTTCTCTTAGGGAAAATGGATTTCCAACAATGGCAGGGCTACTGGGGTACCGCCCGTCACAGTACGGGGCCTAGATCACCGTACCGAGGATTACTCCCTTCATCCCCAGCAACACAAGGCCGGAACCATTCCTTACTGAACAGTCCCGAACAAGATAAACCCCGCGGTTGTAGCTAGCAACCGCCCACACAGCCGAAATAAAAGGGACATCTAGACAGGGGAAATATCTTGTCCTGCTTGGGCATGACCCACCTAACCTTGCTGCATCTCCCCTGTTTTAACCATTCCCGGTTGATGAGGCTTGACGCTGCGATTACCTTTAAAGAACATATCACTTAGAATGCTCATCATCCGCCTGACGATGTGTTGAAAACATTCAATCCATACAAGTTCGCTCCGGGTTCGAACGAAACCGAAGGCATTATCTCGTTACACTCATTTTGTAATCGCCCTCAGAGTCAACGACGATAACCCTTGCATTCTGAAACTCCATCTCGATCTCCATTTGATAAGTTACGACCTATCGTTTAATTTGGATCGATGTGGTTTTCGGAGAATCAAAATTGATTCTTCCGATCCCGGTCTCATCAGATCCAAACGCCATTTTAAGGGTCAAGTTGTCTATTTAACTTAACAGTTTAAATAATTTAAATTCTACAATTGAATTAGTATGGCATTTATCACAGATAAAACATATGCAAGCATCATAGGTATAACACAGCATATCACAGAGTAACATAGAATATCATCACATAAATATCCAAATCAGATATTCAATCACAACAGTCCATAAGCAGTCCACTTAGATTTTCATTTGTAATAAATTCAATTTATATTATTACATGAGAGTTAATCACTAAACCTTGTTTATTGATCATAAATTTCTATTTCTTAATTACTTAACCAATACCTTATTATATCTCTCACTATTTAGCTTAATTACTTCTTAACCCATATATTTAACTTTGATTAACCATTTCATTAACAATCTTAATTATTAATCAAACTTTATTACCTATTTATCAACTGCTAATTACTCACTCATCCAATTATTTATTATAAATTAAATTACTTGATTTATTAATTGTTAACCATTCATGAATTAACTTAAGTTGTTAATTACAATTTACTTATCACTTACACATCCATTAGTCCTTAATTACTATTATACTTTAATTATACTTAACTACTTACCTAATAATCATCGACTAATTTACTTGGGTAGTCAACTACTAATTAATTATAACATAAGAACTACGAATCCAAACTCTAATTAAGATTTAATATGTTAATCATTCTTAATTACTTCATGTAAATAATTAACCTTTTTAAAAGAAATTTTCTTTAAATTTTGAAAATCAAATTACTACTAACTGCAAACTCAAATGTTAACCAGTTTCAAATTTAGCTTAAAGTAATTATTTAACTTATACTTAACTAGGTTAATTACTTGATTTAAACAATAATAATTAAGGACTTAAACATCGTTAAGCTTCTATCCTGAAACTATTTGACAGTTCCTGAGATTTTAGTACTAAGCTTGATGAAATTCTTCCTTAGCCTACTTTTGAAAATTCGTTACTGCACTATGCAAAAACCTGAGTCCCTCCCTTTTCTTAAACTCGAGTATTACTTCGAGTAAACCCTTTATACTACCCGAGACCTTCCCACGAAAACTTCTCCTCCTTCTTCTTCCATTAATTTTTTTTATAAACAATATGATTTCTAACAGTTTAAACTTCAACTAAACAATGAAGAAACGCAACGGGCCACCAATCTCGTTCTCGATAAAACTCGAAGCAGATCCCAAATTTCCACGTGCGCGACCCGATTAGAACTCCCCCTCTCGGCACTGACGCCAACACCGCTGGCGTGCACATGCACGGCAGCACGACCCAACTCCGGCAGCCACCCTCCATCTCAATAAGGCGCATATCACATCCAGATCAAATTCCAACCCAAAATGAAACCAAAATTTCGAATTCAAAGATTTAGGCCTACAGCCGAAAACTGTAACCAACCCCTTCCCAAAAATTTCCTCGTGCGGCCACCACCCATCACCGGAGGTGATGAAACTTCACCAGTACGTCGCTCACACCCCTACCTAACTCCACTTAAACTCGCGTTCCACTCGGTTTACTCATGATGCCAAAATCAAATTTTTACAGAGCATACAAAACATTTACACTAAAACCCTACTCTTGATTCAATCCCAAAACCCCTACATTCGAAAAAAATTTCGACATTTTTCTTGAATCATATGGTTTACAATCTTGCTTCCTGTAAATGTACAGAAGTTAAAATTAACTGAATCTCCTTAAATTGACAAAAATCCATTTTTGATTCATTTTAAAACTGCTCTGTTGCTCTTTGCTTAAAAATCAAGATTTTTATGTTAAAAATCATAATTATATTTATGTAAATGTTATTGGATTTACAAATTTCAACATTTGAAATTTTGGCTTTGATTTCTCTTTCTACCTGTAGTTTGATAATACAGTATGAACTTGCTGTTAAACTTTAAAACATGTGTTCAGACTTTTGTTTAGGATAAACCAACTTGAATTAGCTCACTACCAAGATCAAACAATTATATGAATAGGTATTGGAAATTTTCTGGCTTTACTTTGTTCAAACTTGAATTTACTGAAGAACAAGCTATAAAAGTTTCCAGTGCAAACCAATATATACACAGAGTAGTTTGCTTAAACTATATCAAGCACAGATCATTCAAAAAGAAAATATTCAAGATAAATTTTTGAAATCAGTTGTTTACTCACCAAAAACAATTTGAACAGAAGATAGGTTCAAGAGACTGCAGTTGAACTACCCTGAAACCTTCTTAAGTTTCCTGTCTTCTGTTTTTTTTTTTTTTTTACTTGTTTCTCTGTTTTTAAATTAATGTATATTGCAAAGCAAGACAATGCTTTCCTCAGGTTTTCTTTAAGTTTAGGTTTGTATATATAAACTGATGATATATAGGTAGATTTATATAGAAGCTACTAATCAGTAGGTTGTATCTAGGCAGTTCATATTTGTTTGTCATTCTTTCTTGTAATTGGTTAAGAAAAATTCTGCAGAAGAAGATTATGACAAGAATTTCGGCTGCATGTACTAGTTAAGCAAGAAGTTAGGCTATTTAATGTTCATGCTTTTAATTATGACAACAAGAAATAAATGTTTTACTGATTGTTATATTGTTTGGTACAAAGATTGTGACGCCCCACCTCTATACCCACGCTAGCCAAGAACATTACGGTGAATGCTGTCGACTAGCACGGAGAATAAGGCTGTTGAGGAGCGACCATCCGTGTAATTGCTTTGCGCGAGCATCGATATGTCAGATAGTATACATGCATTTCTTTATCAAGAGGGAAATCCGACATACCGACACAAACTCAAAGCTACTACACAGTGGCTATAATAATCTTCGGAAACAAATATAGAAATAAACATAACATAAATCAGTCACAGATAATTCATATCGCAAAGGCAGAAATAGATATGAATATTACACATGAAAGTGTACATCAGAGTAGTGGTCAAAAAGATCCACAATAATACAAAGGAATAGATGCAAGTGCTAGACAAAAATATGTATACATCAAGGAGTCTGTATCTCAAATGTATACAACAAAAACTACCAAACTAGAGTAGTTAGCCAAAAGTCAGAAGATGGTTCCAGATAGGAAGCCATGAGGAAGCACCTGTAAAATCTCAGTCTGACCCGAGTATTATTTAAGAAGAAAATAATAAACGGATCAGTCTAGCTATAAATATCAGATGAAGTGATATATAATAAGTGATATGACATAAACATATAATAATCACAATGCCAAGCTGTGATAAATAAGTAATTGAAAATCAACAAGAGATTAATAAATATCACAATAATCTACTCAAGATAAAAAGGAATGTCATACTCCTAATTTCATTCACCAAGCCACAATAATTGACATATATATCAATGCCCATCGTAAAAGTTGGTGAAACATAAATTCCAGAAATCAACACACGAAATCCAGAGATCACAATAAAAAGGATGACCAATCCCAAAAACTGGACATCGACGCACCTAGAAAGACACGCCCCATGTACAGTCGAACATCGACGCACCTAGAAAGATACGCCTCATGATCTAGCATCGACGCACCTAGAAAGATACGCCCCATGCACAAATAAACATCGATGCACCTAGAAAGATACACCCCATGTAATGTCGAACATCGACGCACCTAGAAAGTTACGCCCCATGCTCTAGCATCGACACACCTAGAAAGATACGCCCCATGCACAAATAAACATCGATGCACCTAGAAAGATACACCCCATGTAATGTCGAACATCGAAGCACCTAGAAAGATACGCCCCATGCCCGGACTTATTGAGCCGATTGGTCCACGAAGTAAACAAACATCGACGCACCTAGAAAGGTACACCCCATGCATAATAAAACATTGACGCACCTAGAAAGGTACGACCCATGTATAAAATGAGACGAAACTCAATAAAATGAGGAACAGTCCTCCACATAGACAAAGAGGCATCGCACATTGCTAGTCTAAACCACAAAGATGATCGTCATGATCAAAGTGAAGTGTCAAGTACAATAAGCTAGTAAATATATGAGCTTAGCTTCATGTCCCATAACCACTAGTTTAACTTAAATATTTACAAACAAATTGTAGATCTCCACTAGAAAATTGTCACAAGAAGTTCAATCGAACTAGTCCAAGAATTAACCAACAAAGTGAACGCAAGCGTTTCATACCACTTGTTTTACTAAGTCGTTTAATTAGATTTCTCATACGAGTGAGGTAAAGGTTTGTATATACTAATAGATTGGAAAACGGTTTAAGAAAAGATCTTTGTTATTGAAAAGAGTTGAAATCGTTTGATGAAAGAGTTTTGATATTTACTACTAGTATAGAAAACCTTTATATTTTTAAAGTGACAAATCACAAAGAAGATTGTAAGAACAATCAATCAGTAAAATTCACATTCGAAGACGTGAATAAAATCCAAAGAAACTGATAAAGAATCCATCGAAATGGATATTCAAAAATCCCTAAAAAGGAGTCATCAAAGTCATAATAAATGATAACAACAAATAGGATCATCACGAATCGATTTAAATTGGAATTCTCAAGCGAATAGGCAAATAGGCAAAACACAGCAGTTTCAGACGTCTGAAACAAGAGGTTCAGACGTCTGAATCTGGAAATATAAAGATTTCTAGAACACAATTCAGACGTCTGAACCAAGTGTTTCAAACGTCTGAAATAGGCACTTTTTAGCCTATTTCCTTTCTGGTTCCAAATGAACCAATTCAGACGTCTGAAACCATATATTCAGACGTCTGAATCTGGAAATATAAAACTTCCCAGATAATATTCAGACGTCTGAATATCACGTTTCAGACGTCTGAATCTGGGGTTCAGGGCATTCCCTGAACCTAGGCCAAAAATGGCCAAACTAATATCGGAAACGATCGAACGAGCAAATGGCGATGACTAAGGAATTACGTCGAACGACAACCCAGCCTAAACGACTCTTCGATACGCCTCAAATATCAATGTCCAAATATGCATAATAGGATTTTCATAAAATTAGACCAAAACACCAAAAATTGGAATATACACGAAATCAATCCAAACCAAAATCAATTGCACATGAATAAGTGTTAGGAATTCATACCTAACAATCGAAGATAATTATAGACAAAGATGTGAGATAAAAATCTCACCTTTGAACCCAAATCAATGAAGGAGAAGCTTTTAAAACAAGCTAAGATCAATTCCTCTTCAATAACAACTCAAGAAGCTTCAATCTAAGCTTTAAAGAGAAACATTTCCTAAATTAGGTTTAGGAATTTTCTGAAATCAAAGAGAGAAAGAGTTGGAGAAGAAGAAGGAGATGCTTACCAATGGGTTCACTTGAGTTTGGAGCAAGAAGATGGATTTGCTAATGGAAACTTGGGCTTAGGAATTTTATTTCCCATTCTCTTCCCCCATTTTTGATGAAGCTTGAATGTATTAGGAAATTATGAACTAATGAAGAGGAGAAGGGGTTGGGACTGAATACATAAGTGGCTCAGCCCAAACCAAAGCCCTAAGTACAAAGTAGCAAAAATCAACTTTCTCCAAACATATCGAAGCTTATACTCAAAAAGGTCGCAAATGGCATTTTAAACTCAATGGGAGTGGTCCCGAGTCCTAATTCGACCGTATGCAAAAAGTAGCTTTTCGGACTAAATTCTGAATATCGATAAAATATTTAAATAAAATATTTAAATATAAAAGTCGATAAATATGCGGGTTGTTACAAAGATATTTATCATATTTCGGCTAGCCTATCTTGCAAGACACACATATTTTGTTTTATGTTGAAGTGAACCTTTTGTTTCCTGATGCATATACACAGCACATAACTTTGTATTTAATTCATAGCATTATGAATGTACAAAGATATTTATAACATTCTCTTTCTTTCAGGTTTATACAACCTGATTAAAGTTTTTGTGGTGTATAAATTCAGATTGCAGGTTATTCTTTGCATTACTCACCTTCATATGTTTTGGGTAAACTTATCATTGTTTGTATAGTTTCTACTTATATCTTATAATTATGTTCTTAGTTACAGTTTATATTTTATAATTATGGTTTATATTTATGCTCATAATTATGATTTATACTTGTTTTGGATGTTTATGTCTATAATTATATTGTTTAAAACTTATATGTTAGATTCCCAAGTTTGTGTTAATATTACTACGTTTGTTTATTTTTTTAAACTTATCATTTAAAAACTAAAATTGTGTTCATATAAATTATCAAATAATAAAATATTGAATCTTCGATTTGATTTTATTGAATAAAACAGATTTGTTTTAATGGTTTTGAAGCATTCCATTTTAGTTTTTTTTTCAAATCAAACTTTCTTTTATAAATACATATATAACTATTAAATATCCAAGATCTCATCAATTTAAACATTGACAAGCTTATATTTAATTTAAGTTTAGATTAAATATTCATTAAATATGCTGTCAAAAATTCCGGGTCGTTACATTCCTTCCTCCTTAAAAGAATTTCGTCCCCGAAATTTAAAACAACGGTAATTTAAAAGCTGTTATACCAACCATTCAACATAGATACCCTTCATACATTAGCAAACAACCAAACAGTCTATCCAAACTAACAACACTAGTTATCCGAACACATATTCGGATAAGTTTTCCTAAAATTATCTAGAGTTCGTTTCTCGATGATTAACAATCCGAACTGAATCCTTGACCATAGATAAATTTGATTCAACTTCCAAATACCTGAATTACTAGTTTAACTACTGATGATGAATCATGAATAAATTTCCTGAGATATATGGAATATACAATAAATTCCAGACATCCATTCTAGCAATTCAATTTTAAAAGTTACAGTATTAACTCTTTCCAAATTGAATTGACTCTTTTACAGAATTTCAATATCTATTCAATCAAGCCCGTACGATGTACATATACCATTCGTACGCAATACCAAATCCGATCACTCACTCGATCACACAATTTCACTTCCGAACTAGTATCGTCCACCCGACTTTCTAGTACGGACTCAGAACTGGTTTCTTGATCAGCAACTTCCATTCTCCTTGCATAGTCACAACTATGATAGAGAATTCCCCAGAATCAATCAAAATCCCAATCCATGGTTCGTCGTCGAAAATCGAGAGAAAAATCCTAACTCGGATCGATATAACTATCTCGAAATTCTGTGCTCGAATCTGAATCAAATTGTTGTGCGAATAAAATAATATACGTACATCCTACGTATTTATATCCATTGATTATCAACCATATCAATTTTCTTGTATGCACATTATTTTGATTCTATCCACTTGGAATAATTTTCTCAATATCAAATTTACTTAAGAATTTCACCATTCATTTCTTAAGTTTAATGTAATCATTTTATATAGTCTTATATTATTCCTCTACATTTTAACCTTTATATCTTCTTATTTCCAATTTCCTGTGAATTTCAATTTATTTCCAACTCTGAATATTTAATTTTATTGACTATTTTCCATTTATAACTTATTTCTCTCATTATTTTAAATTAATTTTATCTACTAATTTATTTTCAATTTCCAATTTTATATTGTTTTGTTGCTCAATCATGTTTTTTTTATAGTTTCCAAATTCTGAAAAGTTTTGACAGAGTCTCCATTTGTCCAGCATTACATATTTTCATAAGCACATATGTAAGGTTTCCAACACTTATTAAAATTATTTCCAATCAATTTTCAAACCATTCCTTTTAGTTAAAGTGATTTACACTTACTTGCTTAGACATATAATCCATTGGAACAAAACAAACTCATATTCAAAATCATCCTATTTTGCTTCCAATAATTCATAGAATTTATCTAATTCTCATTTACTTCAAACAACCCATTTCCATATACAATTCAACAATATTATTGTGAACAGATAATCACTTAAGCTTTATAACCATTTTAAATTGATTCCGTCTGAATATACACTTGACTCCATCCCAATTAAATTATCCACAATCTTTTTATTGCATTTTCTTTCATTTCAACAGGTTTGATTTCAAACCGTTTTATTAAACTTGACAACCAATATTTTAAATAATCATCTCACAATTTACCCATGTCATTTATTTTCTTCAAACTGTTCCACCCAACAACTTAGGTTTATTCTATTTCACCAATTTCCATGTAAATCTTTGATTTGATTTTCTTTTAAATCAAATCCCAATTATTTACTGATTATTTTATTCTTTTATCCATCCTTAAATTTATATTAACATTAACAATTCATTATTGAATTTATTCATAATAAGGTTATTCGATTTATGCTTGACTTAGATTTGTTTACAACTCACACCATTATTTAAATTCAATTCAATACATACTTTGGTTTACATTTACTTATTTACTTAAGAATTTTATTTCATTCAATATTATTTATAACTCGACTGAATTCATTTAAAATCAGTTTTATTCTAACTCAACTTCGGTTAAATTTTGCTACTTACAAATCTTTAAATTTATTTCTCAATATATGAGTTCAAAACTTATTTGTCTACTTAACAGCTTATATTACTCATTTGAGCCATTTCACCTTATAACCACAATTTTAGATTATATATATATATAGCATTTAATGTCTTAAGGTATAAAATTTCACCTTACAATCACAATCATTTTTTTTCCATCAAATTTTATATCCAGTTAAGTTCATTTTGAACTTCAATTCCATTCAACTTATCTCAGGTTAAACTTAAATATATTTCTTATTTTCATTTACTTAAGTTAAATTTTAATACGGGGATCAAAATTCCCGATTTCTTCTTATTAATATCAACTTTACTTTATAAGTTCAATAGTCGATTTATTCAAACCTTCCACATTATTTAAATAGAATTTTCTTAGAATTCAATTTCCCGGTTTTCATTTCCAAAAACATTTTAAAATGGTAACTACATATACCCATCTGGTATACCAAATCAAATTTTCAAATTCTGAACACTTGTTTCACCAAAACAATTTTCTCTTTTTGAGAATTTCTAAAACAACTTGCATACCCAACAAGCCTAAACAATTTATCATACCAACTATCCTGGTAGCAATTCATCACTTTAGAAACTCGAAAATGAATACTGATGATGTGGCCATCACCATCAGGATTATTTTCCAGCGACTTGAAGTGAGTTCAGTGCTTTCTTACTTTCACAAATTTTCCCAAAATAATTTCCATTCAACAATATTTTCCAAAACAATACTCCATTATTGCCTTCAAATCTTTGGAAAAACATTTCAAACATTCCCAAGATTTTAAATTTCCAAATCCTTTGTTTAAATTCATTTAAATACTTTCAAATTTCCGAGACTTAAATTCTTGTTTAATCAAATTTTAGCTATATTCCTTTTGTATTAAAGATCATACTTAGACAATTTTATTTGTTTATAGACCCCTCAAATTTAAATTTTTATTTGGTTGTTGTATTAACAATCACACATCCAAATATATATAATAATTTCAGAAAATATTTCCTTTATATCAAAATATAATTTTGGGTAAAGTTATTTCATTTACCCTACTTTAAAAATCAATATTGTGTCGAATTGCTCTATTTAAGTGTTTAGAAACCCCTTCGATACAGTTTTCGAGACTGTGCCGACGAAGGTTCATATACCACTCAATAAATCAATCAACGCAATATAAAACAACTTTATATTCACTAACAAATATGCGCTCGTATCTATTAATACACTCAAACTCATTTTAGAGTTCTACTGACTCTATTTTATGAGTAATTCCTACCAGAGCCAAGGTTATCACCAACCTATGCTCTGATACCAAATGTGATGACCCGCCCTTCTACTACCAGAAAGAAGTATCATCATAAAGAAAGAAAGGGATGAGAAAATATAAAAGATAGAGAAGAAAGAACAACAACATCAGAATCTCACAGCGGAATGGAACAAAATATAATATATCACATAATTATTACATAATTTTACATATATCAGAACTATACAGATCATACATCATATACTAGACAGTTATAAACACCTGTCTAGTTAACACAAGTCAATACAATACAACTCAAACAATATGACTCAGAGATACCAACACAGCGGAACGCCATATATATATATCTACAACGTAGAAGCCTCCTGCTCCATTGCTCCTCCAGAATTCGTCAAAGCTAACCTGAATCCCTTGGCTACCCGTAAAAAATTTGGGTACCCGAGAGTTTATGAAAACAAAAATAAACTCCGGGTCAGACATGGGTCTGGTATGAGTAAACGGTCTAAAGTTGTTTAACTTTGAAAACATTTGAAAATAAAGGTATCACGTAAGACTCCCCACAAATAAATACGGGTAAGTTTTTACCTTATGCTAACCAAAACATTTCATAGGAAATCCAGTGATATTATAATAGTGTCTAGGGTTTTCAAGTAAATAAAAAATAGCCGAAATTGTTACATTCATTAAATTCCAGCTACTAGCCACAAAAGTGGGTAATACAAATCAAAACTGTAGGTTCTCGTAGGGAAAATGGATTTCCAACAAGGCAGGGCTACTGGGTTACCGCCCGTCACAGTACGGGGCCTAGATCACCGTACCGAGGATTACTCCCTTCATCCCCAGCAACACAAGGCCGGAACCATTCCTTACTGAACAGTCCCGAACAAGATAAACCCCGCGGTTGTAGCTAGCAACCGCCCACACAGCCGAAATAAAAGGGACATCTAGACAGGGGAAATATCTTGTCCTGCTTGGGCATGACCCACCTAACCTTGCTGCATCTCCCCTGTTTTAACCATTCCCGGTTGATGAGGCTTGACGCTGCGATTACCTTTAAAGAACATATCACTTAGAATGCTCATCGTCCGCCTGACGATGTGTTGAAAACATTCAATCCATACAAGTTCGCTCCGGGTTCGAACGAAACCGAAGGCATTATCTCGTTACACTCATTTTGTAATCACCCTTAGAGTCAACGACGATAACCCTTGCATTCTGAAACTCCATCTCGATCTCCATTTGATAAGTTACGACCTATCGTTTAATTTGGATCGATGTGGTTTTCGGAGAATCAAATTGATTCTTCCGATCCCGGTCTCATCGGATCCAAACGCCATTTTAAGGGTCAAGTTGTCTATTTAACTTAACAGTTTAAATAATTTAAATTCTACAATTGAATTAGTATGGCATTTATCACAGATAAAACATATACAAGCATCATAGGTATAACACAGCATATCACAGAGTAACATAGAATATCATCACATAAATATCCAAATCAGATATTCAATCACAACAGTCCATAAGCAGTCCACTTAGATTTTCATTTGTAATAAATTCAATTTATATTATTACATGAGAGTTAATCACTAAACCTTGTTTATTGATCATAAATTTCTATTTCTTAATTACTTAACCATTACCTTATTATATCTCTCACTATTTAGCTTAATTACTTCTTAACCCATATATTTAACTTTGATTAACCATTTCATTAACAATCTTAATTATTAATCAAACTTTATTACCTATTTATTAACTGCTAATTACTCACTCATCCAATTATTTATTATAAATTAAATTACTTGATTTATTAACTGTTAACCTTTCATGAATTAACTTAAGTTGTTAATTACAATTTACTTATCACTTACACATCCATTGGTCCTTAATTACTATTATACTTTAATTATACTTAACTACTTACCTAATAATCTTCGACTAATTTACTTGGGTAGTCAACTACTAATTAATTATAACATAAGAACTACGAATCCAAACTCTAATTAAGATTTAATATGTTAATCATTCTTAATTACTTCATGTAAATAATTAACCTTTTTAAAAGAAATTTTCTTTAAATTTTGAAAATCAAATTACTACTAACTGCAAACTCAAATGTTAACCAGTTTCAAATTTAGCTTAAAGTAATTATTTAACTTATACTTAACTAGGTTAATTACTTGATTTAAACAATAATAATTAAGGACTTAAACATCGTTAAGCTTCTATCCTGAAACTATTTGACGGTTCCTGAGATTTTAGTACTAAGCTTGATGAAATTCTTCCTTAGCCTACTTTTGAAAATTTGTTACCGCACTATGCAAAAACCCGAGTCCCCCCCTTTTCTTAAACTCGAGTATTACTTCGAGTAAACCCTTTATACTACCCGAGACCTTCCCACGAAAACTTCTCCTCCTTCTTCTTCCATTAATTTTTTTTATAAACAATATGATTTCTAACAGTTTAAACTTCAATTAAACAATGAAGAAACGCAACAGGCCACCAATCTCGCTCTCGATAAAACTCGAAGCAGATCCCAAATTTCCACGTGCGCGACCCGATTAGAACTCCCCCTCTCGGCACTGACGCCAACACCGCTGGCGTGCACGTGCACGGCAGCACGACCCAACTCCGGCAGCCACCCTCCATCTCAATAAGGCGCATATCACATCTAGATCAAATTCCAACCCAAAATGAAACCAAAATTTCGAATTCAAAGATTTAGGCCTACAGCCGAAAACTGTAACCAACCCCTTCCCAAAAATTTCCTCGTGCGGCCACCACCCATCACCGGAGGTGATGAAACTTCACCAGTACGTCGCTCACACCCCTACCTAACTCCACTTAAACTCGCGTTCCACTCGGTTTACTCATGATGCCGAAATCAAATTTTTACAGAGCATACAAAACATTTACACTAAAACCCTACTCTTGATTCAATCCCAAAACCCCTACATTCGAAAAAAAATTCGACATTTTTCTTGAATCATATGGTTTACAATCTTGCTTCCTGTAAATGTACAGAAGTTAAAATTAACTAAATCTCCTTAAATTGACAAAAATCCATTTTTGATGCATTTTAAAACTGCTCTGTTGCTCTTTGCTTAAAAATCAAGATTTTTATGTTAAAAATCATAATTATATTTATGTAAATGTTATTGGATTTACAAATTTCAACATTTGAAATTTTGGCTTTGATTTCTCTTTCTACCTGTAGTTTGATAATACAGTATGAACTTGTTGTTAAACTTTAAAACATGTGTGCAGACTTTTGTTTAGGATAAACCAACTTGAATTAGCTCACTACCAAGATCAAACAATTATATGAATAGGTATTGGAAATTTTCTGGCTTTACTTTGTTCAAACTTGAATTTACTAAAGAACAAGCTATAAAAGTTTCCAGTGCAAACCAATATGTACACAGAGTAGTTTGCTTAAACTATATCAAGCACAGATCATTCAAAAAGCAAATATTCAAGCTAAATTTTTGAAATCAGTTGTTTACTCACCAAAAACAATTTGAACAGAAGATAGGTTGAAGAGACTACAGTTGAACTACCGTGAAACCTTCTTAAGTTTCCTGTCTTCTGTTTTTTTTTTTACTTGTTTCTCTGTTTTTAAATTAATGTATATTGCAAAGCAAGACAATGCTTTCCTCAGGTTTTCTTTAAGTTTAGGTTTGTATATATAAACTGATGATATATAGGTAGATTTATATAGAAGCTACTAATCAGTAGGTTGTATCTAGGCAGTTCATATTTGTTTGTCATTCTTTCTTGTAATTGGTTAAGAAAAATTCTGCAGAAGAAGATTATGACAAGAATTTCGGCCACATGTACTAGTTAAGCAAGAAGTTAGGCTATTTAATGTTCATGCTTTTAATTATGACAACAAGAAATAAATGTTTTACTGATTGTTATATTGTTTGGTACAAAGATATTTATCATATTTCGGCTAGCCTATCTTGCAAGACACACATATTTTGTTTTATGTTGAAGTGAACCTTTTGTTTCCTGATGCATATACACAGCACATAACTTTGTATTTAATTCATAGCATTATGAATGTACAAAGATATTTATAACATTCTCTTTCTTTCAGGTTTATACAACCTGATTAAAGTTTTTGTGGTGTATAAATTCAGATTGCATGTTATTCTTTGCATTACTCACCTTCATATATTTTGGGTAAACTTATCATTGTCATTGTTTGTATAGTTTCTACTTATATCTTATAATTATGTTCTTAGTTACAGTTTATATTTTATAATTATGGTTTATATTTTTGCTCATAATTATGATTTATACTTGTTTTGGATGTTTATGTCTAAAATTATATTGTTTAAAACTTATATGTTAGATTCCCAAGTTTGTGTTAATATTACTACGTTTGTTTATTTTTTTAAACTTATCATTTAAAAGCTAAAATTGTGTTCATATAAATTATCAAATAATAAAATATTGAATCTTCGATTTGATTTTATTGAATAAAACAGATTTGTTTTAATGGTTTTGAAGCATTCCATTATAATTATTTTTTTCAAATCAAACTTTCTTTTATAAATACATATATAACTGTTAAATATCCAAGATCTCATCAATTTAAACATTGACAAGCTTATATTTAATTTAAATTTAGATTAAATATTCATTAAATATGCTGTCAAAAATTCCGGGTCGTTACATTTGAGGTCGCTAGAGTCACTCGACAGAAGATTGCCCTTCACTTTGAGGTTACTATTATTCGATGTTATACGATAAATGTTAGCCCAAGGGAGTATTCACATGCAATCGCCCACTATCGCCACATCCTCCGTATTACTAGACAATGTTACCTAGTGCTATACCTAAACCAATCGCAAGGCATAGATGGAAGAAAATTTCAACAGAAAAGCCATCCTGAATGCCTTCGTGTTATAACTTTAACTACGAGGGGAAAAAGCCATCGTAATGTGCTTTATTATAGGGCTATTGTAATGGGAGGCATCAAAGCTTTCGCAAGTAATTGAAGTAATCATAGATGCATCATACAAAGTCATTATATGGCACACTGAGGCCATATTGATATATTTTGTGCAGCAACCATGAGACATGGTAGTAGAGCTATTGAGAAGAGTTCTGGGAAGCTCTCATGTGTTGTCTCTAAGTAATAAATCAAAGTTATCATGGGAAGATCTATGAAGCAATTGTGTGCCATCATTCAAGTAATAAATCAAGTCCTTCGTAAAAAATTCAATGAACCCATCATAAACCATCTTGAAGAAAAAAAATTCATACTGTCATGAGAGGTTCCATCATGACTTCACATGCAATCTTTATATAACAAACCAAGGCTATCATGAGAGGTTCCATCACACTATTGCATGCAAAATTTATATAATGACTCAAGGCTATCGTTAGAAGTTTGATGATACCATCATGTACCCTCTTCGAGCGATGAACAAAAGCTTTTGTCAAAAGACCCAAAAAGCAACCACAGGGCATTATGAACAACATTGAAGCAATAAATATGTGCTGTTGTTAAAGGTTTCGTACCACCACTTGTTATGTTGGAGCAACAAATTACATTTATCATGAGGAATTCTCACAAGAGCCATTGCGGAGTATTCTAAACAAGCAAGTCACGTGTCATTTCGACTATGTTCCATGTGGACCAATTATCGCTTCTACTTCAAAACAGTGTCACATGTCAAGAATCCAACAGTCGATTTTCTTTATAAATAGACATCCGTGCCTACCTAAAAAAGAGCTGGAAAATTTCAAGATCTTCTCCTTTGTTTCTCATTTATTTCCATAATTATGTAAAAGTGAGCTTTGAATTGGGGATTTATGGTTGTTAGGGAAAATTGAAATTCATGCTTTTGTACCAAGCACTTGCAATTAGTTCTACTTGCATGGATAAAATCATGGAATGCTTGAATTAGGCTCATTAATCCCTATGCAATATTGTGCATGAATAAGAATGATTATGGTCTTGTTGACTCAATTTTGATCAACGGTTTAATTTATTTCAAGAGCTTTCACACACAATCAAGAGCCATTGTGGAGTATTCCAAACAAGCAAGTCACATGTAATTTCGACTATGTTCCATGTGGGCCAATTATGGTCGTCTACTTCAAATAAAGTGTCATATGTCAAGAATCCAACAGTCGATTTTCATTATAAATAGACATCCTTCCCTACCTAAAAAGGGTTAGAAAATTTTAAGATCTTCTTCTCCTTTATTACTCATTTTTTCAATAATTTTAAAAGAGAGCTTTGAATTGAGGATTCATGGCCGTTAAGGCAAATTGAAATTCAGGCTTTTGTATCAAGTAGTGTAATTAGTTCTACTTGCATATGTAAAATCATGGAATGCTTGACTTTCTTTGCATGAATAAGAATGACTATGGTCTTGTGGATTCAATTTTGATCGACGCTTTAATTTCTTGAACTTATTTTGCCTAAGTAACTTACCCTAAATGTTACACTAAAATTTTGTAATACTCTTTGGTAGTATGAGTTTAGGACAAGTACACAAGTTCTACTTCATTTTAAGAAAATTTAATAATATGCAAAAATAATTATATTATATTTTTCTACTCTTACATCCGTGCATAAATTTTAGTGTTACAGTCTTATCCAAAATGCAAATAAAACAACAAAAACAAAATTGATCGGAAAAGAGTATCCACGTAGTCTACGACTTTGATTGAAAATAGTAGCTTGGATAAATTTCAAGTTTTTAATCAATATATAATTAATTTAGTAATTGATAAAAATAAAAAAGAATTACATACTATTAATGCTTAAATTGATTAGCCCTATATAGTTAAATGATTCTTTAGTTTTAATTGTATAAGAGTTAGTTGTTATTATTCTCTATTTTCTTTAAATCATAATAGTTTATATTGATTTTGTAAAAATTAATTCATTTTAATTAATCTTAGGTAATAAAATTATAACATTGGCATTTATCTTGGGTTAAAGAGCATAAAAGATAAACTTCATCAATTTTTCATATAATATGTGGGCACATACGCTTGCCCTAGAATTTCTATATAATATGAACTAAAATAAACGATAGCTATTAAAATGAAATACTTCTACTTTTTATCAATGTCACATATAATTATTTGATATACACAATTACTTTCTAGTAATAATAATAATGTCCTAAATAAGAAATGGGAATCTTCAAATCATCCAATTTGATGTGTCGAGAATCACCATTAAAATTATCATTTATAGGTTTTCATCGGTTTTATAAATAATACGCCATTGCCTTTTATCGATGTCATATGTTATTATTTTTGACATACAGTGTTACATTCTAATTAATAACAATGTCCCATAAATAAATAAAAACCCCTCAAATATCAGTATAGTGGACTGAGAATTGATGTTCATCGGTTTTTTGCTTTGTGCTGAGACTAGATATGTACAAGATGATGTTATTTGATGTTATACGTACCAGTTTTAGCTGTAACAACCTTGTATTACAAGCTGCAACACTAAATTGATTTAATTAAAATAAAAGTGTTCAAATTAAATCTTTGATCATTAGTATTTTGAAAATAAGGTTTTATTTAAATGAAATCTAGTTAATAATGGATTTTAATTTTTTTGGATTGAACTAATTAATTAATTAAATAATTTTTTTAGAAGTTATATTAAACTAGATTAAAGTGTTGTCATTGAACATAAAATATTTTAAGGTACAAATAGAATATATATATATATATATATGTACATATATATATATATATATCATAAAACAAAATGTAAATCAGTTTGGAACTTTTGAGATGCTAACACTATAAGGTTTACTTAAACTTGATTTTCTTTTTGGGTCTTTGAATTAAACCCATCAAGCCCCTGATCCAAATAACCTTATTTCTAATCTTCCTTCAATCCATCATTATCCACTTCTTCCAAAACTGTTCATTATTAATTTCATTTAGCCCTAAACCCCCATTCCAAAATCGCGGCTTTGACAGCGAAAAAAGAAAGATGCACGCAACCTTTAACGACGCAAGGAGGGAGAGGCATGAGGCGCGAGAACGTAGGCGACTTTGAGATGAGTCATGCGACGACTGGGAGGAGCACGACTACGATTGACACCTGATTGTGGCCAGCAAGTGAGTGCATGACGCGTGAGAGGTAGAAGGCGACGATGACCTGGAGCATCGCATGTCATCAAACGATGAATTGGATTCTTGGTGGTTGCAGTTGGAAATAGGTGGTCGGGGTTATGGAGTTGCAATGGATAGTTGGCAATGTGTGATCGATTTCTTTGCGACGTGCATGGAGGCTGCCACTAGAGTTGCAACAATTGGAATTTGATCTAAACAGAGTACGATGAAGGAGCTTAAGCGAACAATTATTCAAGATGAGATATTTTCAACTCACACTTCTATATTTAAATAAATGATTAGACTTATATATGTCACGATATGGTAATTTGGTTGATAATTATTGAATTAAGATTATTGAATTAGTTTAATTATGAGTTGCAGAAATTTTGGTAGTGATTAAATGATCGAATTAGAATAAAATAACATTAATGACGTAATTCCAATTGGGTGATGCTTGACTTGGTTAAGTAGAATGTTTGAAATATTGGTTTGAACCAATGTTTACAAATGAATTAAATAGTTAAAATAAGGTTATATGTTAAACTTATATTGTTTATTGCAAGTTTAGGTTGATGAATGAAAACACATACATTGTTTGCATAATCGGTGTTTGCTAGAAAGCAACTCGGATTAATAAATAATTTCATATTTGAAATGATATTTTATAGAGCGATGATAGCTCTCGTAGTTGAATTTTTGATAGATCTATTGTTTGAATTATTTAAATGTTTTTAAATGAATTTCAAAAATGAGATTTTATCCATTTTGATCCGAATTGGAAGTTGTTTGTAGAATATATAGTTAGATTATATTATCCTCTTAACATATTGTTTATTTTAAAATTTCCAATTAAAAATTTCAAAGTTAAGTAATGTTTATTTACAAAACCTTTTTAACTTATTATTTATTAGTATAAACTTTTGAAAATGCTTTAGAGGTGTCACGACCAGAAATTCAGTGTTCGAAAATCGATATCAAACACCTCACTTGTATTCGACTGTAGAAGATTCAAACATCGAATTGCAGTTCGGATGGAGCTTATAACAACATTAGATGAATAATAAACAGCAGAAACAAAATGAAAATCATTGATCATAGATACAACATCATCATAATATCCATTACAACATTTAACATTAATATCATAGTGCAACATATTGATATAACAACAACATAATGATAACTTCACAACGGATTGACAATAGAGTCTTCAAAAGTATCCAACATACATCTTCTTTGATAAGGTATTCAAAACTTCAACACTTCAAAAGGTTACTAAAGCCAAAACTTCCAAAATCTGATAGCTTCCAAACAAAAAGACTTCAAAAATCTAGCTAGCACCAAAACACGGAAAACTTGCTACTAGGCTGCCCATGTGGAAATTATGGGCACCCAGAGTTTAGAAAGAAAATAATAAACTCTGGGTCAGTCATGGGACTGGTATAAGTAAAAAAACAGTTTCTTTTAAATAAAACAAAATTTTAAAAGAAACCGTTCATGCTTTTGGAAAATTAAACTACCATTAGGCCTCCTGGCATACACACAATGCAATCGCACACTTGGAGGTGATTTCTTCTTATGATAGTCAAATATGTTTAATACGAGAAAACTCTTTGATATTACTATTAGTGCATAGTTGACGCAGCAGAAATGACAAACTTGACGTGCTATTAATGTACTGATACAAATTGACGCAAACTTTTTTCCTCATGAACTGAAATCGTGTCAAGTAAACCTGGTAGAACGATAAATGCCCAAATCCGTTGATCTCTCGAGATACCGGATTCTAGCTATCTTCAACACGTTGATCGCACACGATTCCGTGTTAGAAGATCTACGATTCTTCGACGTTGAACTCGCGCATGAGATTCCGTGAATCGGCTTCAAATTCGTTGATTCGAGCGCACTTGAATATCCGAATATGGAAGAAGAAGGAGATCACACCCAACTTCAACAAAAGTGGAAAAAAGCACACGAACAAATTTTATTCAAAAATCGACCCCTTTTACAATGACATCGCATCCCTATTTATAAAGATTATACAACGCAACCCAACCGACCTAAAACACGATGACCTACGACCTAACAATACATTCATGACCTATCAACAGTACAAGTTACAAAAATTCACGACTTAGCAACACAACACGACCTACGACTTAACAAGTTACAATATCACGTGACTTAACAAGTTACAATATCACGCGACTTAACATTACAACACCATGCGACTTAAAATCAGAGCGACTTAAAGAATGTTGCATGATGAGCGACTTAAAGAATAGCATAGCTTCAGGAATTTGCGACATAAGATCTTGCGACCTAAAAATGAAGCGACCTAACCATGTAGCGACCTAACCTTGTAGCATAAAATGGAGCGACCTAACCATGCAACGACATAACCATGTAGCATAAGAATGGAGCGACCTAACCATGTAATGACCTAAGAATGATAGCATGCGGCATACGCGAGCAATTGTCATAGCTCATTAGTTCGTAGCTTGGTAGGTCGTAACTCGCTGGCGACTTATGGCCTTCCCGCGACTTAACAAGATAGCGATCTAAAACAAGCGATCCATCACAGTGCGCTGCATCATCCTTGAAAAGAATTCGACCCTGAATTCACACTCTCCTCTTCTTCAACACACTTATCCCCATGATATGGAATCAAGTGTTTGACGTTGAAAAACGTCTGTAGTATGGATATGATCCGGCAATCTCAACTAATAAGCATTCTCATTAATCTTCTTTACAACTTCCAAAGGACTAATCTTTCTCGCAGCTAGTTTGTTGTACGTACCCATAGGAAATCGATCCTTAGTCAATACTTCATACACAAAATCTCCTTCCTTGAATTCAACATTTCGTCGCTTAATATCCATGGATTGCTTATATTTCTCATTCGCCTTAAGAAATCGTTCCTTCACAACTTTGTGGCACTCTTGCAATTCATTCACAAAATCACTAGCTCGTTTGATCACTCCTTTCTACTGTGGTAATGTAGATAAATCTAACGGTCCTTTAGGAATACTTGAATAAACAACCTGAAATGGACTGAACCCAGTGCTTCGATTAACTGCATGGTTGTGTGCAAACTCAGCTTGACATAACTTCGAATCCCAACTCTTCAAATTGTCATTCACAAGGCACCTCAATAGATTACCTAGGGATCTATTCACAACCTCTGTCTGTCCATCCGTCTGTGGATGATAAGCACTACTGAATTTCAGCTTTGTCCCGACCATTTTCCATAGACTTATCCAAAAATGACTCAGAAAACGAGTGTCTCTATTTGAAACAATAGATTCAGGCAACCCATGAAGACGATAGATCTCTCTGAAGTATAACTGTGCAATATTAACTACATCTACCGTCTTCTTGCATGCAATAAAATGGACCATTTTTGAAAATCGATCAACCACCACATAGATAGAATCATTACAGCGTTGCGTCCTCGGCAAACCCAATACAAAGTCCATGCTAACATCCACCCATGGCTTAGTAGGTATAGGCAATGGCAAATATAAACCTGCATTTGTCGCGGTCCCCTTTAAAACTTGACAAATATGGCACCTCTGAACGAACCTTTCAACTTCTTTTCTCATTGACGGCCAAAAATAAGATTTTGAAATCAACTACATAGTACGGTCACGACCCATGTGTCCTTCTTCATGCAATTCTTTGATAATCTTCATTCGTAAACTATAATCTGGAATACATAACTGATTTCCTTTAAATAGAAAACCATCAACCAATACATATCCGTCCATGCTTCCCCGCTTGACTTTGTCTAGGATTCCGGAAAAACATGAACCTGATGTAAGCACATCTGGATGTAATTCAAAACCCATCACTTCTGCTAGCATAGTTGTTAGTAACCTACTCATTCGACTCAATGCATCAGCAACGCGATTAGTTACTCCATACTTGTGCTTCACGACGAATGTAAATTGCTGCAAATAAGCTATCCACGATGCATGCCTAGCTGCAAATTTATCATGCCCTTGTAAATGTTTCAGTGCTTCATGATCCGTATACAAGGCAAATTCTTTATGGAACAAATATTGTCTCCAATGCTTCACAGCTTGCACAATTTCATAAAACTCTACATCATAAGTTTTGTATCTCATCTTTGCTCCAGAAATCGCTGAAATAGGCAATTGGACGACCCTTCTGACTCAACCCTCCTCCAATTCCAACTTTCGATGCATCCGTATGTAACTCAAATAGTAACTGAAAATCCGGCAACACTAGAATCGGTGCGGAGGTTAAAAGTTCCTTGATTCGCTTAAAAGCAAATCCTGCCTCTTCCGTCTATGAAAACTTCTTTCCCTTCATACAATTTGTAACAGGGGCCATCACACTACTGAAGTGTGGAATAAATCTTCGATAAAATGAAGCTAACCCATGAAAACTTCTGACTTCTGTTAGAGCTTTGGGCTGTGGCCAGTTTCTGATTGCTACAACTTTACTCTGATCCACCTGTATTCCCTCCTTGGATATGACATATCCCAAAAATAAAACACTTGGCGTCATAAACACACATTTCTTCGTTGCTGCATAGAACTGTTCCTGATGAAGAATAATTAACACCTTCCACAAGTGTTGAATATGCTCCTCGGTGCTTGCACTATAGATCAAGATATCATCAAAATAAACAACAACAAACTTCCCAATGTAAGGTCTGAAAATTTGATTCATCACTCTCATAAATGTACTCGGTACATTTGATAGACCAAACGGCATGACCAGCCATTCATATAATCCTTCTTGAGTCTTGAATGTTGTCTTCCATTCATTACCTGGTCTAATACGAATCTGATGATAACAACTCTTAAGATCGATCTTCGAAAATATTACAGACCCACTAAGTTGATCCAATAAATCATCAAGCCTTGGCATCGGAAATCTGTATCTGACAGTTATTTTGTTCAGTGCCCTGCTATCCGTACACATCCTCCATGCACCATCTTTCTTTGGCACTAACAAAGCTGGTACAGCACAAGGACTGAGACTTTCTCGAACACGCCCTTGCTCAAGCAGTTCCTCAACCTGTCTTCTCAACTCTTCGTGCTCCTTCGGACTCATTCGATAGTGTGGCCTATGCGATAACACAACACCTGGCACTAGATCAATCGGATGTTGTATATCTCTCAGCGGCGGTAATTCCTTGGGTAATTCCATAGGAAAAACATCTTCAAATTCATTCAACACTGGTCTGACCTCCTCAGGAATTTCAACATCTTCACTTGCTTCATACCCAATCAACATAAACATTTCAGCACTATCCTTCACTTCTTCAACAAATTCTTTCGAAGATAATAGGCTAGTTGATTCCACCTTCTTCTCTGACTTTCTTTCACTTTGTTCACGCTTCTTAGGAACTAAAGTAATTGGAGTACCTTCAAACATAAAACTGTAGCTATTGGTGCGACCATTATGTTGTACAGCTCGATCATATTGCCATGGTCTTCCCAAAAGTAAATGACAAACATCCATGTCAACTACATCACACCATATATCATCTTTGTATTTCTTCCCAATAGAAAATGTAAAAAAAGCTCGCCTTCCCACTTTCACTTCTCCACCTTTCTTCAACCATGCCAGTTTATAAGGTCTAGGGTGTTTTTCAGTCTTCAAGCTTAACTTCATAACGGCTTCTTCAGAAATAATGTTATCACAGCTTCCCGCATCGATAACAATCCGACAAACCTTTCCCAAAATAGTACATGTAGACTGAAAAATATTTCTCCTTAGCCAACTAGAATCATTCTCTTGCTTTGGCGTTAAACAAGACCTCCTCATTATAAAATTACGTCCTTCATCTCCTGACACAACTTCTTCATCATCATCAAACTTCGATGGTTGAGAATAATCAACTTCAGCTTCCTCATTCTCATACTCACATTCCTCTACAACCATTGCTCTCTTCTTTAGCTTTGTGCATTCATTACTTTTGTGGCCAAACTCCTAACAATTATAGCACTTGATACTGTCATTGACCTTCGCTTTAGCGGCTTCTTTGACAACTGGTTTACTAACTGGCTTGGAAACATTAGCACTGCTACAAGCTCCCTTACTCTGGTTGTTAGCATTCACAAACGCACCACCTCCTCATCTCCCTTGTTTCTCCTAAGCTAAGGCTTTCTGATGTGCTTCAGCAATAAACATTGGATTAAACATATTCACCATGTCTTGAATCTGCATTCGTAACCCTCCAATATATCTAGCCGTTAGCTGTTCCTCTGTTTCCATGATATCATTCCTTGCAATCAATTGATAAAATTCATCTGCATAATCATTCACCATCCTCGTCCCTTGTCTCAAATTCTGCAAACGTTGATACATAAGAGACTGATAATTGTATGGCAAGAAAGTCGCTTTCATCATCTTTCCCATCTTCTCCCAAGTGACAACTTTAGATTTTCCCATTCTCTCCCGTGTTTGTTTAGTTTGCTGCCACCATGCCATAGCTCTTCCCCTTAGACTTGTAGCAACTAACTGAACTCTTCGATTCTCTGGCACCTCCTTGAATTCCAAAATTTCTTCAACATTTGACAACCAATCAAGAAATTCTTCTGCTTGCATACCACCTTGAATTATGGAATTTCCATCCTCATACCTGATTCCCATTTACAATCATTCTCCGAATCAAGATATCGATTCCGCACTTGGTCTCGATCTCGGTAATGAATACTCCCTCTATCACCAATTTCCTCAAAATCATATGTACTTCGATATCGATCCCGTCCATCTATGTCTCTATGATCATGCATGACCCTTCTATCATGTCTTTCAGCATCACGATATGGATCATTGTCAAATCCACGTTGAGTTCTTCCCTCTTCATGTCGATACTCATGGCGTTCTCTTCTCATTGAAACTGAAGATTCTCTTCTGTCTCGATAAGATTGGGGTGACATTCTCCTTTCTCCTGAAACTGAAGGTGAACTCTGTTTCCACTATGGTGCGAAACTGGTGAAGTTCTCCTTTAACTTTGATTCATGTTTCTCATCAACTTCTCCAACTTTCCAATATCTTCATCAAACTTTTCATTGATACGCTGCTTCATCTGTTCAGCTTCTTGTCTTCTATACACATCTTCACCATTTTGAAATTGATTAGCACGTCTCGGAGGCATGATTATCAACAAACTCGGATCCAACACAAATACTAATTTAACTCGGCTCTGCACTAGCTCGGCTTCGACCTAACCTGGTTCTACACTTAGCTCGGCTCGCTTTTAATCGGCCTTGATCCAACCTTTACTCGGCCTTGATCTTACTTAGCTTCAACTTAGCTCTTCAAGCTCTTCAAGCTCCGATACCAAATTGATGCAGCGGAAATGACAAACTTGACATGCTATTAACGTATTGATACAAATTGACGCAAACTTTCTTCCTCACGAACTGAATTCGTGTCAAGTAAATCTAGTAGAACGATAAATGCCCAAATCCGTTGATCTCTCGAGATACCGGATTCTAGCTATCTTCAACACGTTGATCGCGTATGTGTTAGAAGATCTACGATTCTTTGACGTTGATCTCGCGCACGAGATTCCATGAATCGACTTCAAATTCGTTGATTCGAGCGCACTCGAATATCCAAATATGGAAGAAGAAGGAGATCACACTCAACTTCAACAAAAGTGGCAAAAAGCACACAAACAAATTTTATTCAAAAATCGACCCTTTTTACAATGACATCGCATTCCTATTTATAGAGATTATACAACGCAACCCAGCCGACCTAACATACGACGACCTACGACCTAACAATAAATTCACGACCTATCAACAGAACAAGTTACAAAAATTCATGACTTACAACACAACACGACCTACGACTTAACAAGTTACAATATCACGTGACTTAACAAGTTACAATATCACGCGACTTAACATTACAACACCACGCGACTTAAAATCAGAGCGACTTAAAAAATGTTGCATGATGAGCAACTTAAAGAATAACATAGCTTCAGGAATTTGAGACATAAGATCTTGGGACCTAAAAATGAAGCGACCTAGCCATGTAGCGACTTAACCATGTAGCATAAGAATGGGGCGATCTAACCATGGTGCGACATAACCATGTAGCATAAGAATGGAGCGACCTAACCATGTAACGACCTAAGAATGATAGCATACGACATACGCAAGCGATTGTCACAGCTCGTTAGTTCGTAGCTTGGTAGGTCGTAACTCGCTGGTGACTTATGGCCTTCCTGCGACATAACAAGATAGCGATCTAAAACAAGCGATCCATCACGGTGCGCTGCATCAATAGTGTAGAAAACCTTTTCGAAAGTATAATATTAATCTTAGCCAGCATACGTATCATTTTAGTATGCCTACTATAGCAACCATGTTAAATGATAGGTTCTACAACTAAAACCGTACTGGTTCGTATTGGGGATTGGATTTCCAACAAATGGTCAGGCTAGGGAACTTCCTATGCCACATGGTTACGCCTCTAGAGGGATGTCTGAGAAATTAACCAGCTCTCTGCCAACACAAGACCGGGTTACCTCTGTAAATAGGTAACTACTACACGAGTATGCCACCCCCCGGTCGTTTGCGACCTTTATCCGAGGGCCCTCAAGCACAATGCAACAACCACACATTAATGAGATTGCAGCAACCACATAGGTTAAGTATCTGAGATCCACACCATGATACCACCTTTTTCCAGAAGGAAGTGACATACTCTAAAGGGCACGACCCTCATAACCTTGCCCCATCATTCCTGTTTCGACCATTTCCGTGGTGTCAGGTCTGATGAGGTCTCGTCCATAAAGCTATGATTTATACAAAAGCCTTGCTTTGATCAACAAATGATCAACAAATGATCATTAACACACAGCAGCACTTAGCATGCCACACAACCAAATAAGGAGTATATCGCTGATAACCTTCAACTACATAACCTCTGAGTTCGTACGTCTCAAAGAAGGGTGTTAAGCAAAGAGAATAAATTCTCCGCTACCAATAAATATGTATTTGAAAGAAATCTACTTTATATCTCAAAGTGTAGTATCAGACATACAACCATACAAGTCTGTTCCGGGTTCGAACAGAACCGAAGGCACTTCGTCCAATAAAGCAAGAAGCCCTTGCAATATGGGTATCCACAATCCCGATCGGATTCCCCATCACATGTGGAGATCTCTATACTAGAACAATTGAATGCAGAGACATTCGATAGGTTATCCTACCGTTCTCGAAGACACCCGGTCTTCACCACCATCTTTAAATGTTACTCATTTCGTCGTATCACTATTCGAAATAGGTTATATGACACAAATTCCTCCTCCGGCTAATCCGAATAGTGAGCGCTTAATTTTAAAACACGTGGATATATCATTCATAAAGATTTACTATCAAGGTTCGATGTGGGTTTCAGATAACCAATATGACGCAGCTGTATAAACCGATAGAACGATAAATGCCTAATTCCGTTGATCGTGACGATGCCGAAATCCAACTATCTCCAACCCGTTGATCTCGCAAGATACCGTGTTGAAAGATCTACAATTCGATCGTTGATCACTCGCAAGTGACACCGAGAATTGGCTTCTAATTCGTTGATTCGTGCACGAATAACCCAAAGAAGGAAAGAAGAAGGAGATCACACTCAACTTCAACAATGGTGGCAAAATCTCACACACAAATTTTATTCAAAATCAATTCCCTTTACAAGTGACAACACACCCTTATTTATCGGGAATTACAACACATACAAGCGACTCAACATACAACACATACATACGACATACAACACCACAAACGACCTAATGACCTATGACTTAACTCAATTACAAGTCATAACATCACACGCGGCTCAACAACACAAGCGACCTAACAGCGTATGACATAATCAACATACGACTCAACAATACATGCGACTAAACAATACAACATACAACTCATGACTCACGACCTAAGAAATCAGCGACATAAGAAGAGCACGGCTTCGGGAACGACTTAGAGACATAAGGAATTAGAAGGAATCAACAACTTAGAACAATGCGACATAAGCAAGTTAAGAAGTGCGGCATCAGTGAACGACTTAAGGTAAGCGACATAGGTGAGGGACTTAAGAGAAACGACTTACGACATAAGCGACTTAACATGACTCGCTGGTGCGCCGCATCATCCTCCACTGCATCAATACTCGCTTTCAGGCGCTGCGTCATCTGGCATGCGACTTAATGATGGTTGGGGTGGCTTAAGGTCGTTGAGCGACATATGTATGCGACTTAACGAAATGAGCGACTTATGTTGGTGCGAGTTAACATGATGCGCTACATCATCCTCCCCTGGTTGAAAAGAATTCGACCCCGAATTTACACCTTCCTCTTCTTCGACATACATATTCTCATGATATGGAATCAAGTGTTTGACGTTGAAAATGTCAGCAGTATGGATATGATCCAGCAATCTTAACTGATAAGCATTCTCATTAATCTTCTTTACGATTTTCAAAGGACCAATCTTTCTAGCAGCTAGCTTGTTGTAAGCACCAAAAGGAATCGATCCTTAGTCAATACTGCATATACAAAGTCTCCTTCTTTGAATTCAACATTTCATCGTTTAATATCTACGGATTGCTTATTTTTCTCATTCGCCTTAAGCAATCGTTCCTGCACAACCTTGTGACACTCTTGCAATTCATTCACAAGATCACTAGCTCATTTGATCACTCCTTTCTGTTGTGGTACTATAGATAAATCCAATGGCCCTTTAGGAATTGTTGAGTAAACGATCTGAAATGGACTGAACCCAGTGTTACGATTAATTACATGGGTGTGTGCAAACTCAGCTTGACACGGCTTGGAATCCCAACTCTTCAAATTGTGATTCACGAGGAATCTCAATAGATTACCTAGGGATCTATTCACAAATTCCGTCTGTCCATCCGTTTATGGATGATAAGCACTACTAAATTTCAGCTTTGTCCCGACCATTCTCCATAGACTCATCCAAAAATGACTCAGCAAACGAGTGTCTCTATCCGATACAATAGATTCGGGCAACCTGTGAAGTCGATAGATTTCTCTGAAGTACAATTGTGCGACATTAACTACATCTGCAGTCTTCTTGCATGCGATAAAATGTACCATTTTTGAAAAACGATCAACCACCACATAGATAGAATCATTGCCACGTTGCATCCTCGGCAAACCTAATACAAAGTCCATACTAACATCCACCCATGGTTTAGTAGGTATAGGCAACGGCATATATAAACCAGCATTTGTCACGGTTCCCTTTGAAACTTGACAAATATGGCACCTCTGAACAAACTTTTCAACTTCCTTCCTCATTGACGGCCAAAAATAAGACTTTGAAATCAACTGCATAGTACGTTCGCGGCCCACGTGTCCTTCTTCATGTAATTCCTTGATGATTTTCATTCGTAGACTGCAACCTGGAATACACAACTGATTTCCTTTGAATAGAAAACCTTCAACCAGCATATATCCATCTATGCTTCCCTGCTTGACTTTGTCTAGGATTTCGAAAAACTATAAATCTGAAGTAAGAAGTTCTGGAAGTAAGTCAAAACCCATCACCTCTACTCGCATGGTTGTTAGTAAATTATTCCTCCGACTCAATGCATCGGTGACGCTATTAGCTTCTCTAGACTTGTGCTTTACGACGAATTTAAATTGTTGCAAATAAGCTATTCACGACGCATGCCTAGCTGCAATTTTATTCTGTTCTTGTAAATGTTTCAACGCTTCATGAACTGTATACAAAACAAATTCTTTGTGGCACAAGTAATGTCTCCAATGCTTCACAGCCTGCACAATAGCATAAAAGTCCATATCATAAGTATTGTATCTCATCTTTGCTCCAGAAAGTTTTTCACCGAAATAGGCAATTGGACGACCCTTCTGACTCAACACTCCTCCAATTCCAACTTTCGATGCATCTGTATGTAACTCAAATAGTAACTGAAAATCTGGCAACACTAGAATCGATGCTGAGGTTAAAAGTTCCTTGATCTGTTCAAAAGCAGATCCTGCCTCTTTCGTCCATGACAACTGCTTTCCTTTCATATAATCAGTAACAGGAGCCATCACACTACTAAATTGCAGTATAAATCTTTGATAAAATGAAGCTAACCGATGGAAACTTCTGACTTCTGTTATAGTTTTGGGCTGTGGCCAATTTCTGATTGCGGCTACTTTACTCTGGTCCACTTGTATCTCTTCCTTAGACACGACATAACCTAGAAGATAAACACTTGGCGTCATGAACACACATTTCTTCGTTGCTGCATAGAACTGTTCTTGACGAAGAATAGTTAACACCTTTCGCAAGTATTGAATGTGATCCTCTGTGCTAGCACTATATATCAAGATATCATCAAAGTAGACTACACCAAACTTTCCGATGTAAGTTCTGAAAGTTTGATTCGTCACCCTCATAAAGGTAATTGGTGCATTAGATAGACCAAATGGCATAACCAGCCATTCATATAATCCTTCCCGAGTCTTGAAAGCTGTCTTCCATTCATCACCTGGTCTTATGCGAATCTGATGATAACCACTCTTAAGATTGACCTTTGAAAAGATTACACACCCACTAAGTTGATCCAATAGATCATCAAATCTTGGCATAGGAAATCTATATCTGAAAGTTATTTTGTTGAGCGCCCTGCTGTCGGTACACATTCTCCATGAACCGTCTTTTTTCGATACCAACAAAGCTGGTACAGCACAAGGACTGAGATTGTCTTGAACACGCCCTTGCTCAAGCAACTCCTCAACCTGTCTCCTCAAATCTTCATGCTCCTTTGGACTCATACGATAATGTGGCCTATGCGGTAAAACAGCACCTGGCACTAGATCAATTTGATGTTGTATATCCCTTAGTGGCGGTAATTCCTTGGATAATTCCGTAGGAAAGACATCTTCAAATTCATTCAACACCAGTTTAACTTCTATTGGAATTTCAAGATCTTCACTTGTTTCATACCCAATCAACATAAACAATTCAGCACTATCTTTCACTTCTTCAACAAACTCTTTCGTAGATAATAAACTAGTCGATTCCACCTTCTTCTCTGACTTGCTTTCACTTTGTTCACGCTTCTTAGGAACTAAGGTAATTTGTGTCCCTTCGAACATGAAACTGTAGCTGTTGGTGCGACCATTATGTTGTACAGCTCTATCATATTGCCATGGTCTTCCCAATAGTAAATGGCACACATCCATATCGACAACATCACACCATATATCATCTTTGTACTTCATCCCAATAGAAAATGTAACAAATGCTCGTCTTCCCACTGTCACTTCTCCACCTTTCTTTAGCCATGCCAATTTATAAGGTCTATGGTGTTTTTCAGTCTTCAACCCTAGCTTCGTGATGGCTTCTTCCGAAATAATGTTACCGCAGCTTCCCGCATCAATAACAAATCGACAAACCTTTCCCAAGATAGTACATGTAGGCTGAAAGATATTGCTTCTTAGCCAACTAGAATCATTCTCATGCTTTGCACTAAACAAGACCTCCTTGTCATCAAGTTACACCCTTCGTCTTCTGACACAATTTCTTCATCTTCATCAAACTTCGATGGTTGAGAATAATCAACTTCAGCTTCCACATCCTCATACTCACATTCCTCTGCAACTAATGCTCTCTTCTTTGGCTTTGTACATTCATTACTTTTATGGCCAAACTCCTGACAATTATAGCACTTGATACAGTTATTGACCTTTTCTTTAGCGGCTTCATTGACAATAGGTTTATCGACTTTCTTGGAAGCATTAGCACTGCTACTAGCGCCCTTATTCTGGTTCTTAGAACCCACAAACACACCACTTCCTTGTCTCCCTTGTTTCTCCCAAGCTAGAGCTTTCTGATGTGCTTCAGCAGGAGACATTGGATTAAACATATCAACCATGTCTTGAATTTGCATTCGTAACCATCCAATATATCTAGCCGTTAGCTGTTCCTCGGTTTCCATAATATCATTCCTTGCAATAAATTGATAGAATTCATCTGCATAGTCATTCACTGTCTTCGTCCCTTGTCTCAAATTCTGCAAAGTTGATACATAAGAGATTGATAATTGTACGACAAGAAAGTCGCTTTCATCATCTTTCTCATCTTCTCCCAAGTGACAGCTTTTGATTTTCCCATTCTCTCCCGAGTTAGTTTAGTTTACTGCCACCAAGCCATAGCTCTTCCCCTTAGTTTTGTAGCAACTAATTGGACTCTGCGATTCACAGGCATCTCCTTGAATTTCAAAATTTCTTCAACAGTTGACAACCAATCAAGAAATTCTTCTGCTTGCATACCACCTTTGAATCTGGAATTTCCATCCTCATACCTGACTCCCATTTACGATCATTTTCTGAATCCAGGTATTGATTTCGCACTTGGCCTCGATTTCGATAATGAATACTACCTCCATCACTATCTTCATCAAAATCATATGTATTTCGATATCGATCATAACCATCTACATCTCTACGACTATGCATATCCCTTCTACCCTGTCTTTCAACATCACGATATGGTTCATTCTCAAACCCACGTTGAGTTCTTCTCTCTTCACTTCGATACCCATGGTGGTCTTGCATCATTGAAACTGATGATTCTCTCCTATCTCGATGAGACTGGGGTGACATCCTCCTTTCTCCCGAAACCGATGGTGAAACCCTGTTTCCACTCAGGTTCGAAATTGGTGACGTTCTCCTTTGATTGTGATTCATGTCGTTCATCATTTTCTCCGACTTGTCAATACCCTCATTGAACTTTTCATTGATATTTTGCTCCATTTACTCAGCTTCTTGTCTTCTATACAAATCTTCAAAATTATGATAACGATTAGCACGTCTCGAAGGCATGATCATTAAACAATCTCGTTTCTGACTCTAATCTAACTTTGATACAAATTGACGCACTGATCTAGCTCCGATACAATTGACACTTCGGTCTCTACTTTAGCTCCGATACAAATTGACGCATTTCAATCTCTGATCTAGCTCCGATCTAGCTTTGAACTGGCTCTACTTGTCTCGATTTGGCTCTGATACAAATTTGACGCAGCGGTATAAACCGATAGAACGATAAATGCCCAATTCTGTTGATCGTGACGATGCCGATATCTAGCTATCTCCAACCCGTTGATCTCGCAAGATACCGTGTTGAAAGATCTACAATTCGATCGTTGATCACTCGCCAGTGATACTGAGAATTGGCTTCTACTTCGTCGATTCGCGCATGAATAACCCGAAGAAGGAAAGAAGAAGGAGATCACACTCAACTTCAACAATGGTGGCAAAAGCTCACACACAAATTTTATTCAAAATCAACTCCCTTTACAAGTGACAACACACCCCTATTTATAAGGAATTACAACACATACAAGCGACTCAACATACAACATATACATACAACATACAACACTACAAATGACGTAACGACCTATGACTTAACTCAATTACAAGTCACAACATCACACGCGGCTCGACAACACAAGCGACCTAACAGCATACGACATAATCAACATACGACTCAACAATACGTGCAACTTAACAATACAACATATAACTCACGACTCCCAGCCTAAGAAATCAGTGACATAAGAAGAGCACAGCTTCAGGAACGACTTAGCGACATAAGGAATTAGAAGGAATCAGTGACTTAAGAACCATACGACAAAGCGACTTAAGAAGTGCGACATCAGTGAACGGCTTAAGGAAAGCGACATAGGTGAGCGACTTAAGATAAACGACTTACGACATAAGCGACTTAACATAACTCGCTGGTGCGCTGCATCATCCTCCACTGCATCAATAACTCGCTTTCAGGCGCTGCATCATCTGGCATGCGACTTAATGATGGTTGAGGCGGCTTAAGGTCGTTGAGCGACATATGTATGCGGCTTAAGGAAATGAGCGACTTATGTTGGTGCGAGTTAACATGATGCGCTGCATCACAATTGGTATCTGACTCCCTATCGCATCGAAATTTAAGTGCCGTTTTACAGCCAATGAGTTTCCATATTCACAGAAACAAATCACAGATATCACAGCTAAGCACAAAAAAATTCACATTACATAGCATAATAATCACATATCAGAATATCAATCCAGTACACAGTATTCGATAATAATCAATCATCTTCAATTAAGATGAATTAATTGTGTGATTTAAAACGAATTAACAATATAACTACTTTCATTAATTATCTTTAATCAATGATTAATTATCCTTAATTATAAATTAATTAAATCTTAATTACCTTTATTAATTAGTCATTCCTTAATTAATTATCTTAATTAATTAATCTTTAATTATTTATTAATTAAATCTTAATTACTTTTATTAATTAATTATTCCTTAATTAATTATCTTAAATAATCAATCCTTAATTATTTAAATCTTAATTACTTTTATTAGTTAATTATTCCTTAATGAATTAATTATTAATTACAAATCAATTAACTTTAATAATTTACTTAATTATCCTTTAATATTAAGTAATTAATTTAATAGTTATTTTTTAAACAATTATATTAATAACCATTAACTACTTAATAAATTAAAGATAAATCTTTTTATCTTTATAAATCACTTTGATTTTCTTGTAACGCTTCCTTAATGAATCATTCTTACCATAAAATTTAACTTAAAGGATTAAGATTAGTTTTAAAATAACATTTTTTTATCTTAAATACCCCTCTTAATTACCTTGTTTAATTAATATAAATAATTTTTATAAAATAATGAAACAAGATTCAAATTAAATTTAATTACAAAATATATTACTTAAAACCTTAATTAGTTTAAACTTAACTCAAAATCATCTTTTAAAACATGGTTTTTTAAAAAAGATTAAAGTTTTTTGAATTTATTTCAAAGTAAAAACTGATTTATATTTACTAACTTGAGACGCACTGGAGTACTACCCGAGAAAAAGACCTCACTGCTTCGAGTTCTTTCAAAATTGACCCATGCACAATTTTTTTCTTAAATTTGTCTAAGTGTTTAACCCTCCTGGTACACAAGAATCTACTCGAGCAAGGACCCAAGCTAGAACGCGAATTTCACGAATGCAACTTCGAGTCATCCACTCTCCTCCCAAACCATCTGCACTGATACAACCTCGGCCTCGTGTACATATATAGTTGAAACAGTCACCTCCGGTCGAAGCTACGGCCGTCGATGTATCAACGATGATCTCCACGAACCACCCAAACACCCAGAAAACCAAATCATCGACGTAATCGAAATTTTCGACACTGAACCCAAACTGGAACAAAACACTGATCACCAAAAACGCCACGTCCTCCCTCCTCTGATCATAAGAGGTCGTGCGATCATGCCTGAAGCTTCAACGCTGACTAACGCTTCGATTGGCGCACATGCAATCGATTCGAGTGCAACAATGAGACTGCAGTAACCATGTTTCTCGACCATGTTCAAAAGTGGGTTTAAACCCTAAATCGTTGCCATGCGATCGCCATAACGAATTAAATTTTTTTGAGCATTTTTATGACGAGCTCCAACCTTCCAACAAGCCACGACCATGATCTCGAGCACCGAAACTCCACTAATCACCAAAATTTGGTGAAAAATGTGATTATGTTCATCCTCCATTTTCTCAGAGGATATTTCAGTAAAAAATTTGATCTTGCTTTCAAAAATCATTGCTTTCAAAAATGATTTGATTGATATGCTTGAAATCAGAATTTGTGATATTTGAATTTTTTAAAATTTCGAAGCTTGCCTGTATTTTTTGAAATTCCAAGGAACCTAAATTGTTTTCGCTTTAACTTATTTTTAAAACATAATGCATGTTTAAACAAACAATTTTTGTTTAGATTTCAATTCTTAAATAAAACAGAGAGAGGGAGATTTTGACTTAAAAATAGGTTTACTCTGTAAACCTGAAACTAAGAAGAAAACAGGGATGAATGATCCTGTATATTAACATACACAGGCAAAATATACACATGCACACAGATTTGTTCACATGCAAAGGGTTTTCAACATCATTTAAGGCATGCTTACAAACAACTGTTAAAACTGGATTTAATAGAAGTTTACTCACCCGACAAAATTTTGAACAGAAAAGCTTTCTGGAATTTAAAAGTTTAAAAGGCTGGAACTGTTTTCAATTGGAACTTGAATTCTTTTTTGCATCTAGGTGATATAAATCTTGCTTATTATTTGATGGGTCTACTTACTTAATTACTTAACAACTCAATTTTATTTACAAAGATGTTACTTACAGTTTTTTTTTGAAACAGAAAAGAACTTCTGCCTGCAACTTGAAAACTAAGCTTGAAAGCTTAGAGTTGCTACTGGTTCTTTTGCTTATGTGATGATCTTTTGCTTATGTTTAATTGTTGAAATTAAATCCCACTTTTATGTTGAGAGCTGAAGTTGTTTATTTGAAATTTCCTTCCTTGACTTGAGATTTTGAGAAGGTGATTACAAACTTTCTTTGTTTACTGTGATTTTGATTTTAAGTGTTGAGGACGTAACGACCGCTATTTTGTACTATTCGCATTCGCACATGTCGGACTTGAGTAATTCAAAATACCGAATTGTTAATTTAAATTTGACAAAACTCAGATATACAGTAAATAAATAATCACAGACACAGAGTAATAATATGCAGCGGAAGCAAAAGATAGTAGTTCATGAAGCTACTATATATATAACAGAGTTAAATAAGTTACAACAGAAGTCTCGAATAGAATAGTCAAATACAATAATCAGAATACATCACTGGGATCAACTAAATATCTGAAAGATGGATAGATAGCTGGATCTCCAAGCAAAGCTCCAACTCCAAAGGTGAGTCTCAAAGGCTGAACCACTCAGTCTGACCCGAGCGTAAAGCAAAACACAATACACTCGAGTCAGGATTAACATTCTTATATCAATAAATCCAACTCAAGTGAAATAACAACTGAAATACAAGTAAGTCAAAGGACGTTGGAATAACCGTCCTCTAAGGATCCGTTAAACTATCTACTATATAGTAATGTACGCTAAATAGATAATGTCTATCAGTAATATAAATATGAAAAAAGTGTTATGGCGTTACCATTATCCCCCTTAACACATTTTATATAAGCGTTATAGTCTATGCAGCACTGTAAACTCCACCGTAAACTAGTGGGATATCAGGGAGTACTCCATAGGTATAACACAAAACAAATTCGTAGTGGTCACGTATATACGAATACAACTATGACAAGGCACATAAGACCATACCCAAGGTAGTGAAACTACCGTTTGCCTGATCCAGACTGGTGAAAACGCATCGCCGCAACGATCGCAACACCGTGAAACAACACTCTCAAAAGTACGAGGGTGCACCAATCAATAACAAGTAATGAGTAGTTTACGAAGAAGTGTGTTCGCTCGAGGTAGCTAACCCCATTTGGCCCGGCACGGCTCCTGTTTCAGTCATTTCTAATTTGACACAAGTGTCAAGGCTATCCATTATCATTCTCTTTCTTCAGTCATCACGTACGTCATTCCAACCACTTCATTCTGGATCATCACTCCGCGTATATTTATTAAAGTGGCTTCTGGTTTAGACAGAGAGTATGTCCATAACTGATTTCTGTTTCTTTAATAACATTCGTAATTATTACACCGATTGGTCGTTTAATATATATCAAACCAAATCAAATTAAATTTCAATTTCAATTCGTAAACCAACATTTCATTTGTCTTTCTAAATCAATTTCCAATATTCAGGTTTCAAAACTTTCAAATTACCATTTAAAAATCTTATAATTCGATTTCAACTTTTATTTAAACAATTCAAATATTGATTCAAATTCATATATAAATTTCACTCCGAAATCATTTAATAAATTAATTTAACCCTCAAATCAATTTCAAATTCATTTATCGATTTCATTCAATATTCGTTAAGTTAAATTATTATTCAAAACAATTTTTGTTAGATTTCCCATTCATTAAATCGGTTACTTAAGTTCAACTCCATTATATCAAAACTTCAACTACAATTAGATTAAATTCGTCAAATCAAATTCTCAAATTCAAGTCTTATATTTATTTCAATAAAACACATTTTATGTCTTGTTAAGAAATTCAATTTCATTTATTTATTTACTTAGTTACAAATTTCAAACTCAATTAATAAAGAAACTAACTTTCACATATTCGAGAAGTTCAATCTCACTCATTAACTTATTTAAATTTTTTTTCCAAACTTAACAAAAAAAGAAACCCAATTTTATTTCCTACGAAGTTCAAATTTACTTATTCAAAAGTTCAATTTTTCTTATCAAAGAATTCAGATTTTATTTAAATATCAATTAATTCAATCTTATTAAATTATTAAATAATTTCAAAACTTAACTATTAAATAATTTCAAAACTTAATAATTTCAAACTAAATTATAAAATAATTTCCAACTTAATTATCGAATAATTTCAGACTTAATTATTAATAATTCTAAGTTTAATTATTAAATAATAAATTTTTAAACACGTTCTTTCAATCAATTACTATGTTAATATTTTGTTTCAAATTTCAAATATTCACATTTCTTTTCATTAAAATTTTTAATTCCAATTTTATTTCAAAACCTTATTATTATTCAAATAAAATCTTTATTTATTTAAATCAAATTATTGACCAATCAGGTTTAATTTAATTCTCTATCCTAAGGCAAGTTCATTTTGGGTATTTATCATTTCAACCAGATTCCATTCCAATTCAAAAATCAAAGCATAGCAAAGGGAACTTGCAGTGTGATAACTGGGATGGTGTCAAAGTAAATAAACAAGCAATAGCAACAATCAATAACAATCCAATAATTTATTTAAATAATCTCGAAATAATCACATTAATTTACATTGTTGTTTATGCAAATTAATATAATTATTTCTAGAATCTACACTATCATTTCATATAGATTAAAGATTATTACATTACAGTTCTTCATTTGATATCTATTATTCAATTTCATACATCGTCAATTAATACAACATAAATTCAATAGTTCAAGGTGTAATTAACCAAATCCTATGTGTTAATTAATTTAACATTAAAGGGGTCATATTATATGAATTTAACAAATCGAATTTAACACATGTTTCAAATTTTTAAACTATTAACTATCCTACATCAAATTCAATTTGCATAATAATTATAACTTTATACATTACAATTTAACATCCAATATAAACAACAAAAAATCAATCAATTAACAACCAAACGGGATTATCATCATATAATTAACAGATAATGGTTTCAGATGTCACAGGTGAACTGATACAGGTAATAACATATATTTAACAGTGTACATAACTAACAACATGTATATTTCAATTGTCTTTTCAATTGAAATCAAATTTAATAAATAAAAGAATATTAATCGTGAGTGATTGCTCACCTTTCGAGGCTAGAGAGGATAAACACTGAAATTTAGTTACGAATGCAAGCACGACTTCCAAACAAGCTAGATTGGCACGAATTGAGAGCGAAGCTGGTAAATCAAAATTGACGAAATCAAAGCAGAACTGGATCAACGATGATAACGATATAAGCGAACTTTTATATAATTATATATAATATCATAATTTAAATCCAAACACATTTATATTGAATATATATATTTCAAATTCTATTTTATAAACATATTTTATATTATATTAAAATCATTGTTAAATAAGTTACATATAATAGAACAAACATATCTATCTTGGACACTGATATATATATTACAACCTATATTTACACATTTCATCTGACTAAGAATCAAAATATATACTATCATCTATAACTAAAATATGTTATATACATGTTGTGTAGGCATATTACAAAGTATATGTTTACAACAAAATATATTGTTTAAGGAATCAATACATATATCAGCAACTTAAATGTTTCAAAATATAATGGTAGCTTATACAATATAAAACATATGTTCAGACAAAACATACTTACAAACTTAACCCATCATAAGTAAAATATAACTTTAACAGTAACTAATAAAACATATGTATAGGTTGTATAGGCAAATTTATGTCACGATCCAAAATCCATCGTTCAAAAGTCGACATCAAATACCACACTTGTATTCAACTACCGGAGATTCGAAGGTCAAATTTCAGTTCAGATGGAGCTTATAACAACAATAGATGAATATAAAATAGCGGAACAAAATGTCATATAACAACACAGATACACATGATACAATATCCAATACAACATCGATCTCAAATATCAGAGTGATATATGTGATACAACAATAATACGATAACAGAAACTTCAACAAGTTCCCTACATACTTCAAAAGATTTCCTAATCCAAAGCTTCTAGAAGACTTCAAATCCAAGCTAGCTCCAAAATTCGAAAAACCTGCTACTAGGCTACCCGAGTAAAAATTATGCGCACCCCGAGTTTAGGAAAGAAAACAATAAACTCCAGGTTAGTCATGGGACTGGTATGAGTAAAAAAAAATATTGCTTTCAAGGAAACTAGATTTATAAATGAATTTCGGTATGCTTTTAAAAATGGAACTAGCGTAAGACCTCCCGACACACACACAATGCAAACGAAGAATTGGAGGAGATTTCTTCTTATGATAGTCAAATATGCTTGGTACGGGGAAATTTATTTGATATTATTACTAGTGCATAGTGTAGAAAGCGTTTCGAAAATAGAATATTAATCTTAGCCAGCATAGACATTCTGAACTATGCCTACTATAGCTACCATCTAAACAGTGGTGACAACCATAAGTAAAATGGAAGGTTCTACAACTAAAACTAAGGGCTCGTATTGTTTCTTTGGGTTTCCAACAATGGTCAGGCTAAGGAACTTCCTGGGCCACATGGGTACGCCTCTGGAGGGACGACCCGAGAACCTAACCGGATCACTGCCAACACGAGGCCAGGTTACCCCTAACTGGGTAACTACTGACACGAGTATGCCATCCCCCGGTTGTAACCAACCTTTATCCGGGGCCCCAGCAACAAATAACAAAGTAATATATATATATATATATATATATATATATATATCCGCGATATCAACATAAGTTAAGTATTTGTGCTCCATACGATTATACCACTTCTATCCAGAAGGAAATGCTTATACCCTAAAGGGCGCTACCCCCAATAACTTTGCTGCATCTTTCCTATTTTGACCATTCCGGGGTGTGAGGTTCGACGAAGTTTCGTCCATAAAGCTACGCTTTTCACAAAGCCATGCTTTGATGAACAAATGATCAACATCACTCAGCATGCCACATTACCAAGTTGGGAATATATTACTGATAACCTTCGATTACATAACCTCTGAGCTCGTACGTCTCAGAGAAGGGTGTTAAGCTAAGAGAATAAATTCTCCGCCACCAACAGAAATGTATTTGAAAGAAATCTGCTTTATATCTCAATTGTAATGTCCGACATACAATCCATACAAGTCTGTTCTGGGTTCGAACAGAACCGAAGGCACTTCCAAAGAAATTCTTACCGGGCGTCCACAATCTCGATCGGGTTCCCCATCACATATGGAGAACTCTATACCGGAGAAACTCAGTGCAAAGTCATTCGATTGGTTATCCTATAATTCTTGTAAATACCCGGTCTTCACCACCGGTCTTCAAATGCTCATCCATTTCGTTGTATTACTTATTCGGAATGGTTTATATGACACAAAGGTCATTTCCCGGCTAAATTGAATAGTGAGAGTCAATTTTAAAAACATATGGATATGTCGTTCACAAAAATTCACAAGTTCGATGTGGTTTTGGATAACTAACCGAAATCTGATTCCATGTCGCATCGAAGTTTAAATGCCGTTTTACGGGCAACCGGGTTTTCACATCAATACAGAACAAATCACAATCATAGTGCAGTACATAGCAATCTACATCACACAGTATCACAAACAAAACAGAAATATCAATATAGTGCACAGCAATAGTTAATTATTTTCCAATGTGGTTTAAATAAATTTACCACACAATTATTTGTAGTGATGGTTTAAATCAATGATAAAAATTTGGGTAAATAAATTAAATCTTAATTAACTCGATTTATTGTTTTCAAAATCAGTTATTTTAATTAACCCTTAAATTTGATTTGTCGACTTTAATTTATTTGAATAACAAATTCTTAATTTACAAATTTATTTGAACTCTTAATTGTTTATTAATCAATTTTAATTTCAAATTGTGTATCCTTCTTAATTTTTAAATCATTTATTTATACAAATTATTTACCTTAATTATCATTTGAAAATCTGTTTTATACTTTTAAAAAAAATTATTGTTACATTGAAAATTTTAACGTAAATTAACTTCAATTGTTATTTTAAATTAAATTACTTAATTTAATTATTAATTAAGGTTTTATAAGCATTGATATTTATGTACTTACTTAGTAAATAACTTAAACAAATTTTCACTTAACATTACTCAACACGGTTCAATTTAACAGTTTTAAACTTTATAAATTTGGACTTAACCCACCTTTAAAACACACCCAAGTAAACCATGCTAATGGCTTGAGCCAAACTCGAGTTTTCCCAGAAATTTCCCCGTGTCCCTTCCCTTTCTTCCCCATACCTTGTTTCTTCTTCTTCCTTTATTTTTTTAGTTCGAAGATAGATTAATGACTGCTGTACTATAAACACCCACGCGTGCACTAGGTTATCACACGAGCAACCCTCAATTTTCTCAAGCCATTTCATGAGACGACCTTAAACTCGAACCACTGCCACTCACGCGCCACCGTGCACGTGCACGGTGGTTCGTCACCCCTCCGGCAACCCTCTCTGTCACCCATAAACCACAAATCGATCTCCAATTCGTAATCAAAACTCAGTTTTTCGAAAGAAAATCGAAAAAAAATCGAAAAAAAACCTATAGCTTGAACCATCAACTCGAACAACCTACTGAAAAACGCCTCGACCCTCGAACGCCATCCACCAGTGGTGACGTGATTTCGGCTATACCTTGGCGTTAACCTCCTCTACCACCTCCTAGAATTGCGTGCCACTTAATCACCCCACGGTGACGCCATCAAGAAATTACAGAACACGAAAAAAAATGGAACCCAAACCCTATTTTTGATCCAACCAAAAAATCCTTGCATTCGAAATTTTGTCTAATATTTTTCCCATATTTGAGAGTGACCAAACTAACTCCTCAACAAATTCCAACAATTAAAATTTGTTGAGCAATCAGAAATAGAATAAAAAGTAACTTCGATTCATTTAAGGACTACACCTTGTATACTGATCTAAAAATCATCATTTCTGTTTTAAAAATCTTACAGTGGTATGTTTAATCAAGATGTGAGATCAAATTAACAATTTAAATTATTCGAATTTTAACATATGTTTTCCTTTTTACTGTAAAACTTAAATAAACTGAAGCTATGTTCCTCAGTCATGCTTTAAACCATTTCAAGTTATGATTTTAGTGTAAACAAATTTATTTAGTTTAAAAATCCTAAGTTTAAAATGATTGTATGAAGAAGTATTTGTTTACTCTCCATTTCTTTACTCTGTAACCAAATAAATAGAATAATAGATCATATATAGAGGCCAAGTGCAAACAGAATATACATAGAGTAGTTTGTTTAAACTATAACAAGCACATATCATTCAAAAAAAGCAAATACACAAGTTAAATTTTAAAAATCAGTTTGTTTACTCACATGAATATATTAATGGGCAGAGATATTCCTGTTTTGAAAAACTGTTTTGATCTTCTTCTCATTTTCTTTCTTCAGTAATTTGTTTACAAATTTGAAGATAAAGTGATGTTTGCTTTTCTTTTAAATTTCTGTTCTTTGATGAGTTGTTTGAACGAAAATAAACAGAGAGAGATGTTCATGTATATAAAGGAGATTGTGTACAGGTGAAGGTATAGGCTTTTTTTTCTTTCTCTTTTCAGTTTGTACTTTGTGAATATTTCAATTAACTGGTGTATGGCTGAAGTTTGAAAGCATTTAACGAAAGTATGTAAGTAATACTTTCATGTATTTACTGCTGATATATTGCTTGATGTTACTAGAGTAAATGGGATTAAATGAAAGCATGCTATACTCATGCTTTGTATTTTTTTTTACAGCATATGCTATTAGCTTTTGTTATTTTTTTCATAAGTGTTGTTTTGTTCTACTTATTTGACAATTTTTTTTTCTTTGTTTATGGGCTGAATGTTATCTTCTCTTTTTTTTTTCTTGTGATGTGGATGAAGTTCTATTGTAATATGTTGTTTGTAGTTTTTTTTTATAAGTACTAAATTTACTTTACAATTCTTTTTTTTCTTGTTTATATTTATTTCATGCAAGTTCATTTGTATGTTATATGTCATTTTATAACTATACAAATTCTATAACAAACATACATTTTCTTGATTTTAATTTTATTTTAAGGTTTAGCTATTAACATGTAATTTATCACATATATTTATTTTATTGTTTAAAAATAATTTTCTTGCTTGTTATATGTTCTATTGTTTATTATTATTATTAATTATTTAAACTTAACTATCAATATTTATTTATTTCCATATAACTTTATAATATTCAAATTAACAATATTTTATTTTTCTTGAAATTTCACAATTTAAATTCAAAGATTCAAAAAAGTTACTAAATTCAAATTTAAAAAATTCTGGGATGTTACAATATCCCCTCCTTAAGAAAATTTCGTCCTCGAAATTAAAAGAGAGGGAAACGCAAACAAAGAATATACGAATTCAGAAAAATAAAGAAATGACTTACAGTTTAAGCCGAGATGTCTACTCTGCAGTTGGGATATGATTTCTTCATATTATCTTCAGTCTCCCATGTACAGTCCTTTGGATCGCCACTCCATTGAACTTTGACCAGTTTCACAACTTTGTTCCTCAATAGCTTCTCATCAAGATCTACAATTTTTATCGGCTCTATTTTAACTGCCAAGTTAGGAGTGATCTCTAGATCCTGTTGAGCAGCTTCTTCGATAATATCATCTGGATCGTGCACATACTTCTGAAGATTTGAAATGGGGAACACATCATGCACGCCAAACAACCAGTTGGGTAGCTGCACTCGATATGCTAGAGGACCAATCCTTTCCAAAATAGGAAAAGGACCAATATAACGCGGTGCTAGCTTTCCAGTTTTCCCGAATCTTAGTACACCCCGCATCGGAGACACTTTCAGAAATACAGAATCTCCAACTTGAAATTCCAAATATCTTCTTCGGCGAGCATAATAATTCTTCTGACCACTTTGAGCATGTAACGACCCTAGATTTCGGCCTCGGTTATTTTAATAAATGTTTAATCTAATTAAATATAAAATGTGAATTGATCATATTTAAGTGAATATGATTTTTGAAATTTTGCCATCTATTTATATAAACTGTATTTTAAAAGGAGATTGATCTGGAAAATTGAAATAAGTATTTCAATAATATTCACAATAAAAATCTATCTTATATAATTACTTAAAATACTTTACATTATTTATATTTAGTATGAAATAATACACATAGATAATAATGTTTGAAATTCTAACATAAGTTTCTTAACAATATTATTAATAAAATTTAACTCATATAATTAAATTAAAATGCTATAAATTGTTAACTTTTGTTAAATGAATACATATGCATGATAATGTTTGAAATTTAAAATTTAATTCTAGAAATATAAATATAAATGTAAATAAATACAAATGAACCATAAAAATGAGAATAAGTATAAATATAACATAAGGTAGGATTACAAACATAAGTATAAAATTATAACTTGAATAAGATATGAATATAAGTGTTAACTATTGAAAGACAAATATACATAATCTGTAAGCGATGAGACTAATATCTTTAAAAAAAATGTAACTTGTGTGCAAACATAATCATATGTAAACATCAGCAATAAGACAAAAACTAAATTAACAGCAAATATTACTTATATGTTGACATAAGTATGAAGACGAATGAAAAACCTGTAACTCGTATATGCATAAGAAATCAAAGACCTGCAAATATCTTTGTAAACAAGTTGTCAGCAATTACTAATTAGTGTAAACCCATATGGAACATTTTAGTACAATCTTAAGCCTGCAAATATCTTTATTCATATATATGTGTCAGTAAATAGTGATTATGTTAGCATAAGTGTTAACACAAACATTAATTAGCCACTTTTATTTCTGAGAGAAATAGCTGCTAGCCGAAATTTTTAATGCGTTTCAGATTTTAGTACAAAAAAAAAGGTAAAGCAAGATATTTTTTTCCTATCTAGTGGAAGCTTGTGTAAGAAGACTTATGTTCAAAGTTATATATACATGTATTCATCTGTTCTTACCATTTAGTTCTGTGATAACTTCAAAAGCCTGATTAAGCAAAGAAAAAAAAATAAAAAATAAAAATAATCAAAACTTTATATTCTCAAGCTTAATCAAATTCTAGCAAAAGAAAGTTGCAGGAAATCAAAACTTCAAACTACAGTATCCAAGCTACAAGTTTCTTGCATCATTCAACTACTCTCTGTTTCAAGTTTCAAGAGTGTTGTGTGAGCAAACCTTCTTTCAAACTAGCCTTCTTTACTTCTTCCACCTGTGAGTAAACAACCTGTTTACAAGATTTAAGTAGAATCTAATTTATGTGTATGATATAATTTAAGAGTGCTGGGTGGAGTAATTTCTTAGGTTTTATAATGTCTTATATCTAATCCTGTGTAACATACGTTCTTTGTTTTGGTCTTCAGAGTGGCAAATCAACCTGGAATTCAATAATCACTTCATTAAAATCATGATTTGACTTTGAAATTTAAACAAAACAAGATATTTTATAAGTGATTAAGATCTGGGACTTTTTCTAGGAGGATAGAGTTTGGTAGCATCTGTAAACAAATTTTTTTTACAGGAACACTTACCAAAATGGAATTTTCGAAAATGGTGAATTGTTATTTCGAAAATATCACATGAATGCTTATACGGAAATAGGATTTTTAAAAAAATATTGATGACTTTTAGAGTTGGGGTTAGGGTGCAGTTGTTAGTTGAACAAGAATTGGATTTTTGTCAATTCCCGGTAATTAAATGAATTTCGATCGCTGAAAACTTGCATGAAGTAGGCCTGGTAATCGATTATAATGGGAAAAATGCTAGATAATTTTTCTATTGAAAGAATTGAAGGAACAAATGAAGACTAGGGTTTAGTGCATGGTTTTGACGAGGTCTGGAAACGAGGAAAGTTCGTCGCCGATGATTGACCGAGTCGCGTATGCTTTGGGGGAATGGTGGCTGGAAGTGTGACGCGTTCGTAGCCGGGGTTGGAGCAGGTCCGGTGGTCAGAGAAGGAGGGGACGCGGCGATGACAGGTAGAGTTGTGATATTCCTGTTGTGCTCCAGGTTTTGAGTGGTGAGATCGATCTTTGATCTCGGGGTGTTGGTGGAGGTTTGAGGGTCTGAGATGGATCTGAAGGTGGTTTTCGACTTGCGCGATGCATGGAGGGTCGTCGGAGTGGCGGTGAACCACCGTGCACGTGCACGGTGGCGTACGTGGCCGTGTTTTGAGGTTTGAGTCGACGTGTGTTCTACTAGTGAAATATTGAAGTTGCCTTCGAGTGTGTCCTGGGTAGAGTTTGAATTCGCGCGTGTGTGAGGTTGTAAAAATTTAAAACTTTAAACTTAAAAAAAAAGGTAAAAGAAAACAGAAGTATAAGAAACGGGGGAGAAGAAAAGAAAGGTAGGAAAGAGACGCGAGAAGAGTGCTGGGTTATCTCGTGTTCGACCCGGGATAGTCGCGTGGTTGCCTTCGGTTTAGTTTACTTTCAGGAATTTATTAACTATGATATTATGTTGAAGAGTAATAAGCTAATATCAATTATGTTATTAATTTTGTCAAACGGTTTAGGGCGTGATTAAATTTATGAAGGAAGATTAACAGAAAGCAAGAATGAGTTAATAATTTACAAACAAATTTAATTATGCATGTAATAAAACTTTATAAGTATGGTAGTTCAAATGTAATCAATTTTATAATTATAATTTAATAGTAGTTCAAATTGTAATTAAATTTGTAATTTAAGATTTTAATGACAATCTTATGCGAACCCATGCGTAATTAAGGATTTAATAAATCATTTGAAGTTGATAAATTAACAAATCGTAGTTAACAAATTAAGTAATTAATTAATGATTGAACGATTAAGTTAATTAATAATTAATGATTAATTAAACAAATAATAATAATTAATTGTGTAATTGAGTTTTATAAATCAATAATTAAGGTTATTGATTAGTAATTAAGAATTAATTCATTAATTTAGTGGATAATTAATAAGTAATTAATAAATTGAAATAAGTAAATAAATTAACTATTAATTAAGAAAAGAATAAAATATAATTTACTCGTGAGTATGTAATTAGGTTTAAAACAAATCAATCTTATTGATATGAATCGATGATTATATTGATTGCGTCTAATGTTTATTTATTTCTGTGATGTTCTGTGATATTTTAGATATATCTGTGATGGTTGTGTATACTTTATTGTGTTTCATTGCTATATGTTATCTGATGTTATTTATTAAATTGCTATATGATGTTTAAGTTAATTAGACAACTCGGCCCTTAAAATGGCGGTTGGATTCGATGAGACCGGGATCAGAAGAATCAATTTGATTCTCTGAAAAACACATCAATCCAATTTAAAACGTTAGGTCGTGAATCCTGAAATGAAGATCGAGATGGTGTTTACAGAATGCAAGGGTTATCGTCGTTGACTCTGATGGAGATTCCAAAATGAGTGTGACGAGATAATGCCTTCGGTTTCGTTCGAACCCGGAACGAACTTGTATGGATTGAATGCTTTCAGCACATCGTCAAGCGGACGATGAGCATTCTAAGAGATAAGTTCTATAAAGGTAATCGTAGCCTCAAGCCTCATCAACCGGGAATGGCTAAAACATGGGAGATGCAGCAAGGTTAGGTGGGTCATGCCCAAGCAGGACAAGATATTTCCCCTGTCTAGATGTCCCTTTTTATTTCGGCTGTGTGGGCGGTTTGCTAGCTAGAACCGCGGGGTTTATCTTGTTCGGGACTGTTCAGTAAGGAATGGTTCTGGCCTTGTGTTGCAGGGGATGAAGGGAGTAATCCTCGGTACGATGATCTAGGCCCCGTACTGTGACGGGCGGTACCCCAGTAGCCCTGCCATTGTTGGAAATCCATTTTCCCTACGAGACCCTACGGTTTTGATTTGTATTACCTACTTTTGTGGCTAGTAGCTGGAATTTAATTATGTAACAATTTCGGCTATTTTCTATTTACTTGAAAACCCTAGACACTATTATAATATCACTGGATTTCCTATAAAATGTTTTGGTTAGCGTAAGGTAAAAACTTACCCGTATTTATTTGGGGGGAGTCTTACGTGATACCTTTATTTTCAAATGTTTTCAAAGTTAAGCAACTTTAAACCGTTTACTCATACCAGACCCATGTTTGACACGGAGTTTATTTTTGTTTTTCCATAAACTCTCGGGTACCCAAATTTTTACGGGTAGCCAAGGGATTCAGGTTAGCTTTGACGAATTCTAGAGGAGCAATGGAGCAGGAGGCTTCAGCGTTGTAGATATATTTATATAGTTCCGCTGTGATGGTATCTCTGAGTCATATTGTTGAGTTGTATTGTTTGAGTTGTATTAACTAGGCAGGTGTTATAACTGTGTAGTATTGATGTATTATCTGTATACCTCTGATACATGTAAAACTTTTAAATATTTACGTGATATATTATATTTTGTTCCGTTCCGCTGTGAGATTCTGTTGTTGTTGTTCTTTCTTCTTCTTTCTTTCCTATTTTCTCACCCCTTTCTTTCTTAATGATGATGCGTCTTTCTGGTAGTAGAAGGGCGGGTCGTCACAGAGCAGTTATTAATTTCTTTCGAATAAATTCAACCTTCTCCATGGCTTCTTTAATCATGTCTGGTCCCAGGACGAGTCTATCACCTGATTCGATCCAACATGTAGGTGATCTACACAGACGACCATATAAAGCTTCGAAAGGAGCCATTTCTATGCTGGCCTAATAACTGTTATTATATGAGAATTGGACCAGATGTAAATGGTCCTCCCAAGAACCACCAAAATCGAGAATGCAAGTACGCAAAAGATCTTCTAGAATTTGGTTAACCCTCTCAGTCTGCCCATCAGATTGTGGGACATAAGCAGTACTGAAATTTAATTACGTTCCCAAAGCGTCTTGGAATGCCTCCTAAAATCTACTAGTGAAGATCGGATCACGATCACTCACTATACTACTGGGAATACCATGGAGACGAACTATTTCTTTTATATATATACTTGCTAAGCTTGCTGCAGTCCGAGTAGATTTCACCGGAATAAAGTGAGCAGTTTTGGTTAGAAGGTCCACTATAACCCAAATTGCTTCATTTCTCTTCTTGGTTCGTGGCAATCCGTCGATGAAATCCATCGATACCTGAACCCATTTCCATTTCGGTACTTCCAAAGATTGAAGTAAACCGGCCACTTTCTTTTGATTGCTTTTGATTTGTTGACAAGTAGCACAACGACTCACATAAATGGATATGTCTATTTTCATCGTCTTTCACCAAAACGTTCTTTTAATATCTCGATACATTTTATTAACTCCTGGATGGAAACTGAGTTTTGATTGGTGGCATTCATCCAATACTTCACGTTTCAGATCAGGGAAGTCTGGAACATAAATCCTGCCTTTAAATCTTATTACTCCTCTATTACCATCTCAAAACCATTATCTTCTTCATGGCAAATTCTTTTGTAAATTCCGCGAAGAAACTCATCTTCATATTGCTTGCTTGAAATCTTCTTAAGAAGGGTATGAGTGATAACTAGATGAGCAAGAATAGCGTGTTTCCTAATTAAGGCATCTGTAACTACATTGGCTTTTCCCAGCGTATACAGAATATCTAGGTCATAAGATGCCAGAAATTCCAACCAACGTTGTTGTCGCAGATTCGGATCTTTCTGGGTGAAGAGATATTTCAAAGATTTACGGTCGGTGAATAATTCAAAATTTTCACCTAAAACAAAGAGAGTTTATTAAGTATATTTCTTTAGTTAATTTCGTAAATTGTTAAGAAAGCTGAAAAGATTCTTACCCAGAAGATAGTGTCGCCAGATTTTTAAAGCGAAAACAACAGCCAAAAGCTCCAAATCATGTGTTGGGTAATTTCTCTCATGCGGACGTAATTGTCTACTTGCGTAAGCAACTACCTTTCCATTCTGCATTAATACTGCACCTACCCCATCACCACATGCGTCAGTATAGACAGATAAGCCTTGGTTCCCGTTAATGATAGCGTGAACAGGAGCAGTAGTCAATCTCTTTTTCAGTTCTTGGAAAGCTTCATCACATTCTGGAGTCCAATCAAATTTAGCATTCTTCATTGTTAGCTTAGTCAATGGGCTAGCCAACTTAGAAAAATCCTGTACAAACTTTCTATAATATCCCGCTAAACCGAGAAAACTTCGAACTTCTTTAGGAGTAGTGGGTTGCTTCCAGTCCATATTTGCAGAAATCTTGCTTCGATCAACAGAAATTCCTTCTTTATTAACAATATGACCAAGAAATCTGACTTCTTTGACCCAAAAGTAACACTTAGAAAATTTAGCGAATAAGACATTCCTCCTTAATATCTCCAAAACAGTTTTCGGATGTTCAGCATGCTCCTCTTCAGTTTTGGAGAAAATTAAGATACCATCAATAAATACAAGGACAAATTTGTTCAATACTTCTCGAAACACTCGGGTCATTAAATCTACGAAGTACGCGGGAGCGTTGGTTAGTCCAAAAGGCATAACTAACCATTCGTAGAACATGTCAGGACCCCTAAAAGCAGTTAAATGAACACAATCCTCGGCTATTCGCAGCTGATGGAATCCCTGAGCTAAATCCATCTTAGAAAAGAATCGAGCTCCATGAAGTTGATCAAATAGATCGTCAATTCTAGGCAAAGGGAATTTGTTTTTAAGAGTCTGTTTATTGAGATCGCGGTAATCTACACACAATCTCAAAGATCCATCCGATTTGGCCACAAATACGACGGCTGAACCCCATTCAGAAACACTAGAGCGTATCAATCCTTTCTTTAGCAATTCTCGAGTTTGATTGACTAATTCAATTTTTTCCCTAGATTCCATCCTACGACCTGCATGAACAACAGGATGGGCATTAGGTACTAAGTCAATTCGGAATTCTATTTCTCTGCGTGGAGGTAAGGATTTTACTTCTTTAAATACGTCAAAAAATTCCCGAACTACAGGTATAGACTGCAAACTGGGTTCAGGATATCCCAAAGTATACATCAATCTATCTCTCCTTGGACTCGGATCCTCACAACAGATTTCAATAAAATTTCCAAAACTTTTTTGGACTAAAACTATCCGATTATTACATTCCAATTTAGCTTCGTATCTCGATAACCAGTCCATCCTGAGTAAAATTTCAAATTCATTAAATTCGAGGATATAAAGGTTGATAGGAAATTGATAGCAAGCATATGAAATAGGAACTCTCTTACAGTACAAACAAAGATTTGCGTGACCTCCAAATGGATTTTTCACGCAAATAGGATCGTCAACAAATTTAGTTTTAAGTTATAATTCACTTACGGTTTGTTGGGAGATAAAGCTATATGAAGCTCCCGTATCAAATAAAAATCTAACAGTTCTATCATAAATAGTAAGGTTACCTTCCATAACACCTTTTCCTTTATCTGCTTTTGAAGTTAAAGGGTCTTTCTTTATCGCATAAACATTTGCCATCTGTGCTTGCTTCATTACCGGGCAATCTTTAATAAAATGTCCAGGTTTGTGACAATTATAGCATTCTTTAGCCCCTTGATCATTCCTTACAGATTGTACCTTCTTAACTTGCTTCTTCGGTTTTGTGCAGCTGTTTGAATAATGGCCCTTCTCTTGGCAATTGTAACAAGTTATATTCTTTGCCGAATCTCCTTGACTGCTCTTCTTATCTTTGTCTTGTTGTGGCCTTTTTACCCCAAACTTCCTTTTCTTCCAATTCTGATTATTTGAATTTCCTCCTTCCCTCGGAATCTCCTGCATATCCAGTGTGGCATACCTATATCCCATATCAATAAGATCAAAAAAAGATTCTTTGACGTGTGCTGTCATCCTTTCATGATACTTCTGATTCATTCCACGGATAAACCTTTCATTTTTCTTAAGAGGCGTGTTTAACAACTCTGGACCAAAATGAGATAGTTCGTTGAACTTATTTAAGTACTCTTCAAACGACAAGCTTTCTTGTTGCAAATCCAGAAATTCTTGATACATTCTGGAAATTCTCGCCGATGGCATATAACGCTTTTCGAACACCTCCTTAAAACGATCCCAAGTAAACTCTTCCCCTTGTTCTCTATAATGACGGTTTCCCACCAGGCTGAGGCTTCTTCTTGGAGTTGCCAAGAAGCTATAAGGCTCTTCTACTCGTCTTGCAGTTTTAGCCCTTTAAAAATTTTCTCACTCAATCTTACCCATTCTTGAGCCTCAGCAATTGACTCCTTGCCGGTGAACGATTTGCCACCAAGCTTTGAGAAATTTTTATACAAGTCAGCCAGATTCGGCTGCTGCTGGATATCAATTGCTGCTTCTGCTTCTGGAGGAATTTGATTAGCTGCTACATTCCCTTGACCCCTAGTTCTTCCTCTGCGCCCGCTCATTCTTACTATCTGAAATTAGTAAGAAAATTGAATTAGATATACGGACGAGATATCTTAAGGAATATCAGCAGTAAAAAGAAATAGACTAAGAACTATGAAAATTTAGAGTTTCAGTCTCGGTTATACTCATTCTAGGGTATACTTCACCCTATCTCTAATGAGCCATCTAATGTGTTATACTCTGTAGCTAAAGTTCTTACTCAACCTGAAGCTTTGATACCAATTTGTCACGATCCAAAATCCATCGTTCAAAAGTCGACATCAAATATCTCACTTGTATTCAACTACCGAAGATTCGAACGTCAAATTTCAGTTCGGATGGAGCTTATAACAACAATAGATGAATATAAAACAGCAGAAACAAAATGTCATATAACAACACAGATACACATGATACAATATCCAATACAACATCGAACTCAAATATCAGAGTGATACATATGATACAACAACAATACGATAACAGAAACTTCAACAAGTTCCCTACATACTTCAAAATATTTCCTAATCCAAAGCTTCCAGAAGACTTCAAATCCAAGCTAGCTCCAAAATACGAAAAACCTGCTACTAGGCTGCCCGAGTAAAAATTATGGGCACCCAGAGTTTAGGAAAGAAAACAATAAACTCCAGGTCAGTCATGGGACTGGTATGAGTAAACAAAAACAATTGCTTTCAAAGAAACTAGATTTACAAAAGAATTTCGGTATGCTTTTAAAAATGGAACTACCATAAGACCTCCCGCCACACAAACAATGCAAACGCAGAATTGGAGGAGATTTCTTCTTATGATAGTCAAATATGCTTGGTACGGGGAAATTTCTTTGATATTATTACTAGTGCATAGTGTAGAAAGCATTTTGAAAATAGAATATTAATCTTAGCCAGCATAGACATTCCGAACTATGCCTACTATACTACCATCTAAACAGTGGTGACAACCATAAGTAAATGGCAGGTTCTACAACTAAAACCGTATGGGCTCGTATAGTTTCTTTGGATTTCCAGCAATGATCAGGCTAAGGAACTTCCTGGGCCACATGGGTACGCCTCTGGAGGGACGACCCGAGAACCTAACCGGATCTCTGCCAACACAAGTCTGGGTCACCCTTAACTGGGTAACTACTGACACGAGTATGCCATCCCCCGGTTGTAACCAACCTTTATCCTGGGGCCAACAACAAATCACAAAGTAATATATATATATATATATATATATATATATATATATATATATATATATATATATATATATATATATATATATCTGCGATATCAACATAAGTTAAGTATCTGGGCTCCATACCATGATACCACTTCTATCCAGAAGGAAATGCACATACCCTAAGGGGCGCTACCTCCAATAACCTTGCCGCATCTTTCCTGTTTTGACCATTCCGGGGTGTGAGGTTCGACGAAGTTTCCTCCACAAAGCTACGCTTTTCACAAAGCCATGCTTTGATCAACAAATGATCAACATCACTCAGCATGCCACATTACCAAGTTGGGAATATATTACTGATAACCTTCAATTACATAACCTTAAGCTCGTACGTCCCAGAGAAGGATGTTAAGCTAAGAGAATAAATTCTCCGCCACCAACAAAAATGTATTTGAAAGAAATCTGCTTTATATCTCGATTGTAATGTCAGACATACAATCCATACAAGTCTGTTCTGGGTTCGAACAGAACCGAAGGCGCTTCCAAAGAAGTCCTTACAATCCGAGCGTCCACAATCCTGATCGAATTCCCCATCACATATGGAGAACTCTATACCCGAGCAACTCAATGCAGAGTCATTTCGATAGGTTATCCTATCGTTCTCGTAAAAACCCGGTCTTCACCATCGGTCTTCAAATGCTCATCCATTTCGTCGTATTACTTATTCGAAATGGTTTATATGACACAAAGGTCCTTTTCCGGCTAAACCGAATAGTGAGAGTCAATTTTAAAAACATGTGGATATGTCGTTCACAAAAATTCACAAGTTCGATGTGGGTTTTGGATAACTAACCGAAATCTAATTCCCTATCACATCGAAGTTTAAATGCCGTTTTACGGGCAACAGGGTTTTCACATCAATACAGAACAAACCACAATCACAGCACAGTACATAGCAATCTACATCACGCAGTATCACAAACAAAACAGAAAAATCAATATAATGCACAGCAATAGTTAATTATTTTCAAATGTGGTTTAAATAAATTTACCACACAATTATTTGTAGTGATAGTTTAAATCAATGAAAAAAAATTGGATAAACAAATTAAATCTTAAATAACTCGATTTATTGTTTTCAACATTAGTTATTTTAATTAACCCCTAATTTCGATTTGTCGACTTTAATTTATCTGAATAACAAATTCTTAATTTACAAATTTATTTGAACTCTTAATTGTTTATTAATCAATTTTAATTTCAAATTGTATATCCTTCTTAATTTTTAAATCATTCATTTATACAAATTATTGACCTTGATTATCATTTGAAAATCTGTTTATACTTTTAAAAAAAAAATTGTTGCATTGAAAACTTTAATGTAAATTAACTTCAATTCTTATTTTAAATTAAATTACTTAATTTAATTATTAATTAAGGTTTTATAAGCATTGGTATTTATATACTTACTTAGTAAATAACTTAAACGAATTTCCACTTAACATTACTCAACATGGTTCAATTTAACAGTTTTAAACTTTACAAATTTGGGCTTAACCCACCTTTAAAACACACACGAGTAAACCATGCTAATGACTCGAGCCAAACTCGAGTTTTCCCAGAAATTTCCCCACACCCCTTCCCTTTCTTCCCCATATCCTGTTTCTTCTTCTTCCTTTATTTTTTTTAGTTTGAAGTTAGATTAATGACTGCGGTATTATAAATACCCACGCGTGCACCAGGTTATTACACGAGCAACCCTTAATTTTCTCAAGCCATTTCACGGGACGACCTTAAACTCGAACCACTGCCACTCATGCGCCACCGTGCGCGTGCACGATGGTTCGCCACCCCTCCAGCAACCTTCTCTGTCACCCACAAACCACAAATCGATCACCAATTCGTAATCAAAACCCAGTTTTTTGAAAAAAAATCAAAATAAAAAAAACATGTAGCTTGAACCATCAACTCGAACAACCTACTGAAAAGCGCCTCGACCCTCGAACGCCATCCACCAAGGGCGACGCGATTTCGGCTACACCTCGCTGTTAACCTCCTTTACCACCTCCCAGAATTGCATGCCACTCGATCACCCCACGGTGACGCAATCAAGAAATTACAGAACACGAAAAAAACTGAAACCCAAACACTATTTTTGATCCAACCAAAATATCCTTGCATTCGAAATTTTTTCTGATATTTTTCCCATATTTGAGAATGATCAAACTAACTCCTCAACAAATTCCAACAATTAAAATTTGTTAAGCAATCACATATTGAATAAAATGTAACTTCGATTCATTTAAGGACTACACCTTGTATACTGATCTAAAAATCATCATTTCTGTTTTAAAAATCTTACTTTGGTATGTTTAATCAAGATGTGAAATCAAATTCACAATTTAAATTATTCGAATTTTAACATATGTTTTCCTTTTTACTGTAAAACTTAAATAAACTGAAGCCATGTTCCTCGGTCATGCTTTAAACCATTTCAAGTTATGATTTTAGTGTAAGAAAATTTATTTAGTTTAAAAATCCTAAGTTTAAAATGATTGTATGAAGAAGTATTTATTTTCTCTGCATTTCTTTACTCTGAAACCAAACAAATAGAATAAAAGATCATATACAGAGGCCCAGTGCAAACAGAATATACACAAAGTAGTTTGTTTAAACTATAACAAGCACATATCATTCAAAAAAAGCAAATACACAAGTTAAATTATAAAAATCAGTTTGTTTACTCACATGAATACATTGATGGGCAGAGATATTCCTGTTTTGAAAAACTGTTTTGATCTTCTTCTCCTTTTCTTTCTTCAGTAATTTATTTCCAAAATTGAAGATAAAGTAATGTTTGCTTTTCTTTTAAATTTCTCTTCTTTGATGAGTTGTTTGAACGAAAATAAAACAGAGAGAGATGTTTGTGTATATAAAGGAGATTGTGTACAGGTGAAGGTATAGGCTTTTTTTTCTCTTTTCGGTTTGTACTTTGTGAATATTTCAATTAACTGGTGTATGGCTGAAGTTTGAAAGCATTTAATGAAAGTATGTAAGTAATACTTTCATGTATTTACAGTTGATATGTTGCTTGATGTTACTAGAGTAAATGGCATTAAATGAAAGCATGCCATGCTTTGTATTTTTGTTTACAGCATACGCTATTAGCTTTTGTTATTTTTTCTATAAGTGTTGTTTTGTTCTACTTATTTTACAATTTATTTTCTTTCTTTCTTTATGGGTTGAATGCTATCTTCTCTCTTTTTTTCTTGTGATGTGGATGAAGTTCTATTGTAATATGTTGTTTGTAGCATTTTTATAAGTACTAAATTTACTTTACAATTCTTTTTTTTCTTGTTTATATTTATTTCATGCAAGTTCATTTGTATGTCATATGTCATTTTATAACTATACAAATTCTATTACAAACATACATTTTCTTAATTTTATTTTAATTTAAGGTTTAGCTATTAACAGTAATTTATCACATATATTTATTTCATTGTTTTAAAATAATTTTCTTGCTTGTTATATGTTCTATTCTTTATTATTATTATTATTAATTATTTAAACTTAACTATCAATATTTATTTATTTCCATATAACTTTATAATGCTCAAATTAACAATATTTTATTTTTCTTGAAATTTCACAATTTAAATTCAAAAATTCAAACAAGTTACTAAATTTAAATTTAACAAATTCTGGGATGTTACAATTTATATATATGAATAGATCCATACAATAATTCAATATACACACAGCAAAGTAAACCATCAATTATTATTATAAATTGCAATTCAAACCCCGAGTGCAAATAGTATAGATTTCACTTTAATATATATATTTACTTTTATAACTGTAAACTGAAAAAAATAAAACGAAAAAATGAGCAGGTTGAAAACTCTAGTATGCATGCAACAGTAAAACAACTATTTTTCTATGTATATAAATAGACTAAAATAATACAACTATATAACTTCCGTATAGTATATCTTATAACTATTTATATTTAAATCACTATATATGTTTTATTAAAGTAAATACAAATATATAGGTATACATGAACTGCTATGTAAATTATATATATACTTAAATTCTACATTAAACAATATATGTTCACACAGAGGAGTAATGTACTATATATATCTTATTTTATATAATACAAACAATATATACGAAATGATCATGCTATATGAACATATTATATAACCAACAAAAGTTTATAACAAACTAAGCTTTTGATTAGTACAAACTGTAAACACAAAATATGTAATTATACTTATATAAACAATATTATACACGATACAAAAATTAACAGCATCACTCATAACTCAAACACACACACACACACACACATATATATCCTATAAAAATGCGAACTAACATTTTTAGATAAGTCATAGGTTTGCATTATTTAACATAATAGAGATATACAAAGTTATTTAAAAGGAGGAAAAGTGGCAGGTGGAATACCCAGCAGAGAAGCTTGCGAGTGGCAGGTGAAATACCATACGGATTTGGTGACGTGGGTAGTACGTGTTCGGCAAGGGAAGGTAGATCTGCGTACTCGGGTTCAAGAAGGTAACAGACAACCATAAGGTCAGAGGCGGGTAGGTTCGGTGCGGCTTGCATGGAGGCGGAGAGGCTCGGCAGGCTCTTGGGTGTGTTGTGTGTGGGTCTGCGTGATAACAAGGGGAGGACGCCTGATGGTGGAGCAACGTGGGTTGCGGCTGTATAAAAGCGGAGGTGGTTGTGTCGGTAACGTGGGCAGAGGGTGATGAGCCGTTAGTTGTGGTCTCGACGGTGAGTGTGAATGGCCATGGCTTGGAGACGAGGGAAGCAAGGGAGAGACATGCGATGGATGCTTACCATGCAGAGGAGAACATAAATAATGATGATGAACAGGGATGAGCGTATACAAGGAGCATGCTATATACTATTATTATTACATAGAAGAACAGAATGAAAAGTCACAGGGAAGAAAACAGGCTAAGCTAGAAATTAAATAATAAGGAATTGATATCTTTTGTGATATCCTCTCAGAAGCAATGTCAAATGAAACATCGAGGAAAGTGAAAAGAAGAGCCGGATGCATTCAATATCGAGAATATCAAAGCCAAATACGCTGAATTCCAGAATATAATAATAGCTGAAGGCTATTGGTTTACCAGAGACAAATGAACGGACGCAAAAGTCAAAAGGGCTCAACGGATACCGATATGGTTAACCATTCATGGATTTCGCCGTGTATTTGATACCAAAATGCACAAATAAATATACCTCGGTGATCAGCACGACGAGACAATCAAATGGTATACAGATATCAGTGATTAGATTGAATTACAAAAATTTGAATTTTCTACTGGCGGAAAATGCAAGAAATACGCAGGAAAATAAGATCGACGGAGGCAAAGAAGTCCGAATTTGGAAAAGTGAAAAATGACACCTTGCTCAAAAGATGATTTAGAATTTTTCTATGGAAAAATATTTAGGTTTCGAAAACATTTTATTTTCATCGCTTTTTAACTGATTAAATTGAAGTGAATTTACGTACGAAATAAACTTTCATATTTTCAGACGAAAATTTACCAGTTGCCATTTTTAACTAGACGCATTCCAAATATGAAATTTAAATTTCAAAATTTTATCGTTTAAAATTCCACAAAATTTAGTTAGTTAAATTACTTAAAACCGTTAAAATATCCGGGTTGTTACACTCTCCCCCACTCAAAACTTTTCGTCCTCGTAAAGGAAGAAAGTAGGAGAATAGAAACAACCAATAGAAAATAAACTCGAATTACATAATGATCAATTAATTACGCCATATAAATTTCATTTCAAATAAATTTATATTTAACAATTTGTTTTTAAATTCAAGATTTTTATTAAACTGATTTGATTTCACATAGGTACGAAAGGTTTCTTTCAAACGAAATTCAATTTAAACTCAATTAATTCAAGATATCTCATTAAGTGATTTAATTTCAATTTATTAACTTTCAAAACAAAATTTTTATTTTATTTTATTAATCACATTTATTATTCATTTAACTTATCATTTTATTTATCTCCATTATCATTTTATTATCAAATTAAGTGTATAATATTTATTATAAACACTCAAATTTTATTTATAAAGACATTTTGTATTGCATATTATCCAATAATCTTGAATTAACAATTTCAAAGATCATAAATTTGAGTAGTCTTTTATTTTAATCATATTTTATCCAACAAATTTAATTCTTTTTATTTCAAATTATTATTAAATTTATTCTACTTAATATATCTTATCACATTTATATTGAGTATATTTACATTTATTATAACTACTCAAATTTATTCAAAAATTCCTTTGATATCTATTATTTTGTATAATACTCAACTTCATAGTTAACTTTTGAAAATTTAGGTAAGTTATATAAATGCAATTGAGCAATGTACAAGTAAAATTTTCTAATTTAGTTATTCAAGCTTAAATTTTTATTCAAAATTTCAACTTCATCTTATAATTGAAATTATCTCTTAACACAAATTTAAGAATTAAATTCCTGAGTAGCTTCAAATTTATTTAGAGGTAAATAAATATATATATGACATATCAAATCAGATTTAAATCATATATCAATATATATATTACAAATCAAATCATACTTTAAGAAATTAAAATCAATTTATTTTTCTAAAACAAACCGTAGCAAAGCTACATAATAGTCTCTCCACTTCGAAACTCGAAAATGAATGTCGATGATGCGGCCGTCATCATCAAAATTATTTTCCAGCAACAAAGAGAAGAGCACTGATTTAAACATTTTAACTCTTTGAAATGATTTCAATTTGAAAATATTTTAAAGCTATACACTTTAAAACTTTCAAATCAAAGTTTGAATCACCGAAAATTAAATTCTTAAATTCTTGATTTAAATTCATTACAAACTCCAAATCAAATTATAACCATAATTTATAATTCATTTATTTATGTTATGAAATAGTCAATGATTTATAAAACAATAAATGAAAATTAAATTTTGACATTTTGAACAACAGATTCATTAACATTTTAATTTCAGAAAAATTTAGACTTATATATAATATAATCATATAAAACTATTTTATTTACCAAATTTGAAAATAATATTGAGTCAGTTTCCTCTATTCAAGTGTTTTGGAAATCCTATCGATAGCTTGATCAGACGAATCGATCGAAAATCCAAATCAACATCAACAACTCAAACAACACAATATATAAACATTTTTAACATTAATTTACAAATACACTTCCTCGCTTGACAATACAGAAATGGATTTCAAAGCAAGGATAGAGATTCAATTTTGATGGACTCAAACTAAATAAAATTTTGATTCGATAATAAGTTCGAAACAGAAGATGAGATAATTTAATTAACAGAATCGGGAGATGGATAAGCTTATTTAATTAACGGGCAACCTTAACCGGGTCGACCGTAACTTCAAGAAGAAGATCGACGCAGAATTCCAAGGTAAATCAACATTCGATCTCAAGAAACAGAATTCAGGTATAGAAAGAGATATCAAGAAACAGAATCCAATTATAAAGGAGTTTCACCCCTTTACAAATCATTCGAAGATTGGCGAGACCATCGATCTATTATAGATATCATTCGAAGTGGAGTTATGGGATGCTCCAGTGTTGAAAGAAGTCGAATAGTGAGGGACACGAATGAATTTTGAAACCGCAGGGAATGTGTAACATCCCGGAATTTTTAACACGGGATTTGTGAACATTTAATGCATTTTAAATGTTTACTATGGGTGTAAGATTTTGAATTAATTCTAAAATAAAAATAATTGGGTTAAATTTAAAATAACAAGTTATAATTTCTAATGAGGAAATTCAATTAGAAATTGAATAATAATAATTAAGTATTGGACTGAGAGAATTTGGGAAATTGGATGTGAATGGGTATAAAATGATGTCTAAATGTATTTTAAGTTAAATTGGTCATAAATGATATTATTGGATTTTTGAATGAATTTAAAGTTAATAAATTAATATTTGGAATTTTATATAATTTAAAAATGAATTTAATGTTATTAAATATGCAATTAATCCGATATTAGTCCGGATTGAGTCAGAATGTTTTCTAATGTGATTATAAATTCAATATGAATTATTGTTAAGTTAATAAAATTTTAAAAGTGGAAATTTAAGTGGTTTCGACAATTTTGATAATCGTTTGATTTAATAGACGAGTTAAAATAACCTTCCAGGGCACAGTCTCGGAATTCAACGAAACCAGTTCCGTTGGACCCGTAATAGTTTGTTATTACCGGATTTCAATTTTCGTAGCAATCGGAGTTGTCGTTTGACCCCGGCAGCTCAAAACGCATCGAGATCGTTTTAATCGGTTTAATTTTAATTTAATCATTTAATTCCGTAACTCGCGCATATGACCGAATTAGTTTACGAAACCTGTTTCATTGTGTTCGGAACGTGGAAAAACCTTAGAATCTCCTGTCGAAACGTGAGAATTGGGGATCGTTTGCATATGAGGTTAAATTGAGAATTTTGTTGAATAAAATATTATTAAATACTATTATATAACCTAAAGCATTTGCAAACCCTAGTGATATTCCCAGGCCGCCGTTTCTAGTATTTTCAATGGCCGGTAACGATTTTCCTTCTTCCTCCAAGATCTCCTAATCCATTCATTAATTCGCGAATCTCCTAACATGAAAGTCGTAGAGAGTGAGGAGATCGTGAGATCCAACGGTTGTTTCCGCGTGTAGTCTTCGTTTGGAGGAGTTATGAGGCTCCGTTCGTAGTCGTTCGTACTCGTCCTTATGGGTGGAAGGGACGACCGAGCTTGGAGGCTTTCTGGCCGTGGGTAGAGCATGAGTCGACGTTCGATAGGGTGGTTCCCGATCGAGCTAAATCTCGACGTAGAAGGGGCGATTTCGAGCCCTAGATCAAGGACGAAGATGGGTTCGTTTGTTTGGAGCAGCGTACGCGTTCGTGAGGAAGAAGAACTCACAACCTCTTGTTAGATGGAAGGCCTGATCTTGCTTTGGGTATAAATGAAATTAAATTAAAAAGAAAATTTGTTTTAAATTGTTGTTTGAACTTTATAAAATCGTAACAAATTCATACGTTATCAGAATTTAACGGAACTGGCGACATTGGAATCGTAGAAGAGAATACTTCACAGTGAAACAGTTCCGGATCCATTCCGTGCAAGTAGAAAATTGAGTTAAATCGGACACTGTTCGGTTTAATTTAAATTTCGAACGCTCGCCGAAACTCAAGGTGAGTTATTCTCACTCACATCTGGATACTAGTAAAGTTAGACGGCTAATATTGACTATTTGTTTGGATGTTTAGTTGAATATGTTAATTATTTTCAAATTGAATCGTTCTATAGTGTTGTGCTAATATTTGTGGATGCAGGGAAAACAGGTTGGAGGGATCCAATTGGATTCCTCGCATTGTAGTAATGATTTTGATAATTGATATTGATGCCTGTTCATATGTTGTGATTGATAATTTTGGAATCAACTGGTATTGTGATATTGTGGTATAAACTTCAAAACTAGAATGTTAATTATAAAGGAATTTGGAGTTTAATTATAAAGAAATTAAATTGGGTTTCAAAAGAAATTAAGAAATTCATAAATAAGGAATTTAGAAGAATATAAAAATTAGAATCTGTTGGATGGAAAACTGAAATAAAATTGTATTGGAATATTGCTGAATAAATTATAAATCCATAATTTAATTATAAATGGATAAATTGAATTTTTGAGAAATAAAAGATATTTTAAATTAATGAATTTTAAAGAATTAAAATTTGAAATCTATTTAGAATGGAAATTGAAAATTTGTAAAATATGGAATCATAAACAAAGAGAAATGTTATCTGTTGATAAATGTGAAAGTGAATTTATGTTATTTAACCATAAATCTAAATTGAAATAAATCGACAGAAACCGTGAGAAGGATTTCTGTGATGTTTAAGCGGGAATGAGATTCCTTGGGAAAAACCAAGTTCGAGTTTAAACTGATTTTATAAAGAGAAAGTTTTGAAATTTGAAACTGGTTTAAAGAATGTTGGAAATTATTATTTTTAAAGTAACTATTTAAAAATTAGTAATAGTAAAGAAGTTACTCTTTTACAAATGGATTTGTTTTAAAAAGCGAGTTTTGACCTAAGTATATTGAAATAAGTATTAATCTTTTTACAACTCTATTTTTAAAATATAGTTTAACTAAAACCTTATTTTAAATCAAGTTATATCTTATAAAGTAGTTTTACTTTAAATATTTTGAAATTATATTTTGAGTAAATAATTAGTAGTAAATTTACCTATTTTAGAGTATATCTTAGAATAAAACGTTTTAATTATTTTAAATCTAAAATGTTTTAACTTGGTTATTTCCAATGGAAATATATGGCAAAGGATTTACCTTTTAAAGGAAGAATTTTGGGAAATTGTTTCAAATGAGTTTTGGAAGTTGGAAAATATATCTTCTAAAGATATTTGGGTAAATAAATAATATGGGAATTATTTATGGTGTGATGGATGCTTATGGATGTTTATGAATACAAATTGATAGTTAAATCACCGACTATCAATATTGAACAATGCGTTGATCGTTTCGAAGAGACCGGGATCGAGATTTATTTCTCGAAAACCACTTCGATCCGATTTGTACGTTTCGTGCGAAAAACGTGTTCGGAGTCGAAGATGGAGCAGTGAAGTGCAAGGGCTAGTCGCTACTAATCCTGAGAATATTTCCAAAATGGATGCAGTAGGAGTAGTGCCTTCGGTTCCGTTCGAACCCAGGACGGACTTGTATGGATGAATGCTTGCGAAACATCGTCAGGTGGACGATGGGCATTCTAAGTGAAACGTTCTAAAGGTAATGCTAAGCCTCAAGCCTCATCAACTGGGAATGACTGAAAATCAGGGGATATGCAGCAAGGTTAGGTGGGTCATGCCCAAGCAGGACAAGATATTTCCCCTGTCTAGATGTCCCTTATATATTTCGACTTAGTGGGTGGTTGGTCGCGCCAACCATGGGGTTTATCTTGTTCGGGACTGTTCGGTAATGAATGGTTCCGGCCTTGTGTTGCAGGGGATGAAGGGAGTAATCCTCGGTACGGTGATCTAGGCCCCGTACTGTGACAGGTGGTACCCCAGTGCCTAGTCATTGTTGGAAATCCATTTTTCCCTACGAGCCTTGTACGAGTTTTGTTTGTATTACCCACTTTTGTGGCTAGTAGCTGGAATTTAATAGGTGTAACAATTTCGGCTATTTTATAAGTATTTGTAAATAGACCCTATTATAATATCAGAGGATTTTCTATAAAAAGGTGTTTTAGCTATCGTAAGGTAAAAACCCGACATGTTTATTTGTGGCGTGGTCTTACGAGATGCTTTTGTTTTACAAAGGATTTTTGAAACTTTAATAATCAAGTTGGATGCATATTTAGTATCAGCTGGTATTCCAGACTGACTCGGGTGTTATTCCATTATAATGCTCGGGCCAGACCGAGTATTATATGTTCAGGTCAGGATGCTATGGAGCAGGAGAGGAGCTGGAGTCCGAGACGTATCATATGTACCTATATATATCCGCTGCTGGGATTGTATGGTAGGTCTGATTTGTGATTGTTGATTGTGAGATACTCTGATGATATGATGTATAAAACAGTAATAGATTTCATTTTGTGTAAAGATCTATATTTACTATTATATTTTATTCCGCTGCGACTGCGAGATGCTGATATTGCTTAGTTTCTTCTTCTTCTATTTCTTCTTCTTTAACCCTAATGGTTCGTAGTTCTGTGCCACTTGAGTTAATAGAGGTAGAATAGTGTTGATTCAAGGGGTATGGATTAGCGGGCTGTTACACTTGGTATCAGAGCTTAGGTTGGCGACAACCTAGGCTTTGGTGGGGGAATTACTCGTTAAACAGAGTCAATAGTACTCTATAATGAGTTGAGCGTATTAATAGATATGAGAGCGTACTTGTTAGTGAATATAAAATTGTTTTTATACTGTGTTGACTTATCGGTTGAGTGTTTATGAATTCTGGTCGGTGCGGGAAGTACAAACGTATCGATAGGTGTTTCTAAACTCTTAAACAAGATAAATCGACATAGTAACGTTTTAAAAGTGGGTAAATGAAATAATTTTACCCAAAATTATATTTTGATATAAAGGAAATAATTTTCTGAAATTATTGTATATGTTTGATTGTTTGGATGTGGATACCTTAATCAAATGAGAATCTAAAATATAATCGAAAACATGAATTTGTTATAATCAAATAAATTCCATGAGTATAAATTATATAAAAGAAGACTAATTAAATTTGAATTAAACCAGAATTTGAATCCCGGGAATTTTGAAAAGGTTTTTAAACGCAATGAAACCAGAGGTTTGGGAATTTAAAACATTGGAAGTGTTTGGTAATATTTTTCCCCAGTGGTTGAAGGCAATAATGAAACGTCGATTTGGGTAATATTTTTAATGGAAACTGTTTTGAAATGAATTTGGGAAAGTAAGAAGCACTGAACTCACTTCAGTCGCTGGAAAATAATCCTGATGATGCTGGCCACATCATTAGAATTCATTTTCGAGTTTCTAAAGTGATGGATTGCTTCCCTAATATTTGGTTATGGTATTGTTTGGACTAGTTGGGTATAATTGTTGTTTTGGAAATTTTCAAAATGGCGAATTTGTTTTTGGTATAAACAAATTGTTTTGGGAAATCTGGGATTTGATTTGGTATACCTAATGGATAAGTGTTGATTACTATTTCAAATGGTTTTGAAATAAATCCGGGTAATTTGAATTCTGGAGATTCTATTTAGAATAAAAATGTGAAAGCTAAAATAACTCAACTAAATAACTTGTAAATAAAGTTGATTTAAAAAGAATTGAAGCCGATAATAATAAGAAGGAAAAGATGAAAATTTTAATCTTAAAAGTAAATTTAACTTAAGTAAATGGAAGTGAATAAGATATGTTAAAGTGAATGGAAATTTGAATAGAACTTGGATAAGTTCAATAGATTGGACTTAAAATAAAGTTGATTTAATAAATTAAAATGTAAGATGATTTTGAAATGTGGGTCATTGTGTAATGGATTATACCCACAAGCTATTAAGTGTTATGCTTATAGTTGAAATTGTGAATCTAAAATTTGCGAATTTAAAATGGTGCAAAGAATTAGATTGAAGAAAATTTGTAACCTTAAGAATTCAAGGATACACACACACACACACACACACACACACATACATATATATATATATGTATGTATGTATATAAGTGGGAATTGTGATTATATGATGTAGATGGATTAAAATGAGCAATATAAGCTTTTAAGTAAAAAAGTTGGTGAACTTATAAAATAGAAATGGAATTATAATCACAAATGGGAAATAATTAAATGGTATGGTGAATATAAACTTAATCTCAATGAAATGTAAATTGAGATCAGGCAAAGTGAGGTACAAATGAAGTGAATGAACTTCAGATAGTAAATCAGTTTTGAACTTGTATATGGAGAATTTAAATTGAGAATTTGAAATTAAATTAAATCTAAATGAATTAGAATTAAATTGAATTGGATATAAAGGTGAAATGTAAATTGCTTAAAATTGCATAAAGAAATTCATATTCTTAAGTTATTAAGGGTTATAATTTAAGCTTATGATTATAAAATGGAAATGAACTTAAATAAGAAATCTAAACTCTTGAATGGAAGTGAAATTGAAAATCATTAATGGAAAGAGTTGAATGGTGTGGAAAATTCAAACCTGACCATAAATGAAATGTAAAGTGTAATGAAGCAGGTGAGAATATAAAGGTGAATGTTCTTAAGTTGGCAAATAAGTCTTGAATTTATGAATGGGGAAAATGAAATGAACTCAAGATAGCTAAATGAACTTAGTTAAAACTTGAATCTAACTTTAAAAAAAATTGAATTAGAATAAATCTAATTTTTGTTAAAAGGATATTGTATGAATAAAAGTTTGACTCAACTAAATTCAAAGGGATTATTTGAGAATGAATTTAGCATAAGCTGAATTAAATAAAGAGAAGCTTGAAGATGAATTTAATATAAGCTAAATTAAATGAAAATAATACTGGAATGGATACAATTTTGGAAGCTTGTTAATAATTGAAGGGTGAAATAGAACTTTGTTCTAGTTTAGAGCATTTGAAAATGGTCATATTATAAATGAATCCAGAGTGAATTGGGGAGTGAACTAAAACCTAATATGGATTAGGTTAGAGGCCGAAATGAATTACAATTAAATGGAATGTGTATGGTAATGAATAGAATTTTGATAGTTGGTCAAAATCAGAAAATAAATAGAAATCCAGTTGTGGCATGGGATTTAATTTTTGGAAATAAATATTGGAAATGTGAATAAAACGATGGAATTAGATTAAAATGGCGATAGTTTGAATTGTAAATAAATTCCAATGAGTGAAATAATTTAAAGTGGTCTCTTTGTTAATAAAATAAATCTAACATGGATTGGATGAGAATCAAATAAAAATAAAATAAAATTGATATTAGAAGATAATGAATATATTGTGAAGAAAGCTTAAGTAAAATAAATAATTGTAATTAAGCTTTATATGGTAGTCTTGAAAAATTTGTTTAGATGCTGAAAGGGACTTGCAAGTGAAATGGTTTTGAATTAAATATTGTGATATGGATATAAGAGTTGGAAATAAAATAATAAAAATTAACTTAAGATGAATAATAAATTTAAAAGGTGAGAATAAGGATTAATTTAATAGTTGAAATGGAATAAGCATGCTTGGATTATGAACCATGCAGGATTGAATAAAATTAATACAAAACTAAGTTGAGATTAATTTGAAATGGTTATAAGCTTAAGTGGTGATTATTTTGCTTGAATGGCATAAAACAAATTTACATGTATTCGGAATTGAGTTGTTTAACAAGCAATTGAAATTGATTTTTGAATAAATTGATATGGATTGGAATCTAGTTCAAAAAAATTTGTATATGGATGCAAGTGAATTGGTTTCAAGTTGCAAATGGAATTGATTTTTGAATCAATTGGAATGAATTGACATTTTGATAAGTGATGTTTGCATATGAATGGAAATGAATTTTGAAAGAAATGCAAATGCTTCAAATTTGAAATAAGAATTTGGTTTGTGAATCAACTTGATATTGAAATGATATAGAAAGATGTTAATGAAGCATATGTTAACCATATGTTAAATAACAATGAATTAGTTGAAATAAATATGGATTGTATACAGTGGACTTGGGTATAAATTATTCAATTGAAATAAAAATGAAGTTGGACTTGAATAGGTAATTTGAAAGGTGATTTAAATCTTTAAATTGTTAGTAAATATGGCTAATATGGTTAAATGATGAAGTTTTCTTGTTTTGGCTATGCAATGGATATGTTTGGCTTATACTTATATTGGAAATATTGTAAAATGTTCATATCTTTGAAATCTGATGAGTTTGTTGAGTAAGTGCAGGAATGCGAGGCGTTCGAGAGGTTTGGGGCGCGTATATGCATTATATATTAGCTATTTGCTATTAAAATTTGCTAAAAAGGTATTCCTACGCTAATAAAATTGGGAAATGATATATATATTGTGATATATTTTGATTTCCGACCGTGTGGGTCGATGTATATATATTAGTTTGTATCGCGATATCGCGGAAGCTCCTCCGTACAGGGGAGACTCTGCCAAAATTTTTCGGAAATTTTGGGAGTTAGAAAATTTTTTGGTTTTGGGAAAAGTTAAGTAACTTGGGAAGTTATTTTGAAATAACGTTGAAACAAAAGCTTTAGAATATAAATAAAGCAAGTGAGTTTGGATTTGAGCTAAAGAGTTTTGGAAAGTGTATATAAGTTGTAATTAGAGAAGTTTAGGTTAAGTTAATGAGTGTAGGGACATTCTTTCTACCTAGCAAATTTCGAGGACGGAATTTTTATAAGGGGGGAGGAATGTAACATCCCGGAATTTTTAACACGGGATTTGTGAACATTTAATGCATTTTAAATGTTTACTATGGGTGTAAGATTTTGAATTAATTCTAAAATAAAAAGAATTGGATTAAATTTAAAATAACAAGTTATAATTTCTACTGAGGAAATTCAATTAGAAATTGAATAATAATAATTAAGTATTGGACTGAGAGAATTTGGGAAATTGGATGTGAATGGGTATAAAATGATGTCTAAATGTATTTTAAGTTAAATTGGTCATAAATGATATTATTGGATTTTTGAATGAATTTAAAGTTAATAAATTAATATTTGGAATTTTATATTAATTTAAAAATGAATTTAATATTATTAAATATGCAATTAATCCGATTTTAGTCCGGATTGAGTCAGAATGTTTTCTAATGTGATTATAAATTAAATATGAATTATTGTTAAGTTAATAAAATTTTAAAAGTGGAAATTTAAGCGGTTTCGACAATTTTGATAATCGTTTGATTTAATAGACGAGTTAAAATAGCCTTCCGGGGCACAGTCTCGGAATTCAACGAAACCAGTTCCATTAGATCCGTAATAGTTAGTTATTACCGGATTTCAATTTTCGTAGCAATCGGAGTTGTCGTTTAACCCCGGCAGCTCAAAACGCATCGAGATCGTTTTAATCGGTTTAATTTTAATTTGATCATTTAATTCCGTAACTCGCGCATATGACCGAATTAGTTTACGAAACCTGTTTCAGTGTGTTCGGAATGCGGAAAAACCTTAGAATCACCTGTCGGAACGTGAGAATTGGGGATCATTTGCATATGAGGTCAAATTGAGAATTTTGTTGAATAAAATATTATTAAATACTATTATATAACCTAAAACATTTGCAAACCCTAGTGATATTCCCAGGCCGCCGTTTCTAGTATTTTCAATGGACGGTAACGATTTTCCTTCTTCCTCCAAGATCTCATAATCCATTCATTAATTCGCGAATCTCCTAACATGAAAGTTGTAGAGAGTGAGGAGATCGTGAGATCCAACAGTTGTTTCCGCGTGTAGTCTTCGTTTGGAGGAGTTATGAGGCTCCGTTCGTAGCCGTTCGTAGTCGACCTTATGGGTGGAAGGGACGACCGAGCTTGGAGGCTTTCTGGCCGTGGGTAGAGCATGAGTCGACGTTCGAGAGGGTGGTTCACGATCAAGCTAAATCTCGACGTAGAAGGGGCGATTTCGAGCCCTAGATCAAGGACGAAGATGGGTTCGTTTGTTTGGAGAAGCGTACGCGTTCGTGAGGAAGGAGAACTCGCAACCTCTCGTTAGATGGACGGCCTGATCTTGCTTTGGGTATAAATCAAATTAAATTAAAAAGAAAGTTTGTTTTAAATTGTTGTTTGAACTTTATAAAATTGTAACAAATTCATACTTTATCAGAATTTAACGGAACTGGCGACATTGGAATCGTAGAAGAGAATACTTCGCAGTGAAGCAGTTCTGGATCCATTCCGGGCAAGTAGAAATTTGAGTTAAATCGGACATCGTTCGGTTTAATTTAAATTTCGAACGCTCGTCGAAACTCAAGGTGAGTTATTCTCACTCACATCTGGATACTAGTAAAGTTAGACAGCTAATATTGACTGTTTGTTTGGATGTTTAGCTGAATATGTTAATTATTTTCAAATTGAATCGTTCTATAGTGTTGTGCTAATATTTGTGGATGTAGGAAAAACAGGTTGGAGGGATCCAACTAGATTCCTCGCAATGTAGTAATGATTTTGATAATTGATATTGATGCCTGTTCATATGTTGTGATTGATAATTTTGGAATTAACTGGTATTTTGATATTGTGGTATAAACTTCAAAACCAGAATGTTAATTATAAAGGAATTTGGAGTTTAATTATAAAGAAACTAAATTGGGTTTCAAAAGAAATTAAGAAATTCATAAATAAGGAATTTAGAAGAATATAAAAATTAGAATCTGTTGGATGGAAAACTGAAATAAAATTTTATCGGAATATTGCTGAATAAATTATAAATCCATAATTTAATTATAAATGGATAAATTGAATTTTTGAGAAATAAAAGATATTGTAAATTAATGAATTTTAAAGAATTAAAATTTGAAATCTATTTAGAATGGAAATTGAAAATTTGTAAAATCTGGAATGATAAACAAAGAGAAATGTTATCTGTTGATAAATGTGAAAGTGAATTTATGTTATTTAACCATAAATCTAAATTGAAATAAATCGACAGAAATCGTGAGAAGGATTTCTGTGATGTTTAAGTGGGAATGAGATTCCTTGGGAAAAACCAAGTTCGAGTTTAAACTGATTTTATAAAGAGAAAGTTTTGAAATTTGAAACTGGCTTAAAGAATGTTGGAAATTATTATTTTTAATGTAACTATTTAAAAATTAGTAATAGTAAAGAAGTTATTCTTTTACAAATGGATTTGTTTTAAAAAGCTAGTTTTGACCTAAGTATATTGAAATAAGTATTAATCTTTTTACAACTCTATTTTTAAATATAGTTTAACTAAAACCTTATTTTAAATCAAGTTATATCTTATAAAGTAGTTTTACTTTAAATATTTTGAAATTATATTTTGAGTAAATAATTAGTAGTAAATTTACCTATTTTAGAGTATATCTTAGAATAAAATGTTTTAATTATTTTAAATCTAAAATGTTTTAACTTGGTTATTTCCAATGGAAATATATGGGAAAGGATTTACCTTGTAAAGGAAGAATTTTGGGAAATTGTTTCAAATGAGTTTCGGAAGTTGGAAAATGTATCTTTTAAAGATATTTGGTGTAACGACCTGTAAGATTTTAATAAACTTTATCGTTTTATTAACGTATTTAATTGGATTATGGTGAAATTTTTAAATAAATTAATTTGCAAATAAAAAGTTAATATATGGATTACGTCCAATTAAACATAGCAGATGGCAAAATTTCAATTTATTTTATGAAAATTTATTTATTATGTAATTCTATTAAATTCAAGCTAGCTAATAATTGTTGATAATAAAAAAAAAATTTCTAATGCAGAATATTTTACATAGAAAAATTCTAAATCCTCATCTGAGAAAGGCGTCATCTTTAGTTTTTCAAAATCCGGACTTCTATAGCTTCGTCGTTCTTATTTTCTGCATTCTACTGCATTTTTTTTTCTACTAGTGAAAAATTCGAATTTTTATAACTCAATCATACCACTGATAACTGTATACCATTGTGAGCGCCTCGTCGTGCTGATCTCAAAAGTATATTTATTTCTGTATTTCGGAACCCGGTGTACAACGGAAGCAATAAATTTGTTCATTTTAATGACACCATAAATTGTGCCTCCTTAGCTTCTCCTTATTTCGTTTCGATTTAAACCGTGCTACCCAATATAAATTTATTACTTTAAATTTACAGCTATAAACATTATTTGACTGTTTCTCTTACATTCATTTCACTTAAGAGATACGTTTCCGGTAGCTCTAAGTTCATTTCTCTTTTGGCTTCTATTCCAATAGCATACGTTACTTTTATAATTTCCTATTTATAATACATTGTTTTATAACTCCCAATTCAATGCTAACGTTATGTGCTTTATTTCAAACAGCTCAATTGAACTTTTGAATTCTCTGTTCATTCAACTCATCGCCGTTTTGCTATTAGTATTTGTTTCCTGATTTCATCATCAAACGTTTCTACTCCTAATTATTAGTAAATTTAGAATCAACGTTTGTTGCTTAATTTATGGCATACGTTCTAATCTTTTGCTTTTATCATTTAGAAATCGAAACGTTTCTTTTGCTTTTGAATTTTGTAACGTTTGATAATAATTACTCTCCATAGTATAATTGCCTACGTATTGGGACCTAGGAAATAAATAAAATTAAGAAAACGTATAACTTGCAAGAAACAATAGATTACTTTATTTGTTTATCTGGTTTCAAACGAGTGACCATTTATTTCGGGAGAAACCGTTTCTTTTGCATGTGTAAAAATCTACCATCATCTTTCTAGATCTGTTCATATATTTTTTCCTTCCGCCTCCTTTTATTTTGCTCTCAAATTTCCACCATCTTCTTTCCAGAACTCTCCCATGCAAACAAATCCATTTATTACTCGACCTATATATATATAACTCTATGGATTCACGCACCTTTCCTTCTCTGTTTTAATATAACTCTTCATTTCTTTTTCTCTCTCTCTTCTTTATTTCTATTTATAACTTTGTCAGAAACGTATGTGTCTATATAATTTATTTATTCCTTTCTCTGTTCATTTTCTTGCTTTCAAAATGTCCTTTCCTTTGTTATTCCCTTAATTTTAGTGCGTTACTTTACACCACTACAGGACATTTATTTATGTACGTTTCACTATGTTTCTTATATAATTTGATAAGCTGCACTTTTCTCTCCTTAATTTCTTTCTTCCATCATGATTCTAAAGACTTCTGCAAAAAAAAAAAAAAAAAAAAAAAAATATATATATATATATATATATCACAGCATCTCTACATTCCTACTTTCTTTCTTCATTCTATAAACATATTTTTCCCTTACCTGAAGCCTCTCAGATCTGTTCTTCTCCTACAAAAAAAAAAACACACACACACATAAGAAACGCATAAAATAACAGGCAGCAGCCGCCTTCCATCCCTCTATCCTCTCTCGTTCATCATCTCCGCACTCTCACCTCCGCCTCGGGTACCACTGCATCTCCCACTTCAACTGGTGAGTAGCCACCTTTATTTGTATGCACAATTTTTTTAAATGCAATTATTTGAACGTATGCGTGCTTAGTTAGGATAACATATGATTAGTTTGGGTTTAGGTCACGTTAGTCTTATATATATGAGTATAGAATGTCTGCATATATTTGTGTAGTAAATTGTTTGCATATTTTACTTAAATAATTTTAAAGTATCAAATTGTTTTTCCTTCAAAGATATATATATATATAGGTTAGTTATAGACAAAAGTATATGTATATGAGCTTTATGAGATGTACGTCTACGTAAGTTTTAAAGTATACATTATACATATACGCACAGCTGTTATATTTTAAAGTGGTATTTTATATAGTTTTTTTTTTTAGTAAATTTTCGTTCTGATTAAATTTTATACATGTTGATGTTCACGTAATTTATAGGTTTTAAGATGTATAAGTTAAGTTATATATATATGACTTTATTTACGCATATAAAATTTTAAAAGTGGTATGGTCTGTTTATACGCATGGTTAGTAAAGGTGATTTATTTATTTATAATATATTGTTTTGCCGTTTATATATGTCACAGTTTTTAAAAATGGAGGAAAGGACAGTACATGTGTTCATTTGAAGAAGTCTGTGTCTATTTTGTTAGTACGCATACAATTTAAGTATGTTCATATAGGTGGAGTACAGACTTGCAGTGCATTATAATAACAAAAATTTTATGGATTATTTTATAAGTTGTTATATAGTTTTGTTTTATAAATATGTTATTTACGTATGTAAGTATTTTTTAAAAAAAATGTAAGTATTTTTAAAATTGTAAGTATTTTGTATAAATACATATTTTATAAACTAAGTTTACATTAGTTTATATGTGTGAGTATCGGCTGTTAGTTCATATATGGTATAACAATAAGTAATATAATATGGTTGATGTTATAATAAGTTAGGTTACTGTAAGTGTATTTGTGTATATACATTGAGTTACATTTTATAGAATATGTCCTTAAGTTATTAAGTATTTAGGTCGTGTCTGCATATCAGATTTGTTCAGTACATGAATTATAAAAGTTCGCTTATACCATTTATCTTCATCGTTTCAGTTCTGATCTGATCCGTTTCAATTAGCTTTGATCGAATTCGTGCCGATTTTGTTTTGCTTGGATTTGAAATTTAATTTCAGTATCCGTAGCAGTGTGCATATCCGTATCACCTTCTGTATTCTCGTTCATCTCTAGCCTTGAAAGGTGAGCAATCACTCACGATTAACGTTCTTTTATTTATTAAATTTGATTCAATTGAAACGTCAATTGAAATATGCTGCTGTTAGTTGTTTACTGTTACGACTGCTATCATCTGTATCTGTTCACCTATGACACCTGACACCATTATCGGTTAATTATTTATGTGATAATAATACAGATTGGTTGAAAATTTACTGATTGATTGATTGTCGTTTAAATTGGATGTTAATTACTATTGTTAAATGATAACTAGTTTGCTAGTAAGATTTGAGGTGGTATAGTTTACAAAGAAAACGGATTATATACGATGGACCTTGATTGATTAAACCTGACCCCGCCATATGTAAATTTGATTAGTTTAATTTGACCCATTAATTGTCGTAGGAATTGATAAGTTATACTTTAAAGCTTTGAACATAGTTTGGATTAACTGTTGTAATACTAAACTGAAATTGAAATGGAACGACAATTGAAAAACTGAAATGTAATAATCTGTAATCTACATGAAATGATAGTGTAGATTTTAGAAATAATTATAAAAATAACAATGCGAATTAATAAGATCATTTCGGAGTTATTTGATTTAATCTATTGAATTGTTATTGATTGTTGTTATTGCTTGTTTACTTACTTTGACACTATCCCTGTCATCACACTGCAAGTTCCCTTTGTTATGTTTGATTTTTGAATTAAAATGGGTTGAAAAATAGGCCCAAGCGGGTTTCGTTTAATTAAATTTGGGATTACGGGTTGAAATGCTATCCACCCGTATACATTTAGTGTACGTATTGAAATGATAATAGCCATAACACTTTGACCATATGAAAAAAAAAAATCTATGGTCTTATTAAATGTAAATTCTTAAATACATCTATAAAGGGTAATGATAAATATAGAGTTAATTATATCTAGTTAATCAAGATTTGATTAAATACATAAATTATGATAAATAATTTATGTAAATTTTATTCGGATAAATGTTGCAATAATATTGAAAAATTAAGGTTGAGAAATAAATTTGGGTTATTGTAAAATGATGTTTAGATAAGGATTTATTTATTTAAATCAATTTGAAATTTATCGAATGAGATATTTCACGTTTAATAAAATTTGAGAAATCTTGAGAAAGATGTAATTTAAAGTCACTAAAATGGTATTGAATAAGGGAAGGTTCAAACTAAATAATAATGATGTAAAAACCAAGAATCTATATGAAACTGTTAAATTTAACATCTAAGTATTTAAGCCATGAACTGTATTGAAATTAAATGGTTTAGAAATTTGGTATGTATTTGGGACCAAGATAGTTGAATTTATTATGTAGATAACTAATTGAATTTAATGGAAATTGAGGTTGAACGAAGTCTGGAAATTTGTATTTAGAGAACTAGATTGGGAAATTTAGGGGAAATATTAAATACTTAAAGTATGGAAACATATTGAAATGGAAAGGTCAGGTTGATGTGAACGATTTGTTAAGTTAAGGAAATTGCAAGTGCTTTACCATATACAGCATTTAATATATATAAATACTATTTGGGAAATATAATTATTCGAAGTGAATTTGACATTTGGGTTTGAAGTATAAATTAAGTGAATGACCACGATGTAATAGTGTATATTTCTACCCTGTAGATAGTTCTATGGACCCTTAGAGGATGGTCATCCCAAACATCCTTTAAGTTATTTGTATTTCAGTTGATATTTCACTTGAGTTGGATTTATTGATATACGAATGTTAATCCTGACTCGAGTGTTTTGTGTTTTGCTTTACGCTCGGGTCAGACCGAGTAATACAGCTTTAGAGACTCACCTTTGGAGATTGGAGCTTCATTTGGAGATCCAACTATCGTTTCAGCTTTCAGTTTTCTAGATTGACTGGTTCAGAGAAGTCATCGGCTCGTACTGAAGACTTTTCTGTATTCCAGAGATTCTGATGTATTTTATTTTAAACTCTGATGCATATAGTAGCTTCATGAACTACTATTTTTCTATTCCGCTGCATTATATTACTCTGTGTCTGTGATCTGTGATTGGTTTATTTACTGTATATTTTAGGTTTTGCCAAATTAAATTAACAATTCGGTATTTTGAATTATTCAAGTCGTACATGTACGGTTTTAGTGTCAATTTGAATGGTCCAAAATAGCGGGTCGTTACAGTTGGTATCAGAGCTTTGGCTCAAGTCAAAACTTAGCATATATGGTAAATTTATTACAGAATCACTTTCATTCGAGTTGAATCTCTTCCTTTTTGACTCGATTTCCTTTGAATTTTGGAATGTCCCTCAGTTTCGAAATTCATTCTTGTCTCTCCCTATTTATATTCGTTCGATTCTGGAGTATTCCATAACTTCACTGAATGATTTGTAAAAGGGGTGAATCTCCTTTTCAGTTGGCATTGATTCACCGAAGATTCATGTATCCTCGGTTTACAATGCTGCTATATCTAGTTATGCCGAATTCTATATCGGGCGATCGAATGTCGATTTGCCTTAGAATTCCGCATCAATCATATTCCTGAAATCACGATTGACCCGGTTAAGGTCGCCCGCGATTTATAGAAGTATATCCATCTTCTATTTTGTAATTTAATTATCTCATCTTCGATCGAGTCTATCTTCGAATCAGAATTCTATGGATTGGAGTTCCTCTAATTCAAATCTCTATCTTTGTTTTGAAATCCATTCTTAAAATTATCCTTTGAAAATCGGGTATGTTTGCATTTTGAAATTTGTTTTAAATATCGAAATTATTATTTTGATAACTATGATTTTATTCTATATATAAAAGTGAAAATGTTTTCCATAAGGATTATATACCTATATACAAAACAAATAAGAAATGTTATTCTATATATAAAAAAAAAGGTTTTGAAAGGATTTGAAATTTTGAAAAATTATAAGAAATTGATTTATATAAAAATGATTTATAACTGAAGTGTTAAATTTGAAATTCGAGAATTGAATTCCGGTATTTTGAAATTGGTTTTAAGATTTTGGAAAATATATATAAATAATACGATTTAAAATTATTTTTTTTGAATAAGAAATGTTTCAAATAAGCTCAAATGAATTCCAATAATTTTAAAGAAATTTCAAAGAAGTTTCCAAGAAAATAGAAGTCCAGAACTCACTTATGTCGCTTGAAAATAATTTCGGTGATGAGTGCACGCATCATCGACATTGATTTTCGAGTTTCAGAGTGAGGGAGAGGCCACTTTAATAGCTTCGCTATGCAAGTGTTTTGTAAAACCGATTTTGATTTCAAATTCCGAAGTATAATTTGATATTTTAGAAAGATATAAGTATATGTTTGAAACAATTTAAAATGAGACCGGTATTCAGTCCTCGAGTTTCGGATTTAATAATTGGTTTATTGATTTATTGTTGATTTTCAACTCTTGAATTGAAAATTTGATTTCCCTAATTATTTTGAAGGTTCGAACACTTCCAAGTCAAGGTCTAAAGTTTTAAAAACTAAGAAATTTCGAAGAGTATAAAATGTTTGATAAAGAATATAAATTTAGTTTGAAATGTTTTGAAAAAAAAAAATAGTTTTGAATAATGGTTTTCAGAAAGGTAAATTGAATATTTCAAATAGAAATAGATAGTTTAAAAGTTTAAAGGGATAAATTATAAATTTGGAAACCATTTTGAGTAATTGATTTTGAGGAAAATATTTGGTTTTGAAATTAAATTGGAATTAAAAACCAGTACTTATATGGTGATTTTGGAAATGTATTTGTTTGACTTTAGATATTTAATTTGGAAGAAAATTGGTGAAATCATATATGATTTTGAAACTGAATTGATAGTGAAATAATTTGAAATTGAGAATCTTAGATTATTAAGTACTTGATTTGGGAGTGGTCGAACTTATATAAAATGGATTTGTATAAGTATGAAGTTGATTTGAAATCTATTGATTTGAAAGTTACTCAATTTGGAAAGAGATTTTATATAATCGAAGTCTATATAAGTATGATTTGATATACTATTGATTTGGAAAGTATTCGTTTGAAAATGGAATCCTATATATATGGACTTTATATAAGTACAATATTTGAAAGTGATTTGAAAAAGGTACTATATGATATATATTTTCCAAATAAAGATATGGAAAGTGCCTTCTGCTTGATATCCGCTTTGTGGCCACAGCGTGGATTCATTCTATCGTTATTATTCTCTCTGATTTTGGTTTTCCGGATGTAATACTCGAGTGTTCCCACCGTGACGTGTCCCACGGTTTCTTTTTCTCTCGTGAATGCACAGCGAAATTGCCTGGCTGAGTCTTGCCTAGGGGTACGGATTGTTTCCTGGGGGAACAAGGCGTAACCATTGTGTATCCTGCAATCTGTGTAGGTCGCGAATAGTAGCGCAAGTGCCTGGCTGAGTCTTGCCTGGGGGTACGGATTGTTTCCTGGGGGATCCAGGCGTAACCATTGTGTATCCTGCACTCTACTAGTCATCATGGCGTAACTCGCAGGGCTGTGAAAGCTTACGGATATGGATTGTTTCCTGGGGGAACCAGGCGTAACCATTGTGTATCTGCGAACCATGATCGGACAAAGGTTTTGGTTTGATTGTTTTGTTTGGATCGTACTTTCCATATCTATTTTAAAAGGTTTTTCAAGTATTTTCACTGGGTGTTGAAACAAGTCTACTAAGTACTTGAAGAATTCTAGCTTTGCGCCTGATCAACGCATGGCCAGAGTCTGCAAGAACGAGGATAAACTTGTTAAAACATTGAGTTATAAAAGTATTTTCGAAAGAAAAATTGGTTTTGATATAAAAGAATTTTATTATAAAGGTATTGCCAACAAAGAAATTTTGTATTAATATTTGAAATTTAAATTCTTATGGTTTGAAATAAATTATTCGGACCCGATTCTTTCTTTTGAATCTACCTTATCTGCTCAGCTTATTTGTTCATCTTGATTTTGTTTTCAAAATCTACCTTCCTTCCTTGTTGGATTTATCCTTTGAAAATTTTGTCTAATTATATACTACATTGTTTAATATAAAATTTTAAGTGTTATGAATAGTTTGAAGTTATTAATTTCGGATTTAATATTTTCAATAAACTTTGTAAAAATAAGGGATAGTGCAGGTAATTGTTTTCATAAGAGTTGAAAGTATTATAGTATTATAGAAAATTTGAATTTCAAATGAAGTTTCAAATAAAGATTTCAAATAAATTTGGGTAGTTTTAAAAATTTGTTGTTTATCTTATCTTTCAATCTATAAATTTCCGGCTGTTTTATTCTCCTACCTCCTTCCTTTTCGGGGACGAAAAGTTTTGAGTGGGGGAGAGTGTAACGACCTGTAAGATTTTAATAAACTTTATCGTTTTATTAACGTATTTAATTGGATTATGGTGAAATTTTTAAATAAATTAATTTGCAAATAAAAAGTTAATATATGGATTACGTCCAATTAAACATAGCAGATGGCAAAATTTCAATTTATTTTATGAAAATTTATTTATTATGTAATTCTATTAAATTCAAGCTAGCTAATAATTGTTGATAATAAAAAAAAAATTTCTAATGCAGAATATTTTACATAGAAAAATTCTAAATCCTCATCTGAGAAAGGCGTCATCTTCAGTTTTTCAAAATCCGGACTTCTATAGCTTCGTCGTTCTTATTTTCTGCATTCTACTGCATTTTTTTTTCTACTAGTGAAAAATTCGAATTTTTATAACTCAATCATACCACTGATAACTGTATACCATTGTGAGCGCCTCGTCGTGCTGATCTCAAAAGTATATTTATTTCTGTATTTCGGAACCCGGTGTACAACGGAAGCAATAAATTTGTTCGTTTTAATGACACCATAAATTGTGCCTCCTTAGCTTCTCCTTATTTCGTTTCGATTTAAACCGTGCTACCCAATATAAATTTATTACTTTAAATTTACAGCTATAAACATTATTTGACCGTTTCTCTTACATTCATTTCACTTAAGAGATACGTTTCCGGTAGCTCTAAATTCATTTCTCTTTTGGCTTCTATTCCAATAGCATACGTTACTTTTATAATTTCCTATTTATAATACATTGTTTTATAACTCCCAATTCAATGCTAACGTTATGTGCTTTATTTCAAACAGCTCAATTGAACTTTTGAATTCTCTGTTCATTCAACTCATCGCCGTTTTGCTATTAGTATTTGTTTCCTGATTTCATCATCAAACGTTTCTACTCCTAATTATTAGTAAATTTAGAATCAACGTTTGTTGCTTAATTTATGGCATACGTTCTAATCTTTTGCTTTTATCATTTAGAAATCGAAACGTTTCTTTTGCTTTTGAATTTTGTAACGTTTGATAATAATTACTCTCCATAGTATAATTGCCTACGTATTGGGACCTAGGAAATAAATAAAATTAAGAAAACGTATAACTTGCAAGAAACAATAGATTACTTTATTTGTTTATCTGGTTTCAAACGAGTGACCATTTATTTCGGGAGAAACCGTTTCTTTTGCATGTGTAAAAATCTACCATCATCTTTCTAGATCTGTTCATATATTTTTTCCTTCCGCCTCCTTTTATTTTGCTCTCAAATTTCCACCATCTTCTTTCCAGAACTCTCCCATGCAAACAAATCCATTTATTACTCGACCTATATATATATAACTCTATGGATTCACGCACCTTTCCTTCTCTGTTTTAATATAACTCTTCATTTCTTTTTCTCTCTCTCTTCTTTATTTCTATTTATAACTTTGTCAGAAACGTATGTGTCTATATAATTTATTTATTCCTTTCTCTGTTCATTTTCTTGCTTTCAAAATGTCCTTTCCTTTGTTATTCCCTTAATTTTAGTGCGTTACTTTACACCACTACAGGACATTTATTTATGTACGTTTCACTATGTTTCTTATATAATTTGATAAGCTGCACTTTTCTCTCCTTAATTTCTTTCTTCCATCATGATTCTAAAGACTTCTGCAAAAAAAATATATATATATATATATATATATATATATATATATATATCACAGCATCTCTACATTCCTACTTTCTTTCTTCATTCTATAAACATATTTTTCCCTTACCTGAAGCCTCTCAGATCTGTTCTTCTCCTACAAAAAAAAAAACACACACACATAAGAAACGCATAAAATAACAGGCAGCAGCCGCCTTCCATCCCTCTATCCTCTCTCGTTCATCACCTCCGCACTCTCACCTCCGCCTCGGGTACCACTGCATCTCCCACTTCAACTGGTGAGTAGCCACCTTTATTTGTATGCACAATTTTTTTAAATGCAATTATTTGAACGTATGCGTGCTTAGTTAGGATAACATATGATTAGTTTGGGTTTAGGTCACGTTAGTCTTATATATATGAGTATAGAATGTCTGCATATATTTGTGTAGTAAATTGTTTGCATATTTTACTTAAATAATTTTAAAGTATCAAATTGTTTTTCCTTCAAAGATATATATATATATAGGTTAGTTATAGACAAAAGTATATGTATATGAGCTTTATGAGATGTACGTCTACGTAAGTTTTAAAGTATACATTATACATATACGCACAGCTGTTATATTTTAAAGTGGTATTTTATATAGTTTTTTTTTAGTAAATTTTCGTTCTGATTAAATTTTATACATGTTGATGTTCACGTAATTTATAGGTTTTAAGATGTATAAGTTAAGTTATATATATATGACTTTATTTACGCATATAAAATTTTAAAAGTGGTATGGTCTGTTTATACGCATGGTTAGTAAAGGTGATTTATTTATTTATAATATATTGTTTTGCCGTTTATATATGTCACAGTTTTTAAAAATGGAGGAAAGGACAGTACATGTGTTCATTTGAAGAAGTCTGTGTCTATTTTGTTAGTACGCATACAATTTAAGTATGTTCATATAGGTGGAGTACAGACTTGCAGTGCATTATAATAACAAAAATTTTATGGATTATTTTATAAGTTGTTATATAGTTTTGTTTTATAAATATGTTATTTACGTATGTAAGTATTTTTTAAAAAAAATGTAAGTATTTTTAAAATTGTAAGTATTTTGTATAAATACATATTTTATAAACTAAGTTTACATTAGTTTATATGTGTGAGTATCGGCTGTTAGTTCATATATGGTATAACAATAAGTAATATAATATGGTTGATGTTATAATAAGTTAGGTTACTGTAAGTGTATTTGTGTATATACATTGAGTTACATTTTATAGAATATGTCCTTAAGTTATTAAGTATTTAGGTCGTGTCTGCATATCAGATTTGTTCAGTACATGAATTATAAAAGTTCGCTTATACCATTTATCTTCATCGTTTCAGTTCTGATCTGATCCGTTTCAATTAGCTTTGATCGAATTCGTGCCGATTTTGTTTTGCTTGGATTTGAAATTTAATTTCAGTATCCGTAGCAGTGTGCATATCCGTATCACCTTCTGTATTCTCGTTCATCTCTAGCCTTGAAAGGTGAGCAATCACTCACGATTAACGTTCTTTTATTTATTAAATTTGATTCAATTGAAACGTCAATTGAAATATGCTGCTGTTAGTTGTTTACTGTTACGACTGCTATCATCTGTATCTGTTCACCTATGACACCTGACACCATTATCGGTTAATTATTTATGTGATAATAATACAGATTGGTTGAAAATTTACTGATTGATTGATTGTCGTTTAAATTGGATGTTAATTACTATTGTTAAATGATAACTAGTTTGCTAGTAAGATTTGAGGTGGTATAGTTTACAAAGAAAACGGATTATATACGATGGACCTTGATTGATTAAACCTGACCCCGCCATATGTAAATTTGATTAGTTTAATTTGACCCATTAATTGTCGTAGGAATTGATAAGTTATACTTTAAAGCTTTGAACATAGTTTGGATTAACTGTTGTAATACTAAACTGAAATTGAAATGGAACGACAATTGAAAAACTGAAATGTAATAATCTGTAATCTACATGAAATGATAGTGTAGATTTTAGAAATAATTATAAAAATAACAATGCGAATTAATAAGATCATTTCGGAGTTATTTGATTTAATCTATTGAATTGTTATTGATTGTTGTTATTGCTTGTTTACTTACTTTGACACTATCCCTGTCATCACACTGCAAGTTCCCTTTGTTATGTTTGATTTTTGAATTAAAATGGGTTGAAAAATAGGCCCAAGCGGGTTTCGTTTAATTAAATTTGGGATTACGGGTTGAAATGCTATCCACCCGTATACATTTAGTGTACGTATTGAAATGATAATAGCCATAACACTTTGACCATATGAAAAAAAAAATCTATGGTCTTATTAAATGTAAATTCTTAAATACATCTATAAAGGGTAATGATAAATATAGAGTTAATTATATCTAGTTAATCAAGATTTGATTAAATACATAAATTATGATAAATAATTTATGTAAATTTTATTCGGATAAATGTTGCAATAATATTGAAAAATTAAGGTTGAGAAATAAATTTGGGTTATTGTAAAATGATGTTTAGATAAGGATTTATTTATTTAAATCAATTTGAAATTTATCGAATGAGATATTTCACGTTTAATAAAATTTGAGAAATCTTGAGAAAGATGTAATTTAAAGTCACTAAAATGGTATTGAATAAGGGAAGGTTCAAACTAAATAATAATGATGTAAAAACCAAGAATCTATATGAAACTGTTAAATTTAACATCTAAGTATTTAAGCCATGAACTGTATTGAAATTAAATGGTTTAGAAATATGGTATGTATTTGGGACCAAGATAGTTGAATTTATTATGTAGATAACTAATTGAATTTAATGGAAATTGAGGTTGAACGAAGTCTGGAAATTTGTATTTAGAGAACTAGATTGGGAAATTTAGGGGAAATATTAAATACTTAAAGTATGGAAACATATTGAAATGGAAAGGTCAGGTTGATGTGAACGATTTGTTAAGTTAAGGAAATTGCAAGTGCTTTACCATATACAGCATTTAATATATATAAATACTATTTGGGAAATATAATTATTCGAAGTGAATTTGACATTTGGGTTTGAAGTATAAATTAAGTGAATGACCACGATGTAATAGTGTATATTTCTACCCTGTAGATAGTTCTATGGACCCTTAGAGGATGGTCATCCCAAACATCCTTTAAGTTATTTGTATTTCAGTTGATATTTCACTTGAGTTGGATTTATTGATATACGAATGTTAATCCTGACTCGAGTGTTTTGTGTTTTGCTTTACGCTCGGGTCAGACCGAGTAATACAGCTTTAGAGACTCACCTTTGGAGATTGGAGCTTCATTTGGAGATCCAACTATCGTTTCAGCTTTCAGTTTTCTAGATTGACTGGTTCAGAGAAGTCATCGGCTCGTACTGAAGACTTTTCTGTATTCCAGAGATTCTGATGTATTTTATTTTAAACTCTGATGCATATAGTAGCTTCATGAACTACTATTTTTCTATTCCGCTGCATTATATTACTCTGTGTCTGTGATCTGTGATTGGTTTATTTACTGTATATTTTAGGTTTTGCCAAATTAAATTAACAATTCGGTATTTTGAATTATTCAAGTCGTACATGTACGGTTTTAGTGTCGATTTGAATGGTCCAAAATAGCGGGTCGTTACATTTGGGTAAATAAATAATATGGGAATTATTTATGGTGTGATGGATGCTTATGGATGTTTATGAATATAAATTGATAGTTAAATCACCGACTATCAATATTGAACAATGCGTTGATCGTTTCGAAGAGACCGGGATCGAGATTTATTTCTCGAAAACCACTTCGATCCGATTTGTACGTTTCGTGCGAAAAACGTGTTTGGAGTCGAAGATGGAGCAGTGAAGTGCAAGGGCTAGGCGCTACTAATCCTGAGGATATTTCCAAAATGGATGTAGTAGGAGTAGTGCCTTCGGTTCCGTTCGAACCCGGGACGGACTTGTATGGATGAATGCTTGCGAAACATCGTCAGGTGGACGATGGGCATTCTAAGTGAAACGTTCTAAAGGTAACGCTAAGCCTCAAGCCTCATCAACCGGGAATGACTGAAAATCAGGGGATATGCAGCAAGGTTAGGTGGGTCATGCCCAAGAAGGACAAGATATTTCCCCTGTCTAGTTGTCCCTTATATATTTCGGCTTAGTGGGTGGTTGGTCGCGCCAACCACGGGGTTTATCTTGTTCGGGACTGTTCAGTAAGGAATGGTTCCGGCCTTGTGTTGCAGGGGATGAAGGGAGTAATCCTCGGTACGGTGATCTAGACACCGTACTGTGACAGGTGGTACCCCAGTGCCTAGTCATTGTTGGAAGTCCATTTTTCTCTACAAGCCTTGTACGAGTTTTGTTTGTATTACCCACTTTTGTGGCTAGTAGCTGGAATTTAATAGATGTAACAATTTCGGCTATTTTAAAAGTATTTGTAAATATACCCTATTATAATATCAGAGGATTTTCTATAAAAAGTGTTTTAGCTATCGTAAGGTAAAAACCCGACATGTTTATTTGTGGCGTGGTCTTACGAGATGCTTTTGTTTTACAAAGGATTTTTGAAACTTTAATAATCAAGTTGGATGCATATTTAGTATCAGCTGGTATTCCAGACTGACTCGGGTGTTATTCCATTATAATGCTCGGGTCAGACCGAGTATTATATGTTCAGGTCAGGATGCTATGGAGCAGGAGAGGAGCTGGAGTCCGAGACGTATCATATGTACCTATATATATATATATATCCGCTGCTGGGATTGTATGGTAGGTCTGATTTGTGATTTTTGATTGTGAGATACTCTGATGATATGATGTATAAAACAGTAATAGATTTCATTTTGTGTAAAGATCTATATTTACTATTATATTTTATTCCGCTGCGACTACGAGATGTTGATATTGCTTAGTTTCTTCTTCTTCTGTCACTTCTTCTTTAACCCTAATGGTTCGTAATTCTGTGCCACTTGAGTTAATAGAGGTAGAATAGTGTTAATTCAAGGGGTATGGATTAGCGGGCTGTTACAGAATGTTCCAAAATTCAAAGTATTCGAGTCAAAAGGAAGAGATTGAAACTCGAATGAGAGTGATTCTGTAAATACATTTACCCTATATGCTAAGTTTTGCCTAGAGATACCAAAGCTCTGATACCAACTGCAACGACCCGCTATTTTGGACTATTCGCATCCGCATATGTCGGACTTTAACAATTCAAAATACCGAATTGTTAATTTGAATTTGGCAAAACTCAGATATACAGTAAATAAATAATCACAGACATAGAGTAATAATATGCAGCGGAAGCAAAAGATAATAGTTCATGAAGCTACTATATATATAACAGAGTTAAATGAGTTACAACAGAAATCTCGAATACAATAGTCAATTATAATAATCAGAATACATCACTGGAATCAACAGAATATTTGAAAGCTGGATAGATAGCTAGATCTCCAAGTGAAGCTCCAACTCCAAAGGTGAGTCTCAAAAGCTGAACCACTCAGTCTGACCCGAGCGTAAAGCAAAACACAAAACACTCGAGTCAGGATTAACATTGTTTTGTCAATAAATCCAACTCAAGCGAAATAACAATTGAAATACAAGTAGCTCAAAGGACGTTGGAATAACTATCCTCTAAGGATCCGTTAAACTATCTACTATATAGTAATATACGCTAAATAGATAATGTCTATTAGTAATATAAATATCAAAATAGTGTTAAGGCATTACCATTATCCTCCTTAACACATTTTATATAAGCATTATAGTCTATACAGCACTGTAAACTCCATCGTAAACTAGTGGGATATCAGAGAGTACTCCATAGGTATAACACAAAACAAATTCGTAGTGGTCACGTATATAGGAATACAAGTATGACAAGGCACATGAGGCCATACCCAAGGTAGTGAAAGTACCGTTTGCCTGATCCGGACTGGTGAAAACGCATCGCCGCAACGATCGCAACACCGCAAAACAACACTCCCAAAAGTACGAGCGTGCACCAATCAATAACAAGTAATGAGTAGTTTACGAAGAAGTGTGTTCGCTCGAGGTAGCTAACCCCATTTGGCCCGGCACGACTCCTGTTTTAGTCATTTCCAATTTGACACAAGTGTCAAGGCTATGCATTATCGTTCTCTTTCTTCAGTCATCACATACATCATTCCAACCACTTCATTATGGATCATCACTCCGCGTATAGTTATTAAAGTGGTTTCTGATTTAGACAGAGAGTATGTCCATAACCGATTTCGGTTTCTTTAATAACTTTCGTAATTATTACACGATTGGTCGTTTAATATATATCAAACCAAATCAAATTCAATTTCAATTTCAATTCGTAAACGAACAGTTCATTTGACTTTCTAAATCAATTTCCAAAATTTACGTTTCAAAACTTCCAAATTACCATTTAAAAATCTTATAATTCGATTTCAACTTTTATTTAAACAATTCAAATATTGATTCAAATTCATATATAAATTTCATTCCGAAATCATTTAAATAAATAAATTTAACCCTCAAATCAATTTCAAATTCATTTATCAATTTCATTCAATATTCGTTAAGTTAAATTATTATTCAAAACGATTTCTATTAGATTTCCAATTCATTAAATCATTTACTTAAGTTCAACTCCATTATATCAAAACTTCAATTACAATTAGATTAAATTTGTCAAATCAAAATTTCAAATTCAAGTCTTATATTTATTTCAATAAAACGCATTTTATTTCTTGTTAAGAAATTCAATTTCACTTATTTATTTACTTAGTTACAAATTTCAAACTCAATTAATAAAGAAACTAACTTTCACATATTCAAGAAGTTCAATTTCACTCATTGACTTATTTAAATTTTTTTTCCAAACTTAACAAATAAAGAAACCCAATTTTATTTCTTACGATGTTCAAATTTACTTATTCAAAAGTTCAATTTCTCTTATTAAAGAATTCAAATTTTATTTAATTATCAATTAAATCAATCTTATTGAATTATTAAATAATTTCAAAACTTAACTATTAAATAATTTCAAAACTTAATAATTTCAAACTAAATTATAAAATAATTTCCAACTTAATTATTGAATAATTTCAAACTTAATTATTAATAATTCTAATTTTAATTATTAAATAATAAATTTTTAAACACGTTCTTTCAATCAATTACTATGTTAATATTTTGTTTAAAATTTCAAATATTCACATTTCTTTTCATTAAAATTTTAAATTCCAATTTTATTTCAAAACCTTATTATTATTCAAATAAAATATTTATTTATTTGAATCAAATTATTGACCAGTCGGGTTTAATTTAATTCTCTATCCTAAGGCAAGTTCATTTTGGGTATTTATCATTTCAACCCGATTCGATTCCAATTCAAAAATCAAAGCATAGCAAAGGGAACTTGCAGTGTGATAACTGGGATGGTGTCAAAGTAAATAAACAAGCAATAGCAACAATCAATAACAATCCAATAATTTATTTAAATAATCCCGAAATAATCACATTATTTACATTGTTGTTTATGCAAATTAATATAATTATTTCTAGAATCTACACAATCATTTCATGTAGATTAAAGATTATTACATTACGGTTCTTCATTTGATATCTATTATTCAATTTCATACATCGTCAATTAATACAACATAAATTCAATGGTTCAAGGTGTAATTAACCAAATCCTACGTGTCAATTAATTTAACATTAAAGGGGTTATATTATATGAATTTAACAAATCAAATTCAACACATGTTTCAAAATTTTAAACTATTAACTATCCTACATCAAATTCAATTTGCATATTATTTATCACTTTATACATTACAATTTAACATCGAATATAAACAACAAACAATCAATCAATCAATTAACAACCAAACAGGATTATCATCATATAATTAACAGATAATGGTTTCAGATGTCGCACGTAAACCGATACAGGTAATAACATATATTTAATAGTGTACATAACTAACAACAGGTATATTTCAATTGTTGTTTCAATTGAAATCAAATTTAATAAATAAAAGAATATTAATCATGAGTGATTGCTCACCTTTCGAGGATAGACAGGATAGACACTGAAATTTAGTTACGAATGCAAGCACGACTTCCAAACAAGCTAGATTGGCACGAATTGACGAGCGAAGCTGATAATCAGAATTGACGAAATCAAATCAGAACTGGATCAACGATGATAACGGTATAAGCGAACTTTTATATAATTATATATAATATCATAATTTAAATCCAAACACATTTGTATTGAATATATATATTTCAAATTATATTTTTAAACATATTTTGTATCAAAATATATTAAAATCATTGTTTAAATAAGTTACATATAATAGAACAAACATATCTATCTTAGACACTGATATATATATATATATATATATATATATATATATATATATATATTACAACCTATATCTACACATTTCATTTGACTAAGAATCAAAATATATACTATCATTTATAACTAAAATATGTTGTATACATGTTGTGTAGGCATATTACAAAATATATGTTTACAACAAAATATATTGTTTAAGAAATCAATACATATATCAGCAACTTAAATGTTTCAAAATATAATAGTAGCTTGTACAATATAAAACACATGTTCATACAAAACATACTTACAAACTTAACCCATCACAAGTAAAATATAACTTTAACAGTAACTAATAAAACATATGTATAGGCAAATTTATATATATAAATAGATCCATACAATAATTCAATATACACACAGCAAAGTAAACCATCACTTATTATTATAAATTGCAATTCAAACCCCAAGTGCAAATAGTACAGATTTCACTTTAATATATATGCTTAGTTTTATAACTTTATAACTGTAAACTGAAAAGAAAAAAAGAAGACAAAATGAGCAGGTCGAAAACTCTAGTATGCATGCAATGGTAAAACAACTATGTTTCTATGTATATAAATAGCCTAAAATAATACAACTATATAACTTCCGTATAGTATATCTTATAACTATTTAAATTTAAATCTTTATATATGTTTTATTAAAGTAAATACAAATACACAGGATATACATGAACTGCTATGTAAATTATATATATACTTGAACTCTACATTAAACAATATATGTTCACACAGAGGAGTAATGTACTATATACATCTTATTTTATATAATACAAACAATATATGCGAAATGGTCATGCTATATGAACAGATTATATAACCAACAAAAATTTATAACAAACTAAGCTTTTGAGTATTACAAACTGTAAACACAACCTATGTAATTACTTTATGTTATCAATACTTATATAAACTATATAATGCATGGTGCAAAAATTAACAGCATCGCTCATAACTCAAACACACACACACACACACACACACACATATCTCCCATAAAAATGTGAACTAACATTTTTAGATAAGTCATAAGTTTGCATTATTTAACATAATAGAGATATACAAAGTTATTTAAAAGAAGGAAAAGTGGCAGGTGAAATACCCAGCAGAGAAGCTTGCGAATAGGCTCGGCCATACGGATTTGGTGACGTGGGTTGTATGTTTTCGGCAAGGGAAGGTAGATCTGCATGCTCGGGTTCAAGGAGGTAGCAGACAACCATAAGGTCAGAGGCGGGTAGGTTTGGTGCGGCTTGCATGGAGGCGGAGAGCTTCAGTAGGCTGTTGGGTGTGTTATGTGTGGGTCTGCATGATAACGAGGGAAGGACGGCTGATGGTGGAGCAATGTGAGTTGCGGCTATATAAAAGCAGAGTTGGTTGTGTCGGTGACGTGGGCGGAGGGTGATGAGCCGTTGGTTGTGGTCTCGGCGGTGAGTGTGAATGGCCATGGCTTGGAGACGCGGGAAGCAAGGGAGAGACATGCGCTGGATGCTACCATGCAGAGGAGCACATAAATAATGATGATGAACAGGGATGAGCGTATACAAGGAGAAGGCTATATACCATTATTATTACATTGAAGAACAGAATGAAAAGTCACAGGGAAGAAAATAGGCTGAGCTAAAATAAAATAATAAGGAACTGATATCTTTTTTGATATCCTCTCAGAAGCAATGTCAAATGAAACATCGGGCAAAGTGAAAAGAAGAGCCCTATGCATTGAATATCGAGAATATCAAAGCCAATTACGCTGAATTTCAGAATATAATAATAGCTGAAGGCTATTGGTTTACCCGAGACAAATGAACGGACGCAAAAGTCAAAAGGGCTCAACGAATACCGATATGGTTAACCATTCGTATATTTCGTCATGTATCTGATACCAAAATGCGCAAATAAATGTACTACGGTGATCAGCACGACGAGACAATCAAACGGTATACAGATATTGGTGATTAGATTGAATTATAAAAATTTGAATTTTCTACTGGCAGAAAATGCAAGAAAAACGCAGGAAAATAAGATCGATGGAGCCAAAGAAGTCCGAATTTGGAAAAACGAAAAATGGCATCTTGCTTAGAAGATGTTGTAGAATTTTTTTATGTAAAAATATTTAGTTTCGAAAACGTTTTATTTTCATCGCTTTTTAACTGATTAAATTGAAGTAAATTTACGCACGAAATAAACTTTCATATTTTCGGACGAAAATTTACCAGTTGCTATGTTTAACTAGACACATTCCAAATACCAAATTTAAATTTCAAAATTTTATCGTTTAAAATTCCACAAAATTCAGTTAGTTAAATTACTTAAAACCATTAAAATACCCGGGTTGTTACAAAGGAAGCTGCTGGTTGATAAATTGTTACTGGTGATTTTTCTTTCCTAGATTAAAGATTTGGTACAGGTTTAAGGAATGAATAAAAGAGTTAAGAGGAAGGTGATAAATGTCTTATATAACTTTATTTTCCTTTTCATGAGTTTCTAAGAAAATGAAAATAATATAATGAAACTTGTTAATCTCTTTCTACATGTTAAACATTTGTCAATCCACTTATTTAATTTATTTAACACTTGTCCATTAATATGTTATTAACCCTCATATGTCATTTCCATGAGAAAATTGAAATATGTATAAAATTGTTTTTCTTATTTTTTTAGAAATGCATCTCTCTTTTATTTAAACAAATATAAAATTTAAAAGAAAATACTTTAAACCAATTATTCATTAAATAAACTCATATATTGTTATAAATTCAAAATACTTTACTAAAACATTTATGTAAAATTCAATTTCAAATTCAGAATAAAATTCAAATCTACTCATATATACACATATGTATATATAATTTAAATTCAAATGATTTTAAAAACATTTATTATTTCAAATTTTAAACTCAAATGAATTGAAATTTTATTCATATAAATTATCACTTGTTTTATTTGTCTTGAAACTTTTCAAATTAAATTTCAAAAGTTCAAATAAATTACCAAATTTAAATTGATAAATTTTGGGATGTTACAGATTTTCCCCGCTTAAGAAAATTTCGCCTCGAAATTTGAAAGGGAAAGAAAAGCAAACAAAGGATATAAGAATATAGGAAAAAGATGGAGAAGGGCTTACCAGTTTAAGCAGGAATATCCACTCCGCAACTGGGACATGATTTTTGCATGTTGTCTTCAGTTTCCCAAGTGCAATCCCTTGGATCACCATTCCGCAGCACTTTAACTAGTTTCACAATTTGTTTCTTAATTTCTTTTCACCACGATCTATAATCTTTATCTGTTCTCTTTTAACTGTTAAATTGGGAGTGATTTCGAGATCCTACTGAGCAGTTTCTTCAATAATACTATCTGGATCGTGCACACACTTCCGGAGGTTAGAAATGTGGAACACATCATGCACGCCAAACAACAAGCTGGGTAGCTGCACTCGATAGGCTAAAGGACCGATCCTCTCCAGAATAGGAAAAGGACTAATATACCGTGGTGCCTGCTTACTAGTCTTCCCTAACACACCACGCATTGGAGATACTTTCAGAAAGACAGAGTCTCCAATTTGGAATTCCAAATCCCTTCTTCTACGATCAGCATAACACTTTTGATGACTTTGAGCTGTTTCCAATTTCTCCCGTCTAAAATCAAATTTCTCTGTGGCCTCCTTAATCATATCCGGTCCAAGGACGACTCTATCACCTGACTATATCTAGCATGCAGGTGATCGACACGGACGACCATATAAAGCTTCAAAAGGAGCCATCTCGATATTGGCCTGATAGCTATTGTTGTATGAGAATTCGACGAGATGTAAATGGTCCTCCCAAGAATCACCAAAATCAAGAATACAAGCTCGCAAAAGGTCTTCTAATATTCGATTTATCCTTTCAGTCTGCCCATCAATCTATGGGTGATAAGCAGTGATGAAGTTCAGTTTTGTTCCCAATGCGTTTTGAAATGCCTCCCAAAATCTACTAGTGAAGATCGGGTCACGATCACTCACTATGCTGCTAGGTATATCATGGAGACGAATAATTTCTTTCACATATAATTCGGCTAAACTTGCTGCCTTGTGGGTAGATTTTATTGGAAAATAGTGAGCTGTCTTAGTCAAATGGTCCACAATGACCCAAATTGCTCCATTGCCTTTCCGAGTACGAGGCAACCCGTCGATGAAATCCATCGATACTTGGTCCCATTTCCACTTGAGTACCTCCAAAGGCTGAAGTAAACCTGCCATTTTCTTTTGATCGCTTTTAATTTGTTGACAAGTAGCACAGCGACTCACATATATAGATATGTCCCTTTTCACTTTCTTCCACCATAAAGTTCTTTTGATATCTCTATACATCTTATTAACTCCTAGATGGATACTAAGTTTAGACTTGTGACATTCATCTAAAACTTCACGTTTCAGATCAGGGATGTCTGGGGCACATATTCTTCCCTTTTATGTTATAATCACATTATTATCTTTTCCAAAGCTGGAATCCTCACCTCGACGAATCCTCCCATATATTTCCTGATGAAACTTGTCCTCTTTTTGCTTGTTGGCGATTTTCTCAAGAAGAGTAGGAGCGATGACAATGTGAGCAAGAATAGCATGCTTCCTACTCAAAGCGTCGGCAACTACATTGGCTTTTTCGGGTGCATACGGAATATCTAGATCATAGGATGCCAGGAATTTAAACCAACGTTGTTGTCATAGGTTTAAATCTTTATAAGTGAAGAGATATTTCAAATATTTATGGTCGGTGAATAATTCAAATTTTTCACCTAAAGAAAGAGAGTTTATTAAATATATTTATTAAGTTAAATTAAATTTCTTAAATCGTTAAGAAAGCTGAAAGAGGTCCTTACCTAGAAGATAGTGTCGCCATATTTTCAAAGCGAAGATAACAGCTAGAAGCTCCAAATCATGTGTTGGGTAATTTCTCTCATGCGTACGTAATTGTCTACTCATATAGGCAATTACCTTCCCATTCTGCATTAGTACCGCACCTAAATCATTACCACAAGCGTCAGTATAGACAGATAAACCCTGGTTTCTGTTAATGATAGCAAGAACAGGAGTGGTGATTAATCTCTTCTTCAACTCCTAAAAAGCTTCGTCACATTTCGGAGTCCAATTGAATTTTGCATTCTTCATTGTTAGCTTAGTCAACGGACTAGCTATCTTAGAAAAGTTCTAAACAAACTTCCGATAATAGCCCGCTAAACCCTGAAAGCTTTGAACTTCTATCGGAGTAGTGGGTTTCCTCCAGTCAAGAATAGCGGAAATTTTTCTAGGATCAACAGAAATTCCTTTCTCATTAACAATGTGCCCGAGAAATTTAACTTCTTTGACCCAAAAATGGTATTTGGAAAATATGGCGAATAGAACATTCTTCTTCAATATCTCCAAAATGATTCTAAGATGCTCGGCATGCTCCTCTTCGGTCTTGGAATAGACCAAAATATTGTCCATAAACACAAGCACAAATTTATTCAATACTTCCCGGAACACACGGGTCATTAGATCTACGAAGTATGCTGGAGCATTGGTTACCCCGAAAGGCATGACTAAACATTCGTAGAACATATTAGGACCCCTGAAGGCGGTCAAATGAACACAATCTTTGGCAGTTCGTGGTTGATGGAATCCCTGGGCTATATCCATCTTCGAAAAGAAATGAGCGTCATGCAATTGATCAAACACATCATCAAGTCTAGGTAGAGGAAATTTGTTCCTAAGAGTCAGCTTATTGAGATCACAGTAGTCCACACAATCTCAAAGATCCGTCAGATTTAGCAACAAACACTACTGCTGAACCCCATTCAGAAACACTAGGATGAATTAACCCTTTATTTAGCAAATCATTGGTTTTCTTGACTACTTCAATCCTTTCCCTTGGTGCCATCCTACGACTTGCGTGAACGACAGGATGAGCATTGGATACTAGGTCATTCTGAACTTTATTTCTCTGTGTGGAGGTAAAGATTTTACTTCTTCGAACACGTCTGGTAAATCTCGGACAATGGGTATGGACTCCAAACTGGGTTCGGGATAAACCAAGTTATACATCAACCCATCTCTTTTGGGACTAGGGTCCTCAGAAGAAATCTCAATGAAATCTCCAAATTTGGTTTTGAACGAAATCAATATATTGTTACAATCCAATTTGGCTTCATATTTTGTTAGCCAATCCATTCCGAGTAAGATTTCAAACTCATTAAAATCAAGGACAAAGAGAGCGATAGGGAATCGGTAACAAGAATATGAGATAGGAACGTCTCTATATCGAAGACAAAGATTCGCGGGGCCTCCAGCTGGATTCTTTACGCATATGGGCTTGTCAACAAAATCAAGTTCAAGATTTAATTCATTTACAGCTTGTAGAGAGATAAAACTATGTCTAGCGCCCGTGTCAAACAAAACTCTAACAATTCTATCATAAATGGTAGGGTTACCTTCCAGGACTCCTTTCCCCTTTTTTGCTTTAGAAGTTGTAGGTTTATCTTTGAATGTGTACACCTTTGCTGTTTGAGCTTGCTTCATTGTTGGGCAGTCTTTAACTTCGTGTCTTAATTTCTGACAATAGTAGCATTTCCTGGGTTTTGCTTGTACAGGTTGATTTACTTATCTCTTAGGCTTCATACATCTGCTCGAATAATGGCCCTTTTCTAAGCAATTAAAGCAAGCAACACCTTTTTCCTTATCCTCTTGATTGCTTCTCTTCTTCTCCATTCCCAACCATGGTTTCTTGCCTCCAAATTTCCTCTTCTTCCAATTTTGATTGCTCGTATTTTCTTTCTCCACCAGGGCTTCTTGCATATCTAGGGTAGCATATATGCACCCCATATCAATCAGATCTGAAAAAGATTCTTTGATGTGGCCAGTCATCCTTTCGTGGAACTTCTTATTCACCCCATGAATGAACCTTTCATTTTTCTTTACAGGGTAGCATATATTCGCTCCCAAGTAAACTCGTCTTCTGGCTCATCTACAGTGACTGTCTCCCACCATGCGTTGAAGCCTCCAAGAATCTATGAGTCGCATCTGAGTCTTCCTACTTTAGCCCTTTAAAGATTTTTTCACATGATTTGATCTAGGCTTGGGCCTTGACAATCGACTCCTTGCCGGTGAATAGCTTACCACCAAGTCTCGAGAAGCTCTTATATAAATCAGCCAGATTCGGCTGATGTTGAGTAGTTATTACTACTTCTGCTGTTGGGGGGACTTGACCAACTGTGGTAGCATTTCCGCGACCCCTAGCTCTTCCTCCTCTCTCGCTCATTCTTACTATCTATAATTAGTAAGAAAACTTGATTTAGATATACGGACGAGATATCTTAAGGAATATCAGCAATTAAAAGAAATAGACCAAGAAAATTTAGGGTTTCGGTCGTTTGATTTATACTCATTATAGGTTATACTTCACCCTATCCCTAATGAGCCGTCTACTGTGTTATACTACGTAGCTAAAGTTCTTACTCAACCTTTAGCTTTGATACCACTTATCACGATCTGGCCTTTAGCCTTCCGAAAGTGGGTAACCCCCCTCTCCCCCACCGTGGCACGACACCGGTACCCTTGGACTTGCTTTTACGACCAGCCTTTCGACTGTCCCGCCTAACCGGCTAACCAACCCACGTGTAGGGGCAATAGTCTCCTGCCCGCCACCAAACAAAAAGCGAGAACCCCTCATCATGCTGTACCCAACAGAGCAAACCAGGTCAGTCATGGGAATGGTATGAGTAAACAAAAACAATTGCTTTTAAATAAAACAAATTTTTAAAAGAAATCCGTTCATGCTTTTGGAAAATGAAACTACTATGAGGCCTCCCGGCACACACGCAATGCAATCACACACTTGGGGGAGATTTCTCCTTATGATAGTCAAATATGCTTAATACGAGAAAATTCTTTGATACTATTGTTAGTGCATAGCGTAGAAAACCTTTTCGAAAGTATAATATTAATCTTAGCCAACATACGTACCATTATAGTCTGCCTACTATACCTACCATATTAAATGGCAGGTTCTACAACTAAAACCATACTGGGTTCATATTGGGAATTGGATTTCCAACAAATGGTCAGGCTAAGGAACTTCCAATGCCACATGGGTACGCCTCAGAAGGGACATCCCGAGAACTTAACCAGCTCTCTGCCAACACAAGGTCGGGTTACCTCTGTAACTAGGTAACTACTACACGAGTATGCCAACCCCCCCGGTGTTTGTGACGTTTATCCGAGGGCCCTCAACCACAAAGCAACAACCACACAGTAATGAGATTGCAACAACCACATAGGTTAAGTATTTGGGCTCCATACCATGATACCACCTTTTTCCAGAAGGAAATGACATACCCTAAAGGGTGCGACCCTCATAACCTTGCCGCATCTTTCCTATTTTGACCATTTACGCAGTGTGAGGTCTGATGAGGTCTCGTCCACAAAGCTACACTTTATACAAAAGCCTAGCTTTGATGAACAAATGATCATGAACACACAACTGCACTTAGCATGCCACACTACCAAATTGAGAGTATATCTGTAACGGCCCAGAATTTCTGTCAATTAAAATTTGTATATTTAATTGATTTTAAATATTAATAATTAAAATTTATAAGTCGAATAAATTTTATTTCGAATATTTGGATTAATTGGATAATTAAATCGATAATTTAATATTGAAATTACAGAAATAATTAAAATTGGGTTAAAAATGATTGAAATTGATTTATAAAATTTAATTTAATCATATTGAAGTCAGAATGATGTTATAGAACTTTTAAAATTGAATTTGAAGTTAATATGTGAAAATTGAATATTTTAATATTTAATTAACGAGTTAAAATAGCCATTTTTCAAACAGTCTCGGATTTTGACGACACCAGTTTCATCAGATCCGTAATGTGATATTATTGTAAGGTTTCAAATTTCGTATCAATCAGATTTACCGTTTGTCCGGGGCAAGTTAAAACGCATAGAATTTGGTTTAAATCGATTTAATTTAAATTGATCGTTTATTGCCGTAACTCGCACGTATGATCGAATTAGCCTCAGAAACATGTTCCATTATGTTTGGAATGTGGGGTAAACCTTAGAAACGCCAACCGGCATGCTTCGTTTGGAGTTCGGAAAATTTCGGATGAATAGTGTTCGTTGAATTTTCTATAAAAGCCCTTTATTTTCATTTTTTTGCAAAATAAAACAAGCTAGGGTTTCTCAAACGTTCAGGCCGCCACCCCTTACTCTCATTGGACGAAATTTCATTGTCTTTTCCCCTTAATTTCTTCAAATCCGTAAAGCAATTCGAGAAACTTTCTAAACGAAAGTTGTAGAGCGTCTCGAGCTCCATAGATCCGTATGGTGGAGTTGGTTATTGTCGACCATGGACGGAGTTACGTGCTCGCGTTCGTGGGTTGTTGTGCATATTTTTTCGTGCAAAGGGAGAGGCCGATTTCATCCCTCTGGCCGATGGTATGTTGTGAGGTGAGCTTCGAGATGGCGCTAGTTGATCGATGCGAAAGTCGATGTATGGATTGCGAAAATTGGATAATGGAGGCGGCCGTGGGTTCTCATGTGCATGCATTTACCTGATGGAGAAGAAAGAGTAAAGGAGCGGACGAGATTCTGCCCTTGGATTTTGCACGGCCAAGATCTATTTAGGTTTAAAATTTAAAAACAAAGTGTAAATTAATTATATTTTAATTTGTATAACATTTAAAATAGTGTTACTTTTACATACGAGGTCCGTTTTGGACGAAACGAATTGCGTTGCAATCATTTTGTCGAGCACTACGCTATGGAACTAGATTGGTGTCGTTTGGAGCTAGTTTGAATTTTAGGTAAAATTAAACGTACGTATAATTTTATTCGAAATAAAACGCAAAAACTGAATTGAAAGCAAGGTGAGAACTTCTCACTCAATCGAATTATTTCGATTTAAATTTTAAATAGTTATATTTAAAATTTCTTGGTTGTATGTTTGAATGATAATTTATCACCTATTGATTGTTAAAGTAGACATTATACCCGTATATTAAGCGGAGGTTATTTATTACAAACATATACCGCGATAATTCCATCTTGATCGGAATTGGTATTATATATGTAGTTGGAGTTGATTTTCCCGCATTATATAGCGTATGAGACCCTATTGCGCTGCATAATAGCAGATAATATTTTATGAAACCCATATACCGCGATAATCTGTTTTAAATGGAATTGGTATTGTGCTAACATCTTTGGATGCAGTGAAACAGGTTGGAGGGATCCAACTGGATTCCTCAACTGTATTGATTTATTTACAGATATTGTGATATTTGTTGATTATCATATACTGATATATGATGCCTTTGTTGTCGTGATTGACGATTATGTGTGTTGTTCATTGAGCCAATTTTAGAATTTTAATAAGATTTTAAAGTGATGATTTTAAAATTTTAAAAGGGTTTTAAAGCGATTTTTGAAAGTATATGTTTTATTAAAATTTTGAATTGATTCATTTTGAATAAATTAACGTTATAAATTTATTGTTATAAAAGTTATATTTTTGGAAAATAGTACTTAAGTACGATTTTTCAGTTATATAAGTTTTAAATAACGTTTTGTAAATTATTAAAAGGATTGTTTATTTAAATTGAGATTTTTGAATTATTATAAACGGTTTATACAAAAGGATTTATAAAATTGATATTTATAAATTAAAATATAGGAATTGTGAAACGTGTTTATTAAGTGTTAAAATGAAGTATAAATGGATTTCACAAGTGAATAAAATTTAAAGATTTATAAATTGTGAAGTTATGAAATGAATAGATTTTGTAAAATAAAAGATTTATAAATAATTAACTTATAAATCGGATTTTGGGTATAAAGTTGAATTATAGATTGAACTGGTTTAAAAAAAGGGATTTTATAATTGAAGTTTTTATAAATAGAAATGGAATTTATAAACATTGTTTATAAATCTGAAATCAATTGAATTTGGTGAAATAAACATAGAAGTTTATTAAAGGGGATATATTCGTGATTTTGGATAGCGAATTATCTTTTGTATAATATGTGTAATAATAAAGAGTTTGGATCGGGAGTATATTCACGTTTTTGGACAGTGAATATATTATTAAATAAAATGGATATGTTGTTGGAGAAGTGATATTATAAAATGAAGTTAATTGTTTTAAAGATGTTTTAAAATGTATTTACTGTCGAAACCATAGATTTCAACATTCATTGTTGAAATAGACGTTTTCAAGAAACAAGGAAAAGATGGACTATAACATTGTTGTTATAGTAAATGATTTTCGAAAGAAAATGTTTTTATATAGTATTGGGATTTATATATCTACCTAAATTTTGAATCCCTATAATAGTGATTTTTGGGTTGTCGTAACGATGTTTTACGCAACATTAGTTTTGACCCAAATAAATGTGTTAAAGAGAATGTTTTCTTTAAAGAATGAAATATATACTTAATTTCGATTTAAGTACATTGATTATTTTCCAAGTGTTGAAAATAAATGGATTTGTGAATTACTTATTATTAAATAAGCATGGAAATGTTTTCCAATATGAAGTGAGTATTTTGAGATTTTATCTTTTGAAGATAAATTGAAAATGAATATTAGAAATCGATTTGGAAATCGTATGTTCATAGATATTTTGGAATTGTAAATTCATTATGGAATTTATAAAAGAAAGGGAAATTTGTTTAAAAATAAACGTTGATTTATTTTTTGAAGTGTGGGAATAAATTTACGGATTTGAATCGTAAATATAAAGTAAAACGTTAAGGATTTATTTAGTTGGTTTAAATGAACTATGTTGAAATGACAGTATTTCCACGTAAGGAAAATGTTTGAATTTTTTTTTCAAAAGTGGTAAAGGTGAAAAGTGATTTGAAAATTATTTTCAAATGGTTGAAGTGTGGAAATTATATATCTAGTAATGATATTTTGGAAAATAAATAATTTGGAAAATAAATAATTTGGAAAATTATATGGAATCTGGTGATGTTGAGCATTCATAGTTAAATAACCGACTATCAATATTTACCTTTAAATAAGTATTTGTTGTAATTTGCTTGAATTTAAATGCCACACTTATTTTTAAATAAGCGCTCACTATTCGGGTTAGCCGTGAAAGGACCTTGAGGTCGTATAACCCATTCCGAATATGTCATACGTCATTATGGATTGCATTTGAAGACCGGTGTTAAAGACCGAATATTTGTGAAAACGGAAGGATTACCGTCGAATGTTTCTGCATCGGCTGATCCTCGGTATAGAAATTTATTACCCTTTGTGATGGGAAGTCCGGTCGTGATTAGTGAATATCCGGATTGCAAGGGCTTCTTTGTAAGTGCCTTCGGTTCCGTTCGATCCTGGAACAGACTTGTATGGATGTGTGTGTGACGTTACAATTTGAGATGTAAAGCTGGTTTCTATCAAATATATTTTCATTGGTGGCAGAGAATTTATCCTCGTAGCTTAACACCCTTAGAGGTTATGTAGTTGATGGTTACTAGTGATACATTCCCAAATTGGTAATGTGGCATACGAAGTGCTGTTGAGCATTTGATGATCAAAGCACAGCTTTTGTATAAAGCATGGCTTTGTGGACGAGACTTCGTCGGACCTCACACCCCGGAAATGGTCAAAACAGGAAGTATGCAGCAAGGTTGTTAGGGGGTACCGCCCCTTTGGTGTATGTCATTCCTTCTGGATAGAGGTGGTATCATGGTATGGATCCCAGATACTTAACCTATGTTATTGCTGCAAATTTATTGCTTTGTGGTTGTTGGAATCGAGGATCCTCGGATATAGATCGGTTAAGATCGGGGAATGACATATTCGTGCCAGTAGTTACCTAGTTTGAAAGGTAACCCGACCTTGTGTTGGCAGAGATCCGGTTAGGTTCTCGGGTCGTCTTTCCAAAGGCGTACCCATGTGGCAATGAGAAGTTTCTTGGCCTGACCATTTGTTGGAAATCCAAAGAAACAATACGAACCCTGTACGGTTTTAGTTGTATAACCTGCCATGGAATGTGGCGGTAACATGCTATTGAAAATGGTAGCTATAGTAGGCATACGATAATGGTCGTATGTTGGCTAAGATTTATATCTTTACTTTCGAAATGATTTTTCCTACACTATGCACTAGTAATAATATCAAAATTTTCTTTTTAATGCGTATCAAGCATCTTTGACTATCATAAGGAGAAATCTCCTCTGATTCTGCGTTTGCATTGTGTGTGTGTGCGGGAGGCCTTATGGTAGTCTCATTTTCTAAAAAGCATTTCGAATCTATTTTAAAATTGTCCAGTTGTTTGTTTTTAAAGATAAACTGTTGTAAGTTCTCACACCAGTCCCATGACTGACTCGGAGTTTATTTTTTTCTTTCCTAAACTCTGGGTGCCCACCAATTTCCACACGGGCAGTCTAGAGTCAGGTTTATCAGGATATTCTGGAATTCAGGAGTTGCTGGAGGCAATCTGGAGGGCATGGCGTATTACTAGTATATAGTATTTCTTTTTCGCTATTCGTTGTGTTGTTGTTGTACACTCTGATAATGTAATGTAATGTGATATAATGTAACAACTGATATAGTTCTTTGTTTAAAGATTGTTCATTTATCTATTATATATTGTTCCGCTGCGATTGTGAGATTCTGATATTGTTCTGTTGTTTCTTTCTGTTCTATTCTATCTTTTTCTTTCTTCTTCTACCTTCTACCTCTTCTTTAACCCTAATGGTACGGTTTTATGGCCTTCGATTGCTCGGCAGTTGATACAGTGGACGTATTGATATCGGTTTTCAAGCGTCGAAAAATCGTAACGTTACATTTGGTATCAGAGCATATGGTTAAGCGACAACCATGGCTCTGTTGGGAATTACTCATTAGAGATGGAGTCAGTAGTACTCTAGAATGAGTTTGAGTATAATAATAGATACGAGCGCGCATTTGTTAGTGAATATAAATTGTTTTATATTGTGATGATTGGTTTGTTGAGTGGTATATGGATTCTGGTCAATACGAGTAATTAACGTTGTTGATAGGGATCTTTAAACACTTGTACAGAACAATTTGACACGATATCATTTTAAATAGGGTAAATGAAATAATTTTATCTCGATTATATTTTGATATAGAAAGAATAATTTTCTAAATATATATTATATATCTTTGGATGTTTGGTTGTTAATGAAATAATCAAATATAAGAACCTAGAGTTTGAAAGGGTTTATAACCCAATAAAATTCTATAAGTATGATTTATCCAAAGGAAGAATAACTAAATTTGATTTAAACCAGAATTTAAATCTCGAGAATTTTGAAAAGTGTTTTAAATGTAATGAAAACAAAGGTTTGGGGATTTAAAACTCTTGGGAATGTTGATAGGTTTTCCAAAGTGTTTGAAGGAAACGATTGGATATTATTTTAGGAAATATTATTGAATGAGAATTGTTTTAAAATGAATTCGTGGAAGTGAGGAAGCACTGAACTCACTTCGGTCGCTGGAAAATAATCCTGATGATGATGGCCACATCATTATAATTCATTTTTGAGTTTCTAAAGTGATGGATTGCTTTCATAGGAAATATGGTTTGAGTTGATTATAATTTCAAAATGGTTTTGGAGTAAAACCGGGTAATTGAATTCTGGAAACTCTATCTAGATAATGTGAAATGCTAAAATGAACCAACTATTGAGCCTATTAAGTGATGTTGATATTAATAAAATAAACAGATGAAGATGAATGAAAATTTTAATCCTGGAATTAAAGTTTAACTTGAATGAATGGAAGTGAATAAAAATATATTTGAACTTAACTTAAGATGAGTTGAATAAAATTGGAATTTGAAATTGAGAAATGGAAATATAAGATAAGTTAAACAAATGATGGTTGAAATGGAATATAACTTAAGTGAAGTTGAATAAAGTTGATTTTGGTGTCAAAGAAAATTAATAAGTGAATTAATGAAATGAAATTCAACTTGAAAGGTTAAATGAATTAGCAATTGAATTAATGAATGGATTGAATGTTAATTAATCAAACGTAAAAGAATTGATATGGAATAATGGATGAAGTGTTAAATTCATTTAAAGCTAATTGAATAAATTGAATGTAAGTCAATTTAATATCAACCAATTGAATTAAGAGTGTTGAACCAAATTGAATGTAAATTGAATAAATTTAGTTACGTTGAATGTACATTAGTTGTTATTTGATTGTTAATTGATTGTATATAAATTCATTAAGTGTTAATGAAATTGAATTAGCAAAATTGGAAGCTATGTAATTGAATTCAAATGGATAATATGTAAATTTGAATAGAATTGAATTTGATTCAATTTGGAAGTAAACTAATGTGAATGTAAATTAGTGAATGCAAACTAATTTAAATTGAATACGAATGAATGTTAGTAAATCCAGCGTTAATGAATCAACTGTGATTAAAATGGAAAACCAATTCATTGAATAATAATGAGAAGTGAATGTATATTGATTTGTTGGATGTTTATTGGATGATAATTGTTTGATAATTGCATTTGTTGCTTTTGATTGCATTTGCTATATTGGCACATAACGTTGTTGGTATATGTTGAATATTGATATTACTTTCATAAATGCATGTTTCTCATTGTTTGTTGAGTGTATAGTAGGTGCGGATTGTGCTTGCTTCGCATTTGGAGCTCGCTTTCTCGCTATATTAGCCGTATATGCTCGCTAATAAAATATAAGGTACATATCTCGGATTAAATATCGTACTTTTACACTTTTTTCCCAACGGGATGCCTCATCACTTGATGGGATGCATATTTGTGATATATATACTGTCATTTTTTTGGATCGAGCCGCGCAAAGGAGACTATGGCGAATTTTTCCGAAAATTTAAGGCGTTAGAATATTTTTGAGAAAATTGAAAACTTTTGTGAAAACTAAAAATTTGATTTGGAATTGGAAGTTAAACAATTGATTTTGGTTTGAAAAGATAACTAAGTATGATTTGAAAACTTAGTAAAGTTATTGTAAGAAGTTTAACTATTGTTTTGGAAAGTTAATGGATTCTGTAATTTTTTCTTACTTGGTAATTTCGAGGACGAAATTCTTTTAAGGGTGGAGTTTGTAACGACCCAGAATTTTTGTCAATTAAAATTTGTATATTTAGTTGATTTTAAATATTAGTAAAATTTATAAGCCTAATAAATTTTATTTCGAATATCTGGATTTTATGGATAATTAAATCGATAATCTAATATTGAAATTACAGAAATAATTGGAAATTGGGTTAAAATGATTGAAATTGATTTGTAAAATTTTATTTAATCATATCGAAGTTAGAATGATGTTATAGAACATTTAAAATTGAATTTGAAGTTAATATGTGAAAATTCAATATTTTAATATTTAATTAACGAGTTAAAATAGCTATTTTTCAAACATTCTCCGATTTCGATGAAACTAGTTCCATCGGATCCATAATCTAATGTTATTATAAGGTTTCAAATTTCGTGTCAATCGGATTTACCGTTTGTCCGGGGCAAGTTAAAACGCATAGAATTTGGTTTAAATCGATTTAATTTAAATTGATCGTTTATTGCCGTAACTCGCACATATGATCGAATTAGCCTCCGAAACATGTTCCATTGTGTTCGGAATGCGGGGTAAACCTTAGAAATGCCAACCGGCACGCTTCGTTTGGAGTTTGGAAAATTTCGGATGAATAGTGTTCGTTGAATTTTCTATAAAAGCCCTTTATTTTCATTTTTTGCAAAATAAATCAAGCTAGGGTTTCTCTAACTTTCAGGCCGCCACCCCTTACTTTCAATGGCCGAAAGTTCATTGTCTTTTCCCCTTAATTTCTTCAAATCCACAAAGCAATTCGCGAAACTTTCTAAACGAAAGTTGTAGAGCGTCTCGAGCTCGATAGGTCCGTACGGTGGAGTTGGTTATTGTCGACCATGGAAGGAGTTACGTGCTTGCGTTCATGGGCCATTGCGCACTTTTTTCGTGCAAAGGGAGAGGCCGAGTTCGTCGTCCCTCTGGCCGATGGTATGTTGTGAGGTGAGCTTCGAGATGGCGCTAGTTGATCGATGCGAAAGTCGATGTATGGGTTGCGAAAATTGGATGATGGAGGCGGCCGTGGGTTCTCGTGTGCGTGCATTTACCTGATGGAGAAGAAAGAGTGGAGGAGCGGTCGAGATTCTACACTTGGATTTTGCACGGCCAAGATCTATTTAGGTTTAAAATTTAAAAACAAAGTGTAAATTAATTATATTTTAATTTGTACAATGTTTAAAATAGTGTAACTTTTTCATACGAGGTCCGTTTTGGACGAAACGAATTGCGTTGCAATCATTTTGTCGAGCACTACGCTATGGAACTAGATTGGTGTCGTTTGGAGCTAGTTTGAATTTTAGGTAAAATTAAACGTACGTATAATTTTATTCGAAATAAAACGCAAAAACTGAATTGGAAGCAAGGTGAGAACTTCTCACTCAATCGAATTGTTTCGATTTAAATTTTAAATAGTTATATTTAAAATTTCTTGATTTTATATTTGAATGATAATTTATCATCTATTGATTGTTAAAATAGACATTATACGTCGTATATTAAGCGGAGGTTATTTATTAAAAACATATACCGCGATAATTCCATCTTGATCGGATTTGGTATTATATATGTACTTGGAGTTGATTTTCCCGCATTATATAGAGGATGTGACCCTATTGCGCGGCATAATAACGGATAATATTTTATGAAGCCCATATATTGCGATATTCTACTTTAAACGGAATTGGTATTGTGCTAACATCTTTGGATGCAGGGAAACAGGTTGGAGAGATCAAACTGGATTCCTCAACTGTATTAATTTATTTATAGATATTGTGATAATTGTTGATTATCATATATTGATATATGATGCCTTTGTTGTCATGATTGACTATTTGGTGTGTTGCATCATTGGGCCAATTTTGGAATTTTAAAAAGATTTTAAAGAGATGATTTTCAAATTTTAAAAGGGTTTTAAAGCGATTTTTGAAAGTATGTGTTTTATTAAAATTTTGAATTGATTCATTTAAAATAAATTAACGTTATAAATTTATTGTTATAAAAGTTATATTTTTGGAAAATAGTACTTAAGTATGATTTTGGAGTTATATAAGTTTTAAATAACGTTTTGTAAATTATTAAAAGGAATGGTTTATTTAAATTGAGATTTTTGAATTATTATAAACGGTTTATACAAAAGGATTTATAAAATTGATATTTATAAATTAAAATATAGGAATTGTGAAACCAGTTTTATTAAGTGTTAAAATGAAGTATAAATGGATTTCACAAGTGAATAAAATTTATAGATTTATAAATTGTGAAGTTATGAAATGAATAGATTTTGTAAAATAAAAGATTTATAAATAATTATCTTATAAATCAGATTTTGGGTATAAAGTTGAATTATAAATTGAATTGATTTAATAAAAAGGATTTTATAATTGAAGTTTTTATAAATAGAAATGAAATTTAAAAACCTTGTTTATATATCCGAAATCAATTGAATTTGGTGAAATAAACATAGAAGTTTATTAAAGGGGATATATTCACGATTTTGGATAGCGAATTATCTTTTGCATAATATGTGTAATAATAAAGAGTTTGGATCGGGAGTATATTCACGTTTTTGGACAGTGAATATATTATTAAATAAAATGGATATGTTGTTGGAGATTTTGGGTTGTCGTAACGATGTTTTTGCAACATTAGTTTTGACCCAAATAAATGTGTTTAAAAAGAATGTTTTCTTTAAAGAATGAAATATGTACTTAATTTTGATTTAAGTATATTGAATATTTTCCAAGTGTTGAAAATAAATGGATTTGTGAATTACGTATTATTAAATAAGCATGGAAATGTTTTCCAATATGAAGCGAATATTTTGAGACTTTATCTTTTAAAGATAAATTGAAAATGAATATTAGAAATCGATTTGAAATCGTATATTCATAGATATTTTGGAATTGTAAATTCACTATGGAATTTATAAAAGAAAGGGAAATTTGTTTAAAAATAAACGTTGATTTATTTTTTGAAGTGTGGGAATAAATTTACGGATTTGAATCGTAAATATAAAGTAAATCCTTAAGGATTTATTTAATTGGTTTAAATGAACCATGTTGAAATGAAAGTATTTCCACGTAAGGAAAATGTTAGAAATTTGTTTTGAAATGTGGTAAATGTGAAAAGTGATTTGAAAATTGTTTTCAAATGGTTGAAGTATGGAAATTATATATCTAGTAAAGATATTTTGGAAAATAAATAATTTGGAAAATTATTTGGAATCTGGTGACGTTGAGCATACTTATTGATAGTTAAATAACCGACTATCAATATTTACCTTTAAATAGGTATTTGTTGTAATTTTCTTGAATTTAAATGCCACACTTAGTTTTAAATAAGCGCTCACTATTCGGGTTAGCCGGGAAAGGACCTTGGGGTCGTATAACCCATTCCGAGTATGTGATACGTCGTTATGGATTGCATTTGAAGACCGGTGTTGAAGATCGGATATTTATGAAAATGGAAGGATTACCGTCGAATGTTTCTGCATCGGCTGATCCCCGATACAGAAATTTATTACCCTTTGTGATGGAAAGTCTGTTAACGCTTGAATTTGAACGCTAACACCCCGGTGTGTAAAGTGTAGTTGTGAAAGCACCACCCGATGATTCGGGAACAGAGTATAAGCAGAAAACCACAGAAAAAGCAGTAAACAACAGCGATTTTATAGTGGTTCGGCTTTAATAGTTTGCCTACATCCACTTTGAATATCTTTATTGATGATTTCGTTACAAGTCGATACAATTCTTCCCAAGTACAATACACTTTGAATTACTAAACACTTTGAACGAGTAGCTTAAACTTCAATTTAAGTGAAAGTCTTCAAATCCATGTCGGATGTATGAGATTCCTTCTTGAAGTTGTTGGTAGCGTTCTACGTGTCTTGAAAGCTTTGAGTGTCGAGTCGGTTTGGAATGCAGCAGAGTATCGGTGCTTCAAAAGAATGAGCCAAAAGTCCCTTTCTAGTTGGAACTAGGGTCGTATTTATAGACATTTCTCGGAGTTAGGTCGTAACTCATACACGACTTATGATAAGTCGTAACTCGTAGATGACTCATGGTAGGTCGCGGCCGACCTACTTAGTTTAGCTTATGGCTTGGTCCAAAGTTATGCACCCATTTGAATGAATGATACAAGTTCTAAGTCGTTCACGAGTTAACCAAATGCAACTTCCTTTATGCTAGCATGAGTCGTACACGACTCATCATCGGTCGTAAGCCGTCAACGAGTCATCTCATTACAGCATGGTATTGAACTTGTCTCCAAGTCTTAGGTCGTGAGCGACTCATCTGCAGTTATAAGTCAGCAGCGACTTAAATGTTGTTGACTCTTCCTTTTAGTGCTTTGAGTCGTCACTCCTTTAGGTCGCTAGGTCGTAACGTCTTTAAGTCGTGGACTTTCTTAAGTTGTGACATTCCCTAAGTCGTTTAGGTCTTGACCTGTTAGGTCGTTAGCTCCTTAACTCGTAAGCTTTTAACTCGCAGGCTCTTTAACTCGTAGACTCCTTAACTCGTGGGCTCTTTAACTCGTGGGCTCTTTAACTCGTAGACTCCTTAACTCGTGTGCTCTTTAACTCGTAGACTTTTAACTTGCAGGCTCTTTAACTCGTGGGTGAAACAGGGTTAACATTTGCCCCTCGAAGCACACGCTTAAGTCATAAGTCGTGTGCTTCGACTCATCATAACTCGGGCGCGTCGATTCGAGTTCCATCGCCCCCAGATGTAAAATGCTTTAGTCGTTCCTCCTATCTCACTCTTCTCATTGCTTATCCCCTGAGCCATTCCTGCCATTATCACGTCGTCAAGCTTTCAAAGGCGATTCTGACCCAATTTTACTTCCAACCATCTCTAGCTTCACACCACGTAAGCAACTTTCTCTTTTTCCCTAATCGTCGATCACCATCATCGATCTCCGCCCATGATTTACATCCTTGAGCCATGCAAATACTGCTGCATGGATCATCGGTGGACTTAAGGCTATTTGATTTGATTCAGGATAACTCACGATTTATAACGATTTCGTAGTGTGATAAGATTAAGGTTGAGGACTGTGAAGTTACTGGATTAATGGGACAGGAGAAGAAAGCTTGTGGGTTAGGAGAAAAGACTAACGGGTTAGGAGAAGAAGTTAACGGGTTAGGAATGAATCGTTGTTTTCAGTATGATTCAGCAGTCTTATGCGACTAAGTATTCTCTGCGACATAGCAACCTTTACGACTCAAGCCCTGAATCGTAGCCGAGTTAAAGCTTAAAATCTTGAGTCGTGGCCGTGTTAGTACTTAGGAAATTTCCCACTGCTTTTCCACTGGAGTTCTTCCTCTGTTTCATGACCTTGACCCAAAGCACTGCCGACTTAGAACATCATTGACTTAAAATTGAAGCAACCTAAACTGACTTGCCCCTTAATCCTTAAGTCGTGGGCAAGTTAGCCAAAAAACCAATGGCCTGACTTAACCCATCAGAAATTAAAAGGAAAATCTTTGAGTCGTTGGCGAGTCATGACTTGTATGAATTTTGTTCGTACTTTGAACCGTTGCATGGACTTTGAACTGTTGAACTTTATTGCATTCATTCACAAGTCACTTTAACTCGTAACCTAACAATCTGTCCAATACAACATTTACAGAAAATTGGGACGAATATACTGCCATCGACTGCCCACATCAAATGACAGATTAGTTAATAACAGATAATTAACTTAAATAAATTGTGTGAACGAAGTGCTTTCAACTCATCAATTTCAAGTAAAATATTAAAGCAACACTGAAAGAGTCAATTGAAACTGACCAGCCTGCACTAATATTATGCTTGAACTTTAGATTAACAAGTTGTGAAATTTTGTAGTCGATCAATCGTCGACTAGTTTAATTCCAGTTATATTTATTTGTTATTTTTTAATAGTTCTGCACGACACTTCACACTTTTAGGAAACGTGCACCTTCACATTTGAATATCCAGTTGCTTGTGTAAAATGACTTCTCAGGAAGAAGTTACAACAGTTCAGACTGGAGAGGCAACTGTTATTCCGGCTCCACTAGTCAATCCTCCCGAAAGAGCCCCTACCACGCTATCATACAAAGTTTTTCGCCAGTTGTGTGCTCAGTTTGGCATTGCTGAATCAGATGCCATTCTTCCCGAGAGAAGTAACACTGCTGACATAGCACCCCCTGGCTTTGTAACGGTCAATCGACAAATGTGCCTGAGTGGGGGCGTTCCTCCTCTCAATGACTTTTTCCAACAACTTCTTCGTCAATTGGCCATCGCCCCATCCCAATTACACCCCAATGGCTATGCCATTTTAATGGGGTTGTGTGTACTGTTTAGGAGGACGCTTGATCGATTCCCAAGCTTTGACGAGATTTGCTTCCTATGCTCTTTCACCAGGACTAAAGATCACCCCTCTATTACTGTCGTGAGAAGTGCTCGAAATCGTAAATTGATCATCGGTCTTCCTGACAGCACTCATGGGTTTTTGACCCAATTTTTCTATGTTCGCTGTCCCCCGGGGTTTTACGCTGTATGGAGGGAAGGAAGTAAGATTAACCATTCTTACTACGTTTGTTATCCGACTTATGCGAGACTGAATTGTTAAGTGTTAACTCCGCTTCTTTTTTATTTTCAGCACTTCCTCCCCTATCCAGAGATCCAGGCCACAAGCAAGTTTTTGAGAGACTGAGTGCCGTGGCCGCGGAAGAGAGAAGTGTAAAATTCTTGTTGAGGGATGAATTTTTGCACCAATACAGGCTTTTGCATACCTCTCGCTCTACACACCCCCATGAAGTCCCGGACTCTCCGGCTAGAGCGTCGGATGCCCCCGTTTCTACTGACACATCCATACCAAAAGAACCTGCTTCTGAGGCTTCTTTAGTGAAGTGCTCCACTTCTGTTGATGTCGCGGGGTCATCTGGCAAACTTGCCCCGGTCACTGAAGAAGAAGAGTCTCGGGAGTCTCCTCCGCATTCAAAGAAGTCTGGTGATGAAAAAGTCGAGAAAACCAGCCCTGTTAAGTAGAGCAGGGACGACACTTTCGAAGGACTGAGTGACCTCTTTGCCACCTCGCAAGAGATCTTTAAAGATGATCCTATTACTACCGGGGTTTCTTCTTCAGTAGTCGAGGCGACTTCTATTTTGCAACAGACTCCGTCAACTCAAGAGTTGATGTTAACTTCTACACCCATAACTACTCCACAATTAAAGAGTGGTTCGTAGTTTGATGCGCGTAGTTTGCACATTACACTCACTTATAATCTTTCAGCACTTTTATGCTTCTGACTTTTTGTACTTTGAAGAATTCTAAAATTTATCTCTTTTTATTTCAGATCATCCGATGGGACGCAACGGATCCTACTATGATGACTTCCAGCGCTACGGGAGGCGTAGCCAATATGATTATAGGCGTTACCTCCCCTCTTACAGAGAATCCGATGAAGAAAGAGCCGCCCGAAAGGCTCAAGAGAAGAGGGCTCAAGAGGAGCGTTATGAAAGAAGAGAGAGGGAGGAACGCCATGATTCTTCGCAGAGAGGCGACGATTCCCACAAAAGAAAATCCCATGATGACCGAGGAAAAAGTCATATGGTTGAGGATTCAAGCAAGCGAGCCCGACATGGTGAGAAGCATACCTCTACAACTCCTGAAAAGGTTACTGTCCCCGTCTCGCTTGACATTCCTTCCGGCTCTCCCGCACTCGGGAAGACAAACATCCAAACAATAATTAGCAGGCCTAAATTCCAAGTTGGACCGGGCCCGGCCACTTTGCAAAGTCGGTTTCCACAGTGGTGCCTGAAGGGAGTGAGGTTCGACCTTGACTTGGTCCCCATTGACAAGTCTGCCATGTTACGAAATGTCGATGCCGTCAAGCTTGATATTGAAAGGATGTCGAACTGGCAAAAGCTTGTTGACGAGCTCCAAAGGGTTAATCGTGCAAATATAGAGGCCATGCTCACTATGGAAAATGATAAAGCCGAATGGCAAAAGGTTCTTGAGCAACATGATACTGAAATGAGGAGCATCGCTACTTACAATGAAGAGCTTGAAGCAAAAGTTGAGGAACTTAAACAAGAGCTTGCTACTTCCTCTACTTCCTATACTCAAAAAGAAGAAGTGCTCCTAAAACAAGTGAGAGATGCTCATGCCAGCCAAAGAGATGCCGAAGACAGGCTTGAAGTGCAAAAAAGAATTAGTGAGGGCTATGTTGCTGATATTGAAGAGATTCGGAAGAAAAACAGCTCCCAAGAGGCGGAGATTCAAATGCTTAAGCTTCAACTTTCCAAATATGAAAGGGAGCGTGATGAGGCCGTTGCCGGCAAAATTGCAGCTGAAGAATCTCACGAGGCAACGAGGACCAACATCAGCTCAACATTATTTGACTTCTACCTGCATAGCATCTTGGGGCGCGGTAGCCTCGCCTTTCTAGGCCCCAAGTATGAAATTACTCTGGCTGAAGTTTGGGAGGCTGCACTCGATATGCTTGGCGGTAAAGGCGCTGGCTATGCTGAGTCAGCTCTTGAGGTGCATTATCTTGATGATGATGCTCGCGTCGCTCTCGCCAGGGGGAGAGAACAGCTTGCAAAATTAAGGGCCGAAACAGCGGTAGGAGAATATTCAGGAAAAACTATCTCAACTGTTCCAATTCAGCCTTCTCCTTCGACCGAGATTGACATTATCGGTTCCAGTTCTCATTCTCTATCTCCTACCAAAGTTACCGCCGAGATCACAAGCATACAAGGTGGGGATGAAGGCGACGAGAGTGCCGAGGCACAGGCTTACGAAGCTGATGTCAGGAAACCGGCTTCTGCAGGTAACCCTACTGTGAATCTTGCCCAAGTAGACTACTCATCTGTTTCTTACGAGCTTGATGAGCTTCTTGACTACTTCTTGAACATCAGCGAACCTTTATCTCCGCCTTTTACCGACTTGAACTTTTTTCCTTCTTTAGAGAAAACGTCGAGCATCGTTCAAACTTCCCCTCCTCCAATTATTCCTCCTCCATCTATTCAGGTGACTCCTCCTTCTGCCTCGCAACCGGGATCACAAGAGGAGCAAATAGAAGCTCTCCTAGACTTGGACGATCCCATTGCTTCACAAGAACACAAGGGAGAAGAAACTGAAGGGAGTGAGAAGACTCCAGAAGCAATTAGTTCCGATGATGAACCATTAGCTAAACTTTTTTCTCCAGGGAGTGGGTCTTCCTCCAAGAAGAGAGGAAAGCAGGGAGTCTCCAAGAAGAAGAAGAAGGGATCTTCAACTGGCGAAGAAAAAACGGAAGAAAGTCCGACTGAGCCCCTTTCTCCTTCATCCCCTACTCTTACAAGCCGGCCTAAGAAGTTGGTTATCCGGCCAGGTGCGGGCTCAAAAGGTGGACGGAAGAAGAAATGATGGCTCTGGTTCTGTGGCTTTCATATTGCTTTTTGCTTTTTTGCATGTACTGACAGGAAATTGTGCAGGTACCGGCCCCCGTTTTCTTTATTTTGAAACTTATATCTGTAAGAAATTGTAACATAATTAAATAAAATGATCCTTTATTTGTACAAACTTCTTGTTTGAATTTGAGAATGCATTTATTATTCACTTTTGTACAAGTTTCTTTGCACGATATTGCAGTGAGCTTGTGGTATACTGTTCGAGCGCAATTTTACCGATGTAGTTATACCATGTTGCCCCTATACCATAAGCTCATTGTAATATTTTATTTTATGAGGAACTTGTACTTTTATTTTTTAAAGAATAATTATTCCATACTTGGAGGAATATTATTTCGTTAAAAAACAGAGTACAAATAAGTTTTTACGCTTCATCCTTCGAAGATATCACTTTTTCTTTTGTGCATATACACATTTTACTGAATGAATTCTTCTATGTGGTAAAGCGGGTATTTGAAGGGTATTTTAACTTCTTTTTGAGGAAGATAATTTTCCAGAATAGGTAATTCATTCTTCCTTTGAAAGTTAAAGTGTGCCTTTGATGAGGATTTTTTTTTATATATATACCACAGTAAAGGGCTTTTTGATTTTTGTTTCTTTGAAAAGTTGCACCTCCGAGGAAGGCTTTTTCACGTTTCAACACCTTGAAGTTTTATTTCAATCTTGGTGAAACGTGTGCCTCCGAAGAGGTCTTTCTGCTTGATTGTGCCTCCGGGAGGAGGTCTTTTCATTTCTGCCTCTGGGAAGAGGTCTTTTATTTATTTTTGTTTTTTGTTTTGTATTTCAGCTTTGGTGAAGTGAAACTCCGAAGAGCGACTGTTGCACTTCAACTCTTGGTGAAATGTGCCTCCGAAGAGGGCTTTACTTTGTTTTGCATTTCAACTCTGGTGAAGTGGACCTCCGAAGAGCGGCTCTTACACTTCAACTCCTGGTGAAATGTGCCTCCGAAGAGGGCTTTATTTTGTTTGGCATTTCAACTTTGGTGAAGTGGGCCTCCGAAGAGGGGCTCTTACACTTCAACTCCTGGTGAAATGTGCCTCCAAAGAGGGCTTTGATTGCCTGGAAGTTACTCTCTCATGGTTGGAGGGTCATGACTCCTCCAATATTTTTTGTTGAGTAGAGAACTTTCTTTTTTGCGGCGTATTCCTCGTTAGAGGTCTTTATCCTCCGAAGAGTTGTGCCTCCGAAGAGGGCTTGTGCCTCCGAAGAGGGCTTTAGTTGTTCCTTGTCCACTTGCTTATGCCTTTTCAACGATCCTCGATTTTTCTTTTCAAGCTCACACTCCCTTCTCTTACAAGTAGTTTGTTTAATCCAAAGAAGTGTACTTCATTGCTAGGCAAGTTCGCGAGAACGGGCATAAGCTTCTTAATTGGATGTTTGTTTGTTCAAACGATCTCAATTTATTAGCAAGGGCCCGTTTCCGGCGAAATCATTGGCCGTTCAATTGAAGCACTTCCTATCTAGGATCTGAATTCGGGGCTTTTGTGGCTCGAAATTTGTTTGCTGAATGATAACAAGAATCGCTTGGTCTTGTAACGTGCAAGTTTTATTTCCATTGTCTGCAAAAATTTAAATCGACATTTCAGCAATACTTCTAATGTGCTTTTCATATCGAAAATAAAGCAAACATGTAATAATAATAAGGAACACAAGATTTATAGTGGTTCGGCCAAGAATTTGGGCCTACATCCACTTTATAGTCTTTCATTATTCACTTGCATCGGCTTTACAATTTCTTTCAATTACAAGAATCATAAATTCATAATTCCTTTTACAATATTTCAACAAAGCTTTCAAGTAAAGTATGGACGCAAGTGATTGCTGTTCCAAGCCCTTGGAATTTGATCTCCTTCGACAGTAGTGAGTTTGAATGTGCCGTCAAGAAGCTTCTGACCTATGATATATGGTCCTTCCCAATTTGGCCCAAACACACCTGTTGCCGTCATAATTCTCTTCAGGACTAGATCTGCAATCTCAAAGCTGCGTTGGCAAACTTTGGAATTGAAATGTCTGGCTATCCTTTGCTGATGAGCTGCAATTCTGGGCTTAGTCTCTTCTCTTTTTTCATCAAGGAGATCTAGTGCCTCAAGCTGTAGTTTTTCATTCTCCGGTTGATTGAAATGGATTCTTCTATGTGAAGGGACCTCTGTTTCTACCGGAATCATTGCTTCTGACCCGTATGCCAATGAAAACGGAGTATGCCCAGTCGCAGTTTTGTGGGTAGTTCTGTATGCCCATAGTGCTAGTGGTACCTTATCGATCCAACCACCTTTTGCTCTTTCGAGTTGCTTCTTGATGGTTGACTTGATAATTTTGTTTACTGCTTCCACCTGCTCGTTTGCCTGCGGATGAGCCACTGCTGAGAAGCTTTTTCGGATTTTGAATCGCTTGCAAAAATCTTGGAATTCTTCACTTTCGAATTGAGTACCATTGTCTGTAATTATCTTTTGAGGCACACCATATCTGCAAATGATACTTTTAGTCACAAAATTTATCATCTTTTTAGAGGTGATAGTAGCCAATGGTTCAACTTCAGCCCATTTAGTAAAATAATCTACAGCAACAATGGCATATTTGATTCCATATTTGGCAGTTGGTAAAGGTCCTATAAGATCTATCCCCCAAATTGCAAACGTCCATGGACTGACCATCTGTGTGAGTTCAGTAGAAGGTGCTCTAGGAATTTTGGCAAATCTTTGGCATCTGTCACATTTTCGGGAATAGTCTGCAGCATCTCAGTTAATTTCTGGCAAAAAATATCTGTATCGGAAAACCTTCTTTACTAAAGTTTGACCACCTAAATGATCACCACATTCTCCTCCATGTACCTCAGCTAGGATTGTTTTGGACTCTTCCCTGGATACACATCGAAGTAATGACATTGAGAATCCCTGTCTGTATAATTGGCCATCCTGGACTATATAGCGAGATGCATTCCTCAGTAGCTTCTGTCGTTCTTTTGAATTTTCCGGTAAAGAGCCATTGAGCAGATATTCTGTTATTGGAGTCATCCATGATTCTTGCTCTTGAGACACGCTCATGATCCAATCAATATCCATCTCATTAATGCTTGGAGCCGACAGGACTTCCACTGGAGCTAACCCCAGAAATTGAGCTTCGCCTGTGCTAGAGTACTTTGCGAGAGAATCTTCTTTCGTGTTTTCTTCTCGTGGAATATGGCTTATCGTGTAGTGATCGAAGTCACATAGAAGTTCCCAGGCCTTTGACAAGTAGACAGGCAGATTTCCCCCTTTCGCTTGAAATTCCTTCTTGACCTGGCATACAATAAGCTGAGAATCACTGAAGATCTGTAATGCTCGGATGTTTAGTTCTTTAGCAATTCTCAAGCCAGCGATAAGAGCTTCGTATTCTGCTTCATTGTTCGTTGAGGGAAATTCCAATCTTAGCGCATAGCATAATGACCGACCTTCAGGGGTTTCAAGTACAACCCCGGCTCCAGAACAGTAGTCATTTCTCGCGCCATCAACATATAACCTCCACTGGATTGGGGAATTATCGATCATTTCTTCCTCACTGTTACCCTTATCTGTGAATTCTGCGATGAAATCCGCTAAAGCTTGTCCGTTGATTGCTTTTCGGGGGTGATAAGTGATGTCATATTGACTGAGTTCAATGTTCCACTTCAGAAGACGACCCGAAGTCTCAGGGCGAAACAGGACTTGCTTTAGAGGTTGATCAGTGAGGACTCTGATAGGATGAGCTTGGAAATATTGCCTCAACTTCCTCGATGCAATCAGTAGACACTAGGCGAGTTTTTCCAACTTGGAGTAATTCATCTCTGCTCCAGTGAGTCTTTTGCTGATATAGTAAACCGGATGTTGAATCCTCTTGTCTTCTCGTATCAGCGCTGCACTTAGAGCATGAGATGATACTGCCAAGTATATAAGAAGATCCTCACCATCGCCGGGCCTAGAAAGTATTGGAGGCGTTTCCATATGACGAATCAATTCATCAAAGGCTTTTTGGCATTCGGGAGTCCAATCAAAGTTTTTCTTTCCTTTCTTTAGAGCGTCAAAGAATGGGATGCATTTATCAGTAGCTTTGGAAATGAACCGACTCAAGGCGGCCACTTTTCCATTGAGACTTTGCAATTCCTTCTTCGTTTTAGGAGCTATGACTTCTTTTAAGGCGGTAATTTGAGCTGGACTAGCTTCAATGCCCCTAGCACTCACGATGAAACCTAAGAAATTTCCGGACTCCACCCCAAACGAACATTTTAAAGGGTTAAGCTTCATTTCGTATTTCCGGAGGACTGCGAACATTTCTGCTAAGTGTTCTATGTGATCCACTGCTTTCTTAGACTTTACTAACATGTCGTCGACGTAGACTTCCATAGTCATGCCAATTGCGGTTTGAACATAGCATTAACAAGTCTTTGGTAGGTTGCCCCCGCATTCTTCAGCCCGAAGGGCATAACTTTGTAGCAGTAAAGACCAACATCGGTGATAAAGCTCGTGTCCTCCTGATCTGGCTCACGCATCATGATCTGGTTATATCCGGAGTAGGCATCCATAAAAGATAACAATTCATATCCCGCTGTTCCATCTACCAGTTGATCGATCCTGGGTTATGGGAAGCAGTCTTTGGGGCAGGCCTTGTTTAGATTTGAAAAATCGATGCACACTCTCCATTTTCCGTTGGCTTTCTTAACCAGCACTGGATTTGAAACCCAATTCGGATAGGTAGATTCTTTGATAAAGTCATTCTCCATGAGCCGATCAACTTCTTCTTTTAATGCAGCTGACCTTTCTGGACCTTGGGTTCTTCTTTTCTGTTTCACAGGCGTAAACTTTGGATCAATATTCAGAGCGTGTACTGCAACTTCTGGGGATATTCCGCACATATCGGCATGAGTCCAAGCGAAAACATCCAAATTTGCTTTCAAAAAAGATATTAAGATATTCTGAATCGACACATTAAGTTGTGAACCCACATTCAACACCTTATTTGGGTCCTTCGGGTCAACAGGTACCGGTACTGTCGTTTCCACCGGTACCACTCTATTCTCCCCTACACTGGCTTTTCTAGGATCCATCTCTTTTCGTGCTCCGCTATGCTCGCCAGTGCAGGGTCCGCCCTATAATTGCTACAAGGTTGGTTCTTTGATGCGGACTGGGGTTGCCACATCCTTTCCCATTTCTCTTTTCCTTGCCTCTCGCAGCTCTGTCAGATAACACTCCCGCCAAGCATTTTGATCCCCTTTTATAACTCCTACTCCATTGTCTGTGGGGAATTTAATGGTGAGGCACCATGGGGCCAGAACAACTTTGAACGTTGCAAGAGTTGGACGGCCAAGGAAAGCATTATAAGCAGAAAATTCGTCGACAATCACAAAAGTTTGCTTGCGGACTACTTTTCTTTCTCCCTCTCTAAGTTCTACAAGCAAATCAATGGTTCCTATCGGCTGCTTTGGCTCTCCAGTGAAGCCAGCGATTTTCTGCGACGAGGCTTGCACATCAGCCATAGGGATCTTCATTTGGTCGAATGTTTTCTTGAAGAGGATATTCCAGGATGCGCCACAATCAATGAGAACTCTTCTGACAATAGCTGGCCCGATACCAGCCGAGATGACTAAGGGATCCAAGGTAGGAGCTTCAACACCTGTGGAATCCCTGGCTCTGAACACAATATCATCATTGAAAGTTCTTTGTTGTTTTAGGGGCGTAGCGTCTTCCAAAACAAAGACATCTTCTTCGGTCGGTACATATTTCAAAGCCCGGGTATACCTTTCCATCTCACCTCATCTCCTGCCTGCTGGGTGAGGTCCTCCCGTAATGACATTGATAACAGGCCTTCCGGATTCATGCCCTGCAGCCTTCTCACTTGTCCTAGATTGATGAGCAGGAGCTTGTTGCCCTTGACTAGACGAAGCAGGATTGCTGCTATTCTTTTCCACAAATTGCTGCAGCTTGTTTTCCCTTATCAACTCTTCAATCAAATTCTTCAATTGGCGGCATTCGTCGGTATCATGACCGGGTTGATTATGGAAGAGGCAGAACTTCCCGCTTTGTATAGCTCTTTTCCCAGTTCTCAGAACGGGAGGTTTAGGATAGTCAACAGAATCTTTAGTGGCAAGGTAAATACGCTCCGGCGTATCTGATAAAGAAGTATATTCCGATGGCTTGAAGTAACGAGGCTTCTTCAGATTTTTCTGTTTCTTCCCATCGTTATTTTCCCTTTTCTGTCCTACAGATTCATTCTTGCGTGGAGCAGCAATGTTATCTTCAGCTTTTTCCAATACTGCCTTTACCGGTACAGGACGGCTTTCCAGGCATACGAACTCATCTGCTTTCTTGTAGAATTTTTCAAGGCAATTTGGTTCCTTCATGTTTAGCCATTTTTCAAATTCGCTCGACTTGTCAATGGCCCTCATCAGATAAGTCAAGATCATCTGTGGTTCTGCATTGTCTACCTCGGCCAGCGCTATATTAAAGCGATTCAAGAAAGATCTAATAGTTTCCCCTGGATTCTGTTCTAAACTTGACAAGGACATGATATCTTTGGCTTTTGAAGCATATAGTCTGAACTGCTCCTTGAATTTCCGGGTTAGGTCAGAAAACTGATCTATAGACCGGATCGGTAGCTTGGTGAACCAAAGCAGAGCTACACCTTCCAGATATACAGGAAAATATCGGCACTTTATTTCATCAGACGCTCTGGCACCTGTCATGTGCCAATCATACTTATACAAGAATTCGTTCGGATCGCTTGTCCCCTTGTAAGCTGGAATGGTTGGAGGGACGAACTTCCTCGAAAACTCAGCCTTTAAGATCCTTTCGGTAAACGGTGTTTTACTTGGAGCGAAACCCCATTCTTTCTCGTCTTCATCCCTTTGCATGCTCTCTTTCATGATTTGTCGAACCATTTCAGAAAGATACCCCTCATCATTTCGAGCTTTAGATCCACCAACTTCAGGAAGTGTCTGCTCAAAGGGGCTGGCGGCCCTCTCAGGAGCGTTCCTTTCTTCAGCATCATGAACGTTGCCAGCAAAGTTCCTTTCATTACTCGTTGGTTGACGGTTTGCCCCAAGCAAATCGTTCAACCTATTCAAAATTAGAGCATTTTGGGCATTCTGAACCTCCAATTGTGCATTTTGGGCATTTATCTGCTGGTTCAGCCCTAAGATTACAGCATCCAACTCTGCTTTTGTAACCCCAACAGGTGGAGTGGCTTGATTAGGTACTGGGGAAGCGGAGGTTCCCTCTTGAACATTTCCAGATCTAACAGATCTACTCCTTCTCCCTGGAGCCATGATTTCAGATAAACTTCTAGTCTTCAGAGAGATTACTTCAACAAACTTTCATGGAGCAATGATGATAATTCACCTGAGTTCAATTCTCAGTGAAAGCACCAAAAATGTTAACGCTTGAATTTGAACGCTAACACCCCAGTGTGTAAAGTGTAGTTGTGAAAGCACCACCCGATGATTCGGGAACAAAGTATAAGCAGAAAATCACAGAAAAAGCAGTAAACAACAGCGATTTTATAGTGGTTCAGCTTAATAGTTTGCCTACATCCACTTTGAATATCTTTATTGATGATTTCGTTACAAGTCGATACAATTCTTCCTAAGTACAATACACTTTGAATTACTAAACACTTTGAACGAATAGCTTAAACTTCAATGTAAGTGAAAGTCTTCAAATCCATGTCGGATGTATGAGATTCCTTCTTAAAGTTGTTGGTAGCGTTCTACGTGTCTTGAAAGCTATGAGTGTCGAGTCGGTTTGGAATGCAGCAGAGTATCGGTGCTTCAAAAGAATGAGCCAAAAGTCCCTTTCTAGTTGGAACTAGGGTCGTATTTATAGACATTTCTCGGAGTTAGGTCGTAACTCATACACGACTTATGATAAGTCGTAACTCGTAGATGACTCATGGTAGGTCGCGGTCGACCTACTTGGTTTAGCTTATGGCTTGGTCCAAAGTTATGCAGCCATTTGAATGAATGATACAAGTTCTAAGTCGTTCACGAGTTAACCAAATGCAACTTCCTTTATGCTAGCATGAGTCGTACACGACTCATCATCGGTCGTAAGTCGTCAACGAGTCATCTCATTACAGCATGGTATTGAACTTGTCTCCAAGTCTTAGGTCGTGAGTGACTTATCTGCAGTTATAAGTCAGCAGCGACTTAAATGTTGTTGACTCTTCCTTTTAGTGCTTTGAGTCGTCACTCCTTTAGGTCGCTAGGTCGTAACGTCTTTAAGTCGTGGACTTTCTTAAGTCGTGACATTCCCTAAGTCGCTTAGGTCTTGACCTGTTAGGTCGTTAGCTCCTTAACTCGTAAGCTTTTAACTCGCAGGCTCTTTAACTCGTAGACTCCTTAATTCGTGGGCTCTTTAACTCGTAGACTCCTTAACTCCTGTGCTCTTTAACTCGTAGACTTTTAACTTGCAGGCTCTTTAACTCGTGGGTGAAACGGGGTTAACAAAGTTCGGTCGTGATTAGTGAATATACGGATTGCAATGGCTTCTTTGTAAGTGCCTTCGGTTCCGTTCGATCCCGGAACAGACTTGTATGGATGTGTGTCTGACGTTACAATTTGAGATGTAAAGCTGGTTTCTATCAAATATATTTCCGTTGGTGGCGGAGAATTTATTATCTTAGCTTAACACACTTAGATGTTATGTAGTTGATGGTTACTAGTGATACATTCCCAAATTGGTAATGTGGCATACGAAGTGTTGTTGAGCATTTGATGATCAAAGCACGGCTTTTGTATAAACCGTGGCTTTGTGGACGAGACTTCGTCGGACCTCACACCTCGGAAATGGTCAAAACAGGAAGAATGCAGCAAGGTTATTAGGGGGTATCGCCCCTTTAGTGTATGTCATTCCTTCTGGATAGAGGTGGTATCATGGTATGGAGCCCAGATACTTAACCTATGTTGTTGCTGCAAATATATTGCTTTGTGGTTGTTGGAATCGAGGATCCTCGGATATAGACCTGTTACAATCGGGGAATGACATATTCGTGTCAGTAGTTACCTAGTTTGAAAGGTAACCCGGCCTTGTGTTGGCAGAGATCCGGTTAGGTTCTCGGGTCATCTTTCCAGAGGCGTACCCATGTGACAATGGGAAGTACCTTGGCCTGACCATTTGTTGGAAATCCAAAGACACAATACGAACCCTGTACGGTTTTAGTTGTATAACCTGCCATGGAATGTGGCGGTAACCTGCTATTGAACATGGTAGCTATAGTAGGCATACGATAATGGTCGTATGTTGGCTAAGATTTATATCTTTACTTTCGAAATGATTTTTCCTACACTATGCACTAGTAATTATATCAAATGTTTCTTTTTAATGCGTATCAAGCATCTTTGACTATCATAAAGAGAAATCTCATCTGATTCTGCGTTTGCATTGTGTGTGTGTGTGCGGGAGGCCTTATGGTAGTCTCATTTTCTAAAAAGCATTTTTAATCTATTTTAAAATTATCTTGTTGTTTGTTTTCAAAGATAAACTGTTTTAAGTTCTCACACCAGTCCCATGACTGACTCGCAGTTTATTGTTTTCCTTCCTAAACTCTGAGTGCCCACCAATTTCCACACGGGCAGTCTAGAGTCAGGTTTATCATGATATTCTGGAATTCAGGAGTTGCTGGAGGCAAGCTGGAGGGTATGGCGTATTACTAGCATATAGTATTTATTTTCCGCTGTTTGTTGTTGTTGTTGTACACTCTGATAATGTAATGTAATGTGATGTAATGTAATAACTGATATAGTTCTTTGTTTAAAGATTATTAATTTATCTATTATATATTGTTCCGCTGCGATTGTGAGATTCTGATATTGTTGCGTTGTTTCTTTCTATTCTTTTCTATCTTTTTCTTTCTTCTTCTATCTTCTACCTTTTCTTTAACCCTAACGGTACGGTTTTTTGGCCTTCGATTGCTCGGCAGTTGATACAGTGGACGTATTGATGTCGGTGTTTGAGCGTCGAAAAATCGCAATGTTACAATATCACTGATAACCTTCAACTACATAACCTCTGAGCTCGTACCTCTCAGATAAGGGTGTTAAGCTAAGAGAATAAATTCTCCACACCAACAGATATGTATTTGAAAGAAATCTGGTTTATATCTCAAAGTGTAGTGTCAGACAAACATCCATACAAGTCTGTTTCGGGTTCGAACAGAACCGAAGGCACTTCGTCCAATAAAGGAAGAAGACCTTGCAATCCAGGTATCCACAATCCTGATCGGATACCCAATCACATGTGGAGATCTCTATACCAGAGCAACTCAGCGCAGAGACATTCGATAGGTTATCCTATCATTCGTGAAGACACACGGTATTCACCACCATCTTCAAATGCTACTCATTTCGTCGTATCACCATTCGGAATGGGTTATATGACACAAAGTCCTCTTCCGACTAATCCGAATTGTGAGCGCTTAATTCTAAAATACGTGGATATATCATTCACAAAGATTTACAATCATGGTTCGATGTAGGTTCCGGATAACCAATTGGAATTCGACTCCCTATCGCATCGAAATTCAAGTGCCGTTTTACAGCCAATGGGTTTTCACGTTCACAGAAACAAATCACAGATATCACAGCTAAAGCACAAAACAATTCACATTACATAGCATAATAATCACATATCAGAATACCAATCCAGTACACAATATTCGATAATAATCAATCATCTTCAATTAAGATGAATTAATTGTGTGATTTAAAACAAATTAACCATATAATTACTTTTATTAATCAATGATTAATTATCCTTAATTATAAATTAATTAAATCTTAATTACCTTTATTAATTAATCATTCCTTAATTAATTATCTTAAATAGTTAGTCTTTAATTATTTATTAACTAAATCTTAATTACTTTTATTAACTAATTATTCCTCAATTAATTATCTTAATTAATTAATCTTTAATTATTAATTAATTAAATTTTAATTACTTTTATTAATTAATTATTCCTTAATTAATTAATTACTAATTACAAATCAATTAACTTTAATAATTTACTTAATTAACCTTTAATATTAAGTAATTAATTTAATAGTTATTCTTTAAATAATTATATTAATAATCATTAATTACTTAATAAATTAAAGATAAATCTTTTTATCTTATAATTCACTTTGATTTTCTTATAACCCATGCTTAATGAATCATTCTTACCACACAATATAACTTAAAGGATTAAGATTAGTTTTAAAATAACCTTTTTATCTTAATTACCCCTCTTAATTACCTTATTTACTTAATATAAATAATTTTTATAAAATAACGAAACAAGATTTAAATTAAATTTAATTACAAAATATATTACGTAAAACTTTAATTAGTTTAAACTCAACTCAAAATCATCTTTTAAAACATGGTTTTTTAAAATGATTAAAAAAATTGAATTATTTCAAAGTAAAAACTGATTTATATTTACTAACTCGAGACGCATTCGAGTATTACTCGAGAAAAAGACCTCACTGCCTCGAGTTCTTTCAAAAATCGACCCGTGCACAATTATTTTTCTTTAATTTATCTAAGTGTTTAACCCTCCTGGTACACACAGATCTACTCGAGCAAGGACCCGAGCTAGATGTGAATTTCACGAATGCAACTCCAAGTCATCCACTCTCCTCCCAAACCATCTGCACTAATACAACCTGGCCTCGTGCACATGCACAGTTGAAACAGCCACCTCAAGTCGAAGCTACGGCCGTTGACTTATCAACGATGATCTCCACGAACCACACACACACCCAGAAAACAAAATCATTGATGAAATCAAAATTTTCGACACTGAAACCAAACTGGAACAAAACACTGATCACCAAAAATGCCACGTCCTTCCTCCTTCATTCATCAGAGATCGTGTGATCGTGCCTGAAGCTTCAACGCTGACTAACGCTTCGATTGGCGCACACGCGATCGATTCTGGTGCAACAATGAAACTGCAGTAACCATGATTCTTGACCATGTTCAAAAGTGGGTTTAAACCCTAAATCATTGCCGTGCGATCACCATAACGAACTAAAAAAAATTGAGCATATTTTTTACGAACTCCAACATTCCAACAAGCCACGACCACGATCTCGAGCACCCAAACTCCATTGATCACCAGAATTTGGTGAAAAATGTGATTCTGTTCATCCTTTATTTTCTCAGAGGATACTTTAGTAAAAAAATTGATCTTGCTTTCAAAAATCATTGCTTTCAAAAATGTTTTGATTGATATGCTTGAAATCAAAATTTGTGATATTTGAATTTTTATAATTTTGAAGCTTGCTTGTATTATTTTGAAATTCCAAGGAACCTAAATTGTTTTCGCTTTAATTTATTTTTAAAACATAGTGCATGTTTAAACAAACAATTTTTTTGTTTAGATTTCAATTCTTAAAGAAAACAGGGAGAGGGAGATTTTGATTTAAAAATAGGTTTACTTTGTAAACCTGAAACTAAGAAGAAAACAGGGATGAATGATCCTGTATATTACAACGTACAGGCAAAATATACACATGCACACAGATTTTTTCACATGCAAAGGGTTTTCAACATCATTTCAGGCATGCTTACAAACAACTGTTAAAACTAGATTTAATAGAAGTCTACTCACCTGATAAATTTTGAACAGAAAAGCTTTCTGGAATTTAAAAGTTTGAAAGGCTAGAACAGTTTTCAATTGGACCTTGAATTCTTTTCTACAGCTAGGTGATATAAATCTTGCTTAGTATTTGATGGGTTTACTTACTTAATTACTTAACACAACTAAAATTTATCTACAAAGATGTTACTTACATTTTTTTTTTGAAACAGAAAAGAACTTCTGACTGCAACTTGAAAACTGAGATTGAAAGCTTAGAGTTGCTCCTAATTATTTCCTTATGTGATGATCTTTTTCTTATGTTTAATTGTTGAAATTAAATCCCACTTTGATGTTGAGAGCTGAAGTTGTTTATTTGAAATTTCCTTCCTTGACTTGAGATTTTGAGAAGGTGATTACAGATTTTCTTTGTTTACTGTGATTTTGATTTTAAGTGTTGAGGAAGCTGTTGGTTGATAAATTTTTACCGGTGATTTTTCTTTCCTGGATTAAAGATTTGGTACAGTTTTAAAGAATGAGTAAAAGAGTTAAGAGGAAGGTGATAAAATGTCTTATATAACTTTATTTTCCTTTTCATGAATTTCTAAGAAAATGAAAATAATATAATGACACTTGTTAATCTCTTTCTACATGTTAAACACTTGTCAATCCACTTATTTAATTTTTTAACACTTGTCTATTAATATGTTATTAACCCTCCATATGTCATTTGCATGAGAAAATTGAAATATGTATATATTTATAAAATTGTTTTTCTAATTTTTTTATAAATGCATCTCTCATTTATTTAAAAAAATATAAAATTAAAAAGAAAATATTTTAAACCAAGTATTCATTAAACAAATTACTCATATATTGTTTTAAATTCAAAATACTTTACTAAAGCATTTATTTAGAATTCAAATTCAAATTCAAAATAGAATTCAAATCTGCTCATATATACACAAATGTATATATAATTTAAATTCAAATAATTTTAAAAACTTTTGTTATTTCAAATTTTAAACTCAAATGAATTGAAATTTTATTCATATAAATCATCACTCATTTTATTTGTTTTGAAACTTTTCAAATTAAATTTCAAAAGTTCAAATAAATTACCAAATTTAAATTAATAAATTTTGGGGTGTTACAGATTTTCCTCCTTAATAAAATTTCGTCCTCGAAATTTGAAAGAGAGACAAAAGCAAACAAAGGATATAAGAATATAGAAAAAAGAGGGAAAAGGGCTTACCAGTTTAAGTCGGAATATCCACTCTGCAATTGGGATTTGATTTCTGCATGCTCTCTTCAGTTTTCCAAGTGCAATCCCTTGGATCACCGCTCCACTACACTTTAACTAGTTTCACAATTTTGTTTCTTAATTGCTTTTCATCACGATCTATAATCTTTATCGTTTCTCTTTTAATTGTTAAATCGGGAGTGATTTCGAGATCCTACTGAGCAGCTTCTTCAATAATACTATATGGATTGTGCACGCACTTTCGGAAGTTAGAAATGTGGAACACATCATGCATGACAGACAACCAGCTGGGTAGTTGCACTCGATAGGCTAAAGAACCGATCCTCTCCAGAATATGAAAAGGACTAATATACTGTGGTGCTAGCTTACCAGTCTTCCAAAATCTTAACACACCACGCGTTGGAGATACTTTGAGAAAGACAGAGTCTCCAATATAGAATTCCAAATCCCGTCTTCTATGATCAGCATAACACTTTTGATGACTTTGAGCCATTTTCAATTTCTTCTATATAAAATCAACTTTCTCTGTGGCCTCCTTAACATATCCGGTCCAAGGACGAGTCTATCACCTGACTCTATCCAGCATGCAGGTGATCGACACGGACGACCATATAAAGCTTCAAAAGGAGCCATCTTGATACTGGCCTGATAGCTATTGTTGTATGAGAATTCGACCAGATGTAAATGGTCCTCCCAAGAATCACAAAAATCAAGAATACAAGCTCGCAAAGGTCTTCTAATATTCGATTTATCCTTTCAGTCTGCCCATCAGACTGTGGGTGATAAGCAGTACTGAAGTTCAGTTTTGCTCCCAATGCATCTTAAAATGCCTCCCAAAATCTACTAGTGAAGATCGGGTCATGATCACTTACTATGCTGCAAGGTATACCATGGAGACGAACAATTTCTTTCACATATAGTTCGGCTAAACTTGCTGTCGTGTCGGTAGATTTTACTGGCGAAAAGAGGGCTGTCTTAGTCAAACGGTCCACAATGACCCAAATTGCTTCATTGCCTTTTCGAGTACGAGGCAAACCGTCGATGAAATTCATCGATACTTGATCCGATTTCCACTTGGGTACCTCCAAAGGCTGAAGTAAACCCGCAATTTCCTTTTGATCACTTTTAATTTGTTGACAAGTAGCACAACGACTCACATATATAGATATGTCCCTTTTCATTGTCTTCCGCCATAAAGTTCTTTTGATCTCTCTATGCATCTTATTAACTCCTGAATGGATACTGAGTTTAGACTTGTGACATTCCTCTAAAACTTCACGTTTCAGATTAGGGATGACTGGGACACATATTTTGCCTTTTAATCTTATAATCACATTATTATCGATTCCAAAGCTGGAATCCTCACCTCGACGAATCCTCCCATATATTTCTCGAAGAAACTTGTCCTCTTTTTGTGAGTTGGCGAGCAAGAATAGCATGCTTCCTACTCAAGGAATCGGCAATTACATTGGCCTTTCCGGGTGTATACAGAATATCTAGATCATAGGATGCCAAAATGTAACGACCCCGAATTTTAGTCGTTAGATTTTGAACATTTGATTTGTTTTAAATGTTAAACATGGATTTTGAATTGATTTGGAAGCAAAAAGATTTTGGTTAAATTTATAGAATTAGTTAAATTTCAAATACGGTAATTTAATTGAAATTTGAATAATAATAATTTAATATTGGAATTGGGATAATTGGTGAATCTTGATATAAATAAATACGAAAATGGTTCTTAAAATTTATTTTAAGTCTATTTGAATTTAAATAATGATGTTGGACTTTTGGATGAAATGAAAAAGTCGATAAAATTAAGATTTGGAATTTTATAAGGGAATTTAATAATATAATAATGCAAATAATCAGATTTTGGTTCGAAGTGAGTCAGAATAGTTTCTAATGTAATTATGAATTCTATACGATTTATAACAGAGTTAATAAAATTTTAAAGGTGAAATTTTAGATGATTTCGATGATTTTTGGAAATCGCTCGAATTAATCGACAAGCTAAATTAGCCTTCCGGAGCACAGTCTCGGAATTCGAAGAAATCAGTTCCATTGAATCCGTAATAGATAGTTATAATCGGATTTCAATTTTCGTAGCAATCAGAGTTGTCGTTTGGCCCTGACTCTTCAAAACGCGTAGAAACTATTTTAATCGATTTGATTTAAAATTGATCGTTCATTTCCGTAACTCGCGCATATGATCGAATTAGCCTCCGAAACACGTTCCATTGTGTTTGGAACGTGGGTAAAACCTTAGAAACGCCTGTCGGCATGTGTCATTTGGAGATCGTGTGAAAAAGTTGCTTTAAAATGGATTTAATATCAAATTAATATTTATAAACGTATATATACACACGTTTAAAGCTAAAACCCTAGTCTCTTCAGCCCTAGCTGCCGGAGATTAAATTAATGGCCGGAATTCTTCCTCCTTCTCCATCAATTTCCTTTATATTCGTTCATTTTTATCAAAAGTTTCCTAAAGGAAAGCTGTAGATCATGGTGAGTCTACACATCCATACGGTGGAGTGGCACGATATTAGTCGAGTGGGCCAGTAATCAATGATGAAGGCCGAAGGTTTGTGTGTGTTTCTCGAAAGCATGGCGCCGCCAAGCTTCGTCAACTTTAGACCGATGGTGGAGCACGAGAAGGCCTTCATCGTGATAGTCGGTGATCAAGCTAAAGCTCATCGTAGAGCGTGTGACATCAAACCCTAGAGGCCGATGTTGAGTTCGGCTCCTACCTGTAGCACGCGTTTGAGAAGAAGTAGAGGGGCGGCCGTGATTTCCTATGCTGAGTGAACGGTCACGATTTGTGGGTAGACAAATTTTATTTAAAATTAAAGGAAAATTTGTTTATAAATTATATTTAAATTTTCTAAATTTGTATCTTATGCATGCACTATCAGATTTCGACGAAACTGGCGACGCCGGAATCGCAGCGACGAGTTCTATGCAGTGGAGCAATTCTGGAATTATTCAAACAAGTAAAAATAAAATTAGGTTAAATCGAACGTCGTTCGATTTAATTTAAATTTGAACGCTCATCGAAAACCTAAGGTGAGTTAATCTCACTCAAATCTGGATACCAGTTAATTTAAATGTTTGATTGGTTGCTTAGCTGAATATGATAATTATTATCAGATTGAATCGATATTTATTAGTTGTGCTAATATCTATGGATGCAGGGAAACAGGTTGGAGGGACCAAGCTGGATTCCTCACAAATAGTAATTTTATTTATATTCTGTGATATACCTCATTGATAAATTTATTTTATCTACTAGTCTGTGAATGAAGGTAAGCATTATGGACTATACCGCTTATCGATGTTATATGATTGAATCTATGATGGTTGATGTTGTGCACTATTGTGTTGAACCACTGGACTACACTATACACACACGAATATGGATTGCACGTGGAAATTGGTTAAGTCACAGGTTTTTGAAATAATTTTAGAAATGAATTTGTGAATCCAAATGGTTTTGGAAATAAATCGAATTTAAAGTGGAAAACTTTTGAAAAGGAATATCAAAAGAAAAGGTTATTTTTGAATAACTTAATTTAGTTTTAAATTTGATTTAAATTAAAATTAAAATTTGAAATTGAATTCTATGTTAGGAACCTATGATTTTAAAAAAAAAGTTATATATGTTTACATGAATTTAAACCATTTTAGAAAGTGTTGCTCTGGGAATTTAAATTAACCCAAAGATTTTAACTTGTATAAATGAAATCGGATTTTTCCGAAATAAAAACTATTTGTTTTCAAACGATATAAGTTTTCATATAAGAAATGAATTCCCAATTTGTATTAAAGGAAGTTCAAGTTGAATTGAAAATGGTTTTCCAAGTTATGATTGAATATTTGGAAACGGGTTTTGGAAGTTTTAAGTTAAATCTTTGATTTAAAGATTAAATGAGCTAATCCAATTGAGGTGGAAATTATTTTGAAATTCGTGAATGGATCTTTGTGAAACTTGGTGAACTTTGTGAAATGGATCTTTTATTTAAAAGATTTAAAATGGTAATTTGTTTAAACCATTTGAAGGATAAGTTATGGATAATAAGTTGTGATTTAACTGAAATCCCAATATCCATATGTTTTTAAATTTACGCTCATTATTCGGTTTAGCCGCGAGAGGAATTTGTGTCATTTAACCCATTCTGAATAATGATACGTCGATATGGATAGCATTTAAAGATTGGCGGTGAAGATCGGGTATTTTCGAGAACGAAAGGATAACCTGTCGATAGTCTCTACACTGAGTCGCGCCGGTATAGAGATTTCCTAAGTGATGGGAAGTTCGATCGGGATCGTGAATACCCGGATTTGCAGGGGCTTCTTTGGAAGTGCCTTCGGTTCTGTTCGAACCCGGAACAAACTTGTATGGATGTGTGTCTGACATTACACTTTGAGATGTAAAGCTGGTTTCTATCAAATACATTTCTGTTGGTGGCGGAGATTTATTCTCTTAGCTTAACACACTTCTCTAAGACGTATGAGCTCAGAGGTTATGTAGTTGATTGTTAGTAATGATACATTCCCAATTTGGTAATGTGGCATGCTAAGTGTTGCTGTGTGTTGATGATCATTCGTTGATCATTTGTAATCGAAGCATGGCTTTGTGAAAAAGCGTGGCTTTGTGAAAAAGCGTCGCTTTATGAAAAAGCATAGCTTTATGGATGTGGCTTCGTCGACCCTCATAACCCGATAATGGTCGAAACATGTATCGTGGCAGCAAGGTTATTTGGGGGTAGCTCCTCCTGAGGGTAAGACCATTTCCTTCTGGATAAAAAGTGATATCATGGTATGAAGCCCAGATATTTACTTATGTTGATTTTTTATAAAAAGTGGTATTATGGTATGGAGCCCGGCTACTTTACTGTGTGGTTGTTGGATTGGGGGCCCTCGGATAAAGGTCCCAAAGGACCTAGGAACGGCATACTCGTGTCAGTTGTTACCTAGTTACAGAGGTAACCCGGCCTTGTGTAGCAGAGTTCCGTTAGGTTCTCGGGGACGTCCCTCCAGAGGCGTTCCATTTTATGTGGGAAGTTCCTTTACCTGACCATTTGTTGGAAAATCCAAAGAAACAATACGTGCCCTGTACAATTTTAGTTGTATAACCTGCCATGGAGTGTCGTGATAACCTGCCATTGAACATTGTAGCTATAGTAGGCATAAGTGCAAAATGCCTATGCTAGCTAAGATTAATACTATTCTTTCGAAATGTTTTCCACAATATGCACTAATAATAATAATTTCAAAAGATTTTGCGTATTAAGCATGTTTGCTATCATAAGGAGAAATCTCCACTGTAACAACCCGCATATTTTACGATTGTGTATTTAAATATTTTATTTAAATATGGCATCGTTAGTTGGATTTTTGTTCGAAAAGCTAATTTTTGCAAACGGTCCAATTAGGACTCGAGACCACCCCCATCGAGTTCAATATGACGTTTGCGACTTTTTGAGTATAAACTTCGATATGTTTGAAGATAGTAGAATTTTGCTACTTTTCACTTAGGGATTTGGTTTGGTTTCAACCCATTAGACCCAAGCATCACCCCCTCTTCTATTCATTCCTTCATATTTTCCTAATACTCAAGCTTTAGATAAAAATGGGGGAAGAGAAAAAGAATCAGGAAATCCTAAGCCCTAGTTTCCATTTGCAAATTCAAGTTCTAGCTCTGTAACGACCCATAAATTTCGTTGATTTAAATTTGTTGAGTTAATGAGTTTTGTAATTAAATTTAGTAGAAAAGAAAACGAAAGGAAAAAAAAACTGTATAAGTTAATATTGAAATGAACGCTAAAATAACATATATAAATGATGATTAAAACCTATTTTGTAACAGCCAGGAATTTTCGACTTTCGAAAAACCGACATCGACACTCACTTTATCGACTGCCGAGAAATCAAAGGCCGAAAACCGAGATGTTATGGGTTTTAAAAAGAATTTAAGAAAAAGAAAGAAGAGAGAAGAGAAGATAGAAAATTTTGATAGGGAAAAGAAAATAGGAAATTTGAAAATAGAAGATAGAAGCATTTTTAAAATAGAAAAAGAGAATTTGAAAATAGAACGGACAGAAAGGAAACAACAGAACAACAACAGAATCTCACAATTCGCAGCGGAACAACATATAATAATAAATGAATAATCTTTAAACAAAGAACTATATCAGTTATTACATTACATTTCATTACATCATATCATCAGAGTGTACAACATCATACAACATCAAACAGTGTAGCGGAAAAAGAAATACTATATAAACTAGTAATACGCCATGCCATCCAGCTTGCCTCCAGCAACTCCAGAATATCCAGAATATCCTGATAAACCTAACTCTTGACTGCCCGTGTGGAAATTGGTGGGCACCCAGAGTTTAGGAAGGAAAACAATAAACTCCAAGTCAGTCATGTGACTGGTGTGAGAACTCAAAACAGTTTATTTATCTTTAAAATCAAAATAGAGGAATATTTTTAAATCAATTCGCAATGCTTTTAAAAATGAGACTACCATAAGGCCTCCCGCACACACACACATGCAAACGCAGAATCGGAGGAGATTTCTCCTTATGATAGCCAAAGATGCTTGATACGCATTTAAAATAACATTTGATATTATTACTAGTGCATAGTATAGAGAAAAATCATTTCGAAAATAAAGATATAAATCTTAGCCGACATAGACATTTCGAACTATGCCTACTATAGCTACTATCCAAACAGTGGTGACCACCATAAGTGAATAGCAGGTTCTACAACTAATACCGTACAAGTTTCGTATTGGGAATTGGATTTCCAACAAATGGTCAGGCCAAGGAACTTCCCATTGCCACTGAGAATGCCTCTGGATGGACATCCCCGAGAACCAAACCGGATCTCAACCAACACAAGGCCGGGTTACTCCTAACTGAGCAACAACTGACCGAATATGCCATCCCCCGGTCCTTTGGGACCTTTTTCCGAGAGCGCTCTCTAATCAATTCACACAATCATAACAAAGTGTTTTCAACATGAGTAAGTATCTGGGCTCCATACCATGATACCACCCTTTTCCAGAAGGAAATGGACACATCCTAAAGGGTGCTACCCCTCATAACCTTGCTGCTTCTTTCCTGTTTTGACCATTTCCGGGATGTGAGGCTCGACGAATTCACGTCCACAAAAACATACTTTATACAAAAGCCATGCTTTGGGTCAACAAATGATCAACACAATGATCACTAAGATAGACGATCAAATAAATGATCCTATCACAATAATCAACACGATGATCATTTCAGCATCACTCAGCATGTCACATTACCAAATTGGGAATATATCGCTGATAACTTCAACTATATAACCTTTGAGCTCGTACGTCTCAAAGAAGGGTGTTAAGCAAAGAATAAATTCTCCGCCACCAACAGAAATATATTTGAAAGAAATCGGCTTTACATCTCAACTTGTAATGTCAGGCATACAATCCATACAAGTCTGTTCCGGGCTCGAACAGAACCGAAGGCACTTACAAAGAAGTCCTTGCAATCCGGATATTCACAATCCTGATCGGATTTCCCATCACTTAGGGAGTTTCTATACCGGCGCGACTCGGTGCAGAAACAATCGATAGGTCATCCTATCACTCTCGCAAATACCGGTCTTCAACACCGATCTTCAAATGCAATTCACAACGACGTATCACATATTCGGAATGGGTTATACGACCCCATGGTCTTTTCCCGGTTAACCCGAATAGTGAGCGCTTATTCAAAAATAAGTGTGCATTCAAATTCAATCAATTCACATCAAATACCCAATCAAAGGGAAATACTGATAGTCGGTTATTGAACTATCAATTGATATGCATACATCACCAGATTCCAAATAATTTTCCAAATTATTTATTTTCCAAAATATCTTTACAAGATATAAAATTCCAACACTTCAAAAATAAATCAATATTTATTTTCAAACAAATTTCACTTTCATATATAAATTCCATAATGAATTTATACTTCAAAATATCCATGCATATATGATTTCAACTATTCATTTCAATTTATCTTCAAAAAGATAAATTCTAATTTTTCACTTCATATTGGAAAACATTTCCATACTTATCAAAAATAAGTAATCGACAAATCTCTTTATTTTCAACCTTTGAAAATATTCAATATACTTAAATCGAATTAAGTATATTATTCATTCTTTAAGGGAAATCATTCTCTTAAACATTTTTATTTGGGCCAAAACGAATGTTGCGTAAAACATCGTTACAACGTCCCAAAATCACTAGTATAGGGATTCGAAATTAAATAGATATATAAATCCCAATACTATACAACCCATTTCCTTTCGGAAATCATTTACTATAACAACAGTGTTATAGTCCACTATTTCCTTTTATTTCTCGAAAACATCTATTTCAACAATAAATGTTGAAATCTATGGTTTCGAATCTCAACATGTTTAAAAACATCGTTAGATCGTTTTAATTCTATTTAAAACATTTTCATTCTAAACAATTTCTTTAACGTGTTATTCGCTATTCAAAAACGTGAATAAACTACGTTAACCAATTTCATTCTTTTATTCATTTTAATTCAAAGGATTATTCACTATTAAAAAATGTGAATATAACTCCATTTCTAAGTTATAACAATTAACTTGTCAAAATAAGTCCTTTGCGAATTTATAAAACGACGTTTATAAATTCCTTTTCTATTTCTTTATAAAAACTTCCTTTTTTATAAATTCCTTTATTAACATATTTGATTTCATATCTCAATTATAAACTAAAAGTTCATATTATAAGTCAATTGCTTATAAAACGATTATTTTACAAAATCGTTCATTTAACTTCCCAATTTATAAATCTTAACTTATAAGATTGTTTATTTATCCAAAATTCATTCTTTCGATAACTTTATAAATTTTATAAACCTATTGCTTATAAAATCTCATTTATAACTTCACAGTTTATAATTTCATAAATTTCATTCATTTATGAAATTCATTTTCACTACATTCAAACACTTATAAAAACTTGTTTTATAATGTCAATTTTTCAATTTATAAATATCCATTTATAAATCTCTTAATATAAATCAGTTTATATTATTATTCTAAAACGTCTTTAAATTCCTTTATAATTTCATCATTTCGATTTATAAAATAATCAAATTTTATAAATCCTATATTTAAACTTTTATCATATATTCAAAAATCCAATCTAAATTATTTTATAAAATCATTAGTTCATATTTCTCAAAAATCGACTTTTAATCGTATTTCTAAAAATCAGCTTTTTAACTATATTTCACAAAAACCATAATTTTTATAACTTTAAAAATTATAACGTTTATTTATTTATAATGGATCAATTTCAAAAATATAGTATATTTTCAAAATCACTTTTAAAATCATTTTAAAATCCCAAAATTTGGGTCCAATGATGCTACATACCAAATAGTCAATCACGACTACAACGATATCATATATCGATATGATAATCCATCAAATATCAAAATATCTGAAATAAAATAAATACTGTTGAGGAATCCAGTTGGATCCCTCCAACCTGTTTCCTGCATCCAAAAACATTAGCACAATACCAATTTCGCTCCAGTACGAAATTATCGCGGTACATGTTCTTAATAAATATTATCCGCTTAATAACGGCGTAATAGGGTCTCATCCGCAAAAAATACGGGAAATCAATCAACTGCAATATATACATATGCCAATATATATATATTGATATTATATATAATACCAATTTCACTGTTTATGAAATATTCGCGGTATATGTTTTTAATAAATAACATCCGCTTACTAACGGCGCATAATGTCTATTTTAACAATCAATAATTTACAGTCATCATTCAAACATGCATTCAAATATTTTAAATCTAACTATTTAAAATAAAATCGAAATCTATTCGATTGAGTGAGAAGTTCTCACCTTGATTTTAAATTCCGTTTAAGCTTTTATTTCGAATAAAATTAAACGCGCGTTTAATTTTACCCGAAATTCTCACTAACTCCAAACGACTCCAAACCAACTCCATCGCGTAGTGCTCGTCCATACGATTCCAACGCAACTGGGTTTGCATTTTTTCGACCTCGTATGAAAAAGTTATTGATTTTTGAAGTTTAAACACGATTTCTATAAACAAATTACAACTAAACTTTTAATATTCAAACCTAAACTAATCACAGCCTTTGATCCCAAAATCTGCAAATCTAAGCCGCGCATCACCTCTCTTCTTCCCCACGCACTAATCTACAGGCCGTTTACAAAAAATTGAACCCAACACTTAGATTTAGGGTTAAATATCACCACCACCACACACATCAATACCCGATCACTTCAACACCAACTCGAAGCTCTCGACAAGAGCTATGTTCGGCCATAATCTGGTGGAGCTCGGCCTCACCCTCCTCCTAGGGATGCGTGCGCAACTTGCTGCCTTCCCACTCGATTTCCCATCAATCCGTGAAGCCATTCGCGATCATAACCGTTGAATCTGAAGATCTCAACATGCTCTTCAATGTTGTAGTTGAACGTTTTTGCAATCGATGCATGGATTTAGAGTTATTGAGGGAGGAAGGCCGTGTGTTTCTGGCCGTGGGTTGGGTGCCTGGCGGCTAGGGTTTGATGTTTGTTATTTTATTTTTTTTTATTTAATGAAGGGTGTGTCTCCTTTTATAGAAAAAGCAAGCGTAAACACTATTCATCCCGGGAATTCCGAACTCCGATTTAGACGCCGTAACCAGCGTACCTAGGGTTTATCCCGCGTTCCGGACACAATGGAACAGGTTTCGGAAGCTAATTCGGAAGTATGTGCGAGTTATGGCTGAAAACGTTCAATTTGAATTAAACCGATTTAAATCGATTTCTAGGCGTTTTAATTTGTACCGGACAAACGGTAAATCCAATTGACTTGAAATTTGAAACCTTACAATAATATCACATTACGGATCCGATGAAACTGGTTTCGTCGAATTCCGAGACTTTTTGAAAAATGGCTATTTTGACTCGCCAAATTTAAATTAAAAATAAATCGATGCGTTTCGAGCTGCCACGATCAACCGATAACTCCGATTGACACGAAAATTGAAATCCAGTAATAACTAACTATTACGGATCCAATGGAACTGGTTTCGTTCAATTCTGAGACTGTTCAAAAATTGGCTATTTTACAGTCGATTATTAAATATTAAAATATTCAATTTTCACAGATTTACTTTTAATTCGATTTTAAAAGTTCTAAAATATTTCTATAACTCCAGTATGATTAAATAAAATTTTCCAAATTATTTTAAATCATTTTTAACTCAATTTTTTAATTATTTCCATAATTTAACATATTAAATTATCGATTTAATAATCCAATTAAATCCAAAAATTCAAATAAAAATTTATTTGACTTATAAATTCACTTATTAATATTTAAAATTAATTAAATATTCAATTTTTTATTAATAAAAATTCTGGGTCGTTACAATCTTCCCCACTTAAAAGAATTTCGTCCTCGAAATTACAAGTAAGAAAGGTTACAGAATTTATTAACTTTCCAAAATTCATAATTAAATTCCTTACAATACTTTACTAAGTTTTCCAAATCATACTTAGTTATCTTTTCAAAAACAACTACTATTGTTTAACTTTCAATTCCAAAATCAAAGTTATAGTTTTCAAAATTTTCCAATTTTCTCAATCTTTTTTTCTAACGCCTTAAATTTTCGGAAAAATTCGCCATAGTCTCCTTTGCGCGGCTCGATCCGAAAAAAAAATGACAGTATATATATATCACAAATATACATCTCATCAAGTAATGAGGCATCCCGAAGGGAAAAAAGTGTAAAAGTGCGATATTTAATCCGAGATATGTACCTTATATTTTATTAGCGAGCATATACGGCTAATATAGCGCTAAAGCGAACTCCAAATGCGAAGCAAACGCGATCCGCACCTACTAAACTCAACAAACAACATGAGAATATGCACATATGCAAATAATCTCAATATACAACATATAGTAACATATCAACTATATATATCACATAGCAAATGCAACAATAGCAATATATATTCAACCATCATCCAATTACCATTCATAATCAATAAATATTCATATTCTCATTAATTTTCAATGAATTGGTTTTCACTTTCAAATCACATTTGATTTATTTACATTGGATTTACTAACATTCATTCTCAATTCAATTAGTTTACATTTACTAATTAAATCTAATTCACTTTCAATTCTATTCAAATTTATTTACTTCTAATTTGAATTCAATTACATTAGCTTTCAATTTCATTAATACTTAATGAATTATATACAATCAATCAACAATCATATAACAACCAATGTTTATTAATTTCAACCAAATTCCTTTGCTTATATTCATTCTTTTATAATAAATTCAAAAATCCAATTTAACTTTAAATTCATTTTTATTCACAACTCATATTCATAGATATATCCATAAAGTTTCACTTCTTATGTATATAAGTTTATTTCACAATTGTAATTCACTTTAATTATAACTCAATTCTTATAATTCTTTTGCTTATACAATTATTCTTTTATTTAGATTATTCAAACAACCTAACAATCAACTTATATACACTTTAATAATTTTGAAAAATTATTTCTTCATATATAAAATATAATCAAGGTAAAATTATTTCATTTACCCAATTTAAACAATATTATGTTGAATTGTTCTATTCAAGTGTTTATAGATCCCTATCAACAACGTTAATTACTCGTATTAACCAGAATCCATATACCACTCAACAAACCAATCATCACAATATAAAACAATTTTTTTATTCACTAACAAATACGCTCTCATATCTATTATTACACTCAAACTCATTCTAGAGTACTACTGACTCTATCTCTAACGAGTAATACCCAACAGAACCATGGTTGTCGCTTAACCATCAGCTCTGATACCAAATGTAACAGCCAGGAATTTTCGACTTTCGAAAAACCGACATCGACACTCACTTTATCGACTGCCGAGAAATCAAAGGCCGAAAACCGAGATGTTATGGGTTTTAAAAAGATTTTAAGAAAAAGAAAGAAGAGAGAAGAGAAGATAGAAAATTTTGATAGGGAAAAGAAAATAGGAAATTTGAAAATAGAAGATAGAAGCATTTTTAAAATAGAAAAAGAGAATTTGAAAATAGAACGGACAGAAAGGAAACAACAGAACAACAACAGAATCTCACAATTCGCAGCGGAACAACATATAATAATAAATGAATAATCTTTAAACAAAGAACTATATCAGTTATTACATTACATTTCATTACATCATATCATCAGAGTGTACAACATCATACAACATCAAACAGTGTAGCGGAAAAAGAAATACTATATAAACTAGTAATACGCCATGCCATCCAGCTTGCCTCCAGCAACTCCAGAATATCCAGAATATCCTGATAAACCTAACTCTTGACTGCCCGTGTGGAAATTGGTGGGCACCCAGAGTTTAGGAAGGAAAACAATAAACTCCAAGTCAGTCATGTGACTGGTGTGAGAACTCAAAACAGTTTATTTATCTTTAAAATCAAAATAGAGGAATATTTTTAAATCAATTCGCAATGCTTTTAAAAATGAGACTACCATAAGGCCTCCCGCACACACACACATGCAAACGCAGAATCGGAGGAGATTTCTCCTTATGATAGCCAAAGATGCTTGATACGCATTTAAAATAACATTTGATATTATTACTAGTGCATAGTATAGAGAAAAATCATTTCGAAAATAAAGATATAAATCTTAGCCGACATAGACATTTCGAACTATGCCTACTATAGCTACTATCCAAACAGTGGTGACCACCATAAGTGAATAGCAGGTTCTACAACTAATACCGTACAAGTTTCGTATTGGGAATTGGATTTCCAACAAATGGTCAGGCCAAGGAACTTCCCATTGCCACTGAGAATGCCTCTGGATGGACATCCCCGAGAACCAAACCGGATCTCAACCAACACAAGGCCGGGTTACTCCTAACTGAGCAACAACTGACCGAATATGCCATCCCCCGGTCCTTTGGGACCTTTTTCCGAGAGCGCTCTCTAATCAATTCACACAATCATAACAAAGTGTTTTCAACATGAGTAAGTATCTGGGCTCCATACCATGATACCACCCTTTTCCAGAAGGAAATGGACACATCCTAAAGGGTGCTACCCCTCATAACCTTGCTGCTTCTTTCCTGTTTTGACCATTTCCGGGATGTGAGGCTCGACGAATTCACGTCCACAAAAACATACTTTATACAAAAGCCATGCTTTGGGTCAACAAATGATCAACACAATGATCACTAAGATAGACGATCAAATAAATGATCCTATCACAATAATCAACACGATGATCATTTCAGCATCACTCAGCATGTCACATTACCAAATTGGGAATATATCGCTGATAACTTCAACTATATAACCTTTGAGCTCGTACGTCTCAAAGAAGGGTGTTAAGCAAAGAATAAATTCTCCGCCACCAACAGAAATATATTTGAAAGAAATCGGCTTTACATCTCAACTTGTAATGTCAGGCATACAATCCATACAAGTCTGTTCCGGGCTCGAACAGAACCGAAGGCACTTACAAAGAAGTCCTTGCAATCCGGATATTCACAATCCTGATCGGATTTCCCATCACTTAGGGAGTTTCTATACCGGCGCGACTCGGTGCAGAAACAATCGATAGGTCATCCTATCACTCTCGCAAATACCGGTCTTCAACACCGATCTTCAAATGCAATTCACAACGACGTATCACATATTCGGAATGGGTTATACGACCCCATGGTCTTTTCCCGGTTAACCCGAATAGTGAGCGCTTATTCAAAAATAAGTGTGCATTCAAATTCAATCAATTCACATCAAATACCCAATCAAAGGGAAATACTGATAGTCGGTTATTGAACTATCAATTGATATGCATACATCACCAGATTCCAAATAATTTTCCAAATTATTTATTTTCCAAAATATCTTTACAAGATATAAAATTCCAACACTTCAAAAATAAATCAATATTTATTTTCAAACAAATTTCACTTTCATATATAAATTCCATAATGAATTTATACTTCAAAATATCCATGCATATATGATTTCAACTATTCATTTCAATTTATCTTCAAAAAGATAAATTCTAATTTTTCACTTCATATTGGAAAACATTTCCATACTTATCAAAAATAAGTAATCGACAAATCTCTTTATTTTCAACCTTTGAAAATATTCAATATACTTAAATCGAATTAAGTATATTATTCATTCTTTAAGGGAAATCATTCTCTTAAACATTTTTATTTGGGCCAAAACGAATGTTGCGTAAAACATCGTTACAACGTCCCAAAATCACTAGTATAGGGATTCGAAATTAAATAGATATATAAATCCCAATACTATACAACCCATTTCCTTTCGGAAATCATTTACTATAACAACAGTGTTATAGTCCACTATTTCCTTTTATTTCTCGAAAACATCTATTTCAACAATAAATGTTGAAATCTATGGTTTCGAATCTCAACATGTTTAAAAACATCGTTAGATCGTTTTAATTCTATTTAAAACATTTTCATTCTAAACAATTTCTTTAACGTGTTATTCGCTATTCAAAAACGTGAATAAACTACGTTAACCAATTTCATTCTTTTATTCATTTTAATTCAAAGGATTATTCACTATTAAAAAATGTGAATATAACTCCATTTCTAAGTTATAACAATTAACTTGTCAAAATAAGTCCTTTGCGAATTTATAAAACAACGTTTATAAATTCCTTTTCTATTTCTTTATAAAAACTTCCTTTTTTATAAATTCCTTTATTAACATATTTGATTTCATATCTCAATTATAAACTAAAAGTTCATATTATAAGTCAATTGCTTATAAAACGATTATTTTACAAAATCGTTCATTTAGCTTCCCAATTTATAAATCTTAACTTATAAGATTGTTTATTTATCCAAAATTCATTCTTTCGATAACTTTATAAATTTTATAAACCTATTGCTTATAAAATCTCATTTATAACTTCACAGTTTATAATTTCATAAATTTCATTCATTTATGAAATTCATTTTCACTACATTCAAACACTTATAAAAACTTGTTTTATAATGTCAATTTTTCAATTTATAAATATCCATTTATAAATCTCTTAATATAAATCAGTTTATATTATTATTCTAAAACGTCTTTAAATTCCTTTATAATTTCATCATTTCGATTTATAAAATAATCAAATTTTATAAATCCTATATTTAAACTTTTATCATATATTCAAAAATCCAATCTAAATTATTTTATAAAATCATTAGTTCATATTTCTCAAAAATCGACTTTTAATCGTATTTCTAAAAATCAGCTTTTTAACTATATTTCACAAAAACCATAATTTTTATAACTTTAAAAATTATAACGTTTATTTATTTATAATGGATCAATTTCAAAAATATAGTATATTTTCAAAATCACTTTTAAAATCATTTTAAAATCCCAAAATTTGGGTCCAATGATGCTACATACCAAATAGTCAATCACGACTACAACGATATCATATATCGATATGATAATCCATCAAATATCAAAATATCTGAAATAAAATAAATACTGTTGAGGAATCCAGTTGGATCCCTCCAACCTGTTTCCTGCATCCAAAAACATTAGCACAATACCAATTTCGCTCCAGTACGAAATTATCGCGGTACATGTTCTTAATAAATATTATCCGCTTAATAACGGCGTAATAGGGTCTCATCCGCAAAAAATACGGGAAATCAATCAACTGCAATATATACATATGCCAATATATATATATTGATATTATATATAATACCAATTTCACTGTTTATGAAATATTCGCGGTATATGTTTTTAATAAATAACATCCGCTTACTAACGGCGCATAATGTCTATTTTAACAATCAATAATTTACAGTCATCATTCAAACATGCATTCAAATATTTTAAATCTAACTATTTAAAATAAAATCGAAATCTATTCGATTGAGTGAGAAGTTCTCACCTTGATTTTAAATTCCGTTTAAGCTTTTATTTCGAATAAAATTAAACGCGCGTTTAATTTTACCCGAAATTCTCACTAACTCCAAACGACTCCAAACCAACTCCATCGCGTAGTGCTCGTCCATACGATTCCAACGCAACTGGGTTTGCATTTTTTCGACCTCGTATGAAAAAGTTATTGATTTTTGAAGTTTAAACACGATTTCTATAAACAAATTACAACTAAACTTTTAATATTCAAACCTAAACTAATCACAACCTTTGATCCCAAAATCTGCAAATCTAAGCCGTGCATCACCTCTCTTCTTCCCCACGCACTAATCTACAGGCCGTTTACAAAAAATTGAACCCAACACTTAGATTTAGGGTTAAATATCACCACCACCACACACATCAATACCCGATCACTTCAACACCAACTCGAAGCTCTCGACAAGAGCTATGTTCGGCCATAATCTGGTGGAGCTCGGCCTCACCCTCCTCCTAGGGATGCGTGCGCAACTTGCTGCCTTCCCACTCGATTTCCCATCAATCCGTGAAGCCATTCGCGATCATAACCGTTGAATCTGAAGATCTCAACATGCTCTTCAATGTTGTAGTTGAACGTTTTTGCAATCGATGCATGGATTTAGAGTTATTGAGGGAGGAAGGCCGTGTGTTTCTGGCCGTGGGTTGGGTGCCTGGCGGCTAGGGTTTGATGTTTGTTATTTTTTTTTTTTTTTATTTAATGAAGGGTGTGTCTCCTTTTATAGAAAAAGCAAGCGTAAACACTATTCATCCCGGGAATTCCGAACTCCGATTTAGACGCCGTAACCAGCGTACCTAGGGTTTATCCCGCTTTCCGGACACAATGGAACAGGTTTTGGAAGCTAATTCGGAAGTATGTGCGAGTTATGGCTGAAAACGTTCAATTTGAATTAAACCGATTTAAATCGATTTCTAGGCGTTTTAATTTGTACCGGACAAACGGTAAATCCAATTGACTTGAAATTTGAAACCTTACAATAATATCACATTACGGATCCGATGAAACTGGTTTCGTCGAATTCCGAGACTTTTTGAAAAATGGCTATTTTGACTCGCCAAATTTAAATTAAAAATAAATCGATGCGTTTCGAGCTGCCACGATCAACCGATAACTCCGATTGACACGAAAATTGAAATCCAGTAATAACTAACTATTACGGATCCAATGGAACTGGTTTCGTTCAATTCTGAGACTGTTCAAAAATTGGCTATTTTACAGTCGATTATTAAATATTAAAATATTCAATTTTCACAGATTTACTTTTAATTCGATTTTAAAAGTTCTAAAATATTTCTATAACTCCAGTATGATTAAATAAAATTTTTCAAATTATTTTAAATCATTTTTAACTCAATTTTTTAATTATTTCCATAATTTAACATATTAAATTATCGATTTAATAATCCAATTAAATCCAAAAATTCAAATAAAAATTTATTTGACTTATAAATTCACTTATTAATATTTAAAATTAATTAAATATTCAATTTTTTATTAATAAAAATTCTGGGTCGTTACAATTTGCTAGCAATTTGAAAAAAATTCAATAAATGAAATGGGGTAAGTAATATACCTGGATATAAAATTCATTTAAAGGGAATTTATTTAATATGTTAATATAAAGTTAGAAATATTTGAATAAATGATAATTTCCATTCATACTTATAAGCAGTTATTATAAGTTGCATGTTTAAATGGTTGATTGAATTGGAATTTAAATTTAATTTAAATGGAAAAATAAAGGTTTACAATAACGGAAATTTAGGAGATAAAGTCAGAACAAGTTGATAAATAATAACCAAATTAAGGGAATAGTATTAATGTAAATAAATTTGAAACAAATTGGATATAGAGAAATAAATGTAAGCATTTAATAAAATTAGTTAATGTGGATTTCAATAAATGGTAATTGAATAAAAGTCAACGTTCTCTATGTAATCATATTACTTGCTGGAAAGTAATACGTAATTGATTGAGTATGATTACGAAATATAAAATTTGTGTATACATGGGATTTTTAACGGTAAATGTTAAGTAATAAACCTATAAAGGCATGTAAAGGAAATAGATAAAAATCTATACGTTATTTATTTTATTTAGTATGATGAATAAATGTTGGAATTCAAATTTCAAATAAAGGAGAGTAGGTAGTACGTTATTAGGAAGTAAAAATAAAGGTAGATAACAACTATTATAAATTCCCTAGTTAATTGGTCAATAAACCTATTTGAAATAATGATCATTTAAAATGTGAGTAATTACAATGTCGTTATTGATTATAAGTGTTACTTTAATAATTATGATTAATTGAGAAATTAATACGAGAAGTATGTAAATAACTATGAAATTAACACGTCATAAATTGATTATGACCTAAACTTAAGTGTAAGTTAAAGGTTGAAATTGAATCTAATCCATTAAATTTGAAACTTATTAAAATAAAATGGGATTCAATTTATAATAAAGGGGTTTTTTAAGAAATTAAAATAAATTCTATAATGGATGAATTAAGCTATTTTAAAATTGAGATGGGAATTGGTTTAAAGAACTATAAATTTATAAGTAAATCAAGGCGATAAAATTTATGAATTATAGAATTTGAATTTTAATAGTGAGTTAATTTATTTAATTTATAATAGTTGGATTTATTGCAAATAAAGGAAATCAAATATGTAATTATTACGTTAATTTAAAAATTAAGTTGAAAAGAGGAAATATTTATGTGATAATTTTAAATCCAATGGTAAACTGTTCTGCTTGGAATTATGAATGGAATAATTATGGGTAAATTCAGTTGAATGGAAATTTGGAAATTTATCTATAATTTTGAATTTTATGAAATTGAAGATTTCTATTAATTAATCTTTAATAAATTGACTTTTAAAAATTGTTAAATCATTATAAATGTTTGAAAATTATAAAGTGATAAAGATTGCAAAGTTCAGAATTTTTAACGCGAAATTTGATTTAATTAATTTATTTTAAATTTATTTAATTAATATAAAAATAGCCATTATGGCCACTGACTCGGATTTCGACGAAACCAGTTTCATCGGATCCGTACGGTAAATTATTGTAGGGTTTCAAGTTTCGTAGCGATCAGACTTGTCGTTTGATCCTACGAACGTGAAACGCCTTGAAATCGATAAACTGAAATCAATTTGAAAATATTGATTTCAGCATAACTTCTTCATACGATGGAATTTGGACGTGAAACTTTTTCCATCGAGTTCAGAATATTTTAAAACACCTATTTAGATTTATGGGTTTACCCAATTTCGTTCCGGGTCAGAACGGGCTTTTTGGGCCACGTTAGCTGTAGCACGTATATCTATCAACCCGATCCATCTATTTTTTTCAAATTTATCTACATAAACCCAGTTCTAAACTCTAGCCTCCTTCTACTCTCATTTGTTTGTGTGTTCATTTCCACAACTCCTCCTCTTCCAATGGCAGCAAACACTAGATCCAAATACAATTCAAAAATCAAATCCAAAGCCTAAAATTTAAAGTCCTCATAAAAATTCCAAAAAAATATATGTTAGTGCACTCGACGAGCATAATTCAATGGTGCTATCTGTTTTTCGATTGGAGTTTCTATGTGTACAGATCGGGGCAAATTAGTTTCGGCCGTTCGCATTAGGGCGTGAGATTCAACGGTGGATATTCGTCTTAGCGACGATCAGGACGCGCCATCGCGTAGAGCTCGTCGAGCAGTTGTCATCCATGTCATTCGCTTGTCCGTTAGTGCCTCGATTTCGCCAAATTCGACCAAGAATAACGGCGGCGGCATAAGTAGTATAGGCGCCCGGAGATGGCCGCGCTTGGCCTATAGGGTGCGGCGTGGAGTGTGGGAGTGGGTGGCGGCCTCGGATCTAGGTGGAAGGGCTCGTGTGGTCGAAAAAGTTTGGTCAAAGGCAAAAATTGGTGGTGGCTGAGAGATTAAGGGGCGGTGTAGGGTTTTCTCGCGTGTTTCATCTTGTAGCTCACGTGAAGGAGATAGGTGACTTGGCCCAATAATAAGTGGCTAGTATTTGTTTTGGTTTAGAAATTTAATTTGGTTTTCAAACGATTAAATTGCTATAACTTTTCCATACGAACTCCGTTTCACACGCGATTTTTTTTATGATTGTAATAAAATTCCGGACACTTTGACGCTGGTTTGGACGGATTTGGACACTGTCAAATTTTTGGGTTTAAATCGGATTTAAATTCAATTTAAATCCAAAAGGTGAGTGTTTTAACCCACTCACAACTTCTAAAATTTCTTATGTTTGTTAAATTGATTTATGATGAGTACAAATTCATTTATGACTGTTTGGCATATTTTATTCATCATCTCAGTTAGATTGCATTTATTTAAATTAAATTGTTATTTAATTTATTTATTTTCGCATATAAACTTCTAATTAAACAGTTATTAATTTATTATTGATTATAAACTGTTCGTTGATACCTGTTAAATTTTATATGCTATATATTGATGTTTTGTTCAAATTGGATGATGATTATAATAAATGGTTGATGATTGGTGAATGGATAATGTGTTCTATATTATATAATCTACAAGTTATCATGCATTTCATTTCATTTGGAATTGCGGTTTGAAATGATATACAACCGCATTTTTATTTTTAAATTACGGATTGAAATGATAAATATCTGTATCACTTGACCATATGATAGAAAATTATATACAGGCACCGCGGTATATATATATATATATATATATATATATATATAATTATTTTTGAAATGATTTTTCTATGGTTTGGATAGGATACGGTTTAATAAATATTAAGTTTTGATCTTATATAAAAATCTTATTTTATATATACGTACATAGTTAAATTTTCGAATTTAAGCTATGTATAAATTTGTTAAACAAAAATAAATAGGTTGAATAATGGAGTTTGATTGTTTATATTATATGATTAAGTACAGTTTTAAGATATTGTATATATATAGAGTTTTAAATGGTTAAAATCAATTAAGATTGGAAAATAAATTGGAAATTTATTTGGAATTGACCTTATTTAAAAAGTAAACTCCACAAGTTGGTGTAAACTTATTAAGATTGGAATTTTTAAAGGGATGATATTTATAACTAGATTTTTATTCAAGATAAATTAAATAAATAATTCAAGTACGAATAAATTGAAGGAAATACTTAAATATTAGAAATTTGAGTTTTATATTATGGATTTAGTATGTAAATGGTTTAAACTAAATAATAGAACCATAAATTGTTAAATACTCAAAGTCCGAATATATTAAAACCGAAGTGTTTATTGAAACTGAAAGTGAATCTAAATTTATGGGTTTAGGCTAAAATTAAAGTGAATAAATGGTAAAGGCGTAGAAATTATTTACTTTATAGAGTAATTTATAATCAACTATTTTACATACTGTTGAATATCCAAACCATTTAAGTTTTGGAAGTTATGGTTTTAAAACTATGGATTTCGAAAGTACTATGTTTGAAAGTTAAAATTTAAGTATTTGGTTTCGAGGTATTATAAATTTTGAAGTGGTATGATTTTGGAAAAGAAATATATTTGAAATAAAAATGATATCATTTTGATTTGGGTTTTAAAAGGAAATGATATCGTATTTATATGATTTCGAAATGGATATTATATTTTGGTTTTGAAAGTATAATTATTTCGAAAAGAACACGGTGTTATAATAACGTTTGGTTGTTAAAGAGACCGGGATCGGAAGTAGTCATACTCTCTGCCAACTCCGAAAACCACTTTAACAACCGTGTACGCGGTGGAGATTCCAGAATGAAGTAGGATGGCGGCGGCGTTTTCCTTTGAGGTAATTATGTGGACCCGACTCCCGTGATTTGGCATAAGGTGGCTAAAACAGGAGCGATCCTCGGGCCAATGAGGTCAGTCCTCTGATCAGATACTCCTCTTCGATATTGTACTCTGACTTTGGATTGTTTCGGTGGCCACTTTTGATTTCTGTGATTTTAGGGGGAGTTTGTCCGATGTGGGCGGTAGTAGCAGCTACGCGTTATCACCAGCCCGGATACGTAATTGGTATATCTGCCCTGGCATTGCCTAGTTGTGCCGTGTCACCTACCCTATCGCGCCTTGTACGAGTTTGGATTTCTCCCGTAGCCCGTGTGGTATCCTCTGGTGGCTTCCCGATCAGGAGGGACTATGATATTGGATGGACTACTGGGACTATTATTGTGTTAAGTGGGAGATTGGGTAACTCCTTAACGCTATTTAAAAGTATGTTTATTTTACTATAAACACTATTATAATAGCGAAATATACTACATAGTAAATAGTTTAATGGTTCCTTAGGAGATGTAAATCCCGAGCATCTCTAGAGTTACTTCACTCATATTTATTTATGTGTATTTAACTTAGATAAGATCTTTAGTTCCGACTCAAGTGTTTTGTCTTTTCAAATTCGCTCGGGTCAGTCCGAGTGTTTTAGGATCGAAGACTTTAGCTCTGGAGGACGAAGACGAAGATTTCTATTATTATTATTTATTATATTCCACTACACTCCTATTGTCCCGCTGCATTGTTATCGGTAAGTGTAACGCTGATATGTATTATATAAATATAATCAATGTTTTTTTATAAACAGATTTATAAACTGTATATTTGATTATTATATTTTATCCTTCCGCTGTGAGATTCTGTTTTCTTTTTCTTTCTTCTCGTTTTTCTTATTTACCCCATAACAATCCGCCCTTTTGTACGGTTTGAATTGGCACGTGTGTCGATTTAAAGCGTGCGAAAAGGCGGGATGTTACAACGTGGTATCAGAGCCAGGATTAGTGATAAACCTTAGCTTTGTGGGGTTTGACTCTTTACTAATAGGGTAGTAATACCCTATGGGAGTCGCTGAGTGTGTACATATCAGAAAGCGTATTTGTTAGTGTTATAAAAAGGTTTTAATATTGTGTTAATCTGTTCCATTTTGTATTTATAAATTCTGGTTGATGCATGGGACGTTATTACATCAACAAGGATTGCTAAACACTTAATAGGGCAGCCGACATAATATTTATTTTTAATATAGGTGAATGAAATAATTTTGCCTATTATATTTTCTATATATAAAAAATTTCAAGTGATGTCTATATTTGGCTGCAATAGATTGGTTGTTGGGTAATATAGTGTATAAACAATAATAGAAATAAGACTGAAAAATAAAATAAATGAAATTTGGAAATTTAGAACTTAAGTTTCGGGTTTTGAAATTTCTTTCGAATAAATTTTGGAATATAATAATATTGTTTATAAGTGTTTTCTGAGATAAATATTTCAATATAATTCGAAAGTATGGTTTTAAAGAAATTCTGGAAAGAAATAAGTTGCACTCCCCTCTCTGTCGCTGGGAAATAAATTTCGGTGATGGCGGCCGCATCATTGACATTCATTTTCGAGTTTCGAAGTGGGAAGGCTACTGTAGTAATTTTAGTGCAGATTTATTTTGATAAACAAATATAACTTTTAATTTGTTTTAAATATACTTGGATATAGATAAGTGTAAGTATATTTATTTATTATTTTAAAATGATTTTGAATAAAAAAAACACATTATTTAATTTCTTAAGTTTCCATTAATTAATAGTTTCAATTACTGTAGTGAATTGGAACGTAGGTAATTAATAAAATAAAACCTCTAAAGAAAATAAGAGATTTAATGATAGGTTATAAATGGTATTAAATGAAATTTGAAAATGTAACCTATGAAATAAAGAATATTATTATTGAACATTAAATTAATCATATGTAATGAGAAAACTTGTATAATTTTTCAATTACATTCTTAAAGCATATATATGTACTTACCAGATACTAAAAGTTACAATGTTAATAAGAAAATATAATGGGGAATCTTACAAATAAAGCTTGAGGTAATGAAAGCATTCAATGAATTCGCTGTTATGTATTTGAAATGTACCATAATAAAAATATGGTAGAAAGTAAGTAATTGTAAACTTAAGTAAACGAAATTGAGGAATGAATACATGAAATGCAATAAATGAAACTTTAAGAAATAAAGGTAAATTAAAAAGATAAATCACTGTATAAATCAAAAGAAAATCAAACAACAAAGGTATGAAATGAAATTAATAATAAGTTAAGTTGATTGTTGTTTGGATTTGTTATTGTTGAGTTGATGGTTGTTTGGGCAAGGATACTTTAAAATTGGATTTGGGTGAACGAATAATCTATTTAGTTTTATCTAAGACTATTGAGTAAATGATGCGTTAGTAGTTTATTCTTCATTCCGTACAATTTAAAAGTTTTGAACCCGAACAACTATTTGTTTGTTTGATTGAAAGATTGCTTTGTATTTGTTGTGTATGCTGTTTTTTGAAATTGATGGTTATCGTATTGATTTGTTGTTAGTGATTGAAACCACTTAAATATTTCACTTTATATAAATTGTTAACCCTTTGGATTTTATAAGTGAAATGTAGGTTATGGAAGCAATTGCTACTGCTTTTGGTTCCATAAATTTAGCGTAGATTGCCCGATAAATAGGTTCGTTTCGGATTACGGTTTATAGCGCTATTTTATATATTTTCCTAGGTTGGGATATAATATTTTGGAAAATATATGTTATATATTTTTATTTTTGATATTATATTTTTCTTCCGAGCCTCTCCGTACAAAGGAGACTGTGCCAAAAAAATTCGAAAATTTTGGACTTAGAAAATATTTTGGAAATGTTTTCCAAACTTCAATAATTTAAATATAAAAAGATTTATGGTTATAAATTGACATATTTTATTTTAATTATTAAATTTAATATTTTGAATAAGAGATTGACTGCTTAATTCTTCTTTCCCTTCTTTTTCCTTTTCGGGGACGAAAAGTTTTGAGTGGGGGAGAGTGTAACGACCCGTAAATTTCGTTGATTTAAATTTGTTGAATTAATGATTTTTATAATTAAATTTAGTAGAAACGAAAAAGAAAGGAAAAAAATGTATAAATTAATATTGAAATGAACGCTAAAATAAAATATATAAATGATGATTAAAACCTATTTACTAGCAATTTGAAAAAAATTCAATAAATGAAATGGGGTAAGTAATATATCTAGATATAAAATTCATTTAAAGGGAATTTATTTAATATGTTAATGTAAAGTTAGAAATATTGGAATAAATGATAATTTCCATTCATACTTGAAAGTAGTTATTATAAGTTGCACGTTTAAATGGTTGATTGAATTGGAATTTAAATTTAATTTAAATGAAAAAATAAAGGTTTACAATAACGGAAATTTAGGAAATAAAGTCAGAACAAGTTGATAAATAACAAACAAATTAAGGGAATAGTATTAATGTAAATAAAGTTGAAACAAATTGGATATAGAGAAATAAATGTAAGCATTTAATATAATTAATTAATGTGGATTTCAATAAATGGTAATTGAATAAAAGTCAACGTTCTCTAAGTAATCATATTACTTGCTTGAAAGTAATACTTAATTGATTGTATGATTACGAAATATAAAATTTGTGTGTACACGGGATTTTTAACGTTGAATGTTAAGTTATAAACTTATAAAGGCATGTAAAGGAAATAGGTAACAATCTATACATTATTTATTTTATTTAGTATGTTGAATAAAGGTTGGAATTCAAATTTCAATTAAAGGAGAGTAGGTAGTACGTTATTAGGAAGTAAAAATAAAGGTAGATAACAACTATTATAAATTCCCTAATTAATTGGTCCATAAATCTATTTGAAATAACAATAATTTAAAATGTGAGTAATTACAATGTCGTTATCGATTATAAGCGTTACTTTAATAATTATGATTAATTAAGAAATTAATACGAGAAGTATGTAAATAACTATGGAAATAACACGTTATAAATTGATTATGACCTAAATTTAAGTGTAAGTTAAAGGTTGAAATTGAATCTAATCCGTTAAATTTGAAACTTATCAAAATAAAATGGGATTCAATTTATAATAAAGGGGTTATTTTAAGAAATTAAAATAAATTCTATAATGAATGAATTAAGTTACTTTAAAATTGAGATGGGAATTGGTTTAAAGGATTATAAATTTATAAGTAGATCAAGACGATAAAATTTATGAATTATAGAATTTGAATTTTAATAATGGAGTTAACTTATTTAATTTATAATAGTTGGATTTATTGCAAATGAAAGAAATCAAATATATAATTATTACGTTAATTTAAAAATTAAGTTGAAAACGGGAAATATTTATGTAACGACCCAGAATTTTTATTAATTAAAAATTTAATATTTAATTAATTTTAAATATTAATAAGTGAATTTATAAGTCAAATAAATTTTAATTTGAATTATTGGATTTAATTGAATAATTTAATCGATAATTTAATACGTTAAATTATGGAAATAATTGAAAATAGAGTTAAATATGATTGAAAATGATTTGTGAAATTTTATTTAATCATACTGGAGTTATAGAAATATTTTAGAACTTTTAAAATCGAATTAAAAGTTAATTTGTGAAAATTGAATATTTTAATATTTAATAATCGACTGTAAAATAGTCAATTTTTGAACAGTCTCAGAATTGAACGAAACCAGTTTCATTGGATCCGTAATAGTTAGTTATTACCGGATTTCAATTTTCGTGTCAATCGGAGTTATCGTTTGATCGTGGCAGCTCGAAACGCATCGAATTATTTTTAATTTAAATTTGGCGAGTCAAAATAGCCATTTTTCAAAAAGTCTCGGAATTCGAGGAAACCAGTTTCATCGGATCCGTAATGTGATATTATTGTAAGGTTTCAAATTTCAAGTCAATTGGATTTACTGTTTGTCCGGTACAAATTAAAACGCCTAGAAATCGATTTAAATCGGTTTAATTCAAATTGAACGTTTTCAGCCATAACTCGCACATACTTCCGAATTAGCTTCCGAAATTTGTTCCATTGTGTCCGGAACGCGGGATAAACCCTAGGTACGCTGGTTACGACGTCTAAATCGGAGTTCGGAATTCCCGGGATGAATAGTGTTTACGCTTGCTCGTTCCTTATAAATAAGCCTCTACCCTTCATTTAAAATAAAAAAAAAAAAAAGTTAAAACCCTAATTCATTCACGCAGCCGCCACCCCCATTTTGAACGGCCAGAAAACACTATCTCTTCTCCTCACTTATCTCTTGATCCACGCATTGATTCAAGGATCTTCCAACTAGAAGATTGAAGAGCACGTTGTGATCTACAAGATCAACGGCTATGATTTGAAACGGAGCTATGGATTGGCTGCAATCGGGGTTTGAAGTGGCACGCTTGCGCACGGTTTTTGAGGCAAATGGAGGGGCCGAGTTGGCCAAGGCTGGGGCCGAACCTAGCTTAAGTCGAGAGCTTCAACGTGGCGGTGTTGTGATCGAGTATTAGCGAGTGTTGATGGAGCAATTTGAAACCCTAATTCCTTGAATGGGTTCGGCTATGGGTTTTGTTTGCTGAGTAATGAACGTGGAGGGGAAGAACATGAGTAACGGCCCAGATTTGAGAATATAGGATCCAATGGCTCTAAATAGGTTTAGGTTTAAAATTTTTAGATTTAGTTGTAATTGTTAATATAAAATACGTACAAACTTGTAAATTGCATAACTTTTTCATACGAGGTCGAAAAAATGCAAACTCAGTTGCGTTGGAATCGTATGGACGAGCACTACGCGATGGAGTTGGTTTGGAGTCGTTTGGAGTTAGTGAGAATTTCGGGTAAAATTAAACGCGCGTTTAATTTTATTCGAAATAAAAGCTTAAACGGAAATTTAAAACCAAGGTGATAACTTCTCACTCAATCGAATAGATTTCGATTTTATTTTAAATAGTTAGATTTAAAATATTTGAATGCATGTTTGAATGATGACTGTAAATCATTGATTGTTAAAATAGACATTATGCGCCGTTAGTAAGCGGATGTTATTTAATATAAACATATACCGCGAATATTTCATAAACAGTGAAATTGGTATTATATATAATATCAATATATATATATTGGCATATGTATATATTGCAGTTGATTGATTTCCCGCATTTTTTGTTTAGCGGATGAGACCCTATTACGCCGTTATTAAGCGGATAATATTTATTAAAAACATGTACCGCGATAATTTCGTACTGGAGCGAAATTGGTATTGTGCTAATGTTTTTGGATGCAGGAAAAACAGGTTGGAGGGATCCAACTGGATTCCTCAACAGTATTTATTTAATTTCAGATATTTAGATATTTGATTGATTATCATATTGATATATGATATCGTTGTTAGTCGTGATTGACTATTTGATGTGTAGCATCATTGGACCCAGATTTTGGGATTTTAAAATGTTTTTAAAGTGATTTTTGAAAAGATAAAATATCTTTGGAATTGATCCATTTCAAATAAATAAACGTTATAATTTTTAATGTTATAAAAATTATGATTTTTAAGAAATATAGTTAAAAGCTGATTTTTGAAAATAAGGAATTAATGACTTTATAAAAGAGTTTAAATTGGGATTCTGAACTTGTTATAAAAAGTTAAATATAGGATTTATAAAATTTAATTATTTTATAAATCAGAATGGTGAAGTTTTTTTTAAAGGAAATTAAAGACGTTTTAAAGAATAATATAGATTGATTTATATTAAAGGATTTACAAATGAATATTTGTAAATTAAAACGTTGGGATTATAAAATGAGATTTTATAAGTGTTTGAATGAATTGAAAATGAATTTCATTAAGGAATGAAATCAATAGAATTATAAATGGTGAAGTTGTAAACGAAATTTATAAACAGTAGATTTATAAATTTTATGAAGTTATTTGAAGAATAGATTGGGTTAAATAAATGAATCTTATAAGTTATAAGATTTATAATTATGAAACTCTAAGGAATGATTTTGTGAAATAATCGTTTATAAGTAGTTAACTTATAATATGAACTTTTAATCTAAAATTGAGTTATAAACTGGAATAGGTTAATAAAGGAATTTGTAAAAGGAAGTTTTTATACATAAATAGATATGGAATTTATAAACGTTGTTTTATAAATTCGCAAACGACTTATTTTGATAAGTTAATTGTTGAAACCTATTAATGGAGTTATATTCACATTTTCGAATAGTGAATAATCCTTTGAATTAAAATGAATAAAAGGATGATGTTCATTAACGTAGTATATTCACGTTTTTGAATAGTGAATAATACGTTAAAGGAAATGTTTTTGAATGTGATATTTTAAATAGAATTAAAACGATCTAACAATGTTTTAAAATGTGTTGAGATTCGAAACCATAGATTTCAACATTTCTTGTTGAAATAGACGTTTTCGAGGAATAAAAGGAAATAGTGGACTATAACACTGTTGTTATAGTAAATGATTTCCGAAAGGAAATGTTTTGAATAGTATTGGGATTTATATATCTATTTTAAATTCGAATCCCTATACTAGTGATTTTGGGTTGTCGTAACGATGTTTTACGCAACATTCGTTTTGGCCCAAATAAATATGTTTAAGTGAATGATTTCCTTAAAGAATGAAATATATACTTAATTCGATTTAAGTATATTGAATATTTTCCAAGGTTGAAAATAAAAGATTTGAATTACTTATTTTTAATAAGTATGGAAATATTTTCCAATATGAAGTGAATATTTTGAATTTATCTTTTTGAAGATAAATTGGAAATGAAAAATTGAAATCATATATGCATGAATATTTTGAAATATAAATTCATTATGGAATCTATAAATGAAAATGGAATTTGTTAAAAATAAATATTGATTTATTTTTGAAGTGTGAAAATTATATATCTTGTAAAGATATTTTGGAAAGTAAATAATTTGGAAAATTATTTGGAATCTGGTGATGTATGCATATCAATTGATAGTTCAATAGCCGACTATCAATATTTCCCTTTGATTGGGTATTTGATATGATTGTTTGAATTTGAATGCACACTTATTTTTGAATAAGCGCTCACTATTCGGGTTAACCGGGAAAGGACCATGGGGTCGTATAACCCATTCCGAATATGTGATACGTCGTTATGAATTGCATTTGAAGATCGGTGTTGAAGACCGAGTATTTGTGAAAGCGATAGGATGACCTATCGATTGTCTCTGCACTGGGTAGCTCCTGGTATAGAGATCTCTTAAGTGATGGGAAATTCGATCGGGATTGTGAATACCCGTATTGCAAGGGCTTCGTAAGAAGTGCCTTCGGTTTTGTTCGAGCCCGGAACAAACTTGTATGGATTGTATGTCTGACATTACAATTTGAGATATAAAGCCGATTTCTTTCAAATATATTTCTGTTGGTGGCGGAGAATTTATTCTTTGCTTAACACCCTTCTTTGAGACGTATGTGCTCAAAGGTTATATAGTTGAAGTTATCAGCGATATATTCCCAGTTTGGTAATGTGACATGCTGAGTGATGCTGAAATGATCATTGTGTTGATTATTGTGATAGGATCATTTATTTGATCGTCTATCTTAGTGATCATTGTGTTGATCATTTGTTGACCCAAAGCACGGCTTTTTGTACAAAGTGTGTTTTTGTGGACGTGAATTCATCGAGCCTCACATCCCGTTAATGGTCAAAACAGGAAAGATGCGGCAAGGTTATGAGGGGTAGCTCCCTTTAGGGTATGTGCATTTCCTTCTGGAAAGGGTGGTATCATGGTATGGAGCCCAGATACTTACTCATGTTGATACACTATATCTATTTCTGTGTGGTGTTGTTGGTGACGAGCGCTCGGTTAAAGGTCCGATGGGACCGGGGGATGCCATATTCGTGTAGTAGTTACCTAGTGATAAAGGTAACCCGGCCTTGTGTTGGCAGAGAGCTGGTTAAGTTCTCGGGACGTCCAGCCAGAGGCGATCCCATGTGGCAGTAGGAAGTTCCTTAGCCTGACCATTTGTTGGAAATCCAAAGAAACAATACGAAACTTGTACGGTATTAGTTGTAGAACCTGCTATTCACTTATGGTGGTCACCACTGTTTGGATAGTAGCTATAGTAGGCATACGATAATGGTCGTATGTTGGCTAAGATTTATATTCTACTTTCGAAATGAATTTTTCCTACACTATACACTAATAATAATATCAAATGTTATTTTAAATGCGTATCAAGCATCTTTGACTATCATAAGGAGAAATCTCCTCCGATTCTGCGTTTGCATTGTGTGTGTGTGCGGGAGGCCTTATGGTAGTCTCATTTTTAAAAAGCATTGCGAATTAATTTAAAAATATCCCTCTTTTTGATTTTAAAATAAATAAACTGTTTTGAGTTCTCACACCAGTCACATGACTGACTCGGAGTTTATTGTTTTCCTTCCTAAACTCTGGGTGCCCACCAATTTCCACACGGGCAGTTAAGAGTTAGGTTTATCAGGATATTCTGGATATTCTGGAGTTGCTGGAGGCAAGCTGGATGGCATGGCGTATTACTAGTTTATATAGTACTTCTTTTTCCGCTGCACTGTTTGTTGTTGTATGTTGTTGTACACTCTGATGATATGATATGATGTAATGAAATATAATGTGATGTAATAACTGATATAGTTCTTTATGTAAAGATTATTCATTTATTATTATATGTTGTTCCGCTGCGAATTGTGAGATTCTGTTCTTTTTTGTTTCCTTTCTGTCCCGTCCTATTTTCTTCTGTTTTTTTTCTTTTTCCTCTATTCTCTTTTTCTTCTATTTTAAAATTCTTCTATTATCTTTCCTCTCTCTCTTCTAAATTTTCTGTTCTCTTTTCTATTTTCTTTTCTTCCTATCTTCTTTCTTCTTTTTCCCTCTTCTTTCTTTTCTTTTCCTAAATTCTTTTCTTAAAACCCCTAAGGGTTCGTATTTTCGTTCGTCTTGAATTAAACAAAGGAGATTAGTGTCTATTCAAGGAGTACGGACTTACGGGTCTTTACATTTGGTATCAGAGCATATGGTTAAGCGAGAACCATGGTTCTGTTGGGTATAATTCATTAGAGATAGAGTCAGCAGTACTCTAGAATGAGTTTGAGTGTAATAATAGATATGAGAGCGTATTTGTCAGTGAATATAAAAATTGTTTTATATTGTGATGATTGGTTTATTGAGTGGTATATGAACTTTCGTCAGCGTGGTCCGCAAAACTATGCCGAAGGGGTTTCTAAACACTTGAATAGAACAATTCGGCACAATATTGTTTAAATTGGGTGAATGAAATAATTTTACCTTGATTATATTTTTATATATAAAGAAATAATTTTTCAAAATTATTAAATTGTATGTAAGTTGATTGTTAGGTTGTTTGAATAATCTAAATAAAAAAAGAATTGTATAAGCAAAAAGAATTGTAAGAATTGAGTTATAATTAAAGTGAATTATAATTGTGAAATAAACTTATATATACAAGAAGTAAAATTATATGAATATGAGTTGTAAATAAAAACGAATATAAGGTTAAATGAAATATAACTTAAGTGTTGTTGAATGGAATTGATTTTGGTATCGAAGTAAATAATCAAGTGGATTAAAAGAAATGTGAACTTAAGTTATGTGAATGAAATTCAACTTTAGAAATTGAATGAATTGAATGTTAATCAATTAAATGTAAATTTAAGTTGATATAAAATAATGAATATAAGTGTTGATTCATTAAAATCTAATTTTATTAGAAGTTGAATGGTTGAATAAAAATCAATTAATTAAACCAATTGAAAGTAAAGGAATTTGGTTGAAATTAATATACATTGGTTGTTATATGATTGTTGATTGATTGTATAAAATTCATTAAGTGTTAATGAAATTGGAAGCTATGAAATTGAATTCAAATTAGAAGTAAATAAATTTGAATAGAATTGAAAGTGAATTGGATTTAATTAGTAAATGATAACTAATTAAATTGAGAATGAATGTTAGTAAGAACATCCAATGTAAATGAATCAAATATGATTTAAAGTGAAAACCAATTCATTAAATATGAATGAGAATATGAATGAATGTTTATTGGATATGAATGTTAATTGGTTGAATATATATTGCTATTGAATGCATTTGCTTTATTATGTAGTTGTTATGTTGCTATATGTTGTATATTGAGATTATTGTATATGTGCATGTTCTCATGTTGTTTGTTGAGTTTAGTAGGTGCGGATCGCGTTGCTTCGCATTTGGAGTTCGCTTTAGCGCTATATTAGCCGTATATGCTCGCTAATAAAATATAAGGTACATATCTCGGATTAAATATCGCACTTTTATACTTTTTTCCCTTCGGGATGCCTCATTACTTGATGAGATGTATATTTGTGATATATATACTGTCATTTTTTTTCGGATCGAGCCGCGCAAAGGAGACTATGGCGAATTTTTCCGAAAATTTAAGGCGTTAGAAAAAATTTGAGAAAATGGGAAAATTTTGAAAACTTTAACTTTGATTTGGAATTGAAAGTTAAACAATAGATAGTTGTTTTGAAATGATAACTAAGTATGATTTGAAAACTTAGTAAAGAATTATAAGAAGTTTAATTATGAATTTTGGAAAGTTAATAAATTCTGTAACCTTTCTTACTTATAATTTCGAGGACGAAATTCTTTTAAGAGGGAAAGATTGTAACGACCCAGAATTTTTATTAATTAAAAATTTAATATTTAATTAATTTTAAATATTAATAAGTGAATTTATAAGTCAAATAAATTTTAATTTGAATTATTGGATTTAATTGAATAATTTAATCGATAATTTAATACGTTAAATTATGGAAATAATTGAAAATAGAGTTAAATATGATTGAAAATGATTTGTGAAATTTTATTTAATCATACTGGAGTTATAGAAATATTTTAGAACTTTTAAAATCGAATTAAAAGTTAATTTGTGAAAATTGAATATTTTAATATTTAATAATCGACTGTAAAATAGTCAATTTTTGAACAGTCTCAGAATTGAACGAAACCAGTTTCATTGGATCCGTAATAGTTAGTTATTACCGGATTTCAATTTTCGTGTCAATCGGAGTTATCGTTTGATCGTGGCAGCTCGAAACGCATCGAATTATTTTTAATTTAAATTTGGCGAGTCAAAATAGCCATTTTTCAAAAAGTCTCGGAATTCGATGAAACCAGTTTCATCGGATCCGTAATGTGATATTATTGTAAGGTTTCAAATTTCAAGTCAATTGGATTTACCGTTTGTCCGGTACAAATTAAAACGCCTAGAAATCGATTTAAATCGGTTTAATTCAAATTGAACGTTTTCAGCCATAACTCGCACATACTTCCGAATTAGCTTCCGAAACTTGTTCCATTGTGTCCGGAACGCGGGATAAACCCTAGGTACGCTGGTTACGGCGTCTAAATCGGAGTTCGGAATTCCCGGGATGAATAGTGTTTACGCTTGCTCGTTCCTTATAAATAAGCCTCTACCCTTCATTTAAAATAAAAAAAAAAAAAGTTAAAACCCTAATTCATTCACGCAGCCGCCACCCCCATTTTGAACGGCCAGAAAACACTATCTCTTCTCCTCACTTATCTCTTGATCCACGCATTGATTCAAGGATCTTCCAACTAGAAGATTGAAGAGCACGTTGTGATCTACAAGATCAACGGCTATGATTTGAAACGGAGCTATGGATTGGCTGCAATCGGGGTTTGAAGTGGCACGCTTGCGCATGGTTTTTGAGGCAAATGGAGGGGCCGAGTTGGCCAAGGCTGGGGCCGAACCTAGCTTAAGTCGAGAGCTTCAACGTGGCGGTGTTGTGATCGAGTATTAGCGAGTGTTGATGGAGCAATTTGAAACCCTAATTCCTTGAATGGGTTCGGCTATGGGTTTTGTTTGCTGAGTAATGAACGTGGAGGGGAAGAACATGAGTAACGGCCCAGATTTGAGAATATAGGATCCAATGGCTCTAAATAGGTTTAGGTTTAAAATTTTTAGATTTAGTTGTAATTGTTAATATAAAATACGTACAAACTTGTAAATTGCATAACTTTTTCATACGAGGTCGAAAAAATGCAAACTCAGTTGCGTTGGAATCGTATGGACGAGCACTACGCGATGGAGTTGGTTTGGAGTCGTTTGGAGTTAGTGAGAATTTCGGGTAAAATTAAACGCGCGTTTAATTTTATTCGAAATAAAAGCTTAAACGGAAATTTAAAACCAAGGTGAGAACTTCTCACTCAATCAAATAGATTTCGATTTTATTTTAAATAGTTAGATTTAAAATATTTGAATGCATGTTTGAATGATGACTGTAAATCATTGATTGTTAAAATAGACATTATGCGCCGTTAGTAAGCGGATGTTATTTAATATAAACATATACCGCGAATATTTCATAAACAGTGAAATTGGTATTATATATAATATCAATATATATATATTGGCATATGTATATATTGCAGTTGATTGATTTCCCGCATTTTTTGTTTAGCGGATGAGACCCTATTACGCCGTTATTAAGCGGATAATATTTATTAAAAACATGTACCGCGATAATTTCGTACTGGAGCGAAATTGGTATTGTGCTAATGTTTTTGGATGCAGGAAAAACAGGTTGGAGGGATCCAACTGGATTCCTCAACAGTATTTATTTAATTTCAGATATTTAGATATTTGATTGATTATCATATTGATATATGATATCGTTGTTAGTCGTGATTGACTATTTGATGTGTAGCATCATTGGACCCAGATTTTGGGATTTTAAAATGTTTTTAAAGTGATTTTTGAAAAGATAAAATATCTTTGGAATTGATCCATTTCAAATAAATAAACGTTATAATTTTTAATGTTATAAAAATTATGATTTTTAAGAAATATAGTTAAAAGCTGATTTTTGAAAATAAGGAATTAATGACTTTATAAAAGAGTTTAAATTGGGATTCTGAACTTGTTATAAAAAGTTAATATAGGATTTATAAAATTTAATTATTTTATAAATCAGAATGGTGAAGTTTTTTTTAAAGGAAATTAAAGACGTTTTAAAGAATAATATAGATTGATTTATATTAAAGGATTTACAAATGAATATTTGTAAATTAAAACGTTGGGATTATAAAATGAGATTTTATAAGTGTTTGAATGAATTGAAAATGAATTTCATTAAGGAATGAAATCAATAGAATTATAAATGGTGAAGTTGTAAACGAAATTTATAAACAGTAGATTTATAAATTTTATGAAGTTATTTGAAGAATAGATTGGGTTAAATAAATGAATCTTATAAGTTATAAGATTTATAATTATGAAACTCTAAGGAATGATTTTGTGAAATAATCGTTTATAAGTAGTTAACTTATAATATGAACTTTTAATCTAAAATTGAGTTATAAACTGGAATAGGTTAATAAAGGAATTTGTAAAAGGAAGTTTTTATATATAAATAGATATGGAATTTATAAACGTTGTTTTATAAATTCGCAAACGACTTATTTTGATAAGTTAATTGTTGAAACCTATTAATGGAGTTATATTCACATTTTCGAATAGTGAATAATCCTTTGAATTAAAATGAATAAAAGGATGATGTTCATTAACGTAGTATATTCACGTTTTTGAATAGTGAATAATACGTTAAAGGAAATGTTTTTGAATGTGATATTTTAAATAGAATTAAAACGATCTAACAATGTTTTAAAATGTGTTGAGATTCGAAACCATAGATTTCAACATTTCTTGTTGAAATAGACGTTTTCGAGGAATAAAAGGAAATAGTGGACTATAACACTGTTGTTATAGTAAATGATTTCCGAAAGGAAATGTTTTGAATAGTATTGGGATTTATATATCTATTTTAAATTCGAATCCCTATACTAGTGATTTTGGGTTGTCGTAACGATGTTTTACGCAACATTCGTTTTGGCCCAAATAAATATGTTTAAGTGAATGATTTCCTTAAAGAATGAAATATATACTTAATTCGATTTAAGTATATTGAATATTTTCCAAGGTTGAAAATAAAAGATTTGAATTACTTATTTTTAATAAGTATGGAAATATTTTCCAATATGAAGTGAATATTTTGAATTTATCTTTTTGAAGATAAATTGGAAATGAAAAATTGAAATCATATATGCATGAATATTTTGAAATATAAATTCATTATGGAATCTATAAATGAAAATGGAATTTGTTAAAAATAAATATTGATTTATTTTTGAAGTGTGAAAATTATATATCTTGTAAAGATATTTTGGAAAGTAAATAATTTGGAAAATTATTTGGAATCTGGTGATGTATGCATATCAATTGATAGTTCAATAGCCGACTATCAATATTTCCCTTTGATTGGGTATTTGATATGATTGTTTGAATTTGAATGCACACTTATTTTTGAATAAGCGCTCACTATTCGGGTTAACCGGGAAAGGACCATGGGGTCGTATAACCCATTCCGAATATGTGATACGTCGTTATGAATTGCATTTGAAGATCGGTGTTGAAGACCGAGTATTTGTGAAAGCGATAGGATGACCTATCGATTGTCTCTGCACTGGGTAGCTCCTGGTATAGAGATCTCTTAAGTGATGGGAAATTCGATCGGGATTGTGAATACCCGTATTGCAAGGGCTTCGTAAGAAGTGCCTTCGGTTTTGTTCGAGCCCGGAACAAACTTGTATGGATTGTATGTCTGACATTACAATTTGAGATATAAAGCCGATTTCTTTCAAATATATTTCTGTTGGTGGCGGAGAATTTATTCTTTGCTTAACACCCTTCTTTGAGACGTATGTGCTCAAAGGTTATATAGTTGAAGTTATCAGCGATATATTCCCAGTTTGGTAATGTGACATGCTGAGTGATGCTGAAATGATCATTGTGTTGATTATTGTGATAGGATCATTTATTTGATCGTCTATCTTAGTGATCATTGTGTTGATCATTTGTTGACCCAAAGCACGGCTTTTTGTACAAAGTGTGTTTTTGTGGACGTGAATTCATCGAGCCTCACATCCCGTTAATGGTCAAAACAGGAAAGATGCGGCAAGGTTATGAGGGGTAGCTCCCTTTAGGGTATGTGCATTTCCTTCTGGAAAGGGTGGTATCATGGTATGGAGCCCAGATACTTACTCATGTTGATACACTATATCTATTTCTGTGTGGTGTTGTTGGTGACGAGCGCTCGGTTAAAGGTCCGATGGGACCGGGGGATGCCATATTCGTGTAGTAGTTACCTAGTGATAAAGGTAACCCGGCCTTGTGTTGGCAGAGAGCTGGTTAAGTTCTCGGGACGTCCAGCCAGAGGCGATCCCATGTGGCAGTAGGAAGTTCCTTAGCCTGACCATTTGTTGGAAATCCAAAGAAACAATACGAAACTTGTACGGTATTAGTTGTAGAACCTGCTATTCACTTATGGTGGTCACCACTGTTTGGATAGTAGCTATAGTAGGCATACGATAATGGTCGTATGTTGGCTAAGATTTATATTCTACTTTCGAAATGAATTTTTCCTACACTATACACTAATAATAATATCAAATGTTATTTTAAATGCGTATCAAGCATCTTTGACTATCATAAGGAGAAATCTCCTCCGATTCTGCGTTTGCATTGTGTGTGTGTGCGGGAGGCCTTATGGTAGTCTCATTTTTAAAAAGCATTGCGAATTAATTTAAAAATATCCCTCTTTTTGATTTTAAAATAAATAAACTGTTTTGAGTTCTCACACCAGTCACATGACTGACTCGGAGTTTATTGTTTTCCTTCCTAAACTCTGGGTGCCCACCAATTTCCACACGGGCAGTTAAGAGTTAGGTTTATCAGGATATTCTGGATATTCTGGAGTTGCTGGAGGCAAGCTGGATGGCATGGCGTATTACTAGTTTATATAGTACTTCTTTTTCCGCTGCACTGTTTGTTGTTGTATGTTGTTGTACACTCTGATGATATGATATGATGTAATGAAATATAATGTGATGTAATAACTGATATAGTTCTTTATGTAAAGATTATTCATTTATTATTATATGTTGTTCCGCTGCGAATTGTGAGATTCTGTTCTTTTTTGTTTCCTTTCTGTCCCGTCCTATTTTCTTCTGTTTTTTTTTCTTTTTCCTCTATTCTCTTTTTCTTCTATTTTAAAATTCTTCTATTATCTTTCCTCTCTCTCTTCTAAATTTTCTGTTCTCTTTTCTATTTTCTTTTCTTCCTATCTTCTTTCTTCTTTTTCCCTCTTCTTTCTTTTCTTTTCCTAAATTCTTTTCTTAAAACCCCTAAGGGTTCGTATTTTCGTTCGTCTTGAATTAAACAAAGGAGATTAGTGTCTATTCAAGGAGTACGGACTTACGGGTCTTTACAATTTATGTGATAATTTTAAATCTAATGGTAAACCCTTCTACTTGAAATTATGAATGGAATAATTATGGGTAAATTCAATTTAATGGAAATTTTAGAAATTTATCTACAATTTTGAATTTTATGAAATTGAAGATTTCTACTGATTAATCTTTAATAAATTGACTTTTAAAAATTGTTAAATCATTGTAAATGTTTGAAAATTATAAAGTGACAAAGATTGCAAAGTTCAGAATTTTTAACGCGAAATTTGATTTAATTAATTTATTTTAAATTTATTTAACTAATATAAAAATAGCCATTTTGGCCAGTGGCTCGGATTCGGCGAAGCCAGTTTCATCGGATTTGTACCGGTAAATTATTGTAGGGTTTCAAGTTTCGTAGCGATCGGACTTGTCGTTTGATCGTACGAATGTGAAACGCCTTGAAATCGATAAATTGAAATCAATTTGAAATCAATTTGAAAATATTAATTTCAGCATGATTTCTTCATATGATGGAATTTGGACGTGAAACTTTTTCGATCGAGTTCAGAATATTTTAAAACACCTATTTAGATATACAGGTTTACCCAATTTCGTTCCGGGGTCAGAATGGGCTTTTTGGGCCACGTTAGCGAAAGCACGTATATCTATCGACCCAATCCATCTATTTTTTCAACTTTATCTATGTAAACCCAGTTCTAAACCCTAGCCTCCATCTGCTCACATTTGTTTGTACGTTCATTTCCACAGCTCCTCCTCTTCCAATGGCTGCAAACAATAGATCCAAATACAATTCAAAAATCAAATCCAAATCCTAAAATTTAAAGTCCTCAGAAAAATTCCAAATAAATATATGTTAGTGCACTCGATGAGCGTAATTCAATGGTGCTATCCATTTTTCGATTGGAGTTTCTGTGTGCCTAGATCGGGGCAAATTAGTTTCGGCCGTTCGTATTAGGGCGTGAGATTCAACGGTGGATGCTCGTCTTGGCGACGATCAGGACGCGCCATCGCGTAGAGCTCGTCGAGCAGTTGTCATCCATGTCATTCGCTGGTCCGTTAGTGCCTCGATTTCGCCAAATTCAACCAAGAATAGCTGCGGTGGCGTGAGTAGTGTAGGCGAACGGAGATGGCCACGCTTAGCCTATAGGGTGCGGCCTGGAGTGTTGGAGTGGGTGGCGGCCTCGGATCTAGGTGGAAGGGCTCGTGTGGTCGAAAAAGTTTGGTCAAAGGCAAAAATTGGTGGCGGCTGAGAGATTAAGGGGCGGTCGGAGGGTTTTCTCGTGCGTTTCTTCATGTAGCTTACATGAAGGAGACAGGTGACGTGGCCCAATAATAAGTGGCTAGTATTTGTTTTGTTTTAAAATTTTAATTTGGTTTTCAAACGATTAAATTGCTATAACTTTTCCATACGAACTCCGTTTCAAACGCGATTTTTTTGTTAGGATCGTAATAAAATTTCAGACACTTTGACGCTGGTTTGGACGGATTTGGAGACTATCAAATTTTTGGGTTCAAATCGGATTTAAATTCAATTTAAATCCAAAAGGTGAGTGTTTTATCCCACTCACAACTTCTAAAATTTCTTATGTTTGTTAAATTGATTTATGATATGAGTAGAAATTCATTTATGACTGTTTGGCATATTTTATTCATCATCTCAGTTAGATTGCATTTATTTAAATCAAATTATTATTTAATTTATTTATTTTTGCATATAAACTTCCAAATAAACAATTATTAATTTATTATTGAATATAAACTATTCGTTGATACCTGTTATATTTTATATGCTATATATTGATGTTTTGTTCAAATTGGATGATGATTATAATAAATGGTTGATGATTGATGTTTGGTGAATGGATGATGCGTTTATATTATATAATCTGCAAGTTATCATGCATTTCATTTCATTCGGGATTGCTGTTTGAAATGATATACAACTGCGTTTTTATTTTTAAATTGCGGATTGAAATGATAAATATCTATGTCACTTGACCATAGGATAGAAAATTATATACAGGCACCGCGGTATATATATATATATATATAATTATTTTTGAAATGATTTTTCTATGGTTTAGATAGGATACGGTTTAATAAATATTAAGTTTTGATCTTATATAAAAATCTTATTTTTATGTACGTACATAGTTAAATTTTCGAATTTATGCTATGTATAAATTTGTTAAACAAAAATAAATCGGTTGGATAATGGAGTTTGATAGTTTATATTGTATGATTGAGTACAGTTTTAAGATATTGTGTATATATATAGAGTTTTAGTGGTTCAAATTAATTAAGATTGAAAAATAAATTGGAAATTTATTTGGAATTGAGCTTATTTAAAAAGTAAACTCCACAAGTTGGTGTAAATTTATTAAGATTGGAATTTTTAAAGGTATGATATTTATAACTGGATTTTTATTCAAGATAAATTAAATGAGTAATTCTAGTATGAATAAATTTAAGGAAATACTTATTTGTTAGAAATTTGAGTTTTATATTATGGATTTAGTATGTGAATGTTTCAAACTAAATAATAGAACCATAAATTGTTAAATACTCAAAGTCTGAATATATTGAAATCGAAGTGTTTATTGAAACTGAAAGTGAATCTAAATTTATGGGTTTAGGCTAAAATTAAAGTGAATAAATGGTAAAGGCGTAAAAATTATTACTTTATAGAGTAATTTAAAGTCAACTATTTTACATACTATTGAATATCCAAAACACTTAAGTTTTGGAAGTTATGGTTTTAAAACTATGGATTTCGAAAGTACTATGCTTGAAAGTTAAAATTTAAGTATTTGGTTTCGAGGTATTATAAATTTTGAAGTGGTATGATTTTGAAAAAGAAATATATTTGAAATAAAAATGATATCATTTTTATTTGGGGTTCAAAAGGAAATAATATCGTATTTATATTATTTCGGAATGGATATTATATTCTGGTTTTGAAAGTATAATTATTTTGGAAAGACCACGGTGTTATAATAACGTTTGGTTGTTAAAGAGACCGGGATCGGAAGTTGTCATACTCTCCGCCAACTCCGAAAACCACTTTAACAACCATTTATGCGGAGGAGATTCCAGAATGAAGTAGGATGGTGGCGGCGTTTTCCTTTGAGGTAATTACGTGGACCCGACTCCCGTGAGTTAGCATAAGATGGCTAAAACAGGAGCGATTCTCGGGGCAATGAGGTCATTCCTCTGATCGGATATTCCTCTTCGATATTATACTCTGACTTTGGATTGTTTCGGTGGCCACTTTTGATTTTTTTTATTTTAGGGGGAGTTTATCCGAGGTGGGCGGTAGGAGCAGCTACGCGTTACCACCAGCCCGGATGCGTAATTGGTATATCTACCGTAGCATTGCCTAGTTGTGCTGTGTGACCTACCCTATCGCGCCTTGTACGAGTTTGGATTTCTCCTGTAGCCCGTGTGGTATCCTCTGGTGGTTTCCCGATCAGGAGGGACTATGATATTGGATGGACTACCGGGACTATTATTGTGTTAAGGGGGAGATTGGGTAACTCCTTAACGCTATTTAAAAGTATGTTTATTTTACTATAGACACTATTATAATAGCGAAATATACTACATAGTAAATAGTTTAACGGATCCTTAGGAGATGTAAATCCCGAGCATCTCTTGAGTTACTGCACTCATATTTATTTCTGTGTATTTAACTTACATAAGATATTTAGTTCTGACTCGAGTGTTTTGTCTTTTCAAATTCGCTCGGATCAGTCCGAGCGTTTCAGGATCGAAGACTTTAGCTCTGGAGGACGAAGACGAAGATTTCTATTATTATTTATTATATTCCACTACACTCGTATTGTTCCGCTACATTGTTATCGGTTTGTGTAATTCTGATATGTATTATATAAATATAATCAATGTTTTTTTGTAAACAGATTTATAAACTGTATATTTGATTATTATATTTTATCCTTCCGCTGTGAGATTCTGTTTTTTATTTGTTCTCATTTTTCTTATTTACCCCATAACAATCCGTCCTTTTGTATGGTTTGAATTGGCACATCTGTCGATTTAAAGCATGCGAAAAGGCGGGATGTTACAAGCTCCAAAATTCATAGAAGAAGCTTTGGTAAGCCTTCTCTTCTTCTTCTCCAACTCATTCTCCTTTCAAATTCAGAAATTTCTAAACCTAACATAGGAAATGTTTCTCTTTTAAGCTTAGATTCAAGCTTGTTGGGTAGGAATTGAAGAGTGATTTTCCTTGTCATTGCTCTATAGCTTCTTATTCATTTGTTTTTTGTAAAAAAGTGAGATTTTTATCTCACATCTATGTTTATATCTATCCTTGTTGTTAGGTATGAATTCCTAACACTTATTCATGTGCATTTGCTTTTGATTGGGATTGCTTTGGTGAATATTCCAATTTTTGGTGTTTTGAATGCAAAATTTATGAAAATCCTTATATGGATATTTGGACATTGATACTCGAGGCGTATCGAAGAGCCATTAAGGCTGGGTTGTCGCTTGGCGTAAATCCTTAGCCGTCTTCGCTCGTCCGATCGCTTCCGGTAATTATTTTGGCCATCTTTAGCCTAGGTTCAGGAAATGCCCGAGTATCAGGATTCAGACGTCTGAATCTTTATTTCAGACGTTTGAATATTATATTGGGAAATTTCTGTTCCCAGATTCAGATGTCTGAATCAATATTTCCAGACGTCTGAATTGGTTCAAATTGCACCTGAGAGAAAATAGGCTAAAATTAGCCATTTTCGGACGTCTGAATTCAGTGACCCGGACGTGTGAGTAGGGCTCTGGAAAATATTTATTTTTCGGATTCAGACTTCTGAACCATTTATTTCAGACGTCTGAATCTGTTGTCCTTGTCCAATTTACCCTATGTGTTTGGGTTTCCAGTTTTAAATCGATTCGTGTTTATCGGACTTATTGTTATCATTTATTATTAACTTTGATAATTTTTCCTTTTTTGGTATATTTGAGAGTACCCACTTGACAGATTCGATATCGGTTTATATGGATTTGATTCATGGCTTCGGACGTGAATTTTGGTGGTTGATTGTTTCTACAATCACTTTTGTGATTTGTCACTTTAAAAATATTAAGGTTTCAATACTAGTAGTAAATATCTAAACTCTTTCATCAAAACGATTTCAACACTACTTTATTACCAAGCTCGTTTCTTAAACCGTTTTTCAATCTATTAGTATATACAAACCTTTACCTCGCTCGTACGAGAAATCTAATTAAACGGCTTAGTAAAACAAGTGGTATGAAATTCTTGCGTTTACTTCGTTGGTTAATTCTGAGACTTGTTCGATTGAAACTCTTGTGACAATTTTCGAGTGGAAATCTACAATTTGTTCGTAAATATTTAAGTTAAGCTAGTGGTTATGGGACATGAAGCTAAATTCATCTATCTACTAGCTTAGTGTAATTGACACTTCTTGATGATCGACGATGATCATTTTTTGTGATTTAGACTAGCATTGTGCAATGTCTCTTTGTCTGCGAGGGAGACTAAAACCTGTTTTTATGGAGTTTCGACTCAAATTGGTGGCGTAGCGACCCTCGGTCTTCGGGCCATTTTGTGGAGCCTCGGCTCGAAATTAATGGTTAGCAACCATGGTATAGTGTTCCGTTTTGTGATACATGTGTTGGTGAGCTTTCATGCTCCCATTTTGTGATAGGCCTCCCTCTTTTGTGATTTCTGGATTTCAAGCTGATGATTTCTAGAATTTGTGTTTCACCAATTTTCGTGATTTACATTGATAAGCTTTATCAATATTTGTGCATTGATGTATTTGTTTGTCATTAACTTTTGTGACTGGCATTGATATAATTGTCAATATTTATGGTTTAGTGAACAAAAATAAAGAATATAACATTCTTTTCTGAGTTTTGTGATTTCTTGAGATGTTGTATGATTTTCATGTTGTCTAAGGTACATTTGTCATTGAATGGCATTATTGTTATCTTACGTTTTTGTCACATCTCATATTCTATCTCATAATTATCTGATATTTATAGTTAGACTGATCTGTTTGTTATTTTCTTATTAAATAATACTCGGGTCAGACCGAGATGTTACAGGTGCTTCTGCTTGACTCCTCATCAGGGATTATTATTCTGACTTTTGGCTAACTACTTAGATTAGTAGTTTATTTTGTTATATACATTTGAGATATAGACTCCATGATGTATACTTAATCTTTTGTGTATCCCTTGTAACTATTCCTTTGTGATATTGTGGATCTTGTTAGACCACTACTATGATATACACTTTTATGTGTAATATTCATATCTGTTTCCGCCTTTGAGATATGAACTTCTGTGACTGATTCGTGTTTTGATATTTCTATATTTGTTTTCGAAGATTACATATAGCCACTGTGTAGTAGCTTTGTGTTCGTGTCGGTATGTCGGATTTCCTCTTGAGATGAAAAGTTATATTTTTATCTGGCATGTCGGTACTCGCACAAAGCAATTACTCAGATGGTCGCTCCTCAACAGCCTTATTCTCCGTGCTAGTTGACGGCATTACCCCGTAGTGTCCTTGGATAGCGTGGGTATAGAAGTGGGGGCGTTACAGCTTGGTATCGGAGCCAAACTTCGGAACAATGTAGAATAATTTAACAAGGATCATCGTCCTAAGTCCATCTTAGGAGTCTAGCCTTAGGATTTTATTCGAGTCATTGGACCCGTTCTATCCTATTTTCTTTGTGATGCCTTGTCTTATCAATCATTAATGTTTGATATTCATTTTGAGAATAACGTTTTCTTCTTTCTTTCTTTCTTAAAGAAGAGAAATGGTTAGACCTGGTCGTCCCAGTGCCGGTCAATCTAGTTCTACTCCCTAGGATGGATTATTTATGTCTGCCCAACAACTACTTGTAAGAAATGCTCAGGCTATCGGACCCATTCCCGAGCCTACTTACCCAAAATCCGGATTTGCATGCCTGTGCAGTGATTGCAAAAATTTAGGTGGAAAGCCATTCAGGGGTTCCGAGGGCGTTATCGAAGTCCAAGCTTGGCTTAGAACATGCGATCACATCTTTTCTCGCATGAATCTTATTGATCTTCATCGAGTCCAAGTGGCTTCTTGCATGTTCCAAGAAAGAGCATTAGACTGGTATGAGCTTCTGGTTTCTGTAATGAATGAAACGGATCTTACCTGGGAGCAATTAGGGGATGATTCGTATTAAAGTTTGTGCCAGAAGCTGAGAAGGTGATATTGGCTCGTCGTTTCATAGCCTTATTCACGGTGAATCCTCCATGGCAGATTATTTTCCATCCTTCGAGTCACTTTCTAAATACGGGGTCGAATACATAAACACCCCATTGAAGAAGAACCAATGATTTGTCTGTGGCTTGAACATAAACCTCAAGAAGCCGTTACTTCTAAAATTAGAAGTTTCTTTTGATCAACTCATTGATATCACTCTTTGTCTTGAAGAGGCGGATAGGGAGAGTGATGTTGAAGTTGGGAGTGCCAAACCAAAATTCAACAACAACAAGATAAGGCCTAATAAATTCAAAGGCACTTATCCCAATAAAAAGGGGAAACATGCATCTCTGGCAGCGAAGACTTCTGCCTCTAGCGGTGGGCAATGCTACAACTGTTGTTCTAAGGACCATTATGCGAATAAGTGTTCAAAGCCCCGCGTTGGTCGCTATTGCCGAAGCCCGGATCATTATTTATCTGCATTCCCCAAAATCTAAAACAAGAAGGAGGGAAAGCTTGATATAGCGCAAGCCCCTTGCAACACTTCTCATGGTCAAGGTAGTTCTCATTCTATCCTAGATGTCATTATTGTGTTTCGTGATCATTCTATTCGAGTTCTTTTTGATATGGGTGCACCCAATTCTTTTATATCAAAGAAACATGTTGATACTTTTTCTTTAAGTGTTGTTGCTTTAATGACTTCATTGAGAATCGCGATTCCGATTGGTGGGTCCGCAACACTCAGTTTACTTTGTAAAGATGTCGAGATTGTTTTATGTGATTTTTCTTTCCAAGCCGATTTGCATGTCATGCGTTACTTAGGCTTTGGAATGATTTTGGAAATGGATTGGCTTAACCGTTATGAAGCTCATATCCTATGTCCTGTGCAGACTATTTATCTTCGACATCCACAATCTGTTAATCAGATTTCTATTGTTCTTAAACATTCAGACTCCACTTTGGAAGCATCCTTATATTCTTTAAATCCTCTTGATGACGATAATGACGATGAGGAAGATGTCATATCTCTTATTCACGTTGTTCGTGAATTTTTCGACATATTTGAGCCCGTTTTAGGACTACCACCTAAGCGAACAATTGAGTTCAAAATTAATCTCATCCCTGGAGCTGAACTTATCACTCGTCCTCCTTATCGCATGTCCAATAAAGAAAATGAGCAGATGCGCAAACAATTATCCAAATTGGAGACAAAGCAATTTATTCGCTCTAGTTCCTCTCCATAGGGAGCTTCGGCTGTTTTTGTGAAGAAATCCGATGGTACACTTAGGCTTCGCGTTGACTACCGCAAGCTTAATGATCTTACTATCAAGAATAAATATCCATTACCTCGAATTGATGATTTATTCGACCGACTTAGTGGTGCTAGAGTCTTTTCACAATTAGACTTAGCAACCAGTTTTCATCAGCTTCGTATTGCAGAGGATAGTATTCCTTCGACATCGTTCCATACGCGTTATAGATCTTATGAATGGCTTGTTATGCCATGTGGTTTAACGAATGCCCCGACTTATTTCGTTGACCTTACGAATCGAGTTTTCAAAGACTTCCTCGATCGATTTGTTCTCATCTTTATAGATGATATTCTTGTGTACTCTAAAACCGAGGAAGAGCATGACAAGCTCGTATTGTGTTGGAAACTCTTAGGAGCAATCAATTGAAAGCAAAATTTTCTAAATGCCACTTTTGGCAATCTCGTGTGAAGTTCCTCGGTCATATTATTTCCGAATCCCAAACTTTCGTGGATCCTTCAAAGATTAAAGCGATTCAAAATTGGAAGAGACCGGAGAGTGTGATGGAAATCCGTAGTTTCCTGGGATTGGCGGGCTATTACCGCCTTTTCATAAAACATTTCACTAAAATTTCCGTGCCTCCTACTAGTTTGACAAAGAAGGGAGTTAAACACATTTGGTCGGAGAAATGTGAAGCTTCTTTCCAAAAGTTAAAGGAACTCCTTTCCGATGCTCCTATTCTTGTTATTCCCGAGGGGAATCAAGATTTTATTGTTTATACCGATGCTAGTCGTGTGGGGTTTGGGAGCCGTTCTCATGCAAAGAGAACATGTTATTGCCTATGCTTCTAGGCAATTAAAGCCTGCCGAGACTAGATATGCCACTCATGATTTAGAGCTCGCGGCTATTGTTTTCGCCCTTCGTATTTAGCGTCATTATCTTTTGGCAGAGAAATTCGTTCTCTACACCGATCATAAATCTTTAAAGTATTTGTTTTCTCAGAAGGAATTTAACTTGCGTCAGCAACGTTGGCTCGAGTTCCTTCCATCTTATGACCTTGTTATTCTTTATACTCACGGAAGGGGAAATCGTGTTGCCGATGCACTTAGTCGTAAGCAACAAGCGGTTATTTCCCTGATGATATCCGAATAGAATTATCTCGAGACTTTATCCACTTGTGAGATTCGAGATCTTGTATCCGATTTATTTTCATCTCTTGTTTTATGTAGCCTTGAGGCTCATCAATCTCTTTTAGACCGCATCCTTGAAACTCAAAAGCTAGATCCCAAATTGGCTCTTCTTAGCCAAAAATTTAGGGATAAAATGTTGAAGGTTTGAAAGACTTTGATATTGATTCTCATGGCGGTACTCGAAAATTTGTAGGCTTATCGTGCCAAATATTAGTGATCTTCGTAAAGATATTTTAGAATAATCTCATCGTTCAAAATGTACCACGCATCCCGGTAGTAGCAAAATGTACGCGGATATGAAGCGACTTTATTATTGGGAGGGAATGAAATTTGATATCGCTAACTTCGTTAAGCGTTGCGTGACTTGCCAACTCATTAAGGCCGAGCGTCAAAGGCCCGGTGGGTTATTGCAACCTTTAGACATTCCAATTTGGAAGTGGGATCAAATTTCCATGGATTCTATTGACGGCCTTCCCCTTTCTCGTTCGGGTCATGATAGCTTATGGGTAATAGTTGATAAACTTACTAAATCCGTCCATTTTATTCCCATTCGGTCTAATCGAACCGTTCCTCTTTTAGCCAAACTCTTTATCAAAGAAATTGTTAAATTGCATGGAGTTCCTACTTCTACTATTAGGGATCGCAATCCATTGTTTACTAGTTGATTTTGGAAGTTCAAAAAGCTTTGGGAACGAAGCTTAATTTTAGCACCGCTTATCACCCCCCATTCCGATGGACAAACTGAGCGTGTGAATCAAACTCTTGAAGATCTTTTTCATGCATATGTTCTTGATTTTGGTGGAAGTTGGAAAGATTATATTTCTCTTGTTGAGTTTTCCTATAATAATGGCTTCCAGTCACCTTTTGAGGCACTCTATGGAAGGCCTTGCCGATCTCCTTCTTGTTGGCTTGAGGCTGGTGAGAGGCTGGTTTTAGGTCCAGATTTTATTCGAGATTCCGCAGAAAAGATTGACCTTATTCGTCATAGGATGAAAGAAGCCCAGAGTAGACAGAAATCCTATGCCGATAACCGAAGAAGGAAGTTAGAATTTTCTATGGGAGATTTTGTGTTTGTTCGTGTTTCACCGATGAAGGGTGTTGTGCGTTTCAGTCGATCGAGAAAATTAGCACCTCGATATATTGGTCCATTTTCCATCACCGAACGTATTGGTTCAGTGGCTTATCGCCTCTCATTACCGTCTCAATTCTCTGCTAATCATGACGTGTTTCACATTTCTCAATTACGGAAATGTCTTCGAGATTCTAATTCTATTCTTGACCCGGTGTTGTTGAAGAAATTGAAGTTTCACCATTGATTTATGAGCAACATCCTATTCGCATCATTACTACAGAGGTTAAATGCCTTCCAAATAAAGATGTCCCGCTTGTGAAATTTCATTGGTCTTCAAATCCTAAGGATTGCTCTTGGGAATCTATAGAATTCATCGAGCGAACACATCCGGACTTACTTTCTAGTGCTCTTTGAGGTGAACTTCTTATTTCAAATTTCTTTTGTGTTGAATATGCTTTTATGGTTGTTACTTTTTATTTTCTTCTTAAATATTGCGAGGATGCAATTTCTTTAAGGAGGGGAGTCTGTAATAACCCACATATTTTACAATTGTGTATTTAAATATTTTATTTAAATATACCATCATTAGTCGGATTTTTGTCCGAAAAGCTACTTTTTGCAAATGGTCGAATTAGGACTCGAGACCACCCCATCGAGTTCAAATGACACTTGCGACCTTTTAGAGTATAAACTTCGATATGTTTGGAGATAGTAGAATTTTGCTACTTTTCACTTAGGGCTTTGGTTTGGTTTCAGCCCATTAGACCCAAGTTTCACCCCCTCTTCTCTTTATTCCTTCATAATTTCCTAATACTCAAGCTTTAGATAAAAATGGGGGAAGAGAAAAAGAATTAGGAAATCCTAAGCCCTAGTTTCCATTGCAAATTCAATTTTTAGCTCCAAATTCATAGAAGAAGCTTTGGTAAGCCTTCTCTTCTTCTTCTCTAACTCATTCTCTTTCAATTTCAGAAATTCCTAAACCTAACTTAGGAAATATTTCTCTTTTAAGCTTAGATTCAAGCTTGTTGGGTTGGAATTGAAGAGTGATTGTCGTTGCTACTGCTCTATAGCTTCTTCTTCATTTGTTTTGTGTAAAAAAAGTGAGATTTTTATCTCACATCTATGTCTATATCTATCCTTGTTGTTAGGTATGAATTGCTAACCATGTGCATTTGCTTTTGATTTGGATTGCTTTGGTGAATATTCCAAATTTTGGTGTTTTGAAAGAAAAATTTATGAAAACTCTTATATGGATATTTGGACATTGATACTCAAGGCGTATTGAAGATCCGTTAAGGCTGGGTTGTCGCTTGGCGTAAATCCTTAGCCGTCGTCGCTCCTCCAATCGCTTCCGGTATTTATTTTGGCCATCTTTGGCGTAGGTTCAGGAAATGCCTGAGCATCAGGATCCAGACGTCTGAATCCTTATTTCAGACGTCTGAATATTATATTGGGAAATTTCTATTCTCAGATTCAAACGTCTAAATCAATAATTCCAGACGTCTAAATTGATTCCAATTGAACCAGAGTGGAAATAAGCTAAAATTAGCCATCTTCAGACGTTTGAATTCAGTGCCCCAGACATATGAGTAGGGCTCTGGAAAATATTTATTTTCCAGATTCAGACGTTTGAACCATTTATTTCAGACGTCTGAATCTGTTGTCTTTGCCCAATTCACCCTATGTGTTTGGGTTTCCAGTTAAAAATCGATTCGTGTTTATCCGACTTATTGTTATCATTTATTATTGACTTGGATAACTTTTCTTTTTTGGTACATTTGAGAGTACCCACTTGACGGATTCGATATCTGTTTATATGGATTTTATTCATGGCTTCAAACGTGAATTTTTGTGATTGATTGTTTCTACAATCACTTTTGTGATTTGTCACTTTAAAAATATTAAGGTTTCGGTACTAGTAGTAAATATCAAAACACTTTCATCAAAATGATTTCAACACTATTTTATTACCAAGCTCGTTTCTTAAACCGTTTTCCAACCTATTAGTATATACAAACCTTTATCTCGCTCGTACGAAAAATCTAATTAAACGGCTTAGTAAAACAAGTGGTACGAAACACTTGCGTTTACTTCATCGGTTAATTCTTGGACTTGTTCGGCTGAAACTCTTGTGATAATTTTCGAGTGGAGATCTACAATTTGTTCGTAAATATTTAAGTTAAGCTAGCGGTTATGGGACATGAAGCTAAACTCATTTATTTACTAGCTTAGTGTAATTGACACTTCTTAATGATCGATGATGATCATTTTTTGTGATTTAGACTAGCAACGTGCAATGTCACTTTGTCTGCGAGGGAGACTAAACCCCGTTTTTGTGGAGTTTCGACTCAAATTGGTGGGGTAGCGACCCATGGTCTTCGGGCCGTTTTGTGGTGCCTCGGCTCGAAATTAATGGTTAGCAGCCATGGAATAGCGTTCCGTTTTGTGATACACGTGTTGGTGAGCTTTCATGCTCCCGTTTTGTGATAGGCCTCCCCCTTTTGTGATTTCTGGATTTCTAGCTAATGATTTCTAGAATTTGTGTTTCACTAATTTTCGTGATTTACATTGATAAGCTTTATCAATATTTGTGCATTGGTCAATTTGTGTGTCATTAACTTTTGTGACTGCCATTGATATAATTGTCAATATTTATGGTTTGGTGAACAAAAATAAAGAATGTGACATTCTTTTCTGAGTTTTGTGATTTCTTGAGATGTTGTATGATTTTCGTGTTGTCTAAGGTACATTTGTCATTGAATGGCATTATTGTTATCTTACGTTTTTGTCACATCTCATATTTTATCTCATATTTATCTGATATTTATAGTTAGACTGATCTGTTTATTATTTTCTTATTAAATAATACTCGGGTCAGACCGGGATGTTACATGTGCTTCTGCTTGACTCCTCGTCAAGGATTATTATTCTGACTTTTGGCTAACTACTTTGATTAGTAGTTTATTTTGTTATATACATTTGAGATATAGACTCCATGATGTATACTTATTCTTTTTTGCAGCCCTTGTAACTATTCCTTTGTGATATTGTGGATCTTGTTAGACCACTACTCTGATATACACTTTTATGTGTAATATTCATATTTGTTTCCGCCTATGAGATATGAACTTCTATGACTGATTTGTGTTATGATATTTCTATATTTGTTTCAGAAGATTACATACAGTCACTATGTAGTAGCTTTTTGTTTGTGTCGGTATGTCGGATTTCCTCTTGAGATGAAAAGTTATATTTTTATCTGGCATATCGGTACTCGCATAAAGAAAATATTCAGATGGTCGCTCCTCAACAGCCTTATTCTCCACGCTAGTTGATGGCATTACTTCGTAGTATCCTTGGCTAGCGTGGGTATAGAAGTGGGGCATCACATCCTCCAATTCTGCGTTTGCGTTGTGTGTGTGGCGGGAGCCCTTATGGTAGTTTCATTTTAAAAAACATAGCAGATTTCTTTTCTTTTCTTTTCTTTGTGAAAATATTTTTTTTTGAGATCTCACACCAGTCCCATGACTGACCTGGAATTTATTGTTCCCCTTCTAAACTCTGGGTGCCCACAATTTTCCACACGGGCAGTCTAGAGTCAGGTTAGCATTATTCGAGAGCAATAATCGAAAAAGAGATGCTATGGAGATCAGGAGCAAGCTGGACGGCGAAGCGTATCACTAGTATATGTAATATTTCTTTTCGCTGTTTGTTGTTGTACACTCTGATAATGTAATGTGATGCAATGTCATAACTGATATAGTTCTTTGTTTTAAAGATAATCATTTATCTATTATATTTGTTCCATTGCGATATGTGAGATTCTGTTATTGTTTTTGTTTCTTCTTTTATCTTCTTCTTCTTTAAACCATAACGGTTCGATTTCTCGGCATTCGACTATGCGACGTTCGATACAGTGGACGTATTGATGTCGACTTTCGGGCGTTGAGAAATCGGACATGTTACATATGGTATCAGAGCATTTGGTTAAGCGACAACCTTAGCTCTGTTCGGTGTTACTCATTAGAGATGGAGTCATTAGTATTCTAGAATGAGTTTGAGTGTAATAATAGATATGAGCGCATATTTGTTAGTGAATATAAAATTGTTTTTATACTGTGTTGACTAATCGGTTGAGTGTTTATGAATTCTGGTCGGTACGGGAGGTACAACCGTATCGATAGGGGTTTCTAAACTCTTAAACAAGATGAACTGACATGGTATTGTTTTAAAGTGGGGTAAATGAAATAATTTTACCCAAGATTATATTCTGATATGAAAGGAATAATTTTTCTGAAAATATTATATATATTTGGATGTTTGGTTGTTGATATTATAATCAAATATAAGAATCTAAAGTTTGAAAAGATTTATAACCAAATAAAATTCAATAAGTATGATTTATCTAAGTGAAGAATAACTAAATTTGAATTAAACCAGAATTTAAATCCCGGGAACTTTGAAAGGTGTTTTAAAATGAATTTAAAACAAAAGTTTGGGAATTTAAAATCTATGGAACGATTGAAATGTTTCCAAAGTATTTGAAGGCAATGATGGAGTATTATTTTGGAAAAATATTTCTAAATGAGAATTGTTTTGAAATGAATTTGTAGAAGTAAGAAAGCACTGAACTCACTTCAGTCGTTGGAAAATAATCCTGATGATGACGGCCGCATCATTAGAATTCATTTTCGAGTTTCTAAAGTGATGGATTGCTTCCATAGTAATTGGGAATGATATCTGTTTAGATTTGTTTGATATACAAGGTGTTTTAGAAATTTCAAAAAGGAAATTTGTTTTGGTAGAACCGAGTTGTTTTGGAATCCGGAGATTTGATTTGATGTACCAAGTAGGTATGAGTTGATTATTATTTCAAAATGGTTTTGAAATAAAACCCGGTAATTAAATTATAGGAATTCTATTTAAAATAATGCGTAAAGATAAAAATAAATCAACCATTGAACTTATTAAGTGAAGTTGATATTAATAAGAAGAAAAATGAAATTTTACTTCTAGAATTAAAATTTAACCTGAGCAAATGGTAGTGAATAAAATATATTTGCATTTAACTCAGGATAAGTTAAATATAAATTGTAATTGGAATTGAATTAAATTGGACACAAATTTGGAATGTAAAATGACTATAATTGAGTAATGAAAATTTACATCCTTAAGCTATTAAGTGTTATATAGATAATCTGGAATTGTGATTACAAGGTGAAAATTACTCAAATGAGCAATATAAGCTTTTAAGTAAATAAGTTGGTGAACTTATAAAGAGAAAATGGAATTATAATCATAAATGGGAAATAGTGGAATGGTATGGTGAATTCAAACAAAATCCTAAATGGATGTTAAGTGTGATAAAGCAAAGAAAAATATAAGATGTGAATGGACCTAAGTTAGTAAATAAGTTTTGAACTTATATATTTTGAAGTTTTTTTTTTTTGAAGTGAACGGAGAAATAAAATTGGACCGAATTGGATTTAATTTAGGTTAAAAGGAAATTAAGCTAAGTTTGGATTGAATTGAAATCAAAATTCTGTTTTGTTATAAATAATATTGAATGAAATTCAATTCTAATTTAAGTAGTAAATGAAGTGGAATGAATGTAAGTTGGCTAAATAAAATTTAGCTAAACTTGAATTAAATTTGGAAAAGAAATTGAGTTGAAGGAAATTTAATTTAATCGAAATAATATCGAATAAAATTCTGACCCAACTTAATTCAAAACAAAAGTTTGAAGATGTATCTAGCTTGAGCTAAATTGAAAGGAATTTGTATTGAAACGAATAATGGAATTAGATTATAATAGTGATGGTTTGAATTGTAAATAAATTCAAATGAGTGAAATGATTTAAAGTGGTCTCATAGTTCATAAAATAAGTTTTAAATGGATTGAATAAGTGAATAAATTGAATTAAAATTTGTAATGGATTGGAATTTGATTGGATAAGAATCAACTTTTAAATAAATATGATGCAAGAAGAAATTGAGATATTTTGGAATTGAAATAACTTAAGGAAATTGTATAATGTTGTTGTCAAACTTATGAAATGGTCTTGAATGAAATTATTTAGATAGTAAAATTTTAATGCAAGCGAAAGAATTCTAATTTCTTATTGTGATGAAATAAGAATGTATGAGTTGTATATAACCTAGAATTGGATGATATTAATATAAACCTATACGGATAATGAATTGGAATGTAAGAATAAGAATTTAATTTGATAATGGAATAAAAATGAGGACGCTGGGTTGTAAATAATTTCAAATGAAGTAAAAATTAATATAGTTTGGTTTTGAATTAATTTAAAATGGTTATAAACTTCAGCAATTGTTGTTTGCTTGAATGATGTCAAATTTGCATTGAGATTAATCATTTTGTTGTAAACAAAGCTAATAAATTAAGAAAAGCAAATAAAGTTGATTTTTGAACCAATTGGAATGGGTCGGAATTTAATTTAGTGGATTTGCATATAAATAATGTGAGTTATGAATATGTTGATCATGTTGTAGTTATTTTGGACTTGGTCGTGACAAATATGTATTGAATGTAGCAAACTTGGTTGTGAATCCTTTTTTAAGTAAAGTAAAATGAAATTTGGATGTAATAGGGAAATTTAATGGTGTTGAAACCTTGTAATTGCTTATAAAATATGGTTGACTTGTAGGATTTCGAAAATTATTGTGTGGGCTTTGAAAATTGACATGTTTGGTTTAGATTAATATATGGAATCTTGTTGAAAATATCATACAATTGAAAACTGATGTGTTTGTTGAGTAAGTATAGGTACAGAAAGCGATCGATAGAGTTGGAGTGCGTATATGCAATATAAATTAGCCGCATGCTTTTAAAATACTAATAAAAGGTACGCCTACGCAATAAAAATAGGAAATATGAACTGTTTTTGGTTTTCCGACCGTGTGGGTCGATGTACATATATCTATATCTATTATGATATTGCAAAATCTCCTCCGTGCAAGGGAGACTCTACCAAAAAATTTTGGAAATTTTGGAAGTTAGAATATTTTGGAAATTTTTTGAAACGTTTCGTTAACGACAAATTGATTTCAAATTAAAATAAAAATAAAAGGATTTTGGAATAGGAATCGAAATTAGCAGTTTTGATTTGAAACTAAAGAATTTAGGCGAAGTAAAATTTGAGATTTTTACTAAGCGAGTTTTGATATTGAGTTTGGAGCATTCTTTCTACCTTAGTAATTTCGAGGACGAAATTCTTTTAAGAGGGAAGGATGTAACGGCCCCGAATTTTAGTCGTTAGATTTTGAACATTTGATTCATTTTAAATGTTAAACGTGGATTTTGAATTGATTTTGAAGTAAAAAGATTTTGGTTAAATTTATAGAACTAGTTAAATTTCAAATACGGTAATTTAACTGAAATTTGAATAATTATAATTTAATATTGGATTTGGGATAATTGGTGAATCTGGGTATAAATAAATACGAAAATGGTTCCTAAAATTTATTTTAAGTCTATTTGGATTTAAATAATGATGTTGGACTTTTGGATGAAAAGAAAAAGTCGACAAAATTAAGGTTTGGAATTTTGTATTAATTTAATAAGGGAATTTAATAAATAATAATGCGAATAATCAGATTTTGGTTCGAAGTGAGTCAGAATAGTTTCTAATGTGATTATGAATTCTATACAATTTATAATAGAGTTAATAAAATTTTAGATGATTTCGACGATTTTGGAAATCGCTCGAATTAATCGACGAGCTAAATTAGCCTTCCGGAGCACAGTCTCGGAATTCGACGAAATCAGTTCCATTGGATCCGTAATAGCTAGTTATTATAGGATTTCAATTTCCGTAGCAATCGGAGTTGTCGTTTGACCCTGGCAGCTCAAAACGCATAGAAACTATTTTAATCGATTTATTTAAAATTGATCGTTTATTTCCGTAACTCATGCATATGATCGAATTAGCCTCCGAAACACGTTCCATTGTGTTAGAAATGTGGGTAAAACCTTAGAAACGCCTATCGGCACGCATCGTTGGAGATCGTGTGAAAAAGTTGCTTTAAAATGGATTTAATATTAAATTAATATTTATAAACGTATATGTACACACGTTTAAAGCTAAAACCCTAGTCACTTCAGCCTTTACCACCGGCGACTAAATTAATGGTCGGAACGCTTCCTCCTTCTCCATCAGTTTCCTTCCTATTCGTTCATTTTTATCAAAAGTTCTCTAAAGGAAAGCTGTGGATCATGGTGAGATCTACACATCCGTACGGTGGACTGGCACGATATTAGTCGAGGGGGCCAGTAATCGGCAATGAAGGCCGAAGGTTTGTGCTTGTTTCTCGATTGTGTTGTCAACTTTGGACCGATGGTGGAGCACGAGAAGGCCTTCGTCGTGATGGTCGGCGATCGAGCAAAAGCTTATCGTAGAGAGTGCGGCATCAAACCCTAGAGGTCGTTGTTGGGTTTGGCTCCTACCTGTAGTGTGCGTTTGTGAGGCGACCCGACTTTTCCTCCTCAGAAAGTCGTATCATCTTTAAGAAAGAAAGGGATAGAAAAGAGAAAAGAAAGAAGAGAAAGAAGAAACAACACAAGAATCTCAACAGCGGAACGAATAAATTATATTAATAACATAAGTATTACATAATATACAACAATTATCAGAGTTACATAGAAAATAAAACACATACTAGAAAATTATAAACACCTGTCTAGTTATTACAACTCAATACACAATACAGAAACACTCAGAGATACCAACACAGCAGAAAATTATATATCTACACGCAGAAGCCACCTGCTCCATTGCTCCTTCATAATTTGTCAAAGCTAACCTGAATCCCTTAGCTACTCGTAAAAATTTGAGTACCCAAGAGTTTAAGAAAAATAGAAATAACTCATGGTCAGACATGGGTCTGGTGTGAGTAACAGGTTAAAGTTGCTTAACTTTTGAAAAACCTTTAGAAAGAAAGGTATCACGTAAGACTTCCCACACATAAACATGGAAAAGTTTTTACCTTACGCTAACCAAAACATTTGATAGGAAACCTGATGATATTATAATAGGTATAGAATTTTCAAGTAAATAAGAAATAGCCGAAATTGTTGCATTTATTAAATTCCACCTACTAGCCACAAATGTGGGTAATACAATCAAAACCGATGGCACTTATTGGATTTTGGATTCCATCAACGGCAGGGCTACTGGGGTACTGCCGTCACAGTACGTGGCCTAGATCACCGTACCGAGGAGTATGCCCGCTCCCCTGCAACACAAAGCCGGAACCATTCCTTACTGAATAGTTCCAAACAAGACCGCCCCGCAGTTATGATCAGCAACCGCACCACTAAGCCGAAATAAAGGGACACCTAGACAGGGGTAAATCTCGTCCTACTTGGGCAAGACCCACTTAGCCTTGCTGCACCTTCCCTGTTTTAGCCATTCCCGGTTGATGAGGCTTGAGGCTACGATTACCTTCATAGCACATATCATTTAGAATGCTCATCATCCACCTGACGATGTTCTGAAAGCATTCAATCCATACAAGTTCGTTCCGGGTTCGAACGAAACCGAAGGCATTATCTCGTTACACTCATTTTGGAATCACCCTCAGAGTAAACGACGATAATCCTTGCTTTATGAATCATCACATTCACTTGTGATTCACGACCCATCGTTACTTTGGATCGATGTGGTTTTTGGATATCCAAATATGGAAACCCGATCCCGATCTCATCGAAATCCAAAACATGTCTTTTAAGGCCAAGTTGTTTTAGAGTTTAAAACAATTCAATTATCTATATACACACAGATAGATAATTCACATCACAATAGATAATTAACATTATCATCATCAATAGATAATCCATATCAGCATCACAATGCAACCAATGCATCCATATCATACAACATTACTCATCTCATAGCTGAGATTACAAACCATACAAGGCAACCAATACCAATCATCAAACATAAGCAATGATCTAATGATCACACCATTTATAATTAATTTAAAGTGAATTAAATTAATTACTTCCATTCCTAATTAATTTAAAATGAATTAAATTAATTACTTCATCATTATAATCCTGCTAAACTTAACCATCAATTAATTACAAATCAATTAATTAATCACCATCACATCATTTTATTCAATTAATCATTTCTGATTAATAATATTTCTAATTACAATGAGTAATTAGTCTTTAAATTAATTACACAAGTTAAATTATACTTAACACTTACAATAATTAACTTTTAATTACTTAACCGATTAATTAACTAAAGTTAATTACATTAATCCTTTATTAATTAATTACTTTATTTATTAATTATTCCTTAATTAATCAATTCTAAATTACATCATTAATTTTATGAATTAATGATTTCTAATTACATTTTAAATTAATCTCACTATATAAATCAATTACATCAAGTAATTAATCTGCAATTAAACCTCACATATATTAATCACCCTTGATTAATAATAATCCAGTAATTAACCACCCTTAATTACTCATTCTATAAATTAATTACTCTTAATTAACTATCTCCATTAATCCCTTGATTAATTTCTAAGTAATTTAATCCAAATTACTTCCATCATTAAACATCTTTAATTACATCCAGTAATTACCAATTAATTACTTCCCTAAGTAATTGCAATCCCATTAATTACATTAAGTAATTATTCCTTAATCATCAAGTGTTTAAATTAATTAAACTTAATTAATTAATATAAACTAATCACATTAAACCAATTAATTACATTAAGTAATTAACTCATCAATTACTTCCATTAAGCAATTAAACATAAGCAATTACATAAATGATTATTACCAATTAATTAATCTAATTAATTATTAAAAATTAATCACATTAATTAACATTTAAATAATCTTAAGTTAATGACCTTCATTAACATTTCTTAATTACATTATTAAGAAATTAAATCAGTGTTAACCCCGTTTCGACCACGAGTTAAGGAGCTTACGAGTCAAAGTGTCTACGAGTTAAGGCGTCTACGAGTTAAAGAGCTTACGAGTTAAGAAGCTAACGACCTAACAGGTTAAGACCTAAACGACTTGGGGAATGTCACAACTCAAGGTACTTCACGACTCAAGGTACTTCACGACTCAAGGTACTTCACGACTCAAGGTACTTCACGACTCAAAGTACTTCATGACTCAAGGTACTTCACGACTCGAGGTACTTCACGACTCAAGGTACTTCACGACTCAGCAAGTTACCGACTCAACAATTGAGGAGTTGCACGAGTTAAAGAATTGTGCTTACGACCTACCTTGAATCGTCAGCGACTCAAAGCACTAAAAGGAAGAGTCAACAACACTTAAGTCGCTGCTGACTTATAACTGCAGATAAGTCGTTCATGACCTAAGACTTGGAGACAAGTCCAATACCATGCTGTAATGAAATGACTCGTTGACGACTTACGACTTATGATGAGTCGTGTACGACTCATGCTAGCATAAAGGAAGTTGCATTTGGTTAACTCAGGAACGACTTAGAACTTGTATCATTCGTTCAAATGGGTGCATAACTTTGGACCAAGCCATGAGCTAAACCCATTAGGTCGGCCGCGACCTACCATGAGTCATCCACGAGTTACGACTTATTATGAGTCGTGTACGAGTTACGGCTTATTATGAGTCGTGTACGGGTTACGACCTAACTCCGAGAAATGTCTATAAATACGACCCTAGCTCCAACTAGAAAGGGACTTTTTGGATCATTTCTTGAAGGCGTTGGAACTTTAATATCTTCAAAGCAAGTTGCACTCCATCACTCAAAGCTCACGCAAGACATTTAGACAAAGCTTCACACAAAGATTCGACACATTCAATCATGGATTTAAAGAACTCTGTGGCATTGAAGTTTTCTCTAGCTACTTGTCTTTTTTTCGAATTGAATTGGATTGTAACTGAAAGAGATTGTAATAAGTTGTAATTCAGTCAGCAATAAAAAGGATTGAAGTGGACATAGGCTTGATTATAAGCCGAACCACTATAAACTCTGTGCTCATTTACTGCATTTTCTGTTGCTTACTATTATTTCTTGGTTCCCGTACTCACGGGTGGTGCTTTCACATTGTTTCTACACACACCGGGGTGTTAGTGTCAGATTTTCACGTTAACATTTTTGGTGCTTTCATTGAGAATAGGAACTCAGGCGAATTATCATCATTGCTCCACGAAAGTTTGTTGAAGTAATCTCTCTGAAGACTAGAAGTTTATCTGAAATCATGGCTCCGGGGAGAAGGAGCGGATCTGTTAGATATGAAAATGTTCAAGAGGGAACCTCCGCTTCCCCAGTACCTAATCAAGCCACTCCACCTGTTGGGGTTACAAAAGCGGAGTTGGATGCTGTAATCTTAGGGCTGAACCAGCAGATAAATGCCCAAAGTGCACAATTGGAGGCTCAGAATGCCCAAAATGCCCCAATTTTGAATAAGTTGAACGATTTGCTTGGGGCAAACCGTCAACCAACGGGTAATGAAAAGGGACTTTGCTGGCAACGTTCATGATGCTAAAGAAAGGAACGTTCCTGAGAGGGCTACCAGCCCCTTTGAGCAGACATTTCCTGAAGTTGGTGGATCTAAAGCTCGAAATGATGTGGGGTATCTTTCTGAAATGGTTCGACAAATCATGAAAGAGAGCATGCAAAGGGATGAAGACGAGAAAGAATGGGGTTTCGCTCTAAGTAAAACCCCGTTTACCGAAAGGATCTTAAAGGCTGAGTTCCCGAGGAAGTTCGTCCCTCCAACTATTCCAGCTTACAAGGGGACAAGTCATCCGAACGAATTCTTGTATAAGTATGATTGGCACATGACAGGTGCCAGAGCTTCTGATGAAATAAAGTGTCGATATTTTCCTGTATATTTGGAAGGTGTAGCTCTGCTTTGGTTCACCAAGCTACCAATCTAGTCTATAGATCAGTTTTCTGACCTAACCCGGAAATTCAAGGAGCAGTTCAGACTATACGCTTCAAAAGCCAAAGATATCATGTCGTTGTCAAGTTTAGAACAGAATCCAGGGGAAACTATCAGATCTTTCTTGAATCGCTTTAATATAGCGCTGGCCGAGGTAGACAATGCAGAACCACGGATGATCTTGACTTATCTGATGAGGGCCATCGACAAGTCGAGCGAATTTGGAAAATGGCTAAACATGAAGGAACCAAATTCCCTTGAAAAATTCTACAAGAAAGCAGATGAGTTCATACGCCTGGAAAGCCGTCCTGTACCGGTAAAGGCAGTATTGGAAAAAGCTGAAGATAACATTGCTGCTCCACGCAAGAATGAATCTGTAGGACAGAAAAGGGAAAATAACGATGGGAAGAAATAGAAAAATCTGAAGAAGCCTCGTTCCTTCAAGCCATCGGAATATACTCCTTTATCAGATACGCCGGAGCGTATTTACCTTGCCACTAAAGATTCTGTTGATTATCCTAAACCTCCCGTTCTGAGAACCGGGAAAAAAGCTGTACAGAGCGGGAAGTTCTGCCGCTTCCATAATCAACCTGGTCATGATACCGATGAATGCCGCCAATTGAAAATTTTGATTGAAGAGTTGATAAGGGAAAACAAGCTGCAGCAATTTGTGGAAAAGAATAGCAGCAATCCTGCTTCGTCTAGTCAGGGGCAACGAGCTCCTGCTCATCAACCCAGGAGAAGTGAGAAGGTTGCAGGGCATAAATCCGGAAGGCCTGTTATCAATGTCATTACGGGAGGACCTCACCCAACAGGCAGGAGCTGGGGTGAGATGGAAAGGTATACCCGGGCTTTGAAATATGTACCGGCCGAAGAAGATGTCTTTGTTTTGGAAGATGCTACGCCCCTGAAACAACAAAGAACTTTCAATGATGATATTGTGTTCAGAGCCAGGGATTCCATAGGTGTTGAAGCTCCTACCTTGGATCCCTTAGTCATCTCGGCTGGTATCGGGCCAGCTATTGTCAGAAGAGTTCTCGTTGATTGTGGCGCATCCTGTAATATCCTCTTCAAGAAAACATTCGACCAAATGAAGATCCTTATGGCTGATGTGCAAGCCTTGTCACAGAAAATCGCTGGCTTCACTGGGGAGCCAAAGCAGCCGATAGGAACCATTGATTTGCTTGTAGAACTCGGAGAGGGAGAAAGAAAAGTAGTCCGCAAGCAAACTTTTTTGATTGTTGACGAATTTTCCGCTTATAATGCTTTCCTTGGCCGTCCAACTCTTGCAGCGTTCATAGCTATTCTGGCCCCATGGTGCCTCACCATTAAATTCCCCACAGACAATGGAGTATGAGTTATAAAAGGGGATCAAAATGCCGGGCGGGAGTGTTATCTGACAGAGTTGCGAGAGGCAAGGAAAAGAGAAATGGGAAAGGATGCGGTAACCCCAATCTGCATCAAAGAACCAACCTTGTAGCAATTACAGGGCGGACCCTGCACTGGCGAGCACAGCGGAGCACGAAAAGAGATGGATCCTAGAAAAGCCAGTGCAGGGGAGAATAGAGTGGTACCAGTGGAAACGATAGTACCAGCACCTGTTGACCCGAAGGACCCAAATAATGTGTTGAATGTGGGTTCACAACTTAATGTGTCAATTCAGAATATCTTAATATCTTTTTTAAAAGCAAATTTGGATGTTTTTGCTTGGACTCATGCCGATATGTGCGGAATATCCCCAGAAGTTGCAGTACATACTCTGAATATTGATCCAAAATTTACACCTGTGAAACAGAAAAGGAGAACTCAAGGTCCAGAAAGGTCAGCAGCATTAAAAGAAGAAGTTGATCGGCTCATGGAGAATAACCTTATCAAAGAATCTACCTATCCGAATTGGGTTTCAAATCCAGTGCTGGTTAAGAAAGCCAACGGAAAATGGAGAGCGTGCATCGATTTTTCAGATCTAAACAAGGCCTGCCCCAAAGACTACTTCCCATTACCCAGGATCGATCAACTGGTAGATGGAACAGCGGGACATGAATTGTTATCTTTTATGGATGCCTACTCCGGATATAACCAAATCATGATGCATGAGCCAAATCAGGAGGACACGAGCTTTATCACCGATGTTGGTCTTTACTGCTATAGAGTTATGCCCTTCGGGCTGAAGAATGCGGAGGCAACCTACCAAAGACTTGTTAATGCTATGTTCAAACCGCAATTGGGCAAGACTATGGAAGTCTACGTCGACGACATGTTAGTAAAGTCTAAGAAAGCAGTGGATCACATAGAACACTTAGCAGAAATGTTCGCAGTCCTCCGGAAATACGAAATGAAGCTTAACCCTTTAAAATGTTCATTTGGGGTGGAGTCCGGAAAGTTCTTAGGTTTCATCGTGAGCGCTAGGGGCATTGAAGCTAGTCCAGCTCAAATTACCGCCTTAAAAGAAGTCAAAGCACCTAGAACGAAGAAGGAATTGCAAAGTCTCAACGGAAAAGTCGCCGCCTTGATTCGGTTCATTTCCAAAGCTACTGATAAATGCATCCCATTCTTTGACGCTCTAAAGAAAGGAAAGAAAAACTTTGGTTGGACTCCCGCCTTGAGTCGGTTCATTTCCAAAGCTACTGATAAATGCATCCCATTCTTTGACGCTCTAAAGAAAGGAAAGAAAAACTTTGGTTGGACTCCCGAATTCCAAAAAGCCTTTGATGGATTGATTTGCCATATGGAAACACCTCCGGTACTTTCTAGGCCCGGCGATGGTGAGGATCTTCTTATATACTTGGCAGTATCATCTCATGCTTTAAGTGCAGCGCTGATACGAGAAGACAATAGGATTCAACATCCGGTTTACTATATCAGCAAAAGACTCACTGTGGCAGAAATGAATTACCCCAAGTTGGATAAACTCGCCTATTGCCTACTGATTGCATCGAGGAAGTTAAGGCAATATTTCCAAGCTCATCCTATCAAAATCCTCACTGATCAACCTTTAAAGCAAGTCCTGTTTCGCCCTGAGACTTCGGGTCGTCTTCTAAAATGGAACATTGAACTCAGTCAATATGACATCACTTATCACCCCCGAAAAGCAATCAACGGACAAGCTTTAGCGGATTTTATCGCAGAATTCACAAATAAGGGTAACAGTGGGGAGGAAACGATCGATGATTCCCCAATCCAATGGAATTTATATGTTGATGGCGCGAGAAATGACTACTGTTCTGGAGCCGGGGTTGTACTTGAAACCCCTGAAGGTCGGTCATTATGCTATGCACTATGATTGGAATTTCCTTCAACAAACAATGAAGCAGAATACGAAGCTCTTATCGTTGGCTTGAGAATTGCTAAAGAACTAAACATCCGAGCATTACAGATCTTCAGTGATTCTCAGCTTATTGTATGCCAAGTCAAGAAGGAATTCCAAGCGAAAGGGGGAAATCTTCCTGCCTACTTGTCAAAGGCCTGGGAACTTCTATGTGACTGCGATCATTACACGATAAGCCATATTCCTCGAGAAGAAAACACGAAGGCAGATTCTCTCGCAAAGTATTCTAGCATAGGCGAAGCTTAATTTCTGGGGTTAACTCCAGTGGAAGTCCTGTCGGCTCCAAGCATTAATGAGATGGATATTGATTGGATCATGAGTGTGTCTCAAGAACAAGAATCATGGATGACTCCAATAACAGAATATATGCTCAATGGATCTTTACCGTAAAATTCAAAAGAACGACAGAAGCTACTGAGGAAAGCCTCTCGCTATATAGTCCAGGATGGCCAATTATACAGACGGGGATTCTCAATGCCATTACTTCGATGTGTATCCAGGGAAGAGTCCAAAACAATCCTAGCTGAGGTACATGGAGGAGAATGTGGTGATCATTTAGGTGGTCAAACTTTAGCAAAAAAGGTTCTCCGATACGGATATTTTTGGCCAGAAATTAATCGAGATGCTGCAGACTATTCCCGAAAATGTGACAAGTGCCAGAGATTTGCCAAAATTCCTAGATCACCTTCCACTGAACTCACACAGATGGTCAGTCCATGGCCATTTGCAATCTGGGGGATAGACCTTATAGGACCTTTACCAACTGCCAAATCTGGAATCAAATATGCCGTTGTTGCTGTAGATTATTTTACTAAATGGGCTGAAGCTGAACCATTGGCTACGATCACCTCTAAAAAGATGATAAATTTTGTGACTAAAAGTATCATTTGCAGATATGGTGTGCCTCAAAAGATGATTACAGACAATGGTACTCAATTCGAAAGTGAAGAATTCCAAGATTTTTGCAAGCGATTCAAAATCCGAAAAAGCTTCTCAGTAGTGGCTCATCCGCAGGCAAACGGGCAGGTGGAAGCAGTAAACAAAATTATCAAGTCAACCATCAAGAAGCAACTCGAAAGAGCAAAAGGTAGTTGGATCGATAAGCTACCACTAGCACTATGGGCGTACAGAACCAGCCACAAAACTGCGACTGGGCATACTCCGTTTTCATTGACATACGGGTCAGAAGCAATGATTCCGGTAGAAACAGAGGACCCTTCACATAGAAGAATCCATTTCAATCAAGCGGAGAATGAAAAACTACAGCTTGAGGCACTAGATCTCCTTGATGAAAAAAGAGAAGAGGCTAAGCTCAGAATTGCAGCTCATCAGCAAAAGATAGCCAGACATTTCAATTCCAAAGTTCGCCAACGCAGCTTTGAAATTGGAGATCTAGTCCTGAAGAGAATTATGACGGCAACAGGTGTGTTTGGGCCAAATTCGGAAGGACCATATGTCATAGGTCAGAAGCTTATTGACGGCACATTCAAACTCACTACCGTCGAAGGAGATCAAATTCTAAGGGCTTGGAACAGCAATCACTTGCGTCCATACTTTACTTGAAAGCTTTGTTGAAATATTGTAAAAAGAATTATGAATGTATGATTCTTGTAATTGAAAGCAATTGTAAAGCCGATGCAAGTGAATAATGAAAGACTATAAAGTGGATGTAGGCCCAAATTCTTGGCCGAACCACAATAAATCTTGTGTTCCTTATTATTATTACATGTTTGCTTTATTTTCGATATGAAAAGCACATTAAATGTATTGCTGAAATGTCGATTTAAATTTTTGCAGATAATGAAAATAAAACTTGCACGTTACAAGACCAAGTGATTCTTGTTATCATTCAACAAACAAATTTCGAGCCACAAAAGCCCCGAATTCAAATCCTAGATAGGAAGTGCTTCAATTGAACGGCCAATGATTTCGCTGAAAAACGGGCCCTTGCTAATAAATTGAGATCGTTTGAACAAACAAACATCCAATTAAGAAGCTTATGCCCGTTCTCGCGAACTTGCCTAGCAATGAAGTACACTTCTTTGGATTAAACAAACTACTTGTAAGAGAAGGGAGTGTGAGCTTGAAAAGAAAAATAGAGGATCGCTGAAAAGGCATAAGCAAGTGGACAAGGAACAACTAAAGCCCTCTTCGGAGGCATAAGCCCTCTTCGGAGGCACAACTCTTTGGAGGATAAAGACCTCTAATGAGGCATATGCCGCAAAAAAGAAAGTTCTCTACTCAACAAAAAAGATTGGAGGAGTCATGACCCTCCAACCATGAGAGAGTGACTTCCAGGCAATCAAAAGCCCTCTTCGGAGGCACATTTCACCAGGAGTTGAAGTGTAAGAGCCCCTCTTCGGAGGCCCACTTCACCGGAGTTGAAATGCAAAACAAAGCAAAGCCCTCTTCGGAGGCACATTTCACCAGGAGTTGAAGTGCAACAGCCGCTCTTCGGAGTTTCACTTCACCAGAGTTGAAATGCAAAACAAAATGAAGACCTCTTCGGAGGCACATTTCACCAGGTGTTGAAGTGCAATAGCCGCTCTTTGGAGTTTCACTTCACCAAAGTTGAAATGCAAAACAAAATAAAGACCTCTTCGGAGGCACATTTCACCAGGAGTTGAAGTGCAACAGCCGCTCTTTGGAGTTTCACTTCACCAAAGTTGAAATATATAAAAAAAGGCCTCTCCCAAGGGGCAGAAACAAAAAGACCTCTTCCCAGAGGCACAATAAGACAGAAAGACCTCTTCCCAGAGGCAGAAATGAAAAGACCTCCTCCCGGAGGCACAATCAAGCAGAAAGACCTCTTCGGAGGCACACGTTTCACCAAGATTGAAATAAAACTTCCAAGTGTTGAAACGTGAAAAAGCTTTCCTCAAAGGTGCAACTTTTCAAAGAAACAAAAATCTAGAAGCCCTTTACTGTGGCAAGTAAAAAAAAAAAAAAAGAAGCCATCTTCAAAGGCACACTTTAACTCTCAAAGGAAGAATGATCCACCTATTCTGGGAAATTCTCTTCCTCAGAAAGAAGTTAAAGTACCCTTCAAATACCCACTTTACCACGTAGAAGAATTCACTTGACAAAATGTGTATATGCACGAAGGAAAAAGTGATACCTTTGAAGGATGGAGCATAAAAACTTATGTGGAGGGAGTTGTACTCTGTTTTTTAACAAAATAATATTCCTCCAAGTAGGGAATGATTATTCTCTAAAAAATAAAAGTACAAGTCCCCTCAAAATATAAAATATTGCAACGAGCTTATGGTATAGGGGCAACATGGTATAACTACATCGGTAAAATTGTGCTCAAACAGTATACCATAAGCTCACTGCAATATCGTGCAAAGAAACTTGCACAAAAATGAATAATAAATGCATTCTCAGATACAGACAGAAGTTTGTACAAAGAAAAAGAATCATTTTATTCAACACTATTAGAATTTTATACAGGTACAGGTTCCAAAGTAAAAAGCAAAAGAAAAGCGGGGGCCGGTACCCGCATAATTTCCGGTCAGTACATGCAAAAAAGGCAAAAAAGCGATATGAAAGCCACAGAACCAGAGCCATCATTTCTTCTTCCGTCCGCCTTTTGAACCTGCACCCGGCCGGATAACCAACTTCTTAGGCCGGCTTGTAAGAGTAGGGGATGAAGGAGAAAGGGGCTCAGTCGGACTTTCTTCCTTTTCTTCTTCGCCAGTTAAGGATCCCTTCTTCTTCTTCTTGGAAACTCCCTGCTTTCCTCTCTTCTTGGAGGAAGACCCACTCCCTGGAGAAAGAAGTTTAGCTAATGGTTCATCATCGAAACCAGTTGCTTCTGGAGTCCTCTCACTCCCTTCAGTTTCTTCTCCCTTGTGTTCTTGTGAAGCAATGGGATCGTCCAAGTCTTGAAGAGCTTCTATTTGCTCCTCTTGCGATCCTGGTTGCGAGGCAGAAAGAGAAGTCACCTGAATAGATGGAGGAGGAATAATTGGAGGTGGGGAAGTTTGAACGATGCTCGACGTTTTTTCTACAGAAGGAAAAAAGTTCAAGTCAGTAAAAAGCGGAGATAAAGGTTCGCTGAGGTTCAAGAAGTAGTCAAAAAGCTCATCCAGCTCGTAAGAAACAGATGAGCAGTCTACTTGGGCAAGATTAACAGTAGGGTTACCTGCAGAAGTCGGTTTTCTGACATCAACCTCGTAAGCCTATGCCTCGGCACCCTCGTCGCCTTCATCTCCACCGTGTATGCTTGTGATCTCGGTGGTAACTTTGGTAGGAGATAGAGAATGAGAACTAGAACCGATAATGTCAATTTCGGCCGAAGGAGAAGGCTGAAGTGGAACAGTTGAGACAGTTTTTCCTGAATATTCTCCTGTCGCTATTTCGGCCCTTAATTTTGCAAGCTGTTCTCTCCCCCTGGCGAGAGCGGCGCGAGCATCATCATCAAGATAATGTTCCTCAAGAGCTGACTCAGCATAGCCAGCACCTTTACCGCCAAGCATATCAAGTGCGGCCTCCCAAACTTCAGCCAGAGTAATTTCATACTTGGGGCCTAGAAAGGCGAGGCTACCGCGCCCCAAGATGCTATGCAGGTAGAAATCGAATAATGTCGAGCTGATGTTGGTCCTCGTTTCCTCGTGAGATTCTTCAGCCGCAATTTTGCCGGCAACGGCCTCATCACGCTCCCTTTCAGCTTTGGAAAGTCGAAGCTTAAGCATTTGAATCTCCGCCTCTTGGGAGCTGTTTTTCTTCCGAATCTCTTCAATATCAGCAACATAGCCCTTACTAATTCTTTTCTGCACTTCAAGCCTGTCTTCGGCATCTCTTTGGCTGGCATGAGCATCTCTCACTTGTTTTAGGAGCACTTCTTCTTTTTGAGAATAGGAAGTAGAGGAACCAGCAAGCTCTTGTTTCAGTTCCTCAACTTTTGCTTCAAGCTCTTCATTGTAAGAAGCGATGCTCCTCATTTCAGTGTCATGTTGCTCAAGAACCTTTTGCCATTAGGCTTTATCATTTTCCATAGTGAGCATGGCCTCTATGTTTGCACGATTAACCCTTTAGAGCTGGTCAAAAAGTTTTTGCCAGTTCGACATCCTCTCAATATCAAGCTTGACGGCATCGAGGTTTTGTAACATGGCAGACTTGTCAATGGGGACCAAGTCAAGGTCGAACCTTACTCCCTTTAGACACCACTGTGGAAACCGACTTTGCAAAGTGGCCGGGCCCGGTCCGACTTGGAATTTGGGCCTGCTAATTATTGTTTGGATGTCTGTCTTCCCGAGAGCGGGAGAGCCGAAAGGAATGTCAAGCGAGACGGGGACAACAACCTTTTCAGGAGTTGTAGAGGTATGCTTCTCACCATGACGGGCTCGCTTGCTTGAATCCTCAACCATATGACTTTTTCCTCGGTCATCATGGGATTTTCTTTTGTGGGAATCGTCGCCTCTCTGTGAAGAATCGTGGCGCTCCTCCCTCTCCCTTCTTTCATAACGCTCCTCTTGAGCCCTCTTCTCTTGAGCCTTTCGGGCGGCTCTTTCTTCATCGGATTATCTGTAAGAGGGGAGGTAACGCCTATAATCATATTGGCTAAGCCTCCCGTAGCGCTGGAAGTCATCATAGTAGGATCCGCTGCGTCCCATCAGAGGATCTGAAATAAAAAGAGCTAAATTTTAGAATTCTTCAAAATAAAAAAAGTCAGAAGCATAAAAGTGCCGAAAGATTCTAAGTGTGTGTGATGTGCAAACTACGCGCATCGAACTACGAACCACTCTTTAATTGTGGAGTAGTTATGGGAGTAGAAGTTAACATCAACTCTTGAGTTGACGGGGCCTGTTGCAGAATAGAAGTCGCCTCGACTACTGAAGAAGAAACCCCGGTAGTAATAGGATCATCTTTAAAGATCTCTTGCGAGGTGGCAAAGAGGTCACTCAGTCCTTCGAAAGTGTCGTCCCTGCTCTGCTTGAAAGGGCTGGTTTTCTCAGCTTCTTCGTCACCAGGCTCCTTTGAATGCAGAGAAGAATCCCGAGGCTCTTCTTCTTCAGTGACCGGGGCAAGTTTGCCAGATGACCCCGCGACATCAACAGAAGTGGAGCACTTCACTACAGAAGCTTCGGGAGCGGGATCTTTTGGTACAGGTACGTCAGAAGAAACCGGGGCATCTGATGCTTTAGGTGGGGAGTCTGGAACCTCGCAGGGGTGTGTGGAGCGAGAAGGGTGAAGAAGTCCGAACTGGTGAAGGAATTCGTCGTTCAGCAAAAATTTCATATCCCGCTCTTCAACCGGTACAGCTACAAGCCTCTCCAGAGTTGGCTTGTGACTGGGATCTCTACAAGGAGGGAGAAGCGCTGAAATAAAAAAAAATGATGAAGTTAACACTTGGCAATTCGAACTTCAAAAAACTCAAAGTATAGAGGAGGAAAAGGTAGATGATCTTACTTCCTTCTCTCCACACAGCATAAAACCCCGGGGGGCAATGGACATAGAAGAATTGAGTTAAGAACCAATGGGCAGTATCAGGGAGGCCAACGATCAATTTACGATTTCGTGCGCTTCTCACGACGGTAATAGAAGGATGATTCTTAGTCCGAGTAAAGGAGCATAGGAAACAGATCTCGTCAAAGCTTGGAAGCCGGTCAAATGTTCTCCTAAATAGCACGCACAACCCCATCAGAATGGCATAGCCATTGGGGTGTAGCTGGAATGAGGAGATAGTTAACCGAAGAAGTAGATTCTGGAGAAAGTTGTTGAAAGGGGGAATGGCCCCGCTTACGCACATTTGCCGATTAAACGCTACAAAGCCAGTAGGCGCCACATCAGCAGTGTCACCTTTTTCAGGGAGAATGGCATCTGCTTCAGCAATGCCAAACTGACCACACAACTGACGAAAAGCTTTGTACGATAAGGTGGTAGGGGCTCTTTCCGGAGGATTGACTAGTGAAGCCTGAATAACAGCTGCCTCTCCAGCTTGAACTGTTGTATCTTCTTCCTGAGAAGTCATTCTACACAAGCAACTGGATATTCAAATGTGAAGGTGCACGTTTCCTAAAAGTGTGAAGTGTCGTGCAAAACTAATAAAAATAGCAAGTAAATATAACTGGAATTAAACTAGTCGATGATTGATCGACTACAAAATTTCAGAACTTGTTAATATAAAGTTCAAGCATAATATTAGTGCAGGCTGGTCAGTTTCAATTGACTATTTCAGTGTTGATTTAATATTTTACTTGAAATTGATGAAAGCACTTCGTTCACACAATTTATTTGAGTTAATTATCTGTTATTAACTAATCTGTCATTTGATGTGGGCAGTCGATGGCAGTATATTCGTCCCAATTTTCTGTAAATGTTATATTAGACAAATTGATAGCTCGCAAGTTAAAGTGACCTGTGAATGAATACAATAAAGTTCAACGGTTCAAAGTCCATGCAACGGTTCAAAGTTAGGTTAGGTCATTGATTTTCTGGCTAGCTTGCCCACGACTTAAGGATTAAGGGGCGGGTCAATTTAAGTTGCTTCAATTTTAAATCAATGATGTTCTAAGTCGGCAGTGCTTTGGGTCAAAGGCCGCGAAACAGAGGAAGGACTCCAGTGAAAAAGCAGTGGGAAATTTCCTAAGTACTAACACGGCTACGACTCAAGATTTCAAAGCTTTAACTCGGCTACGACTCAGAGTTTGAGTCGTAAAGGTTGCTAAGTCGCAGAGAATACTTGGTCGCATAAGACTGCTGAATCATACTCAAAACAACGGTTCACTCTTAACCCGTTAACTTCTTCTCCTAACCCGTTAGTCTTTTCTCCTAACCCACAAGCTTTTTCCTCCTGACCCATTGATCCGGTAACTTCACAATCCTTAACTTTAATCTTATCACACCACGAAATCGTTATAAATCGCGAGTTATCCTGAATCAAATCAAATAGCCTTGAGTCCACCGATGGTCCATGCAGTAGTATTTGCAAGGCTCAAGGATGTAAATCATGGGCGGAAATCGATGATGGTGATCGGCGATTGGGAAAAAGAGAAAGTTGTTTACGTGGTGTGAAGCTAGAGATGGTTGGAAGTAAAATTGGGTCGAGATCGCCTTTGGAAGCTTGAAGACGTGATAATAGCAGGAATGGCTCAGGGGATAAGTAATGAGAAGAGTAAGATAGGAGGAACGACTCAAGCATTTTATATCTGGAGGCGCTGTAACTCGAATCGGCGCGCCCGGGTTATGATGAGTCGAAGCACACGATTTACGACTTAAGCGTGTGCTTCGAGGGGCAAATGTTTACCCCGTTTCGACCACGAGTTAAGGAGCTTACGAGTCAAAGAGTCTACGAGTTAAGGCGTCTACGAGTTAAAGAGCTTACGAGCTAAGGAGCTAACGACCTAACAGGTTAAGACCTAAACGACTTAGGGAATGTCACAACTCAAGGTACTTCACGACTCAAGGTACTTCACGACTCAAGGTACTTCACGACTCAAAGTACTTCACGACTCAAGGTACTTCACGACTCAAGGTACTTCACGACTCAAGGTACTTCACGACTCAGCAAGTTACCGACTCAACAATTGAGGAGTTGCACGAGTTAAAGAATTGTGCTTACGACCTACCTTGAATCGTTAGCGACTCAAAGCACTAAAAGGAAGAGTCAACAACACTTAAGTCGCTGCTGACTTATAACTGCAGATAAGTCGTTCATGACCTTAGACTTGGAGACAAGTCCAATACAATGCTGTAATGAAATGACTCGTTGACGACTTACGACTTATGATGAGTCGTGTACGACTCATGCTAGCATAAAGGAAGTTGCATTTGGTTAACTCAGGAACGACTTAGAACTTGTATCATTCATTCAAATGGGTGCATAACTTTGGACCAAGCCATGAGCTAAACCCATTAGGTCGACCGCGACCTACCATGAGTCATCCACGAGTTACGACTTATTATGAGTAGTGTACGAGTTACAGCTTATTATGAGTCGTGTACGGGTTACGACCTAACTCCGAGAAATGTCTATAAATACGACCCTAGCTCCAACTAGAAAGGGACTTTTTGGATCATTTCTTGAAGGCGTTGGAACTTTACTATCTTTAAAGCAAGCTGCACTCCATCACTCAAAGCTCACGCAAGACATTTAGACCAAGCTTCACACAAAGATTCGACACATTCAATCATGGATTTAAAGAACTCTGTGGCATTGAAGTTTTCTCTAGCTACTTGTATTTTTTTCGAACTGAATTGGATTGTAACTGAAAGAGATTGTAATAAGTTGTAATTCAGCCAGCAATAAAAAGGATTGAAGTGGACGTAGGCTTGATTATAAGCCGAACCACCATAAACTCTATGCTCATTTACTGCACTTTCTGTTGCTTACTGTTATTTCTTGGTTCCCGTACTCACGGGTGGTGCTTTCACATTGTTTCTACACACACCGGGGTGTTAGCGTCAGATTTTCATGTTAACAATCAGATTTACCATTATTAATTACAAATTAATTAATATTTAATTACAACTTAATTAATCTCTAATTATTAATTAATTAAGTGTTAATTACAATCTTAATTAATCCTTAATCACTTGATTAATAAATCTTAATCATTAATTAAAATTTAATTAACAATCCTTAATTATAGGTTAATTAACCTTAATTAATTAATCTTAAGTCTTTAATTAATCCAATTAAAATTTTTTAATTATTTAATTAATCATTCTATCATTAATTAATTAAATAAATAATTACCCATTTAAATTAACTTAATAATTTAAATGAACACAAATCATTAATAATTTATTTATCTTTAAGATAAACATTCCTTACTTAATTAAACATTTAAAACAAATTTGTTTCAAATTTACTTTAAATTCTATTTAAACTTCATTTTAAACTTAAGATACAAATTTAGCTTAAACAAGATTTTAAAAATAATTCAAAACCTTTATCTCATATGTTAAAAGAAAATACACTTTATAAAATAAGTTTTTTAAAGAATTTAATTCCCAATTCAATTTAAATCCAAATCAATTTAAAAACTCACTTAAACATTCCAGGTTATTTAAATCAAATTTAAAATTTTACTTTTAATTTAAAATCTAAAATACAGCTTGAATCTTCATTCCAGATTCAAACTTAAATTTTAAAAAATCTTCTTACATTTTACATTTTAATTTTAAAATTCAAAATTATTTAACCATTTCCAAAATAGTTAAAACAAAATAAATTTTAGAAGAACTTATTTTATTTTAAAACCTGAAATTTTAAACCAAATTCCAAATTTCACAAACTCAGATATAACTGATTTCAAATTTCTATTTTAAAGACTTTAAACTTCAATTTGAAGTTCAAAACTAAATATACTTAATAGTTGTTTAAAACTAGTTTTTAAATTTTAAAACTTAAATTATTTTAAATCTCAGATTCAAACTACTTTGAATCCATATTCAGTTTTAGATTTTAAACTTTGTTTAAATTTCCAGATTGGCATTTTAAACTTTACTTTAAATTTAAAAACAGAAAATAGGTAGAAAATAGGTTTCTGTTTTTTATTTAAAACCCAAACTAAAATTTACAAATTCAAATGTTTCAAAACCAAGATTTAAACTGTTGAATTCATATTTAAATTTCAGGTTTAAAACTTAGTTCAGATTTTAGTTTGCATTTAAAAACTTTTACTTCTACTTTTAATTTTAAAAACCGTAAACAGGTTTCTGTTCTATTTTGAAAAGCTTGAAACAATTCAAATACCCGAGCCTCCCTATACTATACTTCGAGTCAGCAATCAATTTGCTTCGAGCAGAAACCCAAATCCCCCGAGTCAATCATGATGCCATCAAAAACTGTAACCCAACATATCCACCTATGAACTGTGCACCTGTACATCATCTCCGGCCATCGCTGGCCAACCACACGACCTTCCCACAGTTGCCCATCATCTCCTCAGGCCAACCAAACACCAACCCCATCGACATTTGCCCTAATTCAAGGTCACGACCAATTTTCCCAAACCTAGAACAAAAGACAGAACCAAACAATCCAACCTGTCAACACCCTCGTCCTCGCGCCACCCGCCACCAGAGCAGTTGAAATTCCAGCCACGCATTGGCCAACTCCCAAGCTATCATCCTCCAAAAGTTCATTGAACTCGATCAATTAGAGATGCCGAAATGATCAATTCTTCTAGCCTCAGAGAAAACTAGGGTTCTAATTTATAAATCCCAATTACAACATCAAAAACGAATTGCAACCTAATCTAAGAATTTTCTCATCAACTCAGATCATTACACCATCTCCATAAGAAATTTTAACTCAACCAAAAACAAATATCATCTAAACTAACCCAAAATGTATATTACAGTGAATTTTGAATTTCTTTCTGGTTTAAGAAATAAAAATTTGTAGTTTTACTTTTAAAATTCTTAATTATACATGATGGTTTGATAAACAAACCTGAAACATAAATGCATGTAGTTTGAATTTTCATCTTATACCAATTATTACTCTGTTATATTATATTTCCAGGATAAAACAAAAGTTTTATTCACTTATATAAATTTTAAAACTTTCTCTATGCCTAATAATCAATTTTAGTTACATCCTAAATCATAACAAAGATTACAATAAGAGGAAATGGACTTTAGATCAAACAGAGGTTTGAAATTTAAAGAATAGAAATATGATAAATAATATGCATGCACCCAAAAATACATTCACATATAGGTATTCACAGCAAAATCATATTATAAATTCATTTCTTATTTAAAAAAATGAAAACAACCTTTACCTATTTAATTAATTTTTAAAATTTGAGTTACTCACCTTATTAATCATGCAGACAGAGCACAGATTTTTCTTTTTATTAAGCATGCAGAACATCTTTTTTTTCAACTTGCTTGAAATGCTTGCAGAAAGCTTTTTGTATGCAAAGACAAATTTTCCAGTTTTGAAGAAATGCATGCTCCAGCTTACAAGAAGATGCATGCCCTTGTTTCAAATTGCATAAGATGCAGACTTTTGCATGTTGAACAAGGAGAAAGTTTCAGGTTTGCTATGCATTTGATGTTGCATGTGCTTCCAGTAAAGAATATGTGGGAAATCATGATTTCCAGATTTAGAAGAAGGAAACGCAGGCTTTTATTTTTGCATGCAGGTAGCTTGCTTGAAAATGGAATGCATATTTGCTTTTGGAAGAGGGAAATGCAGATTTTAGGATGAAAAGTTTGATTTTTCAGGAATTTGATATGCATTTGATTTTTGAAGAGATGGAAAAGGTTTTTCTCAGCTGAAAGAATTCTTTGATTTAGAATGAAAATGAAGAAAGAAAAAGAAATGGGAAGATGCAACTTTAAATAACCATACTTATGATTTATTTCAAAATCAAAGAAAACTAAATTTTAAACCATGACACTTGGCTTGTATTGTTAACACTTTTTAATATCCTCATTTAAACACTCAACACATGTTAACTTATGCCTTAATAAACTTACACATGTATCTTTAATTTATTAATATTATTAATTAAGTGTTAATGAAAGTTTAACTTAGTTAATTAGTCTTAATACTTAGTTATGTATATAGATAAATAATTTTTAAAGGATAAAACAAAGTATTATTATAAATAAAAACAATTTACAAATTAATCATTTTATTATAATATTTTTAAACATTTAAAACAAATTTATAAAAGAGACCGTAACTTATTTTATTTAAATGAATACATGATTCATATTTTAAATTGTATTTTAAATTTTCATTTCTAATTTACAAATCACATTTAGAAATCAATATTTTAAAAAGAAATAAAACAAACATTTTTATAACTTATTCTTAATACACAAACTTAAGTTAAAATATATTTTAAACAAATAAAACATTTATCTTATATATTTAAAATCATTTAGTTATTTTATTAGATAGTTTTGAAAAGCTTAATTCAATAATAAATCATAATTTCCCAATTTCAAAATATTAAAACTAGAAAATATGCTACACAAATTAAATTTTAAAACCAACTCATCTATTTAAAATATATATAATTACATATACATATTATAAATAGAAAACAGTTTATTAATTTATTAAAAGTAAATTCACTAATTAAATACTTATTAAAATAAGATTATTAAATCAATTCAAATTTATTTAGAGAAATTATCAAATTAATTTTAAATTTAAACACAGATTATTAAATTTATATTGTCCAAAATTCCGGGATATCACAATCCTCCCTGCTTAAAAGAATTTCGTCCCCGAAATTTAAAACAAAGGTAATTTAATAATCTTATTTAAGATTTAATTTTAAAACACAACATATGTTAATCATATGCCAACAACTAAAGCAACCAATTCACACAATCAAAACAAATCTAACAATCCAAAAAAAATCTGAATAGAACTTCCACGAGTTTCCTTGGTATAAGTATCGGGATACTCGCTCTAGAGAATCCAAAAAATCAAATCTACTAAGCTACAGAGCTCTAATTCAACTATATCTACAACTCTAAACAAGATATCAGACTACAGACGAATCTGACTCAACAATCAAACCTCCTGAGCTGCTGGTTCTACAATCAGAAATATCAAACACGTACTCCCTCAGAGATACGTGAAACATACTGAATCCCGATTATCCAAACTGGCAATTCAACTCTATAAAACCAAACATTAATCTTACCAGAACATAGAAGAAACCCAAAACACCTCGGAGCTAGCTTCACAGACTTTCCAAAAACTTATAGCTCCTTGGATCGGAGAAAAACTTAACCAAAACAAATATCCGACTCCGGAATCCAAATTTCTCTGTTTCTTATCCATAAAATTCTTTAGACGACCCTGGACCACCAACATCCTTCCTGATCAGCCCAACCCTTGCTGATGCCACTAGAAACAGACTGGAACAAGACAATCCAACACCATGATCTCCTCAAGATCAATACAAAACCAAGAACACAAACTCTACTCCTCACACAACAGAAGACATAACAAACTTCTCCTTATCTAGGAAAAGAAAAACAGAGGCACTCCCAAACTGCTTCCGCTGCACAACTCTGATCCGAAGCAGAAGAAAATGCTGATGAAGAATACGAGCACAAACTGGACAACACATCTTAGAAATATGGTTCAACAGATCCATAAAGAAAACTCAGATGTTCCTCTGAAACCTAAGCTGCTTCACCCACTACTATCTCAAGGAACCATCTTTCATTAACTGAACCACCGGAAATCCTGGAATCCAAATCGATAAGAAAACTCGGTCTCCATATGCGGACAAACCTCTGACTTCCTTAAAGACATCCGGACAATCTCAAACAACCAAGAGAACACTCCACTATCGCAAGTCACTTTTGCGATCAACTCAGCCTAATATCCAAAGAAACTGCTCTCTCTTTACTATTCAGAACAGGTGATGCTGGCCTAGCCAATTCACAGAAGAAACGAGTCCGCTCTGCTGCTTCTGAACTCCACTTCAGAAAAACTACCCAGCCAGAAGACTTCCTGCCAACGCAGAACACTCCGAACTGCATTGCTAACACTAATGCCAAAGAATTCTCAATCCAAAGCTCTTCGAGTAACTCGGACTTCAAAGCAAACCGAAACACCCTGCTGGACTCAGCCACATCACCAAAACAGACTCACTTCCTTACTCTTGTTCCAAAGAAACATCTTCGGAAATATCCATAGTCACTGCATCTCATCACGCAGCTACTACTTCATGTGGTATCAATATACCATCACTCACTTGCTTCTGCCCTACCGACAGATCCAAACTCAACCCATCCAATTCTGCACTTCAAAGATGAACTCCGAAGCTTAACAGATTTCCTTCAGAGATCGATGAATTCTTTATACCAAGCAAAACTCACTCGAGACGGTATTAGGTCTACAGTCTCGACAAATACACTTCCAACCTCAACCATTCAAACTCCAACCAATCGGTAGTTGTGTTACACACACCACAACCTTATCTACCTTTATATCTTATATTGAAAAACCTGAACAGGTAACCCAACATATAGGTAGAAATATAAATATAAATATATATATATATATATATATTAAAAATACAAATACGCTCTCTCAAGATAGACACCACTCCAGAGACTAGGTATTCGCTCAACCTAGCGCTCTGATACCAAATGAGACGACCCGACCTTTTCTCCTCAGAAAGTCGTATCATCTTTAAGAAAGAAAGGGATAGAAAAGAGAAAAACAGAAGAGAAAGAAGAAACAACACAAGAATCTCAACAGTAGAGCGAATAAATTATGTTAATAACATAAGTATTACATAGTATACAACAATTATCAGAGTTACACAGACAATACAACACATACTAGACAGTTATAAATACATGTCTAGTTATTACAACTCAATACACAATACAGAAACACTCAGAGATACCAACACAGCGGAAAATTATATATCTACACGCGGAATCTCCTGTTCCATTGCTCCTTCACAATTTGTCAAAGCTAACCTAAATCCTAACCTGAATCCCTTGGCTACTCGTAAAATTTGTGTACTCAAGAGTTTAAGAAAAACAGAAATAAACTCCGGGTCAGAAATGGGTCTGGTGTGAGTAACAGGTTAAAGTTGCTTAACTTTTGAAAAACCTTTGAAAAGAAATGTATCACATAAGACTTCCCACACATAAACATGGAAAAGTTTTTACCTTACGCTAACCAAAATATTTGATAGGAAATCTGATGATATTATAATAGGTCTAGGATTTTCAAGTAAATAAGAAATAGCCGAAATTGTTACATTTATTAAATTCCAGCTACTAGCCACAAAAGTGGGTAATACAATCAAAACCGATGGCACTTATTGGATTTTGGATTCCATCAATGGCAGGGCTACTGGGGTACCGCCCGTCACAGTACGTGGCCTAGATCACCGTACCGAGGAGTACGCCCGCTCCCCTGTAACACAAAGCCGGAATCATTCCTTACTGAACAGTTTCGAACAAGCCGAAATAAAGGGACATCTAGACAGGGGTAAATCTTGTCCTACTTGGGCATGACCCACTTAGCCTTGCTGCACCTCCCCTGTTTTAGCCATTCCCGGTTGATGAGGCTTGAGGCTACGATTACCATTATCGGACATATCACTTAGAATGCTCATCGTTCACCTCACAATGTTCTGAAAGCATTCAATCCATACAAGTTCGTTCCGGGTTCGAACGAAACCGAAGGCGTTATCTCGTTACACTCATTTTGGAATCACCCTCAGAGTTAACGACGATAATCCTTGCATTCTGATTCTTCACCTTCACTTGTGATTCACGACCTATCATTACTTTGGATCGATGTGGTTTTCGGATATCCAAATATGGAAACCCGATCCCGGTCTCATCGAAATCCAAAACGTGTCTTTTAAGGCCAAGTTGTTTTAGAGTTTAAAACAATTCAATTATCTATATACACACAGATAGATAATTCACATCACAATAGATAATCAACATTATCATCATCAATAGATAATCCATATCAGCATCACAATGCAACCAATGCCTCCATATCATACAACATTACTCATCTCATAGATGAGATTACAAACCATTCAAGGCAACCAATACCAATCATCAAACATAAGCAATGATCTAATGATCACACCATTTATAATTAATTTAAAGTGAATTAAATTAATTACTTCCATTCCTATTCAATTTAAAATGAATTAAATTAATTACTTCATCATTATAATCCTGCTTAAATTAACCATCAATTGATTACAAATCAATTTATTAATCACCATCACATTATTTTATTCAATTAATCATTTCTGATTAACAATATTTCTAACTACAATGAGTAATTAGTCTTTAAATTAATTACACAAGTTAAATTATACTTAACACTTACAATAATTAACTTTCAATCACTTAACCTATTAATTAACTAAAGTTAATTACATTAATCCTTTATTAATTAATTACTTCATTTATTGATTATTCCTTAATTAATCAATTCTAAATTACATCATTAACTTTATAAATTAATGATTTCTAATTACATTTTAAATTAGTCTCACTATATAAATCAATTACATCAAGTAATTAATCTACAATTAAACCTCACATATATTAATCACCCTTGATTAATAATAATCTAGTAATTAACTACCCTTAATTGCTCATTCCATAATTAATTACTCTTAATTAATTATCTCCATTAATCCCTTGATTAATTTCAAAGTAATTTAATCCAAATTACTTCCATCATTAAACATCTTTAATTACATCCAGTAAATCAACTAATTACTTCCCTAAGTAATTACAATCTCATTAATTACATTAAGTAACTAACTCATTAATTACTTCCATTAAGTAATTAAACATAAACAACTACATAAATGATTATTACCAATTAATTAATCCAATTAATTATTAAAAATTAATCACATTAATTAACAGTTAAATAATCTTAAGTTAATGATGTAAGGACCCAAAATTTTCGAAGCTGAAAATTCCAGATAGTTATGAAATAAAAGAAAGAGATAGAAGAAGAAGAATAGAAACACCAAACATTTCACATTCGCAGCAGATAAAATATAATAATAAATAGTAACAGTTTACAAAAGAATACTATATCTATCCATTACATTTAATATACATCAGAGTTTCACATATATATACAGTCACTGAATATATACAATTATCATGTCTCAGATTAACCACCATATAAATACAGCGGAAATATTCTATACACTCTTGCCATCCAGCTCGTCTCCTGAGACTCCAAAACGTACTTACCTGAAAATCTGTAATACTCGATCTGACCCGAGCATTACACCAAAGTAACACCTGGGTTATGCTGAAAACCAGCGTGAGTAAACCCAGCTAACATAGAATACCAAGCAACAACTTAAATAAACCCGGGTAACTTATATCAATTTAACCAGTTCACAATTTACTATAGACAACACTTATTTCACATATCAATTTCTAAGTACCAAACTTAGATAAAATAATTCAATTCACTCAAATCATTTCATTTCAACTCATTGATTTCACAAATCAATTTATAAAAATTCTAAGGGACTTCGGGTATTTCCCAATACCCGACCCCGGTCTCTCCATAACTCATGTTATTCTAACCCAAGTTATTCAAATGAAATACACAACATTTAATATCAGAGATATCTACTCATTCAAAACATCCAATACCATTCAATCATCCATAAGCAAAACTTAATCACATACAAACCAATTCAGTTGATTCTAATTGAATTTCTAACCACATTCACTTAGATTCCTTCATTTAAAGTTAATTAATTCCAAATCAATTAATTAATCAACCCTCCGTTATTCATCTTAATTAATCACCCTGGATTAATTAATTTTCAATTACGTTCAAGTAATTACCTTTAATTTGTAACGACCCAGAATTTTGAATAATTTAAATTGAAAATATTTAATTTATTTTAAATATTTAAATAATGGTTTGGATTGAATTTTCAATATAACCTTGAATTTGACGATTAAATTATAGAATTTAGTCTATTGAAAGTGAATAAAAAATTGAATCTTCAATTTTAAGCTAATTAAAAATATTTCAAAGGCTTGTAAAATTCATATTGATAATATTGAAGATAATAGAAGCTTCAGAATTGAAATTGAATTGAATTGTACAGTTTTGAAATTTTAATCGTTTGAATCGATATTTAAAAATAGTCGTCCGAGGCACAGTCTCGGAATTCGACGATACCAGTTCCATTGGGTCCGTAATATTGAATTATTCTCGGATTTCAAATTTCGTATTTTTCGGAGTTGATATGTGAGCGTACGTTGAGTAAACGCGTTGCAAATTTAAATTGGATTCAATTTAAATTTAAATTTATAATCAAACACCATGTTATCTCCTTCAACTACGCCTGAAATCACGCAGAAGATCATGGAACAAGATCGTGATAAACAAGCCTTCGTACAAACTTACACTTCGTTCTTATTCTATAAGGGCCGATACTTCTCTTCCTCTTCAGTTTCAAAATTTAAACGAGATAAAAATAAATGGCCGAAGCCCTTACCCTCATCAAAAACAAATCACCGAAGCCTACTTCAATCCCAAATCGAGTTTCCCCCCAAATCAATGTTCATGGCCGCAGCCGAGAAAAATAAAAACAAAAGAAAAAGAAAAATGGGCGCACGCGCGCGTAGGTGGAGCGACGATTGAAGTTAGGGGCGGCGACGCGATTTGAGTGCGCGCGGCAGTGGAGGCATGAGGCGGTGACGTCGTGGGTTCACGGTGGCGCGCGAGATGATGGGGGTGCCGCGCGACTTCGAGGCGATGGAGTTAGGGTTCGTGCGATGGTGGGGCGTGGTCGCGACAGTGCGACAGTGGCGCGCGCGTGCTTGCGCGTGGGGGAGGTGAGGGTCGCGCTCGACCTGGGGAGCTTCGTAGTAGCGGCGGCGCGTTCAGATGGCTGCAGTGGGATTGGCGATTGGGCAACAGCGAGGTATTCGATTTAATTTAATTAATAAACATTTATATGTACATATATATTGAAATATATATATATACTGCAAGTTTAAAACAATTTAAATTTTTGAATTTATTTAGAAATCTGTAGATATATATATATTAGTAAACAGTGAAAAAAAAATTGATTTAACAGTTGTTTTAATTTAAATTTAAATATATGCGAAACTTGTTTAAATTAATTATTTTAGAAATGGTAAAAGGATATTAGTCTAAAATATAATTTTTGGTTAATTAAATTTATTAAATAGGAATTTATTTCTAAGATTTAATAGTTGCTAATAAAGAGAATTTAGTTTAATTGGAAATTTCTAGTTAGAATTATTTTTAAAGGAAAATTAGTTAAAATAAATTTATTTAAGAAGAAATTTGGTTAGAAATTTAATTTATTAGATAAAATGATTTATCAAAATATAATATTATTTATTATTGGAAAAGGGATTTAGTTTTAAAATTTGTAACCTTTTGTTAAACGAATTTAATTAAAATCAGTTTGAATTTTTAATTTTTAGTTTAAAATAAAAATCATTAACTTGAGATTGAAATAATTAGTTGGATAAATTTAATTTAAGGGTAAGTGAAATAAATTTATTAAAAGAAGAAAAAATTAGTTTTAAAATTAAATTGTAGTTAAATAAATTTATTTAAGTAAATTTAGTTGAAATTTAAATTTTATTAGATAAATTTGTTAAGAGTAATCTGTTTAAAATTAAAAGGGAATTTGTTTGGAATGAGTGATTAAGCCCAAATTAAATTATAAACTATTTAAATCAAATGAAATTTAATTTATTCGATTTATTCGAATATTAATAAATTGTGTAAATATTTATACAAGGTATAAATCAAGAAAATCGAGTCAAGAAGGGAAATGGATTGCTAATTAAAGCAAAGGTGAGAACTTCTCACTCAAAAGGAATTTTATTGTTTATTTAAATTTTAAATAGTTAGATTTAAAATTTGCTTGACTATGTTGATTTAATGATTGAATGATGATTGATATATATATTGGATGTGAATAGACCCTATACGCCGTTAGTAAGTGGAGGTTATTTATTACACACATATACCGCGATATTCCACCTCGAAGTGGAATTGGTATTATATTATATATAGCAATATATATATATATATTGGCATATGTATATATTGCAGTTGATTGATTTCCCGCATTTTCTTTTAGCGGATGAGACCCTATACGCCGTTAGTAAGCGGATATATATTTATAAAATCCCATGTACCGCGATATCCCGTCTTGAAACGGAATGGTATTATGCTAATGTCTGTGGATGCAGGGAAACAGGTTGGAGAGATCCAACTGGATTCCTCACAAATATTTAGTTGATTTCATATATTGTGATATTTGATTGTTATCATGGATGATATATGATGTTTGAAAGTCGTGATTGACTATTGATGTGTTGCATCATCGGATCCAATTTTGAAGTTTAAAAATAACGATTTTGATTTCTAAAGTGATTTTTGGAAATATACGTTTATAAAAATATTTTTGAAATTGATTCATCTTAAATAAATAAACGTTATAATTTTAATATTATAAAAATTATGATTTTTGAGAAATACAGTTAAAAGTTGATTTTTGAAAATATGGGATTAGTGATTTTATAAAATAGTTTGAACTGGGAATTCTGAATTTATTATAAGAAGTTTAAAGATAGGATTTATAAAAATTTTATTTTATAAATCAGAATGATGAAAATTATGAAAGAGTTTAAAGATGTTTAAAGTAATAATATAAATTGATTTATATTAAAAGATTTATAAATTGATATTTATAAATTTAGAATATCTTGAATTATAAAACAAGCTTTTATAAGTGATAGAATGATTTGTAAATGGATTTCATAAAGGAATGAAATCTATAGAATTTATCAAATTTGATTATTTTATAAATCAAAATGATAAATTATAAAGGAGTTGAAAGACGTTTTAAAATAGTAATATAAATTGCTTTATATTAAAAAGATTTATAAATTGATATTTATAAATTAAAAATATTGGAATTATAAAACGAGCTTTTATAAGTATTAGAAAGAATTGTGAATGAATTTCACAAATGAATGAAACTTATAGAATTATAACGGTGAAGTTCTAAATAGAATTTTATAAATAAAATTTATAAAGTTATTTAGGAAATAGATGTGGATAAATAAATGAATCTTAGAAGTTATAAGATTTATAGATTTAGGAAGTTCGAAGGAATGATTTTGTAAATAAATAAATTTTAAGTATTTGACTTATAATATGAATTTTAGTATATCATTGAGATATGAAATTGAATAGATTTATAAAGGAAATTTATAAAAGGAAGTTGTTATAAAAATAAATAGAAATAGAATTTATAAACGTTGTTTTATAAATCCGCAACGACTTATTTTGATAAGGAATTGTTGAAATTTATTTATGGAATTATATTCATGTTTTAGACAGTGAATAATTCTTTAAAATAAAATGAATAGAAGTGATGAAATTTATTAACAAGTGTATTCACGTTTTTGAATAGTGAATATTTTGTTAAAGAAATTATTTTGGATGTGATGTTTGAAATAGAATTAAAACGATCTAAAGATGTTTTAAAAAAAAAATGTTGAGATTCGAAACCATAGATTTCAACATTTATTGTTGAAATAGATGTTTTCGAGAAATAAAAGGAAATGGTGGACTATAACACTGTTGTTATAGTAAATGATTTCCGAAAGGAAATGTTTTTGTATAGTATTGGGATTTATATATCTATTTTAATTTCAAATCCCTATACTAGTGATTTTGGGTTGTCGTAACGATGTTTTACGCGACATTCGCTTTGACCCAAATGAATATGATTAAGTAAATGATTTCCTTAAAAGAATGAAATATATACTTAATTTCGATTAGGGTATATTAAATATTTTCTCAGTATAGAAAAAGAAAAAGATCTGCGAATTACTTATTTTTAATAAGTATAGAAATGCTTTTCCAATATTAAGTGAATACTTGAAATTTATCTTTTTGAAGATAAATTGAAAATGAATATTAAAAATTGAATGGAAATCGTATATTCATAAATATTTCGGGAATGTAAATTCCTTAGGGAATTTATAAATGAAAAGGGGATTTGTTTGAAAATAAATGTTGATATATTTTTGAAGTGTGAAAACTATATATCTTATAAAGATATTTTTGTGAAATAAATAATTTGGAAAATTATTTGGAATCTGGTGATGTTGGCATATCTATTGATAGTTCAATAACCGACTATCAATATTTACCTTTAGATAGGTATTTGTTGTGATTTGTTTGAAATTGAATGCCACACTTATTTTTCTTTTTAAAAATAAGCGCTCACTATTCGGGTTAACCGGGAAAGGACCTTGGGGTTGTATAACCCATTTCGAATATGTGATACGTCGTTATAAATTGCATTCGAAGATCGGTGTTGAAGACCGGATATTTTCGAAAGCGAAAGGGTTTCTTGTTGATTGTCTCTGCACTAGCTGATCCCTGGTATTGAGATCTCCATATGTGATGGGAAATCCAAACGTGATTAGAGATTATTCGGATTGCAAGGACTTCTTTGTAAGTGCCTTCGGTTCTGTTCGAGCCCGGAACAGACTTGTAGGATTGTGTGTCTGACATTACAAGTTGAGATGTAAAGCCGATTTCTTTCAAATATATTTCTGTGGTGGCGGAGAATTTATTCTTTTAGCTTAACACCCTTCTCTGAGACGTACGAGCTCAGAGGTTATATAGTTGAAGTTATCAGCAATATATTCCCAATTTGGTAATGTGACATGCTGAGTGTTGCTGAAATGATCATTGTGTTGATTATTGTGATAGGATCATTTATTTGATCGTCTATCTTGATGATTATTGTGTTGATCATTTGTTGACCCAAAGCATGGCTTTTGTATAAAGTATGTTTTTGTGGACGTGACTTCGTCGAGCCTCACACCCCGGAAATGGTCAAAACAGGAAAGATGCGGCAAGGTTATGAGGGGTAGCACCCTTTAGGGTATGTACATTTCCTTCTGGATAGAGGTTGAATCATGGTATGGAGCCCAGATATTTAACCTATGTGGTTACTACGAATTTATTACTTTGTGGTTGTTGGTTATCGGGATCCCGTGAGAAAGGTCGTTTACGATCGGGGAATGGCGTGCTCGTGTCAGTAGTTACCCAGTTAGGGGTAACCCGGCCTTGTGTTGGCAGAGTTCCGGTTTGGTTCTCGGGGATGTCTTTCCAGAGGCATTCTCATGTGGCAATGGGAAGTTCCTTGGCCTGACTATTTGTTGGAAATCCAAGGAAACAATACGAAACTTGTACGGTTTTAGTTGTAGAACCTGCCATCTAATATGGTAGCTATTAGTAGGCATAATATAATGGTACCTATGCTGGCTAAGATTTATATTCTACTTTCGAAATCGTTTTATACACTATGCACTAATAATAATATCAAAATTGATTTGACTTTAATGCGTATCAAGCATGTTTGGCTATCATAAGGAGAAATCTTCTCCAAGTCTGCGTTTGCATTGTGTGTGTGGCAGGAGGTCTTATGGTAGTCTCATTTTTAAAAGCATTGCGAATTGATTTTTAAAAATATTCCTCCATTTTAATTTTAAAGAAAAAAATAAACTGTTTTGAGTTCTCGCACCAGTCACATGACTGACTTGGAGTTTATTGTTTTCCTTCCTAAACTCTGGGTGCCCACCAATTTCCACACGGGCAGTCAAGAGTTAAGGTTTATCAGGATATTCTGGATATTCTGGAGTTGCTGGAGGCAAGATGGATGGCATGGCGTATTACTAGTTTATATAGTATTTCTTTTTCCGCTGCATTGTTTGTTGTTGTACACTCTGATGATGATATGATGTAAAGTATAAAATGTAATAACTGATATAGTTCTTTGTTTAAAGATTATTCATTTATTATTATATGTTGTTCCGCTGCGAATTATGAGATTCTGTTATTGTTCTGTTGTTTTCTTTCTGTTCCGTTCTATCTTTTCTATCTCTTCTCTATTCTCTTTTCCTTCTATTTTAAAATTGTCTATCTTCTTTTCCCTCTATTTTCTATCTTCTTCTCTTCTTTTCTTTCCCTTTCTTTTCTTTCTTCTTTCTAAAACCCTAATGGTTCGGTTTTTCGGCAACGAAAAATCGCTCCCGTTACATAATTCATTTCACGATATTAATTGTTCTTGACCCAAATCAATAGGAAATCTTAATTACCTTAGGAATTAATTAACTATTTTAATTACATTAGTCCATAATTATTTATATTAATTAACTTCTCATAAGTCACTTGTATTGATTTATTTTCTTAACTAATCAATCTCTGTTTACATTATTGATTATATAGGTTAATGATTTCTCATTTACATTTCTAATCTAATTTAATTATATTGAATAATTAATCATTAATTAAACATATATATATATATATATATGTCATTCTTGATTTATCTCAACAGATGATTAGCTATCTTTTATTTACTTTATATATAAATTAATTACTCCTTAATTAATCATTTTAATTAATCTCTTGATTAATTCCACAAGGTAATTATATTTTATTAATTCCATTAAGCAATTATTTATCAACCCACTAAATGACCATTCCAATTAATTTAGACCCAATTAATTAACCCAATTCATAAATTAATTTAATTAATTAATTATTCCTTAAATTATCCTATTTATTTAATGAATCACTAATCGTTAAACCTTTGTTGATTTTAATCTGAACCATTTTTCTTTTTACGATTTAAGTTTAAAACCATATAAAACCCAAATGCTTTGAGTCAAACAACAATCAACTGGAGAATCAACCAAAAACCAAAATCAACAAGTCATCAATTCACAGTGCACATCAAATAAATTCAACTACTCAACCAAATATTTAAATTTAACTACTTAAATTTAAATAAAACTCCAATAGAGTGAGATTTACTCACCTTTGATTTTAATTTGCAATCCATCTAGGCCAGCTTGTTTCTTTCCAGATTTCGACCTTGTATAATCAGTTACAGTTTATTATTATTTGAATTAATCGAACAATTAATTGCCAATTATTAATTTAGTTAACTAAGAAATTTATTTAACTTAATCTTCCTTTAATATATTATTTTTAATGCCTAAAATAATTAAATAAGCTAAGTTAACCACGTTAGTACTTCTTTTTTTCTTTCTTTTTTTCTTTTTTTTAGTAGTAAGTGAATATATGAAATTAAATAAATAATCTAAGTTAACCGAGAATTGAAAGTTCAATACCTCTCAGCTAACAAGCCCCGCCAATAGTCGCTAGAGCCGAAGATCGCCCTAATCCCCCTTCGTGTCGTTGCGACGTTGCTCGATTCGAGCTCCATGCCGAAATTTGACTCGCGCAACCTCCCTTTAGCGACACGAGATGCCGGAGCCCACTTCAATCACGCGAACGACGATTCGGCCTTCCCTATGCCGACTCGAGTCGACATCACCAAAATCGAAACCCTAAAACCCCAAGCTTCACTGCCGACCCATAACGAAATCGAACACCCACTCGAGTCGCGCTTCCCCTTACTACCAAAATCGCGAACCACCTAGAACCGCCGCTGCCTCCCCCTTCCTCCGGCCCTGCGCTTACCTCGGCCTCTTATATTTTCAATTTCGAATGAAATCTCCCTCCCCCCAACTCGAAGTGAGCCGCGATGATCCTGCTTGCGTCGCAATTTATTTGTTTTTTTTCAATCCTCTGTTGTTTTTTTTATTGAGTTCGATTTTACTAACTGCTTTTTTGGGAAATAGAGGGAGGGACGGGGAGAAGATATCGATTTGGGAATGCTTCCAGTGTGATGCCCCACCTCTATACCCACGCTAGCCAAGAACACTACGGTGTAATGCTGTCAACTAGCGTGGAGAATAAGGCTGTTGAGGAGCGACCATCTATGTAATTGCTTTGTGCGAGTACCGATATGCCGGATAAAAATATAACTTTTCATCTCAACAGGAAATCTGACATACCGACACAAACTCAAAGCTACTACACAGTGGCTATAAAGGTCTTCCGAAACAAATATAGAAATAAACATAACACAAATAAGTCACAGATAATTCATATCACAAAGGCGGAAATAGATATGAATATAACACATGAAAGTGTACATCAGAGTAGTGGTCAAACAAGATCCACAATATCAAAAAAATGAATAGATACAAGTGCAAGACAAAAATATGTATACATCAAGGAGTCTGTATCTCAATTGTATACAACAAAAACTACTAAACTAAAGGTCCGACAAGGAGTCAAGTAGAAGCACCTGAAAAATCTCAGTCTGACCCGAGTATTATTTAATAAGAAAATAATAAACGGATCAGTCTAGCTATAATTATCATATAAAATGAGATATAAGAAGAGATATAATAATAAAACGTATGAGAACCAAAAATGTCATACTTCAACAAGTATACATTAGAAAATCACGAAATTCATACAAAATCTCAAGAATCTCATAGCATCAAAAAGAATGTCATATTCTTTATTTAATTCACCAAGCCACAATAAATGACATACATATCAATGCCAACTGAAAAAGGTGGTGAAACATAAATTCCAGAAATCATCAAATACAAATCCAGAAATCACAAGAAAAAGGATGGCCAATCCCATAAACTGGACATCGACGCACCTAGAAAGACACGCCCCATGCACAGTCGAACATCGACGCACCTAAATAGGTACGACCCATGCTCTAGCATCGATGCACCTAGAAAGATACGCCCCATGCATAAATAAACATCGATGCACCTAGAAAGATACATCTCATGCATAAATAAACATCGATGCACCTAGAAAGATACACCCCATGTAATGTCTAACACCGATGCACCTAGAAAGATACACCCCATGCAAAGTCGAACATCGACGCACCTAGAAAGATACGCCCCATGCATAGACGAACATCGATGCAACTAGAAAGATATGCCCCATGTCCCAACTTATTGAGCTGATTGCTCCATGAAGTAAACAAACATCGATGCACCTAAAAAGGTACACCCCATGCATAATAAACATCGACGCACCTAAAAAGGTACGACCCATGTGTAAACAAATATCGACGCACCTCAATAGTTACGACCCATGCAAGAAATGAGACGAAGCTCAATAAAATGAGGAACAGTCCTCCACGTAGAGAAAGAGACATCGCACATTGCTAGTCTAAACCATAAAATGATCATCATCGATCAATAAGAAGTGTCAATTACAATAAGCTAGTAAATATATGAGTTTAGCATCATGTCCCATAACCACTAGCTTAACTTAAATATTTGCGAACAAATTGTAGATCTCCACTAGAAAATTGTCACAAGAGATTCAATCGAACAAGTCCAAGAATTAACCAACGAAGTAAACGCAAGCGTTTCATACCACTTGTTTTACTAAGTCGTTTAATTAGATTTCTCATACGAGTGAGGTAAAGGCTTGTATATACTAGTAGATTGGAAAACGGATTTATAAACGAGTTTGGTGTTGAAAATAGAGTTGAAATCGTTTTGAGGAAAGAGTTTTGATATTTACTACTAGTATAGAAAACCTTTATATTTTAAAGTGACAAATCATAGAATTGATTGTAGAAACAATCAATCATAAAAATTCACATTCGAAGACGTGAATGAAATCCAAAGAAATCGATACCGAATCCATCAAAATGGATATTCCCAAAAATCACGACGAAAATGTCATCAAAGTCCATAATAAATGATAGCAACAAAAAGGGAATCAACATGAATCGATTAAAGTTGGAAATATACTCAAAAATAGCCAAAATAGGCAAATTAAACCGTTCCAGACGTCTGGAGATCCAATCAAGGCGTCTGAAAACCAATCAGACGTCTGGTTTAGAATCCAGACGTCTGGATTTGTTCTCTGGGAATAATCCAGAGAACACCCAGACGTCTGAAACTTTATGTCAGACGTCTGAGACCTATCCAGACGTCTGATCCTAAATTTCAGACGTTTGGAATTAGTCTCTGCCTTTTTTATATATTCTGCGTGGCTATATTTTTCCTCTCTAGGTCCAAACCAGACGTCTGGAATTGGTCACCAGACGTCTGATCACCTGGTCTGGGCAACAATTTGCCTAGGCCAAAGTGGCCAAAACGTATCGGGAGCGATCGGACGAGCAACGATGACTAAGGATTTATGCCTAGCGACAACCCAGCCTTAACGGCTCCTTAATACACCCTGTATATCATTGTCCGAATATTCATTTAAAGGATTTTCATAGATTTTGATTTCAAAACACCAAAAATTGGAATATTCACCAAATCAATCCAAACCAAAATCAATTGCAAAAGAATAAGTGTTAGGAATTCATACCTAACAATCGAAGTTAATTATAGACAAAGATGTGAGATAAAAATCTCACCTTTGAACCCAAACGATTGAAGAAGAAGCTTGAAAGCAAAGGGAGAATCAACCACTCTTCAACACAACCCAAACGAGCTTGGATCTATGCTAAAAAAGAAGAACATTCCTAAAGTTAGGTTTAGGAATTTTCTAAAATCAAAGTGAGAATGAGTTGGAGAAGAAGAAGGAGATGCTTACTAATGGGTTCTCTTTGATTTTGGAGCAAGAACTTGAGCTAGCAAGAGGAACTAGGGCTTGGAGTTTCTAATTCCCATTCTCTTCCACCATTTTTGCTTAAGCTTGAGTGTTAGGAATATGAAATGAAGTAATGAAGAGTTGGAGTGGGTTGGGACTGAGTTAGTGAGGTTCAGCCCAAACCAAAGCCCTAAGTGAAAAAGTGGAAAAATTTCACTATCTCCAAACATATTGCAGTTTATACTCAAAAAGGTCGCAAACGTCATTTTGAACTCAATGGGGGTGGTCTCGAGTCCCAATTCGACTGTTTGCAAAAATTAGCTTTTCGGACCAAAATCCGACGAATGATAAAATATTTAAATAAAATATTTAAATATAAAATCGATAAATATGCGGGTTGTTACAGACTCTCCTCCTTAAAGAAATTGCGTCCTCGCAATACTTAAGAAGAAAATAAAGAGTAACAACCATAAAAGCATATCAACACAAAGAAAATTGAAATAAGAAGTTCACCATAAAGAGCACGAAGGAGTAAATCCGAAAGTTTTCGTTCGATGAATTCTCAAGATTTCTCAAGAGCAATCCTTAGGATTTGAGAACCATTGAACTTTTACCAAAAAGAATATCTTTATATCGAAGGCGCTCAACCTCCGAAGCAATAATGCGAATAGAATGTTGCTCAAAAGTCAAATCTGGTGAAACTTCAATTTCCACAATATCACCGGGCACAAGAATAAAAACCGGAATCCCTGAGGCATTTCCGTAGATAAAAGACGTGGAGAACGTCAAGAATAGCAGAAAATTGAGCTCGTGCAACGACGTAGTATAATAACAGTACGCCCGAGAAACTAGAAACTCCAATAATTTGGGACATCAGCGTAGTACAAAAACGGTACGCCCAATGAACCAAAGCCCGAATAATTTCGGAACACCGACGTAGTACAAAACCGGTACGTCCAATGAACCGATAAACCGGAACAACGATGTTGTGACGACCCACCCTTCTACTACCAGAAAGACGCATCATCATTAAGGAAGAAAGGGATGGGAAAATAGAAAAGATAGAGAAGAAAGAACAACAACATTAGAATCTCACAGCGGAACGGAACAAAATATGATATATCACTTAAATAATACATAGTTTGTACATATATCAGAGTTATATAATATCAACACATGTGACAATCATACATACATCACATACTAGACAGTTATAAACACCCGTCTAGTTAATACAACTCAAACAATAGGACTTAGAGATACTAACACAGCGGAACTATATATATATATCTACATCGCTGAAGCCTCCTGCTCCATTTCTCCTCTAGAATTCGTCAACTCTAACCTGAATCTCTTGACTACCCGTAAAAATTTGGGTACCCGAGAGTTTATGAAAACCAAAAATAAACTCCGGGTCAGACATGGGTCTGGTATGAGTAAACGGTTTAAAGTTGTTTAACTTTTGAAAAACATTTGAAAATAAAGGGTATCACTTAAGACTTCCCACAAATAAATACGGGTAAGTTTTTACCTTACGCTAACCAAAACATTTCATAAGAAATCCAGTGATATTATAATAGTGTCTAGGGTTTTCAAGTAAATAGAAAATAACCGAAATTGTTACATCTATTAAATTCCAGCTACTAGCCACAAAAGTGGGTAATACAAATCAAAACCGTAGGGTCTCGTAGGGAAAATGGATTTCCAACAATGGCAGGGCTACTGGGGTACCGCCCGTCACAGTACGAGGCCTAGATCACCGTACCGAGGATTACTCCCTTCATCCCCTGCAACACAAGGCCGGAACCATTCCTTACTGAACAGTCCCGAACAAGATAAACCCCGCGGTTGTAGCTAGCAACCGCCCACTAAGCCGAAATATAAAAAGGGACATCTAGACAGGGGAAATATCTTGTCCTGCTTGGGCATGACCCACCTAACCTTGCTGCATCTCCCCTGTTTTAGCCATTCCCGGTTGATGAGGCTTGAGGCTACGATTACCTTTATTGAACAAATCACTTAGAATGCGCATCGTCCGCCTGACGATGTGTTGAAAGCATTCAATCCATACAAGTTCGTTCCGGGTTCGAACGAAACCGAAGGCATTATCTCGTCACACTCATTTTGGAATCACCCTCAGAGTCAACGACGATAACCCTTGCATTCTGAATACACCATCTCGATCTTCATTTCAAGATTCACAACCTAACGTTTAAATTGGATCGATGTGGTTTTCGGAGAATCAAAATTTATTCTTCCGATCCCGGTCTCGTCGGATCCAAACGCCATTTTAAGGGCCAGGTTGTCTAATTAACTTATATAGTTTAAGTTCAATAATTGAATTCATATAGCAATTTAACACAGATAAATAACTTCAGATAAATCATATAGCAATTTAACACAAATAAATCATACACAACTATCACAGATATATCCAGAATGTCACAGAACATCATAGAATATAAATAAACATCAGACTCAATCAAATAGAATCATCGATTCATCTCAGATTTAGTTGAATTTATTTAAACTTGATTACCTGCTCAAGAATAATCCATATTTATTCTTGCTTATTTAAATTACTCATTAATCAACTTATAAAATTTATTAATTACATCTTAATTACTCATTTAATTAATTAATTAATTCTTAATTATTAATTAATAACCTTAATTATTAATTTATAAAACTCAATTACTCGTTTGATTATAACTACTTACTTAATTAAACATTAATTACTAATTCACTTAATCGTTTAATCCTTAATTAATTATTTAATTAGTCAACTACTATTTATTTATAAATTAAGTTACTTTAAATGGTTAATTTAATTCTTTAATTACAAATTTGATTTACACAAGATTATCATTATAAATCTTTAATTACAAGTTTAATAAATCTTAACTTCTCATTCAATTATAGTTATAAAGTTTATTACATTCTTAATTATTTCAATTTAAATTAACCATCCTACGTTTGAAGACATTTCTTGATAAATTTAAATCAAGTTTTAACTTAAACCCCTTCAACATTAAAGAACTTAGTTAATATTAAACTTGTTTAACCCTTGGAAGTTTAAAACCCGAAGAAAACATCGTGCAATGCTCGAGCTAACCTCGGTTCCACTAAGCTTCTCGCGTCCCTTCTCCTTGCATACTTCATCTTCTTCTACTGTTCTTTCTCCTCTGTTTATTTTACTTTTAGTCAAGTTCATTTACACACTGCTGTACCCAACTAACACACGCACGCACCCAAATCAAAACACGAAGTAATCCTTCAATTTTCTCGAGTATAAATCGAGACAACCCAACCATACAAACGCTGACACTTCTCCGCCGTCGTGCACGTGCACGGCGGTTCTCCTCCACTCCAGCGACCCACGACACTGCCTACAAATCACATAACGACCTCTCACCTGAAAACACAGCCCAGTTAAACACGATAAGCTCGAAAACAAAATATACTCGAAAATAGGAACAGTAACTCGAAAATGACAGAGGGGAAAACGCCACGTCCACACAACCTCGATCACCGGAGGTCAAGTAATTCCGGCCGTACCTCACCCTCAACTTCCTCTATCACCTCCCAAAATCTCATGGAGCTCGGTTAATTCATGGCGTCGCAACTGTTAAATGTGCAGAGCCTAAAAATATCGAACCAAGAACCCTAGATTTGATTCGATTGAAAGATTTTTGCAATAGAAAAATTTGTCAACATTTTTCCTATAACCATGCATCAATAAACTAACTCCATAACAAATTTTAACATCAATTAGTTATTAAATCAACATGAATCAAAGAAAATGTATTTTTGGTTCTTTAGTGAACTGCTCTCTGGATGTTTATCTAGAAATCATAATTTTTGTTTCAAAAATCATACTTTTGAATGTTATTTCTAGATATAAATTCATATTTACAGTTTGAATTATTCGAAATCTAACCATTCATTCACTTTAACTGTAAAATTTGAACTCACGGTGTTTATATTTTACAGCTACCTTTAAACCATTTTCAAGCCTTGATCTTTAGCTTAAAAAAAGTTATTTAGTTAAATCTCTAAGTAAATAAAATGTTTTAATCTGAAAAGTATGATTTATTCTCTGTTTCTTTGTCTCAGCAACATAAAACTAGAAGAACATCATCAAGTAGAACATACAGTAATTAACAACATCACAGAACAGTATATATCAACATACTATTTTTCATGAACCAAATAATTTAGATTTTAAATTTTCAAAAAGAATGTTTACTCACCTTAATCCAAATTAAACAGAGCTCTTCAGTTCCCAGATAAACACAAACTTGTTAATTTGCTTCCCAGACTCCCAGCTTGTTTGTATTGTTCAGGTTGATAGTTTATAGTTTTTCTTCTTTTAGTTTAAGTTTGTTTGCAAAGCCAATAAAGGTTTCTCAGTTTTACTTTATAATTTTAGGTTCGTATGTATAAACTGATGATATATAAGTAGATTTATATAGAAGCTGAATACAGGTTGTAGCTGGCCAGTTATTATTTGCGAGTCATTCTTTCTTTTTATTGGTTAAGATTGTATATACTGCAATGATATGATATGGGAGATTTCGGCTATATGTACTCGTTTAAACAATATGTTATGCTAATTAATGCCTTTGCTTTTAATTATGACAACATGTATTAAATGTTTTACTGTCTAATGCAAATTTGGTACAAAGATATTTATTGTTACTTACTTTGTTGTACAAGATATTCATCATTTTCGGCCAAACATGTTTAGAAAGATACAGGTTTTGTTTTAAAGTGAAACTCATTTTCTTATACATAAAACTGAACACAGCACGTATATGTATTATTCTTAGTGAAACCTGCTTTTTGATTTTGTTCTTATCAGTTAAGTACAACAATATACAACTTGTCTTGTTTCTTTGCACCATTCCTCTTGCATATACAGGTTATATTTTCAAATCTTTTGATATGATTGTTTTCAAGTTATTTTTAGCATATTAGTTGTAGTTTATTTGTTAATTAAATTCTCAAACATTTGATTTACAACATACATGTATTTATATATTTCAAGTTATATTTTATATTTGTATATTTATACTTTTAGTTACATTTTATAATTTATGATTATGTTTATACTAGTTTTGTATGTTTATATTTATAATTATTTATATTGTTTTATACTTCCATGTTTAAGTTTAATATTCTTATGCTTGTTAATTTTAAAACTTACCATTTTAAAAACTAAAATTGTATTCATATAAATTATCAAATAACACAATATTGAATCTTTGATTTGATTTTATTAAATAAGACGGATTTTGTTTTAATGAGTTAAAGCATTCTATTTAAGATTTTCAAATCAAAATTTTCTTTTACAAACATATATAACTGTTAAATATCTAAGATTTCATCAATTTAAACATTGACAAGCTTACATTTAATTCTAAATTGGATTAAATATTCATTAAAATATGCTATAAAAATTCCGGGTCGTTACATTCCTCCCCCCTTAAAAGAATTTCGTCCCCGAAATTTAAACAACAGTAAATTCAAAAGCTTTTATATTAACAATCCAAACATACATATCATTCATACAATAACAAACAAATAACAGTCTATTCTAACAAACATCACTAGTTATCCGAACATAAATCCGGATAAGCACCCTAAAACTATCGAGGGTTTTCCAGATACAATCTTTGGAATCCTCACTCCATTGCACCTTGACGAGTTTCACCACTTTGTTCCTAAGTTGCTTCTCGTCTCGATCCACAATCTGAACTGGATTTTTGACCACAGTTAAATTGGGTTCAATTTCCAAATCTTCTTGAATTACTAGTTTAACAATTAATGATGAATCATGTTCAAATTTCCTAAGGTATATGGGATACACAATAAATTCCAAACATCCATTCTGGAAATTAAATTCTAAAATCCACAGTATTAACTCTTTCCAAATTTATTGACTTCTTTACAGAATTTCAATATCTATTTTAAATCAAGCCCGTACGATGTACATATACCATTCGTACGCAATATCAAATCCGATTACTCGCTCGATCACACAATTTCACTTCCGAACTAGTATCGTCCACCCGACTTCCTAGTGCGGACTCAGAACTGGTTTCTTGATCAGAAACTGCCATTCTCCTTGCATAGTCACAACTATGATAGAGAATTCCCCAGAATCAATCAAAATCCAAATCCATGGTTCGTCGTCGAAAATCGAGTGAAAAATCCTAACTCGGATCGATATAACTATCTCGAAATTCTGTGCTCGAATCTGGATCAGTTCGTTATGCGAATAAAATAATATACGTACATCCTACGTATTACATCCATTGATTATCAACTATATCAAATTTCTTTTTATTCATATTATTTTGATTATATCCACTTGGAATAATTTTCTCAATATCAAATTTTACTTAAGAATTTCACCATTCATTTATTAAGCTTAATATAAGCATTATATATATACCCTTACATTATTATTTGTCACTTAAGCCTTAATCTTCTTATTTAAACCTGAATTACCAATTTCATATGAATTCAATTTTCTTAACTCTGAATATTGAACCTTTATTGACTATCTCCATTTATAACTGATTCCTATTATTATTTTTAAATTAGTTTCATTCATTAGTTTACTTTAAATTTTTAATTGGAAACTGTTTGTTGCTAAAAATTTTTTTTTTTTTTTATAGTTTTCAAATTCTGAAAACTTTTGACAGAGTATCCATTTGCCTAGCATTACATATTTCCATAAGCACATATGTATAGTTTCAACACTTAGTACAATTACTTCCGTCCAATTTTCAAATCATTCCTTAAAGTGATTTTCACTTACTTGCTTAGACATATAATCCATTTGAGCAAAACAAACTCATATTCAAAATCATCATATTTGGGTTCCAATAATTCATAGAATTTATCTAATCCTCATTTACGTCAAACAACCCATTTCCATATGCAATTTAGCAATATCATTGTAAAAAAATAATCACTTAAGCTTAATAACAAATCTTAAATTGATTTCAACTCAATTTATACTTGAGTCCATCACAATTAATTTATCCACAATCCTTTCGTTGCATTTTCTTTTATTTCAAAAGTTTGATTCCAAACCATTTTATTAAATTTGACAACCCATATTTTAAATTAATCATCTCACAATTTATTTAAGTCATTAACTGTTTCACTTAATAACTTAAGTTCATTCTATTCCACCAATTCCCATTCAAATCTTTGATTTGATTTTCTTTTAATCAAACCCCAACTACTTACTGATTAGTTTATTCTTTTATCCATCCTTAAATTTTAATTTACATTAACAATTCATTTTTGAATTTAAAATAAAGTCATTCAATTTATGCTTGAATTAGATTTGTTTACAACTCACACCATTATTTAAATCCAATTCAATACTTACTTTGGTTTACATTTACTTATTTATTTAAGAATTTTTATTCTATTCAATATTATTTATAACTCGACTGAGTTCATTAAAATTCAATTTTTATTTTAACTCATCTTCAGTTAAATTTAGTTACTTACCATTCCTTAAATTTATTTCTCAATATATGAGTTCAAAACTTATTTATTTCCCTTAAAGTTTATATTACTCATTTGGGTCATTTCATCTTATAACCACAATTTCAGTTTATATATATAACACTTAGCATTTTAAGGTATAAATTTCCACCTCACAATTACAATCATTTTACCACCAAATTTTATAGCCAATTAAGTTCATTTTGAACTTCAATTCCATTTAATGTGTCTCAGGTTAACATCTAATATGTTTCTTCACTTTTATTTCCTTAAATTAAATTTTAATTTCTGGATTAAAATTCCCAATTTCTTCTTATTAATACCAACTTTATAAGTTCAATAGTTGATTTATTCAAACCTTTCGCATTATTTAAATAGAATTTCTTAGAATTCAATTTCCCGGTTTTTCATTTCCAAAATCATTTTGAAATGATAACTACACATACCTACTTGGTATATCAACTCAAATCTTCAATTTTCAAACACTAATTTTTACCAAAACAAATTTTCTCCTTTTGAAAATTTTGAAACAACTTGCACACCCAACAACCCTAAACAATATCATAACCAAAAATAATTTTCCAAAACAAGATTCCATTATTTCCTTCAAATCTTTGAAAAACATTTCAAACATTCCCAAGATTTTAAATTTCCAAATCCTTTGTTTAAATTCATTTAAACACTTTCAAATTTCCGGGACTTAAATTCTTGTTTTATCAAATTTTAGTTATATTCCTTTTGTATTAAAGATCATACTTAGACAATTTTATTTGTTTATAGATCCCTCAAATTTAAATTTTTATTTGATTGTACTATTGACAATCAAACATCCAAGTATATATAGTTATTTCAGAAAAATATTCCTTTATATCAAAATATAATTTTGTGTAAAATTATTTCATTTACCCTATCTTTAAAAACAATACTGTGTCGAATTGCTCTATTTGAGTATTTAGAAACCCCTTCGATACAGTTCTCGAGGCTGTGCCGACGATGGTTCATATACCACTCGATAAATCAATCAACGCAATATAAAACCATTTTATATTCACTAACAAATACGCGCTCATATCTATTAATACACTCAAACTCATTTTAGAGTTCTACAAACTCTATTTTATGAGTAATTCCTACCAGAGCCAAGGTTTTCACCAACCTATGCTCTGATACCAACTGTGACGACCCGCCCTTCTACTACCAGAAAGACGCATCATCATTAAGAAAGAAAGGGATGGGAAAATAGAAAAGATAGAGAAGAAAGAACAACAACATTAGAATCTCACAGCGGAACGGAACAAAATATGATATATCACTTAAATAATACATAGTTTGTACATATATCAGAGTTATATAATATCAATACATGTGACAATCATACATACATCACATACTAGACAGTTATAAACACCCGTCTAGTTAATACAACTCAAACAATATGACTCAGAGATACTAACACAGCGGAACTATATATATATATATATATATATATATATATCTACATCGCTGAAGCCTCCTGCTCCATTGCTCCTCCAGAATTCGTCAACTCTAACCTGAATCTCTTGACTACCCGTAAAAATTTGGGTACCCGAGAGTTTATGAAAAACAAAAATAAAATCCGGGTCAGACATGGGTCTGGTATGAGTAAACGGTTTAAAGTTGTTTAACTTTTGAAAAACATTTGAAAATAAAGGGTATCACGTAAGACTTCCCACAAATAAATACGGGTAAGTTTTTACCTTACGCTAACCAAAACATTTCATAGGAAATCCAGTGATATTATAATAGTGTCTAGGGTTTTCAAGTAAATAGAAAACAGCCGAAATTGTTACATCTATTAAATTCCAGCTACTAGCCACAAAAGTGGGTAATACAAATCAAAACCGTAGGGTCTCGTAGGGAAAATGGATTTCCAACAATGGCAGGGCTACTGGGGTACCGCCCGTCACAGTACGGGGCCTAGATCACCGTACCGAGGATTACTCCCTTCATCCCCTGCAACACAAGGCCGGAACCATTCCTTACTGAACAGTCCCGAACAAGATAAACCCCGCGGTTGTAGCTAGCAACCGCCCACTAAGCCGAAATATAAAAAGGGACATCTAGACAGGGGAAATATCTTGTCCTGCTTGGGCATGACCCACCTAACCTTGCTGCATCTCCCCTGTTTTAGCCATTCCCGGTTGATGAGGCTTGAGGCTACGATTACCTTTATTGAACAAATCACTTAGAATGCGCATCGTCCGCCTGACGATGTGTTGAAAGCATTCAATCCATACAAGTTCGTTCCGGGTTCGAACTAAACCGAAGGCATTATCTCGTCACACTCATTTTGGAATCACCCTCAGAGTCAACGACGATAACCCTTGCATTTTGAATACACCATCTCGATCTTCATTTCAGGATTCACGACCTAACGTTTAAATTGGATCGATGTGGTTTTCGGAGAATCAAAATTTATTCTTCCGATCCCGGTCTCATCGGATCCAAACGCCATTTTAAGGGCCAAGTTGTCTAATTAACTTATATAGTTTAAGTTCAATAATTGAATTCATATAGCGATTTAACACAGATAAATAACTTCAGATAAATCATATAGCAATTTAACACAAATAAATCATACACAACTATCACAGATATATCCAGAATGTCACAGAACATCATAGAATATAAATAAACATCAGACCCAATCAAATAGAATCATCGATTCATCTCAGATTTAGTTGAATTTATTTAAACTTAATTACCTGCTCAAGAATAATCCATATTTATTCTTGCTTATTTAAATTACTCATTAATCAACTTATAAAATTTATTAATTACATCTTAATTACTCATTTAATTAATTAATTAATTCTTAATTATTAATTAATAACCTTAATTATTAATTTATAAAACTCAATTACTCGTTTGATTATAACTACTTACTTAATTAAACATTAATTACTAATTCACTTAATCGTTTAATCCTTAATTAATTATTTAATTAGTCAACTACTATTTATTTATAAATTAAGTTACTTTAAATGGTTAATTTAATTCTTTAATTACAAATTTGACTTACACAAGATTATCATTATAAATCTTTAATTACAAGTTTAATAAATCTTAACTTATCATTCAATTATAGTTATAAAGTTTATTACATTCTTAATTATTTCAATTTAAATTAACCATCCTAGATTTGAAGACATTTCTTGATAAATTTAAATCAAGTTTTAACTTAAACCCCTTCAACATTAAAGAACTTAGTTAATATTAAACTTGTTTAACCCTTGGAAGTTTAAAACCCGAAGAAAACATCATGCAATGCTCGAGCTAACCTCGGTTCCACTAAGCTTCTCGCGTCCCTTCTCCTTGCATACTTCATCTTCTTCTACTGTTCTTTCTCCTATATTTATTTTACTTTTAGTCAAGTTCATTTGCACACTGCTGTACCCAACTAACACACGCACGCACCCAAATCAAAACACGAAGTAACCCTTCAATTTTCTCGAGTATAAATCGAGACAACCCAACCATACGAACGCTGACACTTCTCCGCCGTCGTGCACGTGCACGGCGGTTCTCCTCCACTCCAACGACCCACGACACTGCCTACAAATCACATAACGACCTCTCACCTGAAAACACAGCCCAGTTAAACACGATAAGCTCGAAAACAAAATATGCTCGAAAATAGGAATAGTAACTCGAAAATGACAAAGGGCAAAACGCCACGTCCACACAACCTCGATCACCGGAGGTCAAGCAATTCCGGCCCTACCTCACCCTCAACTTCCTCTATCACCTCCCAAAATCTCATGGAGCTCGGTTAATTCATGGCGTCGCAACTGTTAAATGTGCAGAGCCTAAAAATATCGAACCAAGAACCCTAGATTTGATTCGATTGAAAGATTTTTGCAATAGAAAAATTTGTCAACATTTTTCCTATAACCATGCATCAATAAACTAACTCCATAACAAATTTTAACATCAATTAGTGATTAAATCAACAGGAATAAAAGAAAATGTATTTTCGGTTCTTTAGTGAACTGCTCTCTGGATGTTTATCTAGAAATCATAATTTTTGTTTCAAAAATCATACTTTTGAATTTTATTTCTAGATATAAATTCATATTTGCAGTTTGAATTATTCGAAATCTAACCATTCATTCACTTTAACTGTAAAATTTGAACTCACGGTGTTTATATTTTACAGCTACCTTTAAACCATTTTCAAGCCTTGATCTTTAGCTTAAAAAAAGTTATTTCGTTAAATCTCTAAGTAAATAAAATGTTTTAATCTGAAAAGTATGATTTATTCTCTGTTTCTTTGTCTCAGCAACATAAAACTAGAAGAACATCATCAAGTAGAACATACAGTAATTAACAACATCACAGAACAGTATATATCAACATACTATTTTTCATGAACCAAATAATTTACATTTTAAATTTTCAAAAAGAATGTTTACTCACCTTAATCCAAATTAAACAGAGCTCTTCAGTTCCCAGATAAACACAAACTTGTTAATTTGCTTCCCAGACTCCCAGCTTGTTTGTATTGTTCAGGTTGATAGTTTACATTTTTTCTTCTTTTAGTTTAAGTTTGTTTGCAAAGCCAATAAAGGTTTCTCGGTTTTACTTTATAATTTTAGGTTCGTATGTATAAACTGATGATATATAAGTAGATTTATATAGAAGCCGAATACAGGTTGTAGCTGGCCAGTTATTATTTGCAAGTCACTCTTTCTTTTTATTGGTTAAGATAGTATATACTGCAGTGACATGATATGGGAGATTTCGGCTATATGTACTCGTTTAAATAATATGTTATGCTAATTAATGCCTTTGCTTTTAATTATGACAACATGTATTAAATGTTTTACTGTCTAATGCAAATTTGGTACAAAGATATTTATTGTTACTTACTTTGTTGTACAAGATATTCATCATTTTCGGCCAAACATGTTTAGAAAGATACAGGTTTTGTTTTAAAGTGAAACTCATTTTCTTATACATAAAACTGAACACAGCACATATATGTATTATTCTTAGTGAAACCTGCTTTTTGATTTTGTTCTTATCAGTTAAGTACAACAATATACAACTTGTCTTGTTTCTTTGCACCATTCCTCTTGCATATACAGGTTATATTTTCAAATCTTTTGATATGATTGTTTTCAAGTTATTTTTAGCATATTAGTTGTAGTTTATTTGTTAATTAAATTCTCAAACATTTGATTTACAACATACATGTATTTATATATTTCAAGTTATATTTTATATTTGTATATTTATACTTTTAGTTACATTTTATAATTTATGATTATGTTTATACTAGTTTTGTATGTTTATATTTATAATTATTTATATTGTTTTATACTTCCATGTTTAAGTTTAATATTCTTATGCTTGTTAATTTTAAAACTTACCATTTTAAAAAATAAAATTGTATTCATATAAATTATCAAATAACACAACATTGAATCTTTGATTTGATTTTATTAAATAAGATGGATTTTGTTTTAATGAGTTAAAGCATTCTATTTAATATTTTCAAATCAGAATTTTCTTTTACAAACATATATAACTGTTAAATATCCAAGATTTCATCAATTTAAACATTGACAAGCTTACATTTAATTCTAAATTGGATTAAATATTCATTAAAATATGCTGTAAAAATTCCGGGTCGTTACAGATGTAGTATAATAATGGTACATCCATTGATCGAGATAAGACGGAACATCGATGTAGTATAATAACAGTACATCCGATGAACCGAACACCATAAAAGAACATCGGACGCTAGTCCATAAAAATAATGAGATAAAGCTCAATAAAACGAAGTATATCAAAACGTTCGATGAACTTGATAAAAAGATAGTTCCATTCAGACAACATCAAAGAATCAACAACTTGTTGCTTACGACTAAACGCATTGGCAACACGATTTCCCTTTCGGGAATAAAAGAATATCAAGATCATAAGATGCTAGGAACTCGAGTCGACATGAAGTTCCTTATGAGAAAATAAATATTCCAAAGATTTATGATCGAGCTAGAGAACAAATTTCTCATCCAAATATGATGATGCCAAATTCTAAAAGTAAAAACAATAACCGCGAGCACTAGATCATGAGTGGCATATCTAGTCTCGATAAGCTATAATGATTTAGAAGCACAAGTGATAGCACGTTCTCCTTTGCAAGAGAATGGCATCCAAACCAATACAACTAGTATCGGTACAAATAGCAAAGTCTAGGTTCCCCTTTAGGAATCACAAGAATAAGAGTATCGAAAGGAAGAGTTCCTTTAAATAATCCTCTTTCCCGAAAAGTTAAAACTTTCAAAATTACATTTTTATTTTTATGTAATAATCTTTCTACAAAAATTTACATATTTACAAGTCAATATATCGTGTCTGACTGTCTCATCAAAGCGTTTAGGAGATTCTTATCGATAACGTTGATCAAGCGCATCGACCAGAATTCTTAAAACACTAAATGGGCAATACAATCACAAAATCATATTCTATAGGATAAGTAAGTTGCTCAAAAACATCTAAGAATATTCTTTGTTCGTTTTAAGAACAAAAATCCAGTTATACTTCTAAATAAATCTTATGAAAAAGATTTTCAAAATTTTAAATTTCTATTTTCATCCAAAATCAGTAAATACAAGAATGGACTTATCGAGATATTCATAGAATACTCGATACCTAAAATGGATGAAATAAGCTGGACAAACCGAATGACATAATAATTCATTCATAGGAATCATAACAAGTGCGGAATGCGGTAAGTGGAATGCTAACTTCCGCAACTCGTAGCAAATGAAAACCGGTGGTAAGGTCAAACTGAAAAGACCATAGCACCACACAAAAGATTACTTAGGTGATAATCCTAAGACAAGCTCAAAAATACCGGAAAATTTCTCAAACTACATGAATGAGAGAAATAACACTTTCCTTATAAGTGGGCTTAAGGAATAAAATGATGCCATCAAGTTGGAATCAGAATCATAAAGGAAAAATAAAAATCTGCTTAACAGATTGAAAATGTCAAAGATGAATAGTCCACACGGGACAAAGGATATGGCCTCATAATAGCCAATCCTTACAAAAGTAAATTCCGAAGCCTAAGTAAAAATCGGCTCGGACAGAAAAATCACATAAAATAATTTTGACATCAATAAAGACAAATTGAGTGTTGCGGATCTACCATTCGGATTCACAATCCTCAAAGAAGTCATCAAGCCCAAAATTGTTTAAAGGGAAAGAATCAACAAGTTCTTTTGATATAAAATAGTGGGATGAAACCCGTATCAATAAGAACTCAAATAAGAAGATCACAAAATAAAACGATGCCATCAAGGATCGAGTGAAAAATACCTTGACCGAGAGAAGAGTTTCTAGGGGCTTGCACAATATTTAGCTTTCTCATGTCCTTGTTCAAAAGTTTGGGACACACAGATAAAAGATGACCCGGTTTCTTGCAATAGCGACAAGAATGGGGTTTTGGACACATATTCGCATAGTGTTCCTTAGAATTACAATTGTAGCATCCTCCACGATTAGGGATTGGAGTCTTTGCTACAAAAGTAGTTTGCGTGATATCCCGGAAATTTGGGACAATATCAATTTAATAATCTACATTAAAAATTAAAATGATTTGATAATATTTGTAATAATATATGACTTGATTTAATAATCTTCTTTTAAATAAATATTTAACTGGTAATTTATCTTTTAAAAGTTAATCAAATTGCCTTCTATTTATAATATATATATCTTATATATTGTAAATGGATAATCTTTGTTTTAAATTTAATAAATAGACATGTTTCTAATTCTAATATTTTTGATAAATTAGAAATTTGATATTAAGCTATTTAATAAATGATCATATGATTTTAAATTACTCAAGATTTAAGTTTAGTTTAAAATAATTTTAGCTTACATTTAAATTTAGCAAAAGGTTTGTTTAATTTGTTTTAAATTTAACTTGATAAAAATAAGTAGTTTATTAATAAAGAGATAAATTCTTTTATAAATCATTTTGACTTAATAATGAGCTATATTAATAATATAAATCTTTACAAATGAATTTTTAATAAAATTGTTATTTCAACTTTAATTATATTTATGTGTGAATGAAAGTTATGATTTGGAAATTAAAAATAAGGATTTCAAAATGTTCAAATTAAAATAAACATTTATTACTATTAATATAAGTATAAAATAAAATAATAATAGGTAATCAAATATTGGTTAGTCTATGTTTAAAAATAAAAGAAAAATAAAAGTAAACATACATGCTAGAGAATAGAACTAAATACTTAGGATAAATTCATAGTAAAGACTAAAACAACTATATATATACATATTTGGACATAAGTAAAAACATTACCCTGGCAAGAAAAAAAAAACAAATAAATGTAAAACTTAAGCTAAAATTCACATCAATAATTTAAGTAACTTTTATATGTACTTGAGGAAAGTACAAAGCAGGGAAGCCTGTAAAGTTTTGTAGTGCAAAGCTAATAAAAAAATAGGAATAGTAAAAAGAAACAAGTAGAAATTAAGATGCAGGCAAGAATAGTAAAAAGGAACAAGTATGCAAAACATAATAAAATATCTAGGTATAAATCATGGTATGTAGGAACATAAAATACAACAAAACATATACAGGCATAAAGAATGTAGTTAACCTGTAAGAAAATGCAAAGCAAAGTTAAGAAAACAAAATAAAAGGGAGTAACATATGCAAGTTGCTTGTAAGAGAAGTGCAAAGCTTAATTAAAATATCTATGGATAAAAAAATAAATAATAAGATGAGACATAAGGTACATCCTCATTAAAAGCTTTCATCTCAGCATAGGATTTTTGTCAATTCGAAATGTTGAAGCAAATTTTCAAGCCTCCAAAATAAAATATCTTGCCTAATACAAACAAGGACATAATTATACATGTTTGTGCTTAACCGGTTATCACCTTCCTCTTTAAGCTTCTGTTTATACATGCTTTCTTATTCAGTTCGTTCAAACATAGCATAGCATAGCAAACACTTTTATTTTTATAATTGAAGCATCATACATCAACAATAAACTTCTTTTTTTACAACTTGAATAAAGTTTGCAACTCAACTACAAATAAGAAAATGAAAGAAAACCATTTTTCCAGTTTTGACATCCAAAGCTTTCCAAATAATAGTGCTCTGTCCATCTCCATCTCTGGTGAGTAACATCATCTTTAAGGTTTAAAATTTTAGCTATGGTTGCTTGATTGATGTCTGTAATATGTATATATTGTTTGTTATATCTCTATATAGCTATTTCTGTAACATTCTGCTCTTACTTCATGTATCAGTGTGATTTAAAATCATCATCTTTTTACTTCCATACTGTTTGGATTAGGACTTAGTCTAAAATTTTTGAATTAGCATAGATGGATGGTTAAAATTTATAAGAAAGTTAAATCCAAACTTGAGTAAGCCTTGAAAAAAAAAGATAACAGAGCATATCATAAAATAAGTCAAAATTCAGTTGTCATGATCCATCAATTCGAGCTTATGAACTGATTACTAAATCAAAATTAGGATTTTTGAAACTAAAATTTTATTTTTTAGTTAAGGGTTGGTGGTGTAGTAATAAGTTGTTCTGTTTTTGGTTTCTGGGCGATTACTGGTGATCTAGGCGGCTGGAAGGGTCGGGGTTCTTCAAGTCGATGGAGAAGTGATTGATGATGCTGGGAAAAATAGGTGGCGATGATGAAGTCCACCAAGGAAGATGCGGCAATGGGTTTTCCTCTAGAACCCTAACTTTGCTGTGTTTTGAAGAATCGATCGCCACGACCGTTGTAGGTGATCGAGTGCAGAGATATTTGGGGTGGTGGTACTTTGGTTGTAGTCGAAGAAGTGGCCGAAGTTTTAGACTCTCATATGGTCGGAGGGCGGAGAACTAGAGGATGACAGGTTTTGAAGTGGGAAGTTGTTGGTGTTTCCAGGTTGCAGAGGGGAGGTTTGTTTATGTTTTCGAGCAAGTGGCTAGCATCTGGTGGTCGTGATAGGATCTGGAGGTGACTAGCGTCGTGTGGGGGTGCCAGGGGATGGCCGGAGTTGGCAGGGGCCACGGTGCACGTGCACCGTGCCATTGATGTTTGGTTGAGTTTTGGGTGTGTGTGCAGAGGGTTGAACTCAGGATATTCTCGAGTCACTCAAGTGGATGACTCGAAGCAAAGTGATGGAAAACTCGAAGCGTTTTCAGTTCGCATCGTGTCAATGTTTTTCAGGCTTTTTGCAGAACCTGGAAGCAGTGTTTGTTTTTTTTTAAAAACAAATTCAAATGTAACCTGAAGATAAGCAATAGGTTAAATTAAGTCTAAATTAGTGGGGAGTTTTGAATTAAAGTTTACTGTTGGATTCAAATTTGAAAGGAAATCAAGGTTTAAGTTTTTAAAGGTAGAATTCAGGTTTTAAAAACCTGACAGGTTTCAGAATGAAAGTTAATGTAAAATTTGAAACAGAATTTAAACCGTGATTTAAATTCAAACATTTAAAGTCTAGTTTCAAGTGAACGTTTGAACCTTAAGGATTTAAATGGATTTGGAGTTGGAAATCAGTTTTTAATTCATGTTTTTTTTAGAAAGTTAAATCAAAAGTTTGAAATCAAAGATAACTTGATGGAATTCAAGATCACCTAGAATTCAAATTCTAGAAATTTAAATCAGTTTAAATATGGATGTTTTAAAAATAAGTTCCAATAAAATAGTTTTAAAAAGTAAAGTTGTCTTAAATAAATGTTTAACTTGAGAAAAAAAAGTGGTTTTTAAAGGAAAGTAAATAAACTTGAACTTGCAAGTTAAAATATTAATGTATTTTGGTAGTTTAAGTTTAAATAAGGTTAAGTAGTTTAAATTTAAAAAATTTTCTTATACAAGTTCATATGTAAATAATAAATGTTATTTACATTTATTTAAAAAAATTTAAATTAAATTTAAATTATAATCATTTTGAATCTTCAATTCAAATGATATTAGAATTTAAATTTAAAACGTAATGTTAATGAAGTCATTAATTAAGAAATAAATTATCTTAAGGATAATAGGGTAATTAAGGGATGACTTATGTATTTAAATTAATAATTTAAATTGATTTATAACTAAAGATCAATTAAGAAGTAAATTAAGAAATGTATTAGTTAATGTAGACAATTAACCAAGGATTATTAATTAATTCATATATAGGATTAATTTTGGATAATTAATTAGATTAACTGGATAAACTATTGTAAATTGTTAATTGTAATTACTCGATAAATGTAATCAAGAGATTAATTACTTAGGGTAATTAATTTTGATAAGATGGTTAATTTAAGTTAATTAAATAATTTTAATTAATTTAAGAAAATCATTGGATAAATTGATAAGTGTAAATGACTTAGTGTATTCAATGGAGCATAATTACTTGAGGAAGTAATTAATGATAATTACTGAATGTAATTAGTGAAAGGTGACGTGTCAATAGAGTAATTTGGATAATTACTTTTGAAATTAATCAAGGGATTAATTAATGGAGATAATTAATTATGGAATAATTAATTTATTAATATGTAATTAAGGGTAGTTAATTACTGATTGATATTAATCAAGGGCGATTAATAATTGAGTTAAATTAAAGAGGAATCATTTAATGTTGTTATTTAAATAAAGTAATTTAATTTAAATCTAAATTAAAGATCATTAATTAATAATTAATGATGCAATTAAGAATTGGTTAATTAAGAATAATTAATAATGTGGTGAGTAATAAATGTAATTAATTAACAATAAATATGATTATTTATATTTAAATCAATTAAAAGGGTAATTAAATGTTAATTACTATAAATGATGTGGGATAATTAATTTGTGAAATTAATTAAAGACTAATTACTTATTGTAATTAGAAATGATTAATCAAAGGTGTTTAATCAAGATGCATACCTAGAGTGTAATCAATTTATTTAATTTATAATTGATTAATGGTTGCATAAGCAGGATTTATAGATGAAGTAATTAATTTAATTTACTTTAAATTAATTAAAGATAGAAGTAGTTAATTTAATTCATTTTAAATTAATTACAAATGGTATGATTATAAATCATTGCTTATGGATGAATGAAATTAATATTTCATTTGATGATTGTGAACTCAGATATGAGATGAATAATATCTAGGTGACTTGGATGTTTGTTTAAGCATGATAGTATATTTTATCTGATTGGGTTGATAATTTTGACAACCTGTTTATGATGATGATATGATTATCTACTGTGGTATTATGGATTATCTACCTGTGTGTATATTGATGATTTTGAATTAAACTGTTATGACTAAATAGACAACTTGGCCTTAAAAGACACGTTTTGGATTTCGATGAGACCGGGATCGGTTTTCCTTATTTGGAACATCCGAAAACCACATCGATTCCAAATTAACGATAGGTCATGAATCTGAAGTGAAGATGAAGATTCAGAGTGCAAGGGTTATCGTTGTTAACTCTGAGGGTGATTCCAAAATGAGTGTAACGAGATGATGCCTTCGGTTTCGTTCGAACCCGGAACGAACTTGTATGGATTGGATGCTTTCAACACATCGTCAGGTGTGCGATGAGCATTCTAAGAAATGTTTTCTATAAAGGTAATCGTGGCCTCAAGCCTCATCAACCGGGAATGGCTAAAACAGGGGAGGTCCAGTAAGGTTAGGTTGGTCATGCCCAAGCAGGACAAGATTTTCCCCTGTCTAGATGTCCCTTTTATTTCGGCTGTGTGGGCGGTTGGATGTAACCAACTGCGGGGTTATCTTGTTCGGGACTTTTCAGTAAGGAATGGTTCCGGCCTTGTGTTGCAGGGGGTCGGGAGTGATCCTCGTGACGTTGATCTAGGCCACGTACTGTGACGGGCGGTACCCCAGTAGCCCTGCCATTGTATGGAATCCACAATCCAATAAGTGCCAACGGTTTTGATTGTATTACCCACTTTTGTGGCTAGTAGCTGGAATTTAATCATGTAACAATTTCGGCTATTTTCTATTTATTTGAAAACCCTAGACCTATTATAATATCACAGAATTTCCTATCAAATGTTTTGGTTAGCGTAAGGTAAAAACTTACCCATGTTTATTTGTGGGGAGTCTTACGTGATACCTTTTATTTTCAAAAGATTTTCAAAGTTAAGCAACTTTAACCTATTAGTCATACCAGACCCATGTCTGACCCTGAGTTTACTTTTGTTTTTCATAAACTCTCGGGTACCTAAATTTTTACGGGTAGCCAAGGGATTCTGGTTAGCTTTGACGAATTCTGGAGGAGCAATAGAGCAGGAGGCTTCAGCGTTGTAGATAGATATATATAGTTCCGCTGTGTTGGTATCTCTGAGTCGTACTGTTTGAGTTGTATTATATTATATTAACTAGACAGGTGTTTGTAACTGTCTAGTATGCGATGTATTATCTGTATAACTCTGATTGATGTTATATATTATGTAAATACTTATGTGATTATTATAATTTATTCGTTCCGCTGTGAGATTCTGATGTTGTTGTTCTTTCTTCTCTATCTTTTCTATTTTCTCATCCCATTCTTTCTTCAAGAACGATACGTCTTCCTGGGCGAAGGAAGTCAGGGTCGTTACAGTTTGCTTCACTCTCTTATTGGGATTAAGGCTCCTGAACTTAATATGCCTCTTCTTGGAAGTCCCAATATCACAAACACTTCCTTTACCAACCTCTCCATGAAGAAGAGTAACATCCATAAGCTGATTGAAAGAAACTTCAAGTTTCAAAGGTAGAACTATTTCGGGGTTCTTATTCAAAGCATAGATAAACTCTTGATTCTTTACAAGATCCAAAAGTTGTTGAGCAGACATGAATACTCCATCCAGGGGAGTAGCACTAGATTGACCGGCGTTGGGACGGCCAGGTCTGACCATTTCTCCTCTTTAAGAAAGAAAGAAAGAAGAGGAAAAAGTTATTCTCAAAATAAATTTCAATCAAACTTGATTGACAAAACAAGGAATCATAAAGAAAATAGGATGAATCGGTACGAAGACTCGAATTAAATCCTAAAGCACGACACCTAAGATGGACTTAGGACGATGATCCTTGTTAAATTATTCTACACTGTTCCGAAATTTCGCTCTGATACCAAGCTGTGATTCCCCACCGCTATACCCACACTAGCCAAGAACACTACGGTGTAATGCTGTCAACTAGCGCGAAGAATAAGGCTATTGAGGAGCGACCATCTATGTAATTGCTTTGTGCGAGTACCGATATGCCGGATAAAAATATAACTGTTCATCTCAAGAGGAAATCCGACATACCGACACAAACTCAAAGCTACTACACAGTGGCTATAAAGGTCTTCGGAAACAAATATGGAAATAAACATAACACAAATCAGTCACAGATAATTCATATCACAAAGGCGGAAATAGATATGAATATAACACATGAAAGTGTACATCAGAGTAGTGGTCAAACAAGATCCACAATATCAAAAAAAATGAATAGATACAAGTGCAAGACAAAAATATGTATACATCAAGGAGTCTGTATCACAATTGCATACAACAAAAACTACTAAACTAAAGGTCCGATAAGGAGTCAAGCAGAAGCACCTGTAAAATCTCAGTCTGACCCGAGTATTATTTAATAAGAAAATAATAAACGGATCAGTCTAGCTATAATTATCAAATAAAATGAGATATAAGAAGAGATATAATAATAAAACGTATGATAATCAAAAATGTCATACTTCAACATGTATACATTAGAAAATCACGAAAGTCATACAAAATCTCAAGAATCTCATAGCATCAAAAAGAATGTCATATTCTTCATTTAATTCACCAAGCCACAATAAATGACATACATATCAATGCCAACTGAAAAAGGTGGTGAAACATAAATTCCAGAAATCATCAAATAGAAATCCAGAAATCACAAGAAAAAGGATGGCCAATCCCATAAACTGGACATCGACGCACCTAGAAAGACACGCCCCATGCACAGTCGAACATCGACGCACCCAAATAGGTACGACCCATGCTCTAGCATCGACGCACCTAGAAAGATACGCCCCATGCATAAATAAACATCGATGCACCTAGAAAGATACATACCATGCATAAATAAACATCGATGCACCTAGAAAGATACACCCCATGTAATGTCTAACACCGATGCACCTAGAAAGATACACCCCATGCAAAGTCGAACATCGACGCACCTAGAAAGATACGCCCCATGCATAGACGAACATCGATGCAACTAGAAAGATACGCCCCATGTCCCAACTTATTGAGCCGATTGCTCCACGAAGTAAACAAACATCGATGCACCTAAAAAGGTACACCCCATGCATAATAAACATCGACGCACCTAAAAAGGTACGACCCATATGTAAACAAACATCGATGCACCTAAATAGGTACGACCCATGCAAGAAATGAGATGAAGCTCAATAAAATGAGGAACAGTCCTCCACATAGACAAAGAGACATCGCACATTACTAGTCTAAACCATAAAATGATCATCATCGATCATTAAGAAGTGTCAATTACAATAAGCTAGTAAATATATGAGTTTAGCTTCATGTCCCATAACCACTAGCTTAACTTAAATATTTGCGAACAAATTGTAGATCTCCACTAGAAAATTGTCACAAGAGATTCAATCGAACAAGTCCAAGAATTAACCAACGAAGTAAACGCAAGTGTTTCATACCACTTGTTTTACTAAGTCGTTTAATTAGATTTCTCATACGAGTGAGGTAAAGGCTTGTATATACTAGTAGATTGGAAAACGGTTTTATAAACGAGTTTGGTACTGAAAATAGAGTTGAAATCGTTTTGAGGAAAGAGTTTTGATATTTACTACTAGTATAGAAAAACTTTATATTTTAAAATGACAAATCATAGAATTGATTGTAGAAACAATCAATCATAAAAATTCACATTCGAAGACGTGAATAAAATCCAAAGAAATCGATACCGAATCCATCAAAATGGATATTCCCAAAAATCACGATGAAAATGTCATCAAAGTCCATAATAAATGATAGCAACAAAAAGGGAATCAGCATGAATCGATTAAAGTTGGAAATATACTCAAAAATAGCCAAAATAGGCAAATTAAACCGTTCCAGACGTCTGGAGGTCCAATCAAGGCGTCTGAAAACCAATCAGACGTCTGGTTTAGAATTCAAACGTCTGGATTTGTTCTCTGGGAATAATCCAGAGAACACCCAGACGTCTGAAACTTCAAGTCAGATGTCTGAGACCTATGCAGACGTCTGATCCTAAATTTCAGACGTCTGGAATTAGTCTCTGCCTTTTTTATATATTCTGTCTGGCTATATTATTCCTCTCCAGGTCCAAACCAGACGTCTGGACTTGGTCACCAAACGTCTAGTCACCTGGTCTGGGCAATAATTTGCCTAGGCCAAAGTGGCCAAAACGTATCGCGAGCGATCGGACGAGCAACGACGACTAAGGATTTATGCCTAGCGACAACTCAGCCTTAAGGGCTCCTCATTACACCCCGTATATCATTGTCCAAATATTCATTTAAAGGATTTTCATAGATTTTGATTTCAAAACACCAAAAATTGGAATATTCACCAAATCAATCCAAACCAAAATCAATTCCACAAGAATAAGTGTTAGGAATTCATACCTAACAATCGAAGATAATTATAGACAAAGATGTGAGATAAAAATGTCACCTTTGAACCCAAACGATTGAAGAAGACGCTTGAAAGCAAAGGGAGAATCAACCACTCTTCAACACAACCCAAACGAGCTTGAATCTATGCTCAAAAAGAAGAACATTCCCAAAGTTAGGTTTAGGAATTTTCTGAAATGAAACTGAGAATGAGTTTTAGAAGAAGAAGGAGATGCTTACTAATGGGTTCTCTTTGATTTTGGAGCAAGAACTTGAGCTAGCAAGAGGAACTAGGGCTTGGAGTTTCTAATTCCCATTCTCTTCCACCATTTTTGCTTAAGCTTGAGTGTTAGGAATATGAAATGAAGTAATGAAGAGTTGGAGTGGGTTGGGACTGAGTTAGTAAGGTTCAGCCCAAACCAAAGCCCTAAGTGAAAAAGTGGCAAAATTTCACTATCTCCAAACATATCGAAGTTTATACTCAAAAAGGTCGCAAACGTCATTTTGAACTCAATGGGGGTGGTCTCGAGTCCCAATTCGACTGTTTGCAAAAAGTAGACCAAAATCCGACAAATGATAAAATATTTAAATAAAATATTTAAATATAAAATCGATCAATATGCGGGTTGTTACATCCAGCGTACGCTTGTTATTATATAATAAAATATTAGAAATATCTCGTGTTACATAACGCGAAATCCTGAATCCCGAATCAAACATGCTGACAGACGTTTGTAAAGTTTTACCCGCATTCCGAACACAATGAAACGTGTTTCGAAAGCTAATTCAATCATATGCGCGAGTTACGGAAATAAACGATCAATTTTAAATCAAATCGATTAAAATAGTTCGAAGCGTTATGAGCTGCCACGGTCAAACGACAACTCCGATTGCTACGAAAATTGAAATCCGATAATAACTAACTATTACGGATCCAATGGAACTGGTTTCGTCGAATTCTGAGACTGTGCCTCGGAAGGCTATTTTTAAATTCAATTTAAACGATATATTATTAAAATTGAACAAATTACCTTTAAATTAAATTTCTATTATCCTATTACCTTCAGTATGATCGTTAAAATTTTATAAGCCTTCAAATTATTTTAAACAGGCTTAGAGATTTCAGATTCAACAAGTTACCCAATTTCAATTATTAAATTCAATATTTAAGCTATATAATTCAATGATTTAATAATAAAGTAAATATTAATATCTTGAATTCAAGTTAAAATTAACTTTTAAATATTTTAAAATCGATTAATTATTCCAATTTAATTCGTTAAAATTTTTGGGTCGTCACATTCCTCCCCCCTTAAAAGTATTTCGTCCCCGAAATTACTTGTTAGGGAGAATGGACCAATACCCGTTTACCTCTTTCCAAAACTAACTATTCAACATCCTACCAACTGTCTTTTACAAAAGACTTCTTATCTTTCTTACTAACTTTCCAAACTCTCTCACAGTTTCAAACTATCCCTTTTTACCCAGCATCTAGATTTTAATTTAAAACCAAAATTTGAATTATCAAAATTTTCTCAAAATTTTTCTAACTCTCTAAACTTTCGAAAATTTTTGCCAGCGTCTCCCTTGCACGACTAGCTCGGTACAACCATAAAAGGCCTCTACGGGCTCCCAAATTCCAAAAGAAAAAAAAGCCAAGTGGCTAGATCAAAACCCAATCCAATTTCATACAGAAACTTAAATACATACCTTTTTGTCGGACGATCAAATTTATCTTCCAATATCAATCCACTTTCTTTTCTCTTTATAATACCTGCATAACCTACTTAGCAATAATATCCCATCATAGCCCCTTCACATCTTTACACACTTTTCCTTACAGAAGTTTTCATACCCATTTCTATTCAAACTAGTTTTTCCTATTTTCATACGAATTTAATTTACTTTAAATTTTGAATATTAAATTTTATCTTCCAAGTATAACTAATTCATATTTGTTCATATACTAATTTACTTTAATTTTCAATTTGAAATCGTTTTGTCGTTAACAAAAATTTTCCCAAAAATTTTCAAAAGTTTTCTAACTTCCAAAATTTTGGAAAAATTTTGACAGAGTCTCCTTTGTACGGATGAGCTTTTGCAATTTGACAAGAGACATAAATATATATACATCGACCCACCCGGTCGGAAAAAGCAAAAACAGTTCATATTTCCTATTTTTATTGCGTAGGCGTACCTTATTTTGCATTTTAAGCAAGCAGCTTATTAATTTAAGCAATTAGCGCAACCAAATCCAGCCAAACGGCTTCCCGGTACCTGTACTTACTCAATTTAAATATGTAAGTGCCATATATAGAGAATTTATCAACATTTCACTTACTTTAATAGAAAATCACAAGCATTACAAAAGCATCAAACACCAAACGCTTACCATAAGCGATTTATTTAACTTTAAAGATTATTCAATTGCTTCTAACCAAATATATATACCATTTCATTCAATTTTAATGGTTTACAACTCAATTGCTTATGTTCAATTTATTTTTAATCCAAACAAGCTTATATTCACTTCAATTAATTCTAAAACCAATTTATTTAATCTCTATCAACTTAGACAAATTTAATTACTTTGTTTACGCCAAAAGACAATTATTGTTATGCAATTTCGACGATATTCGCTTAATAAAGTATCTATTTTAGTTTATAACTACTTTAAATTTATTTCAACTCATTCTGCATTTAATTCCATTTCATTTCTAATTTATTTACCAACCATTTATTTAGCTCGACACATTCCATTCTTGTATATTACTAGCCATTCCAATTTAATTCAATCCAAGCTTTTATTTAATTGGCTTCACTCTTATTCAATGCCAAGCTTCCATAAATTTTAACTTAAGTAAATTTGCTTTTATTTATTCCAACATCAAACTTAACTTTACTTCTATTTGATTCTCATTAATCCATTTCCATTAAATTTAGTTAAACCATCCATTTTAAATTTTAATTTCAAATTCACCTTCTCAGTTTATCAAAATAATATCCAAGCACATACTTAACTCATTTATACTTCAAATTAATATACTACCAAATTTAAGTTCAGTCTGATAATCCAATTTCAATCACAACTTGATTTAGCTTTTATTCAATCAGACTTCATCCATTTAATATTTAACTCAATTAACTCGTTTTAAAATTTTAATTTACTTACTTAATTCGTTATCGAATTTATTTTATTAATACAAAGTCATTCACTCAGATTTTGTTTGCAAATCTAACCATTTCTATTATATTCACTTCTATTTCATGTGGCATCCCTTCTCTTATATCCAATTTACATGCAAATTTCATTAGATATTACTCAAATCACCTTTGAAATTTTATTTGTAATTCAAACCATCCCATCTTCCAATCCAACTCTATTTTATTTTTATTTTACAACATCTCCTCTTACTTAATTCATTATCAACTCTAACTCGAATTCTATTTACAATTCTAATTCATTTCCAAACTCCATTATTAACTTACAATTCATTTTATTTATCCGAGTTAAACTTTATTAATATACTCTATCGAATGATTATTTAACCAATTAGCTTTCTTCCAATCTCTACATCAATATTCGATTTTTAATTACAAAATCACTTCTTTAAAATTTCAGTTTGGATTTCCTTTTTATTTCCCCAAAATTCCAACACTTTTATTTAAAATTTTAGAAAAGCTTTTAAATTCACATCATACTAATAAAATAGCTCTTTATAAAAATACTTTTATAACTCGATGTCTCAACTAGTACATCCTTGTTCTCATAGAAATTCAGTCATACGTTGATCAGGCGTAGGACTGAAAATCTATAAGTACTTGGTAAACCCGTTTTTAACACCCAGTGAGAATACTTGGAAAAATAATTTTATTGAAAATATAGAAAACAGTTTTGAAAATAGAGGAAGTATCTTTGGTGAGAATGCTCAGGACATCATCACCCCGATCCATGGTTGCGGTTAACCCGATGGTTACGTTTCCATTCCGACAAAACCATAGATAACTGTAGGCCTCCGCGCCCCTCGCTTACACCATGGAACCCACACAACAGATCGCAACTACAACTGGGGTTACGCAGCTATCACAGTAAAAACCCATATAACTGTAGGCATCAGCGCCCTCGAACTTCGCTGCCAAAAATGAAACTTCTCCACTCCACTTGACCATAGATCGCAGTCTACCGATGTTGCATTGCCTTCCCGGCAGAATCAAGTGTAGACTGTTGGCACTCATCCTCCACATGATTTCGCTATGGTCCCCATAGTAGATCGCAGTGACATCGAGTTATACTGTCGTCACAGCATAACCCAAATGCCCCTGTAGGCATCAGCGCCCTCGACTTCCTCTACCCAATAATCCTCAAGAACTAGTTTGTCCGTACTCTTCACAGGATCAACTTTAGAACCCCCATTGGGGCTCAAGGCAGCACCACCCGGTGGCGCTCCTGAGAAGTTCATTACAAGGGAGCGCCTTTTTCCACAGAGCCATCATCAAAACACTTTATACCATACATGTAGTATCTTTCAAATCATACACCTAGTATGAATTTTATCAAAGCTCCTTTACACAAAATCAATTATCCCAAAATCGATAATCCTCAAACTAGGCTTTCCAAATTTTAATATTGATTTTACCCAAAAATCAAAAGCCTTTCCAAATCCAAAGGTTCTCAAAACCTTTTTTCGAATTCCTCATAAGATCCTTTATATATATATATATTCAGATATATAAAATTTTAGAAACTTTGGATCTTTTCAAATTTGTATAAAACTCCTTTTGTGCTTCAAACTATAACGACCCAGAATTTTTATTAATTAAAAATTTGTATATTTAATTGATTTTAAATATTAATAAGTGAATTTATAAGTCGAATAGATTTTATTTCGAATAATTGGATTTAATTGAATAATTAAATCGATAATTTGATATGTGAAAATACAGAAATAATTGAAAATTGGGTTAAATATGATTGAAAATGATTTGTAAGATTTTATTATATCATATTGGAGTTATAATGATGTTATAGAACTTTTAAAATTGAATTTAGAGTTAATTTGTGAAATTGAATATTTAATCGACTAGTGAAAATAGTCAATTTTCGAACAGTCTCAGAATTGGACGAAACTAGTTCCATTGGATCTGTAATAGTTTGTTATTACCGGATTTCAATTTTCGTAGCAATCGGAGTTATCGTTTGACCGTGGCAGCTCGAAATGCATCAAAAGTGTTTTAATATTAATTTGGCGAGTTAAAATAGCCATTTTTCAAACAGTCTCGGATTTCGACGAAACCAATTTCATCGGATCCGTAATGTGATATTATTGTATGGTTTCAAATTTCATGTCAATCGGATCTACCGTTTTTCCGATGCAAGCTAAAACGCCTAGAAAATCGTTTAATCGGTTTAATTTTAAATCGAACGTTTATTGCCATAACTCGCACAGATGACCGAATTAGCTCCCGAAGCACATTCCATTATGTTCGGAACGTGGGGTAAACTTAGAAACACCAGCCGGCATGCTTCGTTCGGAGTTCGGAAATTCCGGGATGAATAGTGTCGCGCGAATTTTCTATATAAGCCCCTCTCTTCATAAATTTTCAAACCAAAATAAACTAGGGTTTCAAAACCCTTCAGCCGCCACTAATGGAACCTTAGGCCGAAATTTTCTGTTCTTCTTCCTCGTTTATCTCTTCATCCATCGACTTTTACCAAAAACTTCCAACATGAAACTTGTAGAGCATGAAGAGATCTTGAAGATGAACGGCTATGATCGAAATTGGAGCGACGTGGAGGGAGCAAGGGGGCCGACGGCCTGATGTTGCGCACGCAATTTGAGGAGTTGCTGGAGGCTGAGTTTATCATGGTGGTGGCCGTGCGTAGCTCTTGTCGCGAGCTTTCCAATGGAGTAACCTGATCGAATTATAATCAAGCGAGGAGGGAGCATAATTGAACCCTAGTTTCGTGCACAATGGGTTTCTTGCGTGATCTACCTGTAGAAGAAACGTGAACGTGAAGATGGAGGAAAAGAAGGGGTGTGGCCCTGATGGGTTTGCTAGGATCTAACGGCCAAGATTGCTTTGGATTTGAAAGTAAAATAAGAATTGTAATTATATAGTTATAAATTCGTGTAAACTACTAAAAATCAAAACTTTTTCATACGAGGTCGAAAAAGCACGAAACTAGTTGCGTTGGAATCGTATGGACGAGCACTATGCTATGGAATTGGATTGGAGTTGTTTGGAGTTAGTGAAAATTTCGGGTAAAATTAAACGTCCGTTTAATTTTATTCGAAATAAATCGCTAAAACGAAATTGAAATCAAGGTGAGAACTTCTCACTCAATCGAATCGGTTTCGACTTTAATTTTAAATAGTTATATTTAAAATACTTGAATGAATGTTTGAATGATGATTGTTATCTATTGATTGTTAAAATAGACATTATGCGTCGTTAGTAAGCGGATGTTATTTATTAAAAACATATACCGCGAATATTTCATAAACAGTGAAATTGGTATTATTTATGTACTTGGAATTGATTTCCCGCAGTATATAGCGGATGAGACCCTATTACGCCGTTTATTAAGCGGATAATATTTTAAATCCCATATACCGCGATAATTTCGTACTGGAACGAAATTGGTATTGTGCTAATGTTTGTGGATGCAGGGAAACAGGTTGGAGGGATCCAACTGGATTCCTCAACAGTATTTATTTGATTATGGATATTTTGATATTCGTTGATTATCATATACAGATATATGATGGTCGTTGTTGTCATGATTGACTATTTGGTGTGTAGCATCATTGGACCAAATTTGGAACTTTAAAAATGATTTTTAAAGTGATTTTTGAAAGTATACGTTTATAAAATATTTTTGGAATTGATTCATTTTAAATAAATAAACGTTATAATTTTAACGTTATAAAATTATAATTTTTGAGAAATATAGCTAAAAGTTGATTTTTGAAAATATGCGTTAATGATTTTATAAAGTAGCTTAAATTGGGATTTCTTAATTTATTATAAAAAGTTTAAAAATAGGATTTAAGAAATTTGATTATTTTATAAATCAAAGAGAATGGTGAAATTATAAAGGACTTTGAAGACGTTTGGAAATAATAATTTAAATTGATTTATATAAAGGATTTATAAATTGATATTTATAAATTAAAATATTTGAATTATAAAACGAGTTTTTATAAGTGTTAGAATGAATTGTAAATGAATCTCATAAATGAATGAAATTTATAGAATTATAAATGGTAAAGTTATAGATGAAATTTTATAAGCAGTAGGTTTATAAAATTTGTAAAGTTATTGAAAGAATAGATTTGGGTAAATAAATGAATTTTATAATTTATAAGATTTATAACTTGGGAAGTTTAAAAAGAACGATTTTGTAAAATAATCGTTTTATAAGCATTTAACTTATAATGTGAACTTTTGGTGTATAATTGAGTTATAAATTGAAATAGCTTTATAAAGGAGATTTATAGAAGGAAATTGTTATAAAACAAATAGAAATGGAATTTATAAACATTGTTTTATAAATCAGCAAACGACTTATTTTGATAAGTAAATTGTTATAACTTATTAATGGAGTTATATTCACGTTTTAGACTGTGAATAATTCTTTAAAATAAAATGAATAGAAATGATGAATTTGGTTAACGTAGTATATTCACGTTTTTGAATAGTGAATAATATGTTAAAGAAAATGTTTTGGATGTGATGTTTTAAATAAAATTAAAAAGATCTAACGATGTTTTAAAAGGTGTTAAGATTCGAAACCATAGATTTCAACATTGATTGTGGAAATAGACGTTTTCGAGAAATAAAAGGAAATGGTGGACTATAACACTGTTGTTATAGTAAATGAGTTCCGAAAGGAAATGTTTTGTATAGTATTGGGATTTATATATCTATTTTAATTTCGAATCCCTATACTAGTTATTTTGGGTTGTCGTAACGATGTTTTACGCAACATTCGTTTTGGCCCAAATAAATATGGTTAAGAGAATGATTTCCTTAAAGAATGAAATATATACTTAATTTTGATTTAAGTATATTGGATATTTTCCAAAGGTTGAAAATTAATAGATTTGTGAATTACTTATTAATAAATAAGTATGGAAATGTTTTCCAATGTGAAATGAAACGTTTTGAGAATTTATCTTTTTGAAGATAAATTGAAAATGAATAATTGAAATCGTTTGTTCATAAATATTTTGAAATATAAATTCACTATGGAATTTATAAAAGAAAAGGGGAATCTGTTTAAAAATAAATATTGATTTATTTTTTAAGTATTGAAATTATATATCTTGTAAAGATATTTTTGGAAAATAAATAATTTGGAAAATTATTTGGAATCTGGTGATGTTGTGCATATCCATTGATAGTTCAATAACCGACTATCAATATTTACCATTGAATAGGTATTTGTTGTGATTTGCTTGAAATTGAATGCCACACTTATTTTTAAATTATTGCGCTCGTTATTCGGATTACCCATTCCGAATAGTGATACGACGTAATGGATAGCATTGATGACCGGTGTTAAAGACCGGATATTTTTGAAAACGGAAGGATTACCGTCGAATGTTTCTGTACCGAATGGCCCCGGTATAGAAATTCCATATGTGATGGGAAGTCCGGATGTGATTAGTGAATATCCGGGTTTCAAGGACTTCTTTGTAAGTGCCTTCGGTTCAATTCGATCCTAGAACAGACTTGTATGGATTGTATGTCTGACATTACAAGTTGAAATGTAAAGCTGATTTCTTTCAAATATATTTCTGTTGGTGGCGGAGAATTTATTCTCTTAGCTTAACACCCTTCTCTGAGACGTACGAGCTTAGACGTTATGTAGTTGAAGGTTATTAGCGATATATTCCCAATTTGGTAATGTGACATGCTGAGTGTTGCTGTGAAATGATCATTGTTTGATCATTTGTGATATGATCATTTGTTTGATCGTTTATCTTTGTGATCATTTCTATGATCATTCGTTGACCCAAAGCACAGCTTTTGTATAAAGCGTGGCTTTGTGGACGAGACTTCATCGAGCCTCACACCCAGGAATGGTCAAAACAGGAAAGATGCGGCAAGGTTATGAGGGGTAGCTCCCTTTAGGGTATGCGCATTTCCTTCTGGAAAAGGGTGGTATCATGGTATGGAGCCCAGATGCTTACTCATGTTGAAACACTTATTATTTTGGTGTGATGTTGATTACGAGCGCTCGGATAAAGGTCCCAAAGGACCGGGGGATGGCATACTCGTGTCAGTAGTTACCCAGTTAGGGGTAACCCTGCCTTGTGTTGGCAGAGATCCGGTTTGGTTCTCGGGACGTCCTTCCAGAGGCGTTCTCATGTGGCAATGGGAAGTTCCTTGGCCTGGCCATTTGTTGGAAATCCAAAGAAACAATACGAGACTTGTACGGTTTTAGTTGTAGAACCTGCCATTTATTATGGTAGCTATAGTAGGCATAAGTGCGAAATGTCTATGCTGGCTAAGATTTATATCTTTTATTTTCGAAATGATTTTTCCCTACACTATGCACTAGTAATAATATCAAATGTTCTTTTAAATGCGTATCAAGCATCTTTGACTATCATAAGGAGAAATCTCCTCCGATTCTGCGTTTGCATTGTGTGTGTGTGCGGGAGGCCTTATGGTAGTCTCATTTTTAAAAGCATTGCAAATTGACTTTAAAAATATTCCTCTATTTTGATTTTAAAGATAAATAAACTGTTTTGAGTTCTCACACCAGTCACATGACTGACTCGGTGTTTATTGTTTTCCTTCCTAAACTCTGAGTGCCCACCAATTTCCACACGGGCAGTCAAGAGACAGGTTTATCAGGCTATTCTGGAATTCAGGAGTTGCTGGAGGCAAGCTGGATGGCATGGCGTATTATTAGTATATAGTATTTCTTTTCCGCTGTTTGTTGTTGTTGTTGTACACTCTGATGATGATGTAATGAAATGTAATGTAATGTAATAACTGATATAGTTCTTTGTTTAAAGATTATTCATTTATCTATTATATGTTGTTCCGCTGCGAATTGTGAGATTCTGATGTTGTTCTGCTTTCTTTATGTTCTGTTCTATCTTTTCTCTCTTCTTCTACCTTTTTCTTTTTTTTCTTTTCTTAAAACCCTAAGTGTTCAGCTTTCCGGCATTTGATTGCTTGGCAGTTGATACAGTGAACGTATTGATGTCGGTTTTCGGAAGTCGAAGAATCGGGTGCTTACACAAACACCATCAAAAATCCTTTTCTTCCGACAATAGATTTAACAGGGAAAGATTTCTCTTACATATAACAAAGATATATAACTTTTTTTATTCAAAATCAAATATTCACATTTGATTACTTATTTTCAATATTAATTTCATTCAAATCCGTACGATATGCACATAACATCCGTACGCTATACCAATCTGATCGCTCACTCGATCACACAATTTCACTTCCGAACTAGTATCGTCCACCCGACTTCCTAGTGCGGACATAGATCTAGTTTCTTGATTAGGTACCGCCATTCTCCTTGCATAGCCATAACTATGTTAGAGAATATCCAAAACCAATCAACAATCCATATCCAGGTTCGCCGGCGAAAATCGAGTGAAAAATCCCAACTCGGATCGATAAACTATCTCGAAATTCTGTGCTCGAATCTAAATCATATCACTATGCGAATAGAATAATAAACGTATACCCTACGTATTTAACTTCATAGATCATTAGCCAAATCAATTTCGTTTCTATTCACATTCCTTTAATTCCCATTCACTTATTTACAGTTGCCTTAATTCCCATTTGGATTATCACTTCAATTCTTATCTCGGTTGCGTATTTTAAATCAATAATAGTTTGAACTCCGACCAGTTTATATTTAGAAAATATCTTGAAAATTTTGAAAATAGATATGTAGTTGAAAAATAATTATTAGTTTGCAAAATAGCTATAAAATAGTTAACTAATTATAGAATAGTTGAAAATAGTTAAATAGTTTCAGAAATTTTTAAATAATTTTCAAATAGTTGTAAAATAGAAATTAGTTTGTGAAATAGTTGAAAAATAGTAATTAGTTTAGAAAAATCAGTTGGAAAATGGTTAATAGCTCCAAAAATAATTGTAAACCAAGTATAAAATAATTTAGCTTTAAAAAAGAAAAGTTGTATATATTAAATAGCCTAGAAAACAATTTTATATTAAAACAATACATATTGAAAATAGTCAAGAGTCAACTGTTCACTTCCCCAACAATTCAACTTAAATTTCCACTTCCATTTAATTGACTCAATTCTAATTTGAATAACTTCAATTTCTATTGAAATTTATTTAAACCCAATTCAAGTTGAATCAACCTTGATTCCCTTCCCAATTTAAATCAAATTCCATTTTAAATTATATTAACTTATATATTTCAAGGTTCAAATAAGATTTCAATACAATTTTATTTTAAGATTTTAATTTATCACTCAATTTTATCTTCCAGTTTGAAGCCGGTTCTTAAACAAGTTTAATTTACAATTCAATTATTCAAATTTATTTTATTTATACAATACCATTCTCAATTTAAATATTTTCATTAACAATAGAATGGTATCATCCAATTTATTTTTAAAACGTCCGTCCATTCTCAATTTTTAAATCTCAAACCCGTTTTGAGATCACACAAATTCCCAGTTCAAATCAACCGTTCAACTTTCCAAGTTAAATTCCAATTTTACTTAATCCAATCAACCTTACTCTATTGGAATTCCTGCTTCAAACTTCAAAATTCTTTCCCTCTTACAAGTTCACAACTTATATCACTCAGGGGTTTTTTTTACATCACACTTCAGGGAAAAACTTAACCTCTTAGAGTTTATTTCTAATTATCTTTGATATCATGTATATCCATACACATATACATATTTATTTCTTGGCCCTCCCAGCCATATTTTAAAATTTTAAACCACCCTTCGTTTTAATCCAAATCAAACTTCAAACAACCCATTGTTTGCAACAAGTCCCAGTTACCAAAATAATACTTATTCATTATTTTTCATTACTTTGAAACAAAATTTCCGAATTCTGGGACCAGATTTAGAATTTCATTTTCAATCACTTAAATTTTACTTTAATTGTATTTCCGTTTTTTACTTAATTTAATTCCAATTCAAGACTTCAGTTTGGTTGTATTATATTACTTCTAAATTTTAATTCCGATAATCTAACAGCCAATCACTTTAATTATTTATTAGAAGGAAATATTACTTCATATATCAAAATATATTTTTATATAAAATCTTTATATATATATATATATATATATATATATATATATTCTCAACTCATTCTAGAGTACTACAGACTCTATTAAATGAGTAATTCCCACCAGTGCCAAGGTTCTCGCTTAACCTTTCAACTCTGATACCAACTGTAACGGCCCGAAATTTTCGAAGCCGAAAATTCCATATAGTTATGAAAAAGAAGAAAGAGATAAAAGAAGAAGAACAGAAACACCAAACGTTTCACATTCGCAGCGGATAAAATATAATAATAAATAGTAACAGTTTACAAAAGCATACTATATCTATCCATTACATTTAATATACATCAGAGTTTCATATATATATACAGTCACTGAATATATACAATTATCATGTCTCAGATTAACCATCATATAAATACAGCGGAAATATTCTATACGCTCCTGCCATCCAGCTCGTCTCCTGAGACTACAGAACGTACTTACCTGAAAATCTGTAATACTCGGTCTGACCCTAGCATTACATTAAAGTAACACCCGGGTCAGGCTGGAAACCAGCGTGAGTAAACCCAGCTAACATAGAATACCAAGCAACAACTTAAATAAACCCGGGTAACTTATATCAATTTAACCAATTCACAATTTACTATAGACAACACTTATTTCACATATCAATTTCTAAGTACCAAACTTAGATAAAATAATTCAATTCACTCAAATCATTTCATTTCAACTCATTGATTTCACAAATCAATTTATAAAAATTCGAAGGGATTTCGGGTATTTCCCGATACCCGACCCCGGTCTCTCCGCAACTCATGTTATTCTAACCCAAGTTATTCAAATGAAATACACAACATTTCATATCAGAGATATCTACTCATTCAAAACATTCAATACCATTCAATCATCCATAAGCAAAACTTAATCACGTACAAACCAATTCAGTTGATTCTAATTGAATTTCTAGCCACATTCACTTAGATTCCTTCATTTAATGTTAATTAATTCCAAATCAATTAATTAATCAACCCTCCGTTATTCATTTTAATCAATCACCGTGGATTAATTAATTTTAAACTACGTTCAAGTAATTACCTTTATTTCATTTCACGATATTAATTGTTCTTGACCCAAATCAATAGGAAATCTTAATTACCTTAGGAATTAATTAACTATTTTAATTACATTAGTCTATAATTATTTATATTAATTAACTTCTCATAAGTCACTTGTATTGATTTATTTTCTTAACTAATCAATCTCTGTTTACATTATTGATTATACAGATTAATGACTTCTCATTTACATTTCTAATCTAATTTTAATTATATTGAATAATTAATCATTAATATATATATATATATATATATATATATATATATATATATATATCTGTCATTCTTGATTTATCTCAACCGATGATTAACTATCTTTTATTTACTTTATTATATAAATTAATTACTCCTTAATTAATCATTTTAATTAATCTCTTGACTAATTCCATAAGGTAATTATATTTTATTAATTCCATTAAGCAATTATTTATCAACCACCCAATGACCATTCCAATTAATTTAGATCCAATTAATTAACCCAAATCGTAAATTAATTTAATTAATTAACTATTCCTTAAATTATCCTATTTATTTAATGAATCACTAATCATTAAACCTTTATTGATTTTAATCTGAACCATTTTTCTTTTTACGATTTAAGTTTAAAACCATATAAAACCCAAACGCTTCGAGTCAAACCACAATCAACTCGAGAATCAACCAAAAACCAAAATCAACTGGTCATCAATTCACAGTGCACATCAAATCAATTCAACTACTCAACCAAATATTTAAATTTAACTACTTAAATTTAAATAAAACTCCAACAGAGTGAGATTTACGCACCTTTGATTTTAATTTGCAATCCATCCAGGCCAGCTTGTTTCTTTTTAGATTTTGACCTTGTATAATCAGTTACAGTTTATTATTACATGAATTAATCGAACAATTAATTGCCAATTATTAATTTAGTTAACTAAGAATTTTATTTAACTTAATCTTCCTTTAATAAATTATTTTTAATGCCTAAAATAATTAAATAAGCTAAGTTAACCACATTAGTACTTCTTCTTTTTTTTCTTTTTCTTTTTTTCTATTTTTTAACAGTAAATGAATATATGAAGTTAAATAAATACGCTAAGTTAACCGAGAATTGAAAGTTCAATACCTCTCAGCTAACAAGCCCCACCAACAGTCGCCAGAGCCGACGATCGCCCTATTTCCCCCTTCGTGTCGCCGCGACGTTGCTCGATTCGAGCTCCATGCCGAAATTTGACTCGCGCAACCACCCTTTAGCGACACGAGATGCCGAAGCCCCCTTCAATCACACGAACGACGATGCGGCCTTCCCTATGCCGACTTGAGTCGACATCACCAAAATCGAAACCCTAAAACCCCGAGCTTCACTACCGACCCATAACGAAATCGAACACCCACTCGAGTCGCGCTTCCCCTTACTGCCAAAATCGCGAACCACCTAAAACCGCCACTGCCTCCCCCTTCCTCCGGCCTTGCGATTACCTCGGCCTTTTATATTTTCAATTTCGAATGAAAACTCCCTCTCCTCAACTCGAAGTGAACCGCGATGATCCTGTTCGCGTCGCCGTTTATTTGTTTTTTTTTCAATCCTCTGTTGTTGTTTTTTATTGAGTTCGATTTTATTAACTGCTTTTTTGGGAAATAGAGGGAGGGACGGGGAGAAGATATCGATTTGGGAAGGCTTCCAGCGTACGCTTGTTATTATATAATAAAATATTAGAAATATTTCGTGTTACATAACGCGAAATCCCGAATCCCGAATCAAACATGCTGACAGACTTTTATAAGGTTTTACCCGCATTCCGAACACAATGAAATGTGTTTCGAAATCTAATTCAATCATATGCGCGAGTTACGGAAATAAACGATCAATTTTAGATCAAATCGATTAAAATAGTTCGAAGCGTTTTGAGCTGCCACGGTCAAACGACAACTCGGATTGCTACGAAAATTGAAATCCGATAATAACTAATTATTACGGATCCAATGGAACTGGTTTCGTCGAATTCCGAGACTATGCCTCGGAAGGCTATTTTTAAATTCAATTTAAACGATATATTATTAAAATTGAACAAATCACCTTAAAATTAAATTTCTATTATCCTATTACCTTCTGTATGATCGTTAAAATTTTAGAAGCCTTCAAATTATTTTAAACAGGCTTAGAGATTTCAGATTCAACAATTTACCCAATTTCAATTATTAAATTCAATATTTAAACTATATAATTCAATGATTTAATAATCAAGTAAATATTAATATCTTGAATTCAAGTTAAAATTAACTTTTAAATATTTTAAAATCGATGAATTATTCCAATTTAATTCGTTCAAATTTCCGAGTCGTCACAAATGACCTTCATTAACATTTCTCAATTACATTATTAAGAAATTAAATCAGATTTACCATTATTGATTACAAATTAATTAATATTTAATTACAACTTAATTAATCTCTAATTATTAATTAATTAAGTGTTAATTACAATCTTAATTAATCCTTAATCACTTGATTAATAAATCTTAATCATTAATTAAAATTTAATTAACAATCCTTAATTATAGATTAATTAACCTTAATTAATTAATCTTAAGTCTTTAATTAATCCAATTAAAAATTCTTAATTATTTAATTTGTGACGACCCGGAATTTTTAAGCATTTTAAAATGAAATATTTAATTAATTTTAAATATTCAATAGAGTAATTTTAACTTGAATTACGAATATTACAATTTATTTGATGATTACATTATTGAATTAAATAATTTGAAGTTGTGTAAAATGTTGAGTCTGGAGCTTTAAGCCTGTTGAAAATAAATTGAAGGCTTATGAAATTTATTTTGATAATACTGAAGACAATAGAAGTGTTAAAATTGAATTTAACAGTGATTTGTTCAGTTTTGAAATTTCATCGTTTAAATTGAATTTAAAAATAGCCTTCCGGGGCATAGTCTCGGAATTTGACGAAACCAGTTCTATTAGGTACGTAATATTGAATTATTATCAGATTTCAAATTTCGAATTGATTGGAGTTAGTGTGTGAGTGTACGACATATAAACGCTCTTAAATCTATATCGAAAATTCGAGACGATTTAAATTTAAAAATATTATATACTTGACTGGTCTAATAAACTAAACGTTAGAATTTATTTGCTTTCTACTCAAACATTGCAGCAAAGCATCTCCAAACCGTTCCCCTCTTTAATATTAACAGCCGAAAAGAAAAAAGGAAAAAGAAATAATAAAAAAAGAAAGAAGCTTCAAGAGGAAGCTTTCAGCATTAACAAAAAAAACAAACCAACAAAACACGATAAGGGCCAAACCTTTCTTTTCTTCTTTTCTAAACCCCAAACGACTACGTGATTTAAAAAAAATGAAATGGCGGACATCTGCGCGAGAGTCGCCGAATCCATTCGAATAGGTTCGAATCGAAATCGAGCCTAGGGTTGATTGAAGCGTCGGCGGCGATGGCGTTGGGGGTGTTGTGCGCTGTACGATTTAGGGCTTGGGGGGGTTGCGACCGTTTAGAGAAGCTGTTAGCGTGAGGGCAAGTGGGAAGATCGTGCTAAGGCGCGGCGAGAAGGGGAGATATCGATTGGATCGATTTCGCGTTCTCGAAGGTAGCAGCAATCTGGAGAGTCGTTCGAGATGGAGGTGTCTCGCGTGCACGGTCAGAGGGGACTCGATGCAGAGGTTGTTGTTTTTTTATTTATTTTTCAGTTAAATTTAATTTCAATTTATATATGCTGGATGATGTAAAAAAATAATAATAATAATTTACAACTGAAATTTTTAATACGTGAATACAGAATTACAGTCAGGTTTAGAAAACAAAATATGCAGACAGGTTACAGTAAAATATTAAGCAATTGTGTTTTTATCTTATATAAATAATACAAACCTTAACTTACTGGTTAACTTAAATACACACACACACACACACATAGATAAACAGTAAATATATATATATGGATTTTAAAAATGTTTAGAGAGTTTATATGAAGTTTGATTTTGGTCTCTATAAATTATTTTATAAACATGTATGTAGTTCAAAATATTGAATAATATACATGAATAAATAATTTTTATTCTACTAGTTGTTCAAGAAAAAGGGGAATGGGTTTGATAACTTAGCTGTTTTAATTTATTTATTTAATTTTTGGGTTGCTAAAAATAATTTGTCAAAGGGAACTATTAGTTTAAACTTTTTTTAAATCAAATTATAAGTTAAAATCAAATATGTAAACGATGATAAATTGTTTGATAATTCAAACTACTAATAAATTGTATAATGTTTATATAAGGTTTAAAACCGTGGAAACAATCCCGTGGGAATGGGTGACAAACAGTAAAATAAAAGGTGAGTTAATCTCACTCAGTTAAATTCAAATGATTAAATTTAAATAATTGTTTGAGTGGTTGAATTGATTTATGTGCTGTAATATGGTATATTTTAGGATTGATATTATAATGTGCTAACTTCTGTGAATGTAGGGAAAATAGGCTGGAGGGATCCAACTGGATCCCTCAACATTTGTTTAAATTATTTAATACCCTCTGTTGTCATTATTTTATATTCCGTGATGAATATTATTGACAATTGAAATATTGGATGTTATGGTTTACCTGAATATATTCCGGTGCACTAATTTATCAAGATATATAGAATTGGATTTTGGAAATAAACTAAAGAGAATTTGTAAGTGAAATAATTATAGAGAATTTAAATAAATTAGGAATGAATTGGATAAGAATAATAATAGTTTTAAAATTCTAATAAATAAATTCCGTATAAGGAAGGGAAATTTTGAACAAACAGAAGATTAATGAATTTTTTTTTAAACTTCAGTATGATTAAAACATTTATTTAAATTTAAGGTTTAAAATTACTTAAGAAGAATAAAGAAGAAATTGGGAAAATCAGAAATTGGTATATTTCAGTTAAAAGGATTTAAAATCAAACGGAAGATAATAACAATAATAATAAAAACCATAATTAATGAATTTTGAAATGAATTGAGTAATTAAAGAAACTTATTTCAAATAAAATAAATTGGAAATCAATTTGGGGAAATTGATTTAAGTGATTGAAGTTGAAATTTTCTCTCGATGGCCAAGTACATGTTTTTCGAAGTAAATTTTTATATATAAATTAAGTGTTTTAAAGTTGTTTTTAAAGAAAGCAGGTTTTGTAAAATTTATTATTTCTAGTATTTAAAGTCTAAGGTGAGTATTTTCTTTTAATCTATTTTAGTGGTAATTATTAAGAAGTAACTTAGTATTTTGTTTTTAAAAGTAGAAATCTAGTTTTATATTTATCAAGCAAATTTATTTTCAAATGTTTATATAGTATGTATTTTTAGTAAATTATTGAAGTAGTTTAACTTAAATGTTTTAAAGTAAATTCCAAAACAAGCATTTTGTTTAATCTATTTTCGTAATAATTATTTAAAGAATGATTTGGTATTTTGTTTAAAGAAGAAAATCTAATGTATAGTTATAATGTAATTTTAGTTTAATTATTTCTAATGTATTATTTTAAATTAAGTACTAAAGTAAATTTCCTAAATCAAATCTTAAATATATTTTACAATAAAGTGTTTTGAAATTATTTTAAAATCCAAAATCTTGTGCTTGGTGATTTCAGTAGAAATAGAAACACTTGGAATTTATTCTGAGAAAGGAAGATAATTTGAAAACTGTTCTTCAAAGGGATTTGAAATTGGAAATATATCCTGTAAAGATATTTTGAGATGAATAAATAATTTTGGGAAATTATTTATTGGTTGATGGTTGTTTGTGAATATTAATGGATAGTTAAATCACCGACTATCAATATTGACCAAATACGTTGATCGTTTCGAAGAGACCGGGATCAAGTGATTTATTTCTCGAAAACTACTTCGATCCGGTTTGTACGTTTCGCAGAAAAAGATTTTGGATTCGAAGATGGAGCAGTGAAGTGCAAGGGCTAGTCACTACTAATCCTGAGGATATTTCCAAAATGGATGTAGTAGGAATAGTGCCTTCTGTTTCTTTCGAACCCGGGACGGACTTTTAAGGATGAATGCTTGCGAAACATCGTCAGGTGGACAATGGGCATTTTAAGGGATACGTTCTAAAAGGTAACGCTTAGCCTCAAGCCTCATCAAATGGGAATGACTGAAAATCAGCGGTTATGCAGCAAGGCTAGTTGGGTAGCACCCAAGCAGGGTGAGGTCATCCCTGTCTAGACGTCCCTTTTTATTTCGGCTTAGTGGGCGGTTGTTGATCCCAACCGCGGGGTGATCTCACTTGGGATTATCCGGTAAGGGGTAGTCCCGGTCTTGTGTTGCAAGGGAGCGGGCGTACACCTCGGTATGGTGATCTAGGCCCAGTACTGTGACAGGTGGTACCCCAGTGCCTAGTCATTAGTTGGAAATCCATTCTCCCTACGTGCCTTGTACGAGTTTTGTTTGTATTACCCACTCTGTGGCTAGTAGTTGGAATTTAATAGATGTAACAATTTCGGCTATTTTATAAGTATTTGTATATAGACTCTATTATAATATCAGAGGATTTATATAATAATTGTTTTAGCTATCGTAAGGTAAAAACCCGACATGTTTATTTATGGCGTGGTCTTACGAGATGCTTTTGTTTTCAAAAGGATTTTTGAAACTTTAATAATCAATTGAGTGTGATTTTCTCACGCTGGTATTGCAGACGGACTCTGGTGTTATTTAACTATAATGCTCGGGTTTGACCGAGTATTATAGAATACAGGATGTGATGATGTGGAGCTCAGGAGACGAGCTGGATAACGATACGTACTTTCATACTTGTTTATATATATGTATATTCCGTTGTGTTGAGTTGTTGTGTATCCATTGTATGACATTGATTTTGAACTATGATTGATGTACTCTGATGATGTAATATATAAACAGATATATTTGATTTGAGTAAAGATCATTGATTATCTATTATATTTTATTCCGCTGCGATGGTTAGATTCTGTTGTTGTTTTCTATTTTCTTCTTCTACCTCATCTTCTTTATCCGAAATGGTTCGTTTTTCTGTACAACTTGAGTTGATTGTTGTAGAATAGTGTTGACTCAAGGGGTACCGATTTGCGGGCTGTTACAGTTGGTATCAGTACTTAGGTTGGTGATAACCTTGGCTCTGGTGGGAATTACTCATTTAAATTAGAGTCCGTAATACTCTAGAATGAGTTTGAGCGTATAAATAGATATGAGCGCGTATTTGTTAGTGAATATAAATTATTTTAATATTGTGTTGATTGGTTTATTGAGTGGCATATGAACCTTCGTCGGCACAGTCTGGACAACTATACCGAAGGGGTTTCTAAACACTTGAATAGGAAAATCGACACGGTATTGTTTTAAATGTGGGTGAATGAAATAATTTTGCCCAAAACATATTTTGATATAAATAATAGTTTTTGAAAACTATTTAGCTAATATATGGTTGCTTGGATGTTAGAAATGATAACATTAAAGTATTATCATTGTTAAGTGAAAATTTAACTAGAAATTGAAATATAACTAAAGTTTAAGGAATAAATTCATTATAAAATGAAATTTATAAATATGAATTATAAACGTGATTTATAAATTGAAATATAATCAAATGAGAATTTGTATAAGCCTAAATTATACAAATGCATTATAGTTAAAATTTGAATTAAAACAGAATTTGAAACTTTAAAATCCCGGAGATTTGGAAGTATTTGAAGATAAATAATAGTATTATTGTTTTGGAGGTATTCCTGAAAGAAAATGTGTTTTGAATGGATTTTGAAAGTGATATAGCACTGAAATCACTTGGACTATTGGAAAATAATTTTGATGATGACGGTTGCATCATTAGTATTCATTTTCGAATTTCTAAGTGACGGATTGCTGCAAAAAAATTGATTTGTTTAGAAAAGTTGGTTATTTTTGAAAATCTCAAAAGAAATTGGTTGGGAATAAAACCAGGATGGGTTTGATTTTTGAGAAGTGTGATTTGGGATGTTGGAGTTTTCAAAATGATTTGAAAACCCAAAAGTCGGGTGTTTAAAAATCCTGAAGAGATAGGTGGTAAGCTTATAAATTGAGATGATTTTTAAGTCGGGGAAATATAAGCTTTGGATGTTGGGAATTTAATTTAAAGTGTAAAGTGAAAAAATGAAATTAACTTGAATTGGGAAATAAGAATTTGACTGGATTGAAATTAATTAATTGAATAGGCTGACAAATAATATCCAGTTGTTTTTCGAATTAAGTTGAAATTTAATTGAGATTAAATAAATCTGAGTTAAAATAAAATTGAATTGGAATAAAAATTCAACTGAGTTATTAAATGGAATTAGACTCTTACCTGAACAAATGGAAAATAAGTTGAATAAGAATTGGATTGAAATAAATAAATTAGAACGACTTGTAAAAGAATTAAAAAGCATGGAATAAAAATATGCTTGGATTATAAATAAGTGTAAAACACAATAAAAAATAAAAAAAATAAAAGATGAACATATTCAACCCTATAATGAATGGAATTGTGTAAATAACAAGTGGTAACTTATAAAATTGAAAATGGAATACAAAATCCAAAATAAATATTTTTTGATGAATTGAAAAATAAAATGAAGATCAAAACTTGAATTATAAAATAAATTGAACTTAAGAAAATTAAATGAAGTGATATTTGAAATTAAAAATCAAGTATTGAACTATAAGTAGGAGAGAACTAATTTTATAATAAATTAGTTAATAAAATGTGTAAATGGGAATGTATTGTTGTTTAATAGAAGCTGAATTGTGAATTTATGATGAAGTGGGAAATAAAACTCAAGTTATAAATTGAATTCGACTTGAATTGTCAGTAAGTAAATGTAACTGAATTGTGAGTTCATGAAATTTGGTGGTAAATTAGAAATGGATAGTTGATTCAGAACTTGAGTTATTAATTAAAATTTAACGTTAAGTGTTAACAAATTAAATATAATTGAAATGTATCGAATAAAAATGTAAATGGATTAAAATAGTAAATGGTATGGATTGCAAATAAAATCTAAATAAGTGGAAATAAATTGAAAAATAGCTAGGTAATAAATTGAATAAGTTGAATTTGGAAAGTTAAAATTCTATAATAACCAATCAAATGAAATTGCAGGTTTAAAAATGAGATTTAATTGAGAAGGAATTAAGTTGAATAGAGAAGCAAATTTACTTGTAAAATGAAAATGAACTTATGTATAAAGCTGTATAAATTTAAGTAAATTGACTTAAGCTAAATGAATGGAGGAGACTTGAATTGAAATCAACTTAAACTAAGTTTAATGATATTGGGTTGGATTTAAATCAAGTGAAAATAAATTTTAATCGAAATAAAATTCGGTGAGTTACAGGTAATATTTAATGGAATGAAAATTCTTAAATAAATAGTTGTAACCATTTAAATTGTTAAGGAATTGAAATAACTTAGCGACAATGAGTAAAATAGAATGTTTTCAAGTTAATAGAACGGATTGAATGGGTAAACTAATTATATTGAAATAAATAAATGGATGGAATAAATAAGAGTCAAAAAGAAGTGTGGTTTAAATAAGTTGAGAAACGGTTGTTGAATGAAACAGCTTGGATTGTCTTCGAGCTAAATAAAATAGTTCGGAATAAACAATTTTGGAATGAATTGTAAGTGAATGGATTCAAATCTGAAATGCAATGAAAATGAGAATATATGGATTGTGAATAAATTTAAAAATGGAATAGAATTAAGTATAAATAGAGTTGAAATCAATTTAAATTGGTTATAAAACATAAATACTTATTTATTCACATAGATCTCGTCAAATTTCATAGAATAAATTGTCATTGGATGTAAATGGAAGTAATTAAGATGCTATGAATTGATAAAAGTGAAATAGTATTGATTTTGAAATCAATTGAATTGAATATGAGTTTGTTTGGGGTTAAAATAAATTAAAGGTAAGAAATGGTATTTTAGACCATTAAAATTAAATTAAATGGCGTATGGATTGGTTGAAACAAATGCGCAAGTGTTAAAGACCATATAAGTTGCTTATAAACGTTGTTTAGTTACATTGCTTTTAATATTCATGTGTTGTAATTGTTTAGAAAAGAGTGAAATGTTAATAAACAATATATATATGGCACGTACATGTTTAAATTGAGTAACTACAGGTACCTGGAAGCCGTGTGACTGGATTTGGTTGCGCAAATTGCTTAATAAATAAGCTGCTTGCTTAAAAATGCTAAATAAGGTACGCCTACGCAATAAAAATAGGAAATATGAACTGTTTTTGGTTTTTCCGACCGTGTAGGTCGATGTATATATATTTATATCTTTTATCAAATTGCAAAAGCTCCTCCGTATAATGAGGACTCTGCCAAAAAAATTCAAAATTTTTTGGAGTTAGAAAATTTTTGAAATTTTTGGGGAATTTTTGTTAATGACAAAACGAATTTAAGTTGGCAATTTAAATGAATCAATAAATGAAACTAATTTAAAATAATGACATGAATTAGTCATTAATGAAAAATAAATTTTGAATATTCAGAGTTAAAGATAAATTGAATTCATATGGAAATGAAAGAATCAATTTGAATAGAAATAGATATAAACTAAAGTGGAAGATGAAAATAAATATAGAAACATATAAAATGCTTATACTAACTTAAGTAAGGAATGGTGCATTCTTAATTGGAAATTGATAATACAAATATAATCTAAAATAATATTTGGGATGAATAAATATTGACATTTGTAAGGAAGTTGATAAAATGTTTTGAAAGTTGTGATTGGATATTAGTGCTAAGCAGGATATGCAGGTATTGTAAAAGGAAAAAGGAAAATGGGTTTTGATTTCAGAAGATAAATTTGAATTGCTCCACAAAAAGGTATTTGATTAATTTTCTATGAAATTTGACTGGGTTTTTCGATTCAGCCACTTGGCTTTTTGTTTTCTTTTTGGATTTGGGAGGCCGTAGGGCCATTTTGTAGTTGTACCGACCTAGTCGCGCAAAGGAGACGCTGGCAAAAAAATTCGGAAATTTAGAGAGTTAGAAATTTTTTGAGAAAATTTGAAAATTTTAAACTTGATTTTGAATTATAATTTGAATAGTTAAATAAGTAAAGTTATTCGGGAATAATGGAAAAGGCTTGGAAAGTTAATAAGAATAATAATGAGTCCTTTATAAAAAGATAGTTGGTAGGATGTTGAATAGTTAGAAACTATTGGATTTTGGGAAAATAATACAAGGGTATTGGACCATTCTTCCTAACTAGTAATTTCGAGGACGAAATTCTTTTAAGGGGGAAGGAATGTGACGACCCGGAATTTTTAAGCATTTGAAAATGAAATATTTAATTGATTTTAAATATTCAATAGTGTAATTTTAACTTGAATTACGAATATCACAATTTATTTGATAATTAAATTAATGAATTAAATAGTTTGAAGTTGAGTAAAATGTTGAATCTGGAGTTTTAAGCCTATTGAAAAAAAATTGAAGGCTTATGAAATTTATTTTTATAATACTGAAGACAATAGAAGTGCTAAAATTGAATTTAACAGTGATTTGTTCAGTTTTGAAATTTCATCGTTTTAATTGAATTTAAAAATAGCTTTCCGGGGCACAGTCTCAGAATTTGACGAAACCAGTTCTATTGGGTCCTTAATATTGAACTATTATAGGATTTCAAATTTCGAATTTATCGGAGTTAGTGTGTCAGTGTACGACATATAAAGGCGCTTAAATCTATATCGAAAATTCGAGACGATTTAAATTTAAAAATATTATATACTTGATTGGTCTAATAAACCAAACGTCAGAATTTATTTGCTTTCTACTCAAACACTGTAGCAAAGCATCTCCAAACCATTCCCCTCTTTAATATTAACAACCGAAAAGAAAAAAGGAAAAAGAAATAATAAAAAAAAAGAAGCTTCAAGAGGAAGCTTTTTGCCTTTAAAAAAAACCAACAAAACACGATAAGGGCCGAACCTTTCTTTTCTTCTTTTCTAAACCCCAAACGACTCCGTGATTTTAAAAAAAAATGAAATGGCGGACATCTGCGTGAGAGTCGCTGAATCCATTCGAATCAAAATCGAGCCTAGGGTTGATTGAAGCGTCGGCGGCGATGGCGTTGGGGGTGTTGTGCGCTGTACGATTTAGGGCTTGGTGGGGTTGTGACCGTTTCGAGACGCTGCTAGCGTGAGGGCGAGTGGGAAGATCGTGGAAAGGCACGGCGAGAAGGGGGAGATATCGATTGGATCGATTTCGCGTTCTCGAAGGTAGCAGCAATCTGGAGAGTCGTTCGAGATGGAGGTGTCTCGCGCGCACGGTCAAAGGGGACTCGATGCAGAGGTTGTTGTTTTTTTTAATTATTTTTCAGTTAAATCTAATTTAAATTTATATATGCTGGATGATGCAAAAAAAAAATTTACAACTGAAATTTTCAATTTTATATATTTATACGTGAATACAAAATTACAGTAATGTTTAGAAAAAAAATATGCAGACAGGTTACAGTATAATATTAAGCAATTGTGTTTTTATCTTATATAAATAATACAAACCTTAGCTTACTGGTTAACTTAAATATATATATATATATATGTATACATAGATAAGCAGTAAATATATATATGGATTTTAAAAATGTTTAGAGAGTTTATATAAAGTTTGATTTTGGTCTCTATAAATTATTTTATAAACATGTATGTAGTTCAAAATATAGAATAATATACATGAATAAATAATTTTTATTTTACTAGTTGTCTAAAAAAAAGGGAATAGGTTTGATAACTTAGCTGTTTTAATTTATTTATTTAATTTATGGGTTGCTAAAAATAATTTGTCAAAGGGAACTATTAGTTTAAATTTTTTTTAAATCAAATTATAAGTTAAAATCAAATATGTAAACGATGATAAATTGTTTGATAATTCAAACTACTAATAAATCGTATAATGTTTATATAAGGTTTAAAACCGTGGAAACAAGTCCGTTGGGAATGGATGACAAACAGTAAAATAAAAGGTGAGTTAATCTCACTCAGTTAAATTCAAATTTAAATTCAAATGATTAAATTTAAATAATGGTTTGAGTGGTTGAATTGATTTATGTGCTGTAGTATGGTATATTTAGTGATTGATATTTATATTGTGCTAATGTCTGTGAATGCAGGGAAAACAGGTTGGAGGGATCCAACTGGATCTCTCAACATTTTTTTAAATTATTTAATACCCTCTGTTGTGATTATTTTATATTCCGTGATGAATATTATTGACAATTGAAATATCGGATGTTATGGTTTACCTGAATAGTTCCGGTGCACTAATTTATCAAGATATATAGAATTGGATTTTGGAAATAAACTAAAGAGAATTTGTATGTGAAATAATTATAGAGAATTTAAATAAATTAGGACTGTATTGGATAAGAATAATAATAGTTTTAAAATTCTAATAAATAAATTCCGTATATGGAAGGGAAATTTTGAATAAACAGAAGATTAATTATTATTTTTTAAACTTCAGTATGATTAAAACATTTATTTAAATTTAAGGTTTAAAATTACTTAAGAAGAATAAAGAAGAAATTGGGAAAATTTGAAATTGGTATATTTCAGCTAAAAGGACTTAAAATCAAACGGAAGATAATAACAATAATAATAAAATCCATAATTAATGAATTTTGAAATGAATTGAGTAATTAAAGAAACTTATTTCAAATAAAATAAATTGGAAATCAATTTGGGGAAATTGATTTAAGTGATTGAAGTTGAAATTTTCTCTGGATGGCCAAGTACATGTTTTTCGAAGTAAATATTTAAATATAAATTAAGTGTTTTAAAGTTGTTTTTAAAGAAAGCAGGTTTTGTAAAATTTATTATTTCTAGTATTTAAAGTCTAAGCTGAGTATTTTCTTTTAATCTATTTTAGTAGTAATTATTAGGAAGTAACTTAGTATTTTGTTTTTAAAAGTAGAAATCTAGTTTTATATTTACCAAGCAACTTTATTTTCAAATGTTCATATAGTATGTATTTTTAGTAAATTATTGAAGTAGTTTAACTTAAATTGTGACGCCCAACCTCGATACCCACGCTAGCCAAGAACATTACGGTGAATGCTGTCAACTAGTACGGAGAATAATGCTGTTGAGGAGCGACCATCCGTGTAATTGCTTTGCGCGAACATCGATATGTCAGATAGTATAACATGCATTTCTTTTTCAAGAGGGAAATACGACATACCGACACAAACTCAAAACTACTATACAGTGGCTATAATATCTTCAGAAACAAATATAGAAATAAACATAACATAAATCAGTCACAGACAATTCATATCACAAAGGCGGAAGAAGATATGAATACATATTTAACACATGAAAGTGTAAATCAAAGTAGTGGTCAAAAAGATCCACAATAATACAAAAGAATAGCAACACGTGCTATACAAAAGAATACAACTATGAGTCTATATCTCAAGTGTATACAACAAAATAAACTACTAATCTAAGTAGTTTGCCAAAAGTCAGAATAATGAATCCCTGGGGAGAAGTCAAGCAGAAGCACCTGTAACATCTCGGTCTGACCCGAGTATTATTTAATAAGAAAATAATAAACGGATCAGTCTAACTATAAATATCAGATGAAACGATAAAGAGTAAGAGATATGACTAAACACATAATAATCACAACGCCAAGCTGTGATATATATAAGCAATTGAAAATCAACAAGAGATTAATCAATATCACCAGATCTACACAAGAATCAAAGGAAATGTCATGCTCCTTATTTCGTTCATCAAACCACAAATATTGACGATAATATCAATGTCACTCACAAAAGTCAATGACTCACAAATTCACCAATGCACAAATATTGATAAAACTTATCAATGGAAATCATGAAAATTGGTGAAACACAAATTCTAGAAATCATCTCAAGAAATCCAAAAATCACAAAGGAAAGGGGGGGAGGCCTATCACAAACGGGAGCATAAAGCTCACCAACACGTGTATCACAAATGGAATGCTAATTCCATGGTTTCTAACCATCACAAATTAAGCCGAAGCTCCACATACGGCCCAAGACCATGGGTTGCTACCCCACCAATTTGAGTCGAAACTCCACATAGTGGGGTTTAGTCTCCCTCGTAGACAAAGAGACATCGCACATTGCTAGTCTAAATCACAAAGATGATCGTCATGATCAACGAGAAGTGTCGAGTACAATAAGCTAGTAAATATATGAGTTTAGCTTCATGTCCCATAACCACTAGCTTAACTTAAATATTTACGAACAAATTGTAGATCTCCACTAGGAAATTGTCACAAGAGATTCAATCGAACAAGTCCAAGAATCAACCGACGAAGTAAACGCAAGCGTTTCATACCACCTGTTTTACTAAGCCGTTTAATTAGATTTCTCATACGAGTGAGGTAAAGGTTTGTACATACTAATAGATTGGAAAACGGTTTTATAAACGAATTTGGTATTGAAAATAGAGTTGAAATCGTTTTGAGGAAAGAGTTTTGATATTTACTACTAGTATCGAAACCTTTATATTTTTAAAGTGACAAAACACAATAATGATTGTAGAACAATCAACCACCAAAATTCACATTCAAAGACGCGAATAAAGATCCAAAGAAATCGATCCGAATCCATCAAAATGGATATTCCCAAAAATTCCAAAAATAGAAGTCATTAACGTCGTAGCAACAACAAGTGGGAAATAACACGAGTCGATGGAATTTGGAAACCTAGCAAAAATATGCACAAATAGGCATAATTAGGCAAATTGGTGCAGGTCAGTCGACTGACTCAAAGGTCCGGTCGACTGAACCAGAAGCAGGGAAAAATAATTTCCTGCAGTCAGTCGACTGAATGCAGGGAAACAGAGGACCCGAGCCTCTAGTTATTGCCTTCGGAATGCCTATGTGCTACAGCCAGTCGACTGACTCAAGGGTCCAGTCGACTGACTGGCACCAAGACTGTTTACCAAGGCTGTTTTCCTGCCTATGAAATGAAGATGCTATCTTCTTCAAAATGCAATCAGGCGAGCACGGTCGCTAGGGGTTTATGCCAATCGACTACCCGGTCCTATAAGCTCTTCGACGCATCACCAAAAACAAGTTCAAACTACAAGGCTAAGATTTTTGAAGATTTGAACTCGAAACACTAAAAATTGGAATATACACCAAATCAATCCAAAACAAAACCAAATGCACATGAATATGTGTTAGGAATTCATACCTAACAATCGAAGATAATCATAGACCTAGATGTGAGATTAAAAATCTCACCTTTTTACAAAATCAAACAAGAAGAAGCTTGAAAGCAAATGGAGAATCAACCTCTCTTCAACACAACCCAAATGAGCTTGAATCTATGCTCAAAACAAGAACATTCCCAAAATTAGGTTTAGGAATTTCTGAAATTGGTAAGAGAATAAGTTGGAGAAGAAGAAGAGAATGCTTACCAATGGGTTCTCTTGAATTTGGAGCTAGAAATTTGAGGTTGCAAGAGGAACTAGGGTTTTGGAGTTTTAATTTCCAATCGCTCCCACCATTAATGCTTTAGAACTGAAAAGAGAAGGAAATGAGGGTGAATGGGGAAGAGTGGCTCAGATTTGAGTATAAGTTAAACATAGGGCTGAGCCCAAACCCAATCCCAAAGTAAAAAAGGTCAAATTTTTTATTAACTCCAAACATATCAAAGTTTATACTCAAAAAGGTCGCAAACGGCATTTTAAACTCAATGGGAGTGGTCCCGAGTCCTAATTCGACCATATGCAAAAAGTAGCTTTTCGGACTAAAATCCGACTAACGATAAAACATTTAAATAAAATATTTAAATATAAAAATCGATAAATATGCAGGTTGTTACAGACTCCCCTCCTTAAAGAAATTGCGTCCTCGCAATATTTAAGAAGAGAACATAAAGTAACAACCATAAAAGCATATTCAACACAAAAGAAATTTGAAATAAAAGGTTCACCTTAAAGAGCACGGGAAAGCAAGTCCGGATGTGATCGCTCGATGAATTCCCTAGACTCCCAAGAACAATCCTTAGGATTTGAAAACCATTGAACTTTAACAAGCGAAACATCTTTATTGCGAAGTCGTTTGATCTCCGAAGCAATGATACGAATAGGATGTTGCTCATAAGTTAAATTAGGCGAAACTTTAATCTCTTCCACAACACCGGGCTCAAGAATAGAATCGGAATCTTGAAGACATCTCCGAAGTTGAGTAGCGTGAAACACGTCATGGATAGCAGAAAATTGAGCCGGTAATAAAAGGCGATAAGCCATGGAACCAATACGTTCAGTGATAGGAAATGGCCCAATATATCGAGGCGCTAATTTTCCCAATCGACTGAAACGTACAACACCCTTCATAGGTGAAACACGAATGAACACAAGATCTCCCACAGAAAATTCTAGCTTCCTTCTCCGGTTATCGGAATAGGATTTTTGTCTACTCTGGGCTTCTTTCATCCTATGACGAATAAGGTCAATCTTTTCTGTGGAATCACGAATAAAATCTGGACCTAAAACCATCTTCTCACCGGCCTCAAGGTAACAAGAAGGAGATCGGCATGGCCTTCCATAGAGTGCCTCGAAAGGTGCCATACCAATACTAGATTGGAAGCTATTATTATAGGAAAATTCAACAAGAGAAATATGATCTTCCCAACTTCCACCAAAATCAAGAACACATGCACGAAGAAGATCTTCAAGAGTTTGATTCACACGCTCGGTTTGTCCATCGGACTGAGGATGATAAGCGGTGCTAAAATTAAGCTTCGTTACCAAAGCTTTTTGAAGACTCTTCCAAAATCCACTAGTGAACAATGGATCACGATCACTAACAATAGAAGTAGGAACTCCATGTAATTTAACAATCTCTTTAACAAAGAGCTTAGCCAAAAGAGGAACGGTTCGGTTAGATTGAACGGGAATAAAATGGGCGGATTTAGTAAGTCTATCAACAATCACCCATAAGCTATCATGACCCGAACGAGAACGGGGAAAGCCATCTATAAAATCCATGGAAATTTGGTCCCACTTCCAAATTGGAATTTCTAAAGGTTGCAATAACCCACCGGGCCTTTGATGTTCGGCCTTAATGAGTTGGCAAGTCATGCAACGCTTAACGAAGTTAGCGATGTCAAGTTTCATTCCCTCCCAATAATAAAGCCGCTTCATATCCGCATACATTTTATTACTACCGGGATGAATGGTAAATTTAGAACGATGGGAATCTTCTAAATTATCTTTAAGAAGATCACCAATATTTGGTACGATAAGTCTACCAAATTTCTGAATGCCGCCATGAGAATCGATATCAAAGTCTTTCAAACCTTCAATATCAACTTTATCCTTAACATTTTGGCCAAGAAGAGCTAATTCAGGATCTAGCCCTTGAGCTTCTAGAATGCGGTCTAAAAGAGAAGGATGAGCCTCAAGGCTACATAAAACAAGAGATGAACATAAATCGGAAACACGGTCTCGAATTTCGCAAGTGGATAAAATCTCGAGATCGTTCCATTCGGATATCACCATAGAAACAACAGTTTGTTGTTTACGGCTAAGAGCATCGGCGACCCGATTACCCTTACCGGGTGTATAAAGAATATCAAGATCATAGGGAGCAAGGAACTCGAGCCAACGTTGTTGACGCAAATTAAGTTCCTTTTGAGAAAATAAATATTTCAAAGACTTATGATCGGTATAAAGAACAAATTTCTCTCCTAAAAGATAATGACGCCAAATCCGAAGAGCAAAAACAATAGCCACGAGTTCTAAATCATGTGTGGCATATCTAATCTCGATCGGCTTTTAATGATTAAGAGGAACAGGTGATAGCACGTTATCTTTTGCAAGAGAACGGCATCCAAACCAATACGATTAGCATTGGTACAAAAGATAAAGCCTTGGTTCCCTTCGGGAATCACAAGAATAAGAGTATCGAAGAAAAAAAAAGAATTTCTTTTAAATAATCCTCTTTCCTGAGAAGTTAAAACTTTCAAAATTATATTTATCTTTATGTAATAATCTTTCTAGAAAAAATTACATTTTTACAAGTCAATTTATTATGTCTGACTGTCTCATCAAAGCGTTTAGGAAATTCCTATCGATAACATTGATCAAGCGCATCGACTAGAATTCTTAAAACACTAAATGGGCAATACAATCAAAAAATCGTATTCTATAGGATAAGTAAGTTTCTCAAAAACTTCTAAGAATATTCTTTGTTCGTTTTAAGAACAAAAATCCGGTTATACTTCTAAATAAATCTTATGAAAAAGATTTTGCAAAATTTTAAATTGCTATTTTCATCCAAAAATCAATAAATACAAGAATGAAGTCATCGAGATATTCATAGAATACTCGATTTATAAAATGGATAAAACAGGATGGGCAAACTGAATGACATAATAAGTCATTCATAAGAATTATAATGAGCGCGGAGTGCGTAAGTGGAATGCTAACTCACGCAACTCGTAGCCAATTGAAAATCGGTGGCAAGGTCGAGCTGAAAGACCTTAACACCACACAAAAGATTTCTTAGGTGATAATCCTAAGACAAACTCAAAAATACCGGAAAATTCTCAAACTACATGAATGAGAGAAACAACACTTTCCTCATCATGCGGGCTTAAAATAAAATGATGCCATCAAGTTGGAATCAAAATCATAAAGGAAAAATAGAAATCTGCTTAACAGTTTGAAAATGTCGAAGAGGAATAGTCCACACGAGAAAATAGGATATAGGCTTCATTAATGATTAAGCCAATCCTATCACACAAATCAATTCCGGAGCCTAAGTAAAAATATTGGCTCGGAAAGAAAAATCACATAAAATAATTTCGACATTAATAAAAAGAAAATTGAGTGTTGCGGATCTACCATCCGGATTCGCAATTCTCAAGGACGACATCAATCCCAAAATTGTTTAAAGGAAAAGAATCAACAAGTTCTTTTTATATAAAATAGTGAGATAGAACCCATATCAAAAAGAACACGAACAAGAAAATCACAAAGCAAATGTCATCAAGGATTGAATGAGGAATACCTTGACCAAGAGAAGTATTGCTAGGGGCTTGCACAATATTTAGCTTTCTCATGTCCTTGTTCAAAAGTTTGGGACACGCAGATAAAAGATGACCTGAGTCTTTGCAAAAGCGACAATAAAGGGGTTTCGGGCACTTAATTACATAATGGTCCGTGGAACCACAATTGTGGCATTGTTTACGAATTGGGGTAGGAGTCTTGTCTACCAAAGTTTCTTGTTCCACCTTTTTCTTGCTTTGAAGTATGGGGCAGGCAGATATAAGATGACCCTAACTTTTGCAATAACGGCAAAAGAGAGGTTTCGGGCACTCCCTTGCATAGTGGTTCTTAGAATTACAATTGTAGCATCCTCCACGATCAGGGATTGGAGTCTTTGCTACAGAAGTAGTTTGCTTCACTCTCTTATTGGGATTAGGGCTTTTGAACACAATATGCCTCTTCTTGGAAATCCCAATATCACTATCACTTCCTTTACCAACCTCTTCATATCGAAGAGTGATATCCACAAGCTGATTGAAAGGAACTTCAAGTTTCAAAGGTAAAATCATCTCGGGGTTCTTACTCAAAGCATAGATAAACTCTTGATTCTTTATAATATCCAAAAGTTGTTGGGCAGACATGAATGCGCCATCCAGAGAAGGACTACTGGATTGACCAGCGCTAGGATTGCTAGAACTAACCATCTCTTCTTTAAGAAAGAAAGAAGGAGAAAAGTTATTCTCAAAATAAATATCAAGCAATCTTGATAGATAAAACAAGGAATCATAAAAGAAAATAGGATAGGACGGTACAAAGATCCGAATAAAATCCTAAAGCACGACTCCTACGATAGACTTAGGACGATGATCCTTGTTATATTATTCTACATTGTTCCGAAGTTTGGCTCTGATACCAAGCTGTGACGCCCCACCTCGATATCCACGCTAGCCAAGAACATTACGGTGAATGCTGTCAACAAGTACGGAGAATAAGGCTGTTGAGGAGCGACCATCCGTGTAATTGCTTTGCGCGAGCATCGATATGTCAGATAGTATAACATGCATTTCTTTTTCAAGAGGGAAATCCGACATACCGATACAAACTCAAAACTACTACACAGTGGCTATAATATCTTCAGAAACAAATATAGAAATAAACATAACATAAATCAGTCACAGGCAATTCATATCACAAAGGCGGAAGAAGATATGAATATATATTTAACACATGAAAGTGTAAATCAAAGTAGTGGTCAAAAAGATCCACAATAATACAAAAGAATAGCAACACGTGCTATACAAAAGAATACAACTATGAGTCTATATCTCAAGTGTATACAACAAAATAAACTACTAATCTAAGTAGTTTGCCAAAAGTCAGAATAATGAATCCCTGGGGAGAAGTCAAGCAGAAGCACCTGTAACATCTCGGTCTGACCCGAGTATTATTTAATAAGAAAATAATAAACGGATCAGTCTAACTATAAATATCAGATGAAACGATAAAGAGTAAGAGATATGACTAGACACATAATAATCACAACGCCAAGCTGTGATATATATAACCAATTGAAAATCAACAAGAGATTAATCAATATCACCAAATCTACACAAGAATCAAAGGAAATGTCATGCTCCTTATTTCGTTCATCAAACCACAAATATTGACGATAATATCAATGTCACTCACAAAAGTCAATGACTCACAAATTCACCAATGCACAAATATTGATAAAACTTATCAATGGAAATCACATAAATTGGTGAACCACAAATTTTAGAAATCATCTCAAGAAATCCAGAAATCACAAAGGAAAGGGGGGAGGCCTATCACAAACGGGAGCATAAAGCTCACCAACACGTGTATCACAAATGGAACGCTAATTTCATGGTTGCTAACCATCATAAATTGAGCTGAAGCTCCACATACGGCCCGAAGACCATGGGTTGCTACCCCACCAATTTGAGTCGAAACTCCACATAGCGGGGTTTAGTCTCCCTGGTAGACAAAGAGACATCGCACATTGCTAGTCTAAATCACAAAGATGATCGTCATGATCAACGAGAAGTGTCGAGTACAATAAGCTAGTAAATATATGAGTTTAGCTTCATGTCCCATAACCACTAGCTTAACTTAAATATTTACGAACAAATTGTAGATCTCCACTAGGAAATTGTCACAAGAGATTCAATCGAACAAGTCCAAGAATCAACCGACGAAGTAAACGCAAGTGTTTTATACCACATGTTTTACTAAGCCGTTTAATTAGATTTCTCATACGAGTGAGGTAAAGGTTTGTATATACTAATAGATTGGAAAACGGTTTTATAAACGAATTTGGTATTGAAAATAGAGTTGAAATCGTTTTGAGGAAAGAGTTTTGATATTTACTACTACTATTGAAACCTTTATATTTTTAAAGTGACAAAACACAAAAATGATTGTAGAACAATCAACCACCAAAATTCACATTCAAAGACGTGAATAAAGATCCAAAGAAATCGATCCGAATCCATCAAAATGGATATTCCCAAAAATTCCAAAAATAGAAGTCATTAACGTCGTAGCAACAACAAGTGGGAAATAACACGAGTCGATGGAAATTGGAAACCAAGCAAAAATATGCACAAATAGGCATAATTAGGCAAATTGGTGCAGGTCAGTCGACTGACTCAAAGGTCCAGTCGACTGAACCAGAAGCAGGGAAAAATAATTTCCTGCAGTCAGTCGACTGACCTAAAAATTCAGTCGACTGAATGCAGGGAAACAGAGAACCCGAGCCTCTAGTTATTGCCTTCGGAATGCCTATGTGCTACAGCCAGTCGACTGACTCAAGGGTCCAGTCGACTGACTGGCACCAAGGTTGTTTTCCTGCTTATGAAATGAAGATGCTATCTTCTTCAAAATGCAATCGGGCGAGCACGGTCACTAGGGGTTTATGCCAATCGACTACCCGGTCCTATAAGCCCTTCAACGCATCACCAAAAACAAGTTCAAACTACAAGGCTAAGATTTTTGAAGATTTGAACTCGAAACACTAAAAATTGGAATATACACCAAATCAATCCAAAACAAAACCAAATGCCCATGAATATGTGTTAGGAATTCATACCTAACAATCGAAGATAATCATAGACCCAGATGTGAGATTAAAAATCTCACTTTTTTACAAAATCAAACAAGAAGAAGCTTGAAAGCAAATGGAGAATCAACCTCTCTTCAACACAACCCAAATGAGCTTGAATCTATGCTCAAAACAAGAACATTCCCAAAATTAGTTTTAGGAATTTCTGAAATTGGTAAGAGAATAAGTTGGAGAAGAAGAAGAGAATGCTTACCAATGGGTTCTCTTGAATTTGGAGCTAGGAATTTGAGGTTGCAAGAGGAACTAGGGTTTTGGAGTTTTAATTTCCAATCTCTCCCACCATTAATGCTTTAGAACTGAAAAGAGAAGGAAATGAGGGTGAATGGGGAAGAGTGGCTCAGATTTGAGTATAAGTTAAACATAGGGCTGAGCCCAAACCCAAACCCAAAGTAAAAAAGGTCAAATTTTTGACTAACTCCAAATATACCAAAGTTATACTCAAAAAGGTTGCAAACAGCATTTTAAACTCAACGGGAGTGGTCCCGAGTCCTAATTCGACCGTATGCAAAAAGTAGCTTTTCGGACTAAAATCCGACTAACGATAAAATAATTAAATAAAATGTTTAAATATAAAATCGATAAATATGCGGGTTGTTACATAAATGTTTTAAAGTAAATTCCAAAACAAGCATTTTGTTTAATCTATTTTCGTAATAATTATTTAAAGAATGATTTGGTATTTTGTTTAAAGAAGAAAATCTAATGTATAGTTATAAGGTAATCTTATTTTAATTATTTCTAATGTATTATTTTAAATTAAGTACTAAAGTAAATTTTCTAAATCAAATGTTAAACATATTTTACAATAAAGTGTTTTGAAATTATTTTAAAAATCCAAAATCTTGTGCTTGGTGATTTCAGTAGAAATAGAAATACTTGGAATTTATTCTAAGAAAGGAAGATAGTTTGAAAACTGTTCTTCAAAGGGATTTGAAATTGGAAATATATCCTGTAAAGATATTTTGAGATAAATAAATAATTTTGGGAAATTATTTATTGGTTGATGGTTGTTTGTGAATATTAATGGATAGTTAAATCACCGGCTATCAATATTGACCAAATACGTTGATCGTTTCGAAGAGACCGGGATCAAGTGATTTATTTCTCGAAAACTACTTCGATCTGGTTTGTACGTTTTACAGAAAAAGATTTTGGATTCGAAGATGGAGCAGTGAAGTGTAAGGGCTAGTCCCTACTAATCCTGAGGATATTTCCAAAATGGATGCAGTAGGAATAGTGCCTTCGGTTTCGTTCGAACCCGGGACGGACTTGTATGGATGAATGCTTGCGAAACATCGTCAGGTGGACAATGGGCATTCTAAGGGATACGTTCTAAAAGGTAACGCTTAGCCTCAAGCCTCATCAAATGGGAATGACTGAAAATCAGGGGTTATGCAGCAAGGCTAGGTGGGTAGCACCCAAGCAGGGTGAGGTCATCCCTGTCTAGATGTCCCTTTTTATTTCGACTTAGTGGGCGGTTGCTGATCCCAACCGCGGGGTGATCTCACTCGGGATTATCCGGTAAGGGGTAGTCCTGGTCTTGTGTTGCAAAGGAGCGGATGTACACCTCGGTACGGTGATCTAGGCCCTGTACTGTGACAGGTGGTACCCCAGTGCCTAGTCATTAGTTGGAAATCCATTCTCCCTACGTGCCTTGTACGAGTTTTGTTTGTATTACCCCCTCTGTGACTAGTAGCTGGAATTTAATAAATGTAACAATTTCGGCTATTTTAAAAGTATTTGTATATAAACCCTATTATAATATCAGAGGATTTCTATAAAAATTGTTTTAGCTATCGTAAGGTAAAAACCCGACATGTTTATTTGTGGCGTGGTCTTACGAGATGCTTTTGTTTTCAAAAGGATTTTTGAAACTTTAATAATCAATTGAGTGTGATTTTCTCACGCTGGTATTCCAGACTAACTCGGGAGTTATTTAACTATAATGCTCGGGTCAGACCGAGTATTATAGAATACAGGATGTGATGTTATGGTCCTCAGGAGACGAGCTGGATGACGATACGTACTTGTTTATATATATGTATATTCCGCTGTGTTGAGTTGTTGTGTATCCATTGTATGATATTGATTTTGAACTTTGATTAATGTACTCTAATGATGTAATATATAAACAGATATATTTGATTTGAGTAAAGATCATTGATTATCTATTATATTTTATTCCGCTGCGATGGTTAGATTCTTTTGTTGTTTTCTATTTTCTTCTTCTACCTCATCTTCTTTATCCCAAATGGTTCGTTTTTCTATACAACTTGAGTTGATTGTTGTAGAATAGTGTTGACTCAAGGGGTACGGATTTGCGGGCAGTTACATAATTAATCATTCTATCATTATTTAATTAAATAATTAATTACCCATTTAAATTAACTGAATAATTTAAATGAACACAAATCATTAAAAATTTATTTATCTTTAAGATAAACATTCCTTACATAATTAAGCATTTAAAACAAATTTGTTTCAAATTTACTTTACATTCTATTTAAACTTCATGTTAAACTTAAGATACAAATTTAGCTTAAACAAGATTTTAAAAATAATTCAAAACCTTTATCTCATATGTTAAAAGAAACTTACACTTTATAAAATAAGTTTTTAACGGAACTTAAATCCCAATTCAAGTTAAATCCAAATCAATTTAAAAACTCACTTAAACATTCCAGGTTATTTAAATCAAATTTAAAAATTTACTTTTAATTTGAAATCTGAAATACAGCTTGAATCTTCATTCCAGATACAAACTTAAATTTTAAAAACTCTTCTTACATTTTACATCTTCATTTTAAAATTCAAAATTATTTAACCATTTCCAAAATAGTTAAAAATAAATAAATTTTAAAAGAACTTATTTTATTTTAAAACCTGAAATTTTAAACCAAATTCCAGATTTCACAAACTCAGATTTAAACTGATTTTAAATTTCTATTTTACAGACTTTAAACTCAGTTTTAAGTTCAAAACTAAATATACTTAAAAGTTGTTTAAAACCAGTTTTTAATTTTAAAACATAAATTATTTTAAATCTCAGATTCAAACTACTTTGAATCCATATTCAGTTTTCGATTTTAAACTTTGTTTAAATTTCCAGATTGGCATTTTAAACTTTACTTTTAAATTTAAAAACAGAAAACAGGTTTCTGTTTTTATTTAAAACCCAAACTAAAATTTAAAAATTCAAATGATTTCAAAACCAAGATTTAAACTGTTGAATTCATATTTAAATTTCAGGTTTAAAACTTAGTTCAGATTTTAGTTTGCATTAAAAAACTTTTACTTCTACTTTTAATTTTAAAAACTATAAATAGGTTTATGTTTCTATTTTCAAAAGCCTGAAACAATTCAAATACCGGAGCCTCCCTATATTATACTTCGAGTCAGCAATCAATTTGCTTCGAGAAGAAACCCAAATCCCCCGAGTCAATCATGATGCCATCAAAAACTATAACCCAACATATCCATCTATGAACTGTGCACCTGTACATCATCCCGGCCATCGCTGGCCAACCACACGACCTTCCCACAGTTGCCCATCATCTCCTCAGGCCAACCAAACACCAACCCCATCGACATTTGCCCTAATTCAAGGTCGTGAACAATCTTCCCAAACCTGGAACAACAGACAGAACCAAACAATCCAACTTGTCAACACCCTCGTCCTCGCACCACCTGCCACCGAGCAGTTGAAATTCCAGCCATGCATTGGCCAACTCCCAAGCTGTCATCCTCCAAAAGTTCATTGAACTCGATCAATTAGAGATGCCGAAATGATCCATTCTTCTAGCCTCGGAGAAAACTAGGGTTCTAATTTATAAATCCCAATTACAACATCAAAAATGAATTGCAACCTAATCTAAGAATTTTCTCATCAACTCAGATCATTACACCATCTCCAGAAAAAATTTCAACTCAACCAAACACAACTATCATCTTAACCAACCCAAAATGTATATTAAAGTGAAGTTTCAATTGCTTTCTGGTTCAAGAAATAAAAATTTGTAATTTTACTTTTAAAAATCTTAATTATACATGATGGTTTGATATACAAACCTGAAACATAAATGCATGTAGTTTGAATTTTCATCTTATACCAATTGTTACTCTGTTATATTATATTTCCAGGCAAAAACAAAAGTTTTATTCGCTTATATAAATTTTAAACTTTCTCTATGCCTAACAATTAATTTTAGTTACATCCAAAATCATAACAAAGATTACAATAGGAGGAAATGGACTTTAGATCAAACAGAGCTTTGAAATTTAAGGAACAGAAATATGATAGATAATATGCATGCACCCAAAAATACATTCACATATAGGTATTCACAGCAAAATCATATTATAAATTCATTTCTTATTAAAAAAAAATGAAAACAACCTTTACCTATTTAATTATTTTTTGAAATTTGAGTTACTCACCTTATTAATCATGCAGACAGAGCACAGATTTTTCTTTTTATTAAGCATGCAGAACATCTTTTTTTTCCAACTTGCTTGAATGCTTGCAGAATGCTTGTTGTATGCAAAGGCAAATTTTTTAGTTTTGAAGAAATGCATGCTCCAGCTTACAAGAAGATACAGGCCCTTGTTTTAGATTGAATAAGATGCAGACTTTTGCATGTTGAGTAGGGAGAAATTTTCAAGTTTGCTATGCATTTGATGTTACATGTGCTTCCAGTAAAGAAAATGCAGGAAATCTTGATTTCCAGATTTAGAAGAAGGAAATGCAGGCTTTTATTTTTGCATGCAGGTAGCTTGCTTGAAAATGGAATGCATATTTGCTTTTGGAAGAGGGAAATGCAGATTTTAGGATGAAAATTTTGATTTTTTAGGAATTTGATACGCATTTGATTTTTGAAGAGATGGAAAAGGTTTTTCTCAACTGAAAGAATTCTTTGATTTAGAATGAAAATGGAGAAAGAAAAAGAAATGGGAAGATGCAAGTTTAAATAACCATGCTTATGATTTATTTTAAAATCAAAGAAAACTAAATTTTAAACCATGACACTTGGCTTGTATTGTTAACACTTGTTAATATCCTCATTTAAACACTCAACACATGATAACTTATGCCTTAATAAACTTACACATGTACCTTTAATTAATTAATATTGTCAATTAAGTGTTAATGAAAGTTTAACTTAGTTAATTAGTTTTAAAACTTAGTTATGTATATAGATAAATAATTTTTAAAGAATAAAACAAAGTATTATTATAAATAAAAACAATATACAAATTAATCATTTGATAATAATATTTTTAAACATTTAAAACAAATTTATAAAAGAGACTGTAACTTATATTATTTAAATGAATACATGATTCATATTTTAAATTGTATTTTAAATTTTCATTTCTAATATACAAATCAGATTTATAAATCAATATTTCAAAAAGAAATAAAACAAACATTTTTATAACTTATTTTTTATATACAAACTTAAGTTAAAATATGTTTTAAACAAATAAAACATTTATCTTATATATTTAAAATCATTTAGTTATTTTATTAGATAGTTTTGAAAAGCTTAATTCAATAATAAATCATAATTTCCCAGTTTAAAAATATTAAAATTAGAAAATATGCTACACTAATTAAATTTCAAAACCAACTCATCTATTTAAAATATATATAATTACATATACATATTATAAATAGAAAACAGTTTATTAACTTATTAAAAGTAAATTCACTAATTAGATACTTATTAAAATAAGATTATTAAATCAATTCAAATTTATTTACAAAAATTATCAAATCAATTTTAAATTTAAACACAGAATATTAAATTTATATTGTCCAAAATTCCGGGATATCACAGTTTGAGAAGAAGTAAAGGGGCGGCCGTGATTTCCTGTGCTGAACGAACGGTCACGATTTGTGGGTAGACAAATTTTATTTAAAATTAAAGGAAATTTTTTTTATAAATTATATTCAAACTTTATAAATTCGTATTGTGCATATTCTGGAATTATTCGGAGCAAGAAAAAAAAATTAGGTTAAATCGAACCCCGCTCGATTTAATTTAAATTTGAACGCTCATTGAAAACCCAATGTGAGTTAATCTCACTCAAATCTGTATACCAGTTAATTTAAATAGCTAATATTTAAATCTTTGATTGGTTGTTTAGCTGAATATGATAATTATTATCAGATTGAATAGATATTTATTGGTTGTGCTAATATCTGTGGATGCAGGGAATATTGATGGAGGGATTCAACTGGATTCCTCACAAATAGTAATTTTATTTATATTCTATGATATACTTCATTGATAAATTTATTTTATCTACGAGTCTGTGAATGAAGATAAGCGTTATGGACTATACCGCTTATCGATGTTAATATTATTGAATCTATGATGGTTGTTATTGTGCACTATTGTGTTGACCCATGGACTACACTATACACACACGAATATGGATTGCACGTGGAAATTAGTTAAGTCACTAGTTTTTGAAATAATTTTGAAATTGAATTTGTGAATCCAAATTGTTTTGGAAATAAATCAGATTTAAAGTGGAAAACTTTTGAAAAGGAATTTCAAAAGAAAAGGTTATTTTTGAATAACTTAATTTAGTTTTAAATTTGATTTAAATTTAAATTTAAATTTGAAATTGAATTCTATGTTGGGAACCTATGATTTTTAGAAAAGTCATATATGTTTACATGAATTTAAACCATTTTAGAAAAGTGTTGCTTTGGGAATTTAAATTAACCCAAAGATTTTAACTTGTATAAATGAAATCAGATTTTTCCGAAATAAAAACTATTTGTTTTCAAACGACATAAGTTTACATATAAGAAATGAATTCCCAAATTGTATTAAAGGAAGTTCAAGTTGAATTGAAAATAGTTTTCCAAGTTATGAACGAATATTTGGAAATGGGTTTTGGAAGCTATAAGTTAAATCTTTGGTTTAAAGATTAAATGAGCTAATCCAGTTGAGGTGGAAATTGTTTTGAACTCCGTGAATGGATCTTTGTGAAACTAGGTGAACTTTGTGAAATGAATCTTTTATTTAAAAGATTTAAAATGGAAATTTGTTTAAACCATTTAAAGAAAAAGTTTTGGATAATAAGTTGTGATTTAACTGAAATCCTAATATCCATATGTCTTTAAATTTACGCTCATTATTCGGTTTAGCCGGGAGAGGACTTTGTGTCATATAACCCATTCCGAATAATGATACGTCGATATGGATAGCATTTGAAGACTGGCGGTGAAGACCGGGTATTTTCGAGAATGAAATGATAACCCGTCGATTGTCTCTGCACTGAGTCGCACCGGTATAGTGATTTCCTAAGTGATGGGAAGTCCGATCGGGATCGTGAATACCCAGATTTGCAAGGGCTTCTTTGGAAGTGCCTTCGGTTCTGTTCGAACCCGGAACAGACTTGTATGGATGTGTGTCCGACATTACACTTTGAGATGTAAAGCTTGTTTCTATCAAATACATTTCTGTTAGTGGCGAAGATTTATTCTCTTAGCTTAACACCCTTCTCTGAGAAGTATGAGCTCGGAGGTTATGTAGTTGATGGTTACTAGTGACACATTCCCAATTTGGTACTGTGGCATGCTAAGTGTTGCTGTGTGTTGATGATCATTCGTTGATCATTTGTGATTGAAGCATGGCTTTGTGAAAAAGCGTAGCTTTGTGAAAAAGCATAGCTTTGTGAAGAAGCGTAGCTTTGTGGACGTGGCTTCAACGAGCCTCACAACCCGGTAATGGTCGAAACAGGAATCATGGCAGCAAGGTAATTTAGGGGTAGCTCCTCCTGAGGGTATGACCATTTCCTTCTAGATAAAAAGTGATATCATGGTATGGATCCGAGATATTTACTTATGTTGATTTTTATAAAAAGTGGTATCATGGTATGGAGCTCAGATACTTTACTGTATGGTTGTTGGATTCGGGGCCCTCGGATAAAGGTCCCAAAGGACCGGGGAATGGCATACTCATGTCAGTTGTTACCTAGTTACAGAGGTAACCCGGGCTTGTGTAGCAGAGATCCGGTTAGGTTCTCAGGGACGTCCCTCCAGAGGCGTTCCATTTTATATGGGAATTTCCTTTGCCTGACCATTTGTGGGAAAATCCAAAGAAACGATACAGGCCATGTATGGTTTTAGTTGTATAACCTGCCATGGAATGTGGCAGTAACCTGCTATTGAACATGGTAGCTATAGTAGGCATAAGTGCGAAATGCATATGCTGGCTAAGATTAATATTATACTTTCGAAATGTTTCCACACTATGCACTAATAATAATAATAATATGAAAAGATTTTGCGTATTAAGCATGTTTGACTATCATAAGGAGAAATCTCCTCCAATTCTGCGTTTGCATTGTATGTGTGGCGGGAGGCCTTATGGTAGTTTTATTTTCCAAAAGCATAGCTGATTTCTTTTCTTTTCTTTATGAAAATAATTGTTTTTGAGATCTCACACGAGTCCCATGACTGATCTGGAGTTTGTTGCTCCCTTTCTAAACTCTGGGTGCCCACAATTTTCCACACGGGTAGCTTAGAGTCAGGTTAGCATTATTCGGGAGCAATAATTGAAAAAGAGATGCTGTGGAGATCAGGAGGAAGCTGGACAGCGAAGCGTATCACTAGTATATGTAATATTCCTTTCCGCTGTATGTTGTTGTACAATCTGATAATGTAATGTGATGTAATATACTAACTGATATAGTTCTTTGTTTTAAAGATATTCATTAATCTATTATATTTGTTCCGCTGCGATATGTGAAATTCTGTTATTGTTTCTGTTTCTTCTTCTATCTTCTTCTTCTTTAAACCCTAATGGTTCGGTTTCCCGGCATTCGACTGTGCGGCATTCGATACAGTGGATGTATTGATGTCGACTTTCGGACGTTGAGAAATCGGACATGTTACATAGAAATTCCAACCAACGTTGTTGTTGTAGATTTAAATCTTTCTAAATGAAGAGATATTTCAAAGATTTATGGTCGGTGAATAATTCAAATTTTTCACCTAAAGAAAGAGAGTTCATTAAATATATTTATTAAGTTAAATTAAATCTCTTAAATCGTTAAGAAAGCTGAAAGTTGTTCTTACCCAGAAGATAGTGTGGCCATATTTTCAAAGCGAAGATAACAGCTAGAAGTTCCAAATCATGTGTTGGGTAATTTCTCTCATGCGGACGTAATTGTCCACTCCCGTAGGCAATTGCCTTCCTATTCTGCATTAATACCGCACCAAACCATCACCACAAGCATCAGTATAGACAGATAAACCCTGGTTACCGTTAATGATAGCAAGAACAAGAGCGATGGTTAATCTCTTCTTCAACTCTTGATTACTTACAGTTTTTTTTGAAACAGAAAAGAACTTCCAACTGCAACTTGAAAACTGAGCTTGAAAACTTAGATTTGCTTCTGATTCTTTTGCTTATGTGACGATCTTTTGCTTATGTTTAATTATTGAAATTAAATCCCACTTTGATGTTGAGAGCTGAAGTTGTTTATTTAAAATTTCCTTCCTTGACTTGAGATTTTGAGAAGGTGATTACAGACTTTCTTTGTTTACTGTGATTTTGATTTTAAGTGTTGAGGAAGCTGCTGGATGATTAATTGTTACACGTGATTTTTCTTTCCTGGATTAAAGATTTGGTACAGGTTTAAGGAATGAATAAAAGAGTTAAGAGGAAAGTGATAAAATGGCTTATAGAACTTTATTTCCCTTTTCATGAATTTCTAAAAAAATGAAAATAATATAATGACACTTGTTAACCTCTTTCTACATGTTAAACACCTGGCAATCCACTTATTTAATTTTTTAAAACTTGTCCATTAATATGTTATTAACCACCCATATGTCATTTGCATGAGAAAATTGAAATATGTATATATTTATAAAATTGTTTTTCTTATTTTTTTATAAATGCATCTCTCTTTTATTTAAAAAAATTTAAAATTTAAAAGAAAATATTTTAAACCAATTATTCATTAAATAAATTACTCATATATTGTTTTAAATTCAAAATACTTTACTAAAGCATTTTTCAAATTCAAATTCAAATCTACTCATATATACACATATGTATATATAATTTAAATTCAAATGATTTTAAAAACTTTGTTATTTCAAATTTTAAACTAAAATGAATTGAACTTTTATTCATATAAATTATCACTTATTTTATTTGATTTGAAACTTTTAAAAATAAATTCCAAAAGTCCAATACCAAATTTAAATTGATAAATTTTGGGATGTTACAAGAGGCAATAGATAAGATATGGTATTATTTTAAAAAACCCGCTTATGTAAGTAATAATTCAATGTCAAATAATTTTAGAAATAGTTTTAAAACTTTCAGAAAATTATACTTTTATTTGTATATTTATATTTTAAATAGATTCTCACAATTAAGTAGGTTATCAATAATGAAAGGTAAAGCTTTGTTTTAAAAATAAATATAATTAACATTTTTAAGTTTACAAATAGTTTATGGTTCAAAAGTGTTTATGAAGCAATATTATAAAAATATCTATATAGATTTGAAACAAAGGGAATTATCAATTATTTAAATATTATTTTGATTCAAAGACTTAATAAAGGAATTTTATTTTAAGAGTTAAAACGTTGTACCTCTTTTCTTTTTATATATATGAGTTATTGGATTTTTAAAAAGTGATTTTGGGAAAATTATATCTTGGTATATATAAAAAAATAATTTAAAACTCTTTTAATTTATTTATTATGGATTAACAAAGTTGAGAAGTTTAAAAGTGAATTATAGACAAAATAATTTAGAAACTATTTTCTATATGATAAAAATTACATTAATTACTTTCAACCTATAAACTATTGTTGGCTTTTATTTTATTTACCTTTTGGCTATTTTACGCAAGTTTGAATTGGATTTCTGATGAGTTCCATGCTTTTCTATGAAACAAAGAATTTTAATAAATGATTGAATTGTCGGGTGGTATGGGACACTTTTTTACGATTCTTTTTATTATTATTATAATTTGTTTACTAGAGTTTGAATGGAAATTACTAGCTTTTAGTAAATACTTGAATTTACTTTCTGGTACGGGACAGTTACAAAAATTCTTATAGTTACTGGAGTGACAGTAATTAATACTTAAATTTGTATTATCTTGGGTGTTCGGATTTCAGACCGATAGATCCTAGAGAATAACTCATTTTTTCATCGAGCTGAGAATTGATAAATTTTTAGATTAGATAGGCAGATCTCTTTTGGAAGATCTGTTGTGGTGTAAATACGGCTGTCTCTTTCATAAGGCAGATTTTTACATGCATTGTAGTCTATAGATACTATAATCTATCATTTTTTTATACTGTTAGAAAATGTTTACCTCTTTCAGAAGGTAAATTTGCACTGGACAGATTAGGTGCACGGCCCCTCTTTTCTTTGAACGGCGTCCCTGATCTACAGTCTCTTTTGGAAGGCTTCCTTCTTATGTAGCGGGTCTCTTTCGGTAGAATTCGTGTCACTGTATTAAACTAACAGATGACTACCATCATTATTTCATTATTGATGATTATTTATTAAGAGATTTTTAGTATGGATATTCTTTATCCTTTTTGGCTCTGAGGAATTTTGTGACGACCCGGAATTTTTAAGCTTTTAAAATCAGATTATTTAATTGACTTAAATATTCAATGGAATAATTTTAACTTGAATTCAAATATCACTAATTAATTGTTAATTAAATTGTTGAATTAAATAATTTAAAATTGGGTAAAATATGAAATCTGTGATTTTAAGCCTATTAAAAAGAATTTGAAGGCTTTTAAAATTTATTTTGATAACACTGAAAATAATAAAAGTTGTCAAATTGGAATTAACAGTGGTTTGATCAGTTTTAAAAAAAATTACCGTTTAAATTGAATTTAAAAATAGCCTTCCGAGGCACACTCTCGGAATTCGACGAAACCAGTTCCATTGGGTCCGTAATATTGAATTATTACCGGATTTCGAATTTCGTAGCTTTCGAAATTAACGAGAGAGTGTACGATATATAAACGCATTGGAATTTATACCGAGACAAAATTTAATTTAAATAAAACATACTTATTTTCTTTAACCCGACCATACGTACAACCTGCCGCCTATTTGCCTCCTTCGTACCCCCTTCTACCTTTTTCTTTCCCCTTCTCAATATCGCCGTTCGAACATAGTAAAATAAAAAAAATAAAAAATGGGCTCCTCAATTGAATCCATCCAATCGTTCAAGTATAATACTCGTACACAATCAAAATCGAGTTCGCGGCTGTCAATAGGGTCGTAGTGCCTAGGGTTTAGGAGTGTCGAACTTCGGTTCTGTAACATCGCGCCTTTTCGCACACTTTAAAACGACACACATGCCGATTCAAACCATACGGAAGGACGGATTGTTATGGGGTAAATAAGAAAAACAGAGAAGAAATGAAAACAAACAGAATCTCACAGCGGAAGGATAAAATATAATAATCAATATACAGTTCATGATGACTGTTTACAAATATTTATTTTACTTATACAATGAATATCAGAGTTGCACATACCAATACAAACAATGCAGCGGAATAGAAAGAGTGTGGTGCAATACTAAAAATAATAATAATACGGATTCTTCATCTTCGTCCTCCAAAGCTAAAGTCTTCGCTCCTGAAACGCTCGGACTGACCCGAGCGAATTTGAAAAGACAAAAACACTCGAGTCAGAACTAAAAGATCTTATGTGAGTTAAATTAACAGAAATAAATATGAGTACAGTAACTCAAGAGATGCTCGGGATTTACATCTCCTAAGGATCCGTTAAACTATTTATTATGTAGTATATTGCGCTATTATAATAGTGTCTATTTATAAAATAAACTTACTTTTAAATAGCGTTAAGGGGTTACCCATATAGCCCTTAACACATAATATATTCCCATAGTCTATACAGTACCGTAATCTCCCCCGTACTGGGCGTCGTCAGAGGGCACTCCATAGGTATGGTACAAAGCTAAAATCGTATAAGGCGCGCTAGGGTAGGTGACACGGCACAACTAGGAAATGCCAGGGTAGATATACCAATTACGCTTCCGGGTCGATGGTAACGCGTAGCCGCAGCTACCGCCCACCTCGAACAAACTCCCCCAAAATCAAAATAGAAGTGGCCACTGAATCAATCCAAAGTCAAAGTATAATATCGAAGAGGAGTGTCCGATCAGAGGAATGACCTCATTAACCCGTCGATCGCTCCTGTTTTAGCCACCTTATGCCAACTCACGGGAGTTGGGTCCACGTATTTACCTTACAGGAAACGTCGCCACCGTCCTACTTCATTCTGGAAACTCCACCGCGTACACGGTTAGTCAAAGTGGTTTTCGGTATCGACAGAGAGTATGTCCATATCCGATCCCGGTCTCTTTGCCAACCCATCGTTATTATAACACCGCGGTTATTTAAAAATAGTTTATACTTTAAAACCAGAATATAATCCATTTCAAACCATAATATTACGATATCATTTCTTTTTTTTTAAACCCAAAAAGATTCATTTTGATATTATTTTTATAAAACCCAAATCAATGATATCATTTCCCAAATATAAATCTTTTCCAAAATTTATGCCACTTTTAAAATTTATAATTCCTTGTAACCAAATATTTGAATATTAACTTTCAACATAATACTTCGAAATCCATAGTTTTTAAAACCATTACTTTCAAAACTAAATGGTTTGGATATTCAACAATATATAAAATAAGTGATTTAACTTTATGGTTACTTTGTACGGAAAATAATTTACATGGCTTTGTGAATATTTCTTTACTCAATGTTAAAACCATAATCCAAAATATTATTTCAAGTCCCAACCATTTCAATTTTATATATATTTATATCCATCTTGAGTGTTAATATTTCAACTAAAGTTGGATTTTTATTCTTTCAACAAATCAAATGTTCTATTAATTAGTTTTGAACATTCACATAAAATCCATAAATAATAAGACTTCAATTTCTAGTAATAAATTATATATATTTTCCAATTCAAATTATACTAGAATATTCATTTCAATTTATTTTGGGAAAAATCCAATTGTAAATATACTATCTTAAAATTTCCAACTTAACATTTAAACATAGGATATAAATTATTAAACTCCATTTTCTAAATTTTCTTCCATTTAATAAAGAGATTTATACACCTTTTTATTTCAAATTTTTCAACTTCATATGTATATAAATATGGAAGAAAACATTTATTCGGTGTAAAATTTAAGATTTTTATAAACCGTATTCCATCCAAACCATAGAAATCACATTAAAAATAGTTATATATAGACCGCAGTGTCTGTATATAATTTTCTATCCTATGGTCAAGTGATACGGATATTTATCATTTCAATCCGCAATTTAAAAATAAAAATTTGCGGTTATATATCATTTCAAACCACAATCCCGAAAGAAATGAAATATGCATGATAATTTGCAATTTAATGATATGCAATAAACATTCATTCATCAACAACATCCATCATCCAATCGCAACCATCAACCAATATCAATCAATAACAATATATATATATATATATATGATCATATATAACAGGTGATAACTGGCAGTTTATTCAAATTAAATTTATCAACTATTAATCCAACAGTTTATTTAGTAAAAATTTACATAACTATTGACTAGCAGTTCATATGCAAACAATAATTTCTAACAGTAAATTAATACGCAATAAATCAATTAAATTTACAGTTAAATTCAATAAAATGCAATGTAACAGATATGAATGAAATAACATGCCAAAAACTCATAAATAAATTACTATTCATTTCTAAAATTTATTTAACAAACATAAAAGCTTCTAGTAGTTGTGAGTGGGTTAAAACACTCACCTTTTGAATTTAAATCGAATTTAAATTCAATTTAAACTCAAAAATTCGCCCGTCTCAGAATTCGTCCAAACTAGCGTCATCAAGTCCGGAATTAAATTACGATCCTAACAAAAAAAATCGTTTGTAAAACGGATATCGTATGCAAAAGTTATAACCAAAATTGTGATTGAATAAATTATAAAATAAAAAGGAAAATGGAACACAATCAACCTGCCACGTCACCTCACATTTTCTTCCCAGGTAGCACAGTGAATCACGCACGTTCCCTTCCCAGCCGAACCCATCTTCGTCGCCCTTTGACCAAACTTCGCGGCCGCCCTAGGCCATTACGGCCGTCACCACTCACGCCATCGTCCAAGTCGTCCTTCCCTCTACCAATGGCCACCATGCGGCCCCCTATAGCTGACGCCGCCGCCGCCCCCTAATTAGGGTTTTCGAACCCTAATTTGCAAAATTCGATTGCCACAGCCAACAATGGACGATGCGACCACAACCAAACAACTCCAGGTGCCGACCTCTCCAAAACCCAGAAAGTGATTTCGCCAATCTCTTCCCGAATCAAAAACGCCAAAATTTGACCATATGGATTTCGAAAATTGGAGGTTTGACCGCGATTTGTCGTTGATCTGAGCATCAATTGCAAAAACTGAGATCACCCGTAGATTCGTATCGATGAAAACTACCACATATATTTTTTTGGAATTTTTCTGGAGGGTTTGAAATTTAAGCTTTGATTTGAATTTTGAAATTGGATCTGAAATGCATCCATTGAGGAAGAAAGAAGGTTGAAGAAAATGAACGTACAGCAAAAGAATAGAGACTAGGGTTTATGATCGCATATATATAGACAAATAGAAGAAGGCTAGGTGGGTACGGATAACGAACGCGCTAGACGGTAGTTGGCCCAAAAAGCCCGTTCTGACCCCGGAACGAAATTTATCAAACCCATATATCCAGATAGGTATTTTAAAATATTCTGAACGCGATGGAAAAAGTTTCACCACCAAATTCGATCGTATGAAGAAGTTATGCTGAAAACAAGATTTCCAAATTGATTTTTAATAAAATCGATTTCAAGGCGTTTCGCGTCCATACGATCAAACGACAAGTCCGATCGATACGAAACTTGAAACCCTATAATAATTCACCGATACGGATCCGATGAAACTGGTTTCGTCGAAATCCAAGTCCGTGACAAAAATGGCTATTTTTAATCTTTATTAAATAAATTAAAATAAATTATAAATCCAATTTTTATATTTCAACTTCTAATATTGGCCAAATTTCATTCCTTATATAATTCAATCTATTCCAAATGATTTAACAAGCTTGGATGTGGATTAAAATCTATAAGTATATCAATTTTGCAGTGTTAATTTCTGCACTTCTTATTATTTGGAATTATAATTTTTATTCTCAAAACCCAATTATTAAATCATATACTCTTGTACTCTCACTTAAATCCAATTAGATAAATAGATTTGATTTTCATTCCAACTCATTTGATTGCAAATAAACTTTTTACCATACATTAAATTCCAAATTATTAATAAACTTTTATTCCCATTTCCTTTACACACAATCATCGTATTATAAAGGTACCTTCCATTGATTTGCCTTAACTTATTTAAGGTAACCTTACATTAATATCTATTGCTATGTTTTCAAATTATTCTTCCCTCATTCTTCTTTACTATTATTAATTCCAATCTTAACGAATTCAACATTATAGGTTTGATAAATTTATTAAATTCACTCAATTGTTTACAAATTCCATTTTAAATCCAATAACATAATATTTTACGTTTAATTCTATTTTATTTGTAGTAAATACCCTTTGTTGGATTTAATATTCAAATTATAAATAAAATCTTGCTTTCTAAAGTTATATCAACAATGGTCCAACTAAATTTGAATTAGCTTTAACTTTATTTTATGGAATTAACTATTGCAATAAATCCAAATTGACAAATAAGGCTTGATTCCTATATTAACTACTTTGGTTCCAATTAACCTTTTATGGTGAATATGAATTTCAAGGTATAATTGAAATCTTTATATCCATTTGATTTCACTGTTTCATTTTTATTATTAAATCCATTATAGCCAAATGCATGAAATTAATATACACAAATATTTTAAATCCCAACTTAAGTTTTACATAACGTAATAATAAACGTTTAAATTTCTTAATTACAATAACTCAATTACCTTCATTCTTTTTATTCACGTAGCTAAATCTTGATTTAAATCTTTACTATAACCCATAGTCTTATTATAATAGGAATCTATACTACCTGTAACGTAAATTTCAAATCAGTAAAGATCTTACACACATTTTTCCATAGATTTAGATTTCATAAATTTAGCTACTGCATTAATTCTTATTTGTGTAACATTAATGTTCATATACTTTGAATTCATTCCCAATTCACCAACTCAATTAATTATGCTTTACAAATGTGTTTCCAATATATAGTTATTTTATACTAATTGTTATCATACCCATAATTACACGCTTATAACTAATTCCCACATTTGCATAAATTTATTAAGTTAGAATGTTTATTAAGGTTTATGCATTTCCAACTTGTACTGATTTTACACAATTATTATGATTTCTCACAGGACGTTGAATTTATTAAATGACCATTTATTATAATTTAACTCCCTTAATTGAATCAAATGCTTATTATTATATTTTCATTCTTACCATTCCTTCCCATTATAACTCATTTACGTATTTACACATCTCTATCTCAAATATTAATAACCAAACTGATTACAAACACTGTCCTTATCAATCTTCATCCATTTGCTCAGATCTATACTCTTTCATATAATTAAAGTTTATGTTTCTATTAGATTTTTCTCTTTCTACAGACATTAAATTTTTCTATCTACACTTATTGCATTTTTGTATACATGAATACTATTAAAGTTAATATTTATATTAACTTTTATAAATTCAACTTCCATTCGTTTCTTATCACTAACTTTCAACAAAATGTGACCATCTACATTTACCAAACCTATTGTCATAATGTTTTATTGTTACACTAAGTTACGCAACTACTATACCAAATTTATACATTTATTCCCAAACAAATTAGAAATTATACTAATCTAATTTATTAAATATTATTAATTTAACGGGTCGTTACAATCTCCCCCACTCAAAACTTTTCGTCCCCGAAAAGGAGAAGAATGGAGAAGGAAGAACAAACAGTACATCTTATTTCAAATATTAACTTATAAACAATATTTTACTGGATTAATTTCCTTTAATGAAATATACTTGGTTTATAATGAATCATATCCTTTAATACTTGAATTATTAAAGTTGGAAAAATATTTTTAACAAAATTCTAAGTCCAAAATTTACGGAAATTTTTTGGCAGAGTCTCCTTTGTACGGAGGGACTCTGGAGAAAATATAATATCCAAATATACAAATATATTACATATATTATCCAAAATAAAATATCCCAACACGGGAAAATATATAAAATAGCGCTTTATACGAAATCCGGAAACGTACCTATTTGTCGGACACTATACGTTTTTTATTTTGGGACCAAAAGCAGTAGCAGTTGCTTCCATCACCTGTATTCACTTATGTAGTCTAAAAGTTAAATATTTATATTACAGTGAAATGTTTGGGTAGATTCAATCATTCATATCCAATCAAATGCAACAACCATAAATTTTAACAAACAGCACATGCCACCAACAGACAACCATTCAATCAAACAATCAATTTGTTGTCCGGGTTCAAATTCTGAAATTGTACGGAATGAAGAATAACTATCAATTGCATCCGTTCCTCAACAGTCTTAGATGGAACAAAGATAGATTATTTGTTCACCCCATAACTCCAAAATTCCTTACCCAACAAACATACATCAACCAAACAATCCAAACCAACACCAAAATAGTTTATTTACATTTATTTCATAATTCAGTGGTTTGATTTTCTTTCCTTCATTTATGGGGGAATTTCTTTGTTTCTTACAAGTTTTATTTTCCAACTATCACAAAATTCATTATATTTGTATTTCCTTTTATTACTTAAGTTTCCTTTTATTACCTAAGTTTATAAAATAAATTCTCATTAATAACAACAAATATTTTGAATATCTTTATTTCCTAACTCTTCACTTGTAAGATTTCCCTTAAATTCTTAATCTGCTAACATTCATTCTTATAAGTGGAAGTTTTTATTTATCCATTAACTATGAATTGCAGTCATTTAATTTTTCCTACTTTCCATTATATTAGAATAGGGAAGATTAAAACATACTTAAGTCAATAATCATACAATAAATTCTTATTTTGAATTTCATTTTATATACTTAGGTTCATATCATCTATTAATAATTCTTAACCCTTTTTCAGTAAAATTTCAATTATAACCTAAGTTTATACCATTAAATTCTTATTATAACAGTAATTTATTGAATACTTCATTATTTCCAAAAATTTACTTGTATAATATTCAATTTTAATCCCTTATTTAACATTTCAACTTTTTATATTTGGTAAGTTATTTATGTTAAAGAAAAATGCAATTGAACTTATACAAGTTTTATCTCAACCCTTTTAATTCATTGATTACTTAACCTTTATTTCACCAAAATAATTTAAACCATTAATAAATGGAAATTTAAGAATTAAGTACCGGGTCAAATTTCAAATATTTTTAAAATGATGGATAAATAATTTCTTACAACTTATATATCTCTAATTATATTTAAAATAATTAAAATTTTAGATAATTTTCAAAATAAATCTGCAGTAGAATTTACTACAGTGGCCTTTCCCCTTCGAAACTCGAAAATGAAAGTCGATGATGCGGCCGCCATCACCGCATTTATTTCCAGCGACAGAGAGGAAAGTACAAAATTTATTTTCTCCAAAATCTTCTTTAAAACAAATTTCACTAATTATACTAAATATTTATGCAAGAAAATTTATAAACCAAATCAATAAATTTCACAAATTCTTTGAAAGCAGATTTGGAAAAATCCCGGACTTAAGTTCTAAAATCTCCAATTTGATTTATCATAATTTCAACTTAGCTTCAGTTATTATAAATATTTTATTTCCTAACACCCAATCTATAGCAGCTAAATATATATATATATATCTTTATAAAAATATTTTTATATATAGAAAATATAATAGGCAAAATTCTTTCATTCACCTATATTAAAACAAATATTATGTCGGTCTGTCCTATTAAGTGTTTAGAAATCCCTATTGATGACATAGCGTCCCATGTATCAACCAGAATTTATAAATACAAAATGGAACAGATTAACACAATATAAAAATTCTTTTATAATACTAACAAGTACGCTCTCATATATATATATATATATATATATATATATATATATATACACACACGCTCAGTGACTCCCATAGGGTATTACTACTCTATTAACAAAGAGTCAAACCCCACAAAGCCAAGGTTTATCGCTAAACCAAAGCTCTGATACCAGATGTAACATCCCGCCTTTTCGCACACTTTAAAACGACACACATGCCGATTCAAACCATACGGAAGGGCGGATTGTTATGGGGTAAATAAGAAAAACAGAGAAGAAATGAAAACAAACAGAATCTCACAGCGGAAGGATAAAATATAATAATCAATATACAGTTCATGATGACTGTTTACAAATATTTTATTTTACTTATACAATGAATATCAGAGTTGCACATACCAATACAAACAATGCAGCGGAATAGAAAGAGTGTGGTGCAATACTAAAAATAATAATAATACGGATTCTTCATCTTCGTCCTCCAAAGCTAAAGTCTTCGCTCCTGAAACGCTCGGACTGACCCGAGCGAATTTGAAAAGACAAAAACACTCGAGTCAGAACTAAAAGATCTTATGTGAGTTAAATTAACAGAAATAAATATGAGTACAGTAACTCAAGAGATGCTCGGGATTTACATCTCCTAAGGATCCGTTAAACTATTTATTATGTAGTATATTGCGCTATTATAATAGTGTCTATTTATAAAATAAACTTACTTTTAAATAGCGTTAAGGGGTTACCCATATAGCCCTTAACACATAATATATTCCCATAGTCTATACAGTACCGTAATCTCCCCCGTACTGGGCGTCGTCAGAGGGCACTCCATAGGTATGGTACAAAGCTAAAATCGTATAAGGCGCGCTAGGGTAGGTGACACGGCACAACTAGGCAATGCCAGGGTAGATATACCAATTACGCTTCCGGGTCGATGGTAACGCGTAGCCGCAGCTACCGCCCACCTCGAACAAACTCCCCCAAAATCAAAATAGAAGTGGCCACTGAATCAATCCAAAGTCAAAGTATAATATCGAAGAGGAGTGTCCGATCAGAGGAATGACCTCATTAACCCGTCGATCGCTCCTGTTTTAGCCACCTTATGCCAACTCACGGGAGTTGGGTCCACGTATTTACCTTACAGGAAACGTCGCCACCGTCCTACTTCATTCTGGAAACTCCACCGCGTACACGGTTAGTCAAAGTGGTTTTCGGTATCGACAGAGAGTATGTCCATATCCGATCCCGGTCTCTTTGCCAACCCATCGTTATTATAACACCGCGGTTATTTAAAAATAGTTTATACTTTAAAACCAGAATATAATCCATTTCAAACCATAATATTACGATATCATTTCTTTTTTTTTAAACCCAAAAAGATTCATTTTGATATTATTTTTATAAAACCCAAATCAATGATATCATTTCCCAAATATAAATCTTTTCCAAAATTTATGCCACTTTTAAAATTTATAATTCCTTGTAACCAAATATTTGAATATTAACTTTCAACATAATACTTCGAAATCCATAGTTTTTAAAACCATTACTTTCAAAACTAAATGGTTTGGATATTCAACAATATATAAAATAAGTGATTTAACTTTATGGTTACTTTGTACGGAAAATAATTTACATGGCTTTGTGAATATTTCTTTACTCAATGTTAAAACCATAATCCAAAATATTATTTCAAGTCCCAACCATTTCAATTTTATATATATTTATATCCATCTTGAGTGTTAATATTTCAACTAAAGTTGGATTTTTATTCTTTCAACAAATCAAATGTTCTATTAATTAGTTTTGAACATTCACATAAAATCCATAAATAATAAGACTTCAATTTCTAGTAATAAATTATATATATTTTCCAATTCAAATTATACTAGAATATTCATTTCAATTTATTTTGGGAAAAATCCAATTGTAAATATACTATCTTAAAATTTCCAACTTAACATTTAAACATAGGATATAAATTATTAAACTCCATTTTCTAAATTTTCTTCCATTTAATAAAGAGATTTATACACCTTTTTATTTCAAATTTTTCAACTTCATATGTATATAAATATGGAAGAAAACATTTATTCGGTATAAAATTTAAGATTTTTATAAACCGTATTCCATCCAAACCATAGAAATCACATAAAAAATAGTTATATATAGACCGCGGTGTCTGTATATAATTTTCTATCCTATGGTCAAGTGATACGGATATTTATCATTTCAATCCGCAATTTAAAAATAAAAATTTGCGGTTATATATCATTTCAAACCACAATCCCGAAAGAAATGAAATATGCATGATAATTTACAATTTAATGATATGCAATAAACATTCATTCATCAACAACATCCATCATCCAATCGCAACCATCAACCAATATCAATCAATAACAATATATATATATATATATATATATATATATATATGATCATATATAACAGGTGATAACTGGCAGTTTATTCAAATTAAATTTATCAACTATTAATCCAACAGTTTATTTAGTAAAAATTTACATAACTATTGACTAGCAGTTCATATGCAAACAATAATTTCTAACAGTAAATTAATACGCAATAAATCAATTAAATTTACAGTTAAATTCAATAAAATGCAATGTAACAGATATGAATGAAATAACATGCCAAAAACTCATAAATAAATTACTATTCATTTCTAAAATTTATTTAACAAACATAAAAGCTTCTAGTAGTTGTGAGTGGGTTAAAACACTCACCTTTTGAATTTAAATCGAATTTAAATTCAATTTAAACTCAAAAATTCGCCCGTCTCAGAATTCGTCCAAACTAGCGTCATCAAGTCCGGAATTAAATTACGATCCTAACAAAAAAAATCGTTTGTAAAACGGATATCGTATGCAAAAGTTATAACCAAAATTGTGATTGAATAAATTATAAAATAAAAAGGAAAATGGAACACAATCAACCTGCCACGTCACCTCACATTTTCTTCCCAGGTAGCACAGTGAATCACGAACGTTCCCTTCCCAGCCGAACTCATCTTCGTCGCCCTTTGACCAAACTTCGCGGCCGCCCTAGGCCATTACGGCCGTCACCACTCACGCCATCGTCCAAGTCGTCCTTCCCTCTACCAATGGCCACCATGCGGCCCCCTATAGCTGACGCCGCCGCCGCCCCCTAATTAGGGTTTTCGAACCCTAATTTGCAAAATTCGATTGCCACAGCCGACAATGGACGATGCGACCACAACCAAACAACTCCAGGTGCCGACCTCTCCAAAACCCAGAAAGTGATTTCGCCAATCTCTTCCCGAATCAAAAACGCCCAAATTTGACTATATGGATTTCGAAAATTGGAGGTTTGACCGCGATTTGTCGTTGATCTGAGCATCAATTGCAAAAACTGAGATCACCCGTAGATTCGTATCGATGAAAACTACCACATATATTTTTTTTGAATTTTTCTGGAGGGTTTGAAATTTAAGCTTTGATTTGAATTTTGAAATTGGATCTGAAATGCATCCATTGAGGAAGAAAGAAGGTTGAAGAAAATGAACGTACAGCAAAAGAATAGAGACTAGGGTTTATGATCGCATATATATAGACAAATAGAAGAAGGCTAGGTGGGTACGGATAACGAACGCGCTAGACGGTAGTTGGCCCAAAAAGCCCGTTCTGACCCCGGAACGAAATTTATCAAACCCATATATCCAGATAGGTATTTTAAAATATTCTGAACGCGATGGAAAAAGTTTCACGACGAAATTCGATCGTATGAAGAAGTTATGCTGAAAACAAGATTTCCAAATTGATTTTTAATAAAATCGATTTCAAGGCGTTTCGCGTCCATACGATCAAACGACAAGTCCGATCGATACGAAACTTGAAACCCTATAATAATTCACCGATACGGATCCGATGAAACTGGTTTCGTCGAAATCCAAGTCCGTGACAAAAATGGCTATTTTTAATCTTTATTAAATAAATTAAAATAAATTATAAATCCAATTTTTATATTTCAACTTCTAATATTGGCCAAATTTCATTCCTTATATAATTCAATCTATTCCAAATGATTTAACAAGCTTGGATGTGGATTAAAATCTATAAGTATATCAATTTTGCAGTGTTAATTTCTGCACTTCTTATTATTTGGAATTATAATTTTTATTCTCAAAACCCAATTATTAAATCATATACTCTTGTACTCTCACTTAAATCCAATTAGATAAATAGATTTGATTTTCATTCCAACTCATTTGATTGCAAATAAACTTTTTACCATACATTAAATTCCAAATTATTAATAAACTTTTATTCCCATTTCCTTTACACACAATCATCGTATTATAAAGGTACCTTCCATTGATTTGCCTTAACTTATTTAAGGTAACCTTACATTAATATCTATTGCTATGTTTTCAAATTATTCTTCCCTCATTCTTCTTTACTATTATTAATTCCAATCTTAACGAATTCAACATTATAGGTTTGATAAATTTATTAAATTCACTCAATTGTTTACAAATTCCATTTTAAATCCAATAACATAATATTTTACGTTTAATTCTATTTTATTTGTAGTAAATACCCTTTGTTGGATTTAATATTCAAATTATAAATAAAATCTTGCTTTCTAAAGTTATATCAACAATGGTCCAACTAAATTTGAATTAGCTTTAACTTTATTTTATGGAATTAACTATTGCAATAAATCCAAATTGACAAATAAGGCTTGATTCCTATATTAACTACTTTGGTTCCAATTAACCTTTTATGGTGAATATGAATTTCAAGGTATAATTGAAATCTTTATATCCATTTGATTTCACTGTTTCATTTTTATTATTAAATCCATTATAGCCAAATGCATGAAATTAATATACACAAATATTTTAAATCCCAACTTAAGTTTTACATAACGTAATAATAAACGTTTAAATTTCTTAATTACAATAACTCAATTACCTTCATTCTTTTTATTCATGTAGCTAAATCTTGATTTAAATCTTTACTATAACCCATAGTCTTATTATAATAGGAATCTATACTACCTGTAACGTAAATTTCAAATCAGTAAAGATCTTACACACATTTTTCCATAGATTTAGATTTCATAAATTTAGCTACTGCATTAATTCTTATTTGTGTAACATTAATGTTCATATACTTTGAATTCATTCCCAATTCACCAACTCAATTAATTATGCTTTACAAATGTGTTTCCAATATATAGTTATTTTATACTAATTGTTATCATACCCATAATTACACGCTTATAACTAATTCCCACATTTGCATAAATTTATTAAGTTAGAATGTTTATTAAGGTTTATGCATTTCCAACTTGTACTGATTTTACACAATTATTATGATTTCTCACAGGACGTTGAATTTATTAAATGACCATTTATTATAATTTAACTCCCTTAATTGAATCAAATGCTTATTATTATATTTTCATTCTTACCATTCCTTCCCATTATAACTCATTTACGTATTTACACATCTCTATCTCAAATATTAATAACCAAACTGATTACAAACACTGTCCTTATCAATCTTCATCCATTTGCTCAGATCTATACTCTTTCATATAATTAAAGTTTATGTTTCTATTAGATTTTTCTCTTTCTACAGACATTAAATTTTTCTATCTACACTTATTGCATTTTTGTATACATGAATACTATTAAAGTTAATATTTATATTAACTTTTATAAATTCAACTTCCATTCGTTTCTTATCACTAACTTTCAACAAAATGTGACCATCTACATTTACCAAACCTATTGTCATAATGTTTTATTGTTACACTAAGTTACGCAACTACTATACCAAATTTCTACATTTATTCCCAAACAAATTAGAAATTATACTAATCTAATTTATTAAATATTATTAATTTAACGGGTCGTTACAGGTTCGGTCGCGAGGCATGCTGTTGGTGGGGGAAGTCGAGGCGTGGGGCTGAGTTGTCGTGGGAAGTTAGCCGAGGTCGAGTTTTCAGTTGATGGTGAATCAGTGTCGAGGTGGAAGGCACGAGTTGGGGAGTTTTCGAAGTTGCGATTTGGGAGTTTTCATGCTCGTTATTCGGTTAGGCGTCGCGATGCTGGGTACGGCAAGGGAGCGAGGTATAGCTAACTTCATCTGCCTTTAATCTAATTTAACGTGTACATAGATTAGAAAAATTAGAACAGAAGAAAGATATATATATTGTTAAAATAGAATTTTATTTACCGTAGAATATATGCAACAGTTCTATTTTAATTTAATATATATACAAAACCTTGGGAAAAACAGAAAATTTATTTATAGAGATAAAGATGGAAAAGAAATAGTAATTTTAAATGTTGAAGAATTTGTATATAGAAATCTGTCAACTTTAAGTAATCGATAAATTTATTTGAGGAGTTAATACATATATATATATATATATATATATATATATTTAACCTGACTTTGAATTTCTAAATTGGGCAGAAAAGAAATGTTAACTAGGCTAGTTAATGATCATTTGGAATTTAGTAAATTGAGTTAATAAGTGACAAGTTGATTTATTCAAGTTAAATCATAATTGATCATTCGATTTATTCGAATATTAATAAAATTTCATATAATTGGTTATATAAGGTTAATAGTCGGAAAATAAATAGCTTAAATAAATTGTAAGTTAACCAAAATATTAAACGATAAATTTGCCATTTGATTGTTCAAATATTAATAAACTGTAAATGTTTATTCAAGGTCTAAATAAGTCGAGACTGGAGTGGATTGCAAATAATAGCAAAGGTGAGTTAATCTCACTCGGTTAATTTAAATTTAAATTTAAACGATTGAATTTAAATAATTGTTTGAATGGATGAAATTGTTTGATGTACTATAGTATGTTATATTCTGGAATTGGCATATTATTGTGCTAACATCTTTGGATGGAGGGAAAACAAGTTGGAGGGATCCAACTGGACCCCTCGAAATTATTTAGATTATTTAATATTCTGTGTTCTGAATATTTGATATCATGTGATGATTTTATGAATAATTGAAGCATTGAATGGTATGGTTGGGTTGAATATCTCAGTAAAGTAAATTATCAATTCTCTAGAATTTTATTTTCGAAAGAAATAAAAGAGTAAATTTTTAAGTAAAATAATTCTAGTGAATTGAAATAAATTAATAATGAATTGAAAATAAAATAAAATGAAAGTGATTGCGAAACTCTAACAAATTTGGAATAAGAGGAATTTGAATTATTAAGGGTAATAATAAATTGTAAAGCTTAAGTGATATTATTTTATTGAATAAAGAATTTTTTTTATTTAAGGATTAAATTTAATTAAGAGATAAAGAAGGAATTTTGGGAATCTGAAGTTGGTATCTTCAGTTAAAAGGGTTTTTACTCAAAATGAGGAAATAACATTTAAATGTTAATGAAATTTGAAAAAAATAAAGCAAGAAAATTTATTTTAAGCAAAGTAAATTGAGAATAAATTGTAAATTGATTAAAGTGTTTTGGGATTTGAAAACTAAAAGGGAAGTGCGATTTTGGAATTTTTAAACTGGGTTATCAAGTAAAATAAAACATCGGTGGACACTTTAAATATGAATTCAAAGTGGAAATTTATAAAGTAATGGAAATTCGTTTAAAAATAAATAGTGATTAATTTTTAAAGGATGTGAAAGAGAAGAGTGTTTCCCTGGATAGCCAAGTACGATTTTCAAGCAATTTTAAATATAAGTTAAAAGTTTTAATATTGTTTTAAAAAGCATATCTTAGAAAATTTATTATTTTTAAATGTTTAAATTCTAAAATAAATATTTTCTTTAAAACTATTATCGTAGTAATTATTAAATGACTTGGTATTTGTTTTAAAGAAAACTCTAGTTTTATATTTTATAAAAGTAGCCTTATTTATTAAATATTTCTAAAGTATATATTTTAATACAGTATTAAAGTAGTTTTAAATTTTTATGGCTATGAAGTATATTTTATAACTAAGTGCTTTTAAATTATTTTAAAATCTAAAAGTATTTTTATACTTGGTGTTTCAGTGGAAATAAATATTGGGAAATTATTCCGGGAAAGGAATATGTTAGAAACTGTTTTCAAAAGGGGTTAAATCTGAAATATATCTTGTAAAGATATTTTGGATAAATAAATAATTTGGAAAATTATTTATTTTTTGATGGTTGTTTGTGAATATAAATTGATAGTTGAATCACCGACTATCAATATTGGACAAATACGTTGATCATTTCGAAGAGACCGGGATCGAGATTTATTTCTCGAAAACCACTTCGATCCGGTTTGTACGTTTCGTGGAAACGAATTTGGAATCGAAGATGGAGCAGTGAAGTGCAAGGGATAATCGCTACTAATCGTGAGGATATTTCCAAAATGGATGTAGTAGGAATAGTGCCTTCGGTTCCGTTCGGACCCGGGACGGACTTGTATGGATGAATGCTTGCGAAACGTCGTTAGGTGGACGATGGGCATTCTAAGGGATATGTTCTTAAAAAGGTAACGCTTAGCCTCAAGCCTCATCAAATGGGAATGACTGAAAATCAGGGGTTATGCAGCAAGGCTAGGTGGCTAGCACCCAAGTAGGGTGAGGTCATCCCTATGTAGATGTCCCTTTTTATTTCGGCTTAGTGGGCGGTTATTGATCCCAACCGCGGGGTGATCTCACTCGGGATTATCCAGTAAGGGGTAGTCACAGTCTTATGTTGCAGGGGAGCGGGCGTACTCCTCGGTACAGTGATTAATGCCCCGTACTTTGACAGATGGTACCCCAGTGCCTAGTCATTAGTTGGAAATCCATTCTCCCTACGAGCCTTGTACGAGTTTTGTTTGTATTACCCACTTTGTGGCTAGTAGCTGGAATTTAATAATGTAACAATTTCGGCTATTTTATAAGTATTTGTATATAGACCCTATTATAATATCAGAGGATTTCTATAAAAATTGTTTTAGCTATCGTAAGGTAAAAACCCGACATGTTTATTTGTGGCGTGGTCTTACGAGATGCTTTTGTTTTCAAAGAATTTTAGAAACTTTAATAATCAATTGAGTGTGATTTTCTCACGCTGGTATTCCAGACTGACTCGGGTGGTTTTTAACTGTAATGCTCGGGTCAGACCGAGTATTATAGGATATAGGAAATGCTGTGGAGCTCAGGAGACGAGCAGGATGACGATACGTACTCCCGTATTTGTTTATGTATATATTCCACTGTGTTGAGTTGTTGTGTATCCAGTTGTATGTTATTGATGTTGAGTTGAGACAAATGTACTCTGATGATGTAATGTATAACAGATATATTTGATTTTTCAGTAAAGATCATTTATTATCTGTTATATTTTATTCCGCTGTGATGGTTATATTCTGATGTTGTTTTCTATTCTCTTCTTCTACCTCTTCTTCTTTAACCCAAATGGTTCGTATTTCGGTGCAACTTGAGTTGATTGTTGTAGAATAGTGTTGACTCATGGGGTACGGATTTGCGGGTCGTTACATTGGTATCAGAGCTTAGGTTGGTGATAACCTTGGCTCTGGTGGGAATTACTCATAGAATAGAGTCAACGGTACTCTAGAATGAGTTTGAGCATATTAATAGATATGAGCGCGTATTTGTTAGTGAATATAAAATGATTTTATATTGTGTTGATTGGTTTATTGAGTAGTTTATGGATTCTGGTCAATATGAGTAATTAACGTTATTGATAGGAATCTCTAAACACTTGAATAGAACAATTCGATACAGTATTGTTTTAAAGTAGGGTAAATGTAATAATTTTACCCAAATTATTTTTGTATATAAAAGATATAATTTTTGTAAAGTATGATAGTATTGGGATGCTTGTGTTAAGGAATGATAACATTAAATTATTAAAACTATTATGTAGAAATTGAATAAAAAAATAAAAAAAAACTTATAACCAAAGTTGAAGAATAAATTTATATAACTAAAAGGAATTTGCAATATAGATTATAAATGTAATTTATAAATTGAAATAAACTTCATATACAAAGGTGGTTTATAATTGGAAATAGGATTTCAGAGAAATATTTGAAATAAATCGAAATGGATTTCGAATTTGGAACTTTGAGAGGTTTAAATTCCTGGGATTTGGAAATGGTTTTCAAAGGGTTTGGAAAAATAATAGTGATATTATTTCGGAAATATTTTTGAATTGGAATCGAATATGGAGAGATTTGAAAATTTAAAAATATTTGAAATGTTGATAAAGAGATAAAAGCACTAAACTCTTTCGGTCGTTGGAAAATAATTCCGATGATGGTCGCGACATCATTGGTGTTCATTTTCGAGTTTCCAAGAGAGGAATTACTACCAAATTGTTTTAAATTGGAATTGTTTGCGAACTGGGTTTGGTTTTGAAATTCAAAGGGATAATTGAATATGCAAAAGTATTTTGGATATAGTTTATTTCAAAAGTGATATTGAAATTTTGGAGAATTGTTTAAACTCTGGAATCTTGTTTAAAATGTTTATGGAATAATAAAAATTTATTGGCTAAATAAAAGGTATAATTCCGTGTTAAAAAGTAAAATGTGAATGAGATTGATTGTAAATAGATGAAATATGAATATAAATAAGTTGTGACTTATAAAATTTGGAAATAAAATAAATAGGCCAAATAAAATTGTTTGTAATGATAATGAATATAATCCAAAATTTAAAATATAAAATAGATTGAACTCAAGTAAAACGGTTAGAGTGATTTTTTGAAATAAAAATCAAATATTGGGTAAAATTTTAAATAGACTACTTGATTAATTAATGGAATATGGAAATGGAACTCAAATTCGTTAACAAAAATTTGGGTTGTGAATAAATGATAGAATTTGAAAGTGACTTAATAGAAATTCAACTTAAAATTATAAGTGAATTAAATTTGAATTGAAGTTGAATGGAATTGAATTAACATAAAAATGATTTATATTGCAAATAAAAATCTAAGAAGAGATAAATTGGAAATAGCCTCGTTATAAAATGAGAGGAATTCAGAAATAAATTATTGAATGTGAATTAGAATTCATATTGATCCAATGAAATATACTAATTTAATTTAAACAAATGGAGCTGGCAATGAACTCAAGTTAAACAAAATAGAGTTGAAATAATGATGGTTTGAGTGGTAAATAAAATTCAAGTGAATAAAATTAAAATTGAAATGATTGCAAGTGAATATGGAATGCGAAATAAATTGAACGGAATTAATTAAAATGAAATGAAATTAAGTATGGATTGATTTGATATTAATTTAAAATAGTTATAAACTGGAATGAATATTCTTTTAAGTAAATATCACTGAATTTGCATAAAAATAATTGTCGTTTGACGTAAACGAGATTATGTAAATTCTATGGGTTAACGGAAGCCAATGAAGTTGGTTTTTGATTCAATTGTAATAAATATGGGTTTGTTTGGATGAAAAATAAATTGAATGTAAACAATGGAGTGTAAATGAGTTCAGCTTGGATTGTTGGTGAATTGAATATAACTGAAAATATGAAATTCAAAATGGTTGACTGTATAAACTAATTTAAATTAGATAGTAGATGAAATGGGTTGATAATTGAAAATCAAATTAAGGATTTAAATTGGGAAGTGCTTATAAAAACAAAATATAACTAGAGTTTTGAAGTTGAAACGTGTTGAAGGAAAATAAAATAACTTAAGCAATAATTAAATAAAAGCTTGGCTTATGTAATTTGAGATATGGTGGTGTCGAGTTTTATGAACTGATTTTAAATAAAATTTGTTTAGTAGATGAAATTAGTAATTGAATTAATTAACTTAAGTTATATTAATGAGAACTTGACTTCGAATTAAAATGGGAGTTGGATTGCTTTTGGAAATAAATTCAATTTAAACGAGTTTGCTTGGACTTAAAATGGATTTAAGTTAAGTAAGAGAGTTGTGAAATCATTTGAATTGAATAGGATGGTTTGAATATTGTTTGGAAGCATTATAAATAAGTGTCGAAATATTTCATATGTGTTTATGGAAGTATATAATATGCACTGTTTATAGAATCCATGTTTTAGTTTTTTTTATAATAAAGTGAAATGTTAATAAACTTTGTATATTTGACACTGACATGTTTAAACTGAGTAAGTACAGGTTTTTGGAAGCCGTTTGACTGGTTTTGACTGCACTAATTGCCTAAACAAATAGCTGCTTGCTTATAAATGCTAAATAAGGTACGTCTACGCAATACAAATAGGAAATATGAACTGTTTTTCTTTTTTCCGACCATGTGGGTCGATGTATATATATTTATATCTCTTGTCAAATTGCAAAAGGTCCTCCGTACAAAGGAGACTCTGCAAAAAAATTCGAAAATTTTGGGAGTTAGAAAATTTTTGAAATTTTTGAAAATCTTCATTAACGACAAATGATTTAAATTTGCTAAGCAAATAGAATTTAACACTAAATATTGAAATCTATTTTAACTATAAATGTAAAGTAAGTGGAATCGAAGGGACTAAAGAAAGTAAAGTTGCAAATAAACATCTAGTGTGAGATTTAAATTAATTAGTAAGTGAAACTAATTTGATATTCAAAGTGGAAGTCAAATTGAATTTAAATGGAATTGTAAGGGCAAAGTGAATGGTAATGAATATAAACTTCAATGGTAAAGTGAAAATAAATGTAAGAAGTATGTAAAATATTTATATTGAACTTAAGAAGAGAATAATGAATTCTTAAGTAAATTTGGTATTGAAAGTATGCTAAGTGAATAATTGAATTAAGATTGAAACTGATATTTGTGACTGTGGGAATTGTGAATAAGGGAATAACAATCAAAATGAAAGTGAATAAAAAGGGAAATTGATATAATTGATAATCAATTGGGGAAAATACGTAGGATGTACGTATATTATTTTATTCACATAGCTATTTGATCCAGAATTCGAGCATAGAATTTCGAGGTAATTTTACCGATCCGGTTTGGAATTTTTCACTCGATTTTCAACGGCGAACCTGGATATGGAGTTTTGATTGATTCTATAAATTCTCTATCATAGTTATGACTATGCAACGAGAATGAAGGTTTCTAATCAGGAAACCAGATCTGAGTCCGCACTAGAAAGTCGGGTGGACGATACTAGTTCGGAAGTGAGATTGTGTGATCGAGTAAACGATCGGATTCGGTATTGCGTACAAATGATATAGGTACATCGTATGGGCTTAAGTAAAACAAACATTGAAATTTTGGAAAGAAGTCAAATAAAAGTTTTTGAACGTTGCGATTGGATATTATTGCTAAACAAGTTATGCAGGTATGAAAGGGGAAATGAAATTGGTTTTGATTTCAGATAATAAATTAGAATTTCTCGACAAAAAGGTATGTATTAAATTTTCGTATGGAATTTGATTGGGTTTTAGGATCTAGCCACTTGGCTTTTTGTTTTCTTTTTGGATTTGGAAGGCCGTAGAGCCATTTTGTAGTTGTACCGAGCTAGCCGCGCAAAGGAGACGTTGGCGAAATTTTTCGAAAATTTAGAGAGTTAGAAAAATTTTGATAAAATTCTGTTAATTTTAAATTTGATTTAAAATTGAAATTTGAATGATTGAGTAAGTAATATTGTTTGAAACTATGGGAAAGTTAGGGAAGTTAGAAGTATGGTAATGTGTCTTTATAATGATAATTGGTAGGATGTTGAATTGTTTAGTTTTGGGGATAAATAAACGGGTATTGGACCATTCTTCCTAACTAGTAATTTCGGGGACGAAATTCTTTTAAGGGGGAGGAATGTGACGACCCGGAATTTTTAAGCTTTTAAAATCAGAATATTTAATTGACTTAAATATTCAATGGAATAATTTTAACTTGAATTCAAATATCACTAATTAATTTTTAATTAAATTGTAGAATTAAATAATTTAAAATCAGGTAAAATATGAAATCTGGGATTTTAAGCCTGTTAAAAATAATTTGAAGGCTTGTAAAATTTATTTTGATAACACTGAAAATAATAAAAGTTGTAAAATTGAAATTAACAGTGGTGTGATCAGTTTTAAAAAAAATTACCGTTTAAATTGCATTTACAAATAGCCTTCCGAGGCATAGTCTCGGAATTCGACGAAACCAGTTCGATTAGGTCCGTAATATTGAATTATTACCGGATTTCAAATTTCGTAGCTTTCGGAATTAACGAGAGAGCGTAAGATATATAAACGCATTGGAATTTATACCGAGACAAAATTTAATTTAAATAAAACATACTTATTTTCTTTAACCCGACCATACGTACAACCTGTCGCCTATTTGCCTCCTTCGTACCCCCTTCTACCTTTTTCTTTCCCCTTCTCAATATCGTCGTTCGAACATTGTAAAATAAAAAAAATAGCCTCCTGAATTGAATCCATTCAATCGTTCAAGCATAATACTCGTATGCAATCAAAATCGAGTTCGCGGCTGTCAATATGGTCGTAGTGCCTAGGGTTTTGGAGTGTCGAACTTCGGTTCGGTCGCGAGGCGTGCTATTGGTGGGGGAAGTCGAGGCGTGGGGCTGAGTTGTCGTAGGAAGTTAGCCAAGGTCGAGTTTTCAATTGATGGTGAATCAGTGTCGAGGTGGAAGGCACGAGCTAGGGTGTTTTCGAAGTTGCGATTTGGGAGTTTTCATGCTCGTTGTTCGGTTAGGCGTCGCGATGCTGGGTACGGCAAGGGAGCGAGGTGTAGCTAACTTCATCTGCCTTTAATTTAATTTAATGTGTATATAGATTAGAAAATTAGAACAGACGAAAGATATATATATATATATATATATATATATATATATATATATATTGTTAAAATAGAATTTTCTTTACAGTAGAATATATGCAACAGTTCTACTTTAATTTAATATATATATATATACACACAAAACCTTGGGAAAAATAGAAAATTTATTTATAGAGACAAAGCTGGAAAAGAAATAATAATTTTAAATGTTGAAGAATTTATATATAGAAATCTATCAACTTTAAGTAATCGGTAAATTTATTTGAGGAGTTAATATATATATATATATATATATATATATTTAACCTGTCTTTGAATTTCTAGATTGGGCAGAAAAGAAATGTTAACTAAGTTAGTTAAAGATCATTTGGAATTTAGTAAATTGAATTAATAAGTGACAGTTGATTTATTCAAGTTAAATCATAATTGATCATTCGATTTATTCGAATATTAATAAGTTTTCATATAATTGGTTATATAAGGTTAATAGTCGGAAAATAAATAGCTTAAATAAGTTGTAAGTTAACTAAAATATTAAACGATAAATTTGTCATTTGATTGTTCAAATATTAATAAACTGTAAATGTTTATTCAAGGTCTAAATCAGTCGAGACTGGAGTGGATTGCAAATAATAGCAAAGGTGAGTTAATTTCACTCGGTTAATTTAAATTTAAATTTAAACGATTAAATTTAAATAATTGTTTGAATGGATGAAATTGATTGATGTGCTATAGTATGTTATATTATGGAATTGGCATATTATTGTGCTAACATCTTTGGATGCAGGAAAAACAGGTTGGAGGGATCCAACTGGACCCCTCGGAATTATTTAGATTATTTAATATTCTGTGTTCTGAATATTTGATATCCTGTGATGATTTTATGAATAATTGAAGTATTGAATGGTATGGTTGGATTGAATATCTCAGTAAAGTAAGTTATCAAATCTCTAGAATTGTATTTTCGAAAGAAATAAAAGAGTAAATTTTTAAGTAAAATAATTCTAGTGAATTGGAATAAATTAATAATGAATTGAAAATAAAATAAAATAAAAGTCATTGCGAAACTCTAACAAATTTGGAATAAGAGGAATTTGAATTATTAGGGGTAATAATAAATTGTAAAGCTTAAGTGATATTATTTGAATGAATAAATAATTTATTTTTTTTATTTAAGGATTAAATTTAATTAAGAGATTAAGAAGGAATTTTGGGAATCTGAAGTTGGTATCTTCAGTTAAAAGGGTTTTTACTCAAAATGAGGAAATAAAATATAAATGTTGATGAAATTTGAAAAAAATAAAGCAAGAAAATTTATTTTAAGCAAAGTAAATTGAGAATAAATTGTAAATTGATTAAAGTGTTTTGGGATTTGAAAACTAAAAGGGAAGTGAGATTTTGGAATTTTTAAACTAGGTTATCAAGTAAAATAAAATATCGGTGGATATTTTAAATATGAATTCAAAGTGGACATTTATAAAGGAATGGAAATTTGTTTAAAAATAAATAGTGATTCATTTTTAAAGGATGTGAAAGAGAAGAGTGTTTCCCTGGATAGCCAAGTACGATTTTCAAGCAATTTTAAATATAAGTTAAAAGTTTTAATATTGTTTTAAAAAGCATATCTTAGAAAAAAATTTATTTTTAAATGTTTAAATTCTAAAATAAATATTTTTTTTAAAACTATTACCTTAGTAATTATTAAATTACTTGGTATTTGTTTTAAAGAAAAATCTAGTTTTATATTTTATAAAAGTAGCCTTATTTATTAAATATTTCTAAAGTATATATTTTAATAGAGTATTAAAGTAGTTTTAAATTTTTAAGGCTATGAAGTATATTTTATAACTAAGTGCTTTTAAATTATTTTAAAATCTAAAAGTATTTTTATACTTGGTGTTTCAGTGGAAATAAATATTGGGAAATTATTCCGAGAAAGGAATATGTTTGAAACTGTTTTCAAAAGGGGTTAAAATCTAAAATATATCTTGTAAAGATATTTTGGATAAATAAATAATTTGGAAAATTATTTATTGTTTGATGGTTGTTTGTAAATATAAATTGATAGTTCAATCACCGACTATCAATATTGGACAAATACGTTGATCGTTTCGAAGAGACCGGGATCGAGATTTATTTCTCGAAAACCACTTCGATCCGGTTTGTACGTTATGTGGAAACGAATTTGGATTCAAAGATGGAGCAGTGAAGTGCAAGGGCTAATCGCTACTAATCCTGAGGATATTTCAAAAATGGATGTAGTAGGAATAGTTCCTTCGGTTCCGTTCGGACCCGGGACGGACTTCTATGGATGAATGCTTGCGAAACATCGTCAGGTGGACGATGAGCATTCTAAGGGATATGTTCTTAAAAAGGTAATGCTTAGACTCAAGCCTCATCAAATGGGAATGACTGAAAATCAGGGGTTATGCAGCAAGGCTAGGTGGGTAGCACCCAAGCAGGGTGAGTTCATCCCTGTCTAGATGTCCCTTTTTATTTCGGCTTAGTGGGCGGTTGTTGATCCCAACCGCGGGATGATCTCACTCGGGATTATCCAGTAAGGGGTAGTCCCGGTCTTGTGTTGCAGGGGAGCAGGCGTACTCCTCGGTACGGTGATCTAGGCCCCGTACTGTGACAGGTGGTACCCCAGTGCCTAGTCATTAGTTGGAAATCCATTCTGCCTACGAGCCTTGTACGAGTTTTGTTTGTATTACCCACTTTGTGGCTAGTAGCTGGAATTTAATAATGTAACAATTTCGGCTATTTTATAAGTATTTTTATATAGACCCTATTATAATATCAGATGATTTCTATAAAAATTGTTTTAGTTATCGTAAGGTAAAAACCCGACATGTTTATTTGTGGCGTGGTCTTACGAGATGCTTTTGTTTTCAAAGAATTTTTGAAACTTTAATAATCAATTGAGTGTGATTTTCTCACGCCGGTATTCCAGACTGACTCGGGTGTTATTTAACTGTAATGCTCGGGTCAGACCAAGTATTATAGGGTACAGGAAATGCTGTGGAGCTCAGGAGATGAGCAGGATGACGATACGTACTCTCGTATTTGTTTATGTCTATATTCCGCTGTGTTGAGTTGTTGTGTATCCATTTGTATGTTATTGATGTTAAGTTGAGACAGATGTACTCTGATGATGTAATGTATAATAGATATATTTGATTTTTGAGTAAAGATCATTTATTATCTATTATATTTTATTCCGCTGTGATGGTTAGATTCTGATGTTGTTTTCTATTCTCTTCTTCTACCTCTTCTTCTTTAACCCAAACGGTTCATATTTCGATGCAACTTGAGTTGATTGTTGTAGAATAGTGTTGACTCAAGGGGTACGGATTTGCGGGTCGTTACAAATTTTTAATTGATTATCACGATATTTTGAGGTGATAGTCTATTGAGACTTAATATGAATTTATGAAATGGTGATTTGTTAAATATGCCTTATTTGAATATTTGTTATGGGTATATTTTATTTATGACTTATTTGGTTATTTCTAAGTCAGCATTTTGAGATCTATATTATTGGTTTGATATGCCTTTTTGAATTTTTGGGTATTAGGCACATTTTGGAATGACTTGTTCTAGACTTAAGTCATTTATGGATTTATAAAATAGTGAATTCAATTAATATGTCTTATTATGATTGTTTATTTGACATATTTTATATGGCTTATTATTTTAAGTTATAAAGTTACGATTGCAATATCTCACCTTTTATTCAGATATAGTCTGACCCGTTAATTATTTTAATACTCGGGTCAGGCCGAGACTTTACAGGTACAGGTATCCAATGACCTTTGGATTTTGGGCTAGCATTGACGTAGACTATATTGATAGTTTTAGTTTACTTTGTACTTGTATATATTGACAGTTAGGAGTTTATGTCATCTATATTGAATTGTAGTGACTTTGTACCTGATACAAGATTTTGGATATGATGTATATATTTATGGGTCTAGTACTGATATTTTGTAGACTCGAATTCTATTACGTATATGATGATGTATATTATTCCACTGCGATCTACAACTTTGATTCTGATTTATCTATATTACATACTATTCTGAATATTTTTAATCGACATATTTATTACTTTGTATTAATATTATACTCGTCCAAATTTCATTTCAGGTTCTCAAAAAGGTAAATAAGACATGTCAGCGTTAGTATAAAGATATATTTACATTTGATTGCCCTTAACCGGCTGTATTCTTTGGATTAGCAGATGACATTTCTTGTAATGTTTTTTTACTGAACTAGGCATAGCGGTGGAGTTGTTATAGCTTGGTATCAGAGCTGGATTCAGAACATTATAGAATATAAACAGTACAAAGTTGAGATCTAAACCTAGATGACCTAGAGTCTCGTCCCTTGGCTTTGTATTTGTTAGTAATTTAATTAACTATTTAGGAGTAGAATAAAAATGATTATTGGGAATAATCATTGGAATGTATTTGAAAAAAATCTTTTGATAATACTATGTAACTTGTTATGAAAATATTGGAACCCACTTCTGTAAAAAGTGAGATTTAATGAAAAAAATATAGGTGACTTAGAATTTAATTATTGTGTTCTGATGTTAGTGACTAGAGTGTGCATCGGAAGCTAGAAAATAGCTTTTCGCAGAAAGCGATTATTTGTTTGTTTGATTAAAATGTATGTTGCTTGCATCAACGGATGCTTGATTGTTTTGAAAACTTTGTTTTATATAAAATGAAATTGTAAGTATTGGTACAATCAAATAAACACCAAAACGGACAGTGGAATCAAAATTTGTTAAGAATCAGTTTATTTAAATTTTGAAATGGACAAAAAGAACTTTTATAAAAGCAAATATTAAATTTTGTATTTGAAACGAAATAGGATATAACAGAGATTTATTAATTGATGGATGCTTGGTTATTTTAAAATTGTAAATGATTGTGGAAAAGTTAATATTAAGTAGGAATTACTGTTGAGAGTTAAAACCTGCTCAATAATAACAATAAGAATTTGAGGTGTCTTCGGTAGTGTAATTACCGCAAGAAATATTAAAAATTTAAATTTATATAAAATGAAATGTTAATTCATATGCATGATTAATCAAATATTAAATTTAATTTAATTTTTGATGTTTGCTTGAAGAATTTGTGGATGAAGGAGTGTTATGGAATTGTTATTAGTAAATTATTAATACTATGATAATGTTAATATTGATTCAAAGAGTTTTAAAAACAGCAAGCATCTATTTAAATTAAAATCTTTTTGATACTGTGTATACATGTAACGACCCACCCTTTTGGATGGTTCAAATCAACAATAAACCACACATGTCAGAATCAAACCATTCAAAAGGGAGGATTGTTAATGGGGTAAATAAGAAAAAAAAGGAAAAACAAAATACAGAATCTCGCAGCGTAACGACAAAATATAATAATCAAATAAATAGTTCATGAAGCTGTTTTACAAATAACATTTGATTACACTTTTACAAATTCAAATCAGAGTTATACATATATCATAAATAACCAATAATGCAGCGGAACACAGAATGTAGTGGAATAATAAATAGCAATAATATACTGAATCTTCGTCTTCGTCCACCAGAAATAGTCTTCAATGCTGAAAAACTCAGGCTGACCCGAGCATAAAGGAAGATAATACACTCGAGTCAGAACCAAAAATTTTATGCAAATTAAATCAAAAGTATATGAAATAAGGAATGCAAATAACTACCTTTTTTGAAGGTTCAAATTTCTGGAAATATTATTATTTCCATATTCAAAATAAAATGGATTTCACAATAGATCCATTCTAGTAAATTTCAAATTTATAGAACAATTCCCAGTTAAATTTCATAGTTTTAGAGATTTGATTTATAAAAATGTTCCAAAGTTTCAATATTCACTTTTTGGAAACTTCCCAATGTTTCAAAATTTAATTTTGAAAACTTTCAAGTAATGTAGCGACAGTTTACTTCCCAAAATCATTTTTATGGTTCAAATAGTAAATCTAAACATACTATTTTTCCTCTGATGTAAATACTTGAAATTCATGGGTTTTACATCCTTATTCAGTGTGCAAATAATCAATATGAAAATTTAAATAATTACAATAAACTATAGGGTGATAACAAGGATATATCAAATAAATGAACAAATATGCATTCAAACACAATCCATTCAACATTCAAATCAATCAATTCAACAAATCAACCAATTCACTAACATGTCACAGTAATTATTAGTCATCACAAGTTGGAATTTAGCTATTCAAATTAAATAGTTATAAATATTCCAAACCAACAATCAAAAATTTATCATTATATGACCTGGTTTAACTTGCAACAAAATTTTAATATTTTGTGAGTGAGTTTAAACACTCACCTTTCGGATATCCCTTGTCTAGTCGGATTTGAATCCGCTACTACTTCCTCCATTTGATTTATTTCCTTGATATCTTAATCTCTTTTTTTTTTGGAATGTTTTGGAAGAGACAAAGAAGTTTGTATAGATCTGAATATGAAGAAAAGGATTTGGAAAAAGAAGAATGCTTGGAAACGAAGAAGAAAATTTAAAGAGATGAAGAACTGAAAAAGAAAAGGAAGCTTTGAAAAAAAAAAGTAAAAATATGAATAGCCCTAAAATGTAGTATTGAAAGATGTAAACTAAAGGAATAAATATATCAATAAAGATAAAAATAAATCTTCCGTTTTAAATATGAAGCTTCAAGAATTGCGAATGAAAGGAAGCTACAAGAAATAATGATGCATAAGCAAAATAAACTTTTTAAACGGAAAATAGTAAATGCTAATTAGAGGGCATGCATATTAATTTGGATGTTCGCATTAAAAATGAGAAAAACAGAAAAGGAAAAAACTTCAGGTAAAGCATTTAAAAAGAGCAAACGAATAAAGGAGAAACAAATGAAAAGAATGTGGAAATTATTAATTATAAATAAATCAAATGATGCAACATTAATTTATAAGAAATGAATGAATAGTTTAATTATTAGACTACTTGAAAACGAAAAGAGAGAGATTGCAAGGTGATAATAAATGTAAAGTAAATGAAGGGACCACCTATTTCCTATAAACAAACCTTTTGGGTCCACATTCCAAAACTTGCTCCAGTTAATTTATATCAATAAACACAAATATACATATATTTACATTATTAAATTCCATATTAAAACATTCGTTTTATGCTAATATATGTGCACACTACATTAACTCAATCAATCAATTAACAATCAACCAATCAATTAATCAAACATTCAGTATATATTTATTTACGTTACTCAAACAAATTTTATTGATAAATGAATATATATCAACCTATGCACTATAAAAATGATTTACTTTACCTTTTTATTACTGTAATGGTTGCATTAATGCAACCCATTTACAAATTTTAACCATATATAAAATGGAAAAATGAATATAAACTTATGTAATCAATGTACAACTGTAAAAAAAAGTAATTTCTAATTGATTCCACGATATTTACACAACCATGAACCCTCTGATATATTTAAAAGTTTGAATATTAATGTGCGTGTGTGTATATGTTATTCTAAAATTCAATTTTTTATCCAAAATCATTCTTGTTCAAAATGAAAGTTTTATTTTTATACGTCTCAAAATATGCAACAATTAATAACAAAAGAAATGAAGGGACCATGTACATCGCACAACCTTTTTGAAATTCAATTTGTGAAACGTAACCAAATTGACTTCATTAACTCAAATAATATTCAAATTTATATGCATTTTATTTTTTTATCTATGCATAGTAAATAAAATTACTTACCATAAAAATGAAAACGTTCAATTTGGTTTTCCCAAAATGATCTTTTATTTCCATTAAAACATCATTTCTGTTTAACACAAAAGATGCATTTCTTTTATTAAATCTATTAATTGCAGTCAATGTTTTCTTCCCCTCTCATTGAAATATTTCAATTATATTAATTACAGTTACTTATAAAGTTAATTTCAAAATAGACAACTAAAATGGATGAAAAATAGAATGATTGTTTCCTTTAGTCATTTAGGCACATTTATAAATTTGTTTCTTATACAGTAGGGAAATAAATAACTTAAATAAATTATTTCCACTCTTGTAATCCATATATATGCTAAAACATTTCAAATATACTTATATTTCCTCCTTCAAATCAATCATTCTATTCTTTACTTTAATGAAATTAAAACTACATTCACAAATGAAAGATCCATTTTATTTGATAATCAATGTTCTTTTCATTAAACGAACTTATATTTAAAGATTATCCCATTAAAGAGTCACAGAAATAATACTTCGTACAACCACATCATTTCTTTATCAATTAATTTCATATTATCATTATATTTGTACCAAATTTAAGTGCTTACAATTTGAATGTAATATTTCTCAATGAATTTCTCATTATATTTTTAACATAAAACATATGTTGCACATATCATTAATTAATTACCATTTACTTCTATCTCTTATTAATGGCAAGATGTAATTACTATTACTTACAACGATTAAAGCTCAAAACATACCCTAATACAGGGAAGATAATTAATCCAATTGTATCCCTTGAAATCCAATTTTCTATGTTAAACCCAATATCTATATACTAATTTAATTCCATCATTTAATTACAAATGTAATAAAACCTGTTCATTATATATTTAAATTTCAAACAAATCCTTTTATTTTGATTTACATTCTTATTATTAAATCAACTATTCCCTTATGCAATTGATTGACATAAGTTTTACACTCACCACTCAACAGTTAACGTTTCTTCTTATATCAATGGTAATATTTTAATTACGTTAATTCTCCATTAATTACCAAATAAATTTCTAACCGATTTAATAATAAGAAAATAAATGAAACAACGGTTATACGTTAATAATCTATATCTATTAACTTGTTCTTTACAAACAAAGGTTAATAAATTTACGTGCAAAATAATTGATTTCATACTCTATATTAAAACCAATTGCAATTAATAACGTAAGATTACATTAATTTATACATCATTTATTCTATTCCTTATTAACCTTTATTATTTAGATTGATTGAAATTACGTTAAGATAGTATAGTAGTCAATTACATTCAATCAATATTAGCCAATTATATGTTTTATCTCATTAAATTATTTGTTTTAAGATTTATCTTAGTGTCAAAATTTCAAATCTAATAAGATTCAATTTAATAAATCATAAATTTTAATTTCTGACAATATTAAAGCCCAAAACCTTATTAAATTTAATATTTTTAATTATCAAAATATGGTTTGTCATAGTCTCCTCCACTCAAAACTTTTTCGTCCTCGAAAAGGAACAAGAAGGAATCGAGGAGTTTGAAATATTTTATTCAAAATGATCAATTTATAAACAATTTAAATTACATATTTAAATTTAATATAAATTTGAAAATAACTCCATTCGGTTATTGAATAGAAATTTAAGTTTTTTTTGTATTTGCCCTTGAAGAGAAAAGAAATATTTCAACATATCTAAAAATTTAGTTAAAACATTTAACCTCATTCACTTAGTAAAAATATAAGATATATTTAAAACATCCTCAAAGCATTATGCAAAGATTTTTCAAAAGTCTAAAACAATGTTAGAAATTTATATCAAACATTATAATAAGCTTTAAAATAGGGTTCCTTAAATCGAAAAAATTTATTAGACTCGTTATTTTTCAAATAAGTATAAACTCAATATTATTAAACTGAAACTAATAGTATACTCAAATCTTACATTAAATTTCTAAATCAAAGTATAAAATTTCATACCTTCATAATTAATTTAAACACTCGTTCCAAAATGAATATTCTAATACAAAATTTAAATAGTAAATAAACCTATAAACTTTACTATTAGTACTTTGAAATCAAGTAAATATTTCAAACTATACTTCCAACATAGGGATACAAATTTATTTGTCAAGTATATTGCTATAAATAAACTTCGCAAATCAGTTTTTTTTTTCATTTATATAATATCTTTAAATTCTACATTCAAAGAAACTTATATAAATTTTACTTGCAATATTCATTTGAAAGCTTCATTTGCAATTCAATTATCTTTAGTACTTTAAAATTTTTCAAAACCCATTTGTAAAATTTCCTGCTTCCTTTATAAGTAACATTTATATGTTTAAATGACACCTTTATAAACATATGAAAACTATTTGGAAACAGTTATTCACATCATTAGTTATATTTACAAGGAAGTTATTTGAAAGCATTAAATCCATAATTCATAAATTTATTAATTTACCTCAAGACACTTTGCAAACATTATTAATAAATCAATAATCATTTGCTTTAAATATTTTTATTTAATTAATAACTTCCAAAATATTTATAATTTTCTATTAAACCATGTAGGATATAAATAAAAAATATTTTAAAGATTATATTCAAAAAGGAAAGGAAGGCAGATTCTGGAAATAGAATATAGGTGAACAACTAAAGCTGAGCAGATAAGGCAGATTCAAAAGAATAGTATCGGGCACTAATCGCTAAATCAAACCATAAAATTTTAAATTTCAAATATTAATTCAAAATTTCTTTGTTAGGAAAAATACTTTTATAATAAATACCTTTATAATAATACTTTTATAATAAAATACTATTATATCGAAATAAATTTTCCTTTCGAAAATACTTTTATAACTCGATGTTTCAACAAGTTTATCCTCGTTCTTGCAGACTCTGGCCATGCGTTGATCAGGCGCAAAGCTAGAATTCTTCAAGTACTTAGTAGACTTGTTTCAACACCCAGTGAAAATACTTGAAAACCTTTAAAAAAGATATGGAAAGTACAATCCAAACAAAACAAACAAACCAAAACCTTTGTCCGACCATGGTTCGCAGATACACAATGGTTACGCCTAGATCCCCCAGGAAACAAACCGTATCCGTAAGCTTTCTCAGCCCTGCGAGTTACGCCATGATGACTAGTAGAGTGCAGGATACACAATGGTTACACCTGGGTCCCCCAGGAAACAATCTGTACCCCTAGGCTGTCTCAGCCAGGCAGTTTCGCTACTATTCGCGACGTACACAGATTGTAGGATACACAATGGTTACGCTTGGATCCCCCAGGAAATAATCCGTACCCCAAGGCTAGACTCAGCCAGGCAATTGCGCTATGCAGTCACGAGAGAAAAAAACCATGGGTTACGCCACGGTGGGAACACTCGAGTATTACATCCGAAAAACCAAAATCAGAGAGAATAATATCGATAGAATGAATCCACGATGTGGCCACAAAGCGGATATCAAGTAGAAGGCACTTTCCATATCTTTACTTCGAAAATATATATCATATAGTACCTTTTCAAATCACTTTCAAATATCATACTTATATAAAGTCCATTATATATAGGATTCCATTTTCAAATCGAATACTTTCCAAATCAATAATCTCGAATATATCAAATCATTCTTATATAAATTCTGTTATATAATTTATCTCTTCAGATCGAATACCTTCCAAAATCAACTATTTCAAAATCACTTGTACTGGTACAAAGTCCATCTTATACAAGAATAAAAATTTCCAAAATAAATTTCGCTGTATGAAAAGCCATATAGAATTGAACATCTTTGGTTTATAAAAGGTTTTGAATTTAGAATAGTTATGTATTTTTGTATATAAAACGGTTGTGTAAAATAGTTTGTAAAATAGTTTTGTACATAAAATAGTTTTGTGAAATATTTTATAAAATAGTTTGGTAAATAAAATAGAATAAGATAGTTTGTATAAGAAAAATAAAAGAAATATTTTTGTAAAAATGGTTTTAAATCAATAGTAGTTTTGCATAGAAGAAAATTCCAATTTAAATTATGAAGATATCCAACCCTACAACTTTCAATTTTAGCGCCAAAGCATATCAATAATATTAGAACATAAGATGTACGTATGTCATCATTTCGCAAATTCACATTCGATCGCTCGCTCGATCACACAGGTTAGCTTTCAAACTAGTATTGTCCATTCAACTTCCCTAATGCGGACTTCGATATGGTTTCTTGACTAGAAACCATCATTCTCCTTGCATAGCCTTATACTATGATAGAGAATTCTATAATCAAACAAAAAATCCATATCAAATATTCGCCATCAAGAATCGAATGAAAAATCTCAACACGAAGTAATGTAATTCACATAGAACTTATGTACTCAAATCTGGATTAAATTAATTTTGCGAATAAAATAATATACATATAACTTATGTAATTATTCCAATTTATTTCATCACAATTTCATTTCAATTAAATTAATTTTTAATCTCATCGATTAACACAAATATCACTTCATACCTTAGTATTTGTTTCACAGAATTTCTCCATTTAATATAAACATTAATATATCCATTCTCATAATATTTCTTATATTTCTCTTTAATTTAAATTACATTCATTTCACATGTAATATTTATCATTTAAAACTAATTTATTTGCAAATCATTTCATAAGGAATTTTTTTACGACCAATTTATAAAACTTAATTCCTTTTTATAAGGTATTATTTGAGTTTAAAGTTATCACAGCTTTATTTATAACCATTTATTGCAACATCTATTTATTTCATAACAATTTACAAGTCATGGCTTTATTTGAAATCATTTCACTTTTAATTCATATTGCTTATTCCATTCAGTTTCACCTTTACCTTTAAATTTATTTATGACATGTTTCGTAAATGTTAATTAAGTTTATAAACATATTTTTCCAATTTAATCGTATTTACAACATTTCCTAATCACAATTTCAATTTAAAGATCCAAAGGCTTAAAGTACACACTTGTATATTATTACATTTCATGCCAAGAATGTATACCCCAATTCCATTCATTTACTAAACACAGATATAACAAATTAAACCTTATTTTACTTGCTTTCAAATTAAGGTTATCAATTCAACTATATAATTCAACCTAATTATCAAGTTCACTCATATATTAATACAAAAGGGTGTCGATTATCCAAAATATCCAAATATTCCATTTTTTCCAATAGTGAAACTACATGTCAACAAACAATAAAATTCACATCAACATTTCAATTTCATAAACCAATATCCTCATTATTCATTTTATTCTCATTAATACACCATTATTAAACTCGTGTCTAATCCATTAATTCAATCAACAATAATTAACCAATGTTTGTAATTTGATTAGATACAACAAGTCAACAAAATGATAATAATTAAATATTACCATTTCATAAATTAAACACATACAAATACTATACTAGTCTTAAAAATTTATTCCTTTATATATATCATATAATATTAGGAAAAATAATTTCATTTCAAAATTTATATAAAACTTGTTTATAACACTAACAAATACGCGTACACTCAAACAACTCATTCTAGGGTATTACTACCCTATCTCTAATGAGTTAACCCCAAACAGGCTAAGGTATGTCTAAACCTAAGCACTGATACCAACTGTAACGACCCACCCTTTTGGATGGTTCAAATCAACAATAAACCACACAGTCAGAATCAAACCATTCAAAAGGGAGGATTTTTAATGGGGTAAATAAGAAAAAAAAAGGAAAGAGAAAAACAAAATACAGAATCTCGCAGCGTAATGACAAAATATAATAATCAAATAAACAGTTCATGAAGCTGTTTTACAAATAACATTTGATTACACTTTTACAAATTCAAATCAGAGTTATACATATATCATAAATAACCAATAATGCAGCGGAACACAGAATGTAGTGGAATAATAAATAGCAATAATATACTAAATCTTCATCTTCGTCCATCAGAAATAGTCTTCAATACTGAAAAGCTCAGGCTGACCCGAGCATAAAGGAAGATAATACACTCGAGTCAGAACTAAAATTCTTATGCAAATTAAATCAAAAGTATATGAAATAAGGAATGCAGATAACTACATTTTTTGAAGGTTCAAATTTCTGGAAATGTTATTATTTCCATATTCAAACAATAGATCCATTCTAGTAAATTTCAAATTTACAAAACAATTCCCAGTTAAATTTCATAGTTTTAGAGAATTGATTTATAAAAATTTTCCAAAGTTTCAATATTCACTTTTTGGAAACTTCCCAATGTTTAAAAATTTAATTTCGAAAACTTTCAAGTAAGGTAACGAAAGTTTACTTCCCAAAATCATTTTTATGGTTCAAATAGTAAATCTAAACATACTATTTTTCCTCTGATGTAAATACTTGAAATTCATGGGTTTTACATCCTTATTCAGTGTGCAAATAATCAATATGAAAATTTAAATAATTACAATAAACTATAGGGTGATAACAAGGACATATCAAATAAATGAACAAATATACAGTCAAGCACAATCCATTCAACATTCAAATCAATCAATTCAACAAATCAACCAATTCAATAACATGTCACAGTAATTATTAGTCATCACATATTGGAATTTAGCTATTCAAATTAAATAGTTATAAATATTCCAAACCAACAATCAAAAACTTATCACTATATGACCTGGTTTAACTTGCAACAAAATTTTAGTATTTCGTGCGTGAGTTTAAACACTCACCTTTTGGATATCCCTTGTCTAGTCGGATTTGAATCCGCTACTACTTCCTCATTTTGATTTATTTCCTTGCTATCTTAATCTCTCTTTTTTTGGAATGTTTTGGAAGAGACAGAGAAGTTTGTATAAATCTGAATACGAAGAAAATGATTTGGAAAAAGAAGAATGCTTGGAAAAGAAGAAGAAAATTTAAATAGATGAAGAATTGAAAAAGAAAAGGAAGCTTTGAAAAAAAAAGTAAAAATATGAATAGCCCTAAAATGTAGTATTGAAAGATGTAAACTAAAGGAATAAATATATCAATAAAGATAAAAATAAATCTTCCGTTTTAAATATGAAGCTTCAAGAATTGTGAATGAAAGGAAGCTACAAGAACTAATGATGCATAAGAAAATTAAACTTTTGAGATGGAAAATAGTAAATGCTAATTAGAGGGCATGCATATTAGTTTGGATGTTCGCATTAAAAACGAAAAAAACAGAAAAGGAAAAAACTTCGGGTAAAGCATTTAAAAAGAGCAAACGAATAAAGGAGAAACAAATGAAAAGAATGTGGAAATTATTAATTATAAATAAATCAAATGAAGCAACCCTTAATTTATAAGAAATGAATGAGTAGTTTAATTATTATACTACTTGAAAACGAAAAGAGAGAGATTGGAAGGTGATAATAAATGTAAAGTAAATGAAGGGACCACCTATTTCCTATAAACAAACCTTTTGGGTCCACATTCCAAAACTTGCTCCAATTAATTTATATCAATGAACACAAATATACATATATGTACATTATTAAATTCCATACTAAAACATTCGTTTTATGCTGATATATATGCACACTACATTAACTCAATCAATCAATTAACAATCAACCAATCAATTAATCAAACATTCAATATATATTTATTTACGTTACTCAAACAAATTTTATTGATAAATGAATATATATCAACCTATGCACTATAAAAATGATTTACTTTACCTTTTTATTACTGTGATGGTCGCATTAATGCAACCCATTTACAATTTTAAACAATTATAAAAAATGGACAAATGAATATAAACTTATGTAATCAATGTACAACTGTAAAAAAAGTAATTTCTAATTGATTCCACGATATTTACACAACCATGAACCCTCTGATATATTTAAAAGTTTGAATATTAATGTGCGTGTGTGTATATGTTATTTTAAAATTCAATTTATTTTATCCAAAATCATTCTTGTTCAAAATGAAAGTTTTATTTTTATACATCTCAAAACATGCAACAATTAATAACAAAAGAAATGAAGGGACCATGTACATCGCACAACCTTTTTGAAATTCAATTTGTGAAACGTAACCAAATTGACTTCATTAACTCAAATAATATTCAAATTTGTACGCATCTAATTTTTTTATCTATGCATATTAAATAAAATTACTTACCATAAAAATGAAAACATTCAATTTGGTTTTCCCAAAATGATCTTTTATTTCCATTAAAACATCCTTTCTGTCTAACACAAAAGACGCGTTTCTTTTATTAAATCTATTAATTGCAGTCAACGTTTTCTTCCCTTCTCATTGAAATGTTTCAATTATATTAATTACAGTTACTTATAAAGTTAAATTTCAAAACAGACAACTAAAATGGATGAAAAATAGAATAATTGTTTCCTTTAGTCATTTAAGCACATTTATAAGTTTGTTGCTTATACAGTAGAGAAATAAATAACTTACTTAAATAAATTATTTTTCCACTCTTGTAATCCATCTATATGCTAAAACACAGTTCAAATATACTTATATTTCCTTTTTTAAATCAATCATTCTATTCTTTACTTTAATGAAATTAAAACTACAATCACAAACGAAAGATCCATTTTATTTGATAATAAATGTTCTTTTCATTAAACGAACTTATATTTAAAGATTATCTCATTAAAGAGTCACAGAAATAATACTTCGTACAACCACATCATTTCTTTGTCAATTAATTTCATATGATCATTATATTTGTACCAAATTTAAGTGCTTACAATTTGAACGTAATATTTCTCAATGAATTTCTCATTATATTTTTAACATAAAACATATGTTGCACATATCATTAATTAATTACCATTTACTTCTATCTCTTATTAATGGCAAGATATAATTACTATTACTTACAATGATTAAAGCTCAAAACATACCCTAGTACAGGGAAGATAATTAATCCAGTTGTTTCCTTTGAAATCCAATTTTCTATGTTAAACCCAATATCTATATACTAATTTAATTCCTTCATTTAATTACAAATGTAATAAAACCTATTCATTATATATTTAAATTTCAAACAAATCCTTTTATTTTGATTTACATTCTTTTTATTAAATCAACTATTCCCTTATGCAATTGATTGACATAAGTTTTACACTCACCACTCAACAGTTACGTTTTTTCTTATATCAATTGTAATATTTTAATTACGTTAATTCTCCATTAATTACCAAATAAATTTCTAACCGATTTAATAATAAGAAAATAAATGAAACAATGGTTATACGTTAATAATCTATATCTATTAACTTAATCTTCACAAACAAGGGTTAAGAAATTTATGTACAAAATAATTGATTTCATACTCTATATTAAAACCAATTGCAATTAATAACGTAATATTACATCAATTTATACATCATTTATTCTATTCCTTATTAACCTTTATTATTTAATTGATTGAAATTACGTTAACATAGTATAGTAGTCAATTACCTTCAATCAATATTAGCCAATTATATGTTTTATCTCATTAAATTATTTGTTTTAATATTTATCTTAAAGTCAAAATTTCAAATCTAATAAGATTCAATTTAATAAATCATAAATTTTAATTTCTGACAATATTAAAGCCCAAAACCTTATTAAATTTAATATTTTTAATTATCAAAATATGGGTAGTTACAATACATATATATAGAAGATGGTTATGTTTATTATAAACAAGAAAATATTTGGAAAAAATCTAAAGTATTAATAGAAATATATATCCTATAGAAAATATTTTTGTGTTAAATTCCCGCTAAGTGCTTTAAGAATTCTGGTCGATGCATTTAATCAATGTTATCGACAGGGATTCCTAAACACAAGTACGAGACATTCAGACATAGTATTTTTGGCAATAAAATGTTTTCAGTAATAATTTTTAGTATACATATTTTGTTTCTTTAACGAAGATAGAATTTTGAAACAAGTTAAACATTATGCAAAATAAAATGGATAATTTAGAAAAAGATTTGTGATTAAAATTATAAAATATTTTGGAATGAATGGAATTTAAATTTAAATTAGTTTCAAGTAAAAAATAATGGGATTTCAAATAAAAAATTGGATTTAAAATAATATAGGAATAATTTATTTGGATTTGAAATAGAAAAGCTTCTTATAAAATAAATATTTGAATTAATATTTAAATCGTAATGATAGATGGTTTAAACATATTAGCTATTTAAGAGAATTTTCAAGAATCATTGAATTGTTACCGATAATATTTTATATAAATGAATTTGAGATTCATTTATTATATAAATACAAATTTATGATTTGGATTTCAATACCAAATGATATTAATTAATGCTTGGTTTATTTGAGTATTTTTGCATATGATATTTTCCCATGTACTAAAAAAGTTCCCTGTAAAGATGATAAGAGTTGATTGAATCCATGTTTTCAATTTTATTTTAATTAATCACCAATGTGTGACATTTTAATCGATTCTGAAGTTAATCAAAATCAAATAACAAGTAGAATGATTTCTTTAAGTGTTCTTAAACACAAAGCCTCATTTTCATGCTTTCATGTCAGAATTTGTTTTCATAAACATTTTTGTTTGCTTGGCACATTTTTATAATTAATGTTTATAACAATGGAATATCAGTTAATGTTATTGGGTTTATTAATATGTATATACCATCATATTACACTAATATAACTTTTAAGTGCTAAAATATGTACTCAAACTATCACTTATATATATGTACATAAACAAGTGCAAATTAAATTGATACATGTACATATAACAATGGAACATAGGCCTCTGAGTTAGATTATAGTTTAATGTCAATTCCTTTATATGCAAATTTATGCAAGCTGCTAAACAATACGATGTGTTTTATATGTCATTAAGTTCTCATTTTGAAGAGCGAAATTTCAAATAACCGGATTAGGTTTTTCTCCTTTAAAAATCGAATCATAATGCAACTCGGAATTTTAGACTCGGCTATATTGATATTGAAGTGATTTGCTATCAATAAGAATTTTTTATTTTTTTATTTTTGAAATGGTACTTTATATACAACAAATCATTAGGACAACATACCCCATGTCAATAAGAAATTTCTTTTGTTTCCTTTTATTCTTTTGGTTCGGTAGATATAATTTATTAAATACAGTTTATTATTATATGTTACTTAAACAGATAGTGACAAAACCATTAACAATAAAATGGAAACCGACTCTTAGTGTCGGTTGAAGGAAGCTCAGATAAGCAACGATCAATAACAACAACAAATATTTCACAATATATACATATATGTAAAAGAAAATAAACAAATTTAGAATGCTCTGAAACACCAAAGACTTGAAAGTACGATAAAGCATTTGTTTCTTCTCTTTACAAATGAACTTACATGTTGCTGTTGAACTAGTTTAGTAAGTTTAATGGTTTATTCATAGTATATGTAACGACCCGTTAAATTTGATAATATTAAATGGATTAACTTAATATAATTTTTAATCTAATTTATAATAAATGTAGGAGTTGGATATAGTAACTGAGATTAAAGATTTAACAATTGAAATGTTATATGGCAATAGGTAGAATAACGAAAATTTGTGTTTGTGGTTATAAGTCATAATTAGTTGATTAAAATGGTATTAATGAAATAATAACTGAATTGAATTGCAATATATAAACATCAGAAAAATTTAATTGGTGGATTAAATTTGTTAAAGTTCATAAGTTTTGTAATTTAGTTTAGTAGAACTTTAAATTATAAATGAAGATTGAAATAAACGATAAATTTAATTATGTCAATGGTGACTCAAGACCTAGGTTATAGGAATTGGAACATAATCCAATTTGAATTAAGTAGAAGAAGGATTTGGTTAATATGTAAGTTATTGTTCAAGGTATTGAATAAAAAACTTGGAATCCAATCATAATTTAATGATAATAACGTTAGTATTAGAGAATAAATATATTTCAATACAGTACCCGAATGAACGGAATAAAATGAATATATATTGAAAAGAAATGAAATGTAAATTGGCACATTTGGTTGAAAGTTAATTTAAGAAACATATAAATGTTGAATTTGTGAATATTAATATAAATATTAACTTGAATGGGATTCATTAGTACAAAGATGTAATAAGTGTAGATAGTAAAAATTTAATGGCTGTAGTGGATAAAAAAAAATCTAGTAGTAACATAAAATTTATTTATATGGGAAAAGAGTATAGATTTGAATGAAAATTTGATAAGAACAGTGGTTGTAATCAGTTTGGTTATTTAATGTTTGAAGATAGAGATTTGTAAATCCGTTAATGAATTTATAATGGGAAGGAATGGTAAGAATGTAAAAATTATAAGCATTTGATTCAATTAAGGGAATTAAATTTTAAATAAATGGTCATTTAATAAATTCAACATTCTGTGAGAAATCATAATAGTTGTGTAAAATGTGTACAAACTTCGATTTGGAAATTTATTGGATTTATAACGGTTTTGGTATTACATTTATGAGTTTAAAAGTTATTCCATTTTGTAAAGTAATAAAAGCTTATTTATGTGACTAGAATTTAGCGTAACGACTATTGTGTGTTACCTATTCTTGTTGCTTGTTAATTTAAATTTTGGGAATCAAATTCAATTTATCCGCCAATTTACCGCAGTTAAAGTGAAATAAATTGGTGAATGAGTAATGTTAAATACAAATAAGATGTAACCAAGAAAATCCCATTTATTACAATTTATGTAGAATAAAGTAAAGAAACCAGGAAATGAAAATGTGAAAATGTGGATGCAATGAGATCTTAAGTAATAATAACTTTGTTACGTAAGTGATAACGGATTTTTTTTGTATAACCAAATAAAGATCCAAATTTATTTGGAAATTTATTGCAATCAATTGAATTTATTACAATTAAATGGATTTAATATTTAATAGTTATGTAATTATTATTTGGAAGAAATTGGAGTTATTTGTAATAAGTATGAACCTAATGTTAATTTTCTTATAGGATTGACAATCGATATGGAATGAAAAGAAGAAAATTTGGGTCAGTAAAATTTGTAATTTATGCATAATAAAATGGATTCTAACGTTAAATACTACGTTAGTAAGATTTAAATTAGACTTAAAGAATAATGATGTGAATCAGGAACTAATGTTTATGGCATCTTTATTTTAAGGGAAAGTTGAGAATATAAAGATTAAAAATCTAAAGTATGGGTTTTGAGAATATAATTTATAAAATTCTTAAATATAAGAAAGTGTAGAAATTAACATTGCAATTAATATACTGTCAACTATTAATTCACAGCTAAACCTGTTAAATCTTTTCAATTGATTACGAATTATATAAGAAATAAAATTTGGCCAATTTTAGAATTTAATATAAAATTTGGATTTTTATAATTTATTTAATTTATTTAATGAATATTAAAAATAGCCATTTTGGCCACGGACTCGGATTTCGACGAAACCAGTTTCATCGGATCCGTATCGGTGAATTATTATAGGGTTTCAAGTTTCGTATCGATCGGACTTGTCGTTTGATCGTACGGGCGTGAAACGCCTTGAAATCAATTTAATTAAAATCAATTTGAAATCAATTTGGAAATTTTGTTTTCAGCATAACTTCTTCATACGATCAAATTTGGACGTGAAACTTTTTCCATCGCGTTCAGAATATTTTAAATTACCTATTTGGATATATAGATTTACGAAATTTCGTTCCGGAGACATAACGGGCTTTTTGGGCCATAGTTTGCTCCGCACGTTCATTCTACGGTCTATCTACACTACCTCTAACCCTCTATATAAACCCAGCTATTCAGCCCTAGCCTCCGCCTAATTTCATTTATCTGCGCGTATTTTCTTCAAGCTTCTCTTCTTCTTCAATGGGGGCTAACCCTAGATCCAGTCAGTTCAAAAACAAAATGAAAATTCAAAATCTCCAGAAAAATTCCCCAAAAATATATGTTAATCTTCTCGAAACACGTAACCCCATGGTGAAATTCGTTTTTCAGTTGGAGTTACCGTTTACCCAGAATAAATTCAAAACTGTCCCAACCGTTCATCATCGCCGTAACAAAAGTTGTCGGATCGGGAAAACATTTCTGGGTTTTGTAGAGTGGACGATGGGGATCGCATCTATGTGGTTATTGTCTCGTTTCAACGGCTAGATCGTGCGCATAATTCAACTAGGTTTTGAAACCCTAGAAGCTTTTGGCCGCGGCTCGTGTACTGGAGGCGACCGAGGTTGGCAAGGGGGTACAGGTGGGTGCGGCACGGTGAGCAGAGGAGAATGGTGGTGGTCGTTCGATCGAAGCGGCGTCGTCGTTGTTTTTTTTGCGTGAAAACAGTGGCGTGTTGTGCGTGCTAGAGCGTGGATCTGGAAGAAGGAACGCCTGTTGACTTTGGGAAGGAATGACGTGGCGAGTAAGGATTATAATGTGTTCTTTTTCTATTTTATTTTTATTTAAAATTCAAGTGCAATAATCGCTATAACTCTAACACACGATATCCGATTTACGCACGGTTTCTTTTGTTAGCATCGTATTGAAATTCCGGACCTGATGACGCTGGTTTGGACGAATTCTGAGATGGGCGAATTTTTGGGTTTAAATCGAATTTAAATTCGATTTAAATTCAAAAGTTGAGTGTTTTAACCCACTCACAACTACTAGAAGCTTTTATGTTTGTTAAATTAATTTTAGAAATGAATAGAAATTTATTTATGAGTATTTGGCATGTTTATTTTATTCATATCTGTTGAATTGCATTTATTAAATTTAACTGTTAATTTAATTAATTTATTGCGTATAAATTTACAGTTAAAATTTATTTGTTTGGATATGAACTGCTAGTTAACAGTTATATAATTTATTTCTGAATATAGACTGTAGATTAATAGCTGTTGAATTTAATTTGAATAAAATTGCTAGTATTACCTGTTATGTAGTACCAAAAATAATATTGTTATTGATTGATATTGATTGATGATTGCGATTTGGATGATGGATGATGTTGATGAATGGATGTTTATTGGATATCATTAAATTGCAAATTATCATGCATATTTCATTTCATTCGGGATTGTGGTTTGAAATAATATATAACCGCAAATTTTTATATCTTTTAAATTGCGGATTGAAATGATAAATATCCGTATCACTTGACCATAGGATAGAAAATTATATACAGGCACCGCGGTTTATATATAACTATTTTAATGTGATTTCTATGGTTTGGATGGAATACGGTTTATAATAATCTTAAATTTTATATTGTATAAATATTATTCTTCCATATATATACATATGAAGTTGAAAATTTTGAAATTAAAAGGTGTATAAATCTCTTTATTAAAAATGGAAAGAAAAAAAAATTAAGAAAATGGAGTTTGATAATTTATATCATATGTTTAAATGTTAAGTTTGGAAATTTTAAGATATGATATTTATAATTGGATTTTTCCCAAGATAAATTGAAATGAATATTCTAGTATAATTTGAATTGAAAAAATTTATATATTTTATTACTAGAAATTGAAGTCTTATTATTTATGGATTTTATGTGAATATTCAAGACTAATTAAAGAACAATTGATCTGTTGAAAGAATAAAATCCAATTTTAGTTTGAAATATTGTTACTCAAAATGGATATACGTATATATAATTAAATTGAAGTGGTTTTGGAACTTGAGAGAGATAATATAAATTTTGGTTTAGACTTTAATAAAGAAATGTATTTGTAAAGCCATGAGAACTATTTCTTTACAAAGTAACATTTAAGTTAAACCATTTAATTCATATACCGTTGAATGTCCAAACCATTCAAGTTTTTTTTGAAGTTATGGTTTTAAATTATGATTTTCAAAATATTATGCTTGAAAATATTGATTTTCAGACGTTATGAAGTTAAAGCATTATGATTTTGGAAAAGAATTATATTTGGGATAAGTGATAAAATATGGTTTTGGGTTTTGAAATGATATCGTATTCATGGTTATGAAATGGAATGTTTATTCTGATTTTTAAAGTTTAACCTATTTTTAAATGACCGCGGTGTTATAATAACGATGGGTTGGCAAAGAGACCGGGATCGGATATGGACATACTCTCTGTCGATACCGAAAACCACTTTGACTAACCGTGTACGCGGTGGAGATTCCAGAATGAAGTAGGTGGTGGTGACGTTTCCTGTAAGGTAAATACGTGGACCCGACTCCCGTGAGTTGGCATAAGGTGGCTAAAACAGGAGCGATTCTCAGGCCAATGAGGTCATTCCTCTGATCGGACCCTCCTCTTCGATATTATACTTTGATTTTGGATTGATTCAGTGGCCACTTCTATATTTTGATTTTGGGGAGTTAGTCCGAGATGGGCGGTAACTGCGGCTACGCGTTTCCACCAGCCTGGATAGCAATTGGTATATCTACCCTGGCATTGCCTACTTGTGCCGTGTCACCTACCATACCGAGCCTTTACTACGAGTTTCTATTTGTGTCGTACCTATGGAGTATCCTCTGGTAGCTTCCCGATCAGGAGGTATTACGGTACTGTATAGACTATTGGCATTATTTGTGTTAAGGGCTATATGGGTAACCCCTTAACGCTATTAAAAAGTTAGTTTATTTTATAAATAGACACTATTATAATAGCGCAATATACTACATAGTAAATAGTTTAACGGATCCTTAGGAGATGTAAATCCCGAACATGTCTTGAGTTACTGTACTCATATTTATTTCTGTTAATTTAACTCACATAAGATCTTTTAGTCTGACTCGAGTGTTTTTGTCTTTTCAAATTCGCTCGGGTCAGTCCGAGCGTTTCAGGATCGAAGACTTTAGCTTTGAAGGACGAAGACGAAGGAGTCGTATTATTATTATCTATAGTATTGCACCACACTCTTTCTATTCCGCTGCATTGATTGTATTGGTATGTGTAACTCTGATATTTATTGTATAAAGCAAATCAAGTGTTTGTAAACTGTTTTGAACTGTATATTTATTATTATATTTTATCCTTCCGCTGTGAGATTCTATTTTGTTTTATTTCTTCTCTGTTTTTCTTATTTAACCCATAACAATCCGCCCTTGCGTATGCTTTTAATTGGCACGTGTGTCGGTTTAAAGTGTGCGAAAAGGCGGGATGTTACAGTTGGTATCAAAGCTTTGGTTTAGCGATAAACCTTGGCTTTGTGGGGTTTGCCTCTTTGTTAATAGGGTAGTAATACCCTATGGGAGTCACTGAGCGTATATATATGAGAGAGCGTACTTGTTAGTGTTATAAAAAGATTTTGATATTGTGTTAATCTGTTCCGCTTTGTATTTATAAATTCTGGTTGATGCATGGGACGCTATGTCATCAATAGGGATTTCTAAACACTTAATAGGACAGACCGACATAATATTTGTTTTTAATATAGGTGAATGAAATAATTTTGCCTATTATATTTTCTATATATATAAAAAAAATTTTATAAAGATATATATATATATATATACACACGCAGATATACGGTTGCTATAGATTGGGTGTTAGGAAATAACAATATTTATAACAATTAAAGCTAAGTTGAATTTTAATAAATCAAATTGGAGATTTTAGAACTTAAGTCCGGGATTTTTGAAATCTTCTTTCAAAGGATTTATGAAATATAATGATTTGGTTTATAAATATTTTCTTATATAAATATTTAGTATAATTCGGAAAAATTATTTTAAAGAAGATTTTGGAGAATATAAATTTTGTACTTTCCTCTCTGTCGCTAGAAAATAATTTCGGTGATGGCGGCCGCATCATCGACTTCTATTTTCGAGTTTCGAAGGGAAAGGCCACTGTAGTAAATTCTACTGCAGATTTGTTTTGAAATTATTTAAAATTTTAATTGTTTTAAAAGATAATTAGAGATATAAAAGTTGTAAGAAATTAATTATCTATTATTTTTAAAGTAATTTTGAGGTTTGACCCGGTATTTAATTCTTAAATTTCCATTAATTAATTGTTTTAAATTATTTTAGTGAAATAAAAGGTAAGTAATTAATTGAAACCTCTAATGTAGGTAAGAGAATTAATGAAAAGTTATAAAGAGAAATTTGAAATTGTTACAAAGAGTAATATTGATTAACATTAAATTTAATTAAAAGATGAGATAAAGCTTGTATAAGTTTAATTGCATTTTCTTTGACATAAATAACTTACCAAATATAAAAGTTGAAATGTTAATTAAGAAATTGGATTAGAATATTATACAAGTAGAAATTTTGGAAATAGTGAAGTATTCAATAAATCGTTGTTATAAATGAGAAATTATTGGTATAAACTTAAGTTATAATTGAAATCTCAAGTTAAAGATAAGTAATATAAATAGGTGATATGAACTTAAGTAGATAAAATGAAATTCTTTATTAAATAAGGATTGATGTGGAGGGTTATAAACTTCAGTACGGTATGAAAGCTACTAGTTTAAAATTAATAAAATGGAATTGAGAAGAAACTTGTAAATTTTCACTTACATTCTTAAAACATACATAACTTACCATATAATAAAAGTTGCAATGTTATTAAGAAAATGAAAGGAGAAATCTTACAAGTGAAGCTTGAGGTAATAAAGGTATTCTATTAATTTGCTATTGTTAATGAGAATTAATTGTATAAGCATAAGTTAAATTGGAAATTTTACTATATAAGTAAAGATATGTAGTATAAATAGATAATATAACCGTTAGTCAATAAATTGGAATACCAATATAATGAATTTTGAAATAAATGGAAAATGAAATAGTAAGAAATAAAGAAATCACTCCATAAATGAAAGAAAGAAAATCAAACCATTGAAGCATGAGATAAATGTATAATAAATAAATTTGGGTGTTGGTTTAAATTGTGTTGTTGGGTAAGAAATTTGAAGTGGTTAAATGAATAAGTATCTATCTTTGTTCCATCTAAGACTGTTGAGTAAAGGATGCACTTGATAGTTAATTTCATTTCATACAAATTTCAAGTTTGAATCCAAACAACTATTTGTTTGATGGATTAAATGGTTGCTTTGTTTGTGTATGTATATTGTTTGTAAGGTTGATGGTTGTTGAATTGTTTGGTTGATTAATGATTGAATCCACTTGAATAGTTCACTTTAAAATAAATATTTAAACTTTTAGATTATATAAGTGAATACAGGTGATGGAAGCAACTGCTACTGCTTTTGGTTCCAAAATAATAAGCGTATATTGCCCGACAAATAGGTACGTTTTCGGATTACGTTAAAGCGCTATTTTTCCCGTGTTGGGATATAATATTTTGATAATATATGTAATATATTTGTATATTTTGATATTATATTTTCTCCAAAGTCTCTCCGTACAAAGGAGACTCTGCCAAAATTTTTCGTAAATTTTGGACTTAGAATTTTGTGAAAATGTTTTCCAGCTTTAATAATCTAAGTATAAAAGAATATAATGATTATAAACAGGTATATTTTATTTAAGAAAATAAATTTAGTAAATTATTGTTTATAAATAATATTTGAAATAAGATGTACTGTCTTATTCTTCCTTCTCCCTTCTTTTTCCTTTTCGGGGACGAAAAGTTTTGAGTGGGGGAGATTGTAACGACCCGTTAAATTTAATAATATTAAATGGATTAACTTAATATAATTTTTAATCTAATTTATAATAAATGTAGGAGTTGGATATAGTAACTGAGATTAAAGATTTAACAATTGAAATGTTATATGGCAATAGGTAGAATAACGAAAATTTGTGTTTGTGGTTATAAGTCATAATTAGTTGATTAAAATGGTATTAATGAAATAATAACTGAATTGAATTGCAATATATAAACATCAGAAAAATTTAATTGGTGGATTAAATTTGTTAAAGTTCATAAGTTTTGTAATTTAGTTTAGTAGAACTTTAAATTATAAACGAAGATTGAAATAAACGATAAATTTAATTATGTCAATGGTGACTCAAGACCTAGGTTATAGGAATTGGAACATAATCCAATTTGAATTAAGTAGAAGAAGGATTTGGTTAATATGTAAGTTATTGTTCAAGGTATTGAATAAAAAACTTGGAATCCAATCATAATTTAATGATAATAACGTTAGTATTAGAGAATAAATATATTTCAATACAGTATCCGAATGAACGGAATAAAATGAATATATATTGAATAGAAATGAAATGTAAATTGGCACATTTGGTTGAAAGTTAATTTAAGAAACATATAAATGTTGAATTTGTGAATATTAATATAAATATTAACTTGAATGGGATTCATTAATACAAAGATGTAATAAGTGTAGATAGTAAAAATTTAATGGCTGTAGTGGATTAAAAAAAATCTAGTAGTAACATAAAATTTATTTATATGAAAAAAAAAGTATAGATTTGAACAAATTTATGAAAATTTGATAAGAACAGTGGTTGTAATCAGTTTGGTTATTTAATGTTTGAAGATAGAGATTTGTAGATCCGTTAATGAATTTATAATGGGAAGGAACAGTAAGAATGTAAAAATTATAAGCATTTGATTCAATTAAGGGAATTAAATTTTAAACAAATGGTCATTTAATAAATTCAACGTTCTGTGAGAAATCATAATAGTTGTGTAAAATGTGTACAAACTTCGATTTGGAAATTTATTGGATTTATAACGGTTTTGGTATTATGTTTATGAGTTTAAAAGTTATTCCATTTTGTAAAGTAATAAAAGCTTATTTATGTGACTAGAATTTAGCGTAACGACTATTGTGTGTTACCTATTCTTGTTGCTTGTTAATTTAAATTTTGGGAATCAAATTCAATTTATCCGCCAATTTACCGCAGTTAAAGTGAAATAAATTGGTGAATGAGTAATGTTAAATACAAATAAGATGTAACCAAGAAAATCCCATTTATAATAATTTATGTAGAATAAAGTAAAGAAACCAGGAAATGAAAATGTGAAAATGTGGATGCAATGAGATCTTAAGTAATAATAACTTTGTTAGGTAAGTGATAACGGATTTTTTTTGTATAACCAAATAAAGATCCAAATTTATTTGGAAATTTATTGCAATCAATTGAATTTATTACAATTAAATGGATTTAATATTTAATAGTTATGTAATTATTATTTGGAAGAAATTGGAGTTATTTGTAATAAGTATGAACCTAATGTTAATTTTCTTATAGGATTGACAATCGATATGGAATGAAAAGAAGAAAATTTGGGTCAGTAAAATTTGTAATTTATGCATAATAAAATGGATTCTAACGTTAAATACTACGTTAATAAGATTTAAATTAGACTTAAAGAATAATGATGTGAATCAGGAACTAATGTTTATGGCATCTTTATTTTAAGGGAAAGTTGAGAATATAAAGATTAAAAATCTAAAGTATGGGTTTTGAGAATATAATTTATAAAATTCTTAAATATAAGAAAGTGTAGAAATTAACATTGCAATTAATATACTGTCAACTATTAATTCACAGCTAAACCTGTTAAATCTTTTCAATTGATTACGAATTATATAAGAAATAAAATTTGGCCAACTTTAGAATTTAATATAAAATTTGGATTTTTATAATTTATTTAATTTATTTAATGAATATTAAAAATAGCCATTTTGGCCACGGACTCGGATTTCGACGAAACCAGTTTCATCGGATCCGTATCGGTGAATTATTATAGGGTTTCAAGTTTCGTATCGATCGGACTTGTCGTTTGATCGTACGGGCGTGAAACGCCTTGAAATCAATTTAATTAAAATCAATTTGAAATCAATTTGGAAATTTTGTTTTCAGCATAACTTCTTCATACGATCAAATTTGGACGTGAAACTTTTTCCATCGCGTTCAGAATATTTTAAATTACCTATTTGGATATATAGATTTACGAAATTTCGTTCCGGAGACATAACGGGCTTTTTGGGCCATAGTTTGTTCCGCACGTTCATTCTACGGTCTATCTACACTACCTCTAACCCTCTATATAAACCCAGCTATTTAGCCCTAGACTCCGCCTAATTTCATTTATCTGCGCGTATTTTCTTCAAGCTTCTTTTCTTCTTCAATGGGGGCTAACCCTAGATCCAGTCAGTTCAAAAACAAAATGAAAATTCAAAATCTGCAGAAAAATTCCCCAAAAATATATGTTAATCTTCTCGAAACACGTAACCCCATGGTGAAATTCGTTTTTCAGTTGGAGTTACCGTTTACCCAGAATAAATTCAAAACTGTCCCAACCGTTCATCATCGCCGTAACAAAAGTTGTCGGATCGGGAAAACATTTCTGGGTTTTGTAGAGTGGACGATGGGGATCGCATCTATGTGGTTATTGTCTCGTTTCAACGGCTAGATCGTGCGCATAATTCAACTAGGTTTCGAAACCCTAGAAGCTTTTGGCCGCGGCTCGTGTACTGGAGGCGACCGAGGTTGGCAAGGGGGGTACAGGTGGGTGCGGCACGGTGAGCAGAGGAGAATGGTGGTGGTCGTTCGATCGAAGCGGCGTCGTCGTTGTTTTTTTTGCGTGAAAACAGTGGCGTGTTGTGTGTGCTAGAGCGTGGATCTGGAAGAAGGAACGCCTGTTGACTTTGGGAAGGAATGACGTGGCGAGTAAGGATTATAATGTGTTCTTTTTCTATTTTATTTTTATTTAAAATTCAAGTGCAATAATCGCTATAACTCTAACACACGATATCCGATTTACGCACGGTTTCTTTTGTTAGGATCGTATTGAAATTCCGGACATGATGACGCTGGTTTGGACGAATTCTGAGATGGGCGAATTTTTGGGTTTAAATCGAATTTAAATTCGATTTAAATTCAAAAGTTGAGTGTTTTAACCCACTCACAACTACTAGAAGCTTTTATGTTTGTTAAATTAATTTTAGAAATGAATAGAAATTTATTTATGAGTATTTGGCATGTTTATTTTATTCATATCTGTTGAATTGCATTTATTAAATTTAACTGTTAATTTAATTAATTTATTGCGTATAAATTTACAGTTAAAATTTATTTGTTTGGATATGAACTGCTAGTTAACAGTTATATAATTTATTTCTGAATATAGACTGTAGATTAATAGCTGTTGAATTTAATTTGAATAAAATTGCCAGTATTACCTGTTATGTAGTACCAAAAATAATATTGTTATTGATTGATATTGATTGATGATTGCGATTTGGATGATGGATGATGTTGATGAATGGATGTTTATTGGATATCATTAAATTGCAAATTATCATGCATATTTCATTTCATTCGGGATTGTGGTTTGAAATGATATATAACCGTAAATTTTTATATCTTTTAAATTGCGGATTGAAATGATAAATATCCGTATCATTTGACCATAGGATAGAAAATTATATACAGGCACCGCGGTTTATATATAACTATTTTAATGTGATTTCTATGGTTTGGATGGAATACGGTTTATAATAATCTTAAATTTTATATTGTATAAATATTATTCTTCCATATATATACATATGAAGTTGAAAATTTTGAAATTAAAAGGTGTATAAATCTCTTTATTAAAAATGGAAAGAAAAAAAAATTAAGAAAATGGAGTTTGATAATTTATATCATATGTTTAAATGTTAAGTTTGGAAATTTTAAGATATGATATTTATAATTGGATTTTTCCCAAGATAAATTGAAATGAATATTCTAGTATAATTTGAATTGAAAAAATTTATATATTTTATTACTAGAAATTGAAGTCTTATTATTTATGGATTTTATGTGAATATTCAAGACTAATTAATAGAACAATTGATCTGTTGAAAGAATAAAATCCAATTTTAGTTTGAAATATTGTTACTCAAAATGGATATACGTATATATAATTAAATTGAAGTGGTTTTGGAACTTGAGAGAGATAATATAAATTTTGGTTTAGACTTTAATAAAGAAATGTATTTGTAAAGCCATGAGAACTATTTCTTTACAAAGTAACATTTAAGTTAAACCATTTAATTCATATACCGTTGAATGTCCAAACCATTCAAGTTTTTTTTGAAGTTATGGTTTTAAATTATGATTTTCAAAATATTATGCTTGAAAATATTGATTTTCAGACGTTATGAAGTTAAAGCATTATGATTTTGGAAAAGAATTATATTTGGGATAAGTGATAAAATATGGTTTTGGGTTTTGAAATGATATCGTATTCATGGTTATGAAATGGAATGTTTATTCTGATTTTTAAAGTATAACCTATTTTTAAATGACCGCGGTGTTATAATAACGATGGGTTGGCAAAGAGACCGGGATCGGATATGGATATACTCTCTGTCGATACCGAAAACCACTTTGACTAACCGTGTACGCGGTGGAGATTCCAGAATGAAGTAGGTGGTGGTGACGTTTCCCGTATGGTAAATACGTGGACCCGACTCCCGTGAGTTGGCATAAGGTGGCTAAAACAGGAGCGATTCTCAGGCCAATGAGGTCATTCCTCTGATCGGACCCTTCTCTTCGATATTATACTTTGATTTTGGATTGATTCAGTGGCCATTTCTATATTTTGATTTTGGGGAGTTAGTCCGAGATGGGCGGTAACTGCGGCTACGCGTTTCCACCAGCCTGGATAGCAATTGGTATATCTACCCTGGCATTGCCTAGTTGTGCCGTGTCACCTACCATACCGAGCCTTTACTACGAGTTTCTATTTGTGTCGTACCTATGGAGTATCCTCTGGTAGCTTCCCGATCAGGAGGTATTACGGTACTGTATAGACTATTGGCATTATTTGTGTTAAGGGCTATATGGGTAACCCCTTAACGCTATTAAAAAGTAAGTTTATTTTATAAATAGACACTATTATAATAGCGCAATATACTACATAGTAAATAGTTTAACGGATCCTTAGGAGATGTAAATCCCGAACATGTCTTGAGTTACTGTACTCATATTTATTTCTGTTAATTTAACTCACATAAGATCTTTTAGTCTGACTCGAGTGTTTTTGTCTTTTCAAATTCGCTCGGGTCAGTCCGAGCGTTTCAGGATCGAAGACTTTAGCTTTGAAGGACGAAGACGAAGGAGTCGTATTATTATTATCTATAGTATTGCACCACACTCTTTCTATTCCGCTGCATTGATTGTATTGGTATGTGTAACTCTGATATTTATTGTATAAAGCAAATCAAGTGTTTGTAAACTGTTTTGAACTGTATATTTATTATTATATTTTATCCTTCCGCTGTGAGATTTTATTTTGTTTTATTTCTTCTCTGTTTTTCTTATTTAACCCATAACAATCCGCCCTTGCGTATGCTTTTAATTGGCACGTGTGTCGGTTTAAAGTGTGCGAAAAGGCGGGATGTTACAGTATACTTAAATTTTTATGGGCATTCAAAGTTTTGCACAAATAACTGCTGCCACGGAGCAGCAGCATATTAAAAGAAATGAAAACCTTTTCAACATGTTTGGGGCATTTGATATCACTTTGCATACATATATAAATAAGTACTTGCATATATATGTTAGTAACTTTGTACTACTATTAGTAGCCTAGCTTTGTATAAGAAGATATAATTTTCTAAATTTCCTCTGTACATGTTCTAATTAGTACATACTTTTAGTGCTCTTGACTTGTTATTACATACTTTTTTGAATTTCCTATACCACTGTGTACAACAAGTGTGTACGTTAGTCATGTGCTTTGCTTTATTAATTAAGTGTTAATTTGTTAATTTTGCTGCTGCTATTCTATATATAAATCCTAGAAATTAGTCAACAATATACTACCAAAAAACCTTTAATTCTTAGGACAATGTATTGCCAATCAAGAATAGATTAATTCATTCAATATTTTATTTTCTTATCTTAATTTATTTGAAAATATATTTCGAAAGGTAAATGTGCATAGGAAAGATTAGATGCACAGCTGCTCTTTTCTTTGAGCGGTGTCCCTAATCTGCCATCTCTTTCGGATTGCTTGCTTCCTATATAGCGGGTCTCTTTCGGTAGATTTCGTGTCACTGTATTAAACTGATAGATGACTATCATTATTATTCATTATTGATGATTGTTTTTGTAGAGATTTTTAGTATGGATATTCTGTATCTTTTTTTGGCTCTGAGAAATTTTGAATTGAGTATCACCATATTTTAAGATGACAATCTATTGAGACTCGATATGTATTTGTGAAATGGTGATTTGTTAAAATATGCCTTATTTGAATATTTGTTATGGGCATATTTTATTAATGACTTATTTGGTTATTTTTAAATCAAAATTTTGAGATTTATGTTTATTGGTTTGATATGCCTTTTTGAATTTTTTGGTATCAGGCATATTTTGGAAAGATTTATTCTAGACTTAAGTCATTTATGGATTTATAAGGTAGTGAATTTGATTAATATGCCTTATTATGATTGTTTATTTGGCATATTTTATATAGCTTATTATTTTAAGTCATAAAGTTACGATAGCAGTATCTTACCTTTTATTTAGATTATAGTTCGTTTATTATTTTAATACTCAGGTCAGACCGAGAATTTACAGGTACAGAAATCCAATGACCTTTGATTTTGGGCTAGCATTGAAGTAATTTTGATAGTTTTATTTTACTTCATATATGTATATATTGACAGTTAGGAGTTAATATCTCTATATTGAATAGTAGTGACTTTGTACCTGATACAAGATTGTGGATACGATGTATATATTTATGGGTCTAGTACCGATATTTTGTAGACTCACATTCTATTACGTATGTGATGATATATATTATTCTGTTGTGATCTGTGACTCTGATTCTGATTTATCTATATTGTATATTGTTCTAAATATTTTAATTGTGGTGTTTTTTACTTTGTATTAGTATTGTGCACCTCTAAATTTCAGTCCATATCCTTATAAGGTATATAAGACGTGTCAGTGTTGGTATAAAGATATATGCACATTCGATCGCCCTTAATCAACCGTATTCTTCGGATTAGCAGACGACATTTCTTGTAATGTTGGGTACAGCGGTGGGGTCGTTACATTAGCCCAATGGAATATTCGCATGAGATCATCCACTACTGTCTCATGCTCCATATTATCAGACGTTATTACATAGTAATACTCTTTGGTAGCATGAGTACAGAGATTAGGCGTTACACCAGTTCTAGTTAATTTTAAGAAAAATTCATAATATGTGGAAGAAAATTATATTATATTTTTCTACTCTTGTCAATTTTGATATAAGTACATAAGTTTTAATGTTATAGTCTAAACCACAAACAAGTCAATAAAAACAAATTTGATCTAAAATCCAAGTTTTCTTAAAGTCTAAGACTTTTAGTTGAAAACATTAACTTGCATAAATTTCAAGTTAATTGCTAATCAACTTATAATTAATTTAGAAGTTGATAAACATTAAAAAGTTTTACATACAATTAATGTTTGAATTGATTAACACTAAACAGTTAAATGAATCTTTAGTCTTAGTTGTTACAAGAGTTAATTGTTATTAATCTCTGATTACTTTGAAATATAGCAAAGTAAATTGACTTCATAATATTTAACTATTTTATTAATCAATCTTAGCATTGTCGTTTATTTTTGCTAAAAGGGCATAACAAAGATACTTCACCTTTTTTCATACAATACGTAGGTATGCACATTTACTCTGGAATTTCTATATAAATTTCAAGTTGCTAGTCAACATATAATTAATTTAGGAATTGATAAAATTTAAAGAGTTTTACATACAGTCAATGCTTGAGTTGATTAACACACTAAACAATTAAATGATTCTTTAGGTTTAGTTGTTACAAGAGTTAATTGTTATTAATTCTAGTTACTTTGAAATATAACAGAGTAAATTGATTTCATAACATTTAATTATTTTAATTAATCCTAGGTAGTAAAATTTTAATGTAGGTGTTTATTTTTTTGTTAAAAAAGCATAATAAATATACTTCACCATATTTTTATACAATATATTGCATATTTACTCTAGAATTTTTATATGATATAAACTAAAAATTAAAGTTAGCTATTTGAATGATAAACCTGTTAGTTTTATTAATTTTAGCGACGTCACATATTATTATTTTAACATATACATTGTTACATTCTAATAATAATAACATCCTAGAAAAAATTGAAGCACTCAAAACATCTCAGTTTGATGGGTTGAAAATAAACATTATAATTCACACTTATTAGATTTCACCGATTTTACAAATAAGATGCCTTGATTTTTATCGTTGTCACATATTATTATTTTGATATGAGACGTTAGATTCTAATAATGATAACATGCCATAAAACTTTAGAGTGGCTCAAAGTATATATTAGTTTGATGGATTTAAAATTACCATTAAAATTACCATTTATTTGTTTTTGCCTATTTTATAACCATAATTAAAAAGAAACTCCCAAGCACATGATATAAATACCCACTAAGCACGGAGTCTTTCAAAATGGTAACTGGCATTAAAATCCGGCCTTTATATTTTCTTCCCCAGCAATCGTATAAATAGATATTATCGTTTTTTTATGACTTAAGCAAATTAATAGGTTTAATTCTGATAGTTTATTGAACAATGGCGGCAAATAGTTCATCCATGCCGCCTTTCAAAAATTACGATCGCCAAAATTTAAGCCTTTATCGAAGTGGGTCTGAGCCTCCTCCTGTAGAGGGGTTACGGAACTCCATTACCGAATTGAGTTCCAGTGGAGTTGGTAGTAATCCCGATTACTTGTCTTATTATTATAACTCTGTCATCCGAAACCCTAGAATGCCACCGTCTATTTTGTCCAAAGAGGATTGGGGGTCGAGGCAGAGACTAGGTCATGATGTAAAACACTGTTCTGAAACTCATTTTCTTCTAAACCCTAATAATAGTTATCATACCTCAGATTTAGTTGATTCTGATAACCTAGTGGCTGCTTTAAGAGGATTGAATCTATGTAATGTTGTCTCTGATATCAATGCTCAACAATCCTTTTCACGTGAATCCAGGAGTTTAAATCCAGCTCATTCATACAAATCCCCCTTTTTAGCATGGTCATCTTCTTCCAATTTCCCAAACTTTACTAGTAATTCTTCTAGGTTATTTCCTGATCTTATACCAACAGGAAACTTGTCACCTCTGCTGGAAAATACTGTTAAGGCTTCTTCTTCTTCTTTTGCTTCTATGTCAGACCCCATTTATGTTGAACGTTTGAAAAAGTTGGAATATGCTAACTTGATTGAACAATCATATATTGATAAGCTTTGGAAGTTGAGACAATTTAGTTCACAGTTTTATGGAAACAATGGCTATAATTTGAACCTGCCTCACCCTTTAAAGTCAGTTAAACGCGGTGATGGTTTAAAAGATGGTTTTCATTCTACGCTATCGAAGATGTTAACTCCACTTTTTCAGCAAGGCCGTGATATCAAAAATCGACCGAGAAGCCAATGATAGTTCATCTCGAAGGATGGTCAATTTAACCTCCCAATAAAGCAAGTTCTGTTGAATGAATTTTCAGATAAGATCCCCTACGGAGGGGGGGTCCAAGGGGGTGCCAACCCCCCAAGGTGGGGGTGCGGGGGCAACGCCACCGCCTACGGTGTTCGACCTGACCGGTCAGGTCGCAGGGGTCCAGGGGGCAGCGCCCCCGGCGGGGTGCGGGGCAGCGCCCCGACCAAAACGGTATACGACTTAAAGAGTGAAGTAAGCCAGCGACTTAACTAGTCAGCGACCTAACCAATGAAGCGACCTACCGGCTCAAGAAAGACACGACTCAACTTATCTGGTTGCCGACTCAACGGCCTTGAAGGGTTACGACTTAACGACTCAGGAGGGATAACGACTCACCGGGTTATAACCTTAGCGACTTTAAGGTGCTGGCCGACTCAACGGGTTAACGACTCATGGAGTTAGCGACTCATGGGGCTGACCGACCTAAGGATTTCAACGACTCAAGGTTTGTAACGACTCAGTGGATCAACGACTCAACTGCTATGCGACTTATGGGTGTTACCGACTCAGCGACTCAGAGCTTACAACGACTCATGGTTCAACGACTCAACAGGTTCGCGACTCATCTTATGAAACGACTCAGGGGAAGTGACGACATAAGAAAGTGGATCCCTGTGCCGCTTCGTTTATATACCGTCACCTGATAAGCCGTTAACGGCTTAACGACTCACAACTAATGACTCGTTCAAGACTCAGAGCCATTGAGTCGTAATCCATTGCCATAGAGCCTGTGCCAAGGGAGGTTGACTCGTAAGCGACTCAGGACTTGGCGTATAATCCAGTAGAAGAATGAACCGTGGAGCAATCAAGGGTTGGTTCAATGAGTCGGCCACGACCTAATTTGACTCGGCCACGAGTCAAGCATGAGTCGGGTACGACTCACGACTCAAGGCTGAAAAATCCTATAAATACACGGCCACCTCCAACATTCAAAGGACCTTGGGCTCATTCTCTTCAAGCGCTGATACTCTGCTGCATTCCAAACCAATTCAACACTTGAAGCTCTCGAGACACTAAGAATGCTACAAACAACTTCAACAAGAGATCACGAACATCCAACATGGATTCGAAGACTCTCATCTCTATCGAAATTTAAAATACTTGTTCTAAGTTTCTTGTAGTTCAAAGTGAATTGTACTTGGGAAGAATTGTATCAACTTGTAACGAGATCATCAATAAAAGTACTTAAAGTGGACGTAGGCTGTACCCATAAGCCGAACCACTATAAAATTGCTGTTGTTTACTGCTTTTTCGTTATTACTTGCTTGTAATTCTTTCCCGATCTATCGGGTGGTGCTTTCATAACTACACTTCACATACCGGGGTGTTAGCGTTCAAATTTAAGCGTTAACATTTTTGGTGCTTTCACTGAGAAATGAACTCAGGCGAGTTATCATCATTGCTTCACAGAGGTTTGTAGAGAGAATTTCCTTGAAAACCAGAAGTCTATCCGAGATTATGGCTCCTGGAAGGAAGAGTAGATCTGTCAGATCTGGGAATATTCAAGAGGGAACCTCCGCTTCCCCTATATCGAATCAAGCCACTCCAGCTGTCGGAGTTACAAAGCCAGAGCTGGATGCTGCAATTTTAGGGCTGAACCAACAAATCAATGCCCAAAATGCACAATTTGAGGCTCAGAATGCCCAGAATGCCCTAATTTTGAATAGGTTGAACGATTTGCTTGGGGCAAACCGCCAACCGGCAGATAATGAAAGGAATTTGGCTGGCAACATTCGTGATGCTGAAGAAAGAAATGCTCCTGAAAGAGCTGCTAGCCCCTTTGAACGAACACTTCCAGAGGTTGGTGGATCTAGGACTCGACATGATGAGGAGTATCTTTCTGGAATGGTCCGACAAATTATGAAAGAAAGCATGCAAAGGCAAGAGGATGAAAATGATTGGGGATTTGCCCCGAGTAAGACACCGTTCACCGAAAAAATCTTAAAGGCAGAATTTCCCAAGAAATTTGTACCTCCTACCATCCCAGCTTATCGAGGGACAAGTGACCCTAACCAATTCCTTTACAAGTACGATTGGCATATGACCGGGGCAAGAGCAACAGATGAGATCAAGTGTCGTTACTTTCCGGTATACTTAGAGGGAGTGGCTTTACTTTGGTTCACAAAGCTGCCAGTTAGATCCGTGGATCAATTCTCTGACTTAACACGAAAGTTCAAGGATCAGTTCAGGCTATATGCTACAAAAGCCAAGGATATAATGTCTCTCTCTAGTCTAGAACAAAACCCCGGAGAATCTACCAGATCATTCTTAAATCGTTTCAATATAGCCCTAGCTGAAGTCGAGAACGCAGAGCCAAGGATGGTTTTGACTTATCTAATGCGGGCTATCGATAAATCGAGTGAATTTGGTAAATGGCTAAAAATGAAGGAGCCAAACTCACTTGAGAAATTCTATAAGAAGGCTGATGAATTTATGCGTTTGGAAAGCTTTCCTGCGACTTCAAGAGCAATCGATGCCGAAATTTTGAATGTCGGTGTTACTTCTGATAAAAGAGAATCTAGAGGACAGAAGAGGAAGAACGATGGTGGAAAAAAGCAAAGAGACTTGAAGAAAGCTCGCCGCTTTAAACCTTCAGACTTTACTCTCTTAACTGATACTCTGGAGAACATCTTTCTCGCAACCAAGGATGCTTTTGATTATCCTAAGCCACCTGAGTTGAAGGTTGGGAAAAATGCTATGCATAATGGGAGGTTCTGTCAATTCCACAACCAACCTGGTCATGACACCAACGAATGTCGTCATTTAAGGAATTTGATTGAAGAACTATTGAGACAGAATAAACTCCAGCAATATGTCAAAAGAGACAGGAATGACCCATCCTCATCCACTCAGGGGAGCCCCTCACCCGGCAGACAGGAATCATGATAGGATGGAAGGATACGCTCATGCTCTAAGAAAAGTCCAGAAGGGAGAGAATGTTCCTGTTCTCACACCGGAGATTCGATCCCGAGAAGCTTGGGACAGCATGGAGTTGCATCCATGTTTTACTTTAAGGCTTTGTTACAAATTTGTAAAAGAATAATGGATTTATCATTCTCATATTAAAAGTCGTTGTAAAAACATTGCAAATGAAATATAGGAACTATAAATCTTGTGTTTTCTATTACTATAAAAGACCTGTTTCATTTCGATATGCCAAATATCTTGAATATATTGCTAAAATGTCGATTTAATATTGCAGGCAATCAAAGCAAAGCTTACCTAGACAGCACATCGCAAAGCGAAGCGATTCCTATAAGTCATCGAGCAAATAAATGTCAAGCCAAAAAAGGTTCCAAATTGAATTCCTGCATAAGAAATGTTCCTCACGAACAGTTGATGCAACCAAAAGGGCACCTTCCCAACGCGGAGGTTTCAGGCCCTCGCTAACCGACAAAGATCGTTTGTGCAAACAGACATCTAGTCGGGTAGTTTGGGTCTGCCCTATGGATTCACTTAACAATGAGGAGCATTTCTCTGGAAAAGAGACAAATAACTGGCAAAGAAAAGAAAATGGCTGTGGAAATGATAACGAGGAATCACTAAGGAGCAGATGGTGAAGAGGCATGGGCAAGCAGACAGAAAACACACAAGCCCTCTTCGGAGGCACAAGTCCTCCAATGAGGCACGCTTCCCATGTTTAAAGCGCAAACTAAAGTCCTCCAATGAGGCACGCTTCCCATGTTTGAAGCTTAAACTAAAGTCCTCCAATGAGGCACGCTTCCCATGTTTGAAGCGCAAACTAAAGTCCTCCAATGAGGCACGCTTCCCATGTTTGAAGCGCAAACTAAAGTCCTCCAATGAGGCACGCTTCCCATGTTTGAAGCGCAAACAAAAGTCCTCCAATGAGGCACCCTTCCCAAGTTTGAAGCGCAAACTAAAGTCCTCCAATGAGGCACGCTTCCCATGTTTGAAGCGCAAACTAAAGTCCTCCAATGAGGCACGCTTCCCATGTTTGAAGCGCAAACTAAAGTCCTCCAATGAGGCACGCTTCCCATGTTTAAAGCGCAAACTAAAGTCCTCCAATGAGGCACGCTTCCCATGTTTGAAGCTTAAACTAAAGCCCTCCAATGAGGTACGCTTCCCATGTTTGAAGCTTAAACTAAAGCCCTACTCAAAGGCACAACCCTCCAGAGGATAAAGACCTCTTCGGGGGCACATTTCACCAGAGTTGAAGTGCAAACTCTTCGGAGGCCCACTTCTCCAGAGCTGAAGTGCCAAATAAAGACCTCTTCGGAGGCACATTTCACCGGAGCTGAAGTGCAATCTCTGTGGATGCCCACTCCTCCAGAGTTGAAATGTCAAATCAAAGCCCTCTAGCGAGGCGCAACAAAAAAAAAAGGGAAAAAAGGCTTCTCCAATACAAGGCGCACTCTACCAGAGTAAGAATAATATTTCCTCAAAAATGGAAAATTATTCTCTAAAGAAAGGGTTTCAAAAGGAAAAACAAGAAGGATGACGCCACACCGTCAAATGGAGTAAAACATTACACCAATAAGGCTTCCGCAATAGGTTCCATTGATGCAAGTTCCTTTGCGAAAGCTGGGGCATCTGAAGTTTCTGCTTGAAAACCAGGGGCATCGTGAAGCTAGGTCGACCAAAAAGAGTGCAAAAATCCGAATTAGTGCAAAAATTCATCGTTCAGCAAAAAATTTAATGCTCCTCTCCTTAACCGTCACAGCACTTAATCTTTTAAAAATTGACTTGTGACTGGAATATTCGGAAAGAGGATGGGAGTGCTGCAAAAGTAAAGGATGAAATTAGTACCGGACAACTCGGATTTTCAAAATCCCAGAAATGGAAAGATCCAGTTTGCCCCACTACTCTTCTTATCGAAAGGACATTCTATATGAAGAACTGAATATTAAAAAGTAAAGGTGCACGTTTTCTAAAAAGCGTGTTAAGTGTTGTGCAAAGCTACTAAAATAACAAGTAATTAAAGCGATACTTGAAATAATACTGGTTGGCATATGTCAATTCAGAAAAATTCGAGGCTTGTTATTTGAAAGTAAGTGCGGTGTCAATGCAGATAGCAGTTATAACTGTGTAAACTTTGTGTTGATACTTCATTCAAGAAAGTTGATTCGCAACACTTCATCAAGACCGTACTAATTTGCTTACAGTAAAATACTAGTTCTTTGATCTAATCCATCACTCGATATGGGCAATCGGTGATGAGTATATTCGCCCTATTTTTCTGCAAATGTTGCGTTTAACAGGTTGTTAAAATAATCTGTAAAGAGATGCAGCAAGTTCAGGTCAAAGTTCCATTGAATCGTATTGGTCAAGTTTAAAAGGCTTCAGGTCGAAACAAAGCAAAGTTGCCTAAGAACAAGCTCAGCAGCTCAGTAAAGCACGAGTTAAGAAGAATCGAAGCACACGACCTAGTCCCTAGGCGTATACTTCGAGGGGCAAGTGTTAACTCCACTTTTTCAGCAAGGCCGTGATATCAAAAATCGACCGAGAAGCCAATGATAGTTCATCTCGAAGGATGGTCAATTTAACCTCCCAATAAAGCAAGTTCTGTTGAATGAATTTTCAGATAAGATCCCCTACGGAGGGGGGGTCCAAGGGGGGTGCCAACCCCCCAAGGTGGGGGTGCGGGGGCAACGCCACCGCCTACGGTGTTCGACCTGACCGGTCAGGTCGCAGGGGTCCAGGGGGCAGCGCCCCCGGCGGGGTGCGGGGCAGCGCCCCGACCAAAACGGTATACGACTTAAAGAGTGAAGTAAGCCAGCGACTTAACTAGTCAGCGACCTAACCAATGAAGCGACCTACCGGCTCAAGAAAGACACGACTCAACTTATCTGGTTGCCGACTCAACGGCCTTGAAGGGTTACGACTTAACGACTCAGGAGGGATAACGACTCACCGGGTTATAACCTTAGCGACTTTAAGGTGCTGGCCGACTCAACGGGTTAACGACTCATGGAGTTAGCGACTCATGGGGCTGACCGACCTAAGGATTTCAACGACTCAAGGTTTGTAACGACTCAGTGGATCAACGACTCAACTGCTATGCGACTTATGGGTGTTACCGACTCAGCGACTCAGAGCTTACAACGACTCATGGTTCAACGACTCAACAGGTTCGCGACTCATCTTATGAAACGACTCAGGGGAAGTGACGACATAAGAAAGTGGATCCCTGTGCCGCTTCGTTTATATACCGTCACCTGATAAGCCGTTAACGGCTTAACGACTCACAACTAATGACTCGTTCAAGACTCAGAGCCATTGAGTCGTAATCCATTGCCATAGAGCCTGTGCCAAGGGAGGTTGACTCGTAAGCGACTCAGGACTTGGCGTATAATCCAGTAGAAGAATGAACCGTGGAGCAATCAAGGGTTGGTTCAATGAGTCGGCCACGACCTAATTTGACTCGGCCACGAGTCAAGCATGAGTCGGGTACGACTCACGACTCAAGGCTGAAAAATCCTATAAATACACGGCCACCTCCAACATTCAAAGGACCTTGGGCTCATTCTCTTCAAGCGCTGATACTCTGCTGCATTCCAAACCAATTCAACACTTGAAGCTCTCGAGACACTAAGAATGCTACAAACAACTTCAACAAGAGATCACGAACATCCAACATGGATTCGAAGACTCTCATCTCTATCGAAATTTAAAATACTTGTTCTAAGTTTCTTGTAGTTCAAAGTGAATTGTACTTGGGAAGAATTGTATCAACTTGTAACGAGATCATCAATAAAAGTACTTAAAGTGGACGTAGGCTGTACCCATAAGCCGAACCACTATAAAATTGCTGTTGTTTACTGCTTTTTCGTTATTACTTGCTTGTAATTCTTTCCCGATCTATCGGGTGGTGCTTTCATAACTACACTTCACATACCGGGGTGTTAGCGTTCAAATTTAAGCGTTAACAGAAGATGTTCATTATGAACATAGCTAAACGTGATTTGGCGCTTTCTGAAATTGCTGGATATGTTGTTGATTTCAGGTATATTTTAGCTTGTTACTGTTAACTACTTATTGTATATTTTTGACTGAATAATAACGAGTAAAAGTGTTTTGACATATTCTGAATTTTAAGTTAAATAAATTATTGTTAATTTTTGGTTTAGACGACTGCTAAGAATTGTTTTTATGCCAAACTACATAATAATGATGTATCTAAAGCTGAGATTTAATGCAAGCATCAACCAACATAGGTATTTTAGCTATGTCTAATTGCATGTTGATCCGTAAATTACACAAAACTATGTATATAAGCAAAATTTGATTCACTGGATGATAAAAAAGGGTCACAGTCTGATTAAAGACTGATTATATTACATGAATTAATTAATTTTTTGCAGAATATAAAATTATTTGGGGAAAGAGCAATAAAAACCCAGAAATACGTCATATGTACATAGGATTTAAAAATATGACTTCTAACAAATACTATTAATCTTGCAGGAAATGTGTACATGATTACATTTATGAAATTATATCACAGCTGTAAAAAATCTGTATAAACTTACGCAAGTAAAATAAATACATTAAGGCAAGTTCTAACAAATAGTATTAATCTTGTACAATATGGCTGCATTATCTTAATGAAGTCATCTCATATGTGTAACAATTTTGTAAACTTATGCAAGTAAAATTATACATTTTGTAAAATCTGGGGCCAGTTTGAAAATGGGGCTCGAGATAGTGGTTTTCCTAGCCCCCTCAGTGTTAGTGTTAGGATCATCAAAATTGTTAGAAGTCAAAAATAGTTGCTTATTATATTTAACCTTATAAATAACATGAATTTCCAATATATCAAAATACAAGCAATGTTTTAGCTATTTAAAAGAAATTTCCAAATGGATCTTAGCTACGTTGTCCCAAATTTCAATAACCAAAATACTTTCTGTTCTAATTGAATTTAAATTCTTCTCTACTATAAATACGAAGTACATGCTTTTATTTACACTCAAACCAGTATTATGTCTGCAAAATCAGCTAAAAATAATTGGACTTTAGAAGAACATTAAATTTCATGGCTAATTACTAATTTTACAAATTTGTTTGCCTGTTTAGTATGGATAAGTTTGGAAGCCGCTTTGTACAATGGAAACTTGAAACTGCCTCAGTTCAAGAAATAAACATGGTATTCGAGAAGATAATGCCTCAAGCTTTATCATTAACGACCAATATGTTTGGGAATTTCGTCATCCAAAAGGTTTTCGAGTGTGGAAGTTCACAACAAATAAGAGAATTGGCAAGTATGCTCTACTCTAATGTACTGCATTTGAGTTTACAGATGCATGGCTGTTATATCATCCAAAAGGTGTGTGTGTGTGTGTCTGCTTTCTTCACATGATACATAATACAAATGTTTTCGTAGTAATTATTGATTTACTACAATATGGCAGGCAATAGAAGTTGTAGACCTTGATCAGAAGGTTAAACTAGCTGCTGAGCTCGATGGGCATATTATGCGTTGTGTAAAAGATCAAAATGGAAATCATGTTATCCAGAAATGCATAGAATGCATTCCTGAAGAAGCAATTCAGTTTATTATTTCTTATTTCCATGATAAAATTATAGCATTATCTACACATAAATATGGATTCCGAATTGTACAGGGGATACTTAAACACTGCAATGATCCTAATACACATAAGATTGTCATTGATGAGGTTATGAAACATGTTCGAATGCTGGCTAGGAATCAGTATGGAAACTGTGTTTTGCAGCATGTAGTGGAGCATGGAAAACCTGAAGAACGATCGGCGATCATTAAGCAATTGACTGGGAAGATAGTTCGGATGAGTCAGCAGAAGTATGCTTCAATTGTGGTGGAAAAATGCTTGACTTTTGGTAGCTTGGAAGAACGTGAAATGCTGGTGAAAGAGATGATTGGTAACACCCGTGGTAATGAGCCACTACAGGTGATGATGAAAGACCAATTTGGGAAGTATGTTGTCCGGAAAGTCTTGGAAACATGTAGTGATCAGCAGTTTCAACTGGTTCTTTCTCGAATGAAAGGCTCATTTAAGTGTCGTGAAGAGAGATAAATATGCAGAATAGGCGGTTCCTCGTGCAGAAAATCCCGTATCTGCTGCGGAGAGAAGAAATGCACTTCAGTCGGCGTAAAAAAAAACATTTTTTATTAGTTTGTCTTTGCATAGTTTTTTTTAGCACAAGTACTCAGTGTATCCTGGGATAAACACCAAAGTCCTTATCTCATTAACTCCTTAATTAGTTTGGAAGGTGTAAAATGATATTATCTAGAGATATTTCAAATCTTTGTCGTTTTATTTTATTTTTCACACCTACGTTTTTATTTAATTTGGTCAAATGTGGTCAAAATCTGCTTCAAGCATAGAACTTTGGGTTTGGTTACGCTGCTCTTTGAAAATTGGAGAAGAAAGGGAAATTTCAACAATTGAGTGAAGTTAAAATTTATATTGAACTTACGACGTTTTACATATAAAACTGATTGTTGAAGGTAGTCAGACCCTTAATTGCGGTTTTTAAGGGCTGCTGAAACTTCGACTGTCTTGAATGTTGACTGATTTTCTCAAATGAAGTTTTGAGGATGACGCATGCAAACTTAAACCATAGACAACTCCTTTTTTAGACAACAGAAACTTCGACTCTCTTGAATGTTGCTAATTGTCTCAGATGAAGTTTTGCGGATGATGCAAACTTAAACCATAGATAACTACATTTGCGAATTATAATCCTAACTAATGGTCACTGGTCCCTTTTCAATTAATAAAATCTTCCATAATTATCAAACCCACCTTCTTCGAACAAGAATTCAAAACACAAGATTATAGAGAAGATGAGCAATCACGGTTAGTAAGAGGAATTAAAGGAAACATATAAATAACCACTGCATTTAGTTTTGGAACCTTTAACATGCCATTTTACTTGCACAATAGTAAGTCTAGAAGGATCAAACATCCCAAAAGCACATAGAGTAGAGCATTAAACATTGAATCCAACATTTTGAGTGCCTGGGCTAACATTTAGCATGCTCCTGGATGTACTGTATGATATGTTCCATTAGTGATAGCCTAAAATTCTAGGTAGATAGTTCTAGTATATTTCCATTGTTTCGAGGATTAAGGAAAGTCATGTGGAGCGGTTAGATCTATGCTCGGAAGCAATCAAAATGTGTCTATCTTGTCGATTAACTATCAATAATCATTTTTCTGAAATGGTACTTTATGTACAACATATTGTCCCCGAAACAACGAATAAATGTCAATAAACGTTCGAATCACGCTACGCAAGTTTCGAACTTGTGACATCTCGCACCAAAACCGAATCACTTAACCTCTTAGACAATGGTGCTTGTCATCAACAGCTGTGAAGTTAAAGCGCTCGGCAGATTTCATGCGGCGGAGGTGCAAAAAGTCATAGCGGGGATACAGCGAGAATACAGCGAGATATAGCGGATGACTCTAAAATAGCATATAGAACTCGTATTTAATGTTTTTACAAATATATAAATGGTAACTAAATGAAAAATTAACATTCATTTGAATTATAATTAATTCATAAATAATTTAAATAAAAACATGTGCAAATATATAGTAAATAAACGTAAAATTGTTCTGTAACACAATTGAATTTAGTAGAATATTAGAGTATTTTCATTTCTGAGAACATATTAAAAATTCAATTAAATAAATTAATTTCATAATTTTTATAATGTATAAATGTCATTTTTCAATTCATTTCTTTAAAAAAGGATATAGCGGAAATAGCAGAATATAGCGGGTACAACGAAATATAGCGGAAATAGCAGGGCTTAAGGCGGAAAGGCTATATTTGGGGGTATATGTAAATATCGTAGCGGAAAAAATCCGCTACAAGATATAGGAGGGTTATAGCGGGATAATAGCCGGGCATTAACTGCACACATCAACAGCCAATTAAATGAAATATAACCACCAAATAAAAAACAGAGTAGAGAATACAAAGATTTAACGTGGTTCAGCCAAATTAACCCAACAACTATTCTTTATGTCATTGAAGAAAAAGAGTACAAAAATGAATACGAGAGAATTACAAATTATATGTAGCAGGTGAAGAGACCAGCATATAATTACAAATTGAATAATCAATTTCTCCAATGACTTATTTGCACTTAAAACCTCTAATTTGATTTGATTATAGAAATTAGGGTTTACCGAAGAAAAAGATAATGATGGATGCTGCAGTCACTGAAGTATGAAGATGAACTTCTTTCAATTAAATATACTTAATGAAAGAGTTAATTAGAGATTAAGAAAATTAATTTTCAGATTATGTGACAACCTTTCCAAATCCCTGATTTGATTTCAATGCAAATAGATTACGAAAATATTGATTTCCATAAATTTCCTTTGATATTTTATGGCATATACTATAATTCTAGTAATATTCCAGATATATATATATATATATATATATATATATATATATATATATATATATATATATATATATTAGAATATTTAAGAGAAATAAATCATGAAAATTCAAAGACACCTGTCGACAAGGACCCCCCACGTTGTCGACAAGGGTACAGACATTCAAAATTCAAAATTTGAAGTCAAATGTTGAATTTCCCTCCATCTTTTCACTTCATTCAAGTCTCTGAAAAGTCACCTTTTGAAAAGTAGTTGTGAGCAAGCTTGGGAATGATTGTCAAGTGTTTAAGAGATCAGAGAAGAAAAGAAGAAATAAGTAAGAGAGTTGTAATAACCTAACTCCTAATATACTAGTATTAAAATAAATTTTATCATAGCATACTATTCAAGTTAAATTTTAAAGTTCATTTCTTTTAAAGATATTTTATTGAGTAAAATTTTATTGAAATAATGACTAATATGTAATAATTTAAATTTAAATTGTTTAATTCTTTTTCAGTAATAAAACTACATTAAATAAATAAATTTACAACAAACATAAATACATATTTATATGTTGTAAATAAATTTTTATTTGTGAAACAAATGGAAATGATGATTATAAGGGAGAATTAGAAATAAATGGATTAATAAATGGAACTAATAATTTGGTTAGAGCAAATTATTTTATGAAAATAACAAATAATAATATTTTGACTAAATTTCCATATTTAAGAAATTAAGCAAATTTAAGGAGATTAATATATAAATTAGTAGAAAAAAAAAATCCTTTTATTAGTTTGTCTTTAGTTTTTTTAATATAAGTACTCAGTGTTTACAGTTACATTATATCAAAATTTGTGTTTATCCAGGGATAAGCAACAAAGTACTTATTTCACCAACTCCTTAGTTTCGAAGGTGTAAAATGATATCTTCTAGAGATAAAATTTTCAAATCTTTATCACTATATTTTTTTTTTCAAATATACATTTTTATACCATAATTTTTGCACCATAAATGTACTTAACAGTATCATTCATTTTAATTATTGTGTGAATGTTTAAGCGGTCATTTCTAAATTTCTCATACCATGTTAAGTGAAAAAATGCAACATTAGTATTTACATTAGTGGAAATTTATTTTTACCCTTGGAATTTGTTATAATTACAAAAAAATCCTTTAGGCTTTTCAAGTTATAGAAAACAACTCTAGAATATGTGAAAATTCAGAGTAGACCCTCAATTTTAAATGTTATTTAAAATGAAATGTTAAATTATAATTAGTTATGTAAGTAAATAACATATAACATAATAAAAAATTAAATAACTGATAGAAATCAATTGCTTGTCCATTGTATTCAATGTCCAATAATATATATGGTTACAAGAGTCAAAATAGGCTACAAATTAGCCAACTGATTTGCTAAAACAAAGGTAACTAAATAAATACTAACCAAATAAAGAGGCTACAAATCAGCCAACTGATTTGCTAAAACAAAGGTAACTAAATAAATACTAACCAAATAAAGATATCGTCAGATCAGGGAATAAATGCAAGAAATATTCTAACGCCTAGAATATATGTAAAATATATTCCATCACACCCACTCAATCGAAGCGGGAGGTCCTCGTATGCTTAGACTGTCCCTAAAATCATTAAATAATACGCGTGGAAGACCGTTTGTAAAAATATCAGCAATTTGGTAACGGGACGGTACATGAAGCACACGCACTTTGCCATGAGCTACTTTCTCACGGACGAAATGAATATTCATCTCAATATGTTTAGTGCGTTGATACTGAACAGGATTGTCGGATAAGTATATAGCACTCATGTCACAATAAACTAGAGTAGCCCTTTGAATAGGACAATACAACTCTAGAAGCAAATTTCTGATCCAGCATAAATCAGAAACAACATTAGCAACAACCAGTACTCCGCCTCAGTACTACTACGGGAAAGAGTAGGTTACCGTTTCGAAGACCATGAAATCAAATTATCTTCGAGGAATACACAATTACCAAAGGTAGAACGGCGGGTGTCAGGACAACCACCCCAATCTGCATCTGTATATGAGATAATACAATTAATATTGGATTTGTACAAGTGAAGACCAAAAGAAAGGGTACCTTGTAGATAGCGTATGACACGCTTAAGAGCTTTCATATGCTCATTAGTTGGGGCATGCATATGAAGGCAGATCTGCTGCACGGCGTAGGAAATGTCTGGCCGAGTGAATGTATGATACTGAAGAGTATTAGTCCCGAAGAAGATGGTTTTGATGACAACAGCCTTAGAATAAGATTATAAATATAAATACTAACATTATTGTTTAGATGTATATGTATATGCATGATATATATACAGGTACCAAAGAATGAAGACTGTACAGTATAGAGATTCAGGACTGAAGATATCAAGATTATCAAGAGTTCAAGATTCCAATATAAGTAATTTAGTTAGGATTTTTGTTAAAACTCCTAGAAAAGCACTGACATCTTAAAATCCCTTTTATTCGTGGAATAGAATCCGCTTCGAGCCCATTAAAGGGGTGGAACCCTAAGTAGGATGGAACCTACGAAAAATCTAGTGAAACATTGTTTTGTATCCACTAACTTTTATTCAAATATTTTATAAAATTATATCTTATTTTCAAAATCTTCCTTTAAAAGAATCAAAACATCTATCTTGGTTTTAAAATGCTTTTAGCCTCAAAATAATCTTTATCTTCAAAATCAAATTATCGTTGGTTTTAAACTATCTTTAAATTATAATATATTTAACTTTTAATATTTATACCTAGATTTAAATATAAAATTATAGTAAAATTTTATATATACCAAAATATTATTCTCTATTCTTATTTATGTATTTTAACTATAATTAAGTATATTTATAAAGTTTAAAATAGTTTTAATACTAGATAGAAGTTATTTTCAAAGAAAAAAAATTACCAAAAATGACTAAGGCCTGTCGACAACCCCAAAGGACCCTTGTCGACAAGGTGACAGTTTATTTTTGGATTTCAAAGGAAGTGTCTATTCGTCATATCCTTTCATGAATGGACATAGCTGTTATTCTACTATAAATAGGGGTTGTTTTAAACGAATTTGTATTCATATATTCTCTGATTTCATTCCTCTTCTTCTTTCACATTTCTTTACATACATTTTTACCATTACTCTATCGAAATCACCATTGGATCTAACTAGATCATCTCTGGTTTGATTCTCTATCACTATCTTAACAAGATCCCAGTGCTATTCAGAGTTATAGACTTCTTTGTAATTAGTTGAGTGAGAAAAGGTGCGATTGTAGCCTGTAAAATCAATCAAGCGAGAAAATGTGTGATTGTAGCTTGGAAAATCATTGGGTGAATTTGTTGCCCGTAAAATCAAGTATCTCTGCCCAGAGGATTGTGAATATGTGAATCTGGAGTGGTGTACCTCGTGGCCTTGAAATCGAGGGTGTAATTGTAAGAACTGATTTTGAAAGGAAATCCGTACTTGTGTTGCGGGACTGGATGTAGGGTAACTCTGAACCAGTATAAAATCTGGTGTGTCCTTTCCATTATTGCTTTCACTTTATTTCTGCGTATGTGTTTGATTCTGTGATCATATATGTGCCTGAATATTACATATATTTGTGTTCAGTTTAATATAAACTTAAAAAGAATTAGTAATTCCTTAAAACACTATTCACCCATGCCCCCTCCAGTGTTAATTCTAGCCATAGGATTCGTAATCCGCATTTCTCACATTTGGTATCGGAGCAAGATTTTCAAAGTTTCATAATCTGAATTTTGAAAAATTTTCAAAATGGCTACCAACACTGAGACTGTTACTACTACCAACACTGGTTCCATTATCCCTATCATTAGTTCATTTGTAGAAGGTCAGTCTACCGTCAGACCGCCACTTTTTAATGGCAGTAACTATGCATATTGGGCATGTAGGCTTAAAATATATTTACAATCTGTAGGACTAGACACTTGGAATATCACACAGACTGAATATTTTGAACCCACAACTGATTTTGCACAGTGGACCGCTGAGCAAAAGACTATTGCACAAAACAACTCTAAAGCTATGAATATTCTGTTTTGTTCACTTGATAGGAATGAATTTAATAGGGTGTCAGTTTGTAAGTCTGCATATGAAATATGAAAAACTTTGCAAATTACTCATGAAGGAACAAGAAAAGTTAAACAGACCAAAATTTCCATGCTCACAAATCAGTTTCAATTATTTAAAATGAATTCTAATAAGTCTATTTCAGATATGTATAGTAGATTTCAGAATATTGTGCATTCTCTAATATCCTTGGGAAAGAAATTTTCGAAAGAAGACCAAGTCAGAAAAATCTTAAATTCTCTTACTCCAGAATGAGATCAAAAGACACTTGCGATCGAAGAGGCAAATGACATCAGTACCTTAAAAATAGAAGAATTAATTAGAAATCTAATGTCATTTGAAGTCCAAATGATAGGGAGAAGAGAAAGCAAAGTGTCTGAAAAGAAATCAATTGCATTCAATGCATTGACCGATGGATCAAACTCAAACAGCGATAATGATGAAGAGATAGCCTTTATGACAAAGAACTTTAGAAAATTTCTGAAATACAGAAAGATGAATAATCTCAAGAAAAACAACTATAAGAACTCTAGTAACCAGAATGTAGTGCCAAACTATGTCAAATGTTTCAACTGTGACGAACCAGGCCATATCAAAAGAGATTGTCCGCATCCTGATAAGCAAAAACATCCTATAAACAATGATTCCGCAAAGAAACGAAAACGTGCATTTACTGCTACTATAGATGATTCAGACTCGTCCTCAAGCGACGATGATCAAAATACAAATAATTCAAATATGTGTTTCACGGTAGTTCACGACTCCGACGAATTCAGAGAAACGGACTCTTACGTTTACAATACATTGGTTGAAATTGCATGCTTAGGATTGGCTGTTTGATTGGTTGATTTTGAATTGGTGTGTCGTTTGAATTTTAAAATTTTATTTTTTACTTTTTTATTTTTATTTTTTATTATTTTTATTTTTAAATAGTATCATAATATTTTATGGAATATACTATAATTCTAGTAATATTCCAGATATATATAGACATTAAAAATAATATATACAAATATATATAAATATATTAGAATATTTAAGAGAAATAAATCATGAAAATTCAAAGACACGTATCGACAAGGGCCCTCCCACGTTGTCGACAAGGGTACAGAAATTTGAAATTCAAAATTTGAATTCAAATGTTGAATTTCCCTCCATCTTTTCACTTCATTCAAGTCTCTAAAAAGTCACCTTTTGACCAGAGAACATGTCCCTTGAGAATCTATTTATTTACTATCTCTTATCACAACTTTTTACTTTCATTTTCATATTCAACTCTTATTTCAAATATCAAGCTCTCTACTCTCTACTCTAATGGCTTCTTCAAGCAACCCTTCCACAATGAGAATTTCCAGAAAGATAAAAGAGCAACTTTTCAATGATCCGGAGGCTATAAAAGCATATATCAACTATGCTAACTATGGAAAAGTCCATCCTGGGTAGTTTGCTTTATTTCAAGATTTCTCTACTTATGAAATCAATTCTCTTTTTGCAAACAACCAAGTTCTTAGTCCTGTTGATGCTTCACAAAATGACTTTGTTCGTTATCCAAATCTTGTTAAAATTTTCTATGCAAATCTCAACCGTGGATTTTATAACGGAAATGATGATGAAATTTCGAGTAGTGTCAAGGGCACTAGAATCATCTTAAATTGTGATCTTTTGGGTACCATTCTCAATTGCAAGAGCATGGGAATGGATCTTTCTAGTTTTGTTAACACCATCCTGAACAGCGACTTAAGTACTTGAAGCGACCTAACTAGTTCAAAGGCAAGCGACCTAATGATCTTAGCATTCAGCGATCTAACATGAGAGTGACTTAGCAAGTTAAGCGGCCTAAAGACCGCTATGACCCCACGACCTAACCACTTAAAGGTTCTAGCGAACCCACTGCTTAAGCGAGTTAGCGACCTAACAACTTAAGCGACCTAGCGACCTAACTGCTTAAGCGAGTTAGCGACCTGAAGAATGAGCGAGTTAACATGGATGCTCGACCTAACGAGTTATCGACCTAAAGACCCCTAACGACCTAATAACTTAACGACCTAACGGGTTAAGATAGTGTGAGGCCGCATGCATGCTACTTCTTCATTAGGTCGCTCACGATCTAAATAGACCGAGATAACTCCATAAGCCGTAACTTCTTATGCCGCTTCTCCCCTAGGTCGCTACGACCTACCAGTTTGTTCAGGAGATCCAGTCCAACCCTGTTAGACCGTAACCCATGTTCCCTAGGTCGCCCAGGACTTACTAACCCAAGATGAGCCGTAGCTCGCATCCTTTAGGTCGCTGGCGACCTACGACCTACCCCTAGGTCGCCCACGACCTACGACTTACTCCAGAAATTTCCTATAAATACCATGCCTACACTACCGAAGAGAGGACCTTTTGGCTCATTTCTGAAACGCCTGTACTCTACTGATTTCTCGACTCATCCGACACTTCAAACATCAAAGATACCTCAGTGAACTTCAAGAAGAAATCGAACACATTCGACATGGATTCAAAGAGTTCTTCTACATCGGAGCTCTAGCTATTTGTCTTAGTAGTGTTGTAATCGAAGATTGTTGTAAAGTTTTAACCGATATCAGCAATAAAGAAGATTAAAGTCGACGTAGGCTTAACTTGAAGTCGAACCACTATAAAAATGTTGTCTCTTTACTGTTTTTCTGTAATTCCTGCTTGTTTCTAATTCCCGTATTGTCGGGTGGTGCTTTCACTTTTTCTCTACTTACACCGGGGTATTAGCGTAAATTTTAGCGTTAACATTTTTGGTGCTTTCACTGAGAACCCAACTCAGGATAATTTCATCATTGCTTCGCAAAAGTTTGTTGAAAGAATCTCTCTCAAAACCAGAAGTCTATCAGAGATTATGGCTCCTGGAAGAAAGCGCAGATCTGTTAGATCTGGTGATGTTCATGAGAATACAGCCACTTCTCCTCCGTTAAGTCAAACAGCTCCAAGTGTTGGAATTACATGAGCGGAGTTAGATGCTGCAGTTTCTGGGCTATATCAGCAAATGGAAGCCCAAAACACTTTAATGTTGGAAAGGTTGAACGCTTTGCTCGGAGCTAACCATCAACCGGTGAATAATGAACAAAACTTTCCCGATAATGTTCATAATGTTGAAGCAAGAAATATTCCTCAAAGGGCAGCTGGCCCCGTTGAAGGGACACCTCCCCAAGCTGGAGGATCAGGGCCATAGCCAACCCTCCGCGAACGTTTGTCAAGACAAACTTTCGATAAAATGGCTGATGTCTGTCCCGCAGAGCCTCTAAATGATGAGGAATACTTCTATGGAATGGTTCGACAAATCATGAAAGAGAGCATGCAGAGGGATGAAGATGAAAAAGAACGGGGATTCGCTCCGAGCAAGTCTCCGTTCACCGAGAGAATTCAGAAAGCGGAATTTCCAAGGAAGTTTGCTCCTCCCACCATTCCGGCTTATCAGGGGACAAGCGACCCTAATCAATTCTTGTACAAGTATGACTGGCACATGATGGGTGCCAGGGCATCGTATGAGATCAAATGCCGGTACTTTCCAGTATACTTGGAAGGAGTGGCTCTACTCTGGTTCACAAAGCTACCGGTCCGATCCATAGACCAGTTCTCCGATTTAACTCGGAAGTTTAAAGAACAATTCAGGTTGTATGCTTCAAAGGCAAAGGATATTATGTCACTGTCCAGCCTGGAACAGAATCCCATGGAATCTACTAGATCTTTCTTGAACCGCTTCAGCATAGTTTTGGCTGAAGTGGATAATGCAGAGCCACGTATGATTTTGACATACTTGATGAGGGCAATCGACAAATCGAGTGAATTTGGGAAGTGGCTGAAGTTGAAAGAACCGAATTCTCTTGAGAAATTCTATAAGAAAGCTGATGAATTCATGCGCTTGGAAAGCCTTCAAGCACCGACCAAGGTGGTATCGATAGAGGTTGGGAATAATAATGCTGCTCCAAATAAGAAGGAATCTGGAACTCAGAAGAGGGAAAATGATGGTGGGAAGAAGCAAGGAAATGCGAAGAAAAATCATCCTTTCAACTTCACTCCCTTAATCGATACCCCAGAAAACATTTTCTTCGCAACCATGGATACTGTCGAATACCCCACACCAGCTAAATTGAGGCTTGGGAAAAATGATGATAAAAGTGGAAGATTCTACCGATTCCACAATCAACCCTGCCATGATACTAATGAGTGCCGCCATTTGAAGAACTTTATTGAGGAGCTATTGAAAGAAAATAAACTTCAGCAATATGTGAAGAGGAAAAGGAACAACTCAACTTCCTCAACTCAGGGGAAAAAAGTCCCTGTCCATCAACCCAGCTCGAGTAAGAGGGCGGCAGCGCATGAATCGGAGAGGCCTGTTATTAATGTGATTACGGGAGGTCCTTACCCAGCAGGGAGAAGCTGGGGTGAGATGGAAAGATATGCCCATGCCTTGAAGTATGCACCAACAGAAGAGAGTGTTTTTGTGTTGGAAGATGCTGCACCTTTGAAGCAGCAGAAAACTTTTAATGATGATATTGTGTTCAGAGCCTGGGACAATATGGGCGTTGAAGCTCCTACCATGGATCCCTTGGTCATCTCTGCAGGAATTGGGCCGGCTATTGTAAGGAGAGTGCTTGTTGATTGCGGCGCTTCTTGCAATATTCTCTTCAAAAAGACATTCGATCAAATGAAAATTCCTATGGCTGATGTTCAAGCTTCATCGCAAAAAATTGTTGGGTTTACTGGGGAACCGAAGCAGCCAATTGGAACTATCAACTTGTTCGTAGAGCTTGGAGAGGGGCAGAAAAAAGTGGTTCGAAAGCAGACCTTTGTAATTGTTGATGAATTTTCCGCTTACAACGCCTTCCTAGGCTGTCCAACTCTTTCAGCATTTAAGGCGATTCTCGCTCCGTGGTGCCTTACCATGAAATTCCCCACGGATGATGGAGTCGGTGCTATTAAAGGGGATCGGAATTCTGGGCGAGAATGTTATCTAATAGAGTTGCGTGAAGCGAGGAAGAGAGAGATGGGAAAAGATGCGGCAACGCCAGTCTGCATCAAAGAACCAACCTTGTAGCAATTACAGGGTGGACCCTGCACTGGCGAGCATAGCGTGGCACGAAAAGAAATGGATCTCAGAAAAGCCAGTGCAGGGGAGAATAGAGCGGTGCCAGTGGAGGTAACGGTGTCAGTACCTGTTGACCCGAAAGACCCTAACAAGGTGCTGAATGTGGGTTCGCAACTTAATGAGACGGTTCAGAATATTTTGATATCATTCTTGAAAGCAAATCTGGATGTATTCGCTTGGACTCATGCTGATATGTGTGGAATATCCCCAGAGTTGCAGTACATACTCTGAATATTGATCCGAAGTTTACACCTGTAAAGCAGAAAAGAAGAACCCAGGGTCCTGAAACGTCAGCAGCATTGAAGGAAGAGGTAGACCGGCTCATGGAGAATGGCTTCATCAGGGAGTCTACTTATCCGAATTGGTTTTCAAATCCAGTACTGGTTAAGAAAGCTAATGGAAAGTGGAGAGTATGCATCGACTTTTCCGATTTAAACAAAGCCTGCCCCAAAGACTGCTTCCCGTTACCCAGGATAGACAGTTGGTGGATGGAACAGCGGGGCATGAATTGTTATCTTTTATGGATGCTTACTCCGGATATAACCAAATCATGATGCATGAGCCAGATCAGGAGGACACGAGCTTCATCATCGATGTTGGTCTCTACTGCTATAGAGTCATGCCCTTCGGACTTAAGAATGCAGGGGAAACTTACCAAAGACTTGTTAATGCTATGTTCAAACCGCAGATTGGAAAGACTATGGAAGTTTATGTTGACGATATGCTGGTGAAATAAAAGAAGGCAGTAGACCATATGGATCACTTGGCAGAAATGTTTGCAGTCCTCTGAAAGTACGGAATGAAGCTTAATCCTTTGAAATGTTCATTTGGGGTGGAGTCCGGAAAGTTCTTGGGTTTCATTGTGAGTGCTAGGGGCATTGAAGCTAATCCTGCTCAGATTGTTGCCTTAAGAGAAGTCAAAGCTCCTAGAACGAAGAAGGAATTGCAAAGTCTTAATGGAAAAGTTGCTTCCTTGAGTTGGTTCATTTCCAAAGCCACTGATAAATGCATTCCGTTCTTTGATGATCTGAAGAAAGGAAGGAAAAACTTTGACTGGACTTCTGAGTGCCAGAAAGCTTTCTATGAGTTGATTCTTCATTTGGAAACGCCTCCAATAATTTCTAAGCCCGACAATGGTGAAGATCTTTTCGTATATTTGGCAATCTCGTCTCATGCTCTCAGTGCAGTGTTGGTACGGGAAGACGCAAAAATTCAGTGTCCGGTTTATTATATCAGCAAAAGATTCACTGGGGCAGAGATGAATTATTCAAAGTTGGAAAAGCTCGCCTATTGTCTACTAATTGCATCAAGAAAATTAAGGCCATATTTCCAAGCTCATCCTATCAAAGTCCTCACTGATCAACCTCTGAAGCAAGTCTTGTTTCGCCCTGAGACTTCGGGTAGTCTTCTGAAGTGGAATATCGAACTCAGCCAATACGACATCACTTATCATTCCTGGAGAGCAATCAATGGACAATCTTTAGCAGATTTTATCGCAGAATGTACAGATAAAGGTGACAGTAAGGAAGAGGTGATTGATAATACCCCAATTTGATGGAAATTATATGTTGATGGTGCGAGAAACTATTACTATTCCAGAGCTGGGGTTGTGCTTGAAACCCCTGAAGGGCGGTCATTGTGCTATGCATTGAGATTGGAATTTCCTTCGACAAACAATGAAGCAGAATATGAAGCTCTTATTGCTGGCTTGAAGATTGCTAAGGAACTGAACATCAGAGTGTTGCAAATTTTCGGTGATTCTCAGCTTATTGTATGCCAAGTCAGGAAAGAGTTTCAAGCTAAAGGAGGAAATCTGCCTACCCACTTGTCAGAGGCCTGGGAACTTCTTGATGATTTTGACCATTACACGATAAGCCATATACCTCGGGAAGAGAACATGAAGGCAGATTCTCTCGCGAAGTATTCCAGCACTGGTGAAGCTCAATTATCGGGATTAGTTCCTGTGGAAGTCTTGTCAGCTCCAAGCACTGATGAGATGGATATTGACTGGATCATGACTATATCTCAAGAGAATGAATCGTGGATGACTCCGATAATGGAATATTTGGTCAATGGTTCTCTACCAGAAAATCCAAAAGAACGATAGAAGCTGCTAAGAAAAGCCTCTAGATATACAATTCAAGATGGCCGATTGTACAGATGGGGATTCTCAATGCCATTACTCCGATGTGTGACCAAGGAAGAGGCTAAGGCAATTCTAGCTGAAGTACACAGAGGGGAGTGTGGAGATCATTCAGGTGGTCAAACTCTAGCAAAGAAAATTCTCCGTTATGGGTATTTTTGGCCAGATATTAATCGTGATGCTGCTAGCTACGCTCGAAAATGTGACCGATGCCAGAGGTTTGCAAAAATCCCAAGAGCACCTTCCACTGAGATAACATAGATGGTCAGTCCATGGCCATTTGCTGTTTGGAGAATAGATCTCATCGGGCCTTTGCCAACCGCCAAGTCCGGAATCAGATATGCCATTATTGCTGTTGATTATTTTACTGAATGGGCTGAATCTGAACCATTAGCTACTATTACCTCTAAAATGATGATAAACTTTGTGACTAAGAATATCATTTGCAGGTATGGTGTGCCTCAAAAGATAATCAAAGATAATGGAACGCAATTCGAAAGTGAAGAGTTCCAAGATTTTTGCAAGCGATTCAAGATCCAAAAAAGCTTTTCAGCAGTGGCTCATCCACAGGAAAACGGGCAAGTGGAAGCAGTAAACAAAATTATCAAATCAACCATCAAAAAACAGCTGGAAAAAGCAAAAGGTGGTTGGGTCGATAAGCTACCACTAGCACTATAGGCATACAAAACTACCCACAAAACTGCGACTGGGCACACTCCGTTCTCGTTAGCATATGGATCAGAAGCAATGATTCCGGTAGAAATAGAAGTCCCTTCACACAGAAGAATCCATTTCGATCAAGCTGAAAATGAAAAGCTGCAACTTGAAACATTAGACTTCCTTGATGAAAGAAGGGAAGAGGCTCAGCTCAGAATTGCAGCCCATCAGCAAAGAATTGCCAGGCACTTCAATTCCAAAGTTCGCCAACGCAGCTTTGAGATTGGGGATCTAGTCTTGAAAAGGATCATGACAGCAACAGGAGTGTTTGCGCCAAACTGGGAAGGGCCGTATGTTATAGGAAAAAAACTTCTTGATGGCACTTTTAAACTGACAACTGTCGAAGGAGATCCAATTCCAAGAGCTTGGAACAGCAATCACTTGTGTCCATATTTCACTTAAAAGCTTTGCTTAAATTTGTAAAATGATTATGGATGTTTCATTCTTGCATTGTAAACCATTGTAAAAGCAGTATGAATGGATAATAAGAACTATAAAGTGGATGTAGGCCCAGTTCTTGGCCGAACCACTATAAATCTTGTGTTCTCTACTATTATAAAATGCCTGTTCTATTTCGATATGTAAAATACTTTAATTGTATTGCTAAAATGTCGATTTAATATTGCAGACCATTAAAACAAAGCATACGCATCACAAGACCAAGCGATCCCTGACATCACTCAACAAATGAATGTTAAGCCACAAAAATTCCAGATTCAAATCCTATATAAGAAGTGCTTCAAGCAAACAGTTAGTGATTCCACCGGAGGTGGGCCCTTGCTAACTAATTATGATCGTTTGTGCAAACGAACATCCGATTAAGTAGCCTGTGTCTGCCCCTGTGAACTCACTTAACAATGAAGAACACTTCTTTGGATAAAAAAACTACTTGCAAAAGAAAGGAATGTGTGCTTGAAAATGATAACAAGGAGTCGCTATTATGAGCAAATGGCAAAAAGACATGGGGAGCAGGCAGGAAACATCCAAAGACCTCTTCGGAGGCACAAGCCCTCTTCGGAGGCACAAGCCCTCTTCGGAGGCACAACTCTTCGGAGGATAAAGACCTCTAACGGGGCATGCCAGAAAAAGAAAGTTCTCTTTCTCAACCAAAAAAGATTGGTGGAATGACCGGAGGCACCTTCCCAAGTGGAAGGCACAGGGCCCTTGTTAACCAGTTGCCATCGTTTGTGCAAACAAACATCTAAGTAACTTGTGTCCGCCCCGTGAATCCATCCAACCATGAGAAAGGAACTTCCAGGAGAAAGCCCTACTCGGAGGCACACATTTCACCGAGATTTGAAGTAAACACTTCACAAGAGTTGAAATGTGAAAAGCCCTCTTCGGAGGCCTATTTCACCAGAGTTGAAATGCTAAAAGCCCTCTCCGGAGGCACACATTTCACCGAGATTTGAAGTAGACACTTCACAAGAGTTGAAATGTGAAAAGCCCTCTTCGGAGGCCCATTACAACAGAGTTGAAATGCTAAAAGCCCTTTCCGGAGGCACACATTTCACCGAGATTTGAAGTAGACACTTCACAAGAGTTGAAATGTGAAAAGCCCTCTTCGGAGGCCCATTTCACCAGAGTTGAAATGTCAAAAAAAACCCTTCGGAGACCCACTACCCCGTATAAAAAGAAAGAAAGGGAAAAGCCCTCTTTGGAGGCATACTTCTACTTTCAAGAAAAGATCAATCTCTCCACAATGAGAATATTTTTCTCCGAAGATTGAAGTACCAAATCAAAGCCTTCTTTTGAAGCCCACTTCGCCGCACAGGAGAATTCACTACTTTTCTTTTAAAAAAAAGAGAGTGATCATCTCCGAAAGTCGAAGTGTAAATTTTCTTTCCTAAAAAAACAGAAAAAGAGAAGACTTCTCCAATACAAGGCACATTCTACTAAATCAGAGAAATATTCCCTTAAAATAAAAAAAAATTCTCTAAAGCACGGATGCATGCCTCCTTAAAATGGAAAAGTTGTTCTCCAAAGAAAGAGTACAAGTCTTCTCGAATCAGAAGAGTTATTCTCCAAAATTTTGCCAATGTGAAAGAGATTGCAATAAACCGTTGTATGGGGGCAATATAATATAGTTACATTCATAAAAGAAATGCTCAAGCAACATACCTGATGTGCATGTAAATGTGCATATTTTAATCACCATACTTATTCTTTTTAAATTAAATAAATGATCATATTGGGTATTTGAACTTGTTTAAAACAAAATTCATATTATTTGAAATTGTCACATATTCATCTTCATCCGGGGGCAAAATGGTCATTTTTGTGCATATATTAATTTGAGAACATTTAATTGGAAATTTTTATATTATTTTGTAGGAAATTACACTCAATTACAAGTGGGTTCATGAAGGAATATGCATGCACAAAACGAATACAAAGGAATGAAGATGGAAATAATTGAAAGTGAAGAACATGGAGGACCCCACCTACCCACTACCTAATGTACAAATTAAAGGCTAATGCACATGCTAAAAGACATTTAAAGCTTCATGTACATTTAAGTGGGGGATTATTAAAGCTAATGATAACTTGGCCACCACACTTCCTCCAAGGGCATTTTGGGTACTCCCTGAAAATATGCATTAGGGTTTCTAACTTGTGTAAATACCCCTTATGTTTCATGTAGCCATCTTCCTCTTAGTTAGTTAGTTTTAGTTTAGAAAATAAATCAAAGCTCTCTTTCTTTCCATGGCTACTTAGCCATTTTATTTCATGTAATTTTCTTTTCTTTTATGCAATGTTGATTCTCTTTTATTTACATGCTTTTTCTCTTCTTATGTAATAGTGTGGATTTACCTTTATGCAATTAGATTTGTTGTCTTTTCCATTAGCTTTCATTTTCCTTTCTTTTTTCTTTCATGTTGCTTCCTACATTTGATGATTTGATAACAAATATGAGAGCTTAATCCCTACAATTTAGGGGTAATGAAGCTCTCTAGTACGTAGATGCAACATTTTGATGTTTATACTCTCTTTTTGTGCTTTAATGGAAACATTTGAAGTTGTTTAATGATGTTGTTTAGCTTCGAATTTGATAGTCTATGTTGTTCATAACAAATAGGCTATGCTTAAACAAACATAACACAAATTGCCTCTTCATCTAAATATGATTATGGCAAAGAAGTGAATGTTGAAATTGAAATTTGATAGCCTATATTTCTAAACAATAGTTAATAGGCTATGCTTAAAATAGATTTTTATTTCAACTTTGTTGTCATATTTCATGAGAGTTAAATGTGTATTAGTGGTTGTGTTATAGTTTGATGGTTTATATTGGGCTAATTAATAGCACAAATATATCATACTTATGATAAACATATCAACTAATTACACTAATGAAAAGAAAAGAGAGATCAAAACTTTATTTTGTTGATTTATATGATCTAGAGAGTGGATTTATCTCTAAATTGTTCTTTTAACTCTCATATTTTTATCATTTTCTTTTGCTAGTTTTTGTTAGTTTCTTACATTTCTAACTATTCACTCTCGACTTCGGTATAATTTGATTGAATAGAATTTTAAAATCATCAATTGCCTGTGGATCGACCCGTATTCGCTACGTGCTACATTCGTACACCGTGCGCTTGCGGTTATTTTTAATTTAAATTCGTTCGAAGGTTTACTAAACCGATGGAATTTCCGTCGACGAACAAGTTTTTGGCGCCGTTGCCGGGGATTTGATTTGATTTGATTTTCTATTCTTCGAATTATTTTTGTTTGATTTTCATTGTTTGTTGTTGTGTGTGTTTGCATTTTAAAAAAAATTTCATTGTTGGGTGTTGTGTGCCTTTCTTATTTTCTAGTTTCATTTTGCATTGCATTTCTAAAAAATAAAAATTCAGTACACAATTCCATTTGAACTAAAAAAAATTTCCATTACCTTTTCACATTTTATATTTTACATTTTTCTGTTCACATTGCATTTTCTATATAAAAAAAAATCTCTCTGTTACAGTCTTGCATTGCATTTTCTATTTGCATTTTCACTGTTTTAACTTTTCATCCCAGACTTCATTCCAGACTTCATTACTCTTTCATTTCCATCCCCTACCACAACATCCTCAACTTCCAACTACATCAAACCATCACACTGTCCACATTTCTTCCACTTGCAATTCACTCCATTGTTTGCTGCCTCCCATCTGCCCATACATCTACTAACTACAACTGCCTACATCCATTCATTCTGCATATCTCAGTGCACTTCCCCCTTAACCACCATACTTGCTGCAACTTCAACAATCCTGCCATCATCTACAAGTTTCCCTGCAACATTGCTTTGCTGCCTGAACTACTGCTCTCAAAATAAGCCATCTAACAACACACATACTTCAATCCTTCAATACAACTCACCACATCAACCATCTCCCACTGTTTCTCTGCCACAATTCATCATTACCACAGCCATATTGCCATTCAACTTCCTCCCCCTTGCCTCTATCAATCCCATCATCCACTGCATATTAACAGGCCACTCACTTCACAATATTCACTATCACAATAACTCTAAACTGTAACTCATCAATAGCCAACATTGCAACCCCATTCATCTTCCACCGTACTTGCTTCCTTGCTACTCTCTTGCTGCACCATACTTCACAAGCAGCCACACTTCAAACAGTGCACTAAGCCCATCACCAAACTACCATCTCACTGACTTCATCTCATTGTGCATATTAAACATACACCGTGCCCACATCGTCTACATTTCTGCAACAATCCCATTGTCAACCACACTGTCTTCAACCATTCCTGCCTTCTTTCCATCAATACAAACTACCGTAGCCTTCAATACTCCTCCTTGCGGCCTGACCATAAATCAACCCTCCACATCATACAAGACTGTCGTCCACCATAAAACTACAACTTACTTGCTTGACACCATCACTTTCATATCCTCTGCCACTCAATTACACTCACTACAACAAAAAGACCCTACGATAGCGCCCGAAAAACGCTATTAAATGATATTATAGCGGTTCGATAAACGCTGTATAACGACATGTGATTAAAAACAACCAACATTAGATAGCACAAAAAAAGCGCTATAAAAATTGTTAATTTCATAGCGCAAATATTGCGTTATGTTATTTATTTTTATAGCGGCAAAATAGGCGTTATTGATTAATATCACAGCGCTATTAGCCCGCTATGAAATTCGTTATTAGCCATAAAATACTTTTTGTTTTTCATAAGATAGCACTAATATTGCGCTATAGAAAGTGTTAATAGCGGATTATTAGCGCTTTATTTGAATAGGTTATTGTAGACGGTGACTTGTCACAACTCCAATATGCCGCTATAAAAAGTCAGCTACAATAGCGCTTGTACTCTGCTATAATATCTTATTTTATAGCGCTTACTGACCTATCATTCATCATTATTTATAGCGCTTTTTGTAATACCATAGCGCTTTTTATGGTCTGCATCTTTAATACTAACAGATTTGGTAGCGGCCATTAGGCGCTGTTAAATATTATAGCGGTTTTGAAGTGCTATAATTTAATTTCACAATTCAAAATTTTTCTACATCCTACTAATAAACTGCAATATTAAATACCAATATCAAAAGCACAATAATAATCATAAAAGATAATAAATATAGAGATGTAACACATTACATTAAACATACCAAATATTCATACACATCAAAACGTAGTAGCAAATATTTTAAGCACACCCCAAAAAATAGTAGCATAGTTTAACAAAAAAAAAACAAGTACATATTTGATTGTTTGCATTAAAATGAAGATCACAACTTTAGCATCTTCTTCTTTCACACACCTGTAAATAAGATAAATAATTACATTAAGAACAATACACAATTAATGATAGATGTTTTTACATGTAACAAAAAACTAAATTATTGCATATTATTGCATGTCTCATTTTATATTCGTACATGTTACTATTTATTTGAATCTACATCAAAATTTCTGGCATAAGTTGGTAGCCAACTGACTTTTATTAAGTCAGATAGCTAATTTACTTTTGGACAGTATCATGTATATTCGAAAATTATGGCTTCTACTTGTTTTATGTGTCTACCATTCACTGCGCCCTTCAATCAAGGGATGTAATTAATCATTCAAAACTCAAGAACCACTAAAAAAATTCAAAATATTAAGTACGTACTTATAGCCGGTTGCTGAATCAAAAGCTGCATGATTTTCATACCTGAAAAAAGGGACAATATTAGATATGAGATAACAACAATAAAATGAAAATGATCATTTGTTCGGTTATTGCCCACTCCTATATCACCCAGGCACGAGCGCATTAGATTGTATAAAAATTAAAACGTGCAGTCCCTTAATTAAAATATACACTGCAAAGTATAACGCACCCATAAAGCAATACCAAGATAAGACCCCAATACAATAGCAAACATAGTGCCAGCACTCAAATTTAATATCACACGTATGTTTCTATATATATTAACATATCAAAAGTCTACATTTTATTGAGTTGTTCGGCCCGTACATAAACAACATTTTTTAAGTAAAGAATGTGTATTTTTGATATATTTTTTACCCTTTTTTTTAGTTTCTGTATAAATTTTGCCTTTTTCTGCAAAGAAAATTGTTAGGCCATTGTGTAGCTTTTAACCCTTGTTGTGCAGTAATTGTATCATTTTGATCTAATTTTTACAGCTCCATGAAATTGAGCAAATCTTTACTCTTGGGATGCATATTATTGATACAAAAAATACTTACCAATTAACTCGGAGCAGTGGATATTATCTCAGCAAGACAATGTTTCTGCATCAAGTAGAAATGAAAACATTTAATCTCAGTCACATTTTGTGTCAATACTGGCAATTAATTCATATCTTTAGGATATTTTATATATGAATACAATTCAGACAAGAAATAGGCTGTGTTAGCTGTAACGGCCTAACAATCTGCTTTGCTTTTAGGATACAATTCTGTGCATATTTTTCTTTATTCAAACTTTTTACTTTAAGGAAAATGTCAACAGGTTAAAAGGTGTTAAATTACCGAAATAACCTCCTTAAATCTGTCTAATTTTTATGATGGAAGGAACATATAAGTATTTTGAATATAAAAAATTATCCGTTAACGCATAAATATCACTTTTTTAGGCACACGTTAGCAACTTTGATAATTGCGTACAATGCATAAGAGGTTATTGTGCTTATAATTGCTTTCTTTTTCCTATAGAAAGGACCATGTGTAATGGGTAGAACTTTCTACTCCTCCCTTGTGCATTTTGAAATACATATTGCAAACGCAAAACTGAAAGGTCAAATTAAATAGGGTCTAAGTAATTTATAGACTTATGCTCAACTTACTTGATGCAGTTTTTGTGTTGGCAGCCACATGAACATTTAGGACATGGCGTGATGGTTTCGTTGTAGAAGGATGAGAAGGAAACACAGCAGCTCGGGTTCTTTGATGCCAGAAATTTTGAGTATGTACATGGACATTCCATGTCACTGCATTTTGACCAACCAGACTTTTGTTTTATAAAATGGTTTAGAATCTTAAATGATATAATAGGATTATGATATAAATACAGGGCCGTCCATGGCTACAATCACAACAAACTGGGGCTTAAAGCTCCCACTTCAGTTGCACCTTATTTTTTTAGATGAATACAAGTCTATTAATAGTACAGTTAATTCACCATGTTTGATGATTTACGGACAAAGTGACCTTTATTTACTTGGATTGTTGAGCAAATATCACATTTTGAAGACTCTACTTCTGTTAGCACAGCTAATAATGAACAGACTCATTTGACTCTTTTTATTATACTTGTATAAATTTGTAAGAGTCAAGACATTTTTTTTTCTTTTTAGGTAATTTTTATAAATTGACTAATTTCACGCATAGGTTATTTTTAAAATTTATTTCAAATATTGACCTAATTTTAAGGTTTGAAAAAATAATCATGCCCATTTATGGAATAGGTATGTTTTCTTCAGACTTTGTTACAATTTATTGTTTGCTTACTCCCCAAAAACAAAAGAACAAAATCAAATAACACGTTCTCATTTCATATATTCACATATATGTTGATCTTAGTAGATGACATCCATATTTGAAGTAAGTTTTAAATAAAATCTTTCCTTGGAATTATATATTTCAAAATGCCTATATGAATTTTTTTGTCCAAAACTTAACAATAAAACCAAACTCGATAAAGGTTTAATTTACCTGCATGCCTTCAATGATACTCAACCAGTCAACATTGACTACTACTATTTACCTTCAAAGAGATTTGAGCTAAGCTAACTTGTAGATGTTCTAGGATACGTATTTCATGGATTTTTTCCTAATTTGAAACATGTTCTCAGTTGAATCAACAATCAATATTACAACTTGAAAAAAGGTAAAAATAATGTTTTTTAAGTGCAGTTCTAGATAAATATATTGTTCAGACTAGTCTTACATTAAAAAAAAATAATGTCTCTTCACATTAACGATTAGTTTCATGATAATAAGTGATTACTTAATATAGCGTATGGTATGAAAGAATGAAATAATGCTAGTGATTGTAACCAAGCAAAAAAAGGTAATCTTACTAAGAGCTTGAGTTTTTCTTCTACGATTAGGCGTCAAAAACGTAGTGGATGGAACCACCTTAGCAGGTCCACATGTGTACTCCAACCCAGGTCCAAGTAAAGTGAAATTCATGGGCAACTTAACCGTCTTATTGTTCGTGCCAGCTTGACCAACGCTCACTTGAAAAGCTGAAACAGAGGCCGAAGGATCCTGACCGTACGATCCCACCACACCTCCTTTGCAACAGTTTGCAATCTGCTGATTGTAAGGCACGCCGAGTAGCAAATCCACAACTGTAGGTGTTTTTTGCAGCAGTGGTGAATGTTTCCTTTGAATTTTGAGCAGTCACCTTGCTCAGTTGTTTGTGCTCCTACCATTGACCATATCACTTCCTTTTTCGCCCATAACCAACCCCAGGTCCAGCCCGGGCTCATTATGTGCCGATACACTTGAAAATTGTTCATTGTCACTACTGCCTATTACATAATCAGAGCACTAAGTTATCATAACTCATGGTTGACTATATTTTTTACCTAAAGAATCAGATTTCAAGGGAAGCATACACTCATTCATAGAAATTTATGAGCACTGTTTGTTTTATATGGATATTAAAGAAAAGGAAAACTGTAGTGCTTACCACATAACCATCTGGTGTCGAAGACATTACATCCCATTTAAGGGTGATATTACCAGTTGGGTCAAGTGGATCATAGGCCACTGCAAAAGATAATAGAAATAGCATTAAGCATTTATATTAATCACGATATATACTATGTATATGTGCATAAAATGAGAAAAATTGACATTAACCCGCCGAAGAAATCATTAAAATAGCAACAATGATTATGATAATACATTTCATTCCATGGTAGTATGTGTGCATTTTACTACTTGAGTAGAAGAACCTGTTATGTAATAAAAGGAGAACGAAAGTGATCAAGGGAGTTTTATGGAGGAACTTGAAAAAGAAAAATTCAAAATGGATTGATGTCTCAACAGCGAGTTAGTTGTTGTTAAGCCTATTCTATAATTTCTTGCACATATGCTTATATGTGTGTGTGTGTGTTTGTGTTTGGTGATTTCATTTCTTTTAGTTGAATTCTCCTTTTGTGAAGCAAAGTGTTTGGTCAGGAAGAAAATGATTGCAAATTTTATTTGAGAGGTACAATCCAACGGTTGTCAGGTTTGTATAACGGACATGCAACCTATATACTAATCAACAACCTTATTATCAATGAATTCTCAATCATTGTATTCCTGGCAACAAACTACATGTGTCTAAATTGCAAAATTACTAATGATGCGTTGAAAGAAAATTTGATTTTAACTTTCTGAGACAGCCTACTGCTTATAGCACATAGGATTAATCTTGATTTCATACTCAAATAACGAAAACTTTGTCAATGTCTGTAATCAGAGATTATATACATACTGTAATTGCTAGTACTATTATACTTTCTTCCACAATTAAAAGACACAGTACTAAGAAGAGCTTCTAAAAAATAAAGGTGATGCAAAAAGTAGGCAGCAAGTAAACAGTCACCATCTGAGAGGAACATCACAACTTAGATTGGGAAATTCTTTTATGTCGATTTAAAAAAGATTTATGGAGCTGAGATTTTCTTGAAGTTGCTTAATAAAATAGAATTCCAGAACCAAACAGCTCAAAGAAATCAATCAATATTAGTACGATGATATCTCAAGTTCAATTCGGCATAGGACTACTTAATTATATTCCCATACAAACTAAAGAATTATCAATAAGCAAAGTAAATAAATAAATAAACAAACCTAATAACGATGACCCAGCGCAATCAATATTCCTTCCGAGTGCTATGAATATGATTTCTTTTAAAATAACAGTACTTTTATCCATTTCATTCTTGAAAGCGTGCTCTAAAGTCTGAAGTACGCATCTCGATTAAATCTGCGAGGCGTTGGGAAAAATGATTATACACTGCATCTCCTACCTTCTAAATTATCCTACATCACAACCTCCAAATCGCACGTTGCCATCTCAACCCATGCTATAGCTACTGCTAAGCTCGTCTTAAAATCCTTACGAGCAAATCTCCGCGCCAGGCACTGAACTCCCATTCCTCTCCCGTTGATGCATAGGATGTAATTGGCTCCGATTAGGGTTTATGAACGAGGAATGGATCTGAAGGAGTGATTTGGGGATTTTATTCCACTGGTATGGTAGACTAAGGAAAAAATGGAACGAAATGAAAGAGGAAAGAGGGAGAGCGAAATAATTTGAGAAACCCGCGGCCACGAAATAATTTGGACATTTTCGCGCTTTGTGAAGGCGTTACATGTGAACAACGCAAAACAAATAGTGAAAAAATAATAATCAAACATAAACAATAACGCTTTAGAATAATGCGTTATTAAATGGCGTTATTAATAGTATATTTTCTTGTAGTGACTCCACTTTCTTCCACAGTCATCACGACAGTCTTCAACAACTTCCAGCTTCGACTTCGAACCTCCCATAAACACCCACAGCCGTGAACCAAAACGCCTCCCCAATCGCCTCAACTTCAACACACCAGTTTCCTATCACTTCCACGGTTTCCACTGTTTCCTCTTCGACCAACTTGTACTAATCCAACCAGCAAAACCACTGCTAACCAAAATATCATCCAACTTCACCTATTCCAAAAATACATCAGCCACCATCTACAGAAACACTGCCAATACAGAGCAGTACTCACCATTTACCATCAATCCTACCACCTAAAAATTGTCTGCAGCATTCACCTAGCTACCACCATCATACATCAACCTTCCACTGCCTACTTCTTCCACCATCCACTGACATACACCATTTCCATCGCATGCTGTCAAGCATCACCAAAACTGTCTTCAACCTTCTCTCGAACATACACAACAAGCTTCACCAACAACGAAACATCACCACACCTTCCTACAAAAGCATCGCCTGCAATTGCCAATTCCCCTCTGACCAATCACATCGCGACTTCAACACACCGAACCACCAAATCCAAAGCTACAACCCAATTCGCAAACAAGTTTCGTGATGTCAACCCAAAAGCAATCGAAAACCCCTAACTGCGACCATCAAATTCATCAACAATCGAGTGAAAACGCGGCATCGCTTCATCCAACCGCGTCCACAAACCTAAATCAAAATCAACCACCTTAACCACGAACTCGACCATTCACCTTCAGCAAACTACGAACGATTTTTATTTTGATTTGCAAATTGTTGTGATTTGGAGTTCTGTTTCAAACTCAAGAATTTTGATTTGGGCAGTTTAAAAATGTGCGTGTGAATTTGAGTTGCTAAATTTGCGTATTAGCAAAAGTGAATTCTGTTTAATCTCTTCATTGGGCCGGGTTGTTGAAAGTAATAATAGTAATTGAGTATTTTTATTTTTGTAGGTTGAGTGAATTGCTTTTAAATTGTTTTTTGGTTTCAATTTTTTTTTTAAGTAAAACCCTACTTTTAAGTTTCCTTTCAAAAAAAAAAAAAAGTTTGTATAGTGAAGATTTTGAATTTTTTGGGGCTTGTGAGTGTTTGATTTTAGTGTGTCTTCTTTTGTTTTTTATTGTTTTGTTTAATTTCTACCCAAAAAAACAATTGTCATAGAAAAACTTGTTTTGTTTTGCTTCTTTTGTTTCAATAGTTTTGATTTTACTTTGTTCAGTTTCTCCTTTGATATACAAAAAAAACAAATAAATTTCTTTTTGCTTTGTTTGAAAATCTTTTGTTTTGTTTCCTTTGATTTCAACAGTTGTGTTATTTTCCTTTGTTTTATTTCGTTCGATATATAATTTTTTTTATAAATATATCTTGTTTTTATTTTCAGGTTGCCAAAGAAGATTGGAGGAGTTGCTTGCTTAGCCTTGCTTGCAAAAAAAAACCGCTTGCTTGCTATATCTATTGCTTTTATTTGTCTTGCATTGTTGTCTTCTTGCACATATATTAAAAAAAACATTTGTAGTTGCATTATTAATATACGTTTAATTTTCAGCTTTTCATTTTCATCCTAGAATTTTTGATTAATAATAACGGTTAGACATTGACAACACTTAATTGTACATTGATAATTTGTCTTCTTTGAACAATTTAATTTCTTGGTGTCTAGGCTACGGCAGAGAAATAATCACTTATAAATTTTACAGTGATTCGTAAATATTATACTGAATTGTTTCTCTGAAGGTACTTAAACCTTCGGCTGCATTGCTACGGTGATTCGTGGTGCACCGATAACTCCTGCCGTTACCTGGTCGAGAACTATCTTGTTTATCTAAGACAATTTGTGATTATACAATTTTGGGTTAACTTAGGATAAATCATTGTCTAAATCTTGCACCGATAAATCTTGTTTATCTAAGACAATTTGTAATTAGGCCCTTGCATTCATTTAGTTGCATTAGTTCATGCATATTTAAAAAAAAAAATCAAAATCCAAAACTAAAAAAAATTTATAAATAGTTCTTAACTTAGTTTTTTTCCCTTTTCCTTTGAAAATTTTCAAATCAAAATTCCAAAAATCCAAAAAAAAAATTAAAATCAAAAATCCAAAAAAAAAACTTTTCAAAAACAATGAAAAAATTTGAAAAACCAAAAATCAATTTCCCTTTTGAAAAATAAATTCCATTTGTAAATATTTTTCTTTTACCAAAAAAAAAACACAAAAACATTCTTGAAAATGTCCGAGTTTCCCCACTTATGTGAAGTTTACAATAGTTGCGAAAATCAATATAATCCATATGATTTCACTCCAAATTCGTGTGGATATTTTAACGAAAACTATTCTTTAAACGATTTGAATTTTGAACCACAAAATTTTCAAAACGATGACCAAGCTTCAAATCTTGAAAATAGTATTTCATCTTTACTTGAAATCGCTACACTACAAAATTAAGGGATAAATGAGTGGTGCAATTCATATTTGTGTGATAACTCAAGTCAAGTTCTCAAAATAATCAAAATTTGAATTCACTTCAAAATTCAAATGACTTCGAGTATAACCCATGCCACTTCAATTTCGAACTCGAAAATGAATTTCAAACTCAAAATGAAAATGAAAATGAAAACAACTTTTCAAACGAATTGGGCAATGGAAATAATCTTAACCATGTTACGAGTGAAATTTTTGTTCTCAACAACTCCAAATCGAAAATTCTCAATTTAATAACTACAAATTGGATTTTGTTGAGCAAATGAATGAAATTTACGATGATCATACGGATTTGTTGTTTGAAACTTATATGAAACAACGTGAACAACAGAATCAAATCTCAATGTGTAATGAGTCAAGTGATAATCCACCCTTTACCCAAATCGACAATTTTCAAATAACAACTTTTGAATTTGATAATGACGATCTTAATCAAGTTGTTGAAAATAGGGTAATTAAGTTGGATTTCAATTCTTTTGAGGGTGTGAAACTCGATTTAAACTTCGATCTTCCTTTTTCTGAAAATTTGAATACGACAACTCTGAATTTTAAACTCGATTTACATGATGAAGTTGTTGATAATCCAATGAAGGAAGTCGAATTTAACAAACATGAGTTTTATGGACTTTCTGAAAATGAGTTGCTAAATTCTGTAGGGGACGATTTGAATCACCATTCCGATTTTGAAATCGATGATAATCTTGAATTTGGTGAAAATAAATTTCAAGCAATTGTTTTATCAACCCCGAAAATCATTGAAAATAAAACAACTCATATGGTTCTTAATAAAACGACATTCGTTTTTCCAAATCGACAATCAACTTCGGAATCTTTTATGAATTGGGTTTTTGAGCTTAAGCCGTGTCTCGTATACTTGACAAGACAAATGAATTGGTCTTTGGAAGACCGCTTCATTTATTTTTTGACGATATACTTTCTGATCTCGTGTAAATGCATTTCATTTTCATGTAAATAATAATAAACGTTCCTTTCACTTGGGTTGACTGTGTGGACACAGTCAAAATCAAGTGTGGGGGGAGACTCATCTTCTTCTGATTTTTTCAGGATTAATTTTTCATTTTTCTTCCAAAAACTCAAAAAAAAAATCCAAAAACAACAGAAGAATTTTTCTTTTTTTAGCGTTTTTGATTTATTTTTAAAGAAACACCATAGGATAAATATATGGTTTTGGTTTATTAAATTGAAATTATTGAAAATTTATCTGCCTTAACAAAAATAAAAATGAAGTTGTATTATAAATAACAATGTTTTAACTAGTATATAGGAAGATTCATAGGTGTTAATTATGAAATACATCCCAATTGAAAATATTTGTTTTAAAAGTGGTGAATTTAAAGTAAAGGATATAACATTTTTTTTGTCTTCCAAGTTAAATGGTGCTAAGATGATTTTGTAAAACTCTCTCTCTCTTAAAAAATATAAAAAAATAAAAAATAATAACATCCAAAGTATTCGCTCTCATTTAAAAGTCCTCACGGTTATGCATGGGTGAATTACTTGGAATCTTTGATAAAGATTTTGTGTTTTCATACTCATTTAAAAGTCCTCACGGTTATGCATGTATGTAACATAAAAAAATAGACTTAATACAAACCACCTACGGTCGATAGGTGTATGCACGAAAGTGTGTGCACTCGCCAGGCTCTGTACTCCCCTCACATAAGTCCGAAAGGTAGTGCATGGATGGTATATCTGGCCTCAGTTTACCTGAGCTAGGTGTGTAATTTTTCTTGCAAATAATGAGAGAGCAAGCAATTGAAATCCTAGCACTATTTTTACTTATTTGATTTGATTTGTTATTGAAAAGAAATGAAAATACCACTTTGATAAACTTTGATAATCAACTAAGGATCCATCTTATAATTACACTTTGTTATCAACCGAAACAACAAATTAAACTATTATCTATTTGTTATGATAACTTGATTTTTGTTGAAAATTTTGACGAGTAAATGACATAAATTTTCAAGATAATAACCAAAACCTACATTTAACTTATTTGTGTCAATTTAAAAATAAATCCTTCATTTGTAAATATTTTCAAAAATTTGCATTCATCTCTTTGTAAATAAATCTTGCATTTTGTAAATATTTTCATCATGCATTTGGATTTTGTGGGTAGTATCCGCTGAAAACCCTCACGAGACAACACTCGTCCTACTGGGGACACCCAGAGGTTTAACGGCTTGTTGCATACGCTCAATGCAATCGTGCTCCCTACGAAAACAGATTTACCTTAGTTTTAGTTTATTCGAGGACGAATAAAAAGATAAGTGTGGGGGTATTTGATGTGCATGTAAATGTGCATATTTTAACCACCATACTTATTCTTTTTAAAGTAAATAAATGATCATATTGGGTATTTTAACTAATTTAAACCAAAATTCATATTATTTGAAATTGTCACATATTCATCTTCATCCAGGGGCAAAATGGTCATTTTTTGTGCATGTATTAATTTGATAACATTTAATTGGAAATTTTTATATTATTTTGTAGGAAATTACACTCAATTACAAGTGGGTTCATTAAGGAATATGCATGCACAAAATGAATACAAAGGAATGAAGATGGAAATAATTCAAAGTGAAGAACACGTAGGACTCCACCTACCCACTACCTAATGTACAAATTAAAGGCTAATGCACATGCTAAAAGACATTTAAAGCTTCATGTACATTTAAATGGGGGATTATTAAAGCTAATGATAACTTGGCCACCACACTTCCTCCAAGGGCATTTTGGGTACTCCCCGAAAATATGCATTAGGGTTTCTAACTTGTATAAATACCACTTATGTTTCATGTAGCCATCTTCCTCTTAGTTAGTTAGTTAGTTTTAGTTTAGAAAATAAATCAAAGCTCTCTTTCTTTCCATGTCTACTTAGCCATTTTATTTCATGTAATTTTCTTTTCTTTTATGCAATGTTGATTCTCTTTTATTTACATGCTTTTTCTCTTCTTATGTAATAGTGTAGATTTACCTTTATGCAATTAGATTAGTTATCTTTTCCATTAGCTTTCATTTTCCTTTCTTTTTTCTTTCATGTTGCTTACTACATTTGTTGATTTCATAACAAATATGAGAGCTTAATCCCTACAATTTAGGGGTAATGAAGCTCTCTAGTATGTAGATGCAACATTTTGATGTTTATACTCTCTTTTTGTGCTTTAATGGAAACACTTGAAGTTGTTTAATGATGTTGTTTAGCTTTTAATTTGATAGTCTATGTTGTTCAGAACAAATAGGCTATGCTTAAACAAACATAACACAAATTGCCTCTTCATCTAAATATGATTATGGCAAAGAAGTGAATGTTGAAATTGAAATTTGATAGCCTATATTTCCAAACAATAGTTAATAGGCTATGCTTAAAATAGATTTTTATTTCAACTTTGTTGTCATATTTCATGAGAGTTAAATGTGTATTAGTGGTTGTGTTATAGTTTGATGGTTTATATTGGGCTAATTAATAGCACAAATATATCGTACTTATGATAAATACATCAACTAATTACACTAATGAAAAGAAAAGAGAGATCAAAACTTTATTTTGTTGATTTATATGATCTAGAGAGTGGACTTATCTCTAAATTGTTCTTTTAACTCTCATATTTTTATCATTTTCTTTTGCTAGTTTTTGTTAGTTTCTTACATTTCTAACTATTCACTCTCGACTTCGGTATAATTTGATTGAATAGAATTTTAAAATCATCAATTCCCTGTGGATCGACCCGTATTCGCCACATGCTACATTCGTACACCGTGCGCTTGCGGTTATTTTTAATTTAAATTTATTCGACGGTTTTCTCAACCGATAGAATTTCCGTCGACTAACAATCCCACAGGCTTACTACAACATCACACAAAGAAAATAAAGAAACTTGTATGAAAAAGAAGAATAAATGCATTCTCAAAAACAGACAGAAGCTTGTACAAGTAAAAGAATCATTTTATTCCATACTATGAAAATTTTGTACATGTGCAGGTTTCAAAATAAAAGAAGGCGTGGACCGGTACCGCACAATCTCCGGTCAACACAAGCCTTTATATATACAATTAGAAAGCAAAAAGCACGACGAAAAACATAAGACCAAACCCATCACTTCTTCTTCCTGCCACCTTTGGAGCTCTCGATTGGTCGGATGATTAACTTTTTGGGTCGGCTTGTAAGAGTAGGGGAAGAAGGAAAAATGGGTGCAATTGGACCTTCTTCTTCTTTTTCTTCGCTGGCAAAAACTTCCCTCTTTTTCTTTGAGATTCCACACTTCCCCTTCTTCCTTGAAGAAGACTCACTGCCCAGAGTGAAAAGTGCAGACAACTTTATGTCATCAGAAATAGTTTGCTTCGGAGTTCTTTCGCCTTCTTCAGGTTCCTCGGCCTTCTGCTCTTATGAAGCGACCGGGTCATCTAAGCGTTGAAGAGCTTCTATCTGCTCCTCTTGTGACCCCAGTAGAGAAACGGAAGGAGGAGTAATCTGAAGAGGTGGAGAGGGAACAGTTGGAAGAGGGGAAGTCTGAACAACACTTGGCGCTTTCATTACGGGAGAAGAAAAGTTAAAATCAGTATCTCTCATAAAGAGAGGAGAAAGTGGCGCGTCAAGATTTAAGTAATAATCAAAAAGTTCATCAAGCTCGTGTGAAGTAAACAAGCAACCCACTTGAGCAAGATCATCATTGAGCTTACCTGGAGAAGTAGGCTTTATTACGTCAACTTCAAAGTCTTGTGCTTCAGTGCTTTCTTGAGTCTCATCTCCAGTGCGAGCGGTTGCACTTTCAATGACAGCTTTAGCAGGAGGTGGAGAATGGGAACTAGAGCCAACAATATCGATGTCGGTCGAAACCGAAGATTGAACTGGGTCGGTTGAGGTTGCCTTCCCTAAATGTTCTCCTTCTGCCATTCCGGCTCTCTCTTTAGCAAGTTGCTCCTTTCCCCGGCAAGAGTAGCACGTGCATCGTCATCTAGATAGTGCGCCTCCAAATCTGCTTCAGTGTAACGACCCAGAATTTATATTAATTAAAATTCGAATATTTAATTAATTTTAATTATTAATAAGTAAGATTTAAAGTCGAATAAATTTTATTTCGAATAATTGGATTTAATCGAATAATTAAATCGATAATTTAATAGTTGAAATTACAGAAATAATTGAAAATTGGGTTAAATATGATTAAAAATGATTTGTAAAATTTTATTTAATCATGTTGGAGTTAGAGTGATGTTATAGAACTTTTAAAATTGAATTTGGAGTTAATTTGTGAAAATTGAATATTTTAATATTTAATTATCGATTGAGAAATAGTCATTTTTCGAACAGTCTCAGAATTGGACGAAACTAGTTCCATTGGATCCGTAATAGTTTGTTATTACCGGATTTCAATTTTCGTAGCAATTGGAGTTTTCGTTTGACCGTGACAGCTCGAAACGCATCGAAATTGTTTTTAATATTAAATTGACGAGTTAAAATAGCCATTTTTCAGCAGTCTCGGATTTCGACGAAACTAGTTTCATCGGATCCGTAATGTGATATTGTTGTAAGATTTCAAATTTCATGTCAATCGGATTTATGGTTTGTCCGGGGCAAGCGAAAACGCATCGAAATCGGTTTAATCGATTTAATTTAAAATCGATCGTTTAATTCCGTAACTCACATAGATGATCGAATTAGCTTCCGAAAACTATTGCATTGTGTCCGGAACGCGGGATAAACCTTCGAAACGCCGGTCACCGCGCGTAAACCGGAGTTCGGAAATTCCGGAATGAATAGTGTTTCGAAAAATTTCTATAAAAGGACCCTTTTATTCACAAAATTAATCAAAACCCTAGCAACTAGGTCAGGCCGCCACTTCTCAAATCTATGGCCAGAATTTTCGTTTCTTTCCTTCTCAATTACTTCCAATCCGTCGATAATTAGCCAATGTTCTCAACTAACAAATCGTAGAGCGTGAAGAGAGCTTTAAATCCATACGGTGATGATGATAAACAAAGCTAAGAATCGATGGGAATTTGCATCCAAAGTCATGCGGTCGGCCACGTTTTTCGAGCACCTATGCTCGACCGAGCTTCAAGCCATTCCAGGTGAGGGTGGAGTCGAGTGTTGGCTTCGATTTGGTGGTGGAGTGATGGGATATCGTGCGTTATAGTGGTCGTGGCATGTAACCCTAGTTTGGCTTGCTGGGTTATCTTGTACGTGAAAACCTGGAGCAAAAATACGCATGGGGGAGAAGAATAAGGGTGCGGCTCAGATGTGTGGGCAAGGGAATGGATGGCCCTGATTGAATCTAAGGTTTAGAATTGAAAATAAAAGTTGTAATTAAATTATATTATAATTGTTCAAACTTTAAACGTGTATAACTTTTTGATACGAGGTCCGTTTTGGACGAAACTTTTTGCGTTGGAATCGTATCAACGAGCACTACGCAATGGAAATGGTTTGGAGTCATTTGGAGCTAGCCAAAATTTCGAGTAAAATTAAATTCGAAATAAAAGTTGAAACGGAACTGAATTCAAAGTGAGAACTTCTCACTCAATCAAATCGCTTTCGATTTAAATTTTAAATAGTTATATTTAAAATTGCTTGATTGTATGTTTGAATGATGATTGTTATCTATTGATTGTTAAAATAGACATTATGCGCCGTTAGTAAGCGGATGTTATTTATTAAAAACATATACCGCGAATATTTCACTGCATAGTGAAATTGGTATTATTTATGTACTTGGAGTTGATTTCCCGCATTATATAGCGGATGAGACCCTGTTGCGCCGTCTATTAAGCGGATAATATTTTTATAAATCCCATATACCGCGATAATTCCGTATTGGAACGGAATTGGTATTGTGCTAACATCTTTGGATACAGGGAAACAGGTTGGAGGGATCCAACTGAATTCCTCAATTATACTGATTTATTTACAGATATTGTGATATTTGTTGATTATCATATTGATATATGATGTTTGGTTTGTTGTGATTGACTATTTGGTGCTGTTGCATCATCGGATCCATTTTTAAAGTTTAAAAATAACGATTTTGATTTTAAAAGGATTTTTGAAATGATTTTTCAAAGTATACGTTTTATTAAAATTTTGAAATGATTCATTTTAAATAATTAAAACGTTTTAAATTTTTATGTTATAAAAAATTAAGATTTTTGTGGAATATAACCAAAAGGTGATTTTAAAAAAAAATAGATTTATAAAATAGTCTAAATTTGGACTTTTGAATTATTATAAAGAATGTATATAAAAGATTTTTAAAATCGATATTTATAAATTAAAAATATTGGAATTATAAAACGAGTTTATTAAGTATTAAAAAGAAGTATAAATGGATTTCATTGAAAATTATAAGATTTTAAATTTGTGAGGTTTCAAAGGAATGATTTTTGTAAATAAATTAATTATAAGTATTCAACTTATAATTTGGACTTTTGATATATAATTGAGTTATATAAATTGAATTGGATAATAAAGGAGATTTATAAATTGAAGTTTATAAATAGAAATGGAATTTATAGACATTGTTTATAAATTCGAAATCAATGGAATTTGATAAATTGGATATAGAAATTTATTAAAAGAAGTATATTCACGATTTTGGATAGCGAACTATTCTTTATAGAAAATGTGTAGAAAACATTGAATTTGGGTAGTGAAGTGTTAACGCTAAAATTTGAACGCTAACACCCCGATGTATGAAGTGTAATTGTGAAAGCACCACCCGATAGCTCGGGAACAGATTATAAGCAGATAATAGCGGAAAAGCAGTAAACAACAGCAATTTTATAGTGGTTCGGCTTAAGAGAGAGCCTACGTCCACTTTGAATATCTTTATTGACGATTTGATTACAAGTCGATGCAATTACACTTTGATTACAACACACTTCGAGTTACAAGTGACTTAGAACAAGTAGCCTAAACTTCAATGTCGATCAAAATCTTTGAACTTATGTTGGACATGTATGATTTCTTCGTGAAGTTCCTTGAGGCGTTCTTTGTATCTCAAAAGCTTTAAGTGTTGAAGTAGTTTGGAATGCAGCAGAGTAACGGCGCTTGAAATGAATGAGCCAAAAGTCCCCTTGAATGTTGGAGCACATGCCATATTTATAGAGTTTCCTGGACTAAGTCGTATGCGACTTACAGAACTTCACGGGTTAGCTTAACCCGGCCGCGACTTAAGGCAAGTTTTCACGAGGTCAAGGATTTCACGGGTTAGCTTGACTCGTTTGCAACCTAGAGTAAGTCTTCGCGAGTTAACGTGTTACAGGGACACGGGTTAAGACTTAGCAGGTCGTGAGCGACTTAAAATCAGCAAGCCACTTAGTGACTGTTTCGGGTTAATTTAAGTCGCTTGGACCTCCCTCAGTTAGGTTGTTCATTTCCTAACACGTGAGCTTGTTAACTCGCTAACCCGCTGGCTTATTAATTAGTTGACTCGTTAGCTTTCTAACTCGTTAACTTGCTATACTTGCTAACTCGTTAGCTGCTGTAAACTCTAACTCGCTAAGTCGCTGAGTGCATTAACCCGTTAAGTCGTTGAACACCAAGTTGTTACAAACCACGAGTTGTTGAGTCGTTCCATTCCTCTAAGTCACCTCTAACCTTAACTCGCGAGCTAATTGAGTCATAACCAGTTAAGTCGGTCCATTCCTTAAGCCGTGAGGTTTCTTGAGTCGTTAGAAACTTTGAGTTGATGAGTCGCTTGGTCTCTTGGCCCACTAAGTCGCATAACTCTTAAGTCGTGAATCACAACAGGGTTAACATTTGCCCCTCGAAGTACGCGCCTACGTCGTAGGTCGTGTTCTTCGACTCATCTTAACTCATGCTCCCCTGAGTCGTTGAGTCGTTAGCGACTTATAAGAGGCTTGAGTCGTTCGTGTCGATTCGAATCCCTCCGCTTGCGTATATAAGCCGGTGAGATGCCTTCTTCTTCCCTTTTACTCACATTCATATCTTAACTCACTTAGCAGATTCCCAAGCTTCCTGAAGAAGAATTCGAATCAACTAGCTCCGATCCACCAATTATTCTCACAACGTAAGTGATCCCAATCATTATCGAACCACGATCTCGGTTGGACTGTGAATCTTCCAATTTCTGTTCCTATCTTGATTCCATTGAACCATGACTTTCACGACCTCCATTTACTCCGCCACTTCCTTTCGCTGTGAATCATAACCTTTAATCATTGATAAACGCGTCGTTACTGCAGTTCGCGAGATCGCACTAGGCTTATGATAGATTGGTGGTGACTTGATTTTTAGATGGTTTGGTGGCGTGGAGGAACGATGAATTTCATGGAGGGGATGGTGAATTTCCTTATGTAGCTGTTAACGGGTTATCGGTTGTAATTAGAGATAGTGAAATGTTACGTGGAGGAGAAGTTAGTGAGTGAGCAGATCTGAACGACCCAGGGATCTTGAGCGACTTAGCATATCTGAACAGTTCTGGAGTTTTGAGCGACTTAGCATGCTAAGCCGTGCTCGACTTAGGAGTTAGGATCTTTGAATAGCTTGGTCTTCCCAACGACTTAGTAGCTTAGGACCTTCTAATGACTTAGTAAGCTAAGTCTTGTTCGACTTAGGACTTAACCAATTTTTCCGCTACTGCACAGCCTTGTTTCTTGTGACCTAAAACTTAAGCAATCTTGCTTTGCCTTGATTTGAAGCATCGAATTTTGACCCCTTAGCTCGTATTGTGACTTAAAGACTTACATCAAGCTTGACAACTTCAGGATTTTGACAAAACTTGAACAAGTTTCCAAACTGAACAGCTTGAATTCGTTTATAAATTGTACCAACTAACAACCTGCTAAACACAATTTCTGCAGAAAACAAAGGCGAATATACTGCCATTGACTGCCTACATCAAATGAAAGATTAGCCGATAAAGAATAATTATTTCCAATGAATTATGTGAATGGAGTGTTATTAATCATTCAAACTTTAAATGGCGTATTAGGGTAAAATTAAAACAATCAACTAGAACTGATTGGTTTGCATCAATACTGCATTTAAATTTTGAGACAACAAGCTCTGAAACTTAATAATCGATAAGTATCGACTAATTTGATTTCAGTTATCTTTACTTGTCATTCTTATCAATTTTGCATAACACTTCACACACTTTTAGGAAACGTGCACCTTCATATTTGAACATCCAGTTGCTTATGTAGAATGGCTTCTCAACAAGAAGAATCGATGGGCCAGGCTGAATATGTCTTCCCAATAGCTAACCTATTAGATAACTCTCCGAAGAGAACTCCCACTACTCTGAATCAGCGGGTGTTCAACCAACTGCGCATCCAATTTGGTATTGCTGAAGATGATGCCTTACTCCCATGACCAAATGACACTGCAGATAGGCCCCCTCTCGGCTTTATTGCTGTTAATCGCCAAATGTGCTTGAGTGGAGCCATTCCTCCTTTCAATGACTTCTTACGACAACTTCTTCTTCGCTTAACTATCTCTCCATTTCAATTACACCCAAATGGTTGGGCTATGTGCACTGTTCATGAGGACATTTAATCGCTTTCCCAGCTTTGAGGAGATTTGCTATTTATGCTCATTCATAAAATCTAAGGACCATCCCTCTATCACACTCGTGAGAAGCGTGAGAGGCCGTAAATTGATTATGGGTCTCTCTGAAAGTGCTCATGGGTTTCTGAATCAGTACTTCTTCGTTCGTTGCCACCTTGGGTTTTATAGCATCTGGAGAGTTGGAAGTAAGTTTTGTTCTTTCCATTTGGGCTTTTCCGAAATTCCAGTTGTCGAGTGCTAACTTTTTCCCTTTACCTTTGCAGCATTTCCTCCTCTTTCAAGAGATTCAAGACATAAGGCGACTTTTGAAAGATTGAGTGTTGTGCCAGTGGAAGAGAGGAGCGCTAGGTTCTTACTGAGGGATGAGTATTTGCACCAACTCGGGCTTCTACACCCTTCTCGATCTATCCATCCTTGCGAAGTCCCTGATTCTCCAGCTGAAGCATTAGATGCCCCAGCTCCCATTGAAGAGCCTGTGCGGAGTGAAACTGCTATCGAGGCTTCACTAGTGAAGTGTTCAACTCCGAAGGATGCTGCGGGGCCGTCTGACAAGTCTGTACTTGCCCCAGTCATTGAAGAAGGAAAGCTTCCACATCGGGCAGAAAAGACCATCGAAGAAAGAGCTGATGGAAGGAGCCTTGCCGGGCGTGATGGTGAAGACATCGTTGGGAATTTAAGTGACATAATAATCACCTCTCAAGAACTCTTTAAGGATGACTCTACCACTGCTAAAATTATATCTTCGGCGGCCGAAACGACCTCTGCTCCTAAGCAAACTCCTTTAGCACAAGAACTGCCATTAGTTACAAAGCCTGTCACTACCCCCCGACTGTCGAGCGGTTCGTCGTTCGGCGCGTATAGTTTGCATGTCACACACACCTTAGGATTTTTCAACACTTCTATGCACTTATCTTCTTATACTTTGAAGACCTCTTAAACTTATCTTTTTTTTTATTTCAGATTCTCCGATGGGGCGCAGCAGCTCATACTACGATGATTTCCAGCGCTACGGGAGGCGTAGCCAATATGATTATAGGCGTTACCTCCCCTCTTACAGAGAATCTGATGAAGAAAGAGCTGCCCGAAAGGCTCAAGAGAAGAGGGCTCAAGAGGAGCGCTACGAAAGAAGGGAGAGGGAAGAGCGCCACGATCCTTCACAGAGAGGTGATGATTCCCATAAAAGAAAAACCCATGATGACAGAGGAAAAGGTCATGTGGTTGAAGATTTGAGCAAGCGAGCGCGACATGGTGAGAAGCACACCACTATAACTCCTGAAAAGGTTACCGCCCCTGCCTCACTTGATATTCCTTCCGGCTCTCCCGCTCTCGGGAAGTCAGACATCCAAACCATAATTAGCAGACCCAAATTCCAAGTTGGACCGGGTCCTGCCACTTTGCAAAGTCGATTTCCTCAATGGTGTCTGAAGGGAGTAAGGTTTGACCTTGACTTGGTCCCCATTGACAAGTCTGCCATGTTACGAAACCTTGACGCCGTTAAGCTTGACATTGAGAGGATGTTGAACTGGCAGAAACTTGTTGACGAGCTTCAGAGGTTAATCGTGCAAACATAGAGGCCATGCTCACCATGGAAAATGATAAAGCCGAATGGCAAAAGGTGCTCGAGCAACATGACACCGAGATGAGAAGCATTGCTTCTTATAATGAGGAGCTTGAAGCAAAAGTTGAAGAACTGAAACAAGAGCTTGTTACTTCCTCTACTTCTTATTCTCAAAAAGAGGAAGTGCTCCTCAAACAAGTGAGAGATGCCCATGCTAGCCAGAGGGATGCCGAAGACAGGCTCGAAGTGCAGAAAAGAATTAGCGAGGGCTATGTCGCTGACATTGAAGAGCTTCAGAAGAAAAACAGCTCCCAAGAGGCGGAGATTCAAATGCTGAAGCTTCAACTTTCTAAAGCTGAAATGGAGCGTGATGAGGCCGTTGCCGGCAAAATTGCAGCTGAAGATTCTCACGAGGCAACGAAGGCCAACATTAGCTCAACATTATTTGATTTCTATCTGCACAGCATTTTGGGGCGTGGTAGCCTCGCCTTTCTAGGCCCTAAGTATGAAATACACTAGCTGAAGTTTGGGAGGCAGCACTCGATATGCTCGGTGGTAAAGGCGCTGGCTACGCTGAGTCAGCTCTTGAAGAGCATTATCTTGATGATGATGCTCGCGCCGTTCTTGCCAAGGGGAGAGAACAGCTTGCAAGATTGAGAGCCGAAACAGCGGCAGGAGAATATTCAGGAAAAATCACCTCAACTACTCCAATTCAACCTTCTCCTTCAGCTGAAATTGATATTATCGGTTCTAGTTCTCATTCCCCATCTTCTACTAAAGTCACCACTGATATTACAAGCATACAAGGTGGAGATGAGGGCCGCGAGAGTGTCGAGGCACAGGCTTACGAAGTTGACATCAGGGAACCGACTTCTGCAGGTAACCCTACTAACAATCTTGCCGAAGTAGACTGCTCATCTGTTTCTTATGAACTTGATGGGCTTTTTGACTACTTGTTGAATCTCGGCGAACCTTTATCTCCGCTTTTTGCTGACTTAAACTTTTTTCCTTCTGCAGAGAAAACGTTGGGCATTGTTCAGGATTCTCCTCCTCCAATTATTCCTTCTCCGCTTCCTAAGGTCACTCCTCCTTCTGCCTCGCAACCCGGGTCACACGAAGAGCAAATAGAAGCCCTTCATGGCTTAGATGATCCTATCGCTTCGCAAGAGCAGAAAGACGAGGGACTTGAGGGAGGTGAGATATCTCCAGAGCGGACTCCTTCTGATGACATAATTTTGTCTGCTCTTGTTACTCCAGGGAGTGAGTCTTCTTCGAAGAGGAGAAAGAAGCACGGAACATCAAAGAGGAGGGGGAAGAAAATCATTGCTACTGAAAGGGAACCGGATGTTGGACCAGTTGCACCTCCCTCTCCTTCTTCCCTTATGCCTACAGACCGACCTGAAAAGCTAACCATTCGGCCGGGTAAAGGGTCCAAAGGTGGTGAGAAGAAATGAAGATTCCAGCTTTTAGCTTTTAGCTTCTTGTCTTTTGCATGTATTGGTCGAGAATTGTGCAGGTACCGGCCCCTGCTTTTTTATTTTGAAACTTGTATCTGCAATATAATTGAATAAAATGATCCTTTATTTGTACAGACTCCTGTTTGAATTTGAGAATGCATTTATTATTCATTTTTGCACAAGTTTATTTATATGATATTGCAGCGGGCTTATGGCATGTTGTTTGAGCATCACTTTCGCCGATGTGGCTATACCATATTGTATGTAACTATACCATGTTGCCCCCATACCATAAGCTTGCTGCAATATTTTATACTTCGAGGGGACTTGCACTCTTATTTTCTGAAGAATAATTATTTCATTCTTGAAGAAATTTTTCGTAGAGTACAGCTCCCTTCATATAACTTTTTACGCTTTGTCCTTCGAAGAAATCACTTTTTTCTTTTGCTTATGTACACATTTTATCAAGTGAATTCTTCTATGAGATAAAGCGGGCCTCTGAAGGATACTTTAACATTTTTTTTTTTTTTTTGAGGAAGATTATTTTCCAGAATAGGTAAATCACTCTTCCTTTGAAAGTTAAAGTGTGCTTTTAATGAGGATTTTTTTTTTAAAAAAAACATAGAAAGTTGTACCTCTGAGGAGGGATTTTTCACGTTTCAACACTTGGAAGTTTTATTTCAATCTTGGCGAAACATGTACCTCCAAAGAGTTGTGCCTTTGAAGAAAGCCTTTTCACGTTTCAACACTTGGAAGTTTTATTTCAATCTCGGTGAAACGTGGGCTTCCGAAGAGGTCTTTCTTCTTGATTGTGTCTCCGGGAGGAGGTCTTTATTTTGTTTTGCATTTCAACTCTGGTGAAGTGAAACTCCGAAGAGTGGTTGTAACACTTCAACTCTTGGTGAAATGGGCCTCCGAAGAGGGCTTTTATTTTGTTTTACATTTCAACTCTGGTGAAGTGAAATTCCGAAGAGCGGTTGTAAAACTTCAACTCCTGGTGAAATGGGCCTTCGAAGAGGGCTTTTATTTCGTTTTACATTTCAACTCTGGTGAAGTGAAATTCCGAAAGCGGTTGTAACACTTCAACTCCTGGTGAAATGGGCCTCCGAAGAGGGCTTTTATTTTGTTTTACATTTCAACTCTGGTGAAGTGAAATTCCGAAGAGCGGTTGTAACACTTCAACTCCTGGTGAAATGGGCCTCCGAAGAGGGCTTTTATTTTGTTTTACATTTCAACTCTGGTGAAGTGAAATTCCGAAGAGCTGTTGTAACACTTCAACTCCTGGTGAAATGGGCCTCCGAAGAGGGCTTTTATTTTGTTTTACATTTCAACTCTGGTGAAGTGAAATTCCGAAGAGCGGTTGTAACACTTCAACTCCTGGTGAAATGGGCCTCCGAATAGGGCTTTTATTTTGTTTTACATTTCAACTCTGGTGAAGTGAAATTCCGAAGAGCGGTTGTAACACTTCAACTCCTGGTGAAATGGGCCTCTGAAGAGGGCTTTTATTTTGTTTTACATTTCAACTCTGGCGAAGTGAAATTCCGAAGAGCAGTTGTAACACTTCGACTCCTGGTGAAATGGGCCTCCGAAGAGGGCTTTTATTTTGTTTTACATTTCAACTCTGGTGAAGTGAAATTCCGAAGAGCGGTTGTAACATTTCAACTCCTGGTGAAATGGGCCTTCGAAGAGGGCTTTTATTTTGTTTTACATTTCAACTCTGGTGAAGTGAAATTCCGAAGAGCGGTTGTAACACTTCAACTCCTGGTGAAATGGGCCTCCGAAGAGGGCTTTTATTTTTTTTTACATTTCAACTCTGGTGAAGTGAAGAGCGGTTGTAACACTTCAACTCTTGGTGAAATGGGCCTCCGAAGAGGGCTTTTATTTTGTTTTACATTTCAACTCTGGTGGAGTGAAATTTCGAAGAGCGGTTGTAACACTTCAACTCCTGGTGAAATGGCCTCCGAAGAGGGCTTTTATTTTGTTTTACATTTCAACTCTGGTGAAGTGAAATTCCGAAGAGCGGTTGTAACACTTCAACTCCTGGTGAAATGGGCCTCCGAAGAGGGCTTTTATTTTGTTTTACATTTCAACTCTGGTGAAGTGAAATTCCGAAGAGCGGTTGTAACACTTCAACTCCTGGTGAAATGGGCCTCCGAAGAGGGCTTTTATTTTGTTTTACATTTCAACTCTGGTGAAGTGAAATTCCGAAGAGCGGTTGTAACACTTCAACTCCTGGTGAAATGGGCCTCCGAAGAGGGCTTTTATTTTGTTTTACATTTCAACTCTGGTGAAGTGAAATTCCGAAGAGCGGTTGTAACACTTCAACTCCCGGTGAAATGGGCCTCCGAAGAGGGCTTTTATTTTTTTTTACATTTCAACTCTGGTGAAGTGAAATTCCGAAGAGCGGTTGTAACACTTCAACTCCTGGTGAAATGGGCCTCCGAAGAGGGCTTTTATTTTGTTTTACATTTCAACTCTGGTGAAGTGAAATTCCGAAGAGCGGTTGTAACACTTCAACTCCTGGTGAAATGGGCCTCCGAAGAGGGCTTTTATTTTGTTTTACATTTCAACTCTGGTGAAGTGAAATTCCGAAGAGCGGTTGTAACACTTCAACTCCTGGTGAAATGGGCCTCCGAAGAGGGCTTTTAATTTGTTTTACATTTCAACTCTGGTGAAGTGAAATTCCGAAGAGCGGTTGTAACACTTCAACTCCTGGTGAAATGGGCCTCCGAAGAGGGCTTTTATTTTGTTTTACATTTCAACTCTGGTGAAGTGAAATTCCGAAGAGCGGTTGTAACACTTCAACTCCTGGTGAAATGGGCCTCCGAAGAGGGCTTTTATTTTGTTTTACATTTCAACTCTGGTGAAGTGAAATTCCGAAGAGCGGTTGTAACACTTCAACTCTTGGTGAAATGGGCCTCCGAAGAGGGCTTTATTTTGTTTTACATTTCAACTCTGGTGAAGTGAAATTCCGAAGAGCGGTTGTAACACTTCAACTCCCGGTGAAATGGGCCTCCGAAGAGGGCTTTTATTTTTTTTTACATTTCAACTCTGGTGAAGTGAAATTCCGAAGAGCGGTTGTAACACTTCAACTCCTGGTGAAATGGGCCTCCGAAGAGGGCTTTTATTTTGTTTTACATTTCAACTCTGGTGAAGTGAAATTCCGAAGAGCGGTTGTAACACTTCAACTCCTGGTGAAATGGGCCTCCGAAGAGGGCTTTTATTTTGTTTTACATTTCAACTCTGGTGAAGTGAAATTCCGAAGAGCGGTTGTAACACTTCAACTCCTGGTGAAATGGGCCTCCGAAGAGGGCTTTTATTTTGTTTTACATTTCAACTCTGGTGAAGTGAAATTCCGAAGAGCGGTTGTAACACTTCAACTCCTGGTGAAATGGGCCTCCGAAGAGGGCTTTTATTTTGTTTTATATTTCAACTTTGGTGAAGTGAAATTCCGAAGAGCGGTTGTAACACTTCAACTCCTGGTGAAATGGGCCTCCGAAGATTGCCTGGAAGTTACTCTCTCATGGTTGGAGGGTCATGACTCCTCCAATCTTTTTTGGTTGAGTAGAGAACTTTCTTTTTTACGGCATATGCTTCGTTAGAGGTCTTTATCCTCCGAAGAGTTGTGCCTCCGAAGAGGACTTTAGTTGTTCCTTGTCCACTTGCTTATGCCTTTTCAGTGATCCTCTATATTTTTTTTTAAAAGCCTGCACTCCCTTCTCTTACAAGTAGCTTGTTTAATCCAAAGAAGTGTACTTCATTGCTAGGCCAGTTCACGAGAACGGACATAAGCTTCTTAATTGGATGTTTGTTTGTTCAAACTTCTCAATTTATTAGCTAAAGCCCGTTTTCGACGAAATCATTGACCGTTCAATTGAAGCACTTCTTATCTAGGATTTAAGCTCGGGAATTTTGCGACTTGGAATTTGTTTGTTGAATGATAACAAGAATCACTCGGTCTTGTAATGTGCAAGTTTTGTTTTCGTTGCCTGCAAAAATTTAAATCGACATTTCAGTAATACATTTAATGTACTTTTCACATCGAAGATGAAGCAACATGTAACGATAATAAGGAACACAAGATTTATAGTGGTTCGGCCAAGAATTTGGGCCTACATCCACTTTATAGTCTTTCATTATTCACTTGCATCGGTTTTACAATCGCTTTCAATTACAGGAATCATACATTCATAATTCTTTTTACAATATTTCAACAAAGCTATCAAGTAAAGTATGGACGCAAGTGATTGCTGTTCCAAGCTCTTGGAATTTGATCTCCTTCGGCAGTAGTGAGTTTGAATGTGCCGTCCAGAAGCTTTTGACCTATGACATATGGTCCTTCCCAATTTGGCCCGAACACACCTGTCGCTGTCATAATTCTCTTTAGGACTAGATCTCCAATTTCAAAGCTGCGTTGGCGAACTTTGGAATTGAAATGTCTGGCTATCCTTTGCTGATGAGATGCGACTCTGAGCTCAGCCTCTTCTCTTCTTTCATCAAGGAGATCTAGTGCCTCAAGCCGTAGTTTTTCATTCTCCGCTTGATTGAAATGGATTCTTCTATGTGAAGGGACTTCTGTTTCTACCGGAATCATTGCCTCTGATCCATATGCCAATGAAAATGGAGTATGCCCAGTCGCAGTTTTGTGGGTAGTTCTGTATGCCCATAGTGCTAGCGGTAGCTTATCGACCCAACCACTTTTTGCTTTTTCAAGTTGCTTCTTGATGGTTGACTTTATAATTTTATTTACTGCTTCCACCTGCCCATTTGCCTGCGGATGAGCTACTACTGAGAAGCTTTTTCGGATTTTGAATCGTTTGCAAAAATCTTGGAATTCTTCACTTTCAAACTGAGTACCATTGTCTGTTATTATTTTTTGAGGCACACCATATCTGCAAATGATACTTTTAGTCACAAAACTTATCATCTTTTTTGAAGTGATAGTAGCCAATGGTTCAGCTTCTGCCCACTTAGTAAAATAATCTACAGCAACAATGGCATATTTAATTCCAGATTTGGCAGTTGGTAACGGTCCTACAAGGTCTATCCCCCATATCGCAAACGGCCATGGACTAACCATCTGTGCGAGTACAGTGGAAGGAGCTATTGGAATTTTGGCGAATCTTTGGCATCTGTCACATTTTCGGGAATAGTCTGCTGCATCTCGATTAATTTCTGGCCAAAAATATCTATATCGGAGAATCTTTTTCGCTAAAGTTTGACCACCTAAATGATCACCACATTCTCCCCCATGCACCTCAGCTAGGATTGTTTTGGATTCTTCCCTGGATACACATCGAAGTAACGGCATTGAGAATCCCCGTCTGTATAACTGGCCATCCTGGACTATATAGCGAGAGGCTTTCCTCAGTAGCATCTTTCGTTCTTTTGAGTTTTCCGGTAAAGAGCCATTGAGCAGATATTCTGTTATTGGAGTCATCCATGATTCTTGCTCTTGAGACACGCTCATGATCCAATCAATATCCATCTCATCAATGCTCGGAGTCGACAGGACCTCCACTGGAGTTAACCCCAGAAATTGAGCTTCGCCTGTGCTAGAATACTTTGCGAGAGAATCCGCTTTCATGTTTTCTTCTCGAGGAATGTGACTTATCATGTAATGATCGAAATCACCCAGGAGTTCCCAAGCCTTTGACAAGTAGGCTGGCAGATTCCCCCCTTTCGCTTGGAATTCCTTTTTGACTTGGCACACAATAAGCTGAGAATCACTGAAGATCTGTAACGCTCGGATGTTTAGTTCTTTAGCAATCCTTAAGCCAGCGATAAGGGCTTCGTATTCTGCTTCATTGTTTGTTGAAGGAAATTCCAATCTTAGTGCATAGCATAATGATCGACCTTCAGGGGTCTCAAGTACAATTCCAGCTCCAGAACAATAGTCGTTTCTCGCGCCATCGACATATAACTTCCATTGGATTGGGGAATCGTCGATCGTTTCCTCCTCACTGTTACCCTTATCTGTGAATTCTGCGATGAAGTCCGCTAGAGCTTGTCCGTTGATTGCTTTTCGGGGATGATAAGTGATGTCATATTGACTGAGTTCAATATTCCACTTCAGAAGGCGACCCGAAGTCTCAGGGCGAAACAGGACTTGCTTTAAAGGTTGATCAGTGAGGACTCTGATAGGGTGAGCTTGGAAATATTGCCTCAACTTCCTAGATGCAATTAGTAGGCAATAGGCGAGTTTTTCCAACTTAGAGTAATTCATCTCTGCCCCAGTGAGTCTTTTGCTGATATAGTAAACTGGATGTTGAATCCTCTTGTCTTCTCGTATCAGCGCTGCACTTAAAGCATGAGATGATACTGCCAAGTATATAAGAAGATCCTCGCCATCGCCCGGCCTAGAAAGTATTGGAGGCGTTTCCATATAGCGAATCAATTCACCAAAGGCTTTTTGGCATTCGGGAGTCCAATCGAAGTTTTTCTTTCCTTTCTTTAGGGCGTCAAAGAATGGGATGCATTTATCTGTGGCTTTGGAAATGAACCGACTCAAGGCGGCGACTTTTCCATTGAGACTTTGCAATTCCTTCTTCGTTCTAGGAGCTTTGACTTCCTTTAAGGCGATAATTTGAGCTGGACTAGCCTCAATGCCCCTAGCGCTCACGATGAAACCTTAAAATTTGCCGGATTCCACTCCAAATGAACATTTTAAAGGATTGAGCTTCATTCCGTATTTTCGGAGGACTGCGAACATGTCTGCTAAGTGTTCTATGTGATCCACTGCATTCTTAGACTTTACTAACATGTCATCGACGTAGACTTCCATAGTCTTGCCCAATTGCGGTTTGAACATAGCATTAACAAGTCTTTGGTATGTTGCCCCCGCATTCTTCAGCCCGAAGGGCATAACTCTGTAGCAGTAAAGACCAACGTCGGTGATAAAGCTCGTGTCCTCCTGATCTGGCTCATGCATCATGATCTGGTTATATCCGGAGTAGGCATCCATAAAAGATAACAATTCGTGTCCCGCTGTTCCGTCTACCAGTTGATCGATCCTGGGTAATGGGAAGCAGTCTTTGGGGCAGGCCTTGTTTAGATCTGAAAAATCGATGCATACTCTCCATTTTCCGTTGGCTTTCTTAACCAGCACTGGATTTGAAACCCAATTCGGATAGGTAGATTCTTTGATAAAATTATTCTCCATGAGCCGATCAACTTCTTCTTTTAACGCTGCCGACCTTTCTGGACCTTGAGTTCTCCTTTTCTGCTTCACAGGTGTAAATTTTGGATCAATATTTAGAGCGTGTACTGCAACTTCTGGGGATATTCCGCACATATCGGCATGAGTCCAAGCAAAAACATTCAAATTTGCCTTTAAAAAAGATATTAAGATATTCTGAATTGACACATTATGTTGTGAACCCACATTCAACACCTTGTTTGGGTCCTTTGGGTCGACAGGTACTGGTATTGTTGTTTCCACTGGTACCACTCTATTCTCCCCTGCACTGACTTTTCTAGGATCCATCTCTTTCCGTGCTCCGCTGTGCTCGCCAGTGCAGGGCCCGCCCTGTAATTGCTACAAGGTTGGTTCTTTGATGCGGACTGGGGCTGCCGCATCCTTTCCCATTTCTCTTTTCCTCGTTTCTCGTAGCTCTGTTAGATAACATTCCCGCCCCGCATTTTGATCCCCTTTTATAACTTCTATTCCATTATCTGGGGGAAATTTAATGGTGAGGCACCATGGGGCCAGAACAACTTTGAATGTTGCGAGAGTTGGACGGCCAAGGAAAGCATTGTAAGCAGAAAATTCATCGACAATCACAAAAGTTTGCTTGCGGACCACTTTTCTCTCTCCTTCTCTAAGTTCCACAAACAAATCAACGGTTCCTATCGGCTGTTTTGGCTCCCCAGTGAAGCCAGCGATTTTCTGCGATGAGGCTTGCACATCAGCCATAGGGATCTTCATTTGGTCGAATGTTTTCTTGAAGAGGATATTGCAGGATGCGCCACAATCAATGAGAACTCTTCTGACAATAGCTGGCCCGATACCAGCCGAGATGACTAAGGGATCCAAGGTGGGAGCTTCAATACTTGCGGAATCCCTGGCTCTGAACACAATATCATCATTGAAAGTTCTCTATTGTTTCAGGGGCGTAGTGTCTTCCAAAACAAAGACATCTTCTTCGGCCGGTACATATTTCAAAGCCCTGGTATATCTCTCCATCTCACCCCAGCTTCTGCCTGCTGGGTGAGGTCCTTCCGTAATGACATTGATAACAGGCCTTCCGGATTCATGCCCTGTAGCCTTCTCACCTGTCCTGGGTTGATGAGCAGGAGCTTGTTGCCCCTGACTAGTCGAAGCGGGATTGCTGCTATTCTTTTCCACAAATTGCTGCAGCTTGTTTTCCCTTATCAGTTCTTCAATCAAAATTTTCAATTGGCGACATTCATCGGTATCATGACCAGGTTGATTATGAAAGCGACAGAACTTCCCACTTTGCACAGCTTTTTTCCCGGTTCTCAGAACGGGAGGTTTGGGATAATCAACAGAATCTTTAGTGGCAAGGTATATACGCTCCGGCGTATCTGATAAAGGAGTATATTCCGATGGTTTGAAGGAACGAGGCTTCTTCAGATTTTTCTGTTTCTTTCCATCGTTATTTTCCCTTTTCTGTCCTACAGATTCACTCTTGCGTGGAGCAGCTATGTTATCTTCAGCTTTTCCTAACACTGCCTTTACCGGTACAGGACGGCTTTCCAGGCGTATGAACTCATCTGCTTTCTTGTAGAATTTTTCAAGGGAATTTGGTTCCTTCATGTTAAGCCATTTTCCAAATTCGCTCGACTTGTCGATGGCCCTCATCAGATAGGTCAAGATCATCCGTGGTTCTGCATTGTCTACCTCGGCCAGCGCTATATTAAAGCGATTCAAGAAAGATCTGATAGTTTCACCTGGATTCTGCTCTAAACTTGACAACGACATAATATCTTTGGCTTTTGAAGCGTATAGTCTGAACCGCTCCTTGAATTTCCGGGTTAAATCAGAAAACCGATCTATAGACCGGACTGGCAGCTTGGTGAACCAAAGCAGAGCTACACCTTCCAGATATACATGAAAATATCGGCACTTTATTTCATCAGAAGCTCTGGCACCTGTCATGTGCCAATCATATTTATATAAGAATTCGTTCGGATCACTTGTCCCCTTGTAAGCTGGAATGGTTGGAGGGACGAACTTTCTTGGAAACTCAGCCTTTAAGATTTTCTCAGTAAATAGGGTTTTACTTGCAGCGAAACCCCACTCTTTCTCGTCTTCATGCCTCTGTATACTCTCTTTCATGATTTGTCGAACCATTTCAGAAAGATACCTTTCATCATTTCGAGCTCTAGATCCACCAACTTCAGGAAGGGTCTACTCAAAAGGGGTGGCAGCCCTCTCCGGAGCGTTCCTTTCTTCAGCATCATGAATGTTGCCAGCAAGGTCCCTTTCATTACCTGTTGGTTGATGGTTTGCTCCAAGCAAATCATTCAACTTATTCAAAATTAGAGCATTTTGGGCATTCTGAGCCTCCAATTGTGCACTTTGGGCATTTATCTGTTGGTTCAGCCCTAAGATTACAGCATCCAACTCCGCTTTTGTAACCCCAATAGATGGAGTGGGTTGATTAGGTACAGGGGAAGCGGAGGTTCCCTCCTGAACATTTCCAGATCTAACAGATCTACTCTTTCTCCCTGGAGCCATGATTTAGATAAACTTCTAGTCTTCAGAGAGGTCACTTCAACAAACTTTCATGGAACAATGATGGCGATTTACCTGAGTTCGATTCTCAGTGAAAGCACCAAAAATGTTAACGCTAAAATTTGAACGCTAACACCCCGGTGTATGAAGTGTAATTGTGAAAGCACCACCCGATAGCTCGGGAACAGATTATAAGCAGATAATAGCGGAAAAGCAGTAAACAACAGCAATTTTATAGTGGTTCGGCTTAAGAGAGAGCCTACGTCCACTTTGAATATCTTTATTGACGATTTGATTACAAGTCGATGCAATTACACTTTGATTACAACACACTTCGAGTTACAAGTGACTTAGAACAAGTAGCCTAAACTTCAATGTCGATCAAAATCTTTGAACTCATGTTGGACATGTATGATTTCTTCGTGAAGTTCCTTGAGGCGTTCTTTGTATCTCAAAAGCTTTAAGTGTTGAAGTAGATCGGAATGCAGCAGAGTAACGACGCTTGAAATGAATGAGCCAAAAGTCCCCTTGAATGTTGGAGCACATGCCGTATTTATAGAGTTTCCTAGACTAAGTCGTATGCGACTTACAGAACTTCACGGGTTAGCTTAACCCGGCCGCGACTTAAGGCAAGTTTTCATGAGGTCAAGAATTTCACGGGTTAGCTTGACTCGTTTGCAACCTAGAGTAAGTCTTCGCGAGTTAACGTGTTACAGGGACACGGGTTAAGACTTAGCAGGTCGTGAGCGACTTAAAATCAGCAAGCCACTTAGTGACTGTTTCGGGTTAATTTAAGTCGCTTGGACCTCCCTCAGTTAGGTTGTTCATTTCCTAACACGTGAGCTTGTTAACTCGCTAACCCGCTGGCTTATTAATTAGTTGACTCGTTAGCTTTCTAACTCGTTAACTTGCTATACTTGCTAACTCGTTAGCTGCTGTAAACTCTAACTCGCTAAGTCGCTGAGTGCATTAACCCGTTAAGTCGTTGAACACAAAGTTGTTACAAACCCCGAGTTGTTGAGTCGTTCCATTCCTCTAAGTCGCCTCTAACCTTAACTCGCGAGCTAATTGAGTCGTAACCAGTTAAGTCGGTCCATTCCTTAAGTCGTGAGGTTTCTTGAGTCGTTAGAAACTTTGAGTTGATGAGTCGCTTGGTCTCTTGGCCCACTAAGTCGCATAACTCTTAAGTCGTGAATCACAACAGGGTTAACATGAAGTATATTCACGATTTTGGACAGTGAACATATTATTAAATAAAATGGTTATTTTTGGGAAAGCTATATTATAAAATAAAGTTAATTATTTTAAAAAGATGTTTTAAAATGTATTATGAATCGAATACATAGATTTCAACATTCATTGTTGAAATAGACGTTTTCGAGAAATAAGGAAATGGTGGACTATAACACTGTTGTTACAGTAAATGATTTCCGAAACGAAATGTTTTGTACAGTATTGGGATTTATATATCTATTTTAATTTCGAATCCCTATACTAGTGTTTTTGGGTCGTCATAATGATGTTTTACCCAACATTTGTTTTGGCCCAAATAAATACGTTAAGTGAATGTTTTCCTTAAAGAATGAAATATATACTTAATTTAGATTTAAGTATATTGAATATTTTCAAAATGTTGAAAATAAATAGATTGGTGAATTACTTATTATTAAATAAGTATGGAAATGTTTTTCCAATATGAAGTGAATGCTTGAGATTTTATCTTTTAAAGATAAATTGAAAATGAATATTAGAAATCGATTTAAAATCGTATATTCATAGATATTTTGGAATTGTAAATTCACTATGGAATTTATAAAAGAAAGGGAAATTTGTTTAAAAATAAACGTTGATTTATTTTTGAAGTGTGGGAGTAAATTTACGGATTTGGAACATAAATATAAAGTAAGTCGGTAAGGATTTATTTAATTGGTTTAAATGAACCATTTTGAAATGAAAGTATTTCTGCGTAAGGAAAATGATTGAAATTTGTTTTCGAAAGTGATAAAGGTGAAAAGTGATTTGAAAATTTGTTTTCAAATGGTAGAAGTGTGGAATTATATATCTAGTAAAGATATTTTGAAAAGTAAATAATTTGGGAAATTATTTGGAATCTGGTGATGTTGAGCATGCCTATTGATAGTTAAATAATCCGACTATCAATATTTACCTTTAAATAGGTATTTGTTGTGATTGTTTGAATTTGAATGCCACACTTATTTTTGAATAAGCGCTCACTATTCGAGTTAGCTGGGAAAGGACCTTGGCGTCGTATAACCCATTCCGAATATGTGATATGTCGTAATGGATTGCATTTGATGACCGGTGTTAAAGACCGAATATTTTTGAAAACAGAAGGATTGCCGTTTAGTTGCTCTGCATCGGCTGATCTCCGATATAGAGGTTTTATCACCCTTAGTGACGGGAAGTCCGGATGTGATTAGAAATTATCCGGAATGCAAGGACTTCTTTGTAAGTGCCTTCGGTTCTGTTCGAGCCCGGAACAGACTTGTATGGATTATATGTCTGACATTACAAGTTGAGATATAAAGCTGATTTCTTTCAAATATATTTCTGTTGGTGGCAGGAGAATTTATTCTCTTAGCTTAACACCCTTCTCTGAGACGTACGAGCTCAGTGGTTATGTAGTTGAAGGGTATTAGTGATATACTCCCAATTTGGTAGTGTGGCATGCTGAGTGTTGCTATGGGATGATCATTGTTTGATCATTTGTGATATGATCATTTGTTTGATCATTTATCTTAGTGATCATTTGTTGACCCAAAGCACAGCTTTTGTATAAAGCGTGGCTTTGTGGATGAGACTTCGTCGGACCTCACACCCCGGAAATGGTCAAAACAGGAAGGATGCAGCAAGGTTATTAGGGGGTAGCACCCTTTAGTGTATGTCATTCCTTCTGGATAGAGGTGGTATCATGGTATGGAGCCCAGATACTTAACCTATGTTGTTGCTGCAAATTTATTGCTTTGTGGTTATTGGATATCGAGGATCCTCGGATAGATCGGTTACGATCGGGGGATGACATATTCGTGTCAGTAGTTACCCAGTTAGGGGTAACCCGGCCTTGTGTTGGCAGAGATCCGGCTGGGTTCTCGGGTCGTCTTTCCAGAAGCGTACCCATGTGGCAATGGGAATTTCCTTGGCCTGACCATTTGTTGGAAATCCAAAGAAACAATACGATCTTATACGGTTTTAGTTGTAGAACCTGCCATTTACTTATGGTGGTCACCACTGTTTAGATGGTAGCTATAGTAGGCATACGATAATGGTCGTATGTTGGCTAAGATTTATATCTTTACTTTCGAAATTATTTTTCCTACACTATGCACTAGTAATAATACCAAATGTTTCTTTTTAATGCGTATCAAGCATCTTTGACTATCATAAGGAGAAATCTCCTCCGATTCTGCGTTTGCATTGTGTGTGTGTGCGGGTGGCCTTATGGTAGTCTCATTTTCTAAAAAGCATTGCGAATCTATTTTAAAATTATCCTGTACTTTGTTTTAAAGATAAACTGTTTTAGTTCTCACACCAGTCACATGACTGACTCAGAGTTTATTGTTTCCTTCCTAAACTCTGGGTGCCCACCAATTTCCACAACGGCAGTCTAGAGTCAGGTTATCAGGACATTCTGGAATTCAGGAGTTGCTAGAGGCAAGTTGGATGGCATGGCGTATTCACTAATATATAGCATTTCTTTTCCGCTGTTTGTTATTATTTGTTGTTGTATACTCTGATGATGTAATGTAATGTAATAACTGATATAGTTCTTTTGTTTAAAGATTATTCATTTATCTATTATATGTTGTTCCGCTGCGATTGTGAGATTTTGATATTGTTCTGTTGTTTTCTTTTTTCTTTCTCTCTTCTTTTATCTTGTACTTCTTCTTTAACCGTAACGGTACAGTTTTCCAGCATTCGATTGCTCGGCAGTTGATACAGTGGACGTATTGATGTCGGTTTTCGAGAGTCGAAAAGCCACGTCCGTCACATTCAGCATATCCAACGCCTCCAAGCATATCAAGTGCGGCTTCCCACACTTTGGCCAAAGTGATTTCGTACTTCGAACCCAAAAACGAAAGGCTACCGCGCCCCAGAACACTATTAATGTAAAACTCAAATAAGGTAGAGCTGATGTTGCCTTTGGTCGCTTCATGAGATTCTTCGGCTGCTGCTTTGCCGGCAACAGCTACATCACGCTCTTTTTCAACTTCAGAAAGTCGAGCTTTTAACATTTCGATTTCCATGTTCTGGGAACTGGTTTTTTCTCGCAACTGAGCAACGTCAGTTCGGTAGCTTTCTACAACTTGCTGTTGTGCTTCAAATTTAGCTTCAGCATCTCCTTGCCCGGCGTGAGCATCTCTCACCTGTTTTTGAAGCACTTCTTCTCTTTGAGAATAGGAAGTAGAAGAAGTGGCAAGCTCTTCTTTAAGTTTTTCAACTTCCGCTTCAAGCTTCTCATTGTAAGCAGCGATGCTCCACATCTCTGCATCATGCTGACCGAGAGTTTTCTGCCATTCGGATTTATCATTTTCCATAGTCAGCATGGCTTCGAGATTTGCGCGGTTTACTCTTTGAAGCTCGTCAACAAGTTTTTGCCAACCAGACATTCTCTCGATATCGAGTTTGATGGCATCAAGATTTCGCAACATAGCTTGCTTGTCGATTGGGACCAAGTCAAGATCAAAACGCACTCCTTTTAAGCACCAGTGCAGAAACTGGCTTTGAAGAGTAGCCGGACCCTGTCCAACTTGATACGGGGGCCTACTGATGATTGTTTGAATATCAGCTCTTTGAAGGGCAGGAGAGCTGGAAGGGATTTCGAAAGAGATGGGAGCAGCGGGCTTTTCAGAAATTTCAAATGCCGGCTTTTCGCCAAGTTTGGCCCGTTTACTCGGATCTTCAGTGACATGACTTTTCCCTTTGTCATCACGAGATTTTCGTTTGTGAGGATCATCCTCTCTCTGGGAAGAATCGTGTCGTTCATCCCTTCTCCCGTAGCGTTCTTTATAAGCACGCCTCTCACGAACTTTTCTTGCACCTCTTTCTTCGTCGGTCTCCCAAGAGGCAGGAAGATACCTCTTGGGGTCATAGGAGCTGCGTCTCCCATAACGTTGGAAATCATCATAGTAAGAGCCTCTACGTCCCATTGGAGAACCTGAAAATGAAGAAAAGAAAAGTTGAAAAATCTTCAAAGCAAGGAAGTTGAATGCATATAAGTGTCGAAAAATCCTAAGTGTGTGTAACGTGCAAACTACGCGTGTCAAACTACGAACCACTCCTCGTTTGTGGGGTGATGATGGATTTTTCAGCAAGTGTCAACTCTTGGGCTGATGGAGTTTGTTACAAGGCAGATGTCGCTTCAACTACTGGAGAAATAACTTTAGTAGTAGTGGTATCGTCTTTAAAGAGCTCCTGTGAAGTAATCATCAAGTCGCTCAATCCCTCAAAAATGTCGTCGTCATCATGCCCAGCGGGACCCTTCCCCTCAGCTCCTTCATCAGCAGTCTTCCCGGATCGGTGAGGAGGTTCCTCTTCCTTAATTGTCGGGGCAAGTGCAAATTTTTCGGATGACCCCGCAACGTCAATAGAAGCAGAACACTTCTCCAGTGAAGCCTCAGCAGTAGGTTCTTTCGGTATAAGTTCTTCGGTGGACACTGGGGCATCTAGTGGCTCTGCTGGAGAATCAGGGACTTCATGAGGCTGAGTAGAATGGGAAGAGTGCAGAAGTCCGAATTGGTAAAGAAACTCGTCTTTCAGCAAAAATTTAATGCTTCTCTTCTCAGCCACCACAGCATTTAGTCTTTCAAAAGTTGGCTTGTGGCTGGGATCTTTAGAGGGAGGAGGAAGTGCTGTAAAAGTAAAGAATGAAGTTAGCACCCAACAACTCGGACTTGGAAAAGCTTAAATGGAAAGAACGGGGATAAGAAATCTTACTTCCTACTCTCCATATGGCATAAATCCTGGGAGGCAGCGAACGAAGAAGAATTGATTTCAAAAAACCCTGAGCACTTTCAGAAAGATCGGTGATAAGTCTACGGTTTCTGGCGCTTCTCACGAGAATAATAGAAGGATGATCTTTATTCTTTGCAAATGTGCACAAGTAGCAGATTTCTTCAAAGCTTGGAAGATGATCAAGTGTCCTTCTGAACAGCACCTACAGTCCCATTAGGATGGCGTAGCCATTAGGATGCAATTGGAAGGGAGTGATAGTTAATCGGAGAAGGAGTTGTTGAAGAAAATCATTAAAAGAAGGAATAGCTCCACTCAAGCACATCTGGCGATTGACAGCGATAAAACCGAGAGGAGGCCTGTTAGCAGTATCGTTTAGCCCAGGAAGTAAAGCATCTGCTTCAGCAATACCAAACTGAATGCGTAGTTGCTTGAACACCTATTGATTCAGGGTAGTTGAAGTCCTTTCCGGGGGATCATCCAGTGGATTGGCTATCGGGAAGGCCCCTCCAGCTTGCCCTATTATTTCTTCTTGTCAAGAAGTCATTCTACACAAGGAACTAGATATTCAAATATGAAGGTGCATGTTTCCTAAATGTGTGAAGTGTTGTACAAAACTAGTAACACGACAAGCAAATATAACCGAAATTAAAATAATATGCATTTGTCAATTATAAAGTTTCAGGGCTGGTTGTTTTGGGTCCAAGTACAAGTGCAGTGTTGATGCATACAAATCAGCTTTAATTGATTAGTTTTGCTTTTCTTCAATACTTCACTTGAATTTGGTGATTCATAGCATTTCATTCGTATAATTTCTTTAAGTTGATTATTCTTTATCGACTAATCTGTCATTCGGTGTGGGCAATCGATGGCAGTATATTCACCCTAGTTTCTTTGCAAATGTTGTATTTAATAGGTTATTAGTATTAAAGATAATATAATCTGTAAAGGAGCACAACAAGTTCATGCATGTTATCTCGGTAGTTCAAGTTGAGAATTCAGTTCAACAATGTCATGTTCATTCGAATTGAAAAGTGTTGAAGTCCTTATTTCGCAGGAACGACTCAAGCTAGGTCGGGGATTATTTAGGTCGTCCAGGTCAAATCAAACAACCTAACATGAGTCAAACTCTCTTAAGTCGCATTGTTCGAGCCAAGGAGTTCAAGGCAGTCCAAAATTGTCTAAGTATTAGCTCGTCCGCGACCTAAAGGTCGTATGACAAAGAGTTAGCTCGCCCCAAACCCTAGTGCGACCTAAAGCTAGGTCGTTAAAAGGGATAACTCATCCGAAGCAACATGCCATATGTCATAAGTCACAAAGTTCATAAGCCGATTAAGATAGGTCGGTCTGATTTCCTTAAGTCGCAAATACGTAAGTCGCCCGGTTTCTCTTAGGTCGCAAGGCACTTAGGACGTTCGATTTATTAGGTCGTTCGATTTAATAGCTCGGCAGTGTAACATTATCTCCCATTAACAAACCCTAAGACCTGTCCTCGACTCAAGTGCTGCCACGTGTCCATCACCGTTGCATCACCCAAAGGCACCACGGCGTAACTCGCTATCCACTAACCCGTTAACCTAACATCTACTCGTCTTCCCCAAACGCCTAAAACTCAATTATCTCCTCCAAGTTTCCAGGAAAAGCTATAAACTCCTCAGATTCAAAGCATTCGCCAAACACTATGAGAAATGATAGGCCGATTCATTTCTAAGAGCAATTGCAGACAATTCAATGGTGATCAGAGGGTGAATCAAGAGGAAGTCTTATGGTGAGGTGACAAAAACCGTATGGAAGTGGTTACAAGGAAATCAATGTCAAATACAATGGAGAGGGGATCGATTTACCTAAAATTGTTGTTAGGAGTGGTGATTGGAGCAGTAAGGAGTTTTGCTGTGATGATTCTCGAGCTCAAAAATAGCAATGGCGACTGCAGAATACAAGCAATTGAATAAGTAAGAAGAAACGACCTAATGGATTATATAGGGGGAGAAGAAAGGAAGATAGAGCGGCACGCGACCTACCGAGCCTAATGAGTCGTCTACGACCTATAGAAGTTAGGTCGAAGCACACGACCTATGACATAGGCGTGTACTTCGAGGGGCAAATGTTAACACCATCCTGAACAGCGACTTAAGTACTTGAAGCGACCTAACTAGTTCAAAGGCAAGCGACCTAATGATCTTAGCATTCAACGATCTAACATGAGAGCAACTTAGAAAGTTTAGCGGCCTAAAGACCGCTATGACCTCACGACCTAACCACTTAAAGTTCTAGCGACCCAACTGCTTAAGCAAGTTAGTGACCTAACAGCTTAAGCGACCTAGTGACCTAACTGCTTAAGCGAGTTAGCGACCTGAAGAATGAGCGACTTAACATGGATGCTCGACCTAATGAGTTAGCGACCTAAAGACCCTTAGCGACCTAATAACTTAACGACCTAACGGGTTAAGACAGCGTGAGGCCGCATGCATGCTACTTCTATATTAGGTCGCTCATGACCTAAATAGACCGAGATAACTCCATAAGCCGTAACTTCTTATGCCGCTTTTCTCCTAGGTCGCTACAACCTACCAGTCTGTTCAGGAGATCAAGTCCAACCCCGTTAGACCATAACCCATGTTCCCTAGGTCTCCCACGACCTACTAACCCAAGATGAGCCGTAGCTCGCATCACTTAGGTCGCTGGCGACATACGACCTACCCCTAGGTCGCCCACGACCTACGACTTACTCCAGAAATTTCTTATAAATGCCATGCCTACACCACCGAAGAGAGGACCTTTTGGCTCATTTCTGGAACGCCTATACTCTGCTGATTTCTCGACTCATCCGACACTTCAAACATCAAAGATACCTCAGTGAACTTCAAGAAGAAATCGAACACATTCGACATGGATTCAAAGAGTTCTTCCACATCGGAGCTCTAGCTATTTGTCTTAGTAGTGTTGTAATCGAAGATTGTTGTAAAGTTGTAATCGATATCAGCAATAAAGAAGATTAAAGTGTATGTAGGCTTAATTTGAAGCCGAACCACTATAAAACTATTGTCTCTTTACTGTTTTTTCTGTAATTCCTACTTGTTTCTAGTTCCCGTATTTTCGGGTGGTGCTTTCACTTTTTCTCTACTTACACCGGGGTGTTAGCGTTCAATTTTAGTGCTAACAAGTTTTAATATCGATGAAAAAGATCTTGAGACATTTCATCACATTTTCGAAGGAAATGATAACTTTGAATTCATAAATCGAAACTTTCGACCAAAAGCTAGAATTGTTAATCTTCTTTTACAACATACTTTGACCCCAAGATCAGGGAGTTTTAACAATCCAACTTCAAAAGTTTGCAAAGCACTTTTTTCTATTTTTGGAAATTATGATATTAATTGGGTGCAAGTTATTTTGGATGAATTTCGTCCCAAAAATTTTGAAATAGGTGAAAACACTTTGTATCATGGAATCTATCTCACTCGAATTTTTAATTATTTTGGAGTAGATTTCAAATTAAAAGAATTTGTTTCAAGAAAAGTTCTTAATCACTCAAACATTTCTCTTATGAAAATCCATATGTTTTTCAACCATATGAGACTCTTGTCGAAAAGGAAGAGCATTTAGCTCATGTGAGATGAAAGAGGAGGAAGAAGAAGAAGGGGATGAAATGGAAATAGAAGAAGAAGAAAGTGAAACATCCTTGGAAAGTATTGACTATCCCTCTAATCCAACCAACAAAACCTTACTTAAAAATCAAAAGATCATTGTTGAGAATCAACGGACACTTAAACGGTCCGTTAGTAAGAAATTGGATAGAATGTCATCCAAGATAAACAAGTTTTTCTCCAAAGTCAGCAAGAAGCTTGGATTATCTTCATCTTCGTCATCCTCAAACTAGTTCTACATTTTCATGTCATGTTGTATTTGTTTTAGTTTGCTATGATTTGAATGTTCGTGTAGTTCTTAATGTTTAATCATTGTATCGTTCTATTATGAAATGAAATTGAATTACTTTTCTGTTATTTAGCTTATCCTATCTCCAGAATAAATATTATTATATTATATATATATACACAATTATTCACAAAATCAAAGCGAGTCATCAAAATTAACTGACCCCTGTCGGCAACCCCCCATAGACCATGTCGACAAGTACTGGTCAGAAATGACTTTTCACTTTAGATTTGAAATTTGAATAACTATCCTGTGTCTATTCATTTCAAATGAATTTCTACACCTATAAATACATATTTCTTTCAGAATTCATCACTCAAAATTATTTCTTATCTACTTATCTCTATTTCTTCTCACAAACTCAAATATGGCCAATCCAATTCATAGTTTGACCGGGAATCTTGAAGAAACCCTTAAATCTTTCAAAAATATTCTTTCTTTCATTCTTCGTAATCAATGACACTTAGAGTTGAGTCAAATGCAGATGATCAAGGAGGAAGAAAAGCATTTCGATACGATATGATGGACGATTTCTTCTCTGCACACAAATAATAATGAAGCACATCCTCCAGTCTCTTCCACTAATGAAAATGAAAATTGGGACGTCATTAAAGCAGACCCTATATTTGGAGAAGAAGGATGGGTGGAAGTTTCTCGTAATGTTTGATTTTATTTCTTTGTTTGATTTGAATTGATTGCTTGGATTGATTTGATTTGAATCGGTCTGATGTGGATTGATAATTGGTGTGCAAAACATAATATGTATAAATACACATTAGTTTCTTTTCTCTCTCTCTTATCGTTATATGATCTTACTGATGTTTTCTATGCAAATGTAAATATAACAATATCTAATTAATAAATGATTTGTGTTCTTATATTTGATTTCTCACATTATCACTATTATAAGTATTATCATATATGGATTCTTAGTTAGGATAGTTAGTAATTAAGACTAAGTTTTAGTTTTAGAATTAAGTATTGATTATTTATGATAACACTATCATTATAATCACACGTCATATAGTATTAGATTAAGGGGGAGTTATATGGTTTGGATATAGTTTTTGTTGATGACAAAGGGGGAGAAGTATAAAATAGGTTAGTTGGGCATAGAATAGGGGGAGTTATTAGTTTTAGGGGGAGTTATTAGGATAGAAGTAATATTTTATAAACAAAGGTTGTCATCGTCAAAAAGGGGGAGATTGTTAGTCCCGAAGAAGATGGTTTTGATGACAACAACCTTAGAATAAGGTTCTATTATAAATACTAACATTATTGTTTAGATATATATGTATATGCATGATATATATACAAGTACCAAAGATTGAAGACTGTACGGTATAGAGATTCAAGACTGAAGGTATCAAGATTGAAGACTTATGAGTATCAAGATTATCAAGAGTTCAAGATTTCAATATAAGTAATTTGGTTAGGAATTTTGTTAAAACTCCTAGAAAAGCATTGACATCTTAAAATCCATTTTATTCGTGGAATGGAATCCACTTCGAGCCCGTTAAGGGGATGGAACCCTAAGTAGAATGGAACCTACGAAAAATCTAGTGGAACATTATTTCGTATCCATAACTTTTATTCAAATGTTTTACAAAATTATATCTTGTTTTCAAAATGGTTTCGAAATCTTCCTTTTAAAAGAATCAAAAACATCTATCCTGGTTTTAAAATGCTTTTAGCCTCAAAATAATCTTTATCTTCAGAATCAAATTATCCTTGGTTTTAACTATCTTTTAATTATAATATATTTAACTTTTAATATTCATACTTAGATTTAAATATAAAATCATAGTAAAAATTTATATATACCAAAATATTATTCTCTATACTTATTTATGTATTTAACTATTGTTAATTATATCTATAAAGTTTAAAATATTTTTAATATAAGAAGTTATTTTCAAAGGAAAACAAATTACCAAAAATGACTAAGGCCTGTCGACAACCCCAAGGAACCTTGTCGGCAAGGTGACAGTTTATTTCAAAAATTTGAATTTCAAAGAAAGTGTCTATTCGTCATATCCTTTCACGAATGGACATGGCTATTGTTCTACTATAAATAGGGGCTGCTTTGAACGAATTTGTCTTCATATATTCTCTGATTTCATTCCTCTTTTTCTTCCACATTTCATTACATATATTTTTACCATTACTCTGCCGAAATCTCCATTGAATCTAACTAGATCATCTCTAGTTTGATTCTCTATCACTATCTTAACAAGATCCCAGTGCTATTCAGAGTTATAGACTTCTTTATAATTAATTGAGTGAGAAAAGGTGTGATTGTAGCCTGTAAAATCAATCAAGCGAGAAAATATGTGATTGTAGCCTGGAAAATCAATTGGGTGAACTTGTTGCCCATAAAATCTAGTAGCTCTACCCAAAGGATTGTGAATTTGAAGTGGTGTACCTCATGGCCTTGAAATCGAGGGTGTAATTGTAAGAATTGACTTTGAAAGGAAATCCTTACTTGTGTTGCGGGACTGGATGTAGGGTAACTTCGAACTAGTATAAAATATAGTGTGTTCTTTCCTTTATTGCTTTTACTTCATATCTGCATCTGTGTTTGATTCTGTGATCATATCTATGTCTGAATATTGCATACATTTGTGTTCAAATTAATATAAACTCAAAAAGAATTAGTAATTCCTTAAAACACTATTCACCCCCACTAGTGTTCATTCTAGCCTAAGATCCGTAATCCGCATTTCTCACAAAGAGCACTTGTAAGACTACGATGCTTAGTTGAATCATCATAAGGAGTGCTTGCGGTGGCACTTAGTTTGGACTTAGTGTCAACAGGAGTAGGACATGAACTGTAGTTAGACATTCTGGCACGTTCAATAATTTTTGCAGCATACTGTGTCTGAGATAAGAAAAGACCATCGGCATGACGAGTGACAACAATGCTCAAAATGAAACTCAGAGGACCTAGATCTTTCATTGCGAATTCAGAAGCTACAAGAGTCATAGTATACTTACAAAGACGATCAGATGAAGCTGTAAGTATAATGTCATCCACATATAACAGAATATAAGCAATATTAGAACCATTCTTGTAGATGAATAAAGAGTGATTTGACGTACTATGAGAGAACCTAATGGTGGCAATAAAATCAGCAAATTTGTGGTACCAAGCTCGAGGAGCCTGTTTTAATCCGTACAAAGATTTCTTCAAAAGGAAAACATAATCCGGATAATTTTTGTTATGAAAACCCATGGGTTGATGCATATAAACTGCTTCATCGAGATGACAATGCAAGAAAGCATTCTTAACATCCATTTGATGAATAGGCTAAGATTTAGAAAGAGTAATGCTGAGAACCACTCTAATGTTGACCGGTTTAACCACGGGGCTGAACGTTTCATCATAATCAACGCCCTGCTGCTGTGTATTTCCATCACCTATAAGAGGAGCTTTATAATGCTCAAAATAACTGTCAGATTTATATTTATGACGAAAAATCTACATAGACCGAATAACATTAACATCAGGCGGCCAAGGCACTAATTCCCAAGTCTTATTGTCAATTAAAGCATTAAATTCATCCAACATTGCACTTTTCCAATTATGGTCACTAAGCGCACTAATACGATTTTTCGAAACAGGAGAAATATCTGTAGTGGTGGTATTGTGGTATTTAGAAGAGTATTTGGGGTTGGGTTTAAAAATGCCATTTGATGCACGAGTGGTCATGCGGCTTGAAATGGGGTTGGGAGGCCTAGGGGTGGTGTGAGGAATGGCCAAAGTGCAGGAGCTCATAGACGGGGTTAGGCTATGGGAAAGAGAGGATGAGCCAGAGGAGGAAATAGAGGACCGAGTGTGGGCAGCAGTGGGAGGTGTGGAATCTGGGCCTATGTGAGACTGTGACCTAGATTGAGGAAGAGAAGATAGGTCATTGGGTTGCATTGTTGGGTCAAGCTGCATATTTTGTGGTTTGGTATTTTGAGACAAATGAGGTATTAATTGAGGATTAATATTGTCATTCAAAAAAATCATAATTTGAGGTTTTTTTTTGTGGAGTTTGGAGAATGGAAATTCTATTTCAACAAAACGAACATAATGACAAATTATGATTTTACCACTAGACATGTCATAGCGTTTGGGGCAATGATGATTAGGAGCCAGACCTAAATAAGCGTAAGGAGTCGACCTTTCTTGTAATTTATGAGTAGTAGAAGAGGGGAATAATGGGAAACATAAGCAACCAAAAACACGCAAACCTGAATAATCCGGATCACTTTGATAGAGGATTTGAATGGGAAATTGGTAATTCAATACCTTGAAAGGAAGAATATTGAGAAGATATGTAGCCATGGAGAGAGCATGATGCCAAAAGGGGAGTGGCATAGATGCATGAGCAAGAATAGTTCGGTTGATATTATTTATGGATTTTATGTGTCTTTCGGCCTTCTCGTTTTGAGGAGATGTATAAGGACATGAGAGACGGAAAACCATGCCTATTGCTCAAAAAAATCCTTAAAAGTGCCATTAACGTATTCCGTACCATTGTCACACTAAAAAGTCTTAATATTACGTTCAAATTGTGTCTTGACTAAAGCATGAAATGCTAAGAAAAGTTGTTTGACTTGAGATTTTTTTTACATAATAACAATGGCCGAAAGTACTAACAATAGGAGAAGTCCAAAGATCACTATGAATAATATCAAATGGAAGAAAGTTATATGACACTGAATCATAAAAAGGTAGTTTAGAATGTTATCCAAGAGGGCAAGAAAAACAAAAAGTTTTACAAGCCTTATTACAATCAACAAACTTTTTACTACAAAGAGACTTAAGAATAGTATCGCCAGGATGACCTAACTATTGTGCCAAGTATTCGAAGGCGAAGCAGTAAAAGCATAATGATTATTGGTAGAAATGGCTTGAGAGTTGGAGAAAAGTGAATATAAGCCCTCAGTGCTATCACATCTCATTAGTCTGTTCCCCATCTGTAAGTCATCAACAGAGAAACCAAAAGGGTCAAAAGAGATAGAATCCATATTATCTGTGGTAAATTTATGAACAGAGACTAGATTTTTAATGAGCCTGGGAGCATGCAACACATTGTTTAGGGTAAATGGTAGATAAGGTGGAGGCAATGTAGTGCGACCGTGACCAATAATTGGACTTAAATGGCCACTACCAACAACAATATTATGATTCTTATTGCTTGAATTGAAACAAGAAGAGAGAATATCGGCATCCGCCGTCATGTGAGATGTAGCACAAGTATCTATGTAGTAGTTCACATCTAGTTGAGAGAATGAAAGAGCATGCATAGCGGCCTCAATGTTGGTGGGTATGTAGTTAGGAGCAGGAGGAGCAACATCATTGAAAGCTTGAGGTCTGGACCTAATTAAGCCTGACCCAGAAGAGGAGGGACATTGGGCTACTAGATTGGGCCTTGGCTACCAAGTGTATGCGGAAAATGAGCAAGGAGGAATAGTCCACCCTCCCAACCAGGCTGTTGCCACTATGGCGGTGGGGCCTGCTGATGTGGCTGCCACTGGTACTGCTCATATGGCAGCGGATTAGGACTGGACCCATTAGTACTTTGGTGGACCTTTTTATTCCCATCGGTTTTCAAATTGTTCCTCCCTTTATTATTGTTGTTGCGCTTGTTGCTTGCAAATGAATCAGTGGCAACCATGGCAGCACCATTGGACCGACTCCCAGAACCACTAGTTTCACGAGCTTGACGAGCCTTGATAGTACGCTCAGCCATTTTCAACCTTGAACGACAACTCATAAAGGATGTCAAAGGCCCTTGATTTTGTATATAGTCCCCATACCACTATAGGATTCTGGTAAGGACCCGGTGAGACGTAAAGCCATACGACCACTTGTCACCAGAGCATCAACATCAGCCTACCTGTCCGCCAGAGATTGTAGACAGTTACAATAATTGTCGATTGAGTTGAAAGCCTCAAAAGCAGCGTTCATAAAGTCCTCCTAGAGATGGGTAGTCCGAGAGGCTTTGCTGTCTTGTAAAAGTGCGTCAAGACGGTTCCATAGCCCATTTGCCTTGTCATTACGTCTGAGGATAGCGAGGAGAAAACCGAAAGAAATGGTGCGGTAAATCCATTGCAAGACAACGGCATCCAAACGCCTCCAAAGAGCCGAATTAGCAGACTTAGTCTGGACATAGGCAGCCATAGCCTTCTCCTCCGTTGGTGGAACCAAGTGATCGTAAAGATCATGAACCCTAGCAAGATTGGTGAATAAAGTAGCCTTAGAATGATACATGGCTTGCTCATTGTCTAATGTTACGGGAATAAGCGATTTAACATTAGTGATGGTGAGTGTGGGATGCAACTTGGACGAGTCTGTCATGTAAAAGAATTAAAGATAGAAGAAGAAGAACGGAGAAGAAGATAGGCAAAGTTAGGGTAAGGAGAATATGATCGTAAGAGGCTCTGATACCATGATAGAAATCAATTTAGAATTCAATTTCTTATCCATTGTATTCAACGTCCAATAATATATATGGTTACAAGAGTCAAGGTAGGCTACAAATTAGCCAACTGATTTGCTAAAACAAAGGTAACTAAAATACTAACCAAATAAAGAGGCTACAAATTAGCCAACTGGTTTTCTAAAACAAATGTAACTAAATAAATACTAACCAAATAAAGATATCGTCAGATCAAGGAATAAAAGAAAGAAATATTCTAACGCCTAGAATATATGTAAAATATATTCTATCATTAACAATAAAGCGTTCGTAATAATATGTTTTTGTGTGATTATCAACTGATACATTTGGGAACCATCCATTATTGATGGCAAGCATTTTATTATTACATCGTTGAGTCTAACGGTTGATAGAGCTAGAGATTAGGTATTATCTATCCCAGTTTGGACTCATTTCACTGATATCTCATATGTCCTATAGCCCTTGATTGGCCTTAATTGGTTAGCTAGCCTCGCGGCAAGCTCAAATGCTTTGACGCAAATAACATGGCAAGAAAGAGCCTAAATTTTGCTAAGGCATTGAGCTAGATTACTCCAAAAAAGCCTATCCCTTCACAACTCAAGGTTCGATTGATGGATGGTCATGATGTTTTACTTGATGTAAGTTACAGTTGGAAACCTGATATTTGCATGGCTTGCCAATCCTTTGGCCACACTATTAAAGTTTGTAAACTAGCTACTGATGATCCTATTCCAATCAGGATCCCACTTCTGCATCCTCCTGTGAGGAAATGGTTCCCCATATCTATGACTGTTTGTTCACGTTGGTTGATATTATGGCTTTTTAGCCTCCGTTGTATCCTATTATAGCCCATCCATCTTTGTATGTTTACATATCTGAAGACCATATTGATGTTTCTTTTTTGAATCTCATATAGGCCATAGTGATTAAGTGGAACTCCAAGGAAAAGTCGTGGGAACATGTGAAATCTGAGATGAGACATTGTCGAGAGTCTAATTGTTATTAAATGTTTATAAGTGGATGGAGAGAGTCGATGGTTATATTTTCATGTTGTTGGGGATGGACTAATTCTTTCGTTTAATGGAGACGTTGGGATGACAATAGAAATTTTTTAGAGGATGATACATAGGATGAGAAATTTTTATATTCTAGTGATTCAGAGGATTTTGTTCCTGATTTAGCAGTTGTAATGACATGGAATTTTGAACATTTTGTATTTAAATATCTGAATTATTTAAATATTTGAATCTAGAATTTAATTTTATTAAACATGATTTTATAACCTCGTTAAATACTTTTTAATCAATAATTGATGATATAGAACTTAATTTTGAAATATCTTCATAAATCATATCTAAACTGATGTCTTCACTTCTTCCTCTTCATGACTTCTCTTCTTCCCCTCTTCTTTTCTTTGGCAGTATGCCTCATAGGGAGGATATGGCCATAGGTCGTAGGTATTAAAGAGGAGGTGGATGGCTTAGGCCATGAGTTATGGTTGTGGGACGGTGGTGATCGATGAGGAAATGATGGTGGACGTGTGCAAGGGAGAGGAGTTAGTGATGGCCATGAGCAATGGGAAGGGATGTGTGGTATTGGTGATATTTTGGATGGAGAGGAGGTGATAGTGGAAGTGTGTGATTGATTGAATATTGGTAGGAAGTGTTTGGTTTAAATAAAAGTGAGTTATTCTCACTTTGATTACACTATAAAATTTTCAAAAGTTAAGTCAAAAACTTGTTGAAATATTGCTTGTTATTATTAATAATAATAGATGCTAACTACTTAAAGTTATGACCTTAAATTTTATGCTATACAAACTATGTGTTATTTAATTAGTTGTCTTAAAACTATTGGATTATGCTAAGTACATTTGGACATTTACTATGGACATGTTAATTAAGTACATATGTTAATACATGTTTCATATGATGAGATTTGAATATTGGAATCATATATGTTTGTATAATTGAATGACATTAAACATCAAATTGAATGTTGAATTGTCCGTGTAGAGATAGTCGCTATAAATGCACTTTAAATCCATTAATTATAACTTGTGTAAAACGGTGATTTTTGAAAATATATTAATATAACTTGTTTTGGTCATTATCTGCTTCTTAAGTGTTTTGTAAAGAAAAGGATGTGATTGGAAAGTTACAGAAAATATAAACCAAAGTTTTAAAAGTTTATAGTAAAAAGGTCGTTATATTGACACTTTTAAATAAGTGGGAACAAAGGAGAAGGACAAACGTCGGAAAAAAATTAGGCTGAAGGACAACAAGTTTCATTTTTGGGCTAGAAAATATGAACCAAAGTTGTAAAAGTTAATAGTAAAAAGGTCGTTATACTGACACTTTTAAATAAGTGGGAACAAAGGAGAAGGACAAACGTCGGAAAAAAATTAGGCTAAAGGACAACAAGTTTCATTTTTGGGCTGAAGGACAAACTTTGAAAAAAAATTAGGCTAAAGGACAATGCTAGTTATAATTAGCATTATATTCAATTTTTACACTATACAAAACGCTAGTTATAACTAACATTATATTCAGTTTTTTATTGTACAAAATGGCAACTATAATCATTGTCCTTCAGTCTAATTTTTTCAAAGTTTGTTCTTCGGCCCAAAAATGAAACTTGTTGTCCTTCAGCCTAAATCTTTTTCAAAGTTTTTCCTTGTGCCTATTTGCCACTTTAAATAATTTATTTCTGAGAAATAACGTTTATTTTTGTAGAGACTTCCTTAGGGATTTCTTTACCATTTTAACAAGTAAACAATATATTATTCTTATTGTGAAAATTTTAAAGCTTAAATCATTTGATAGCTAGTTGAACGAAGTAGAAAAAGTCACAGCGAAATAGTCATTATATGAGCACTTCGGCAAATTACCATATTCTCGGAAATTTCTATAAAATAATTGAAAGATATTCTTTGGGATTCTTCTTTATGTTTTTCAAGTATCCAAAGTATACTAACTATTATAAAAGAGTGGATCTAAAATCATTTATTAAGACAAGGAAAATTAGGCGCAAAGTTGTAAGGAAAAACATGTTTAAAACATGTAACATAACTTTGGACAGCAATTTAGAAATGATATTTAAATTATGTACCCTTCTCTAATCTGTTTAGTGTTGTTTTCTAACTTATAATAGACTGTGTTTTAAAATTGGTTTCAAGTTTAAATATACTTTTAATAATTAATTATAAATATTTAAACTAACCGACTTTTAAAATAAAACATGTTTATTTTGGTTTTTCTATTTTTTTTGAAATTCCTTATTTTTACACACTATTCCGTATAATAATTATTATATATTTTTGAAGTAGTTTTAAAAGTGTTTAATATATTAATAAATATTTAAAAGGTATTCCTGTAATTACCCACATTTTCAGCTATCTGATTTTGGGATAATTAACTAATTTTGATTTTTGAAATATTAATTTTTATTAGGAAAATAGATTAATTTTCAGATATTTAAAATATCTAAATATATAAAATGATAAAAACCATATTAAATTTTGAAATATAAATTTCTAGATATGGTAAATTTTATAGAAATATGTATATAAACTCCACTATTTAAATTTAAGATAGAATATTCATATATGTGTGTGTGTATACACAAGCTTTATGATGTTTAAAAATATATACGTAAGTGTTTATGTATATATATATATGTGTATATGTTTATATGAAGTAATGTATGTGAAAATATGTATAAGTGTGTATATGATAAATAATTTCTGATTTATGAAATATCTGCATACACACACACACACACACTAGAGTCTTTGATTTAAAAGTTTAAAAATCTAATTTCTGAAAATATTTAAATAGACTTAATTCTTAAAAATAGGATATAATATATATATGTATTTATATACATTACTTTTGATATAATATAAAAATTAAATACTTATGTTAGAAATGAATTCTTGTAAGTAGTTATTTATGTGTATATGCTTAAATATAATGTATATGTAATAAATTATAGAGGAAGTATTAAACTTAGGCATGTTATATATATTTGTTAGTAGGCTAAACATGTTCATATGGTCAAAGCGAGTTATGTGAAAAAGAATATATATATATATTATGCATACGTATACTCACAAGGAGGCATCATCATAAAATATATATAGTCAAGCACATAATAAATCAAATCACTCAAGTTTTTACGTCATCTTTTTATCAAATCAAGTCAACCTATTTTTAAAAGAAAAGAAGAAGAAAATACAATAGATGAAAGGTGAAGAAGCCTGTACATGCCTTTCAGCCTCCACAATTGCCTCACTGTCTCTCTTCTCTTTACACACACACAGAGGCTTATACTTGTTCATACTCACGCATGAAAGAAAGAAAAAAAAATACAATTTGCCACTAAATCAAAAAGCAAGTTTGGGGGTTAAAGGGCTAGAAGAGGAAAATTAACTAAACAGTGTGTTCATCATTCTTACAAGTGAGTACACCACTTTATTTTGTTAACTGGTTATATGATATATACATGTATATGGCTGTGATTATGACATGTTTTAAGTATATATGTACTTAGATGTGAATCTGTGTATGGTTGTATGTGATCGACTTGTCAGTTTTCCCAAATTACTGTTATTCTTCCTCACAAGCTCCATGTACATTTTTAGTTGAAAAACAATTAAGACTTTAAACTTTGAAGATCTATATCTCATCAACCAATCATTTTAAACTTCGAATTCAAAACAAAAATTGTATGTTTTTGAGTGTAGAACATGTAAAAATTTATTTCGTGTGATTCCATCAAGCATATAGGGAGAGAACTACTTATAACCGTGCGTGGATCGATTTTAGACAGAAATCAACTATCGCAATTCAAAAAATGGATTATACAATTTTGATCGTTGTTGAAAAACAGGATTTTAGGAATGGTTTCATGATTTTTAGTGCATTATAGAGGGAGGAATGTTGAGATGATCGTATTTGGGGATAACGCCAAATTTATGCGTCTTGGTTGATTTAGTGGCTTTTCGATATGCGTGGAGGGGCGTTAGTAGATGGGGAACTAGAGAAAAATGGTAGATGATTTTTTTGTAGTGTGTGGATTCGTGTCAAGTTCGTTTTAGGGTTTAGGCATGTCTGTTGGTGCTGTTAAGCTTTGGGCAAACGGTGGTAGCATGGGGCACGTAGAGGCATGTGGTCTAGAGGGAAAGGAGGAGAGAGACGTGGCGCACATTTCGATGATGTTTGGTGGTGATCGGTGTTGTGTGGTATCATAGAGAGGTGGTTGTTTGAGCACGATTTTTCTTAAGGTGGTCGAGCGGTTTGAATTTTCAAACTGAGGTGGTATCGCATAGATATGATGGTCGAACGCATGGTGGTGATAGAGAGTGGCTTGCGTGGATGGTGGGCGATGAGTGTAGATGACCAGAGGTTACATGCATGTGCACGTTGTTATGCAAATGTACATGAAAATAAAGAGAAGAAAAGAAGCAAGGAGGAGGAGAAGAAACGGGTATTGAGGCCATGTTGTTGTTGGGCCGGGTTTTGATCAGTGGGCTGGAAGTTTCAATTTGAATGAAAAAGAGTTTTAAATAGTTAATTTAAAATCTAAGTTTAAAAACTCTATTTTCCTATTCGTTTTAAAACTAATCAACAAACAGATTTTTGCGTCATGTTCCTATCGACGAATATTTCCATCTAAACTAATATGCCAAGACTTTCTGCAACGAAAAATTTATTGATTTGAAAGTGAACGAATAAGTAGATTCTTATTAGATTAATTAATCAATTGGTAATTAAATGAACCGTTCATAAATTATTTAATTTAATTTCTTTAATTTACAAATAATATGGATTTAAAATATAGCTTGACTCAATTTTTGAAACAATTCAGTTCAAGATTGTAAATTTATTTAATATTGATTACTGAATCATTAATTGAATTAATAATTTAAACTTTGACTGAAATTGGAGTTACTTAATATATATATATATATATATATATATATATATATATATATATATATATATTAGTAGTATATTGTAAGTTGAGTATATTTAGAAGGAAATTTAATTGGTAAAATTTAATGGTTTTAGAAATAGCCTAATACGAAATGTTAGTATGGAAATGTTCTATGTAATGGATTACAAATTGGAGATTGGAAATGTTACTAAGAGTGGGAAATATCTGTTATGGATATAAGGGATTTGAAATGGTTGATATTTAAAAGATTCGAATATATATATATATATATATATATATATATATATATATATATAAAGGTATTTTTGAAATAAATGTTTGGAAGAAATTTTAGAAAGGGTCTAGTGATTACTCACGTGTGTAAATTGACAGTTAAATAACCGACTATCTAATCTAGTCAAATTTGTTGACCGTTCCAAGAGACCGGGATAAGATATCAGCATTATCCTTCGATCCAATAACCATTACGAACAATTGCGGTTTTGATTTTAAAGCCTAGTATGCTGGGTTTTATTTAATGTAACAATTTTCGACTTTTATTTAAGTATTTATTATTAGACACTATCATAATATCATCGGATTTTCTATAAAAGTGTTTTGGTTATCATAAGATTAAAAAAACTCGTCGGGTTTGTACGAGATACCTTGGTTTTTCAAAGGATCTTTGAAAAACTTTAGTACTTCAAGTTAAATGTGTTTACTCACGCTGGTTTCCAGCCTGACTCGGTTGTTACTTTGTTGTAATGCTCGAGTCAGACCAAGTGTTACAGAATTCAGGTTAGGACACTTTAGAGCTCAGAAGACGAGCTGGATGGCAGAGACGTATTGCACGTACTCGATTATATTCCCCTATGTATTGTAGGCTGCATATTCAGCATTTGTGAGGACAAGTTATTTTAACTTTCCTAATTTATATGTTAATGACTGTACTCTGATAATTTGTTTGTATATTAATAGTTACAGTTTTTCTTTGGTAAAAAGCTGTTATTGTATATTATATTTTTTTCATTTGTGAGATTATGTGTTGTTGTCGTTTTCGTTTCTTATTCTATCTCTTTCTTCTTAACCCTAGCAACCTGGTATTTTCGATACTCGATTGCTCGGCACTCTATACAGTGTAAGTATTAGTGTCGATTTCAAGTTGAAAATCGCCCAGTCGTTACACGTGGTGTCAGAGCTGAAGGTTAAGCGAGAACCTTGGCTCTAGTGAGGATTACTCATTAGAGATAGGGTCAATAGTATCCTAAAATGAGTTGTGTATTATATATGAGAGCGTACATGTTATTTTCTTATATAATGATTTTAAAAACGGTTTAAAATAATTTTTATATAGGATTATATTTGATATAAAAAGAAATAATTTTGCTGAATTATTATAGTATATTGAGGTGGTTGGTTGTTATTATTATAGTCCAATAAGATTATAAAATTTAAGTGGTTATATATATATATATATATATATATATAACCAAATAGATATTAATGAGAATGAACTATACAAATAGGTTAAGCTAAAAATAGATCAAAACCAGAATTTAAATTTCGAAAATTTCGGAAGAGTTTTTTGAAGTGTTTTGAAATGAAATAAGTTTACCCCGATTATACTTTATATATAGAAATAATTTTTCAAAAAATTACTATGGAATATATGGCGTGTTTGGTTTCTAGATACGATAATACTGATTATTATCATAAATTAGTTGTTGGGTATTAATGAAGGATGTCTACTACAAAATAAACAATGATAAAATATGGTGAAATGTTTTAAGGAAGTGGAACTATACAAGCATACTTTATAAATGTGACTTATAAATTAAAATGGATCTAAATTGATAAGTTTTGAATCTAAGTCCTGAAAATTTTGAAATGTGTTTCAAAATTTTTAAGGAAATAATAAGTAATATTATTTAGAATATTTTTGATATGGGAATTTTTGTTTCGAAAACTAGAGTTTGTTTTGAAAATTCCGAAGGAATTTTTTTTGGATGAAAACAAGGTTGGTTTAATTTCAAAGAGTGATTTGGTATGTAAATGGCATATGTGTGTGTGTGTATATGATTTCAAAGTTGACTTGAAATAAAATACCGGGTGTTTGAATTATGGGATTCCCGTTGAAATGAGAAGTGTAACCGAAGGAAAATAAGTTTTTGAACTTTTATGTGGGAAATGATGTTAATAAGAAAAGAAGTGTGGAAATTTAAATTTGGAAGGTAAAAAATTAAGTTGAGTAAGCTTAAAGGGGATGAAGGAATTGGGAATTAACTCGGGCCAAGTTAAATAAGTTTTGAACTTATAACCTGAAATTAGAAATTTCAAGGTGCAATTAAACTTGTGGAAGTTAAATAAATTAAATTGTAAAAGGAAAGGTATAGATTTGATAAGGGGTGCAAAAGAAGCTATGTATGTATGAATGATTTCAAAATGATTATTGAAATAAAAAGGGTTTCTTATTTTGAAAATTTATGATGGATGCTACTGATTGATGTTTTAGATGATTTGGATGTTTATTTATTTTGATATATCCTACTGTCATCCTGTATATTATTTACAGTATATAAACTATAAATCGAATTATTTCGAATAAATTAAGAAATAGGTTGAAATGATATATACCTATGACAGTTATTTTAGATTAAAATGATATATATATATATATATATATATCCATCCCTAAAATTAAATTGAAATAATGGATTCACTTGGCCATAGGATAGAAAGTTATATATGGACACCGGATTGATTATATTAAATGATTTTAGAAAGAAAAAAACTTTGATTTGAAATTATCTAAATGATTTTGATTTTAAGAAATAAAATCGAATTTATAGAAATGGAATCATTTTTTAACTCGAGTTTGAAATGTTAAAAATGAACTTGTCAACCAGAATTGTTTAAAGAATCGCGTTTGAAATTTTGAATTTATAATTAAGAAATCACTTAAATTGCGAAAATTGATTTGTTTTAAAAAAGACTTGAACTCTTACTCGAACCTTGAAATAAGTCCAAGTGAAAGTAATTTAAATGTACATTTCGATATTTGGGCTTGCAATTGAATTATTTTTAAAGATTTGGATTTTTAAATTCAATATTAAAGGTTAATTTGATTTAAGTGATTTAAATCGATATTTTTAAAATTGAACTTGAAATTATATAAATCGAAATGGTTCAAAATTGAGGATTGAATTGAAATTAATTCAAATTGGAATTGAAATCAAAATCAAAATTGATTTGAATTAAAATTGGAATCGAAGTTAATTTGAATTGAAATCAGAATTGAATCAATTTAAATGGAAATGTAAATGGAAATTGATTTGAATTGGAAGAATAGGAATTGAATCAGTTTGACTTTGAAAATATTTTCAAATAAATTATTTAATATAAACAGTTTAAACTCTATCTTCTTAAATATTAAAATTATTTCAATTTTCCAAGCAATTTTACTATACAAACCATTTTAAACCTCAAACCATCTTATATTAAGTATTTAACTATTTTATAACCATTCACGCTATTTTCTAAATTCAAACTGGTCAGATTGGGAATTGTTTATATTTAAAGCATAGATTTAAATACATATTGGGTTAAATTAAACTTATAACCCAAATGGAAATTCGAAGAAATTTTGAATTGGAACTGAAATTGAGATACTAAGGTAAAAATGATTTTGATGTGAAATAGTATATTTTGGGTAAATATGATGATTTTAAAATGAAGATTTAGTAGTTACAGTAGCTGAAACATACTTTATGGAGGTAAAAAAGTTACAAATAACTTTATAAAGAAATAGAACTTGGAAATTTTTGATTGGCACTAATGAGATTATATATATATATTAGTTATATATTCAAACTCCGCTTGTTGAATTTATGACCAGAAAGAAATGATCTTTGGAAGATATTTCAAATACTAAATGGGGATTATATAAATATGAAACGGACCCAAAAATTATTGATTCGAAAATTATTCGAGTTGAAAAGAATAATCTGATATGCATATGAAACTGAAATAGTTTTGGAACCTATTGATATTTAGAGACACTGATTTTGGCAAAAGGTCGTTATTGGAAATTGGTTAAACAGAATTTAAAAACTATTGATTCTGAAGATGTCGATTTTATATAGATAAAATTTATATGTGATACATATGAAGTGTGTGATTTGAAAGCTACTATATATATAGTAAGATATGTTTTGAAACCAAAAGTATGTAAGGGCACCCCAAGAAATTCGAAACTTCGAGTAGGAGATCCACTGGGTGGTTCTACCAAGGAATCCACGGGATGGGTTCAATGAGAATTAGGATCCTAGAGGACATCTGGACAAAACTCTTGAGTTCCTGGTGATCATTTGTTTGCATAACGTAAATCAAGGGGTATTATCCCTATAGTTACGTTTGGTTTTGCTGTGATAGCAACGTAACCTTTGTGTAACTGCGATCTATCGTGGTTCCATAGCTTAATTCAGAAGGCATCAATTGCCTACAATTAATGTTTGATTTCGCTGGGATATTGATGTAACATCGGTAGATTGTGATCTATTTGGTTTGGTTCTATAAAGCAATTCGGGAGGCAACGATTTCCTACAATCTACGCTTGACTTCGCTGTGATAGCGATGTAACGGTAAATCGCGATCTATGTGGTTTGGTTCCATAACGTAATTCGGTAGGTAGTGATTGCCTACAGTCTACATTTGGTCTCACTGGGATAGTGATGCAACCTTTGTGTAGTTGCGATATATATGGTTTAGTTTCATTTGATAGCGTAATTCAGGAGGCAAAGATTGCCTACAGACAACTTATGATTTTGTTGTGATAGCAATGCAACCTTTATGTAGTTGCGGACTATCATCTTCCCATGGCGTAAGTCGTGGGGTGTTGATGCCTGCAATTTATGATTTCACGGGATGGCGATGCAATCATCGTGTTAACTGCGATCCATGGTGGTAAAGAAGAAAAGGGGAGCTGATACTTTCCGTATAATTTTTGGAAGGTTTTTCAAATATTTTCACTAGGTGTTCTAAGTACTTAGAGATTTTCAGTCCTATGTCTGATCAACGTATGACTAAATTTATGTAAGAACAATGATGGACCTGTTAAAACATCGAGTTATGAAAAATGTTTTAATATCAAACTAGCCTGATAATACTATGTAATTTAAAGTATTTGTATCTTAAAATGTATGGTAAAGGACTAGGAGGTTTAAATGTTTAAAAGATGATTAATTTAATAATATATATCAAAATTCTAGTTCTTGCTTCGTTTCTTTTCAAGGACAAAAAGTTATAAGGGGGAGGAATGTAACGACCTTGATTTAATATTATATTAAAAAATTTATAAATTTAATACAAGAAATTTGGTTTTTAACACTTAAGCTAAAATATATAGTTTTGTGAAGTTAACTAAAGCATATTATCTTAACTAATAAGTGCAGACATGATTTGGTCTTTAAAATAGTTGTTTTAAAGTTAATGATGGATTTAAGTAAAAGCGTTGGGCTGTAGTAAATAGTGTTTTTGTAGCAATTGTTTTTATCCCTTATAATTAATTATACTTAGAGATGCAATAAGATATTTATGATTGAATGTTTTAAAAGATCACTATAAGTGAACTGTTTTTAAAGCATGAATGTTTGGGTTTGTTATGACAAGGTTTAATACAACACTTGTCTTTAACCCTTAAATGTAATTAGATCTTTAAAAGCAAGTTTAAAGAGAGATTTTTTTAAAGATGAAGTGATTTGGGTTTGTTGTGACAAATATGTGACGCCACACCTCTATACTCATAATAACAAAGGTTATTATAAGGAATAACTTCTGCTATTGCGAAGAATAAGGCTTGTTAGAAGCGACCATCCATAAGTTATGCCTTAGACGAGTATTGATTACATCGATAGGATTTGTGTAAATTACTCCCACCGATATATATTCAATCCAAATCTAAAATGAAACTATGGTGGCTTAAGAAACATTCAGAACAACTCATAATAATGACAACACAAATAAGTATAATAACATCAGAATAGAAATACCAGATATATATATATAGCGGAAGACAAGTCTGGATACATGGTACAACAATAGATAGTTCATATGAACCGAATATACATATACAAAGAAATCAACATACATGAGACGAGAGTCAATATACCAAAAGTAACACCTCGAAGACTAGACAAAAGATGATGTGGAATCCCAAAAGCTGAAGCTGCAAAAGAATCAGAGATAGCGATTATCCTAAAATAACTCGGTCTGACCCGAGTATTATTTTAAAGAAAATAATAAATGGATCAGTCTAATTTAAACTTAGAAGTGAATGCATCATAAACAACATCAAAGCAAATCAATCATAGTCTCGAATGAAACTATTCAACATATATAATCAACATAGTTTAAATGAAGAAATCTCATTAAACTCCATCAAAATCAACTTTCAAATTCAAAATTGAATTCAAAACAGCAATACACAAAAATCTAGAAATCAAAAATAGACAACTAGAAAAATCAGCATAGAAGTGGATCGATCCCATCATATGGCGAGTCTAAGCTACCGCACGTGCATTAATATATGGCCGAAGCCTACCAAGTTCTGTCATCATAATTTTTGGCGCCCAACAAATGACTCGAAGGTCCAACATATGACCCAAAGGTCCAACATATGACCCGAAGGTCCGACTTAGTGGCTCGAAAGCCCAAAAAATCATCAAAATCATCAAATAACAGTAAATATTTCAATTAACGAGTCCCGAATTAACCGAATTAGTAAAAGTCTGGTTCCGTTCTCCGCACTTTTGCTAAATCATTTAAATCTTTTCATCGTTTCCTTGAAAGTGCAAAATTGTGTATTTTATATAAATAACATTTTACGTTCTCAAATGGACAAGTCCAGAATTAACCGAATCGGTAAAAGTAGGGGTTCATAGTCCTTAATTTTTTCGAAACGTTTAAATCGATTCCTCATTCTTTTGAAAGCGTAAAGTGTAAAAAATTTGGAAACAATTTTATTTTAAAACGATTTTAAAACACGTGATTAAAACAGCAACATGCATAGCAATTTGAACAAAGAAATTACGCTTCACAAAACACCGTAAAAACGGATATCAAATCAGCATTGCGGGATAACCGCTTGAAAATTCACTATAAAATTGATGTTTACTGAAGTTAAAACAATAGTAATTTTTATTCGTCAAAAATGTCATCAAAACAACATGCTTCAAAAATTTAACACCGAAGTGAAAATCCGTTATAAAAATAACGGCAACTAAATACGTTTTAAAACCAAACACCGGTTCAACGTAAACAATTCATTGGTCTACACTACTAATATGCACGTAACATGGACTCAGAATACACTTTGCACTTAGTTCAAACAAAATATGTTCAATTGCACTTCATTTCACAACAATAAAATAAAACGTAGACTGACAAAGGATGCATGCAATTAATGGCAAAGCAAGGGATGTGATTTATTTCAAGGTGCAGGGGACGAACGAAAATTCAATGCTTTGGGTAACGTGAGGCAGCTCACGTTTGAAACACGGGGACAATTTTATTTACTAAAATGTGGCCAAACATGTCCCCTATTGGAATATTAATACTCACGCACAAATGAAATGGATTAAAATTTTCAAAGAACCTGACTTAAATTTCATGTTTTACAACTTTGCCTGGACCTAGAATTTTTAGTGCACGCGTCATCTAAACAAGTAATGAAGTTAATAAAACTAAATAACAGGTTACACTATCAAGCATGCACGTACTATATATTTTTGACTGAACCTCACTCTTCATACACTCAAGTATTAAAATATGATCTGACCTTGGATACTTTGCTCGTATGCAAATGAATGTATTCACACTAAAATTTTCAAGTATGCAAATGATTTCTGGAAATATTACACTATGCACGCATGTAAAATTAAAACAACCTGGATTGTATTTTGAGCACACAAATGAACTAAAAACATAAAAATGGAAATAATGAATATGCAAATTTATAATGACCAGAATTTTGTTCTGTGCATTACACGCACCAACGCACGCACCAGTATGTATATACTATACAACTTGCACTCAACAATGAGGTACTCAAAACAAAGTGACCTTCATATGCATGAAAATAAGACTGGGCACGAAAGTTTTATGCACGAAAATAGCCATAAAATATTTAATGACCTGAAACTCAATATTGTGATGTGCAGCCACAACTTGAACTTCGTTTGTGTGCACTACATCATGTATGCAAATATTGAAGTAAAGAATAAATTAGAAATGTGAGTGATTTCACTTACCAAAGTTTTGCTTCCAAAAATCAGTTAACTACGAAGATCCAAAAGTAGCAAAAAAAAACTGAACCACCATTAATTTTCCGTTTGTAGAGCTACTGAAATGAAGAATGGAAGATGCTGGCTTTTGGAAAATGAGTAAAAGCAACTTTTCTTTTTCAAACTGGGTATAAGTCAAAATGAAGTAAGCTGGCAATAGTTTTTGGGTACAATAGCATTAAAGAGGAAATGTGCATCACTGGATAGAAAGGATGGTTGCAATGATGATGGCATAAAAGTGTTTATGTCAATGCTTTACAAATATTGTGACAGCAAATGGCAAAAATAATGATAGAAAATAATGCAATGTGTTCACTGATGCCTTAATTGTTTTAGTGACAGCAAGGTGTTATAATCTTGCTTTTAAAACTTTGGTGACAACATAACGCAAAAATGTTTCTACTTTTAGTTTAAATGGCCTATTTCTAACTGACTTTGCACGTTCACATTGGCTTTGAATTAAGTGACAGCAAGTTCATATATTTTCTTTATAAATATGTGGTGACAGCACATTCAACTTTTGTTTATAAATTATTGATAGCCAAGAATGTTTAAATTGTTTCAACTTGCTTTTAAATGGACCATTTCTTGTTACAGGTGAAGGCAAAGATTTTTACAACTTAACTTAGTTAAATTCAATGCAACAAGCTATTTTCAACTGACATATGCAAATGAATTTCATATTTTTTTTTCAAATCTCAATTTAAAATTTCTATTTTTGATTTTTATTTCGACGGTAATTAAAAATCACGATTGTTACAAAATGTTTGGGTAACAATTGTCCTAAGCCCTTTTAAATGTAATTAAAAATTTAAAAGAGAGTTTTTAAAGATAATGATTGATTGTGGAGAGTTCAGGTTTGTTGTAAACAATGCGTTAGTAACATTTGTTTGTAAAACCTCTGAATTATATTTTAAAGCAGAAATATATTATAAAAATAATTAGAGCTTTAATAATGAAATTTTAAAGATAATAATAAGTATTGAAATCTTTTATAAAAACATAGAAAAAGTTATATGTTTAATCTATAAAAGAGAAGGGGTTTGTAGTAACAATGTGTTAGTAACATTTGTTTTTAACCTCTTTCATTATATTTTTAGATAAGTAAAACTTGTTAAGCGGTTTTTTAATATACTTCTACCATTGAGACACGTATATGTATAGTTCTTAAGTATTGGAATGAGTGTAAGTTTATAGTAGATTATAAGTATTTGTCATTTTTAAAGAGAAATTAAATAACACACATACATAAGTATATAAAGGAAGTTTTAATTGATAATGGAATATTAATTATAAAGGAAATTTTTATCAATGAGAGAAGATTTATTAGACCAAAAGCTGTTTTACTAGTATAAAGGGGTTTTTAATTAATAAAAAATAAATTAAATTAAAAAGGGATTAAAAATCGTTTATGTGACTTGATCGCTTTAGATGAACTAATAATACTTGTGTGGTTACCTACTTATGGAGAGTATACAAGAACTATTTCCCATATGCGATCATTTACATTATTATTAAATAAGACTAAAATTCATCGACTCGGTCTTAGAGAAACGGGGATTAGTAAGTTTTCTGCTTATCAAAAACCACTTCAAGGCTAAGATATAGATTCCCTGTTTTGGAGGTGAATAATAGAATCCATGTGTGGTTTCAAAATATGTTGAGAGGATGGAATCCATATGGGATTTATTAATTGTTCGAGTGTTGAAGATGCGTGTGAAAATGCCGAACGTAGCCTCAACATAGGGAAAAATGACTAAACACGGAGTAGGCTGCACAATCCTGCTGTTTAGCCGACCCATGATGGGTACATCAACTCCATATCTAGAGTATTCTTATCGAAATGTTGAGTATAGGGAGTCAATGACACTCGGTACACTTATTCACGAGGGTATTGGGGTGATGGCCTAGTTGTGTTTTTCTTATGGTATAATTTATCTAGAAATATACGACGCTGGGAAAGGTATCTTCTAATTCTTGTCATAGGATATCAGTCTCATTGAAGAGGTCTTGGTGGAAAATCTATTTATACGAACGTCCTTAGCAGTTTTTTTGTATACTAGATATGTTTTTGAATGTATTTATTCTGAAACACTAGACATTATTATAATATCATTGGAGTTTCAAATAGAAACTGTTTGGTTATCGTACGGTAAATTCCTATCCATGTTTAAGTGCATTATGGTCCTATGAGATGCTCTTATTTTGAGAATTTTTATAACATTAAATAATTCAAAAGACTTGAGTTACTCACACTGGTTTAGCAGAATGATGTGGATGCTATTTTCTTAAAATGCTCGAATCAGTCCCGTGTAGATTTCTAGATTTTGCTTATGTTCATTGGAGGTCTTACAAAGGAGCTGGATGATTGCCTTCCATATGTTTATTTCTGCTGCATTGCTTAGTTTATTTATCAGCAATTATGAGGACAAGTAGTTTTAACTATTTAGGCTGACGATAGGTTAGTTTGCTTTGATTATTGTATCCATACAGTTTTTGTAAAAGATCATTTTGATATTATATGTTATTGTTCCGTTATGAGATTCTGATGTTTTTATTCTCCTAACTCTTATCCTTTTTCTCTTCTTCTTTTAATTTAGCCTAACACTTTTTCTTTCCGTCACTTGGGTGATCAGCACAGGAATACCGTGGATGTATTAATGTCAACGTTTGTGGGTTGAAAACGCGATCTTTACATCTTGGTATTAGAGCCGAAGGTTAAGCGAGAACCTTGGCTTTGGTTGGGCTTAACTCATCACGAGACAAGGTAATGGAATGCCTTATTAAGAAATTGAGTGTATTATATATATGAGAGTACATATGTTATAATAGTGTTTTTTATTATGTTGATCTGTTGAGTGCTTATGGATTCTGGATAGCGTGTTCTATCAACGCTGTCGATAGGAGTATCTAAAACAGTTGTACAAGGCAAACCAACATAGTATTGTTTTCGAAATTTGGTAACTGAAATAATTTTTCCTAGGTTTATATTTTATACATGAAAGAATAATTTACAGATGATTGATATAATTATTTATGATATGATTGTTGGCTAGGAAATGATAATATTCAATTATTATCATTTATTATTTGATTAGTCATGCTCAGCCAATTTATGGGCATTAACAGAGGTTAGGTAGATAGTACTTTGTGGGAACATTTAAATGAACACCTTGTGAGTTAAGTTTTACAATTTGATTACAAGGCATTAGCTGATAGTGTTAGGTTAAAAAGGTTAACTTTAATAAAAGTTATCTAGCATTATCTAAAAGAAAGATAAGATATTTTGAGAATAAATATTGTGAAATGGTTGAAGTAAATTTATATAAATATGGTTTATATAAATATGGTTTTTGTAAATATGATTTATAAAAAATAGGATTTAAATTGAGAACTTGTGAACTTAAATCTCAGTACTTTTAGAGATGGTTTCAAGGAGTTTGGGGAAATAGTAATAGTATTATTGGAAACTATTTTAGAGGAATAATGTTTTTTAAAAGAGTTTAAAGATTTGTTCGAGTTCACGGCTACTCTTGGAATAAACAAGTCGATTGGGGAAACAAAGTATTTTTATGTTAGATAGTTCGAGTGGCACGAAAGTGACTAAAAATGGACAAGAGATGTGGTCAGATGGTAAACACTTCTCTTGAGTATTACCCTTCTTAGTAAAGGGAATATTTGATACTTTTTGGTAGGACTCAGTTCCTTGTATCAATTTTTTATTCGATTTATAGGTATATTTTTCTATGGATTTCAAGGAAAATATTTTGAAAACTGGTTTTAAAAATGATTTTGGTTTAATCCCATAAAATATGATTCGATATCCAAAATGATATATGTCTTTTTTATTATTTAAAATGATTTGAAATAAAACTCGGTGTTTAATTCTTAAGTTTTCTATTGAGTTATAATATGTTGTGTGTATCCATTGCAACGGTGTAGTTAGATTTTTCATCTTATTATGGTATGTTATTTGTTTTCAATTATTGAAATAAAACTAAATTTTTGACAACTTTGGACTATTGAGAATTTTCGAATTGATATAGAAATTGAAGCTGTATTTTTGTGAAAATATAAAAGTTGAGTTTTTATAACTCTTAAATTGAAAGAGTAGTAAGTTAAAAAAAATTTAAAATTTGTTAATCATCCTTGTTAAACAGAACATTCGATGTTATTGGCTAACAAATAAACGTCTTTACTTTAGGGTTGTCTAAGGAAAGTAGACTGTTCTTGAGTCTGGATACTGGAGTTCTACTCAACCTATCTACTTGCCTAGCCCAATGGATAAAGAGTGAGAAGGTTGACTTGATTATATGATCCAAACCACATTTGGACCTTCAACTAAATTTTAGGAAGGGAAATGTAAAAGAATGTTTTTGTATATACTCTTAGGATGTAGTAGAGTATTATATGAGTACGAACTTAAGCCTTGAAATATTTTAAAATGAAATAGTGTTTCAATATATCTTTATAAATAAAGTTAAGTTGTTATAAAAAGTTTATAAAATAAAACTTAGTTAACATTTTATGAGATGTTTTACAAAAAAAAATTGAGTAGTAAAAGAGAATTCTATTTTGATAAGTGAATATGAATTTTTATAATAAAGAAATGTTGACAAGCACCATTGTCCAAGTGGTTAATTGATTCGGCTTTGGTGCAAGAGGTCATAATTTTGAAACTTGCTTTCGAACGTTTATTGACATGGGATATGTTGTCCCAATGATTTGTTGTATATAAAGTACCATTTCAAAAAAAAAATGAAATGTTTTTTAAAGTGTGGCCTTTTGACATGATTAAGAAATTGAGTAATATTTTATAGGTAAAGATAAGTCTTTACAGAATGTTTATAAACATAAATAAAAGTTTTATGAAATAGTCCATAAATGATTTTAGTATTATATAAGAACTGATTTTGTGTAAATAAAGAGAATCGAAAAGAAAGAATGTTTATAAACATAAATAAAAGTTTTATGAAATAGTCCATAAATGATTTTAGTATTATATAAGAACTGATTTTGTGTAAATAAAGAGAATTGAAAAGAAATGGTGTAGTTAAGAAACCCACTGAATTAAATACGTAAGTTATGCATAGAATTTTTATTCGTATGACGGTTCTCGATCTAGGATTCAAGTACATGAATTCAAGGTGATTTACATCGGACCAAAAAAGGAATTTCACTGGATTCTTGACGGCGAACACTTGACGTGTATTTTTGATGTGATTTTGAAGTTTTCTATCATAGTATATGACTAAATAAGGAGAACGAAAGTATCTAGTCAAGGAACAAGACCGGACTTCGCGGCGTGGATGTCAAGTGAAATGTACTTGTTTGGAAGTGGAATCTATATGATCGAGCAAATGATCGAAATTTATATTGCATAAAAATGATATATGTACATCATATGGGCTTAAGTGTAATTATATTCTATGTTTGTTTGGCTTGTTTGAGGCTGTATGGAATTGGAAAGTTTGGGAAAATACTCTTCGAATTGTTTGAGGCTGTATGAATGATCGACTAAGTAATAACCTATAGCAATTGAGCAGAAACTACGCTTAGTAGTTTATTTATCATCCTTGTGCAATGAGAAGATTTTTGACCTACGAAAGTGTATGTTTTGTTTGCTAATAATTGTAATATTGTTAAGTATCAATGTATGATTGTTTCTTTGACAAGTTATGTTGGAATTTCGAGGATGAAATATTTTAAGGGGAAGAATGTAACGACCCAAAATTTCGAACACTTCATATTTAAGTATCTAAATTATTTAAATATCTGAATCAAGGATTTAATGTGTTTAAATATGATTTTATAACCTTGTTAAATACTTTTTAATTAATAACCAATGATATAAAACTTAATTTTGAAATAATTTTACAAAATATAGACGTTGAATAAATACTGAAAATATGACACCAAAAACGTTTTGTTAAAAACAACTTTTTTTTTTAATTCAAGCTGTATAAATATTTTGCAACTTGTATAGTAATATATGCATGTATAAATTTGTATTAACACATCTCTTTTCCAAAGAAAACTATTTAAGTTAAGAGGATTTGATTAAGGGGACAAAAGGACCCCTACATCAAGCCTTAAATCTAGGAGTGATTTAAGGAAGCCATATTTGTGTAAGGGTATGGTGTGCATGTTCTTAAGCTTGGAAGAAGATGGGTTTTTGTAAACATTCCTACACGTTTCCTAACTCTATAAACACACACACACACACATTCCCTTCACATCTTCACAAATTCGTATCTAAATAATGTCTTCACCTCTTCCTTTTCATGACTTCTCTTCTTCCCTTCTTCTTTTCTATAGTCATGTGCCTTAAAGGGAGGATAAGGCCTATGGCCGTGGGTATTAAAGATGAGGAGGAGGGACTAGGCCATGAATTATGGTGGTGGGATTGTAACAACCCATATATTAATGGGCCTAAATTTCGACAAAAATTGAAATTAAAGTCCATCAAAGCACAAATTGTTAGATTTGGTACCTGCAAATAATCATGAGCATTATCAGAGATTGATAGAATTCTAAACTCACAGCAGAAACAATAATAGGATAAGCATATTGATTATGACTTCTACCATAGAATTAATTGTATTCCTTAGATAGCGGATTGTCGCAACAGCATCAACATGAAAGAAAGGGAGACTTTTCCAACAACTAAACACTTCCAACTCCAGTTACATATTCCTTTAAATCTATCATGTGAGTTGTAATGAGGTGGGGGTCAGAAAAACATTCTGGTGATTGAAAAATCTATAAACTGTCCATAACATAAATTTATACTAATTGGTTTCCATTTGATTGTTATGTCTACTAAGGCTATTAATTCTAATCTAACCTTGCATTGCACACACAATTTCATACCTAACCATCCCTAAGGTACAAAATACCAACGAAGCCTTATCAACCATCTAATACTTTCAAACACCACCACCAGATAATACTTTTAAAAGAAAAATCGGCAGACTCTACCATTGAAGACCTCAATCAAGGTAGACCCTGTCATTTATGACATATTTCCAAGGTGGACTTCTAGCATCGTCATCATTGGTCTATTGGTCCTCGCTATAGAGACCTTTGCTACTACTATGGCCTTATAATTCGTAATAGTAATACCACTATTGCATCTATCGTTATTAAAGTATTAGCAATATGAGAGACTTTACCTAAGCCACTTAGTACCTCATCAACAAGGACTAAGTAGGCCTCTGACCATTTAAGACCTACTTATAGATAGGCCATTGCCATTTAATACCTAACCCTAAAGCGCACTCCTCACTGGTGTTGTCTAGCTGGCATTGCTTGGAAATCTAATTAGGCTATTTAGTACTTCTTTCATAGGAGAAAGCGAACCCTAGATCAGTACTTAGTACCTCAAATCCAAAGCAAACCCTTCCCAAGATATCCACCATCACCCTTAATTATAAATATGGTATCTCATTAGGTTACTTCTTTCGGTAGGGAGACGGGTCCTAAGATAGCCACTTAATACCTCAACACTTGAGTAAACTTTCTTAGAGACATCCTTATTTATTTGGAATCTCACTAGGTTACTTAATAATTCTTTTAGGAGAGAGGCAGACCCTACAGCCATTTAATACCTCAAACCAGAAGCGAACCACTTTGGAAATATCCCTCACCGCTCCTAATTCCAAATTTGGACCATTTAAGAATTTTCAATCAAGAAAGAATGTCCGAACCCTCACTACGTCACAAGACCTTGGATTAGTGATATCTTACATCAGTAATAAGTGCTCCCGACTGTTGGTAACCTCAAAGTGAAGGGCAGTCTTCCGCTGAGTGACTCTTTTAACCTTGCATCACTAACATACTAAGTCCAATTAACCATCCTAAGTACACCTATATTAACTTAGGTAGATAGTGGAATTAGCTTACTAATTCCCTTTTTATTTAAGGTAATAAGATTTACTTTAAATACTTGTTTACCCATAAATCTTCTTTTAATGCTCATAAATGTTAATTTGTCCATATAATTCTAATGGATATTTTCTGAGACATTTATGTATGATTACTAATTACAAATTAGTAACCTTTTTATACCTATTCCATTTTTATCAGTCCCATCAATCTATCTATTTCTATTAATTGTAACCTTCAATTTAATAAAGTCCACTATTTCTAATTAATTACCCATTAGTTTAGGTTAAAATCTTTCATTTCCAATTAATTAATTAATAGAAATTCCTAATTTATTTCCCATTAATAGAAATTACTATGTTTCCTAATTCTACCTATTCTCTTCCCTCAAATAAATGCTGTTCTTCCTTATTAATGCAATAAATACGTATAAACTACCTAATAAAACTACCTATTCTTATCCAAATATATTCTAGTCATAAATATTTTACTATAATATGCTTTTCTTATTTAATTGCTGAAATTAGATTCCTTAGGGAGATTTTCCGCTATGATTTCCATAAATTAGAAAAGTCGACACCGTTTGGTATTAAAAGGAATGGATAATTTCTTTTTAGTTGGAACAGATAGTATCGACTATGGAGGATAAATCTATACTTTACACGTCTCTTCCCTTTTTGTTCATAGGTATTCCTCATTTAATCAAACGTCCCACTTTTGAGTCAAAAGTGGAAAAAGTAAACAAATAAAAATAAAACATATGTTCTTCACATAAATTAGACTATGAAAAATCTACAATTTAGCACAAATTTTAGTAATAATCCAAGAATCCTTTTTTACACCCAAGTATAGATCTAGAACAAAAATATACAACATTCAAATCTTTTGGACTGATTTTCGGATCTAGATGTAAATTCATTTAAAATTTGATCTAAAACAAGAGTATGCGGGCAATAGTTTTCTACACTAATTTATGCCTACAATTCACAAGTAAAATTGATTTAGGAATAAAAATGAAATGTATGCAAGAGGAATAGATTTAAGATCATAGACGATATATAAAATTTTCCACTCACCTTTTAAAAGCGATCCAAATCTTCAGATCTGAAGTAGAACATTAAATTCATCTCCAAATCCTTTCTAATTTAAGAAATATGTGTAAAAAGGGTATATACATACAGTAGAATTATAAATCCGAGAAGAGAATTAGGATTGAAGGGAAATAGAAATACATACATACATACATACATATATATACACACACACACACACATATAACCTCATTATCACGTAGTGTTGATTGGCTCTTCTTCTCATATTTGATTTCTACTCTTCTCCAATTTATGTATACACAAATATAAGTATTTATTTTATAATTTAGAAAATAATGGAGCAGAGAAAATGGAAGAAGTTAGCTGCTGCTATTAGAAAAAATTATGAGAAGAGGAGAAAGGGTTAGGCCCGAATTTATAGATGCTAGAATCAACCACAAGCATTCGATTTACAATACTTCATCTGAACTGTTGCGGCGTAGGTTTATTGCAGTCTTCAGGTCGCTACCGGTTGACCATTTGTAGGCCATTGGTCGACTACTTATGTGACGCCCCACCTTTATACCCACACTAGCCAAGTACACTACAGAGTAATGCTGTCAACTAGCACGGAGAATAAGGCTGTGAGGGAGCGACCCTCCATGTAATTTCTTTGTGCGAGCACCGATATGTCAGATAGTATAGCATGCATTTCATTTAAGGAGGAAATCCGACATACCGATAGAAACTCAAAGCTACTACACAGTGGCTATATATAATCTTCGGAAACAAATATAGAAACAAACATAACACAAATCAGTCATAGACATCCATATCACAAAGGCAGAAAAAGATATGAATGTATAACACATGAAAGTGTACATCAGAGTAGTGGTCTGAAAGATCCACAATAACACAAAAGAATAGCAACATGTTCTATACAAAAGAATACATCTATGAGTCGATATCTCAAATGTATACAACAAAAACTACTAATCTAAGTAGTTAGCCAAAAGTCAGAGTAATAGATCCCTGGGGAGAAGTCAAGCAGACGCACCGGCAACATCTCGGTCTGACCCGAGTATTATTTCATAAGAAAATAATAGACGGATCAGTTTAGCTATAAATGTCAGATGACATGATATAGAATAAGAGATATGGCATAAACGTATAATAACCATAATGGCATACCACTATAAGTATATAAATGATAATCAACAAGAGATTAATCAGTATCACAAGAATATTCTCAAAGATCCAAATCCACAAAAAGGTAATGACACACGAATTCACCAATGCACAAAGATTGATAAAACTTATCAATGAAAATCATGAAAATTGGTGAAGCACAAATTCCAGAAATCAACACACGAAATCAAGAAATCACAAAAAGGGGGAGGCCTATCACAAAACGGGAGTATGAAAACTCACCAACACGCGTATCACAAAACGAGACGCTACCTCATGGTAACTAACCATTAATTTTGAGCCGAGTCTCCACAAGAATGGCCCGACGACCGTGGGGCGCTTCCCCACATATGTGAGTCAAAACATCACACAAACGGGGTTTAGTCTCCCTCGTAGACAAAGAGACATCGCACAATTGCTAGTCTAAATCACAAAAATGATCGTCATTGATCATAAAGAAGTGTCAATTACACTAAGCTAGTAAATATATGAGTTTAGCTTCATGTCCCATAACCACTTGCTTAACTTAAATATTTACGAACAAACTGTAGATCTTCACTAGAAAATTGTCACAAGAGGTTCAATAGAACAAGTCCAAGAATTAACCGACGAAGCAAACGCAAGCGTTTCATATCATTTGTTTTACAAAGTCGTTTAATTAGATTTCTCATACGAATGAGGTAAAGGTTTGTAGATACTAATAGATTGGAAAACGGTTTAAGAAAAGAGCTTTGTAATAAAATAGTGTTGAAGAGTTTTGATATTTACTACTAGTATTGAAACCTTTATATTTTTAAAGTGACGAATCACAAAAATGATTGTAGAAACAATCAGTCATAAAAATTCACATTCGAAGACGTGAATGAATCCAAGGAAATCAGCTCAAAATGCATCAAAGTGGAAGTTCCCCTGCGACATAACAAAATTCAACATATGAATTAGGCGCGACCAAGATGGCGCGACCTAACACGGCCGAGCTAAAGATGCAATGGAACGACCTACAGGTCAAGCGACCTAAGGAAGTGATGGCCGAGCGACCAAACCATTTAAGGCCGAACGACCTAACAAACTCGTGACCTAACAAAGACAAGGCCGGGAGACTTAACGGTGAACATGGGGTCAAGCGACCTAATGGATCGCGACCTAAGGGGTTGGCAAGGCCGAGCGACATAGCAGGGTGCACGACCTAGAGGATGTGCTCGTGCGACCTAACATGGTTGACGACCTAACTCGGTCGCGACCTAAGGTGTGCGACTTAACAGTGGAGGGCGACCTAATAAGGTAAGCATGCGGTCAGGATGGTGCAACCCAAGTGGTACGCGACCTAACGACTCAATGCCGAGCGACCTAACGAGGTAACTAAGGCCGAGCGACCTAATGCATGAGACGACATAATGTGGCGTGATCTAACTTAATGTCCTAAGGAAATGACGAACGACCTAAGGGCCACGACCCAAGTAGACAGGCCAAACGACCTAAGGTGCTACGACCTAATGGCGAACGACCTAAGGTTGTCAAACGAATTAAGGCCGGAAATGACCTATACGCTGTACGACTTTTCAGCGGCCAAACGACCTAAGGCGCAGAAAACGCAAAAGCACACGAAAATTGGAGTTTTTCACCAATTCAATCCAAACCAAAAGCAAATGCATACGGAAAAGTGTTAGGAATTCATTCCCAATAATCAATGATAGTTATAGACAAGAATGTGAGATAAAAATCTCACCTTATCACAATTTAAATGAAAATCAAGCTTGAAAGCAAAAGAAGAAGCAATCCCACTTCAATCGCAACACAAGAAGCTTGAATCAATGGCTTCTCTCTAGATTTGGAGTTGGATGATGGATTTGCAAGAGAACTTGAGCTTGGAATTTTAATTTCCCATTCCACTCACCATTTTTGATGAAGCTTTAGTGTTAGGAAATTTATGAAGTGTTGGGCAGATTTTCACCTACCACAGAACCAATGGGTAGGAGGTCGAAGCCGGACCGGTGCTCCCCCTCCACTACTGAAACAAACGGCAACCGGACCAAGTTCTCGTCCTCTACCACCGGACCAGATCCACCAAGCACCCATGCCGAATGAAGCCTCGCCGAACCAACCTTCCCCCAAACCATACCGAACCACATCTCCACTTCAATACCGAACTTCCTCTCCACTTCCATGCCGAACCAACCCACCACCGGTCCAAAACCCATCATCACCAAACCACTTCCCTACCGAACCAAACTCCAACCACTCCAAACACTGCCGAACCAGGACGCCGCCAGGCCAGAATTGCTTCAGCCCAGGCCCGCCAGCAGCTATATACATCCAGGACCCCTGCCCCCAGCCTCACTCTATAAATAGAGGGCAGGGGTACAACAATGGCAGACAAGTTTGAGAGCTCAAGCACGGAAGGAACTTTCAAACAACTTTCATATACTTGTATACAAAGCTTTGTACTTGTAATCTGAAAGAAAAAGGAGAATAACATATACAGTGGACGTAGGCACGTTCTGGCCGAACCACTATAAATCTGTGTGTCTTTTACAGTTTAGTCCCTGCTTTTTTATATATTTGCATCAATCACCCACACCGCTAGAAACAACATAAAATCAACTAATTCATACGACTTGGAGGTGTTTGTCCATTTTTTGTGCAAACATTTTTGGTGCTTTCACTGAGAACTTGGAACTCGAAGCTTCAGCTTCCCTCATTCAACCTTCTTTCCCAATAGCACCCTTCATTGCCTAGGAAACATGACTTCCAGGCCGAGAAAAGACGCCAACAAAGGAAAGAACGTTGCAACCAGCAGCGCTCCAGATCCAGTGGATCCGGATCAAGAGAACCATCCCACTACGACAGCAGTGCCAAATGTAGATCGGGCAATTCCGACAGCCCCTGCCGCGGAACAACCGGCAGCAATCACTAGGGCAGACCTAGACAGAGTTGTGGTTGAAGTGACTAACCGCTTCGCATCCCAACAGGAAGCTTTGGTGAACCAACTCATGTCACGCTTGAGGGATGCCAAAGAATCCAACCGCAACACTGAATCATGGGGTGAGTCTCAATCTGGGGGATCTCGGAGACAACAAAGGTCTTCCCTCTTCGAAGAAGCTATCAACAGGAACAACAATTATAGGGGCCGCGCCCGGACTCATCCCGAACTCCGACTCGAGGAAGCGCTTGGAACCGAACCCAATGGGGGAGGCACGAGGCGAGGGTCGGATGTAGCTGAGCCAGTCATGCCGCCTAATCATAGAAACCCCGCTGAACGGAGCCGAGCTAGAACCTAGCCCGAAGTTGACCCCATGGAAATGCTCGAAACAGAACCCCACAGGGGAAGATCAAGGCAGGGGCCAACTGTAGCTGGTCCTAGCATGCATCCGAGCAGCCAAAGACAGCCACTGTATAACGTCAGAAATGATAGACTATACCATCCCTACAGGTCATCTGGACGAGATCGATCCCGCAGGGAAGAACCAAGCTCATTTTTGTCCGCTCCAAATTCTGATGAAAGAATGGCACGGTTATTCAGGGAATGCGTCCGACGGGAGCAAAGGGATCGAGGGATAGGCGCTAGGGTAACCAGCCCTTTCACCCGCGACATCGAAATTGCCATCACCCCCCGAGAGTGGAAAATGCTGACAATGGAACCATACAAGGGAAACTCTGACCCCGTTGTACACCTGCAAAGATACACACAACATATGCTCATGACCGGGGCAACGAAAGGAGTATTATGCAAATGCTTTCCAATATTTTTAGCAGATCTAGCTACCTCCTGGTTCTGCCATCTACCCAAAGGATCCATCAGTTCATGGGAAATGTTGAAGGAGAAGTTTATCAGCCAGTTCCGCATTCATGTGGAACAACCCAAGGATGCTTACTCCCTATCTACTGCCAAACAGAAACCCGGAGAGACACTGTAGCAATACCTAACCCGGTTCAATGCTGCAGCGGCAGCAGTCCAAGGTGCCGATGAGAAACTTGTCCTGATGGACCTCTGTAGTGGTGTGCATCCGGATACCAAGTTTGCTAGAAGACTAACTAAAGAAAAACCAGCTACCTTGCCCGATTTCTTCCATGAAGCTGGGAAGTACATGAGACTCGAAGAGGCTTCCACTGAAAGGCAGACAGGACCACAGGCTAAGACGGCTCATGGAAACGCCCCCGCCGCAGCGAAGGACATTCGAAGAAACGACTCCAGAGACAATGCAGGGGGCAAGAAGGGAGAAAAGCGCTTGTACCGACCAGGGACGAGATTTTACGCTTACACTCCCTTGAATGAAACAGTCGAGAACATCTTCCTGGCCACACAGGACGAACTTACATACAAGCACCCCCCGTACAAGAAAGAGATAGATCGCGCAATCCAGTCCGGAAAATTCTGCCGTTTCCACGAGTCTCATGGGCACGATACCAATGAATGCGGCCATCTCCGAGACCTAATTGAAGAACACATCAGGAGAAAGAGGCTGGAACGCTATGTAAAGGGCCAGGACAGGACTCCAGCTCCCGCCAAGGAAATCCCAGGGCAGCTCCACCCAGAAACAGGCGGAGGAAACCGCAACACCAGCGGTTCCAGCCAAGAGAAGATAGCGGTTCATACAATATATGGGGAGCCACACATCGCCGACAAAAGCTGGGCAAAAATGGAAAGATATGGAAACTCGCTCAGAAGCGAGGGAGACTGCGTCAATTCTGTTATGGAAGAACGCCACCCTAAGCGGAGGGAAAATAATGACATCACATTCAGTGGGCGCGACCTAGAAGGAAGGCAATACCCTCATATGGATCCTATGGTCATCTCTGCCCAGTTAGGCCCAGCTGAAGTTTTTCGAATCCTAGTAGACACTGGAAGCTTAGTGAATATTCTGTTCAAGCATGCTTTCGACAAAATGAAGCTGTCAATGAAGGACGTGTCTTCCTGCAACAAACCGCTACACGGTTTCACTGGAGAAGCAAAGTTGCCCCTCGGACAATTGGATCTCTTTGTTGAATTGGGAAGTCATCCCCGCTCCGCCGTTCGGAAACAAACATTCGTGCTAATAGACAACCACTCGGCCTACATTGCCTTTTTAGGAAGACCAGCCTTGTCCGACTTCCAAATTGTCCGTTCCCCATGGTGCCTGAAGATGAAGTTCACAACGAATAATGCAGTGGGAGAAGTAGAAGGGGATCAAGACGCCGCTCGGGACTGCTATGTAACCGAACTTCGCAATAATCGCAGGAGAGATAAAGGGAAAAATGCAGAGACTATTCTCTGCATGAAAAGCTTGGAAGCATAGCAACTAAAGAAAGCCCCTCCTCTTCGCTATACCAGTGATCCTTTCAATGAATTAGACCCCAGGGACAAAGAGGAGGAGGCTACAGCCGAGCCTGCAGAGGCTATGGAATTCGTATCTGTAGACAAACGCGACCCAAGTAAACTGATGAGAGTCGGATCTCAGTTAAAAAGAGAATTAAAGAATCAACTCATTGATTTTCTTCGCCACAACATGGATGTATTTGCATGGACGCACGCTGATATGACTGGAATCTCCCCGGACATAGCATGCCAACATCGATCCTACCAAGGTACCGGTAAAGCAAAAGAAGAGAAGTATGGGGGCAGAACGATCAGCATCCCTCGAGGAAGAAGTAAAGAACTTACTTGCCAATGACTTCATACGTGAAGCCATCTACCCGGAATGGATCTCCAACCCGGTACTGGTAAAGAAAGCTAATGGGAAGCGGCGAACATGCATCGATTTCTCCAACTTAAATGACGCTTGCCCGAAAGACTGCTTCCCACTCCCCCGAATCGACCAACTCGTGGACAGCACTGCCGGACACGAACTTTTATCCTTTATGGACGCATACTCAGGATATAACCAGATCCCTATGCACGCCCCCGATCAAGACCACACTAGCTTCATCACTGATCGAGGATTGTACTGCTACAAGGTAATGCCATTTGGACTTAAAAACGCCGGAGCTACTTATCAGCGCCTCGTCAACAAGATGTTTGCAGAACTGATAGGACGAACTATGGAAGTTTATGTGGATGACATGCTGGTAAAATCGAGGAAAGCCAACGACCATATAAACCAATTGGACGAGATGTTTCTAGTACTTCGCCAATATGGAATGAAGCTGAACCCTCTAAAGTGCTCCTTCGGAGTATCATCAGGAAAGTTCTTGGGATTCATCGTTCATGCCAGGGGGATTGAAGAGAACCTCGAACAAGTCCGAGCTTTACAAGATATCAAGACACCATCTACTCGAAGAGAGATGCAAAGCCTAAACGGGAAAGTGGCCGCCCTAAGTAGGTTCATCTCTAAAGCAACCGACAAATGCATCCCATTCTTAGAAGCTCTAAAGAAAGACAAAGGAAAGTTCGAATGGACCGACGAATGCTCGATAGCCTTCCTTAACTTAATCGGACACCTCCAGAGACCACCGGTACTTTCAACTCCAAATAAGGCGAGGAACTATACCTATACCTTGCTGTATCATCCCACGCTTTGAGCGTCGCTTTGGTGAGAGAAGACAACCGCGCGCAGCGACCCGTATACTTTGTAAGCAAGAGATTCACAGGGGCAGAAGTCAGATACCCTAAACTTGAAAAGCTAGCATACTGTTTTCTTATCACGTCGTGGAAACTGCGACACTATTTCCAGTCTCATTCCATCAGAGTTTTAACCGATCAACCGCTAAGGCAAGTGCTCCATCGCCCCGACACTTCTGGGCGATTACTTAAGTGGTGCATCGAACTAAGTCAATATGATATCACTTACCATCCTTGCACCGCTATCAAGGGGCAAGCCATAGCTGATTTCATTGCCGAATTCACTACTAGAGAAGGTAAGGACCAATCTTAAATAGCAGAAGATATCAAGTGGAATCTCTTCGTAGATGGAGCGTCGAACGAACAAGGCTCGGGGGCAGGTGTTGTGATAATCACCCCCAGGGGAAAGAAGTTGCACTACGCCCTAAGATTGGAATTCACTGCCACCAATAATGACGCAGAATACGAAGCAGTGATAGCCGGATTAGAACTTGCACTGGAAATTGGAGTAAGTTCTTTATGTCTCCATAGTGATTCTCAACTTATTGTAAATCAAATGCTGGGAGAATTGCAGACTCGAGGAGAATGACTCACAGCGTATCTAAAGAAGACCAGGCTACTGCTTAATCAATTAGATCACTATTTAATCAAACACATTCCCCGAGAAGAGAATCAAGAGGCCGACGAACTAGCAAAACAAGCTAGCATTAAGAACATCACTATTTTCGGAGCATTAACCATCTCAAAACAGCTGGCACCAAGTTTCGAGCAAGTAAATCTGATAGCTGCAACCGAAGAAGAAACATGGATGACCCCTATCCGAGAATACTTACAAAACGGCGCCCTACCCGACGGGCGAAATGACATTAAGAAAAATCTAAGGAAAGCTTCCTGCTACACAATGCAAGAAGGCATCCTCTATCGGCGCGGCTTCTCTAAACCCTTATTGAGGTGCGTTGCTGGAAGAGAATCCAAGGAAATTCTATCCAATATCCATCGGGGAAGTTGTGGAGACCACACCGGAGGGCAGACCCTAGCAAAAAAGATACTCCGATATGGGTATTTCTGGCCCACTTTAAACAAAGATGCCTTAGACTTCGTCAGAAGATGCGACAGATGTCAGAGATTTGCTAAGATTCCTCGACTACCAACCAATGAAATTACTCAGATGACCAGCCCTTGGCCCTTCGCAATATGGGGAATTGACTTAATTGGCGAACTGCCGATGGGCCGAGGCGGGGCCAGACATGCTATAGTGGCAGTTGACTATTTCACCAAATGGGTGGAAGCGGAGCCTTTGAATAAAATATCTTTAACTAAAGTTATCAACTTCTTGATCAAAAACGTTCTGTGCAAGTACGGGGTTCCACTCAGAATCATATCAGATAACGGGCTTCAATTTGACAGCGAGGAATTTGCCGACTGGTGCCAAGAGCACGGAATTCATAAGGGCTTCTCATCCGTAGCTTATCCACAGGCAAATGGACAAGTCGAAGCTGTCAACAAGATTCTCAAGACTCTAATCAAGAAGAAGCTTGAAAAGTCAAAAGGCGCTTGGGTGGACGAACTTCCTACAGCACTATGGGCCTACCGCACTTCTTTCAGAACATCAACAGGGCATACTCCGTTCTCTTTGGCATACGGATCAGAGCCCATGCTCCCAGTTGAAACTATTGTACCTTCCCATCGTAGGATCCACTACAACCCCGAAGAAAACGAAGAACTCCTCCACATGTCTTTGGATCTAATTGAGGAGAGAAGAAATGATGCAGCACTCAAAGCAGCAGCTCACAGACAAAAAGTGGCAGCACTATACAACTCCAAAGTCAAACATCGCAGCTTACAAAAAGAAGATCTTGTCCTCAAGCGAATCTTTCCGCGCCCAAGAGCGCTGGATCCAATCTGGGACGGACCATATGTAATTCATAAAGATCTCCACAACGGAGCTTATATTTTGTCAACAGTGGACGGAGAGGTGTTCCAGAGGGCATGGAACATCCGACACCTCCGTCGATACTTTTCTTAACTTGTACTGCCCATATGAAGTGAATTAACAAAGAGAATCAGTGGACGTAGGCATTTTTGTGCTGAACCACTTTAAAAACTTGGCTCTTGTTAACTTGTTCCTTTATATCTTGGCTACTTGTTAAGCTTTATCCTTTGCTGTTGAATAAAATCTCTTGCAGATGACATTTCAATTCAGAGCTTCACAACACAACTCCACCTGGACAAAACCTAACAGGTACGCTACGATCCTATGCCCTCGCCAATGAGACAATTTCGCTCCGGTATCCCTCTACCGAGAGTTAACTCATTGTTTGCCTCGGCCCTTAAAGCCGACTGTAATAAGCCGAGTATAAGCCACCGAGAGGGCCGATTATGCCATGGCAGCTCATTACAGCGATTCGGCTCGCCGGCAACTATGAACCGACCATAAGCCCCAACATAAGGTGTGGCCAGCCAGGGGCAGTTCACAGTTGACGATCGGCCCACACGCTAGCCGGACACAGTAAATCGAATAATACCCGCGATTACGGGCCATAATGGCCCGGGTAGTTACTGTGGGCGATCGGCTCCGATGTGTCTTAAGTGCGGCTGTGGTAAAAAAGAAAACTCCCCGCAGAGGCGTAAGATGGGTGACAAATGTCTCCAAGACCCACAACTAGGTAAAGTGACTACAAAACCCGTTTGCCACGAACTTAAGCACATCGACGGCCTTCCGTGACTGGAAGTTTTTCTTTTCCTATATTTCCATTTCATTTAAAACTTTTCTCCTATTCTCTGTAATGGTGCTTGAAAGTATAGGACATGAAATAGGGAACGCTCGCTAATGGGAACAGAAACTTACAATCGGATGACGAGACACTCAACAACATTCCGTGCTTAGTCTTACAGGGCGCACAAAGTGGCCGTCCACGGCCGAAACATGAAGGGCGGTACCTTCTACTTTCATACAATAATGCATAGCTGCAGTTCATATTCACACATCACATTTATGTTGCAAAATGAGAAAATTATACTTTAAGCAAAAAACTTGGCATCAGGCATAGTCAAGCCACTAGTAACATGCATAGTTACATCACTTACACAGCACAACAAAGTAGCGATAACATTCCAACATAAAGGAATAAGCTTATGTTATGAAATTACATAAAGTCATTCATCACAAACAATATTATTACAGTCACATCAATGTTTTGGACTAACATAAACAGCAATAAAAAGAAATCAAAAGGTGGCTGAATCCGGACAAGGAACCAGCTGCGTCCACGCTTCGCCCTCATCCTACCAACTCTCCAAGCCTACTTGGCCGCAGGGTCAGAGCTCCCATCATGTTGATCGGAAGACCCACCTATCAAATTCAGAAGAGGAGTTCATTAAACAAACAGTAAGCGATCAAGTTATGAAAATCTAAAAAGAAAAGAGAAAGAGAAGAGAGACTCACCAGCGTCCGCCGCTTGATCCTCATCATCCAATTGCACATCCGCTTCCTCCGCAGCAAGCAGCCGCATCCCCTCCTTCACCGCCGCCTGCTCCTCCTTCAAAAACTGAGCGGTGACTGCATCCAGACTAAAGGCCGCTCCACCTTTCTTACCCGCATCAACCCTGGCCTCCTCTAAATCCCGAAGATATACCTTGGCCATAACCCGGGGATAGTCATCCATCCAGGATAAGCTGCCCTACTTCCAAGTGCGGAAGTACATGTCCTGCAGCATATCGTCCATCATCCCCTCATCCTCTTCAAACCTCTTCACCTGGGCCTCGGAAATCTGCAACTTAGTGGCAGTAGCATCCCTCTCCCGCCGGTATCTCGAGCACTCAGCCTGGAGGGATCTCCTCATCTCCTCCATCTCTTCTTTCAACTTGGCTTGAGCAAGTTCTGCACCTTCAAGCCTCCCAGATATCTCCTCAACCTGCTCGAGGTCCGCCCTCCTGACCTCATCAACCGTGGTAATGGCCATGTCAATGCGTTTCTTGCAAGCGGCCTCCATTTTCCGCAACTCAGCTCTGCTAGCCTCTTCCATGGCCTTCTTCAGTCGTTGGGAGTCGGCTTCATGCTGCGAAATCTGAATAGCCTGGTTTGCAAGTTGTTTGGCCTGATTAGCAACCACTAACCGCAACCTTATATTGGCACTCCCTATCTCCTCCCCAGCCTTGGCCAATAGGGTGTGATGTTCCATTAACTTCTTGGCCTCCTCCGCGACCCGGTCGATGTTGGCCTTGGCTTCATCCCCCATAGCAGCTATCCGAGTAGTGAGCAAATCCTGATCAAGGGACTTAGCCTCATCAAGAACCCGAACCATGGGATTGCGGGGGAGTAGATGCTCGCCCGTGGCCTCGTCAAATAAAATATCCTGAGAGCTTGGGTCCAAATCCGGGTGGCCGGCAAAGGGATTGCGAGGCACGTTGGGACGTTTTATGCGGATAACAGTAGGATTCTCGGAAGGATGCGGAGAGGGGGCAAACTCCATGGTCTCCTCCGTGGTATCTCGGGATGGCTGAGTAGGAGGCTGAGGACTAGGTGGTGAATCAAACAAGGAACGCCTCCTCTTCCTCTGCTGGATACCCTCCTCGATAACTCCAAGGAGAGGGCGGTAGCTGACCACGTCCCCAGGACGACCAGTAGGAGGCTTCGGCTTAGCAGAAGCTCTCATCGACTTGAATTGTTCGAGGCGGTGTCGAACATCTGACGTTTTGGCCACCTGGCCTGCCCCTGGAGTAAAGAATAAATGTTGCAAGCATGCATCAAATCATGAGGCAAGAGATATATCGAGTAAAAAAAAAGAACAAGAAAGACGCTTTTACTATACAAACCCTGCAGAGAAGGAGGATCCTGCAATAAGTCCTGGATTTCATCCCAGGACGGGAGCGAGCCATAAAATATTCCTAAGTCCCTATCGTAAATGGAATCTGCAGAAGTTAAAAGTTCACCTTGCACCGCCGGAGTCACCCTAGCTGAGGAGCTCTTAGGGGATGGATCGGCGCCAGCCCCGACCTTGCCAGTCTTCTTCGCCTTCTCCGCCAAATCCGATTCTCCCTCCGATTCCCCGAAAGCTTGACGGAGAGCCTCATCCGTCCACTCCTGAAGCTTCCCCACTTGCCCGGAGGTTAAGGCACTAGTGCCACTACCGCCCTATCCGTCGCCATCACCATTGCCCTCTCCATCTCCATCGCCATCTCCTCCACCCTCTGACTCTCCTCCTACATCGCCTCCTTCGCCCTCGCCTCTATCCTCTTCCACATCTTCCTCCTCCAGGATAATCGGGCAAGTGCTAGGAGAGGGGCCGTCAGACTCCTTAAGTTTCTTACCCCCGACAACCGGAGGCTTTGTAAAAGTTTTCCTCTTGCCACTCTTCTTCGTGGCCCCTCCTGTAGTCTGGGTAGCTTTCTCTTCCGCCGTATCTCTCTGTTTAACCACGGACTGATGTGGAAGAATCAAGTTGTACATCAAGAGTCTAGCATTCCTGATCAGGTAAGCAGCCGATCTGTCTCTCTTTGAAATAGCTTCTATCTCAGCTGCCATCTGAACTAGGCGATCGTTCTCCACAACCACAAAGCCACCTGTCGCTAGCAAGAAATGAAAGCACATAAGGAAAAGAATTGCGGCCAAGACAAGGAATGTAAATAAAACTTTGGCTTACATCCGAAGGTGAAGCGACGGATAGAGACGGAGTCATCTATGACGAAGAACCACTCCTTCTTGAACATACTGTACTTCGAATAGAGGTCCAGAACCGGCGTAAAAGAGACGGCAGACTCCAAGCTAATATATGGGGATCCCTTCCTGTATCCCCTCAGATTGTACAGATACCGTATCTCCCGGTTGGAAGGAGCGCGCCCATACCTCTCCTGAAAGATAGCGTACAAGCATACCAGGATGGCGTAAGAGTTGGGCTGGAGTTGGAATGGAGCCACCTTCGGATAAGTGATGAAGCTGACTACCCAGGCGTTGATGGGAGGAATGGCCCCGCACATACAGTGGTACCTACTATACGCAAAATGCCCTTCAGGAGGGTCATATGGCATAACTTCAGCCCCCGGCAGCACCATGAGCGCTCTATCTATTCCGAAGGAACGAGATATAACATCGAGTTGCTCCTCCTTCCGGGAGCTAGGAAAGCAGTCAGGAGGGGAGACCAGAAGTTCCTGGGGACCATACCCATCCACTAACGACCTCGGGGCAGGTCCATGTTGCACCGGCCCTGACTGGGCTGGGGGCACGATAGAAGTCTCTTCTCTGTCCTTGGACTTCTTTTTATCTGATCGAGTTTCTGCTTTGCGAGACATTTATTTGCGGCACAAGAAAAACATGATATTAGAACGACGAGTATGGGAATATAAACGAATAGTTATCAAGTTCATTTGGTGCCAAATGCTTCCATGTTTCATTCGGGATTAGGTCCATTCGGCACCTAAAACTACCGAGCCCATTCGGTAAAACAAAACCAAAACTCATTCGGCACAAGCTCATTCGGTAGAGCAACACGAAGAAGCATTCGGCATTGAAAACCATTCGTGGTCATTCGGAGAGAAAATGTATACCTGGTTCGGTACGAAACAGATTCGGCAACGGATCGATTCGGTACAAGGTGATTCGGCTCTCTCTGATTCGGTAAGGGATAACGAAGGGGGGTGTAGCCCCTATATATAGGAGAGCGCAGAACAACCGGACCAACCGGTTCGGCACTCCAAACCGAATGAAGCTGTCCAAAATACCCAACTTAAAACAAAGCACGCCATATACAGATATATACCCTACTTTGGGGGGCAAATGTTCGGCAGATTTCCACCTACCACAGATGTGACGACCCGGCTTCCTATACCCAGGAAGACGTGTCATCAATAAGAAAGAAAGGGGTAGAAATAGAAAAGAAAAGAAAAGAAACAGAAACAACATCAGAATCTCACAGCGGAATGGAATAAAATATAATATCTCAACATAACTATTACAAAGTTATATACATCAGAGTTATACAATTTCATACAACATGAATATCATATACATATCTGACAGAACATACAACACAAATATCATGAACTAACTAACACAGCACAACTATATAGCTAGCTACATACGTCTGGTCTCCTGCTCCAACTCCTCCAGAATTCGTCAAAGCTAACCTGAATCCCTTGGCTACCCGTAAAAATTTGGGTACCCGAGAGTTTATGAAAATAAAATACAAACTCCGGGTCAGACATGGGTCTGGTATGAGTAAACGGGTTAAAGTTGTTTAACTTTGAAAATCATTTAAAATAAAGGTATCACGTAAGACTCCCCACAAATAAATACGGGTAAGTTTTTACCTTACGCTAACCAAAACATTTTATAGGAAATCCAGTGATATTATAATAGTGTCTAGGGTTTTCAAGTAAAATACAGAAATAGCTGAAATGCTTACATCTCACATTTCAACATAGTTGGGCACAATCAAAACGTACGGCGCTTATTGGAAATTGGATCCCATACAATGGCAGGGCTACTGGGGTACCGCCCGTCACAGTACGTGGTCTAGATCACAGTACCGAGGAGCCACCCTAACTCCCCTGCAACACAAGGCCGGAACCATTCCTTACTGAACAGTCCCGAACAAGATAACCCCGCAGTTGGCTGCAGACCAACCGCCCACACAGCCGAATAAAAGGGACATCTAGACAGGGGTATATCTCGTCCTGCTTGGGCATGACCCACCTAACCTTGCTGCACATCCCCTGTTTTAGCCATTCCGGGTTGATGAGGCTTGAGGCTGCGTTTACCTTTATAGAACATATCACTTAGAATGCTCATCGTCCGCCTGACGATGTGCTGAAAGCATTCAATCCATACAAGTTCGTTCCGGGTTCGAACGAAACCGAAGGCATTATCTCGTTACACTCGTTTTGGAATCACCCTCAGAGTTAACGACGATAACCCTTGCATTCTGAAAACTCCATCTCGATCTTCACTTGAGATTACACGACCTAACGTTTAATTTTGGATCGATGTGGTTTTCGGAATATCAATTGATATCCGATCCCGGTCTCATCGAAATCCAAACGCCATTTTAAAGTCCAAGTTTTCTAATTAACTTAACAGTTTAAATTTAATAATTGAATTCATACAGCAATTATATACAGATAATTAACATCAGATAACATATAGCAATTTAACACAGATAATCATATACAATTATCACAGATATCTCACAGAACATCGCAGGAAATAATAAACATCAGTTCAATCAAATAGAACCATCGATTTATATCAACAAGTTGGCATTGTTTAAGCTCAATTTCATATTTAAGAGTGAATTATATTTTATACTTGCTTAATTAATTAACTTATTTCAATCCGTTAATTACTTATTAATTATTTACTTGATTATTAATCAATAACCTTAATTATTGATTATAAAACTCAGTTACACCATTAATTATTGCTAATTGTTTAATTAATCGTTAATTATTAATCACTTAATCGTTTAATCCTTAATTAGTAAATTAATTCACTAACTATTATTTGTTAAATTATTAACTATCAATGATTAATTAGATTCTTAATTACATACAAGAGCACTAAAATCTTTAATTACAAATTTTGATTATACTTTGATTATTTATTTAATAGCCATTATAAAATGTATTACGTACCTAATTAACTTTGATTTTGAATAACTAACTCATCCTTGTTTCTATAACTCTTTTAAGTGCTGCTTGGCCTATACTGTTTACAAACATTACTAATCTGATTAATACTAATTTATAAAACTTAAACTTAATTAACAGTTAACATACTAGCAAAAATTCCAGGCATTAAGATAAAAAAAACCCGAAGCATATACCATGCTCAACTCGTGTTGTACTCGAGTCAAACCAGTAATCTCTCGCGTCACACTCCCACTCTCCCTTTCTTCTTCCCTGCTCTCTCCAGTTTTTATCTTCTTCTCTTTTTTTTTTTTAAAAAGCTTAAGTTTTAAACTGATACAACGAATAAACTCACACGCGCGTGTTCAAAGCTCGACGCAGAAACAACTCGAAGCCATGAACAAACAGACTCGGGTTTTCCTCGAGTCAATCCAAACACGATCGTCTCCGCCGCCGTGCACGTGCACGGCGGTCCACCGCCTTGCCACCACCACGCGTCATCGCCTACAAGTCGTAAACTACTCCCTCACTCGAAATCCAAACCCAGATTGACTCCAAATTCTCGAATTCAAAATTCGACTGCAAAGTCGAACTGTACCCACACCCAATTCAGGGAAATGGCCTCGCGCTTGCGATCACAACCCACCAGAGACGCTTCAATTTCGACCGTAGCTTGCCGACACCACCTCCTAGCTTCCTCCAAAGTCTCACATCACTCGGCTAAGCAACGATGACATATTCTATGAATGACAAGAGAACAAAAACACCGTCCCTTAAACCCTACTTTCCTTCAATTCTCAACAATCTTGCATTTAAAAATTCTTTTAGCATTTTTCTAGTAATCTATACTCTGTACACATGCTTCATACCAAGTTTCATCATTAATTAATGAGTGAATTTCCAGAAATTCATAAAAAACCTTCTACAGTTCATTCATGAACTGTTCTGTAAATAGTTAGCTAATTTTTTTTTGATTATTATCTTAAAATTAATATTACTGTATGTTCAATCCATATGTAAACTCGAATTTTCAATTTAAGTTATTTGAATTTGTACTATGATTATACTTTATACTGTAAATTCACTTACAGTATTCATGCTACTATGAAAAATAGGTTTCTAAAGTTTACAAACAATACAGAACATTATTATACATCATAATCCAGTTCATAAGTAAATTACTCCAATTATATTTCAAAAAAAATGGGTTTACTCACAAGAATTGCTGTTGAACCGAGGATGATGCAAGAAAATCAGGAGCTTGCACTTGAATAGGCTTGATAAATTTGCAGTTTTGAAATTCCAGTAACCTAATTGCTCCTGACTTTTGTCCAGTTATAATATTTTTGCTTTCTTTAGCTGTTCTTCAGATTTGAGAAGTTTGTTTATATTTTTTTTTCAGACTCATTGTCTTTGCAGTTAAAAAATGAAATAATGAGAAGCTGTATACATATATTTATAACAGTGAATACTACTGTCTTCTTACACAAGCTTAGGCCTACTAAAATATCTTGTTTATTTTACTTGTACTAAAGCTTAAGATTTTTCAACCATTTCGGCTGAATGATAGTATGTTCAGATATCAAGTGTGCTAATTAATATATGTCTTTACTTATGTTTACACAATCAATGTTTACTGACATCTATTTGTATGCAGATTTTTTTTTACAGGCTTAAGTTTTTGTACTAAATGTATTCATTTATTCTAACACCCTATTAATGCTTTCCTGACACAACATTTATACAAAAATATCTGCAGTGTATTTATATTAAGGTGTATTCATAAAGATGCTTCATATAGGTTTACACCATTAATGCTTGACACACTTGTTTATGTTGCAAAGATACATGTAGGTTTGAGCTGAACATTCTTATATTAACATATAATAATATTGCTTTTATTATTTATGCTATTATATTACTAATGTTTGCAGCTCTCAAATTTTCTTTATTGAAGATGTTTACATTTCTATTGTAGTTGTACTTATATTTATCATCCTACTGTTATGTTATATTTAATATAAGATACAAAGAAACTTATGTTTAAAACCATATTTATAAGTATTCATATTTATATAAAGACTCATGTTAAATAGTTATAAGTTTATTTTATTTTAGTTATAAAAGTTATTGTGTAGAAACAGTACTTAAATCTTATTTTTATTTAAAAATTAACTTTTTCCCCAAAATTGAATTTGTAATATATCTGCACCTATGTATTTTATATTTATATTTAATTATGAATACAATCGTATTATTGTACTTATTTTATTATCTACATTATTATATCTGATATTAAATGCCATTCATACATAATTTTTAATTCAATTAAATAAAACAGATTTTACTTTTGAATATTGTTAAAGAGTCTAGTTATATTTTGAAATTATAAAGTCTTTTATAATCCATATACAACTAATAATATCCAACAGCTTATCTATTTATAAATAAAAATATTATATTTATTTAAATTTGATCAAAAACTTATGATACTAATGGGTCAAAATTCCGGGATGTCACATTCCTTCCCCCTTAAAAGAATTTCGACCCCGAAATTTAAACAACAGTTAATTTCATAAACTTAATATTATCAATCCAAACATACATATCATTCATACAAAACAAGCAATCAAACTGTCAATTCTAACAACATTACTAATTATCTGGACATAAATTTGGATAAGCTTTTCTAAAACTATCAAGAGTTTCCCAGGTACAATCTCTGGGATCCTCACTCCATTGCACCTTGACGAGTTTCACCACTTTGTTCCTGAGCTGCTTCTCGTCTTGATCTACAATCTGAACATGATCTCTAGCCACAGTCAGGTTGCGTTCAACTTATAAATCCTCCTGAACAACTGGTTCTATCACTAATGATGGGTCATGAATATATTTCCTTAAATGAGACACATGAAATACATTGTGAATCCCAGACATCCGTTCTGGTAATTCAATCCTGTAGGCTACAGTTCCAATTCTTTCTAGCACTCGAAATGGACCAATATATCTCGGAGCTAGTTTTCCCGTCTTTCCGAATCTTATAGCACCTTTAATTGGGGAAACTTTGATAAAAACTAAATCTCCGATCTCAAATTCCAAGGGTCTCCGTCTCTTATCTGCATATTTCTTCTGACGATCTTGAGCAGCTTTCATCCTTTTCTTGATAAGCTCAACCTTCGCAGAAGCTTCGCGAATAAGATCGGGTCCAAGTACAAGTCGATCATTCGATTCAATCCAACAAGATGGGGATCTACATGGTCTTCCGTACAGAGCTTCATAAGGAGCCATCTTAATACTCGATTGATAACTGTTATTATAGGAAAATTCCACTAGATGAAGATGGTCTTCCCATGATCCACCAAAATCCAATACACAAGCACGCAGCATATCTTCCAGAATACGATTAAGTCTCTCCGTTTGACCGTCTGTCTGAGGATGATAGGCTGTACTTAATCTCAGACTTGTTCCCATTGCTGATTGTAGAGCTTCCCAGAATTTACTAGTAAAAATAGGATCTCGGTCACTTACTATACTAACAGGAACACCATGTAATCTGACTATCTCTTTCAAGAAAATTTCTGCCAAAGAAACTGCGGTACGAGTTGCTTTAACAGGAATAAAATGGGCACTCTTCGTTAAATGATCCACAATAACCCATATTCCTTCATTTCCTTTTCTAGTTCTAGGCAAACCATCAATGAAGTCCATCGAGATCATCTCCCACTTCCAATCTGGAACTTCCAAAGGTTGCAATAGTCCTGCAGACTTTTGTTGATCTCCCTTCACTTGCTGGCAAATGGCACAACTATTTACAAAAGCAGCTACATCCTTTTTCATATTCGGCCACCAGAAAACTCTCCTCATATCTTTATACATCTTCGAAATTCCCGGGTGAATATTCAATCTAGAATGGTGACACTCAGCTGAAACTTCTTGTCTCAGTCCACCAATATTAGGCACACACAAGCGACCATTAATCCTTAAAACTCCGCGATCGTCTATCTTGAAATCTGAATACCGACCGTCCTCAATTCCCAGAATTATTTCCTCAAAAGATTTATCCTCCGTTTGCTTACTAATGATCCGTTCTTGGAGAGAGGGAATAACTTCCAAAAGAGATAAAATAGCATTTCTACTAAGAGCATCAGCCACGACATTCGCTTCCCCCGGCGTATACAAAATATCCAGATCATAAGATGCCAAAAATTCGACCCATCTCTGCTGTCTCAAATTGAGATCTTTTTGAGAGAAAATATATTTCAACGGTTTGTGATCCGTGAATAACTCAAACTTTTCTCTTAAAAGATAATGTCTCCATATCTTCAAAGCAAAAAACGATAGCTAACAGTTCTAGATCATGCGTAGCATAGTTCTTCTCATGTGACTTCAATTGTCGACTAGCATACGCAATAACTCTGCCGTTCTACATCAGAACTGCAACCAATCCAACCAAACATGCATCCGTATATACTTCAAATTTGCTCTTCCCATCCGGAATAGCAAGTACTGGTGCACTAGTCAGCCTTGTCTTCAATTCCTTGAAAGCTTCTTCACATTGAGGTGTCCACTTGAATTTAGTTCCTTTCCTTGTTAGCTTTGTCAGATGCGAAGAAATTTTGGAATAATCCTTAATGAATTTTCTGTAGTAACCAGCCAAACCCAGAAAACTACGAACTTCCGTCGGTGACTCCGGCTGTTTCCATTGCAAAATAGTTTCAACTTTCGCTGGATCTACTGAAATGCCTTCACCAGAAACAATGTGCCCTAAAAATTTAACTTCTGATTTCCAAAAATGACACTTTGAAAACTTTGCTTTCAACACATGCTTCCTCAGAGTCTCCAATACAATCCTCAAATGATGTCTGTGCTCTTCTTCCGATTTGGAATAGACTAAGATATCATCAATGAGTACTAGCACAAACTTATTCAACACATCCCTAAAAACTCGATTCATGAGGTCAACAAAATAGGCTGGTGCGTTGGTTAATCCGAACGGCATAACCAACCACTCATAAAAACAATTCGGTCCCCTAAATGCTGTCAAGGGAATACTATCTTCAGCTACTCTCAATTGATGGAAACCTGAAGCTAGATCTAGTTGAGAAAAGATAGAAGCTCCATGCAACTGGTCAAAAAGATCATCGATGCGAGGAAAAGGATATTTGTTTCGAATGGTCACTTTGTTCAATTCTCTATAATCAACACAGAACCTTAGCGAACCATCCGATTTGGTGACAAACACCGCAGCAGAGCCCCAACAAGAAAAACTAGGTCTAATCAAACCCTTCTCCAAAGGATCTTGCGTCTGCTTAACCAACTCTTCTCTCTCTCAAGGAGGCATCCTCCTACTGGGTTGAATCACCGGCACTGCTCCTGGAATCAAATCAATACGAAACTCAATCTCTCGATGTGGCGGAAGACACATAACTTCTTCAAAAACATCAGGAAAATCTTGAACCACATCGATTTCCTCAACTTTCTCTTGAGAAGTCTCAACTCCTTGCAAAAGACTACTCAAGTGAAATCCAGAACTATCGCACGACACTTTGGCAATCCTACCCAAATCAGTCTCCAATGAAACTGTCCTCTCATCACAATTCAGGACTGCTTTATACTTATCGAGCGAATCCATTCCCAAAATAAGATCAAATCCTTTAAAATCTAACACATATGGGTCACAAGAGAAACTGTGGGATAAATAAGAAAGCTTCAAGTCCTTACAGAGCGTATCCAATGTTGTTGCTCCACCAATAGGATTAGATACAATAACAGGACGATCCACGGTACTAGGGTTAAGAGAAAACCTTTCTACTGATTCTGAAGCTATGAAACTCAAAGATGCACCCGAATCAAATAAAACTTTAATATACTTGCAATTTAGGAGTAAGGTACCTTCCAAAACTCCTTTGCCCTGAGAAGAAGAAGATGAACCTACTTCCAAAGCAAAAACTTTATCCTGAAGTGTCCTCTGCAAAAGTGGACAATTCTTAATCATATGACCGGGCTGACGACAATTAAAACACAACGATCTCGGGACTACTGCTAATTCTGGACTACTCTGACATTTCTGCTGAGATCCTCCTTGAGAACACTGATCTGCCAAATGTCCAATTTGCTGACAGTTATAACACTTACGGGGTCCTTTATTGCTTCTTCCCGATTTCTTTCCTTTAACTTGCCTTTTCCAAAGTGGGTTGAACTTTCTTTTATTTGGGTTAACGGAACTCCCTCTAGAAACTGCTTCTGTTGCCTCCAATTTCTTGTTCATCAAATCTTCATACCTCAATGCCATATCAACTAAATCAACAAATGATCCTTTCAAGAGCACCGTCATTTTACTCTAGAATTCGGACCTCAATCCTTGCACAAACTTTTCATTCTTCTTGAGAGAAGTATCAATGAGTCCTGATCCATAAAACGAAAGTTCGTTGAATCTGGTCTCATACTCAGAAATGGTCATGCTTTCCTGCTTCAAATTCAGAAAATCCTGGTACAATTGAGTTTTCCTTGCCGTCGGCATATACTTCTCCTCAAATAATTCCTTAAATCTTTCCCATGAAATATCTTCTTCAGGAACATTTGCAATTGTTGCATCCCACCATGATGCTGCGCTTCCCTGCAAAAACCACGATGCCATATCCCTCTTCTGATCATCCGCCAATCTCATCCTCTTAAAAATACGCTCACAAGAACGTAACCAGGCTTGAACTTCAATTATCGATTCTGAACCTTTAAATGATTTGCCTCCAAGATCGATAAAATATTTATATAAGGCCGCAAAACTAACTTGAGACGGTACTGGATTAACATCCTCTCTAGCAATTTGACTTCGAACATCATCAGTTGAAGTACTGGCCCCAACTCTGCCTCTCCTTCCAGAACTCATGTTGGCCTCCTGAACAAATAACCAACAAATTTAGATAGGTATATACATATATATATGAAAAATACAAATACGCACTCTCAAGATAAATATTACTCCAGAGCATAGGTACTCGCTCAACCTATAGCTCTGATACCACCTGTGACGACTCGGCTTCCTATACCCAGGAAGACGTGTCATCAATAAGAAAGAAAGGGGTAGAAATAGAAAAGAAAAGAAAAGAAACAGAAACAACATCAGAATTTCACAGCGGAATGGAATAAAATATAATATCTCAACATAACTATTACAAAGTTATATACATCAGAGTTATACAATTTCATACAACATGAATATCATATACATATCTGACAGAACATACAACACAAATATCATGAACTAACTAACACAGCAGAACTATATAGCTAGCTACATACGTCTGGTCTCCTGCTCCAACCCCTCCAGAATTCGTCAAAGCTAACCTGAATCCCTTGGCTACCCGTAAAAATTTGGGTACCCGAGAGTTTATGAAAATAAAATACAAACTCCGGGTCAGACATGGGTCTGGTATGAGTAAACGGGTTAAAGTTGTTTAACTTTGAAAATCATTTAAAATAAAGGTATCACGTAAGACTCCCCACAAATAAATACGGGTAAGTTTTTACCTTACGATAACCAAAACATTTTATAGGAAATCCAGTGATATTATAATAGTGTCTAGGGTTTTCAAGTAAAATACAGAAATAGCTGAAATGCTTACATCTCACATTTCAACATAGTTGGGCACAATCAAAACGTACGGCGCTTATTGGAAATTGGATCCCATACAATGGCAGGGCTACTGGGGTACCGCCCGTCACAGTACGTGGTCTAGATCACAGTACCGAGGAGCCACCCTAACTCCCCTGCAACACAAGGCCGGAACCATTCCTTACTGAACAGTCCCGAACAAGATAACCCCGCAGTTGGCTGCAGACCAACCGCCCACACAGCCGAATAAAAGGGACATCTAGACAGGGGTATATCTCGTCCTGCTTGGGCATGACCCACCTAACCTTGCTGCACATCCCCTGTTTTAGCCATTCCCGGTTGATGAGGCTTGAGGCTGCATTTACCTTTATAGAACATATCACTTAGAATGCTCATCGTCCGCCTGACGATGTGCTGAAAGCATTCAATCCATACAAGTTCGTTCCGGGTTCAAACGAAACCGAAGGCATTATCTCGTTACACTCGTTTTGGAATCACCCTCAGAGTTAACGACGATAACCCTTGCATTCTGAAAACACCATCTCGATCTTCACTTGAGATTACACGACCTAACGTTTAATTTTGGATCGATGTGGTTTTCGGAATATCAATTGATATCTGATCTAGGTCTCATCGAAATCCAAACGCCATTTTAAAGTCCAAGTTGTCTAATTAACTTAACAGTTTAAATTTAACAATTGAATTCATACAGCAATTATATACAGATAATTAACATCAGATAACATATAGCAATTTAACACTGATAATCATATACAATTATCACAGATATCTCACAGAACATCACAGGAAATAATAAACATCAGTTCAATCAAATAGAACCATCGATTTATATCAACAAGTTGGCATTGTTTAAGCTCAATTTCATATTTAAGAGTGAATTATATTTTATACTTGCTTAATTAATTAACTTATTTCAATCCGTTAATTACTTATTAATTATTTACTTGATTATTAATCAATAACCTTAATTATTGATTATAAAACTCAGTTGCACCATTAATTATTGCTAATTGTTTAATTAATCGTTAATTATTAATCACTTAATCGTTTAATCCTTAATTAGTAAATTAATTCACTAGCTATTATTTGTTAAATTATTAACTATCAATGATTAATTAGATTCTTAATTACATACAAGAGCACTAAAATCTTTAATTACAAATTTTGATTATACTTTGATTATTTATTTAATAGCCATTATAAAATGTATTACATACCTAATTAACTTTGATTTTGAATAACTAACTCATCCTTGTTTCTATAAATCTTTTAAGTGCTGCTTGGCCTATACTGTTTACAAACATTACTAATCTGATTAATACTAATTTATAAAACCTAAACCTAATTAACAGTTAACATACTAGCAAAAATTCCAGGCATTAAGATAAAAAAACCCGAAGCATATACCGTGCTCAACTAGTGTTGTACTCGAGTCAAACCAGTAATCTCTCGCGTCACACTCCCACTCTCCCTTTCTTCTTCCCTACTCTCTCCAGTTTTTATCTTCTTCTCTTTTTTTTTTTAAAAGCTTAAGTTTTAAACTGATACAACGAATAAACTCACACGCGCGTGTTCAAAGCTCGACGCAGAAACAACTCGAAGCCATGAACAAACAGACTCGGGTTTTCCTCGAGTCAATCCAAACACGATCGTCTCCGCCGCCGTGCACGTGCACGGCGGTCCACCGCCTCGCCACCACCACGCGTCATCGCCTACAAGTCATAAACTACTCCCTCACTCGAAATCCAAACCCAGATTGACTCCAAATTCTCGAATTCAAAATTCGACTACAAAGTCGAACTGTACCCAAACCCAATTCAGGGAAATCGCCTCGCGCTTGCGATCACAACCCACCAGAGACGCTTCAATTTCGTCCGTAGCTTGCCGACACCACCTCCTAGCTTCCTCCAAAGTCTCACATCACTCGGCTAAGCAACGATGACATATTCTATGAATGACCAGAGAACAAAAACACCGTCCCTTAAACCCTACTTTCCTTCAATTCTCAACAATCTTGCATTTAAAAATTCTTTTAGCATTTTTCTAGTAATCTATACTCTATACACATGCTTCATACCAAGTTTCATCATTAATTAATGAGTGAATCTCCAGAAATTCATAAAAAACCTTCTACAGTTCATTCATGAACTATTCTGTAAATAGTTAGCTAAAATTTTTTTGACTATTATCTTAAAATTAATATTACTGTATGTTCAATCCATATGTAAACTCGAATTTTCAATTTAAGTTATTTGAATTTGTACTATGATTATACTTTATACTATAAATTCACTTACAGTATTCATGCTACTATGAAAAATAGGTTTCTAAAGTTTACAAACAATACAGAACATTGTTATACATCATAATCCAGTTCATAAGTAAATTACTCAAATTATATTTCAAAAAAAATTGGTTTACTCACAAGAATTGCTGTTGAACCGAGGATGATGCAAGAAAATCAGGAACTTGCACTTGAATAGGCTTGATAAATTTGCAGTTTTGAAATTCCAGTAACCTAATTGCTCCTGACTTTTGTCCAGTTATAATATTTTTGCTTTCTTTAGCTGTTCTTCAGATTTGAGAAGTTTGTTTATATTTTTTTTTTCAGACTCAATGTCTTTGCAGTTAAAAAATGAAATAATGAGAAGTTGTATACATATATTTATAACAGTGAATACTACTGTCTTCTTACACAAGCTTAGGCCTACTAAAATATCTTGTTTATTTTATTTGTACTAAAGCTTAAGATTTTTCAACCATTTCGGCCGAATGATAGTATGTTCAGATATCAAGTGTGCTAATTAATATATGTCTTTACTTATGTTTACACAATCAATGTTTACTGACATCTATTTGTATGCAGATTTTTTTTTTTTACAGGCTTAAGTTTTTGTACTAAATGTATTCATTTATTCTAACACCCTATTAATGCTTTCCTGACACAACATTTATACAAAAATATCTGCAGTGTATTTATATTAAGGTGTATTCATAAAGATGCTTCATATAGGTTTACACCATTAATGCTTGACACGCTTGTTTATGTTGCAAAGATACATGTAGGTTTGAGCTGAACATTCTTATATTAACATATAATAATATTGCTTTTATTATTTATGCTATCATATTACTAATGTTTGCAGCTCTCAAATTTTCTTTATTGAAGATGTTTACATTTCTATTGTAGTTGTACTTATATTTATCATCCTACTGTTATGTTATATTTAATATAAGATACAAAGAAACTTATGTTTAAAACCATATTTATAAGTATTCATATTTATATAAAGACTCATGTTAAATAGTTATAAGTTTATTTTATTTTAGTTATAAAAGTTATTGTGTAGAAACAGTACTTAAATCTTATTTTTATTTAAAAATTAACTTTTTCCCCAAAATTGAATTTGTAATATATCTGCACCTATGTATTTTATATTTATATTTAATTATGAATACAATCGTATTATTGTACTTATTTTATTATCTACATTCTTATATCTGATATTAAATGCCATTCATACATAATTTTTAATTCAATTAAATAAAACAGATTTTACTTTTGAATATTGTTAAAGAGTCTAGTTATATTTTGAAATTATAAAGTCTTTTATAATCCATATACAACTAATAATATCCAACAGCTTATCTATTTATAAATAAAAATATTATATTTATTTAAATTTGATCAAAAACTTATGATAATAATGGGTCAAAATTCCGGGATGTCACAACAGAACCAAGGGGCAGGAGGTCGAAGCCGGACCGGTGCTCCCCCTCCACTACTGAAACAAACGACAACCGGACCAAGCTCTCGTCCTCTACCACCGGACCAGATCCACCAAGCACCCATGCCGAATGAAGCCTCGCCGAACCAACCTTCCCCCAAACCATACCGAACCACATCTCTACTTCAATACCAAACTTCCTCTCCACTTCCATGCCGAACCAACCCACCACCGGTCCAAAACCCATCATCACCAAACCACTTCCCTACCGAACCAAACTCCAACCACTCCAAACACTGCCGAACCAGGACGCCGCCAGGCCAGAATTGCTTCAGCCCAGACCCGCCAGCAGCTATATACATCCAGGACCCCTGCCCCCAGCCTCACTCTATAAATAGAGGGCAGGGGTACAACAATGGCAGACAAGTTTGAGAGCTCAAGCACGGAAGGAACTTTCAAACAACTTTCATATACTTGTATACAAAGCTTTATACTTGTAATCTGAAAGAAAAAGGAGAATACATATACAGTGGACGTAGGCACGTTCTGGCCGAACCACTATAAATCTGTGTGTCTTTTACAGTTTAGTCCCTGCTTTTTATATATTTGCATCAACACCCACACCACTAGAAACAACATAAAATCAACTAATTCATACGACTTGGAGGTGTTTGTCCATTTTTTGTGCAAACATGAAGGAATGAAGAGAAGAGGGAGTGGAGGTTGGGTCTAATAGGCTAAGTCCAAACTAAAGTCCAAAGCGAAAAAGTAGTGAAATTCCACCAACTCCAAACATATCAAAGTTTATACCTAAAAAGTTTGCAAACGTCATTTCGAACTCAATGGAAGTGGTCTGGAGTCCTAATTTGACCGTTTTCAAAAAGTAGCTTTTCGGACTAAATTCCGACTAATGATAAAATATTTAAATATAAAATCGATAAATATGCGGGTTGTTACAACTTGGGGCCAACCGGTGCCAATAACGGGTCAGCTTATGGGCCCAAACAATTAATATAAAAATGTTAATCTTCATACCCGAATTAATTTCATTTTGAATTCTTTTTTCTTTTGTAACTTCTTCTTTTGGATTCCGATCGCAAAATTCCAAACATATTCTAGTCATAAATATTTAACTAGGATATATTTTCCATATTTAATTTGCTGGAATTAGTTTCCTTAGGGAGATTTTCTGTTATGATTTCCATGAATGAGAAAGATTGATCCCATTTGAAATTACAAAGAACAGATAATTTCTTTTTGTTTGTAGGTATCCCTCGTTAAATCAAATGCCGCCCTTTTCAATCAAAAGTGGGAAAAGTAAACAAATAAAACTTAAATGGTTGTTATTCCCACAAATTAGACTATGGAAAATCTACAACTTAGCTCAAAATTGGGCAATAATCCAAGAATCCTGTTTTACACCCAAGTATAGATCTAGAATAAAATACTCCAAATTTAAATTCTAAAATCTTTTGTACTGGTTTCTAGATCTACGTGTAAACATATTTCAAATTTCGTGTAAAATAAGAATATGTAGGAAATTGCTTTCTGCATAATTTAAGCCTACAATTCATAAATAAAATTGATTTAGGCATAAAATTCAAACATATGCCAATGGAATAGATTCAAAATCATAAAAATAATATAAATTTTCCCACTCACCTTTTCGAAGCGATCCAAATTTCCAAACCTAAAGTACAACCTTAAATTCATCTCCAAATCCTTTTTAATCAAAGAAATATGTATAAAAAGGGCATAAACATACATTAGAATTACAGGTCTATGAAAAGATTTGGGATTAAAGTGAAATATAACTATATCATTACATATAAGTATATATATATATATATATATATAATCTTGTTATTGCGTAGTATTGATTTGCTCTTCTTCTCTTATTTGATTTCCATTCTTCTCCGATTTGTATATAAACTAATATAAATATTTATTTTATAATTTAGGAAATAATGGAATGAGAAGATGGTAGACCTTCGTTGTTGCTTTTAGAAAAAATATGAGAAGAGAAAAGAGGGTTAGGCTTGAATTTGTAGACATTATAATCAACTATTTCCATTCGATTAAAATATCAAATACGGGTCGTTGTGGCCTAGCTTTATTGCATCCGCCAGGTCGCCACCGGTTGACCACCTATAGATCACTGGTCGACCGCTAGGGGTCAACCAACCACAATAATGGGTATATCTGTAGGTTCATACAATTAATATTAAAAAAATTAATTTTCCTTCTCAAATTGTTTCCGTTTCGAATTAGTTTTTCACCCGTAACTTCTTCGTTTGGACTTCGATCATGAAATTCCATATATTAAAGTTGCTAATTTTTTTGTCATGAATGCAATGGTGCATGTTTTATGGTCAGATTACATCGCTTGCATAAATTCCTTTTTTGTAGCCTTATTAATTAATTAACTAACTAATTAAATAACTAACGCCAAATTATGGTGTATTATAGGGATGGTGGTTATGGCTGGGGAAATGATGGTGGACATCTGCAAGGGAGAGGAGGAAGGTGATGGCTATGTGCAATAGGAAGGGATGGGTTGTTTTGGTGATGTTTTGGATAGAGAGGAAGTGATAGTGCAAGTGTGTGATTGATGGAATATTTGTAGGAAGTATTCGGTTTAAATAAAAGTGAGTTATTCTCACTTTGATTAAAATATAATCTTGTCATAGTTAAGTCAAAAACTTATTAAAATATTGCTTAATATTATTAATAATAATGAACATTAACTACTTAAAGTTATAACCCTAAATTATATGTTCTATAAAGCATGTGTTTTTTTAATTAGTCGCCTTAAAACCAATGAATTATGTTAAGTACATATGGACATTTAATATGGACATGTTAACTAATTCCATATGTTTATACTATTTTATAGTAATGTGGTTTGAATTTAGGAATCATATATATTTGTATAATTGAATGACATTAAACATCGAATCGAATATGGAATTGTCCATATAGCGATAGTCGCTATAAATGCACTTTGAATCTCTTAACTATAACTTGTGTAAATTGGTGATTTGTGAACATATCTTAATATAACTCATTTTGGTTATTAGCTACACTTATATAAGTATTTTGAAAAGAAAAGGATATGATTGGGAAGTTATAGAAAATATAAACCAAAGTTGTAAAAGTTAATAGTAAAAAGGTCGCTATATCAACATATTTAAATAACTAGTTTTTGAGAAATAACTTTTAATTTTGTAGAGAGTTACTTAGGGATTGCTTTACAACTTTAACAAGTTAATATACTATTATTTTTATTGTGAAAATTTTGAAGCTTAAATCATTTGATAGCTAGTTGAATGAAGTGGAAAATGTTATAGCGAAATAGTTGCTACATGAGCACTTCGGTAAAATACTATGTTTTCGAAAAATTATAAAATAATTAAAAGATATTCTTTGGGATTGTTCTTCATGGTTTTAATGTATCCAAAGTATGTTAACTATTGTAAACAGCATGGGTCAAAAATCATTTGTTAAGGCATCGAAAACTTGGCGCAGTGTAGTAAGCAAACAGGTTTAAGACATGTAATAGAAATTTAGACAACATTTTAGAAATGCCATCGTTGTTATTTGAAACTTTAAATTATTTAAAAATGATATTTAAATTACGTATCTTTCTTTAATCTTTTTGCTATTGTTTACTAACATAAATAGAGTGTTTAAAATTGGTTTTAAGTTTAAATATATGTTTAATAACTAATTATAAATTTTTAAACTAAATGACTTTTAAATTAAAACATGTTTATTTGGTTTTTCTATTTATTACAACAATCCTTACTTTTACACAATATTCTATATAAATAATTATCATATATTTTAAAGTAGTTTTAAAAGTGTTTTAATATATCAATAGATATTTTAAACGTATTCCTATATATTTATATATTTAATTTTTAAATATTAAATTAAGTATTTTATAAATTTAATAAAAGGAAGTTTGGGTATTAACACTAAAGTTAAAATAAATGGTTTTTTGAAATTTACTAAAGTGTATTATCTAACTTAATAAGTGTTGATATGCTTTGATCTTTAAAATAGATATTTTAAAGTTACTGAAGTATATAAGTAAAATGCTTTGGGTTGTAGTAAATAGTGTTTTAGTAACAATTGTTTTTAACCCTTATTATTAATTATGCTTAGAGATATAATAAGATATTTATTGTAGAATATTTTAAAAGACAATTGTGAGTGAAATGTTTTTAAAGCATGAATATTTGGGCTTGTTGTGATAATTTTTTAAACAACACTTATCTTTAACCCTTAAATGTAATTAGATCTTTAAAAGAAAGTTTAAAGAGAGATGTTTTTAAAGATGAAATGATTTGAGTTTTTTGTGACAAATATTTGAGTAACAATTGGATTCGGTCCTTTTAAATGTAATTAAAACTTTAAAAAAGAGTTTTTAAAGATAATGAATAATTATGAAGTGTTTTCGGTTTGTAGTAAACAATGTTTTAAATATCATAATAGCGTTTTGGAAAAATTTATAAAAATAATTTGATCTTTAATAATGAAATTTTAAAGATAACAAAAAATTATTGAAAGCTTTTATAAAAAGCTAGAAAAGGTTATATGTTTAATTTATAAAAAAGAGAAGGGGTTTGTGGGATAATGTTTCAGTAACATTTGTTATAAACTCTTTAATTACATTTTAAGGTAAGTAAAACTTATTAAGTGATTTGTGAATATACATATACTGTTAAGTTAAATATATGAATACTTCTTAAATATTGAAAAGAGTATAGGTTTATCGTAGAGTACAAGTATCATTTAAAAAGAGGAATTGAATACACACACACTAGTATATAAAGGAAGTTTTAATTAATAATGGATTATTCATTTATAAAGGAAGTTTTAATTAATGATAGAAGATTTATTAGGTAAAAAGTTGTTTTATTAGTAAAATGGGTTTTTAATTAATAGAGGATAAATTAATTACAGAGGGACTAATCGTTTGTATGACTTGATTGTGCTTTGGATGAATTGATAATGCCTGTTATATGAGCAGTTTTGTTTGTATACTAAATATGATGTTGAATGCAACAAATTTAACTATTCCAGTTATGATTTACATTTATTTGAAACCCTAGATGTTATTATAATATCATTGTAATTTCTAATAGAAATGGTTAATTTATCATAAGTTAAAAACCCATTCGCGTTTATGTGTAGTACGGTCTTACGAGATACCTTTATTTTGGAAAGGTTTTATAACATTCACTACAACAAAATAAAGCTTTTATATCGTTTAAAAAAGGCTATTATATCCTATCACAGCGTTTCAGAGAATGTCGTGGAACGACATGCAATATTAAACCTTCATCTTCAGATGCAGAAATAAAAACGCTATGAAAAATAAATTTTCTATAGCATTTTGGCATCGCTATTAAACAAAAACGCTACAGGAGATATTATCCAATTGTTCTTCCTATAACGTTTATTCTTAATATGTCTATGGCATTTTCTCTTCATGTTTTATAGCGTTTGTCATGATATTTCTATAACATTCTTAAATATTTCTATAGCATTTATTCAGTTATATTGTAGCATTTTTTATGCATATTTCAAATCCCATTGAAAGTTTCTATAGCGTTTTTTAATCAACAACGTTTATGAAATGCTTTTCATGTGATATTAGTTTACAGATTTTACTTATCGTCATTTCATCCACTTCATATATATAATATCCATTTACCCATTTCGTATCTACATGTGGATATATCATATTTTCAGAAACATGATATATGTAAATTGGAGCATAATATTTCATACATATCATTCAAACAACTTTTCACATGTCCAACTTAGTATTTCATACATATCGTTCAAACAAATTTTCAAATATCCTAGTTTTATCATATTTTCCGTGTCCATACATAATATGTCATACATATTTTCATCAACAAGTTACTTACAAAGTAGTCAAACGGTCGATTTAATCTTGTTTTGCTTTTGTTTTTCTCTCTAACGTCAGCAATATTGGTCCGGTTAATGTCAAATAAACAGTCAAGGTGTTAGTAATTGTTATGTAACATATTAACAAAGTAAAAGGTCCCAAAAGAGGGGGAAAATATGTTGCTAGATTAAAATATAATGCATTAGTTCCAAGGTTATGGCCACTATTGTAAGCTCCTCTTGCTTCTCCAACCCACGCTGTTGTCTTTATTCCTGAACTACTTAAAATATTATGGAGATCCCTAAATGTTTGTTATATCCCATATCAAGAACCTTTGGATCAAGAATATTCTGTACTAAATCCGAGGAAACACCTATCCGTGTTTTGAGTAAACCATGAAAAAGGAAGGGTTTTGTGTGAAGCAAAAACATTCAAAATATTATAAAGTTAGGTGTTTATTTACCAATTTAGCTCCCTTTTTAGAACTTATATCAAGCTTATGCATGTTTTAAAAAATATTATGAGATTATATAGTTTGCTGAATGACACGAATATGGCAAATACACACACATGTGTAATATGTTTTGAAACGGGTCTAAATCCATTGCATATTTTGAAAAGTGGGCTAAAACTGGTTATTAAATTCTAAAATTATTGATAGAAAAGGAGATGTACCTGGACCAATATATATATATATATATATATATATATATATATATATATATATATATATATATGATGTGCAATGGCATCTAGGGACTTAGATTTGGTTTTTTAATTAGTTAGCTGAACCAAGTAGCATCAAAAAAGAAACTAGGAGCAAGAACCAAAGGCTTGGTGGGGAATCCTTGTTATAAGTTATCAATAATTGATATAAAAGAGATTGTATCTTCTGCATATTGGTCTGCTCCAACTCTGGTTCCAACCTCACTTCCGCTTAATTCATTACCTGACATTGTAAACATATTAAATACTTATGTCCTGTATACACTTGTATGAAGGTCTAGAAGCAAAAATAATACAATGGAAAGACTTAATGCAAAAGTTCCCCGATTGTATATAAGTTGTTTACATGAGTGCTATTTTGGTCACATGCTTTATTATGAATTTTAATTTTTTATTTGTTTTAACACGGTTATTAGTTAAGCCAAGACGATTGAACCTATTAGCTAGCATTACTCCAAAATAAAATTATTCTTACAGGTTTATCCCTATATGTATGTTTGCGCTCTCAACTTCACAAGTATGTCAATGGAGCAAAATCGCTCTTTACTTATTGACAATGACCCTTGGAAATTAAAGGTAAAACATATAGTGATCATGATAAGATTCATGTCTTTTACCATCATCAAACTTTTTGGTACAAAGCTACCTTTAAAGAGCATTTGATTTTGCATACAATATTTTTCAAAGTAGAGTTAAAATTCATGAGAAACATGTATGGAGAGGGAAAAATGAAAGAAGATGAAAATCTCACCATGCTCCCAACCATGAATAGTGTAACCCTTGTTAACAGTATATCAGATCAAAGCAGCGGCATTGATTAAATTCCAAGGCCCTCCTACCAATCCATCCAACATTGTAACACATCCTTTCAGTGCATTTAATCAAAAATAATCATAGCCCTGAAAGATAAATCCTAGAAGTTTAACAAAATATAATTTTAGTCATGTGGATGTATTATTATTTTAGGAAACAAATTTAAGCTGGCTATATTCCAAATACCACCAGTGTAATATTTTATACAAATTTTAAATAACACAATTTGAGATTTTTTTTCCCTTCTTCGTCTTAATTTTACATTGATGACCGCTGTAAAAGGTTTAAATGGGCACAACACTAAAAAAGGGTGGTTATAAAGCAATGCCAAGTGCCAACGATAGCAATACCTATATTTCATTTCAGCGACACTTTGCAACCAGACTGTTCACTCTATTCGGAGTTGAACATAATTTAATTTAGTGTTAATTCACTCTCGAGCTCTAACCGAATTCCGCATTCATATTTAAGGCTGTTTGCTTATATGTATATGTTTTTGTATGCATGAATTTGAGGATGGATGTTCAGGTATTATTGAAAAAAAATTCTTCATTCCAGTTTGACATCGTACCCCCTTTTTTCAGTTACAACCTTGATTCAAAATTGATAAACTCAGAGATCTCTCTTCTATATTTCTAAGTCCATTTTTAGATTGTAATTAGTTGGCGTTGTAGATGATAGAAATATCATTTGAAGTACTTGTATCATTTGTATAACACAATTATAATGGAATCTTAATTCGACTAAGTTAATGAAACTAAAATTAGCTTGCCAAGCAGTTGACCGGGTTTTGGCAAAAATTTGCGTCCATGAACAGCGATCTAGAAGCTGCCAACAATCTGTTGTTTACCTTATTCCAACATAAACAGGGAACCACCAAATATGAGCTAAAGGAATTGTCGTCAATAAATATATTCTTATTTTTTAAAATAAATAAAAATAAAATATGCATATACTAAAAACAAGAGCTATATATCATAAAGGTGCACCCATATAACAGTAGAAGTGTCGCGCTAATTAAATAGAAAATGAGGCATAAAGAAAAGGAAATAGTTTCTTTCATACTAGCATAAAGCAAGGATTTTTTTGTCCCCAACGTTTTCAAATTGAGATTAAGCTAATTCAAGGCATAACATAAGAAAAGAATGTAACCCGAACAAATTCATGACAATGTACAGTCAAGAAGATGAAAGGGTGAGTACCACGCTTTGGGTTCCATGTGAAGTACGTATAGAACATGCTTGGAAAAAAGTAGCAATTAGGCCTATCACCGTTTTGGGAAGTTGTCTAGTTACAACCACAAATATGGAAGGAAAGAGGACAAACAGATGAAAGCATATGCTGAAATATAATAAATGAATAATTGCACAAATCGTTACTTGATTTGTAGTTACCTCTCTTAACATATTGAATCCCTTCAGTTTACAGAGGTCATGTTTTGATGCAAGAGAAAGAGCAAAAAAATGAATAGATAATGAAAAATATGAAATGTTTGTGTCAATTTTTAGAAGGGGTCTGCATTTCCTAAATAAAATTCAGCAAAGCATACGAAGTTTATAAAACTTCTTTACTACAGTTAAAATATAGAGAGCCAATGTATAAGGTTACAAAACTTCTGCTGCCAAAACAAGCATTCAACAAAGCATAGTAAGTTTATAAAACTTCTTTACTACAGTTAAAATATAGAAAGCCAATGTACAAGGTTACAAAATTTCTGCTGCCAAAACAAGCATTCAGCAAAGCAAAGTAAGTTTATAAAACTTCTTTACTACAGTTAAAATATAGAGAACCAATGTACAAGGTTACAAAACTTCTGCTGCCAAAACAAGCATTAGCAGGAGATATAGTTGGTCAGGAGTGTAGTAAGGTCTAAAGAAACTTCTTTACTACAAAGAGATATCAATAGAAGTCATTTATTATCTATGGTTGACTCTTATTTCCTTCTCTAAGTATGTACCGTAAAGAATAAGCAAGAGTTTGCCTAAGCTTGTAGTTAGAAACCATTATAGAGCATAAAAACATTTGGCTGATGTATATTTGAGAGATTATGAGATAATAAGTGCATAAAACTAGTGTAAGGCTAACAAAAGCTAATGAAATCCGTGCACTCAAATAGAAATAGGCGTTGCAATGAAGAGATGCGACCGTTGCAAACTAAGAGCCGCGGCCATTTTTGACCGTTGCAAATGAAGAGATGCGGCTATTCCTAACGGACATAATCGTTAGGAATTCGCCGATAAAAGGAGTATGAAACCTGATCAATTTTCCACTCAGATTTTTCTCTTCTTCCTCCTCGTTTCTGAAAACTCTAAAATCTGTGCACTCCTGCATATCACACAGAAGATCATACATACCACAATCTCAAGAAAATCATGTCTATTGTATCTTGGGAGACTTTAAATAAATTCTTAAAGAAATTGTTATGACAAGCCTCGGACGAAATTTCCTTCATCATCCAGTTGATTTCTTGTTTATTTATATATCTATACACATCGTTCTGTAATCTTGGAAACCTTTCTGTTTCAACGTTATGATGTTTCTACGAAGTAGTACAACGCTTATTTACCACTATAGTTTAACACAACAATTTGTTGTTGTTATTTTTATAGTTTGTTGTTGTAAATTAATTACAACATAGTTATTGTTGAAAATTAGTAATACAGAATTTCAAAGTATTGGAAGTCTGATTTGTAAACTTGTGTGATGAGTTTATAACATATAGGTCTTTGTTTTGGTATACACGTGAATTAACAGCTTAAGACTTTCCTGTTTTCGCTAAAACAGAGATGGCGGCAGTTGAACTATCAGCAAAAACGGCTACCCACATTAGGCCTGATCCGTTTAGAGGAGATGGTGATGACTTCATGACATGGTATAATCAAATGCTATTTTATCTCACCACGTTAGGGCTGCAGAAGTGCATTGAGGATGATGAATCAAAGCCCAAAAACAAAAACAAAAACTAGAGAAAAGATAGTAGATGTGTGACGCCCCACCTCTATACCCACATTAGCAAAGAGTATTAATAGATAATATCGTCTGCTAACACGGAGAATAAGGCTATTTAGGAGGGACCATCTATAGCCTTGCTTTAACTATCTATTAAATACATCGACTATTGTCATACCAAGCAGATCGACATATCGAATGAATACTTAAAACAAAACCATAGGTGGCTGGAGGATCTATCAGAACAGAATATAACAACTCAAATGTAATATACATCACAGAACAGTAAACCATCATATACACATATACTGATACATGGCAGAGTATACAAAATAATACATGTCAAGTGGTATAGCAAACCACAATATACAGACAAATCCAGAAGAATACATATCAGAGTTACAACAAAATGGGACTACGCAAAAAGCTATGACAAAAAGAAGCTAATGGTGTAGTCCATGCGGAAGCGAAATAGGCTAAGTCCAAAAGCACCTAACCTGAAACAACTCGGCCTGACCCGAGTATGAAATACACGGGTCAGTCTAGCTAAACAAATCAGTTAGATAAACTGAACAACAATAAACCTGCAAGGTTACAAAGTATAACAAATATCTCTAAGGGAGATAACACAATCATCTAACAAAAGATGAATCATATAAAACAAGCCTCATATCATCGGCAACATATAGAAAAAAGGATAAGAATATCCCAAAGCAAGCCATAAGGCAATAACAAATACCAATAAGGTACACAAGTTCCGCAAGGTAAACGCTACGCATCATGCGGCTCACAATGACCAACATCGAAGGGCGGTACCTAGGGAATATACATATGAATGAAACATCAGAAAATTTGCTCGAGCTCAGTACTGTACAAACAAGGATTCATGAGCCCGAAGACTCCAAACCCAATATCACCCATGCGACTCATAACGACCAACATAGAAAGCGATACTAAAGGGCAACCCAATATCACCCCTGCGGCTCATAACGACCAACATCGGAAGCGATACTAAAGGCCAACAAACCCGAAGGCACAAACCCGAAGGCACATACCCGAAGGCAACAAACCGTAGTGGTGAAGGTCAGAGACCCAGTAGTGGACACCACTAACTGGCGGAATGTGTCATAACTCTCAAAAAGGAATCTGAAAAGTGGTAACGCGAGTCCCATAACCACTCGTTCACACTAAACGGTTTACTATCCGTTAGTTAATTTCACACTCAAAGCAATACAAAGTTCACCTCATATCAACGGTAAACCAAACCCAAAGGTCAAAATGATCAATTGAATAGGTCGGGGATTAATCAGAAAGATAAACGCACGGATTCATGGTCCGTGTTTTGCCCAACCATTTAATCACCCTTCCACTTCGCTCGAAGTGCGAAATTGTGCGTGTGTTTAAATAGAATTTATAAATTGGAGAAACGAGCTTTTAATATGATTAGAAAGATTATTTTATAAAAACCCGTGGATGAAGTCAAAAATAAGTTATCAAAGTCAAAGAGGCAATAACAACCACTAACAACCAACATGAATCGATAACATTCGGAAAACCAATCAAAATAAACATAAATAGGCAAAACAGGAAAACAGGAGCAGGTCAGTCGACTGAAATCCCTGTTCAGTCGACTGAAAATTATCCAGAAAAATTTCGGGCTTCAGCTCAGTCGACTGAACAGAGGATCCATTCGACTGAACCCAATTTCCTTCATTTCTTACTTATTACCATTGAAGTGCAAACTCTCCCAACCTTCAATCGGACGAGCACGAACGCTAGGTTTTTACGCCAAGCGGCTACCCGGCCCTATAAGCACTTCGATTCATCACCAAAATAAGATCAAAACATCCATAAGAGAATGTTCATAAAAATTGACTTTGAAACTCAAGAATTGGAATATTCATCAAACCAATCCAAAACAAAAATCAAATACATAGGAATAAGTAATAGGAATTCATACCCATCAGTCATGATATCAAGAAAAGTAGATGTGAGTTCAAAACTCACCTTTAACCCAAAAACAAAGAAGATGGAGCTCAATAACAAGGAGAAGACCAACCAAACACTACTTCAACTCAACAAGCTTCAATCTAAGAATAAAACATATATTTCCCAATTAGGTTTAGGAAATTTTCAGAAATTGAAGAGGAGAAGAGTTGGAGAAGATGAAGAAGAACTTACCAATGGATTCTCTTTGATTTTGGAGCAAGAAATCAAGTTTGCAAGAAGAACTAGGGCTTGGAATTTCTAATTCCCATTCTCTTCCCCCATTTTCAGTTTTAAGCTTAAGTTTTAAGAAATGGAATAAGTGAATGAGAGGAGAGGATTGAGTTAGGGTTAATTGGATAGTTAGTGGGCTGAACCCAACCCAAACCCAACTAGGAAAAGTTGCAAAATTCAACTTGCTCCAAACATATCAAAGATTATACTCAAAAAGATCGCAAACGACGTTTTGAACTCAATGGAAGTGGTTTCGAGTTCTAAATCGGCCGTTTGCAAAAAGTAACATTTCAGACCCAAAAATCCGACCAACGACGCTATATTTAAATAAAACATTTAAATATATAATCGTTAAATATGCGGGTTGTTACAGATCTCCCCTCCTTACAAAATTGCGTCCCCGCAATTCCTAGAGACGATATTTGTAACAACTACATACATAAAACATTCAAAAGAAAAGGAAATAAGCTTGAGATGAAAGATATTCTCACCATTGCCAAGCTAAGATAGAAAACCCGGATAAGATCACTCGATATACTCTCTGGTTTCCCAAGTACAGTCATTGGGGTTAGCGGACCATTGAACTTTAACGAGCGGCACGTCCTTGTTCCGAAGGTGTCGCACCTCCGTGTCAAGTACGCGAATAAGCTGCTGTACAATAGATAAGTCCAGTGAGATCTCAAGCTCAAGCAAATTAGGAGAATCAATAACTGAATCTGATTCCCGAAGACACTTCCGAAGTTGCGAGACATGAAACACGTCGTGAATGCCAGATAAATGAGAAGGAAGTGAAACTCTATAAGCCACAGGGCCAATACGTTCAGTAATAGAAAATGGTCCTATATAGCGAGGAGCCAATTTCCCAGTCGTACTGAAACGCATAACCCCTTTCAAAGGAGAAACACAAATAAAAACATGATCACCAATCGAGAACTCGAGAGGCTTCCTACGGTTGTCCGCGTAGGATTTTTGGCGACTCTGTGCCTCTTTCATTCTCAACCGAATAAGATCAATCTTCTCGGAAGAATCACGAACAAAATCTGGACCAAGAATAAGCTTCTCCCCAGATTCCAACCAACAAGAAGGTGATCGACATGGCCTTCCATATAAGGCTTCGAAAGGAGCCATACCGATACTAGATTGAAAACTATTGTTGTAGGAGAACTCTACAAGAGGTAGATGATCCTCCCAACTTCCACCAAAATCAAAAATACAAATACGGAGAAGATCTTCCAAGATATGATTCACCCGTTCAGTGTGCGGATGATAAGCTGTAGAAAAATTAAGCTTTGTTCCCAAAGCTTGCTGAAGACTCTTCCAAAAATGACTCGTGAATAAAGGATCACGATCACTCGCAATAGAACTAGGAACACCGTGAAGTCTCAGAATTTCCTTCACATATAACTTAGCCAAATGCGAAGCAGTCCTATTAGACTTAATAGGGACAAAATGAGCGACTTAGTGAGGCGATCAACAATAACCCAAATACTAGAATGACCTGATCTCGAACGAGGTAGGCCGTCAATGAAATCCATAGATATCTGATCCCATTTACACAATGGAATCTCAAGGGGCAGAAGAAGACCCGAAGGACGCTGATGCTCGGCCTTAAAACGCTGACAAGTTATGCAATTGCTCACATAACTCACCACATCGCGCTTCATGCCTTCCCAATAATAAAGACGACGCATATCGGCATACATCTTGCTACTACCAAGATGAATGGTATACTTAGAACGGTGACAGTCATCAAGAATGTCGTGCCTAAGTGCAAGATCAGAAGGCACAAAAAGACGGTTCTTCTTACGAAGACACCGATGAGAATCAACGCTAAAATCTTGCAACGCCTCATCACAAGATCCAGACTCACAAAGCTAAATAAAATGCAACAAATCAGGATCATGCCGCTGAGCATCGGCAATACGATCCAACAAAATAGGTCGAGCTCCCAAACTAGATAATAGAATAAGAGAATCAGAAGATGAATCTCGATCACGAATTTCGCAAAAAGATAGAGTCTCAAGAATATCCCATTCGGCAAGCATCATAGAAACAATAGCCGAATGTTTGCGACTAAGCGCATCAACAACACGATTACCCTTACCAGGGGTATACTGGATATCAAAGTCATAGGAGGCAAGAAACTCGAGCCAACGTTGTTGTCTCGCATTGAGTTCCTTCTGAGTGAACAAATACTTCAAAGATTTATGATCGGTATAAAGGATGAAGCGCTCGCCCAACAAATAATTTTGGCAAATCTTCAAGGCAAAGACAATGGCGGCAAGATCAAGATCATGAGTGGCATAGCGAAATTCATTCGGACGCAGTTGCCTAGAAGCATAAGCAACTACCCGATCCTTCTGCATAAGAACTACACCGAGACCACTACCACACACATCGGTGTAAACAACAAGATCATGATTCCCCTTGGGAACCACAAGAATAGGAGCATTAGTGAGAAGTTCCTTTAATGATAGAAAGGAAGCTTCACACTTATCGGACCAAATAAAATGAATGCCTTTCCGAGTAAGGCTGGTGAGAGGAAACACAACTCGGGAAAAATCCTTAATGAACCGACGGTGATAACCCGCCAATCCAAGGAAACTACGAACCTTATATACATTCTCAGGCCTCTTCCAATTCTGGATGGCTTAGATCTTTGAGGGATCGACAGAAATGCCATCGGAAGATACAACATGGCCTAAGAACTTAACCCTATTCTCCCAAAAATGGCTCTTGGAGAATTTGGCTATAAGCTGATGATGACGGAGGGTACTCAAGACAATTCTCAAGTGATTAGCATGCTCAGCTACAGACTTAGAATAAATAAGGATATCATCAATAAACACAAGGACGAACCTATCGAGATATTCTCGGAATATTCGATTCATGAGATCAACAAAGAAAGCAGGAGCGTTCGTCAAACCGAATGGCATAACGAGCCACTCAAAAGAACCATAACGAGTGCGGAAAGCTGTAAGAGGAATGCTATCTTCTGCGACTCGTAATTGATGAAAACCTGTGGCAAGATCGAGTTGAGAAAAGACCTTAGCACCACTCAATAGATCGAACATATCATCGATCCTAGGCAATGGATACCTATTCTTGATGGTTAACTCGTTAAGCTTGCGATAGTCAATGCAAAGCCTAAGAGTTCCATCGGACTTCTTCACGACGACGACCGCGGATCCCCATGGAGAAAAACTGGACTGAATCAACTGCTTGGACTCAAGCTCTAAAAGCTGCTTCTTGAGTTCCTCATTTTCCTTTGTAGACATCCTCGTGGGAGGACTACTAACTGGCTGCGCGCCTGGAATGAGATCAATGCGGAACTCAATTGCCCGCTTGGGTGGCAAACCCGAAACAGGTTCAAAAACATCAGAAAAGTCACAAGCAATAGGAATACGAGATATATCATCATCATCTCGCGAGTCAAGCGAATATAAAGCCATTTCGGAATTATCCACATCCCGAAGAATAAGAGATAGCTGAGTAGGCGGATCCGGATGTCGAAGATAAAAAATTCTCTCCGAACAAATAATCCTGGCATCATATCTCACTAGCCAGTCCATTCCCAAAATCATATCAAATTGCAGACAAGAAATAACGTGCAGATTCGCACGAAAAGAAAAGCCACACAAAACAATCTCAACATCATCACAAAGCATACTAAGGGTCGTGGATCCTCCAATAGGATTCGCAATCCTTAAAGAGGTAACCATACAAGAAACATCAAAAGATAAATCATCAACGAGCTTTTTCGATACGAAAGAATGTGATGCACCCGTATCGAAAAGAACTCGAATATTATGGTCATAAAATAAAATAGAACCTTCCAAAATAGATGGAGATATACCTTTGGGCTGAGAAGGACCTTCAGAAGCCTTGGTAGCATAAAGATTGCTAGACTTAGCACCAGCCGGAACAGTAGGGCAAGCTGAAACATGATGACCTTCCTTCTTGCAATAACGGCAGAAGAGTGGCTTAGGACAAGCTCGAATAATATGATCCGGAGAACCACAATTAAAACACTTTCGAACGAAAGGTGTTCCGAAAGACTGAGGCTGAGAACTAGGACCACCAGTCTTCTTCTTCTTAGAAGGAAAAGGCCTGGACTTCTGAATTGGAAACGGCCTCTTGTTGGGGTTCTTGGAAACCTCAACATCAACATCACTATCACACTCCTTCTCGACGGTCTCGAGATGATGTGCCAAATCAACCAACTCCTCAAAAGAAAGTTTAAGCTGGAGCAACAAAGATTTCTTAAGATATTTCTTAAGGCCGGAGACAAACTTCAAATTCTTCTTATAAGAAGTGATGATGAATTCAAGATCATACTGAGATAAAGCCTCGAATGATGCAACATACTCAGAAACAGAAGATTCCCTTGCTTCAACTCAAGGAAGCGACGGGTCAATAAAACCGTTTTAGATTCAGGAACGAACTTGAGTTCAAATCGTCCCCGAAACTGAGTCCAAGAAAGAGTAGACTCATCAATTTCGGCTACAAGAAGCTCATACCAGTCAAGAGCACGCTCTTGTAATAAGGTAGAAGTTACAAGAACTCTATCATGGTCAGAAAGACCCATGCGAGAGAAAATACACTCGCACGTGCGAAGCCAAGCTTGGACTTCAAGAACGGATTCAGAGCCCTTAAACGGTTTTCCCCCAAGATGAGCAAAATCACTGCACTGACGTGCAAAGGCAGACTTGCGAGGTGGAGACACTCGAGGAGGAACTGGAGGATGAGTGCTCCTAAATAATTCCAAAAACTGATCGGCAGACATATAAATGCCATCCGGATGTGAACCACTAGATTGCCCAGCATCCGAACGTCGTCCCCTGCCTCTTCCAGCCATACGCTGAAAGTTAGACAAGAACAAGATTATTCATAAGGTAGATGCTTCATTATGGAATACTACGGAATAAAATGCATTCCTAGACGTATTCCCAATATCTATCTAACCTTGATGGAATAAAGAGACAAGATGATTCAAAGATTTGTATCACTTATACACTTCGATGTACCGGAATATGTGCATCTATTCTGTGTTTATCATATTTTGTTCTGAACCTCGCTTTGATACCAAGCTGTGACGCCCCACCTCTATACCCACATTAGCAAAGAGTATTAATAGATAATACCGTCTGCTAACACGGAGAATAAGGCTGTTTAGGAGCGACCATCTATAGCCTTGCTTTAACTATCTATTAAATACATCGACTATTGTCATACCAAGCAGATCAACATATCGAATGAATACTTAAAACAAAACCATAGGTGGCTGGAGGATCTATCAGAACAGAATATAACAACTCAAATGTAATATACATCACAGAACAGTAAACCATCATATACACATATACTGATACATGGCAGAGTATACAAAATAATACATGTCAAGTGGTATAGCAAACCACAATATACAGACAAATCCAGAAGAATACATATCAGAGTTACAACAAAATGGGACTACGCAAAAAGCTATGACAAAAAGTAGCTAGCGGGGTAGTCCATGCGGAAGCGAAATAGGCTAAGTCCAAAAGCACCTAACCTGAAACAACTCGGTCTGACCCGAGTATGAAATACATGGGTCAGTCTAGTTAAACAAATCAGTTAGATAAACTGAACAACAATAAACCTGCAAGGTTACAAAGTATAACAAATATCTCTAAGCGAGATGACACAATCATCTAACGAAAGATGAATCATATAGAAAAAGCCGCATATCATCGGCAACATATAGAAACAAAGGATAAGAATATTCCAAAGCAAGCCATAAGGCAATAACAAATACCAATAAGGTACACAAGTTCCGCAAGGTAAACGCTACGCATCATGCGGCTCATAATGACCAACATCGAAGGGCGGTACCTAGGGAATATACATATGAATGAAACATCAGAAAATTTGCTCGAGCTCAGTACTGTACAAACAAGGATCCATGAGCCCGAAGACTCCAAACCCAATATCACCCATGCGGCTCATAACGACCAACATAGAAAGCGATACTAAAGGGCAACCCAATATCACCCATGCGGCTTATAACGACCAACATCGGAAGCGATACTAAAGGGCAACATACCCGAAGGCACATACCCGAAAGGACATACCCGATGGCAACGAACCATAGTGGTGAAGGTCAGAGACCCAGTACTGGACACCACTAACTGGCGGAATGTGTCATAACTCTCAAAAAGGAATCCGAAAAGTGGTAACGCGAGTCCCATGACCACTCGTTCGCACTAAACGATTTACTATCCGTTAGTTAATTTCACACTGAAAGCAGTACAAAGTTCACCTCATATCATCTGTAAACCAAACCCAAAGGTCAAAACGATCAATTGAATAGGTCGGGGATTAATCGGAAAGATAAACGCACAAATTCATGGTCCGTGTTTTGCCCAACCATTTAATCACCCTTCCAGTTCGCTCGAAGTGCGAAATTGTGCGTGTGTTTAAATAGAATTTATAATTTGGAGAAACGAGTTTTTAATATGATTAGAAAGATTATTTTATAAAACCCCGTGGATGAAGTCAAAAATAAGTTATCAAAGTCAAAGACGCAATAACAACCACTAAGAACCAACATGAATCGATGACATTCGGAAAACCAATCAAAATAAGCATAAATAGGCAAAATAGGAAAACAGGAGCAGGTCGGTCGACTGAAATCCCTGTTCAGTCGACTGAAAATTGTCCAGAAAAATTTCGGGCTTCAGCTCAGTCGACTGAACAGAGGATCAAGTCGACTGAACCCAATTTCCTGCATTTCCTACTTATTACCATTGAAGTGAAAACTCTCCCAACCTTCAATCGGACGAGCACGAACGCTAGGGATTTACGCCAAGCGGCTACCCGGCCCTATAAGCACTTCGATTTATCACCAAAATAAGATCAAAACATCCATAAGAGAATGTTCATAAAAATTGACTTTGAAACTCAAGAATTGGAATATTCATCAAACCAATCCAAAACAAAAATCAAATACATATGAATAAATAATAGGAGTTCATACCCATCACTCATGATATCAAGAAAAGTAGATGTGAGTTCAAAACTCACCTTTAACCCAAAAACAAAGAAGATGGAGCTCAATAACAAGGAGAAGACCAACCAAACACTACTTCAACTCAACAAGCTTCAATCTAAGAATAAAACACATATTTCCCAATTTAGGTTTAGGAAATTTTCTGAAATTGAAGAGGAGAAGAGTTGGAGAAGATGAAGAAGAACTTACCAATAGATTCTCTTTGATTTTGGAGCAAGAAATCAAGTTTGCAAGAAGAACTAGGGCTTGGAATTTCTAATTCCCATTCTCTTCCCCCATTTTCAGTTTTAAGCTTAAGTTTTAAGAAATGGAATAAGTGAGTGAGAGGAGAGGGTTGAGTTACGGTGAATTAGATAGTTATTGGGCTTAACCCAACCCAAACCTAACTAGAAAAAGTTGCAAAATTCAACTTACTCCAAACATATCAAAGCTTATACTCAAAAAGATCGCAAACGACGTTTTGAACTCAATGGAAGTGGTTTCGAGTTCTAAATCGGCCGTTTGCAAAAAGGTAACATTTCAGACCCAAAAATTCGACTAACGACGCTATATTTAAATAAAACATTTAAATATATAATCGTTAAATATGCGGGTTGTTACAAGATGCTTTTCCTCAAAATTGACTCATGGAAGCATTCGGACTTCCTATGCTGAAACTACATTCTGAATTGTTTGGATAAAGTACTGTATAAAGTATATCAACCACACCAGACGGCAAAATCCCCATGGACTGCACTTGCAAATAAATACAAGACACAAAATGTCAGTTTGAAGAAGTTCATAGTAGATAAATTTATGGAATACAAATTGGTGGATTCCAAATCCATGACTAGTCAAGTGCAGAACTCCAACTTATAATCCATGAACTTGAATCGGAAGGACATAAAGTTGGAGAGCCTTTCCTTGTTAAAGTGATAACAGGAAAATTACCACCATCCTAGGGAGACTATCGCAACTATCTAAAACACAAGAAAAGGAGATTTCCTTAGAAGATCTCATTGTCAGATTAAGAATTTAGGCAGATAATCATGGAATAACACAACCCAAAGGCGAGGAGGCACTTGCTACAGAAGATTCAAAGAAGAAAGGATACTTCAACAACAAAAATAAAAAGAGAAAGACACCAAATAATCAATCCAAAGATGAGCAAACCAAGAAGTTCAAAGGCGAATGTTGGGTCTGGGGAAAGACTGGGCATGCATCTAAATATTGTAGGCACAAGAAGGCCAATGAAAAATCGATCGTAAATATAGTGGAAAATTTGAGTTCAATCATTGAGGAGATGAACTTTACAACAGTTGTTTGAGAATGCAACTTAGTACAAAACCGTGCACAGTGGTGGATAGGCACAAGCGCTACACGTCATGTCTATACTGATATATCTATGTTCTACACTTATAAGAAATACGATCAGGAAGAAAACCTCTACATGGGTAATTTTGTAGTTTCCATGATCAAAAGTAACGGCACTGTCGCCTTCAAATTTACATCCGAAAAAATTGTGACACTAACTGAAGTCCTTCATGTTCCGGATATCTACAAGAATCTAATCTTTGGACCTATGCTCTCAAAGAAAGGCTTTCGTATAGTCTTCGAGTCAGATAAAGTAGTTCTGCCTAAGGCTAAAATTTATATAGGAAGGGGTTATTTATGTGATGGCCTATTTAAGGCAAATGTAGTCATAGTCGGCAATAAAATTATGTATTCTAATTGTGCTATTATTAAAATGAAGTTTCATATTTAGTTGAGCATGAAACTTTACTATGGTATGTGTAACGACCCGAAATTTTCACTCCCGAAAATTCCAGATAGTTATGAAAAACAAGAAAGAGATAGAAGAAGAACAACAGAAACACCAAACATCTCACAATCGCAGCGGATAAAATATAATAATAAATAATAACAGTTTACAAAAGGACACTATATCAGTCGATTACATTAATATACATTAGAGTTTCACATTATATACAATCACTAGATATTTACAATTAACATGTCTCGGGTTAACAATAATACATCGGAAATACTCTATATGATATTGCCATCCAGCTCGCCTCCTGAGCTCGACAACGTCCCAACCTGAAAATCTGTAATACTCGGTCTGACCCGAGCATTACACCAAAGTAACACCCGGGTCAGGCTGGAAACCAGCGTGAGTAAACCAATTAACATAAATTTCAAAAGCATACAATTTATACATTACCCGGGTAGATGATATCAATTACAATTTCACAAATTGTTACCGACATTATTTATTGCACTCATCAATTTACATAAATCATGTCCTTCCAGCTTATTGATTTTACCAGGCAATTTATGAAGAATCGAAGTGGTTTCGGGTATTATCTAATACCCGACTCCGGTCTCTTCGACTTCCATTTATCTTAACACATATTATTCAAGTGAAATTCAATCCGATTTTAAATAAAAGATGTCACCTTTACTCAGCAATTCATCATTGATGAATAACCAAATTATCATTGTCCATCCAAACATATCATATCATAAAACATTCCATATCATAGTTAACAATCAACCATGGTATTAAATCAACATTCAACCATCCATATGCAAGACTTAACACTTCCAACATTATTTTAAATTATCCTTAATTAACCAATCTTAAACCAATTAATTAATCATCTTTTAATGTCCATCTTTAATAAATCACGCTTGACAAATTATCCTTTAATTACAATAAGTAATTAATTCTCTATTTAATTTCACAAATTAATTAGCCCTCAGCCATCACATTGATCTCATTGATCCTTAATTAATCACTCAAATTAATTATTCCTCAATCACTTACATTGATTAATTATCCTTTAATTAATCATACCTATTAATTTATTAACCCTTAATAAATTTCTTTGATTAATTAATCAATCCTTTAATTAATTACGCTAAGTAATTAATTCTCAATTTCTGTACGTAAGGAATTTACCTTAATTTACCCCCACCAAGTAATTATTCCCCTGGTTAATTTATTCTCAGTATATTAACCTTGATCATTAATTAATTTTAACCTTAATCTATCACATAGATAAATTAGCCTTAACCATTCACACTAAATAAAATTTTTAATTACTCCCATAAATTAATTATCTAAAATTGACTTATCTTTAGTTAATCATATTCATTAATAAACCTTAGTTAAACCCATTCGTAATTAACTATCTCTTAATTACTTACATGAGGTAACTTACTTAATTAAGGTCATAAGAATTTATCATCTCATTTTCACTAGTTTCAATTAATTATAAACATTAACCATTCTTCCCATTTACTTATGCTAAGTAATTACCCTTTATTAGCATCATCAATTTATTAATCTATGAATCTCATTGAACCATTAACTTATACTTATTCTACTAATTAATCTCAAGTACCTCCTTAATCAATCAAATAAATCTTGGAATTAATTTGTCATTAACTGATAATCTTAACTTAAGTCAGATTATCGATAAAACTTTTGATTTCCTCAATTTCCACTCAATCACATTATTGATGATGTTTTAAATAAATTTATGAACTACCTTGATAAATTACATAATCTCTTAAATTAACTAATCATTTTAAATACCCTTATTATTTTAAAGAATATTTAAGAGTCAATTAAAACTTGATTATCTTTTACTTAAATTTTGTAGACCTTAACAATACCGAGCCCAAAATTATCCAGAGCCTCTCACGAATTCATATGCTAAGGCCCTTCCCAAACAAACACAGGAAACTCGAGTAACAACCCACCAGCTATTATTGATCACAATTTCGAACTTCAACACGGCATAGATCATTGGTAATTGCATATTGATTTAACAGAGCATGAATATCAATCAAACAGAGCAGATTGATTTAAATCCAAGTAAATTCATTCAGAAACATATTTAGCTTATCAAATGAACAGGATAAAATCTAAAATTTTATAAAAGAAAGGATTACTCACAAACTATTTCGAGATACCAATCTGTCTCCTCCCATCACTGCCGAGCATCACCCAACCCCCATCGTTCGAACGCTCAGGCTCCTCACCCTCCTTTTCGAACTCGACCACGACCTCTTCCTTACAACTCAGTCGCGAGAAGCTCCAGGCAGTACGAAGAACGAGCCGCCGCTTCCATCCTTTGCCAGAGCTGCGCACGAATCGTCACGATCCCCACTAGCTTGCGTCGTCGACCTAAGATCTGTTGCGACCATTCCCACACGCAATCGCCGCTTTGACTCACCGCACGCGAACCCTAAAAAATTTGCGATGCCGAGCCCTACCCATTCGACTACGGCTTCTGATAAAAGACGCGAGTGTGGACGAAACAAAAATGACGATTTGATTTGGGAAACAAGTGCGGCCGTTTTTTTTTATTAAATATGATGTCGAAAATAAAGAATTTGAGGGGAAGAGAACCAATATAGATGAAGGGAAGGATACGGCTTTAAGGAAAGAGAGTGGCTTGTTTGGGAAGGAAAAGAATGCGTCTTGAAGAAGGTTGTTTATTATTTTAATTTTATTAATATTCTTATATTTTACAAGCTGTTCGAACGGACTCCGAATCAAACAAGCCGCCGGGCATTTATAAGGTTTCACCCGCATTCCGAACACAATGGAACATGTTTTCGGAGGCTAATTTGAACGTACGTGCAAGTTATGGAATTAAACGGTCGATTTTAAATTAAATCGATTAAAATAAATATACGCGTTTCGAGCAGCCAGGGTCAAACGACAACTCTGATTGCTCCGAAAATTAAAATCCGACAATAACTAACTGTTACGGATCCCATGGAACTTGTTTCGTCGAATTCTGAGACTGTGCCTCGGAAGGCTATTTTTAAATATTGATTTAAACAATAAAATTTCAAAACTGAACAAATCACCTTTAAATTAAATTTCAACCATTTTATTATTACCAAGTAAATATTGATATCTTGAATTCAAGTTAAAATTAACTTTTAAATATTTAAAATTGATTAATTATTCCAATTTAATTGGTCAAAATTTCCAGGTCGTCACAGCATGATAGATTTGCACACATAAACTTTCGAAAAATGAAAAAATTAGCAAACTTGGGATTAATTTCTAAACTCCAAGTAGATAAAAACTACAAATATGAGATGTGTAGAAGAAAAAGTTAAAAACCATTTCATAATATTGATAGAAGTACTGAACCACTAGGTTTGGTTCAAACTGATTTGTGTGATTTTAAATCATTACCTAAAAGAGGTGGAAAAAAGTACTTTATCGCTTTTATTGACGACTATACACGATATTGTTATGTATATCTTTTGAATAGTAAAGATGAAGCAATTACATCGTTTATAAAATAGAAGGCTGAAGTAGAAAATCAGTTAAATAAAAAGATCAAGAATTGAGATCTGATCGAGGTGGAGAATAGAATCACCATTTGGACAATTTTGTGAAGAAACTAGTATAATTTATCAAACAATAGTTCCATATTCACCACAAAAAATTAGTATTGCCGAGAGAAATAGTAGAACATTAAAAGATATGATAAATGCAATGTTATTGACCTCTGGTCTATCGACGAACTTGTGGGGGAAAGCCTTATATATGTATAATCACATATTAAATGAGGTTCCTTATAATAAAATGGGAACAATTCCATATGAGTTATAGAAAGGACACATACGGAAGTTTCAAATACCTCAAAGTGTGGGGGTGCATGGCAAAATTTCTAGTTTCGCCTCTCAAGAAAGTCAATCTTGGACCAAAACTCATAGACTGTTGCTGTCTAAGGCCAGCCCAAAATAGTAGTGCCTACAAATTTTTGGTATTCAAGTCTGATATAGTTGACATTAATGTAAATACAATCATAGAGTCGAGAGATGCCTCATTCTTTGAAGATGTATTTCTATGCAAAAGAAATGAAGGAAATTATGTCTCTAAAAGGACTAGAGAAGAATCATGTAAGCCATCTGAAGATGAAACTCATCATGAAATTGAGGAAGTCGAACCAAGAAGTAGCGTTTGGCAAGAACATCCAAGACATTTGGTTTAGAATTTCTAACATATATGTTAGAACACGAACTTCAAACGTACAAGGAAGCAATGTCATCTTCGAAATTTAATGTTCGAAAGAAGCAATCATGAAATTGATTCTTCTTAGTAAAAAAACTTTGGAAATAGTTGATCTTCATCCTGGAGTAAAACTGATTAGTTGTATATGGATCTTCAAAAAGAAGATGAAACCAGATCGCTCTATTGGCAAATATAAAGCAAGAGTGGCAGCCAAAGGATATCGTCAAAAAGATGGTATAGACTTCTTCGATACTTATTCACCAGTTATACGAATAACCTTTATAAGAATGTTAATATAAATTGCATCCATATATAATCTAGAGATTCATCAAATGGATATAAAGACAGCATTCTTAAATGGAAATCTTCATGAGGAGATTTACATGGAGCAACCTGAGGGTTTTTTTCCAAAAGAAATGAAAATAAATGTATGTAAATTAGTAAAATCATTATATGGACTAAAACAACCTCCAAAACAATGGCACGTAAAATTTGATGATGTCATGATGAAAAATGGTTTCTATATAGATGAATGTGATAAATGTGTTTATTATAAACATGCTGGACAATCATACATGATGATTTATTTATATGTAGATGATATGCTAATCTTTGGTCCTAATAGTAAGGTAATATACGCCATAAGGAAAATGTTAATCAATAATTTTGACATGAAAAATTTAGGAGTTGCAAATGTTATTTTGGAAACCAAAATAATAAAAACATCTAATGGAATTGAGCTATCTCGTCACACTATGTGGAAAAAGTGATTGAAGGATTCCAAAATTATGGAATTAAAGGAGTAAGAACACATTTTAATCCATCAGAAGTACTGCATAAAAACACTAATGAGAGTGTAGTGCAACTGGAATACTTTCATGTAATAAGATGTCTAACATGCCTCATGGAAGGAACCCATGGAAAGAACTAATGAGAGTGTTGGGATATTTAAAGAGTACCATGAACTTTTCCATACATTATGGAAAATATCCTACTGTATTAGAAGGAGATAGCGATGCAAATTGGATTTCTAGTTCAGAGAAATCGAAATCAACTGGTGGTTATGTCTTTACCTTAGTTGGAGAAGTATTGTCATGGAAATCTACTAAATAAACGTGCATAACTCGATCCACTATGGAATCAGAGTTCATCGCTTTAGATAAATCAGGCGAAGAAGCAGAATGGCTTCGTCATTTTTTAGAAGATATTCCATTTTGGCTTAAACCTATACCGTCCATATGCATCAATTGTGATAATCAGTCAGCGTTAACCAGAGCGCAAAAATTTATGGATAATGGAAAGTCACGACATATTCATCGACGCTATAACACATTAGGCCGTTAATCTCAAATGGAACTATTTCAATTGATTATGTAAGAACTACTAATAACCCTGCGGATCCATTTACTAAAAGTTTATCAAGAGAGAAAATAGACTGCACATCAAGGGGAATGAGTTTAAAACTCCAACCAATAAGAGTTATCTTATATGGAAACATATCCTAGCGACTGGAGGTCTCGTGGACTAGGATCAATAGTCAAACTAGTTCTTAGTAACTCAAGAAGTAATGCATTTGTTTGGACTTAGTCCTACTCCATTCCTACGGTGCACAAAAGAATGCATGCCCACAGAAGTATTAAAAGGATAAAGTTAATGCTTTTAAATGATGACCTTATCTTGAAAATAACAAGTGGGTTATATGTAGGATACTCTTAATGGTTGTGATCACCTATGTTAGTGTGAGCAGGGGTCGGCTCTATGAGAATATTAAAGGCGTAAATTCTCTAGACTACACGCTGAACAAAATTTGTTCAGGACAAAAATGAACACAACTAAGAGATTGGAAGTGAAGAGAAACAATGCTTTGTAAAGCTTATTGTCTAGTTATGCACAAACGGCTGATGGTTCAAGATGAAATAACTCACCTATTAGCCAAGTATATCCGATAAGTTTTAACTAGGGAAAGTTCAAAGTGAAATATCTACTTATCCTCAATATAGCATTATTTCCATATGAACTGCGTGATATTACACTTTATGTAGGGGAGACATATATCGTCATTCATGTGGGGGATTGTTAGAGGCCTTTATAGATGAATGAGATATTATCCTACATCGCCAAAAATAAGTTAGTATTCATGTTTATATGCTACTACCCTCAAACCCATATTGATCCTTAGGGTCAGGTAATTCTGTGCGAGGGGGAGAACGTATATGGCCATGAACTAACACATGCGCGTGAGCCACCGCCCGCCCGTACCGAACCGGACCGGGTGTTGGTGCGGTTCCAATAAAAGTGCACCGTATTATATTTTTGCTGCATAAAAGTAAACAGTTTTTGTTAATCGGCTAATTTTCTATCGGTTTAGAAAATAGTCGAAAATTTTCAAATTAAAATAGCCGCAAGTGCACGGTGTAGGAATGTAGCACGTATGCGAGTACGGGCCGATCCGCAAGGAATTGATGGTTTTTACAATTCTATTCAATCAAATTAAACCAAAGTCGATGGATTGTTAACTAACTAAAAGAAAATATAAACAAGCTAAGACTAAAGGGAATAAAAATATGAGATTAAAAAGCAATTTGGAGGTAAATCCTCTCTCATGATCACATAAATCAGCATAATGAAATTATGTTCTTTTTTTGGTCATTTGTGAGTTTAGTTGATGCATTTATCATAAGCATGGCCTAATTGTGTTAGTAGTTAACACACTTAAGCTATCATACTTTAATGCACCCTCTAACCCACTTACTAACTCTGATCAAAATGATATGAAATTAAAAGTAGAATCTATTGTAAGCATGGCTTATTAACTATTGAATTAGAAACATAAACCATCAAATTTTGATTCTAAATCCACTTCCATTACCATGATCATATGTAGATGAAGAGGTAATTACTGATTCATATTATTAAGCATAGCCTATTTGTTTTGAACAACATAAGCTATCAAACTCAATATTAAACACAAAATAACACAAACATCTAACTTCCCATTAAGCACAAAAGAGACATAAATGAAAAATTATGTTGCATCTACATGATTCAAGAGAGCTTCATTACCACTAAATTGTTGGGATTAGTCTCTCATTGGTTTATCGTATCACACAAGTAGAAAGCAACTTGAAATAAACAAAAACAAAAAGAAGAGGAAAAGGAAAGCTAATGGAAAAGAGAACTAAAGTAATTGCATAAAAGAAAATCTATACTACTAGCATGAAAGGAAATGAAATGTAAGTAAAAGGAAACACTAATTAACATTGCATAAAAATAAAAGAAAAATACATAAAATAAGAACGGTTACGTAGCCATGAAAACAGAAAGAGAGCTTTCTTTTATTTTCCTAAGAGAAGAGACTAAGAGAAAAGAGCCTAAAGAAGAGGCTAAGGAAGAAGAGGGCTACATGAAACATAAGGGGTATATATACATGTGTTAAACCCTAATTCATATTTTTGGGTAATTCCCAAAATGACCTTGTAGGAAGTGTGGTGGCCAAGTTATCATTAGCTTCAATCACTACAACAAAAAGACCCTATTACAACTGTAATTTTACAACTATCACAAAAAGACAGTTGTAATAAAGGTTATTTACAACCCTTTTTTTCCAGAAAGTTGTAATAAACTTATTTTCAACAACTCTTTTATTTTGCCAGGTAATAGATGTCTATTACAATTTTTCTTTTTTTCCAGTTATAATTGATACATATTTTTAACAGTTGTTCTTTTTTATCAGTTGTAGTGGATGCCTATTACAACATTTTTCGTTTTCCAGTGGTGATATATACCCATTTTAACAACTCCTAATTTTTTCCAGTTGTGATGGATGCCTATTAGAAAAAAAATTCATTTGCCCATTGTAATAATACATTAATAATTATATTTAAATCATAAAACTTGATATTTAATAATTAAATAACTAATAAAAAATTAATAATTAATAATAGCGTGTAATAAATAGTGTGTAATAAATAAGTGTGTACTGAAGAAGAGCCTATGAGGTTTAAATGCAATTTGTATTAAACCTATATTAATAAATTTATGTGTGTGCCTATAAGGCTGTAAATCTTTTTCATTTAATAGTTTAATTATCATTTCGTCGTTGTCTAGAGAAATTAACTCTTCTGTAGTTTTAACTACTTGTTTTAAGCCGAGTCTTTCAAAAGTACCTAATTGGTATATTACATTAGGTTCAATTTTGGGAATTGTCCATTTATTTGGTAAGTCTAAATTTTAGGGGATATCATATTCTTGTTTAATACTGTTTTTAACAGTATCCTTTTTCCTAATCATATTCATTTTGTTAATACTTTGAAACTATATGTACATACCATGGCTCTGATACCATACTAAAAACGCTGGCAAAATTCAGCCATAAAATGCTTGGAAAAATTCACAATACACTAAGACAGTATGTTACAGTATATTGCTACAGTACGAATTTTGCTACAGTATTTTCAGGATCTTACATACTAAACTTAAAATACAAAAATATATACTGGGGATTTTTACAAGTTAATCATCTGTGTAACAATCCTGAATTTTAAATTAATTTTTAAATTGATAATTAATTTAATTTTGAATAAACATTGTGTAATAATTAGTAATTTAGACAAAATGTTAGTAAAATTTTAATAATCGAATATTTTAAAATTTATAAAACAGTAGAATAAAGTTTGTGTTGATGTTAAACAAATATTTCAAATAAATTTATAGTTATAAAAAAATAAATGAAACGAACATATAAAATTTCTAGAAATAAATATTAAGTTAAAAATACATCTTTAAGTTAGAAAAAAATAAATATATATAAGATAAATTATAAAATATAAAACCAAACAACATATTAATAAACTATGTAAATTATTAAATGCATACATTCATAAGCATGAACAGTTGAACAAAACAAAGGAAAAATGTGTTAAGTATAAAATGTAAACAAGAAGATAAAACAAGTAGAAAATCTACTTAGTCAACAAATACATAAGTAACTGTTAACGCTAAAATTTAAACGCTAACACCCCAGTGAGTAGATAACAGTTATGAAAGCACCACCCGTTGGTACGGGAACAAGATACAAATAGAGAAATTGCAGAAAAGTAGTAAAAGACGACAGTTTTATAGTGGTTCGGCCTAAAATCGAGCCTACGTCCACTTTGATCTCTTTATTGCTGAACAAGTACAACTTATACAACTTTTCTTCAATTACAATCCACTCTAGACTGTTAGTACAAACTTTGACGGAGAATTATCTTTCAAACTCATGATAAATGATGGGGATTCTCTCTCTTGAATTTGATGTAATGTCTTCGATGTTTGGAGTGCTTGAAGTGTTGCTTGAATCGAGAAAATGGCAGAGTTTTGGCGCTTCGAGAATCAACCAAAAGTCCCCCCAGAGTTGGAGGTGGAAGTCTATTTATAGAGAGTTCTGGGTGAAAAAAGTTGCTAAGTCCTAACTCGTTGCCGACTTAAGGTAAGTCGTTGCTGACTTAGGATGAGTCGTGACCGACTCATTGAGCTGAGTCTCTGGTTTGTAGAGAGCTTCCTGCCTTTTTCGAACCCACGCTTCAAGTACTAGGTCGTTTACGAGTTATCTGGTTGTAGTTTCTGGCTTGTTTGTATAAGTCGTATACGACTCATCATAAGTCGTAGGTCGTGGTTGACTTAACCAGCTGCCTTCGGCTTAAAGCTGAGTTCAGGCTTTGTGAAGGCGAGTCCTAACTCGTAGACGAGTTAAGAGACAGTGTCTTTAGGTCGTACACCTTTTTTAAGTCGTAACACTTATTAACTCGGTCAAGCTTTAATCTGTTATGTCGTAGCTCCCTTAAGTCGTATAGACTCCTTAGGTCATCAGGGTCTTAAGTCGTACAAATCCTTAGGTCGTGTGTTTCTTTAAGTCGTAACATGTTCAAAGCCACACAATCCTTTTAAGCCGTAGACCATTCATTTCCTTAAGTCGTGAAGCCTTTTGAGTCGTGCTTGCCTTCTTAGTTGCCTTGAGCCGTTAACTGACTGAGTCGCTATCAAATGAGTCGGTATCCCTCTTAAGTAGATGAGTCGGTACCTTCCTTAAGTAGATGAGTCGGACTATCCCTTCCTTAGCTCGGTTGAGTCGTTGGTCCACTAAGTCACTGATCTCCATGAGTCGTGAGTCCCTCTTAAGAAGATGAGTCGCTACCAGTTGAGTCGTTGAGCAAAACGAGGTTAACATTTGCCCCTCGAAGTACGCGCCTAAGTCGTAGGTCGTGTGCTTCGACTTATCTTGTCTCGTGCGCCGATTCAACTTTCACCACCCACAGCTATAAAACACCTGAGTCGTTGCTCTTACTTCCTTCTTCTCATTTCCTAACTTTTAAACCGTGTCTGCCATTAACGCCCCTTCAAGCTCCCAAAGGCGATTCCAAGCTTACCAACCGTCATCCCATCCTTTAACTTCATATTGCGTAAGTAAATCTTATCAACAATCAGCCGCATCCATCATCAACTCACCAGTATTCCACTCGTCGTCCTTAATACACTTTCGCGCGCTGCATTTTCCCATAAATCACGATTCGATTAATCCTTTGATTGAATTATTGTGGCGATTCTTGTGAATATGGTAATGCACCGGATGTATGGCGGATTTGAGGCGATTTGTGTTGGGTTTTCGATTGATTCGTGATGATGTGAGACAGAGATGGTTAATTACAGTGATTCATGTTAACTGGTTAGTGAATTTGGGAGAGATAAGGAAGGCTTTGACGGGTTAACCGGGTTAATGGGTCCTTGGCTTCGCGGGTTAACTTAAGAGATGATGTGGCAGTGTGTGAGTGGAGAACCGACCTTAGGGGCCTTTGTAGAGTTAATCATGCGTGACTTGATGCCTTAACCGTGTTAATTCAGACGACTCAGGTCTTAGGTCGTATGAACGACTCAACCCTTTAGGTCCTTTTGACGACTTATCCTTTTAAACCGCGAACGATTCAAACCACAAGCCGTGAACGACTCAGCACTTGCTACTTCTTCATGACTTATCTTTTAAACCGTGCGCGACTCAAACCATAAGCCGTGAACGACTCAACAACTTCCATGCGACTCAGTAGCCTTTACCCTTGACTTTAATCCGACCTAGCAAGTTTTACGACTCAAGCCATGAGTCGTAACCGAGTTAGAACTTAGAGGATTTCTTGTTGCTTTGAACTGGAGCCTCCCTTCTGTTCCTTGATTTACGACTCTTAGCACTGCCGACTTATAACATCAGCGGTTTAAAATTGAAGCAACCTAACTTAACTCGCCTCACTTTCCTTAGGTCGTAGCCGAGTCATCCAAATAACCAATGACTTAGCTTAACCCGTACAAAGAATTCTTGAGTCGTTGACAACTTAACACTTGTAAATTTTGTTTGAACTTTGAACTGTTGAACTTTGCTGCATTCTTTTACAGATTACTTCAACTTGTAAGCTAATAACCTGTTAATATAACATTCACAGAAAACTGGGACGAATATACTGTCATTGATTGCCCACATCGAACGACAGATTAGTTAATGATAGATGATTAACTTAAATAAATCGTGTGAACGAAGTGCTATCGATTTCAAGTGGAATATTAAAGCAGCACTGGATTAGTCAATTGAAACTGACCAGCCCTCATTAATATTATGCTTGAGCTTTAAATAACAAGTTCCGAAATTACCGTAGTCAATCAATCGTCAACCAGTTTAATTCCAGTTATCTTTACTTGTTATTATTATTATTTTTTATTAGCTTTGCACGACACTTCACACTTTTTAGGAAACGTGCACTTTCGCATTTGAACATCCAGTTGCTTGTGTAGAATGACCTCTCATCAAGAAGAGCCGATGGGCCAGGCTGAAGATGTCTTCCCAGTAGCCATCCCTATAGACAACCCTCCGGAGAGAACATCCACAACTTTGAATCAGCGGGTGTTTAACCAACTGCGCGTCCAGTTTGGCATTGATGATGCTGACATCTTATTTCCGGGGCCAAATGACACCGCGGATAGTCCCCCTCTTGGCTTTGTTGCTGTTAATCGCCAAATGTGCTTGAACGGCGCTATTCCTCCCTTTAATGACTTTCTCCAACAGTTCCTGCTTCGGTTGTCTATCTCTCCATTTCAATTACACCCCAATGGCTACGCCATTCTGTTGGGGTTATGTGTTCTATTTAGGAGAGTTTTGGATCGATTGCCAAGCTTCGAGGAGATCTGCTATTTTTGCTCATTCACGAAAACTAAAGACCATCCCTCCATCGTGGTTATAAGAAGCGCTCGAAACCGCAAACTTATTACTGATCTCTCCGAAAGCGCTCACGGATTTTTGAATCAGTTTTTCTTTGTTCGCTGCCCTCCAGGGTTTTATGCCATCTGGAGAGTGGGAAGTAAGATTTCCTGTCTTTACTTTTTCTGTTTTGAAACTTTCTCGAGATCTGAACTCTCAATTGCTAATTTCATTCTTTTCCTGTCTTAGCACTTCCACCCCCTGCCAGGGACCCAAGTCTTAAGCAAATTTTTGAGAGATTAAATGCCGTGCCGGTAGAAGAGAGGAGCATAAAGTTTCTGCTAAACGATGAATTTTTACATCAATACGGACTCCTCCATCCCTCTCGCTTTACTCGGCCTCGTGAAGCTCCAACGGAGGTTCCTGATTCTCCGGTGAAAACTCCTGATCTTCCAATCTCCACTAAAGAGCACATGCGAGGAGAAATTTCTGCAGAAACCTTACTAGTAAAGTGCTCTACTCCAAGAGACGATGCGGGACCCTCCGAAAAGCCCGCACTTGCTCCCATAATTGAAGAAGCAGAGGAGCCCCTTTCCCAAACCAGGAAGAGTGCCGACAAAGGAGCTGATGGAGGGAATCAGGTTGGGCATAATGGTGATGACGTCTTTGGGGATTTAAGTGACATAATCGTCACTTCCCAAGAGCTCTTTAAAGATGACCCTGCCTGTGGTAAAACTGTACCCCCGATGATTGAAGCGACATCTGCCCTCCAACAGACTCCGACTCCTTTATCCCAAGAATTGTCACCGACAGTGGGACCTATTACTTCCCCCCAACTGAGGAGTGGTTCGTTAGTCCAACGCGAGTAGTTTGCACTTCACACACAACTAAGGATTTTCCAGCACATTTATGCACTTATCTTCTTATACTTTAAAGATTTCTAAAGCTTATCTTTTCTTATTTCAGATTCTTCAATGACACGCGGCGGATCATATTATCAGGATTTCCAACGCTACGGGGGGCGTGGCCGATATGATTATCGGCGTTACTTTCCCTCCTACAGAGAGTCTGACGAAGAGAGGGCTGCTCGAAAGGCTCGTGAAAGGAGGGATGAGGAAGAGCGTCGTGAAAGAAGGGAGAGAGAAGAGCGCCATGATTCTTGGCAAAAAGGCGATGACTCCCACAAGAGAAAAACTCATGACGATCGAGGAAAAGATCACATGAGTGAAGACTTAAGCAAACGAGCCCGTCACAGTGAAAAGCAGGCCTCTACTACTCCTGAGAAAGTTACTATTCCTGCCTCACTCGACATCCCTTCTGACTCTCCCGCTCTCGGGAAGTCAGATATTCAAACGATAATTAGCAGGCCCAAATTTCAAGTTGGACCGGGTCCTGCCACTCTGCAGAGCCGATTTCCTCAATGGTGCCTTAAGGGGGTGAGGTTCGACCTAGACTTGGTTCCCATCGACAAGTCTGCTATGTTGCGCAATCTTGATGCAGTCAAGCTCGATATCGAGAGGATGTCAAACTGGCAGAAGCTTGTTGATGAGCTTCAAAGAGTTAACCGTGCCAACATAGAGGCTATGCTTACTATGGAAAACGATAAGGCCGAATGGAAAAGGTCGTTGAGCAACACGACACTGAGATGAGGAACATTGCTTCTTACAATGAGGAGCTTGAAGCAAAAGTCGAGGAATTGAAACATGAGCTTGCTGCTTCTTCTACCTCATATTCTCAGAAAGAAGAAGTGCTCCTGAAGCAAGTGAGAGACGCTCACGCTAGCCAGAGGGATGCCGAAGACAGGCTCGAAGCACAAAAAAGAATCAGTGAAGGCTATGTCTCTGATATTGCTGAGCTTCGAAAGAAAAACAACTCCCAGGAGGCGGAGATACAAATGCTTAAGCTTCAGCTTGCCAAAACTGAAAGGGAGCGCGATGAGGCTGTCGCCGGCAAAATCGCAGCCGAAGAATCTCATGAGGCGACCAAAAACAGCTTCGGCTCAACATTATTCGACTTCTACTTGCATAGCGTCTTGGGGCGTGGAAGCCTCGCTTTTCTTGGTCCTAAGTATGAAATCACTTTAGCTGAAGTGTGGGAGGCCGCTCTTGAGATGCTTGGTGCTGAAGGTGCCGGTTACGACGAATCAGCCCTGGAAAGGCATTATTTTGACGATGACGCGCGCGCTGCCCTTGCCAAGGGAAAGGAACAACTTGCCAAATTAAGAACTGAAGTGACAGAAGGGGACCGGCTGGGGAAAACCACTTCAACTACTCTAGTCCAGCCACCTTCTTCGTCTGAAGTCGACATTATTGGTTCCAGTTCCCATCTTGCATCTCCCACCAAAGTTACCACTGAGATTACAAGCATACAAGGTGGAGACGAGGGTGATGAGAGCGCTGATGCGCAAGCTTATGAAGTCGATATCAGGAAACCAGCTTCTCCAGGTAATTTCACTGTTAATCTCGCTACTGTCAATTCTGCTCAAGCGGGTTACTCATTTATTTCGCATGAGTTTCATGAGCTCCTTGGCTATTTTCTCAACCTTGATGAGCCTTCATCTCCTCTCTTTACTGACTTCATTGGTGAACCTTCATCTCCTCTCTTTACTGACTTTAACCCCTTTTCTTCTGTAGAAAAAGTACCAAGCACTGCTCAAACTTCTACTCCTCCGGTTATCCATCCTTCATCTCTTCAGGCGGCGCCTCCTTCTGCCTCGCAACCTGGATCACAGGAGGAACAAATAGAGGCTCTTCACGGCTTGGATGATCCCATCGCTTCGCAAGAGCAGAACGATGAGAGACCTGAGGGAGGTGACATATCCCCGGAACGGACTCCTTCTGACGACATTGTTCTATCAAAACTTGTCACTCCGGGGAGTGAGTCTTCCTCACAAAGGAGAGAGAAGCGTGGGACATCAAAGAGGAGGGGGAAGAAAATCACCGCCACTGAAGAGGAGCCGGAAGTTGAACCGGTTACACCTACCTCTCCTACTTCCCTTATACCTACTGGCCGACCTGAAAAGCTGGTCGTTCGACCGGGTAAAGGGTCCAAAGGAGGGAAGAAGAAGTGAAGATTTTAGCTTTTTGCCTTTTGTATGAACTGGCCGAGAGTTGTGCGGGTACCGGCCCCCGCTTTTATTTTGAAACCTGTATCTGCATTATAGTTGAATAAAATGATTTTTCGTTTGTACAAACTTCTGTTTGAATTTGAGTATGCATTTATTATTCATTTTTGCACAAGTTTATTTATATGATATTGCAGCGGGCTTATGGTATGTTGTTTGAGTATTACTTTACTGATGCAGCTATACTACTATACCATGTTGCCCCCATACCTTAAGCTTGCTGCAATATTTTATACTTCGAGGGGACTTGCACTCTTATTTGTTAAAGAATAATTATTTTATTCTTTAAAGAAAATTTTTGTAGAGTACAACTCCCTTCGTATAAGTTTTTACGCTTTGTCGTTCGAAGAAATCACTTTTTTCTTTTGCTTATGTGCATATTTTACCAAGTGAATTCCTCTATGTGGTAAAGTGGACCTCTGAAGGGTACTTTAACTTCTTTTCTTTTTTCTTTTTTTTTTACGATCATTTTCCATAGTAGGCAAATTACTCTTCCTTTGAAAGTTAAAGTACGCTTTTGATGAGGATTTTTTTTTTATACAAAATTGTACCTCTGAGGAGGGATTTTTTCACGTTTCAACACTTGGAAGTTTTATTTCAATCTCGGTGAAACGTGTACCCCCAAAGAGTTGTGCCTTTGAAGAAAGCCTTTTCACGTTTCAACACTTGGAAGTTTTATTTCAATCTCGGTGAAACGTGGGCTTTCAGGAAGGTCTTTGTTTTGTTTTTGCATTTCAACTTTGGTGAAGCGAAATTCCGAAGAGCGGTTATTACACTTCAACTCCTGGCGAAATGTGCCTTCGAAGAGGGCTTTTATTTTGTTTACATTTCAACTCTGGTGAAGTAATATCCCGAAGAGCGGTCATAACACTTCAACTCCTGGTGAAATGGGCCTCCGAAGAGGGCTTTTATTTTGTTTACATTTCAACTCTGGTGAAGTAATATCCCGAAGAGCGGTCATAACACTTCAACTCCTGGTGAAATGGGCCTCCGAAGAGGGCTTTTATTTTGTTTACATTTCAACTCTGGTGAAGTGATATCCCGAAGAGCGGTCATAACACTTCAACTCCTGGCGAAATGTGCCTTCGAAGAGGGCTTTTATTTTGTTTACATTTCAACTCTGGTGAAGTAATATCCCGAAGAGCGGTCATAACACTTCAACTCCTGGTGAAATGTGCCTCAGAGAGGGTTTTCATCGCCTGGAAGTTACTCTCTCATGGTTGGAGGGTCATGACTCCTCCAATCTTTTTTGTTGAGTAGAGAACTTTCTTTTTTGTGGCGTATGACCCATTAGAGGTCTTTTAACCTCCGAAGAGGACTTGCGCTGCAGATGGTAGCTTTGGTTGTTCCTCTGTTCACTTGCTTATGCCTTTTCAGCGATCCTCTCTCTTCTTTTTTTTAAGTTTTCATTCCCCTTTTCTTGCAAGTAGCTTGTTTAATCCAAGGAAGTGTACTTCATTGCCAGGCAAGTTCGTGAGAACGGGCACTAGCTTCCTAATTGGATGTTTGTTTGTTCAAACAATCTCAATTTATCAGCAAGGGCTCGTTTCTATCGAAATCATTAGCCGTTCAATTGAAGTATTTCCTATCTAGGATTTGAATTCGGGGTCTTTGTGACTTGAAATTTGTTTGTTGAATGATGGTGAGAATCGCTCGGTCTTATTATGCGCAAGTTTTATTTCCATTGTCTGCAAAAATTTAAATCGACATTTCAGCAATACATTTTATGTATTTTTATATCGAAAACAAAGCAAACATATAATGATAATAAGGAACACAAGATTTATAGTGGTTCGGCCATGAAATTGGGCCTACATCCACTTTATATTCTTTCATTATTTACTTGCATCAGTATCACAATCGCTTTCAATTACAAGAATCATACATTCATAATTCTTTTTACAATGTTTCAACAAAATTTTCAAGTAAAGTATGGACGCAAGTGATTGCTGTTCCATGCTCTTGGAATTTGATCTCCATCAACAGTGGTGAGCTTGAATGTGCCGTCGAGAAGTTTCTGACCTATTACATACGGTCCTTCCCAATTTGGCCCAAACACACCTGTCGCGGTCATAATTCTTTTCAAGACTAGATCTCCAATTTGAAAGCTGCGTTGACGAACTTTGGAATTGAAATGTCTGGCTATCCTTTGCTGATGAGCTGCAACTCTGAGGTTAGCTTTGTCTCTTTTTTCATCAAGGAGATCCAGCGCTTCAAGTTGTAGCTTCTCATTTTCTGCTTGATTGAAATGGATTCTTCTGTGTGAAGGGACCTCTATCTCAACCGGGATCATTGCTTCCGATCCGTATGCTAACGAAAAAGGAGTATGCCCAGTTGCAGTTTTGTGAGTAGTTCTGTATGCCCATAGTGCAAGTGGTAGTTTATCGACCCAACCACCTTTTGCTCTTTCGAGTTGCTTTTTGATGGTTGATTTGATGATCTTGTTCACTGCTTCCACTTGCCCGTTTGCCTGCGGATGAGCTACTGCCGAAAAGCTTTTCTGGATTTTGAATCGTTTGCAAAAATCCTGGAATTCCTCGCTTTCAAATTGAGTACCATTGTCTGTGATTATTTTCTGAGGCACACCGTATCTGCAAATGATATTCTTGGTCACAAAGCTTATCATTTTCTTAGAAGTGATAGTAGCCAATGGTTCAGCTTCAGCCCACTTAGTAAAATAATCAACTGCAACAATAGCATATTTAATCCCTGATTTAGCAGTTGGTAGCGGCCCAATGAGATCCATTCCCCAAATTGCAAATGGCCATGGACTGACCATCTGTGTGAGTTCGGTAGAAGGTGCTCTAGGAATTTTGGCATATCTTTGGCATTTGTCACATTTTCGGGAGTGATCTGCAGCATCCCGATTAATTTCTGGCCAAAAATATCCGTATCGGAGAATTTTCTTTGCTAATGTTTGACCACCTGAATGATTACCACATTCTCCTCCATGCACTTCAGCTAGGATTGTTTTGGACTCTTCCCGGGATACACATCGAAGCAATGGCATTGAGAATCCCCGTCTGTACAATCGGCCATCCTAGATTACATAGCGAGAGGCCTTCCTTAGTAGCTTTCGTCTTTCTATCGAGTTTTCTGGCAGAGAACCTCTGAGTAGGTAATCCAGTATTGGAGTCATCCATGACTCTTGTTCTTGAGATACATTCATAATCCAGTCTATATCCATCTCGTCTATACTTGGCGCTGAAAGGACTTCTACAGGGACCAATCCCAATAGTTGAGCTTCACCAGAACTTGAATACTTTGCGAGGGAATCTGCCTTCATATTCTCTTCCCGAGGAATGTGGCTTATTGAATAGTGATCGAGTTCACCTAGGAGTTCCCAAGCCTTTGACAAGTAGGAAGGCAGGTTTCCACCTTTTGCTTGAAATTCCTTCTTGACTTGGCATACAATAAGCTGAGAATCACTGAAAATTTGTAATGCTCGAATGTTTAGCTCTTTAGCGATTTTCAGACCTGCAATAAGAGCTTCATATTCTGCTTCATTGTTTGTTGAAGGAAATTCCAATCTTAGTGCGTAACATAATGATCGACCCTCAGGAGTTTCAAGTACCACTCCGGCTCCAGAACAGTAGTCATTTCTTGCGCCATCAACATACATCTTCCACTGGATTGGGGAATCATTGATTGCTTCTTCCTCACCATTATCTTTCTCTGTGAATTCTGCAATGAAATCAGCTAAAGCTTGTCTGTTGATTGCTTTTCGGGGGTGATAGGTGATGTCATATTGACTGAGTTCGATGTTCCATTTTAGAAGGCGACCCGAAGTTTCAGGGCGAAATAGGACTTGCTTTAGAGGTTGATCAGTGAGTACTTTGATAGGATGAGCTTGGAAATATTGCCTCAGTTTCCTTGATGCAACTAGTAGGCAATAGGCGAGTTTTTCCAACTTGGAGTAATTCAGCTCTGCCCCAGTGAGTCTTTTGCTGATATAGTAAACCGGATGTTGAATCCTTTTGTCTTCCCGTATCAGCGCTGCACTTAGAGCATGAGATGATACTGCCAAGTATATAAGAAGATCCTCACCATTGCCTGGCCTAGAAAGTATTGGAGGCGTTTCCATATGACGGATCAACTCATCGAAGGCTTTTTGGCATTCGGAAGTCCATTCAAAATTCTTCTTTCCTTTCTTCAGGGCGTCAAAGAATGGGATGCATTTATCAGTGGCTTTGGAAATGAACCGACTCAGGGCGGCGACCTTTCCGTTGAGACTCTGCAATTCCTTCTTTGTTCTAGGAGCTTTAACTTCTTTCAAGGCAGTAATTTGAGCTGGACTAGCCTCAATGCCCCTAGCACTGACGATGAAACCTAAGAATTTTCCGGACTCGACCCCAAATGTACATTTCAGAGGGTTAAGTTTCATTCTGTATTTCCGGAGGACTGCGAACATTTCTGCTAAGTGTTCAATGTGATCCGCTGCTTTCCTGGACTTCACTAACATGTCTTCGACGTAGACTTCCATAGTTTTGCCCAATTGCGGTTTGAACATAGCATTAACAAGTCTTTGGTAGGTTGCCCCTGCATTTTTCAATCCGAAGGGCATAACTCTGTAGCAATAAAGTCCAACATCTGTGATAAAGCTTGTATCCTCCTGATCCGGCTCGTGCATCGTGATTTGATTATAACCGGAGTAGGCATCCATGAAAGATAACAATTCATGTCCCGCAGTTCGGTCTACCAGTTGATCGATCCTGGGTAATGGGAAGCAATCTTTGGGGCAAGCCTTGTTTAGATCAGAAAAATCAATGCACACTCTCCATTTTCCATTAGCTTTCTTGACCAACACAGGATTTGAAACCCAATTCGGATATGTAGATTCTTTGATGAAGTTATTTTCCATGAGTCGATCAACTTCTTCTTTCAATGCTGCTGACCTTTCTGGACCTTGGGTTCTTCTTTTCTGTTTAACTGGCGTAAACTTTGGGTCAATATTCAGAGCGTGTACTGCAACTTCTGGGGATATTCCACACATATCGGCATGAGTCCAAGCAAAGACATCCAGATTTGCCTTCAGGAAAGATACCAAGATATTCTGAATTGACACATTAAGCTGTGAACCCACATTCAACACCTTATTTGGGTCCTTCGGGTCAACAGGTACCGGAACTGTCGTTTCCACCGGTACTACTCTATTCTCCCCTGTACTGGCTTTTCTGGGATCCATTTCTTTCCGTGCCCCGCTGTGCTCGCCAGTGCAGGGTCCGCTCTGTAATTGCTACAAGGCTGGTTCCTTGATGCGGACTGGGGTTGCCGCATCCTTTCCCATTTCTCTTTTTCTTGACTCTCGCAGCTCTGTCAAGTAACATTCTCGCGCAGCATTTTGATCCCCTTTTATAACTCCTACTCCATTGTCAGTAGGGAATTTAATAGTGAGGCACCACGGGGCTAGGATAGCTTTGAATGCTGCGAGTGTTGGACGGCCAAGAAAAGCATTATAAGCAGAATATTCATCGACGATCACAAAGGTTTGCTTTCGGACCACTTTCCTTTCTCCTTCCCCAAGTTCTACAAACAGATCGATGGTTCCTACTGGTTGTTTTGGCTCCCCAGTGAAGCCAACGATTTTCTGTGATGAGGCTTGCACATCGATCATAGGGATTCTCATCTGGTCAAATGTCTTTCTGAAGAGGATATTACATGATGCTCCGCAGTCAATGAGGACTCTTCTGACAATGGCTGGTCCAATACCAGCCGAGATGACCAAGGGATCTAAAGTAGGAGCTTCAATACCTGTAGAATCTCTGGCTCTGAAAATAATATCATCGCTGAAAGTTTTCTGTTGTTTAAGGGGCGTAGTGTCTTCTAGAACAAAGACGTCTTCTTCGGCTGGAGCATATTTCAAAGCCCTGGAATATCTCTCCATCTCACCCCAACTCTTGCCAGCTGGGTGAGGTCCTCCTGAAATGACATTGATAACGGGCCTTCCAGATTCATGCCCCGTAGCTTTCTCACCTGCCCCAGGCTGATGAACAGGAGCCCGCTGCCCCTGACTCGACGATGCAGGATTGTTGCTATTCTTTTTCACGAATTGCTGCAACTTGTTTTCTCTTAGCAACTCTTCAATCAGATTTTTCAGCTGGCGGCATTCATCAGTTTCATGACCCGGTTGATTGTGGAAGCGGCAGAATTTCCCACTCTGTATGGCTTTTTTCCCGGTTCTCAAAGGGATAGGTTTAGGGAAATTGACGGAATCTTTAGTGGCCAGGTAGATGTGCTCCGGTGTATGTGATAATGGAGTATATTCTGATGGCTTGAAGGATCGGGGCTTCTTCAGATTACCCTGTTTCTTCCCATTACTATTCTCCCTTTTTTGCCCCACCGATTCATTCTTGCGTGGAGCGACAGTGTTGTCTTCTGCTTTTTCCAACCCTGTCTTTACTGGTAAAGGACGGCTTTCCAAGCGAATGAATTCATCTGCTTTTTTGTAGAACTTTTCGAGAGAGGTTGGCTCCTTCATATTTAACCATTTCCCAAATTCGCTTGACTTATCAATAGCCCTCATCAGATAAGTCAATATCATTCGTGGTTCAGCATTGTCCACCTCAGCCAGTGCTATATTGAAACGGTTCAAGAAGGATCTGATAGACTCACCAGGATTCTGCTCTAAACTCGATAGTGACATAATGTCCTTGGCCTTCGAAGCATATAGTCTAAACTGCTCCTTGAATTTTCTGGTCAAGTCTGAAAACTGATCGATAGATCGGACTGGCAACTTGGTGAACCACAGTAAAGCCACGCCTTCCAGGTATACAGGGAAATATCGGCACTTTATTTCATCAGAAGCTCTGGCACCTGTCATGTGCCAATCATATTTATATAAAAATTCATTCGGGTCACTCGTCCCTTTGTAAGCTGGGATAGTCGGAGGGGCAAACTTCCTTGGAAATTCCGCCTTCAAGATTTTTTCAGTAAACGGAGTTTTACTTGGAGTGAAACCCCATTCCTTCTCATCTTCAACCCTTTGCATACTTTCTTTCATGATCTGCCGGACCATTCCAGAAAGATATTCCTCATCATGCCGAGTTCTAGATCCACCAGCCTCAGGAACTGCCTGTTCAAAGGGACTAGCAGCCCTTTCAGGAGCATTCCTTTCGCTAACATCGTGAATGTTGCCAGCACAGTTCCTTTCATTACAAGCTGGTTGATTGTTTGCCCCAAGTAGATCGTTCACTTTATTCAGAATCAGAGCATTCTGGGCACTTTGAGCCTCTAATTGCACATTTTGGGCGTTTATCTACTGGTTTAGCCCTAGAATCACAGCTTCCAACTCCGCTTTCGTAACTCCAACAGACGGAGTGGGTTGATTAGGTACAGGGGAAGCGGAGGTTCCCTCTTGAATGTTTCCAGATCTGATAGATCTACTTTTCCTTCCAGGAGCCATAATCTCAGATATACTTCTGGTTTTTAAGGAAATTCTTTCTTCAAATCTCTGCGAAGCAATGATGACAGTTGTCCTGAGTTCAGTTCTCAGTGAAAGCACCAAAAATGTTAACGCTAAAATTTAAACGCTAACACCCCAGTGAGTAGATAACAGTTATGAAAGCACCACCCGTTGGTACGGGAACAAGATACAAATAGAGAAATTGCAGAAAAGCAGTAAAAGACGACAGTTTTATAGTGGTTCGGCCTAAAATCGAGCCTACGTCCACTTTGATCTCTTTATTGCTGAACAAGTACAACTTATACAACTTTTCTTCAATTACAATCCACTCTAGACTGTTAGTACAAACTTTGACGGAGAATTATCTTTCAAACTCATGATAAATGATGGGGATTCTCTCTCTTGAATTTGATGTAATGTCTTCGATGTTTGGAGTGCTTGAAGTGTTGCTTGAATCGAGAAAATGGCAGAGTTTTGGCGCTTCGAGAATCAACCAAAAGTCCCCCCAGAGTTGGAGGTGGAAGTCTATTTATAGAGAGTTCTGGGTGAAAAAAGTTGCTAAGTCCTAACTCGTTGCCGACTTAAGGTAAGTCGTTGCTGACTTAGGATGAGTCGTGACCGACTCATTGAGCTGAATCTCTGGTTTGTAGAGAGCTTCCTACCTTTTTCGAACCCACGCTTCAAGTACTAGGTCGTTTACGAGTTATCTGGTTGTAGTTTCTGGCTTGTTTGTATAAGTCGTATACGACTCATCATAAGTCGTAGGTCGTGGTTGACTTAACCAGCTGCCTTCGGCTTAAAGCTGAGTTCAGGCTTTGTGAAGGCGAGTCCTAACTCGTAGACGAGTTAAGAGACAGTGTCTTTAGGTCGTACACCTTTTTTAAGTCGTAACACTTATTAACTCGGTCAAGCTTTAATCTGTTATGTCGTAGCTCCCTTAAGTCGTATAGACTCCTTAGGTCATCAGGGTCTTAAGTCGTACAAATCCTTAGGTCGTGTGTTTCTTTAAGTCGTAACATGTTCAAAGCCACACAATCCTTTTAAGCCGTAGACCATTCATTTCCTTAAGTCGTGAAGCCTTTTGAGTCGTGCTTGCCTTCTTAGTTGCCTTGAGCCATTAACTGACTGAGTCGCTATCAAATGAGTCGGTATCCCTCTTAAGTAGATGAGTCGGTACCTTCCTTAAGTAGATGAGTCGGACTATCCCTTCCTTAGCTCGGTTGAGTCGTTGGTCCACTAAGTCACTGATCTCCATGAGTCGTGAGTCCCTCTTAAGAAGATGAGTCGCTACCAGTTGAGTCGTTGAGCAAAACGAGGTTAACAGTAACACATTAGAAACAAATTCAAAGTTAAAAAAAATAAAACAAAACAAGCTACAGCCACCAACATACAAAGCAAGCTAGGCAAATAAAATATAAAGTGTTAACCATACTCATGTAAGATAAGAAAAGAATGCAAGGAAACAAAACAAAGACCTGGAAGGAAAGTACAAAGCAAAGACAAAAGAAATGGTAAAAGTATATTCCAGTTTTAACAAATAACATTGGATAGGTATGTAGACAACAACAATTAATGATGATAAGTCTAAGCTTCCAATATCTTCGATATTATACATCAGCCACCAAATAAAGATTTGCAGCCACCATAACAAAATCCTTTCAACCAAAATACAAAGCAAGAAGACAAATGATAATTAATGCAAGCATACAAACAAGAATTATAGCCACCAAAATAAACTCTCAGCCGAAATTTATTTTTGCTTAGCCACCAAAAATAAGAAAGTATCTCTGGTATTGTACAAAACATAATAATTATCAACCTGTAAATTTCTTCTTATACACATCAAATTATCATTCCAGTTTCATTATTCAAAACTGAGAAAGAAAAAGAAAGCAAAAGCAAAGTTTCAACTCAATTTACAAGCAACTAGATCAAATATCAAGCATTGATTCAAAGTTTTTGGATTAAAACATAGAGAGCACTGTCTCTGTTCAAAAGGAAGGCTCTGTTCTTCTTTGTTCTTTCAGGAAACAAGTGAGTAACACTTGCTTCAAATTTTAAAATATGAATCTGTTGCTTATATGTGTGTGCATTAATATGTGTATCTTGATATATATTTGAATTCTTGGTATATCTGAAGGATGGATGAACTGTGCTATGTTCCTATAGGTTCTCTGTCTTAGATCCAAAACATATGATTTAATTCAAAAATCAATTCCACTTGAACTACACACTGTTTAGATTTGGTGTTAAAAATAATATTGTTTGTTTGGTTTTAAATTAAGTTTTAAAAATTATTTAGAGTTGAAACAACATGTGAAGGTCTCTGAAAATTCAGATAACTGAGCAAAGCTCTTAATAAGTTGAAATTCAAGATTTTTAATTCACGAATTCAGGAATATAAATTGAATTCCTATAATATAACATAATTTTTAAAGCAAGATTCACAATTTTTACATCAAAGAATGAAGAGCAGTTTGTGGTTGACTGTATTTTACATTTTGGGTCGCCGCGGGTGATCTCATTGATCGGAGGGGTCGGATTTTTGTCTGGAGTTGGAGGAGGGTAGCGTGGGTCAGGGAAAAATGACCGGAGGTGATGGAAGCGACGGTGGCGTCGGCGGCGAGGGGTCAAATTTTCTAAACCTAGTTTTGCGAGCTCGGGGATTTTTGGCTTGTTCGTCGCCATCGTTCGACCGAGTGTCTCATGGCTTTGGAGGATGGTAGCGGGGTATTAGACGATGTCGTGGCCAGAGTATTGGGTCCTCTGGTGGTCGAGGCGGCGAGATGGAGGCGCTGCCAAGTTTTGGGGTAAGGTCTGTACTTTTGTTCCAGGTTAGTGAGTAGTTCCAGTTCACGTTTCCAGGATTCGATAAGAACACTCGAACTTGATTTCAAGTGGATGGAGAGGCTTTGATGATCGTGTTGGGTTTTAGGGTAGTTCGTCGTCGTGCCTGAGATCTCAGTGATGATCAGAAGTCAACTAGATGATCGTGCATGTGCACGGGTGACGATCATGTATCTGGAAATTTCAATAGTTGGAAGAGACGAAGAAAGACTTGGGTGTGCTCATACCCTTCACTGTTTGTCTCAAAGCCGTACTCAAGGCTGATGATTTAAAACAAGTTTTCAAATTTAAAACAAGGAATCAAAGTTTTTGGCTCGTATGAGTGATTGGGAGAATGTTTGCCAGCGTTCGGGCAATAAGTTTTGGAAACAAAGGAAATGCAGATTTTAAAGGTGATAGAAGATGAAAGAAATCAAGTCTTCAAAGTCTATTGAAAATAAACAAGCTTTCAAAAATAAAGATAGTTAACAAGTGTTGCAAACAAGTTTTAAAGATTAAATGTTTTCTTTAACGTTTGATTAGGAAGTTGTGTAATTGTTTAAACTTAAATTTTGTTAAGTTAAATTTGTAAGTTATTGTAAATCTTAAACTTGAAATGAAATTAAATAGTTTGGTTTAAACTTGAACTTGCAAGTTAAAAGTGTGATTTAAAAGCGTAAAATTTAAGTAATTGAATTTAAGGCTTTCCTTATATAAGTTTCCTATGTAAATAATAAATGTTCTTTACATTTATTTTAAGGTTTATAAATTGATATTTAAATTGGTTAATATTTAAATACCTATCATCTTGAATCTTAAATTCAAAATTTTAATTTAAAAGTGTAAGGTTTAAAATACACTTAAATGATTAGTGAAATCATTAATAAAGAAATTAATTATCTTAGAGATAATTAAGGTAATAAAATGATTTAATTAATAAGTAATTAAAGAATGGTTTATTTAATTTATAAATAAATAATTAGATTAAATTATAATTAGAAATGATTAATAATGAATTAATCTAAGATAATTTCTTAAGAAAGAAATAAGAAATGTTATTAGTTAATGAAGATAATTAACTAAAGATTATTAAGTATTAATTAATGTGATTAATTTTAAATAATTAATTAGATTAATTAATTTAGGTAATCAATTATAAATTGTTTAAATGAAATTACTTAATGGAAGTAATTAAGGATTTATCACTTATTGTAATTAATTTTAAATATTTTGATTTATTAAAGTTAATTAATTATATAATTGGTTCAAAAGTAAGTTGATTAATATGACTAATTATGAATAATTTAATTAATCAAAGTATTTGATAAATTAATTTACATCAAATGATTTGGAATTAATAAATCAGAATTGGATAATAAGTTCATAAGTAATTAGTTTAATTTGAGATAAATTAATTAGGACTAAACAATTAATTAATCCTGCTTATAAATGATCATTTAATGATTGACCTTACTTATGAATGATCGTATTATATGTGATGCCTTGAATTGATTGTCCTGTCTAATCTATGATATCTTGTTCTGTGATTTGTGCCGTGTATGATTTATTCATTTATTTATATTTTCATATTATCTATGAATTTGTGAATGGACGATAAGCGTTATAGTTTATATCGCTTATCAATTATATTTCTATGATTTGATCTGTGATGTTTGATGATGTTGCACTATTGTGTTAAACCCCTGGACCACACTTATACACACACAATCATGGATTTCACGAGGAAATCGATCAAGTCACAGATTTTGAAATAGTTTTGAAAGTGAATATTTGAATTCAAATGTTTTCGAAATAGATTGGGTTTTAAAGTGAAAAGCTTTTAAAATGGAATTTCAAAGATGAAATTTATTTTGAATAACTTGAGTGAATTTTGGGATTTGAATATTTTGATTTAAATTTGAATTCAATATTTGGAATTGAATTCTATGATCTAGAAACTAGGGACTAAAGATGTTATACCAATTTATATAGGTTAAACTATTTTAAAGGTATTAATTTGGAAATTTGAATTTAAATTCAAAGGCTTTAACTCGTGTAAATATAATTGAATCTTTCTGAAATGAAAACTAACTGTTTCCAAATAATAAAAGGCTTTCATATAAGAAATGAACTTCCAATTTGTGTTGAAGGGAATTCAAGTTAAAAATGAAAATGATTTTCCAAGTTATGGAAACGATTTGAAAGCTATAAGTTAAATCTTTAATTTAAGGATTTAACTAGTTAATCCAATTGAAATGGAAATTGATTTTGAAATCCATTAATGGATCTTTGTGAATGGGGTGAACTTTGTGAATTAAATCTTTTGTTTAAAAGATTAAAGTGTGGAAATTTTGTAAACCATTGAAGTTTTTTTGAAATAAATCTTTTGTTTAAAAGATTTGAAAATGGTAATTTATATAAACCATTTGCAAAAAAGTTTAAGTTATTAAGTTGTGACTTAATTGAAATCCCATATCCATATGTTTTAAACATTGCGCTCATTATTCGGTTTAGCCGGGAAAGGACCTTTGTGTCATATAACCCATTCCGAATATGTGATACGTCGTTATGGATAGCATTTGAAGACCGGTGGTGAAGACCGGGTATTTGCGAGAACGATTGGATGACCTATCAATTGTCTATGCACTGAGTTGCTCCGGTATAGAGATTCCCTAAGTGATGGGAAGTTCGATCGGGATTGTGAATACCCGGATTTGCAAGGGCTTCTTCGGAAGTGCCTTCGGTTCTGTTCGAACCCGGAACAGACTTGTATGGTTACATGTCTGACACTACACTTTGAGATATAAAGAAGATTTCTTTCAAATACATTTTTGTTTGTGGCGGAGAATTTATTCTCTTAGCTTAACACCCTTCTCTGAGACGTACGAGCTCAGAGGTTATGTAGTTGAAGGTTATCAGCAATATACTCCCAATTTGGTAGTGTTGCATGCTGAGTGCTGCTATGTGTTGATGATCGTTGTTGATCGTTTGTGATATGATCATTTGTTTGATCATTTATCTTTGTGATCATTACTTTGATCATTTGTTGACCCAAAGCATGGCTTTGTAACAAAGCGTAGCTTTGTGGACGAGACTGCATCAGGACCTCACACCCCGGAAATGGTCAAAACAGGAAAGATGCGGCAAGGTTATGAGGGTCGCGCCCTTTAGGGTGTGTCATTCCCTTCTGGTAAAGGGTGGTATCATGGTATGGAGCACAGATATTTACCTGTGTGGTAGCTCCAATCTCATTTACTGTGTGGTTGTTGCTTAGAGGCGCCTCGGATAAAGGTCCCAAAGGACCGGGGAGTGGCTTGCTCGAGTAGTAGTTACCAGTTACAGAGGTAACCCGGCCTTATGTTGGCAGAGATCCGGTTAGGTTCTCGGGACGTCCCACCAGAGGCGATCCCATGTGGTAGTAGGAAGTTCCTTAGCCTGACCATTTGTTGGAAAATCCAAAGAAACAATACGCGCCTTGTACGGTATTAGTTGTATTACCTGCCATGGAATGTGGTGGTAACCTGCTATTGAACATGGTAGCTATAGTAGGCATACGATAATGGTCGTATGCTGGCTAAGATTAATATTCTACTTTCGAAATGTTTTCTGCACTGTGCACTTATAATAATAATATCAAATGATTTTGCGTATCAAGCATGTTTGACTATCATAAGAAGAAATCTCCTCCAATTCTGCGTTTGCATTGTGTGTGTGGCGGGAGGTCTTATGATAGTTTCATTTTCTAAAAAGCATATCGGATTTTCTTTTATAAATCTTGTTTTATTTAAAAGATAAACTATTTTTGTTACTCACACCAGTCCCATGACTGACCTGGAGTTTATTGTTCCTTTCCTAAACTCTGGGTGCTCACTATTTTCCACACGAGCAGTGTAGAGTTGGGTTTTTCAGATTGTTAGGTTCAGTGGATTGTCTGGAGCTAGTTTCAGTCTTTGGATATGGACGAGACTTGCTTGTTTTAGGGTATCGAGTTGATGGTTCGAGCTGCTGCTGGAGTTCTCCTTTGAAGACTATCTTAGAATTGTTTGTTCCACTGCTAGTGTTATCTATTTTTTCTTTCCGCTGCTATTTTATTGTATCATATCTCTGATGTATATCGATATCTATTGTATCATCTGTTGTATCTGGATGTTGTATCAGATGTTGTATATTGATATTCATTATTTCTTCCGCTGTGTTGTTTACTTAATGGTGTTATAAGCTCCGGCGCACCAGGTTCGACGTTTGGATCTGCGGCATTAGAATATGGGTGCCATATTCGGTGCCGATTTTCGAAGGTCGGGTCAGGGTCGTCACATTTGGTGTCAGAGCTGAGGGTTAAACTTTAGCTCAGGAGTATAACACGTTAAGTAGCTCATTAGAGATAGGGTGAAGTAAACCCTAGAATGAGTAATCCCTAAGATATCTGTTTGAATGCCTCAGTAAATTCTCTTTCTATCCACTGATAGTGAGTATGAGTGCAAGAAGAGAACGAGATAGGGGACAGGGAAGTGCCATTATAATTGGTCAATGCTCTGCAACATTGAAAACGATCTTTCTCTATCAATTTCCTTTGACTCGTTTTTTCAAATTCTTTTGATTGCTTCGTGATAGCTCCAGAAGAAGTTTCAGTGTGATGGTGGCCCTACGAATCGTTGTAGGAAATCCTTACTTCGTATCTTCATCGGTTTCTTATCGGTTTCAATTTAAACCTTAATGAATATGAATCGAAAATTTGAAACTGAAATTTGAAATAAATTGGAAATTTTAATTTGAGTTAACTCGATTATTAGAATATGAAGGATAATTTGAATTATATCGATAAAAGAATATCGTTTAAAACACAAATTTAAAATTCTGCTGTAATTTCTTAGGTAGATCGAAGTCCGAAGAGGGACAAATTATATTTATACTTTGAGATGTTTCGACTTGAATTTGGAATCCATTTCTAGTATTTGAAAAACTTATAGAAGAGTAAATCCATCTCTTTTATCCAGCATCTCTTGTAAATTCTTCGATGGCTCTTGGTAGATCCAGGAAGAAGATTTGATATATTAGTATGGGACACAAACTCCGGATAGACCAAAAATTGTTTGTTTGGATGTATTGGTTGTTTTGTTGGCTTTGGTTGCTATGGTTGATAGGTATAAATTGGTCTTAAACTCAACATTTTGAAATTGTATCAATATATCTGTCAATATTTGGGTCTAGATATATATTACGAATGGTTAGTTATCCTTTCGAACTAACCAATGCCACTGCATATTTCGTAGATCTGGATAACCCGAATATCTTGTGGAAAATTAAATAGATTCGTTCTTATATCTATTATTGATGATTCTGATTTGGTAAGCCGAATGCAGAATAAATATATCCAGTTTGATCTGGAAAATTGTTTATCTATCTTTGTTATTTTCGTGCCTGCGAATTTCGGGGACGAAATTCGCATTTAAGGGGGGAAGTCTGTAACGATCCTGAATTTTAAATTAATTTTTAAATTGATAATTAATTTAATTTTGAATAAAAATTGTGTAATAATTAGTAATTTAGACAAAATGTTAGTAAAATTTTAATGATCGAATATTTTAAAATTTATAAAATAGTAGAATAAAGTTTGTGTTGATGTTAAACAAATATTTCAAATAAATTTATAGTTATAAAAAAATATATGAAACGAACATATAAAATTTCTAGAAATAAATATTAAGTTAAAAATACATCTTTAAGTTAGAAAAAAATAAATATATATAAGATAAATTATAAAATATAAAACCAAACAACATATTAATAAAGTATGTAAATTATTAAATGCATACATTCATAAGCATGAACAGTTGAACAAAACAAAGGAAAAATGTGTTAGGTATAAAATGTAAACAAGAAGATAAAACAAGTAGAAAATCTACTTAGTCAACAAATACATAAGTAACACATTAGAAACAAATTCAAAGTTAAAAAAAATAAAACAAAACAAGCTGCAGCCACCAACATACAAAGCAAGCTAGGCAAATAAAATATAAAGTGTTAACCATACTCATGTAAGATAAGAAAAGATGCAAGGAAACAAAACAAAGACCTGGAAGGAAAATACAAAGCAAAGACAAAAGAAATGGTAAAAGTATATTCCAGTTTTAACAAATAACATTGGATAGGTATGTAGACAACAACAATTAATGATGATAAGTCTAAGCTTCCAATATCTTTTATATTATACATCAGCCACCAAATAATGATTTACAGCCACCATAACAAAATCCTTTCAACCAAAATACAAAGCAAGAAGACAAATGATAATTAATGCAAGCATACAAACAAGATTTATAGCCACCAAAATAAACTCTCAGCCGAAATTTATTTTTGCTTAGCCACCAAAAATAAGAAAGTATCTCTGGTATTGTACAAAACATAATAATTATCAACCTGTAAATTTCTTCTTATACACATCAAATTATCATTCCAGTTTCATTATTCAAAACTGAGAAAGAAAAAGAAAGCAAAAGCAAAGTTTCAACTCAATTTACAAGCAACTAGATCAAATATCAAGCATTGATTCAAAGTTTTTGGATTAAAACATAGAAAGCACTGTCTCTATTCAAAAGGAAGGCTCTGTTCTTCTTTGTTCTTTCAGGAAACAAGTGAGTAACACTTGCTTAAAATTTTAAAATATGAATCTGTTGCTTAGATGTGTGTGCATTAGTATGTTTATCTAGATATATATTTGAATTCTTGGTATATCTGAAGGATGGATGAACTGTGCTATGTTCATATAGGTTCTCTGTCTTAGATCCAAAACATATGATTTAATTCAAAAATCAATTCCACTTGAACTACACACTGTTTAGATTTGGTGTTAAAAATAATATTTTTTGTTTGATTTTAAATTAAGTTTTAAAAATTATTTAGAGTTGAAACAACATGTGAAGGTCTCTGAAAATTCAAATAACTGAGCAAAGCTCTTAATAAGTTGAAATTCAAGATTTTTAATTCACGAATTCAGGAATATAAATTGAATTCCTATAATATAACATAATTTTTAAAGCAAGATTCACAATTTTTACATCAAAGAATGAAGAGCAGTTTGTGGTTGACTGTATTTTACATTTCGCCGCGGGTGATCTCATTGATCGGAGGGGTCGGATTTTTGTCTGGAGTTGGAGGAGGGTAGCTTGGGTCAGGGAAAAACGACCGGAGGTGATGGAAGCGACGGTGGCGTCGGCGGCGAGGGGTCAAATTTTCTAAACCTAGTTTTGCGAGCTCGGGGATTTTTGGCTTGTTCGTCGCCATCGTTCGACCGAGTGTCTCATGGCTTTGGAGGATGGTAGCGGGGTATTAGACGATGTCGTGGCCAGAGTATTGGTTCCTCTGGTGGTCGAGGCGGTGAGATGGAGGCGCTGCCAAGTTTTGGGGTAAGGTCTGTACTTTTGTTCCAAGTTAGTGAGTAGTTCCAGTTCACGTTTCCAGGATTCGATAAGAACACTCGAACTTGATTTCAAGTGGATGGAGAGGCTTTGATGATCGTGTTGGGTTTTAGGGTAGTTCGTCGTCGTGCCTGAGATCTCGGTGATGATCAGAAGTCAACTAGATGATCGTGCATGTGCACGGGTGACAATCATGTATCTGGAAATTTCAATAGTTGGAAGAGATGAAGAAAGACTTGGGTGTGCTCATACCCTTCACTGTTTGTCTCAAAGCCGTACTCAAGGCTGATGATTTAAAACAAGTTTTCAAATTTAAAACAAGGTATCAAAGTTTTTAGCTCGTATGAGTGATTGGGAGAATGTTTGCCAGCGTTCGAGCAATAAGTTTTGGAAACAAAGGAAATGCAGATTTTAAAGGTGATAGAAGATGAAAGAAATCAAGTCTTCAAAGTCTATTGAAAATAAACAAGCTTTCAAAAATAAAGATAGTTAACAAGTGTTGCAAACAAGTTTTAAAGATTAAATGTTTTCTTTAACGTTTGATTAGGAAGTTGTGTAATTGTTTAAACTTAAATTTTGTTAAGTTAAATTTGTAAGTTATTGTAAATCTTAAACTTGAAATGAAATTAAATAGTTTGGTTTAAACTTGAAATTGCAAGTTAAAAGTGTAATTTAAAAGCGTAAAATTTAAGTAATTGAATTTGAGGCTTTCCTTATATAAGTTTCCTATGTAAATAATAAATGTTCTTTACATTTATTTTAAGGTTTATAAATTGATATTTAAATTGGTTAATATTTAAATACCTATTCATCTTGAATCTTAAATTCAAAATTTTAATTTAAAAGTGTAAGGTTTAAAATACACATAAATGATTAGTGAAATCATTAATAAAGAAATTAATTATCTTAGAGATAATTAAGGTAATAAAATGATTTAATTAATAAGTAATTAAAGAATGGTTTATTTAATTTATAAATAAATAATTAGATTAAATTACAATTAGAAATGATTAATAATGAATTAATCTAAGATAATTTCTTAAGAAAGAAATAAGAAATGTTATTAGTTAATGAAGATAATTAACTAAAGATTATTAAGTATTAATTAATGTGATTAATTTTAAATAATTAATTAGATTAATTAATTTAGGTAATCAATTATAAATTGTTTAAATGAAATTACTTAATGAAAGTAATTAAGGATTTATCACTTATTGTAATTAATTTTAAATATTTTGATTTATTAAAGTTAATTAATTATATAATTGGTTCAAAAGTTAAGTTGATTAATATGACTAATTAAGAATAATTTAATTAATCAAAGTATTTGATAAATTAATTTACATCAAATGATTTGGAATTAATAAATCAGAATTGGATAATAAGTTCATAAGTAATTAGTTTAATTTGAGATAAATTAATTAGGACTAAACAATTAATTAATCCTGCTTATAAATGATCATTTAATGATTGACCTTACTTATGAATGATCGTATTATATGTGATGCCTTGAATTGATTGTCCTGTCTAATCTGTGATATCTTGTTCTATGATTTGTGCCGTGTATGATTTATTGATTTATTTATATTTGCATATTATCTATGAATTTGTGAATGGACGATAAGCATTATAGTTTATATTGCTTATCAATTATATTTCTGTGATTTGATCTGTGATGTTTGATGATGTTGCACTATTGTGTTAAACCCCTGGACCACACTTATACACACACAATCATAGATTTCACGAGGAAATCAATCAAGTCACAGATTTTGAAATAGTTTTGAAATTGAATATTTGAATTCAAATGTTTTGGAATTAGATTGGGTTTTAAAGTGAAAAGCTTTTAAAATGGAATTTCAAAGATGAAATTTATTTTGAATAACTTGCGTGAATTTTGGGATTTGAATATTTTGATTTAAATTTGAATTCAATATTTGGAATTGAATTCTATGATCTAGAAACTAGGGACTAAAGATGTTATACCAATTTATATAGGTTAAACTATTTTAAAGGTATTAATTTGGAAATTTGAATTTAAATTCAAAGGCTTTAACTCGTGTACATATAATTGAATCTTTCTGAAATGAAAACTAACTGTTTCCAAATAATAAAAAGCTTTCATATAAGAAATGAACTTCCAATTTTTGTTAAAGGGAATTCAAGTTAAAAATGAAAATGATTTTCCAAGTTATGGAAACGATTTGAAAGCTATAAGTTAAATCTTTAATTTAAGGATTTAACGAGTTAATCCAATTGAAATGGAAATTGATTTTGAAATCCGTTAATGGATCTTTGTGAATGGGGTGAACTTTGTGAATTAAATATTTTGTTTAAAAGATTAAAGTGTGGAAATTATGTAAACCATTGAAGTTTTTTTGAAGTAAATCTTTTGTTTAAAAGATTTGAAAATGGTAATTTATATAAACCATTTGCAAAAAAGTTTAAGTTATTAAGTTGTTACTTAATTGAAATCCCATATCCATATGATTTAAACATTGCGCTCACTATTCGGTTTAGCCGGGAAAGGACCTTTGTGTCATATAACCCATTCCGAATATGTGATACGTCGTTATGGATAGCATTTGAAGACCGGTGGTGAAGACCGGGTATTTGCGAGAACGATAGGATGACCTATCGATTGTCTCTGCACTGAGTTGCTCCGGTATAGGGATTCCCTAAGTGATGGGAAGTTCGATCGGGATTGTGAATACCCGGATTTGCAAGGGCTTCTTCGGAAGTGCCTTCGGTTCTGTTCGAACCCGGAACAGACTTGTATGGTTACATGTCTGACACTACACTTTGAGATATAAAGCATATTTCTTTCAGATACATTTTTGTTGGTGGCGGAGAATTTATTCTCTTAGCTTAACACCCTTCTCTGAGATGTACGAGCTCAGAGGTTATGTAGTTGAAGGTTATCAGCAACATACTCTCAATTTGGTAGTGTGGCATTCTGAGTGCTGCTGTGTGTTGATGATCATTGTTGATCATTTGTGATATGATCATTTGTTTGATCATTTATCTTTGTGATCATTACTTTGATCATTTGTTGACCCAAAGCATGGCTTTGTACCAAAGCGTAGCTTTGTGGACGAGACTGCATCAGGAACTCACACCCCGGAAATGGTCAAAACAGGAAAGATGCGGCAAGGTTATGAGGGTCGCGCCCTTTAGGGTGTGTCATTCCCTTCTGGTAAAGGGTGGTATCATGGTATGAAGCCCAGATATTTACCTGTGTGGTAGCTCCAATCTCATTTACTGTGTGGTTGTTGCTTAGAGGCGCGTCGGATAAAGGTCCCAAAGGACCGGGGAGTGGCTTGCTCGAGTAGTAGTTACCTAGTTACAGAGGTAACCCGGCCTTGTGTTGGCAGAGATCCGGTTAGGTTCTCGGGACGTCCCACCAGAGGCAATCCCATATGGCAGTAGGAAGTTCCTTAGCCTGACCATTTTTTGGAAAATCCAAAGAAACAATACGCGCCTTGTACGGTTTTAGTTGTATTACCTGCCATGGAATGTGGTGGTAACCTGCTATTGAACATGGTAGCTATAGTAGGCATACGATAATGGTCGTATGCTGGCTAAGATTAATATTCTACTTTCGAAATGTTTTCTGCACTGTGCACTTATAATAATAATATCAAATGATTTTGCGTATCAAGCATGTTTGACTATTATAAGAAGAAATCTCCTCCAATTCTGCGTTTGCATTGTGTGTGTGGCGGGAGGTCTTATGGTAGTTTCATTTTCTAAAAAGCATATCGGATTTTCTTTTATAAATCTTGTTTTATTTAAAAGATAAACTATTTTTGTTACTCACACCAGTCCCATGACTGACCTGGAGTTTATTGTTCCTTTCCTCAACTCTGGGTGCTCACTATTTTCCACACGAGCAGTCTAGAGTTGGGTTTTTCAAATAGTTAGGTTCAGTGGATTGTCTGGAGCTAGTTTCAGTCTTTGGATATGGACGAGACTTGCTTGTTTTAGGGTATCGAGTTGATGGTTCGAGCTGCTGCTGGAGTTCTTGATGCAGCAAGGCATATAGGAATTCAGAAGTTAAACCATATTAAATCGTGCACGAGTCAAGGAGCTTTGGATTTAACTCGTGAGTCGTACACAAGCTTAAAACGTGCATGCTTGATAAGTCGGTCACGAGATGGAGGACGCATGAGTCGGTTCCGGTTTAACAAAGCCTGGAGGAGTTCGAGTTGGATGAGTCGTTACCGACTTAAGAGATTACAAGGGGGAGATAGCATAGGTCGAATGGAGGCAACTTTAGAAGTAAGTCGTCCACGACTTAACTTGAGTCGTCTACGACTCAACATGAGTCGTCCGCGACTTAACAATCCAAGAGGAAAAAGACTGCGACCTAATGAGGCTGAAGGAAAAATGACCGACCTAAGGAAGCCGGAGTGGGAAAGGTGCGAGCTGGTGAAGAGGGCTGAGTCGGAACCGAGCTAATGGGCCACGACCTAAGATGAGTCGGCAAGGAGATAAGCTGTGGATCTTGAGTCGGTCGTGTTGAGTTGAGTCATGTATATATGAGTCGGTATTGTATGAGTCGTGAGTCGTCTTGTTCTTGAGTCGGAGGAGTTGTATTGGCAGGGTTGTTAAGTCGCTGGATTTGATGAGTCGGTTACCTTTGAGTCGGACCTGTATGTAATGTGTTGAGTCGTATTAACTGCTGTGTCTATAAGTCGTGCCTTGTTGAGTCGGCAGCGACTTATGTTGAGTCGGCCGAGATGAGTCGTGTTTGTTGAGTCGGTGCCGACCTAGGAGTTGAGTGTTGTATGTTGTGTTGAGTTGTAATGCCTATAAATAGCGGGTGTGTTGTAAATTTTTGGGTTGTTGATTTTTGAATAAAACTCTCTTTTGTTAGCTTTGTGCTTTCATACCAATTGGTAGTTGAGTGTAATCTCCTATCTCCACTTACGTCATTCGAGTGCGCTCGAATCCACGTTTGTTGAAGCCGATTCACGGAATCTAGTGCGCTAGATCAACGTGCGAAGAATCGTAGATCTTTGAACACGGTATAGTGCGCTATCAACGTGTTTGAGATAGCTAGAGTTCGGTATCTTTGGATCAACGAACTTGGGCATTTTGGTATCTTCAACTCACCGATTGCTACATTTCATCGATTGAAGTTTATTTCGAATTATCCGCTGCGCCAGTTTTTGGTATCAGAGCCATACTTAGCCAATCATAGCTAAGTTTGATTCTTGGAGCCAAGTTTTTGAAGTTTTTGAAGTTTATGAAGTTTGAAGTTGTTCATTGTGTTCATATTGAAGTTGCATCAAGTTTGAAGAGTTTGATCCATTCCATTTAGGATCAAAAGGAGCAAAGGTGTTTGAATTTAGTCTTGTTGAAGTTGCGCGCCAAGGTTTGAAAGGTGAGGCCGTGTATACTTTGTGCCAAGCCGAGACAAGTGGGAGCCGATCTTGCTTGAGTCGTTAACTCGTTGCCGAGTTAGTGAGAGCCGAGACAAGCATCGCCGTGTAGTGTTGAGCCATAACTTGTTATTTTGTTGAAGCTTGAAGTCTTGTGTTGAATTTTTGAAGTCTTGGGAAGTTTTTCAACCATGCCACCGAGGAGAGCTAACCGTCATCAAAACGTTGAAGCTTTGTATCGTAGAGAAGAAGCTGAACTTATGGAACAACGTATTAATGATAAATTCGATGAAGGCATTGGTAAACTGGAGAAATTGATGATTGATATGAGTCAGAATCGAAGAAGAGTTTCACCTGAATCAAACCGTGGAAATAGCAGAGTTTCATCACATTCTGAACGGGAGAGAAGAGGAAGTCAAGAGCATAGAAGTGTTGACAATCGAAGTAGGAGGAATGTTGATGATCATGATAGAAGGGATGTTGGTAGTAGGAGTGGTGTTAGAGATGTTGGAGGACGAGAACGACAACGATATACATCAGACTTTGAGGATGAGTTTGACGGTGAAAGAGGCAGTGTTCATTACAGAGATAGAGATCAAGGACAACGTTCGTATCGGGTTATTGATGATGATCGACGTTGGGAATCGGGTATGAAGATGGAAATTCCGGAGTTTAAAGGCGGGATGGTTGCTGAGGAATTCTTAGATTGGTTGTCTAATGTGGAGGAAATCTTTGATTTCAAGGAGGTGCCGGAGAATCGAAGGGTGAAGTTGGTTGCTACTAGGTTGAGGGGGAGAGCTTTGGCGTGGTGGCAGCAAACTAAACTTACTCGAGAACGAATGGGAAAGTCAAAGATAGAATCTTGGGAGAAGATGAAAAAGTTGATGAGATCTACATTTTTGCCTTATAACTACCAATCACTTATGTACCAGAGGTTGCAGAATCTGAGGCAAGGGACAAAATCTGTTAGTGATTATGCTGATGAATTTTACCAACTCATTGCCAGGAATGATATCATGGAGACAGAAGAGCAGTTAACTGCTAGATTCGTTGGGGGTTTGAGAATGCAGATCCAGGATATGGTTAATATGTTTGATCCTAGATCCGTTGCAGAGGCACATCAAAAAGCGTTAGCTTGGGAGAAACAAGGAAGGCGTGGAGGTGGTGTGTTTACTAATTCCAATAATCAAGCAAGGGGTGTTGGCGGAAGTTCTAATGTTCCTAAACCTGTTACAAAGCCAGTGGTCAAGGAGGTTGAGAAGGCGAAGGCTAGTAGTGTTTTCAAATGTTATAATTGTCAGGAGTTGGGTCACAAAAGCAACGAATGTCCGAAGCCGAAGAAGAGAACCATGGTTGCAGAGGTTGAAGCAGATGATGGTGAGGAGGCAGAGTATTCAAATGTACCTTATGTTGAGGAGGAAGAAAAAGTGTCGGGTGATGAAGGTTGTAATCTTATGATGAGGAGAAGTTGTTTGACACCTAAGCAAGAGGAGGATTGTAGTTGGCTGAGAAGCAATATTTTTCAATCGACATGTACTATTCTGGGGAAAGTTTGCAAGTTCGTTATTGATGCGGGGAGTTGTGATAATATTATTTCTACAGAGGCAGTTAGGAAGTTGAATTTGAAGACCGAGAAGCATCCTAAACCATACAAGCTAGCATGGTTAAGGAAAGGAGGTGAAGTGAAAGTGTGTCGAAGAGCTTGTGTGAATTTTTCAATCGGAAAGAAGTACAAAGATGAAATCTGGTGTGATGTCGTAGATATGGATGTTTGTCACTTATTGTTGGGCAGACCATGGCAGTTTGATAGAGCAGTTCAGCATGACGGTCGTGCCAACAGTTACAGTTTCATGTTCGAGGGTACTAAAATCACTTTAGTTCCTAAGAGACAGCAGCAGAAGGAGAGCAAGCTAGAAGAGATTGAAGAATTGAAAACTCTGTTGACTTTGAAGGAGTTTGTTAAAGAAGTGGAGGAAGAACCGGAAGTGTTTTTGTTGATTGGGAGAGAGAGTAGTGAAGAAGTTGAGATTCCCGAAGAAGCAAAGCCAGTTTTGGAAGAGTTTGAAGATGTCTTTCCAGAGGAGTTGCCAAAGGAGTTACCACCACTTAGAGACATTCAACATCAGATTGATCTTGTTCCCGGAGCAGTGTTACCACACCGACCACATTACAGAATGAGTCCGAAGGAACATGAGGAGTTACGAAGGCAGGTGGAAGAATTACTTGAACAGGGTCGTATTCAGGAAAGTTTGAGTCCGTGTGCTGTACCTGCATTGTTAGTACCAAAGAAGGACGGAACTTGGAGAATGTGCACTGATAGTAGAGCTTTGAATAAGATCACTGTTCGTTACAGATTTCCTATGCCGAGGTTGGATGATTTGTTGGATCAGTTGAGTGGGGCAACTATATTCTCGAAAATTGATTTGAAGAGTGGTTATCATCAAATTCGTATCAGACCTGGAGATGAATGGAAGACAGCTTTCAAAACTAGAGAGGGGTTGTACGAATGGTTGGTTATGCCATTTGGTTTGTCTAATGCACCTAGTACATTCATGCGGGTGATGAATCAAATTTTTAGACCATTCATTGGAAAGTTCGTCGTGGTGTATTTCGATGATATTTTGATTTATAGCAGGAGTACGGAGGAGCATGTTCTACATCTGAGGGAAGTGTTGCTTATTCTTCGTGAAGAACAATTTTATGCTGCTACAAAGAAATGTGTGTTTATGACACCTACTGTTTTATTCCTGGGTTATGTTGTTTCAGGGAAAGGTATTCAAGTTGACCAGAGCAAAGTTGAAGCAGTCAGGAATTGGCCACAACCAAAGACAATTACAGAAGTGAGAAGTTTTCATGGGCTAGCGTCATTCTACCGAAGGTTCATACCACACTTCAGTAGCGTGATGGCTCCAGTTACTGATTGCATGAAGGGGAAGCAGTTTGTGTGGTCAGAGGAAGCGGGGGTTGCATTTGAGAAGATTAAGGAATTGTTGACGTCTGCACCAATTCTTGTTTTACCAAATTTTCAGTTATTGTTTGAATTACACACTGATGCTTCGAAGGTGGGTATTGGAGGAGTTCTGAGTCAGAATGGGAAGCCAGTTGCTTATTTCAGCGAAAAATTGTCAGGGGCAAAGATGAGATACAGTACATATGACGTTGAATTTTATGCTGTTGTTCAGGCTGTTAAGCATTGGAGACATTACTTATTTCAGAAGGAATTTGTTCTGTACACTGATCACGAAGCTTTGAAACATTTACAGGGGCAAGATAAAATTTCTGCGAGACATGCATCATGGATTACTTATCTGCAGCAGTTTACTTTTGTCGTTAAGCACAAATCAGGGGTGACAAATCGAGTAGCTGATGCTTTGAGTAGGAGGAGTCATTTACTAACGACAATGAAGGTTGAAGTAACGGGGTTTGAATTACTACCAGAGATGATTGAAAAGGATCCTTACTTTGTGAAATATGTTGAGAAAGTGAAGGATGGAAGTGCGGATGAATTTATGTTGGTTGATGGTTTTCTGTTTAAAGGAAATCGTTTATGTATTCCGGATTGTAGTTTGAGGATGAAGATTGTGAAGGAATTACATGAAGAAGGGCATGTGGGCCGTGATCGTACTTTACAGTTGATTTCACAGTCTTACTTTTGGCCATCGATGAGAAAAGAGGTTGAAAGATTTGTGGAGAGATGCCATATTTGCCAGGTTTCAAAAGGAATAGCAACGAATGCAGGGTTGTATATGCCATTACCAGTACCATCTAAGCCATGGGTTGATATTAGCATGGATTTCGTCTTGGGTTTGCCGAGAACTCAAAGGGGAAATGATTCGATATTTGTTGTGGTGGACAGGTTTTCGAAGATGGCACATTTTGTTGCTTGCAAAAAGACGGCGGATGCAGTTCGAGTAGCACAGTTATTTTTCAAGGAGATCTATCGACTTCATGGTTTACCAGAATCTATTGTTTCTGATCGAGATACTCGTTTTCTGAGTCACTTTTGGCTGAGTTTGTGGAAGATGGTGGGAACGAAACTGAAATTTAGTAGTGCTTATCATCCGCAAACTGATGGGCAGACAGAAGTTGTTAACAGGTCATTGGGGAATTTATTGCGATGTCTTGTACAGGATAATCTGAAGAGTTGGGACATGAAGTTATGCCAGGCAGAATTTGCTCATAATCATGCAGTAAATCGAAGCACAGGATTCAGTCCGTTTCAGATTGTTTATTCAAATTTACCCAGGGGGCCATTGGATTTAGCAGTTGTACCACAGTCAAAGAGAACAGTTAAACGAGCTACTGATTTTGTTGATGAGCTGACTGAATGTCATAGAACCGTTCAGGAACGATTGGAGAAATCGAATGAGAAATATAAGAAGTTTGCAGATTTGAAACGTCGAAATGTTGAATTTAAGGAAGGTGATTTGGTTTATGCCGTATTGACAAAGGATCGTTTTCCGGTGGGTGCTTATAACAAGTTGAAGGCGCGAAAAATTGGTCCAGTTGAAGTGTTGAAGAAAATCAATGAGAATGCTTATCGATTAAAGTTACCAGATGATGTTTATACTTCTGATGTTTTTAACGTCAAACATTTAATTCCATATCATGGGGGTGAGATTGTTGAGGAAGAATTTACAAATTCGAGGTCGAATTTTTCTCAACCAGGGGAGGATGATGCAGCAAGGCATATAGGAATTCAGAAGTTAAACCATATTAAATCGTGCACGAGTCAAGGAGCTTTGGATTTAACTCGTGAGTCGTACACAAGCTTAAAACGTGCATGCTTGATAAGTCGGTCACGAGATGGAGGACGCATGAGTCGGTTCCGGTTTAACAAAGCCTGGAGGAGTTCGAGTTGGATGAGTCGTTACCGACTTAAGAGATTACAAGGGGGAGATAGCATAGGTCGAATGGAGGCAACTTTAGAAGTAAGTCGTCCACGACTTAACTTGAGTCGTCTACGACTCAACATGAGTCGTCCGCGACTTAACAATCCAAGAGGAAAAAGACTGCGACCTAATGAGGCTGAAGGAAAAATGACCGACCTAAGGAAGCCGGAGTGGGAAAGGTGCGAGCTGGTGAAGAGGGCTGAGTCGGAACCGAGCTAATGGGCTACGACCTAAGATGAGTCGGCAAGGAGATAAGCTGTGGATCTTGAGTCGGTCGTGTTGAGTTGAGTCATGTATATATGAGTCGGTATTGTATGAGTCGTGAGTCGTCTTGTTCTTGAGTCGGAGGAGTTGTATTGGCAGGGTTGTTAAGTCGCTGGATTTGATGAGTCGGTTACCTTTGAGTCGGACCTGTATGTAATGTGTTGAGTCGTATTAACTGCTGTGTCTATAAGTCGTGCCTTGTTGAGTCGGCAGCGACTTATGTTGAGTCGGCCGAGATGAGTCGTGTTTGTTGAGTCGGTGCCGACCTAGGAGTTGAGTGTTGTATGTTGTGTTGAGTTGTAATGCCTATAAATAGCGGGTGTGTTGTAAATTTTTGGGTTGTTGATTTTTGAATAAAACTCTCTTTTGTTAGCTTTGTGCTTTCATACCAATTGGTAGTTGAGTGTAATCTCCTATCTCCACTTACGTCATTCGAGTGCGCTCGAATCCACGTTTGTTGAAGCCGATTCACGGAATCTAGTGCGCTAGATCAACGTGCGAAGAATCGTAGATCTTTGAACACGGTATAGTGCGCTATCAACGTGTTTGAGATAGCTAGAGTTCGGTATCTTTGGATCAACGAACTTGGGCATTTTGGTATCTTCAACTCACCGATTGCTACATTTCATCGATTGAAGTTTATTTCGAATTATCCGCTGCGCCAGTTCTCCTTTGAAGACTATCTTAGAATTGTTTGTTCCACTGCTAGTGTTATCTACTTTTTCTTTCCGCTGCTATTTTATTGTATCATATCTCTGATGTATATCGATATCTATTGTATCATCTGTTGTATCTGGATGTTGTATCAGATGTTGTATATTGATATTCATTATTTCTTCCGCTGTGTTGTTTACTTAATGGTGTTATAAGCTCCGGCGCACCAGGTTCGACGTTTGGATCTGCGGCATTAGAATATGGGTGCCATATTCGGTGCCGATTTTCGAAGGTCGAGTCAGGGTCGTCACAATCTGTCTAACAATAAGTACGTATTAACAAATCTTGTAAAAGAAAGCCCTTAAAACGCCTTATGATGGCTAAAACGGGCATAAGTACATGACTATAGTTAATTAGTAATTACTGTTTCCTGATGCTATCCTTAACCCATATCACGCTGGCAAAATTCAGCTTTAAAATGGCTGGAAAAATTCACAATACACTAAGACAGTATGTTATAGTATATTGCTAGAGTACGAATTTTGTTACAGTGTTTTCAGGATGTTACATACTAAACTTAAAATACAAAAATATATACTGGGGATTTTTACAAGTTAAGCATTTGTCTAACAATAAGTACGTATTAACAAATCTTGTAAAAGAAAGCCCATAAAACGCCTTATGATGGCTAGAACAGGCATAAGTACATGACTATAGTTAATTAGTAATTACTGTTTCCTGATGCTATTCTTAAACCATATTCAGTAGTTTTAATTTAGCATGTATTCCTTAAAATTACGAACACATGAGAACATACATATATGATAGAAGCAGTTCAACACATAATTAAACTAGTCTGCCATTCAGGCTTATATTATACAAAAATAAAAAACTTACAGAATGCAGCTTACAAATATAAACCAGAAGAATCAGCTAAGAGATAATTATTTTGCTGAAGCTATAAACATTAGGATCTCCTGCATTAAAATGTGTAATTTCACAAGTTTCGGAGGCTTTTAATATTGCCTCATAATATCCTCTTTGTTTATATGTCGTAACAGCAAATGATGTTGTATCTAGATATCTCTGCATTAATGTAACGATCTCGAGTTTTAATTTATTTAATTCGACAATTAATTTCATTTTTGAATAAAAATCGTGAATTGGTTGAAAATTTATATATAATGTTAGTTAAATTAAGGATTGATTGAAATTAGTCTGGATATTTGAACACTTGTATATAAAATAGATTGGAAATTTAATTTGGGATTTAAAAGCAAATATCTTAGAAAATAATTTTTGTATTTGGATTTTGATATAAGGTTAAAACAAAACATTTCAAATAAATTATAATTTTATAAAATATGAAATGAATATGGTAAATAATTCTAGAATTGTTTAAGCTATCAAAAATAAATGTTATAAAATAAATAAATACACATAGTTAAAATTATAACAACATAATAGTTATAGAATTTCATTTATAATTTTAAAGTGACAAGCCAAAAGCATGAAGGCAGTAAACATATATTTAACAAAAGTAAAGACACTAAATACATACAAACAAAAGACAAAGAAATATCTACAAAACAAATGTCATAGGTTGTAAATAAAATAATAAAACAAAGTGGATTTGTTGTAAACAAATTTGAAGCAACATTTAAACAATGCAAGAGGGCTGAAACACAAAAACTACAAATCAATAAAATCAAATGGATTTCATATAAGCACAAGTACATATGTGCATACTCATACAAAACAAACAATGTATACATACATAATAATAAAATAAAAAAATAGTATAAGTGATGGGTTGTAAACAAGAAAGGACTTGCATTTAATACCTCAGCACAACTTCGTATCTTCTCAGCCGAAATGGGATGATTTTATCAGTAAACAAATGTATATAAATAGCCTCCACAACAAAATCATATCAGCTAGTTAAAAGAACAAGCAGGAAAGAAATCTTTGTCCTTGATATTGTATAAACAATATTTTATCACCTGCAACTTGTTTATATTTATTAACCTGTACACTTCATTTTCATATATTTTATCTTCACCATTTCGTTCACTAAAGCTGAAGTAAATACTACTTCATACTTAAACAAAGATTCAAAATTTAGATAACAATACAATCAACTTCAAACCAGAGGATCAAATTAAAAGGTTTTGCTTGAAAATGCAAGTCCGTTTCCAAATTGAAGAAACCTGTTCATTTCTTAATACAGGTGAGTAACTTATTTTCTTAAAATGTTTAAAGTATAAAACTGTTGCTTATATATATATATATATATATATATATATATATATATATATATATATATATATCTGTGAATAAGTTTGTTTATATACATGTATGGATCCTATGAGTGAAATTGAGAATTGGAAGTGTTTGTATAGGCTCACTGTTATGACTCTGAACACCAAAATTTGATTTCAAAAATCATTTCTTCATGATCTACTTGATATTTGGACTTCAGGTTAAAACCAATGTTGTCTGTTTGACTTTGAACTAAGTTTTAAAAATAAAATCAAGATAAAACAACCTGTTGGAGGCTTTGGGAATCAAAGAACCGAGCATAGCTTTAAAATAAGTCAAAACTTAAACTCGTTAATTCACGAATTCAAGTATACAATCTAAATTCTTATACCTTAACATGATTTTTAAGGCAAGAATTATAATTTTTAGACTTAGAATTGAGGGGCAGTTTGAGATCGTCTAAATTTCATCGTTTTGGCAAATTCCTGATGAACTTGTCCCTGGTAATGGTCGGGGTTCTCTGGGATGGTAGAGGAGTGATCGGTGGTGTCGGGAAAAATATTGCGATGGTCAATCGATGACCACGGTGGCGGCGGGAGTCGTTTAAATTCCGGTGACCTAGTTTTGGGGTGGCTGATGTTTTCCACTCGCGCGTCGTCAATAATGGATCGAGTGCCACGCGAGTTTGTGGGGAGGTAGAGGGGAGATTGACGATGCTACGGACGGAGTTTGGTGGCCTCCGGTGGACGGAGTGTCGATCAAACGGCGTTGACAGGTTGGGAAGTCGAGGCGTGTGAGTGTTCCAGGTTTCGAATTTCACTCGAATTCGCGTTCGAGTTGAACTGGCCGGAGTTGGGTGGTTGGAAGCGGAGCTGGGGATGACCTTCAACTGCTCGAAGTATTGGTGGCGAACAGAGGCGTACACGTGCACGACCGAGTATTTGTGCCAGGTGAGGGGTTCGTGCGTGAATTCTCGGGGAAGACTCGAAGTATTCGAGTGAAAAAACTCGAGGTTTTTAACTGATTGACCCAAAGTAAATAAGGGAAGGAGTCTGGTAATTGAGAGTTCCAATTACCTGTTCTGTTTTCAAAATTGTAGAACTGAAATTTTAAATTGTAAAGAAGATGTAAATTAAATTTAAATCTAAGTAAAAAAATGATTCTCGGGCTAAAATGTGAATCTTAGTTTGGAAATAAATAAAGTTTTAAAATGCAAATTGTTTAAATAATCTTAAGTGTTTAAGTAATTGAAGATGTATATAAAAGGACTTGAATTTACAATGAAGTTTGAAATGTAGGGAAAGGATTGAAACAAAGTCAAAAACAGAATTTTCAATCTAGATTCAAATCCAAATTAGAATCCTAGGCTTTGAACTAGAATAAAGTTTTATAAATTTAAATTTAAATTGTTAAAGTATACTCTAAGTATGTAAATTTAAAAGAAATCGATTTTAAACTCTTTATATTTCTTCCCTAACAAAAATATTACTTTAACATGTAAAATTTAAAGGTTTTAAAATTTGTTTCAAACATTATTAAAGATCAATAGGAATTAATTTTAAATCTTGGAATTTTAAATGAAATTTAAATGTAAATTAGAAAATATATGTTTCAAAATATATTATAAGTGATAATTAAACAATTGATAAGAATGAGTCTCATTTTAAAGTTAATGAAGATTTAAGGATTTATAATTCATTAATTATTAAGTTAATTGGAATGATAATTAATGATTTGGACTAATTAAATAAGTAATTAAAGGTTTAAAGATTATTAAGTAAGGAATAATAAATTTGTAAATTAATGGATTGTCCAGGGTTAATCAAATTTATAATTTATAATGATTTCTTTAGCAAAGTAATTAAAGAAACTTTAATTGTTAATGAAGGTCATTAACTAAGATTATTTAAATAATTAATTAATGAGATAATTGTAATAATCAATTGGATTGATTAATTAATGATAGTCATTTATTAAATTAGGTAAGAGTAATTACTTTATGGAAGTGATTAAGAAATTAATTGCTCATTGTAATTAATTAAGAATAATTAATTAAGAATAATTATTAATCAAGGGTTAATTAATGATTACTTAAAGGATAATTTATTTTATAATTAATTGGTTATTAATTTACCATAACTAGCAAATTGATTCATAGAAATTAATCTGATTTAAAATTAATCAGATAATTAAATAAATCATTCTTATGGATGTTTGGATTATATTGAATGGTTGAATTGTTTGATATCCCTAATATTGATGCTTTGTGATATATCCTGATATATGTTGTGATCTGTTATCTGGGATGAATGTAATAAATTATCTGTGATGTAATTTATTATTTGTGAATGAAAAATAAGCGTTATAGTTGATATCGCTTATCAACTATATTTCAGTGTTTGATCCGCGATGATTGAATGATGTTGCACTACTGTGTTAAAACCCTGAACCACACTTATACACACACAAATATGGATTTCACGAGGAAATCGATTAAGTCACAGATTTTTGAATATTTTTAAATTTGAATATTTGAATTCAAATGTTTTGGAAATGGATTGGGTATAAAGTGAAAAACTTTTGAAATGGAATTCCAAAGATGAAGTTTATTTTTAATAACTTGATTGAATTTTGTAATTTAAATATTTTGATTTAAATTTGAATTCAATGTTTGAAATTGAATTCTATGATCTGGAAACTAGGGACTAAAGATGTTATACCAGTTTATATGGGTTAAACTATTTTAAAGGTATTGATTTGGAAATTTGAATTTTAAATTCAAAAACTTTAACTCGTGTAAATAAAATTGGATCTTTCTGAGACGAAAACTATTTGTTTCCAAATAATAAAAGCTTTCATATAGGAAGTGAACTTCCAAATTGTGTTAAAAAGGATTTCAAGTTAAAAATGAAAATGTTTTTTCAAGTTATCGAAACTGTTTGAAAGCTATGAGATAAAATCTTGATTTAAAGATTTAAATGAATTAATCCAATTGAGATGAAATTGTTTTGAAATCCGGGAATGAATCTTTGTGAAAATGGATGAACTTAGTGAAATAAATCTTTTGTTTAAAAGATTTGAAAATGGTAATTCGTTTAAACCATTTGAAAGAAAGTTTTGAATTATTAAGTTGTGACTTAATTGAAATCCCATATCCATATGTTTTAAATGTTGCGCTCACTATTCGGGTTAGCCGGGAAAGGACCTTTGGGTCATATAACCCATTACGAATATGTGAAACATCGTTATGGATAGCATTTGAAGACCAGTGGTGAAGACCGAGTATTTGCGAGAACGGTAGGATGACCTATCGATTGTCTCTGCACTGAGTTGCTCCGGTATAGAGATTCCCTAAGTGATGGGAAGTTCTATCGGGATTGTGAATACCCGGATTGCAAGGGCTTCTTTGGAAGTGCCTTCGGTTCTGTTCTAAATCCAGAACAGACTTATATAGATTGTATGTCTGACATTACATTTTGAGATATAAAGAAGATTTCTTTCAAATACATTTCGGTTGGTGGCGGAGAATTTATTCTCTTAGCATTAACACCCTTCTCTGAGACGTACGAGCTCAGAGGTTATATAGTTGAAGGTTATCAGCGATATGTTCTCAACTTGCAATGTGGCATGCTGAGTGTTGCTGATCATTTGTTGATCAAAGCGTGGCTTTTGTAAAAAGCATAGCTTTGTGGACGAGACTTCGTCGAGCCTCACAAACCGGTAATGGTCGAAACAGGAATTGTGCGGCAAGGTTTCAGGGGTAGCTTCCCTAGGGTATGACCATTCCTTCTGGAAAAGGGTAGTGTCATGGTATGGAGCCCTGATACTTACTCATGTGGACACACTATATTTATTTCTGTGTGGTTGTTGGTTTAGAGGCGCCTCGTATAAAGGTCCCAAAGGACCGGGGGTGGCATATCTGAGGTTTTGTATATTCCCCGGGAAGGGGGGTAGCCGGCCTTGTTTGGCAGAGATCCAGTTGGGATGCTCGGGGCGTCCTTCCAGAGGCGTTTCCATGTGGCGATGGGAAGTTCCTTGGCCTGACCATTTATTGGAAATTCATTCTTCAAATACGTACCTTGTACGGTTTTAGTTATATAACCTGCCATGGAATGTGGCGGTAACCTGCTATTGAACATGGTAGCTATAGTAGGCATACGATAATGGTCGTATGTTGGCTAAGATTTATATCTTTAATTTCGAAATGATTTTTACTACACTACACTAGTAATAATATCAAATGTTTCTTTTTAATGCGTATCAAGCATCTTTGACTATCACAAGGAGAAATCTCCTCCGATTCTGCGTTTGCATTGTGTGTGTGTGCGGGAGGCCTTATGTTAGTCTCATTTTCTAAAAGCATTGCGAATCTAATTTAAAATTCTCTTGCTGTTTTTTTAAAAGATAAACTATTTTTGTAGCTCACACCAGTCCCTTGACTGATCCGGAGTTTATTGTTTCTTTCCTAAACTCTGGGTGCTCAAATTTTTTCCACACGAGCAGTCTAGAGTTGGGTTTTTCAGATAGTTAGGTTCAGTGAATTATCTGGAGCTAGTTCAGTCTTTGGATGTGGATGAGACTTGCTTGTCTTTGCGTATCGTGATGTTGGATCGAGCTGCTGCTTCTGGAGTTCTCTTTTGAAGACTATCTTAGAGTTATATTGTTCCGCTGCTAGATGTTATCTATTTTCCTTTTCCGCTGCTATTTCTTGTATCATATCTCTGATGTATATTGATATTCATTGTATCGGATATTGTATCAAAGTTGTATATCAATGTATTATTCTTTTATTTCTCTGTGTTGTTTTCTTAATTGTGTTATAAACTTCGGCGACTCGGATTTGAACGCTTGAATCTACGGCATTCGAGTACGATGTAAAGTATGGATGTCGATTTTCGAGCGCGAAAAATCCCTATTGTTACAATTAAGTTCCAGGGATCGTTTTCTCTTTTTAGATCATTAAATTCTAAGAGAATTATGACTTCCTTATGAGGATTTTCCGCATATGTGGTTATATTCTCTTCATTTTCCTCATTGCCAGTTATGCTAGCATATGAAGAGGATGCTGTTTGGCTATTAGTTGTTTGGCTATTAGCCTCTTGCCTTTTCTTGAATTCTAAAAATTCCCTGTATAGAGGATCATTTGAGCTATTACCTCCTGAGTTGGTTAAACTTTTTGCTATTAGCTTTCTGTTACCGTGTTGGGCCAGGATATTTCCTCTACCGCTTCCTTTGTAGGGGAAATTACCCCTTCCTCTAGGGATCATTTGCCTGTAAAAATTCACGAGTCAAAAAATCAGGAAGACTATTTTCTTCACCCTTTTTATAAAAGATTTCAAAATCAAAAGGCGCCAAATGAGCCTGCCATCTGGCAAACATTTGTTTTGACACATCATGTTTAAAATCTTTATTAAACATATATTTAGAAGATTTACAATCAGTTTTTATAATAAATTTTTGATTGTATAAATCATCTTGAAATTTTAAAATCCTTGCATTTTAAGGCTGAATTTTTCCAGGCATATTGACACATTCAGTGAAAAACAAATATTTAATGTAGCCCATCGAATGCTAATGTATAGCACGGTTTGCAAAAATAATGGTAATAATGACGTTACTGTGGCTAGAATGATAGTCGTTGGTTTCACTGGCCAGCTTAAAGGATGGTGGGATAATTATCTTCCCACGTCTCATAAAAATGAGATTTACAACACAATAAAACAAGAACATGGACAAATGGTTCAAAATGTTGTATATACTCTAATAGTTACTATTCTAGAACATTTTACTGGAAGAGTATCAGTTAATAATGAAAGTGTTCGTACACTTTTACAAAACTTGAGGTGTAAAACATTAACCGATTTTAGATGGTACAAAGATACGTTTTTAAATAGAGTGATGGAATTACCAGAGAGTAATAGCTCTCATTGGAAATCAAAATTTATTGATGGACTCCCCTCCTTATTTGCTGAAAGGGTAAGAAAGTCTTTAAGGAAAGATAAAATAAATATTTTACGAAAGTTATACTTATGGTAAGCTTATTGGAACATGCATCCAAGAAGGCTTATCATTGTGTAATGAAATAAAATTGAATCAACAAATAAAACGACAAAATTTAACTGAAAGAAGTCAACTAGGTCAATTTTGTAGTCAATTTGGGATGGATGTTCCAAACATTAAAAAATCCCACAGAAAAGATAATAAATCCAAAGAATTTGTGACGGCCCGACTTTCTACTCATAGAAAATCGCATCATCTTGAAGAAAGAAAGGGATAGAAGAAGAAAAGAAAGAAAAAGAAGAACACAAACAACATCAGAGAACTCACAGCAGAACGATTAAAATATAATATTTCTCATAAAATATTACATAGTACCTATTACATTGGAGTACACAACTTAAACAATAGATAATAGACAGTTATAAACTTCTGTCTAACTATACAACTCAAGTACATGAGAAATAGATATAACAAACGCAGCGGAATCAATATATAAATCTACACGTCAAAGCCTCCTGCTCCATGTCTCCTCCAGAATTCGTCAAGCTAACCTGAGCCACTTGACTACTCATACATAATGTGAGTACCCAAGAGTTTAATAAAACATAAAATAAACACTCGGGTCAGACAGGGGTCTTGTGTGAGTAAACGGGTTAAAATTGCTTAACTTTAGAAAACCTTTGAAAGAAAAAGTATCACGTAAGACTTCCCACACATAAACATGGAAAAGTTTTTACCTTACGCTAACCAAAACATTTGATAGGAAATCCAGTGATATTATAATAGTGTCTAGGGTTTTCAAAATAAAATACAGAAATAGCTGGAATGCTTACATCTCACATTCCAACATAGTTGGGCACAACTAATACGTACGGCACTTATTGGATTTTGGATTCCATACAATGGCAGGGCTACCGGGGTACCGCCCGTCATAGTACGTGGCCTAGATTACAGTACCGAGGAGTACTCCCACTCCCTTGCAACACAAGGCTGGAACCATCCCTTACTGGACAGTCCCGAACAAGACCACCCCGTAGTTGGCGCGACTAACCACACACTAAGCCGAAATAGAAAGGGACCTCTAGACAGGGGTAAATCTCACTCTCAAGTGGGGGCTACCCACGAAGCCTTGCTGCACCTCCCCTGTTTTAGCCATTCCCGGTTGATGAGGCTTGAGGTTACGATTACCTTTATAGAACATATCTATCTTAGAATGCTCATCGTCCACCTGACGATGTTCTGAAAGCATTCAATCCATACAAGTTCGTTCCGGGTTCGAACGAAACCAAAGGCACTATCTCGTTGCACTCATTATTGGAACCACCCTCAGAGTCAACGACCATAGCCCTTGCACTCTGATTCTCCATCTCGAATCTATAAGCATTATTCCGTCAGCTCATTACGGAATCACCCACAGAGTTATACTGACGTATAGCCCTTACACCTCGAGTCTTCACTTGCTCCACTTAGATTAACGACCTAATGTTTAATTGGAATCGATGTGGTTTTCGGATATCCAAATATGGAAACCCGATCCCGGTCTCACTGAAACCAAACGCCATTTTAATGTCCATGTTGTACTTAAGGGTTTAAACAATTTAAACTTATATTCAGGATGATACATAAACAGACAGATGAATCATGTTATCACAAGAGATAATTCATATCAATGTTCATCTTCTCAAAGCAGCATATCACATAACATATATATCCAAATCATCCAATATCAAACCAATATCAAACATCCAATATCAACCAATCATCCAATATCAATTTCCAAATATTGATCATCCAATATCAATCAATTAACCAATATTAATCATCAACCCATATTAATCAAACATACAAAACAGAATTGATTATCTCTTATCAATTGGATTTCATAATCCTTCTTCATTAATTATTATTCCAAATAAATAAATTAATCATCTCTAATGATCTTCCTTAATTAATCTTCATTGATTAATTATCTTAATTACATTCAAGTAATTATCCTTAACCATATTCAGTAATTAAATCTTTAATTACTATCATTAATTTACATAATTAATGATCCTTTATTAATTAATTAACTATAATTAATTACATTAAACCTTAATTAATCACCATTAATTAATCATACTTAAATTAATTACTTTTATTAATCAACCTTGATTAATTTCATTAATTAACTAATCCTTATTAATTAATTATTCCTTTAATTAATTAAATAATTAATTTGTAATTAATCATCTCATTAATCTTAAACAGTAATTAACAATTTGTAATTACTTATCTTAATTAATTAACTTCTTCATTAATTATCTTAACCCTTGATTAATTAATCTAATTAATTAATCTTTAATTACGTTATTAAGTAATTATTAATCAATTTAATTAATAAATAATCCTTAATTAATTACTTTATTAATTAATTACATTTCAATTAATTATCCTTAGTAATTAATCTTAAATTAATCCTATTCATTAATTAATCACATTGATTAATTAACTAAAATAATTAAGTAATTAGCTCTTAATTACTTACATAAGTAATTATCTTCTAATTACTTCCATTAATAAATCTTAATTACTTTCTTAATTAATTACTTAACAGATAATTAATACCATCATTAAATAATTCTTAATTCATTAATTAATTAATTATTCCATAATTAATTAACTTTTAAACAATTATATTAATTAATCCTAAATTAATAACATTATGTGGTTATCCATTAATCACTTCCACTTTAATTACTCCCATGAGTAACTTCTCTAATTACTTCCATAAGTAATTATCACTCTTAATTACATTCACTTATTAACCATTAATTACTCATTAAGTAATTACACTTAATTAATCCAAAATTAAGTGATTATTTAAAATTAAATAAACAATTTACTAATTATTAATTAAACAATTTATTAATTAACTTCTAATATTTCAAGATCCTTATTTAATTAAGAAAACATTAATCTTAATTAAATCTTTACTTGTATCTAATTAAGTATCCTTAAATTCCTATCAAATAATTATGTATCTTCGTAAATAAATTATTTTAATTAAATCAAATTTTAATATCTTAAACAAATTATTCAATTTGGTTTTCAAAATCATATCAATAACCTTATTTTAAAATAAAGCATTTAGAAATCAAAATTTAAAAATTTAAAACACTTTAATTTATCTAATTTAAACTTATTTATTTTCAAATTAAACCTTGAGAACTTTAGTCTTTAAATCATTACTTTAAATTTTAACTTAAACTTTGATTTAATATTTAAATTCAAAACATTCTTTTAAAATTGAACTTCAAAATTTAATTAGATAATTTTTCCCAAATCAATCATCCTAAAACACACTTAAATTTGAAATATAAATTTAATTTACATTTTTTTTTTCAAACAACAAGTTTAACTTAGGATTTTGTTTCTTTATAAAACTTGTTTACAATTTTAAATGCTTGATCTCATTTACTCGACAAAAGTTAATTCTGCACTTGGTATCTATACAGTACCTAACTAAAAGCAACATTGTAAATACCGAGTTAAACGCCTAAATACCCCGTGTTCGCCTCGAGAAAAATAAACAGAGACTCGAGTATTCTTCTTAGTAAAACACGCTACCCACGAGCAGCAACAACAACGTCCCTGCTTCGAGAAAAATACGCGAAAACATGAAGTCCAACCCGAGAGAAGCCTTCTTCTCCAATTCAAAAATTTCCAGTATCCCCTAATCGTACACGCGTGCACCTTGCACGGTGATCCAAGCATCGCCGAACCTCCCTCCGGCAATCCCCAAGTCGACTGCGACCACGTCGTACCCCACGACCAACCGAAACCCCATAAACTTCGCCAAATCAAAATTCGACTTTCCATTCGAAAATCTACAGCGAACTTAACCTTAAACCCCTCCACGGCCAACGCCACGATGCCGTACAACCCTCGTCAACCACTCAATCGAAGTGCCATGGCCACGAGCTACCTTCTTCCCAAAATCGAACGCCTCCGGTTCATCAACCAAGTCGCGACAGCTCCGATAGTCAGACCCATCCAAAAACAAACTTAAACCCTACTTCCTTTAAATTCGAACGATTCAACAACTGGAAAAATCCAATTGTATTTTTCCAATCATCCTCACCTCGAATACTAGCCTTGACCAAGATTCAACCTTCAATCATCACGTAGTTCATCAGTAAATCACAAAAAAACCCCAAACGAACAAACCCCAAATCCTCAACGAATACTCAACTAAAAATCACAAATTACATATCAAAATTCACGATTTCCTACCATGATTACATGCATGTAATTAAATTCGGAATTGAAGATAGTGAATTTTTTTCCAAATATCTTAGTTTTACTGTTAATCTTATATTTACTTACTTGTTACTTTAAAAATTATGAATCAAATTTTAAATGTCAAACTATAACTTACATTTTTTATTTATATGACAAATTCAATTAAGTTATAGATTTGGAAGATTTTGGATTTAAAGAGGATAAATCAAATTCTGCTTGAACAACAGTATTTAAATTCACATTTACAGAAAGTAAGTACTTATAAAAAAAAATCATGCATTCATATAAACAAATATTTATTATCAAAGCCACAGTTCATTTGCATGCATCATTATTTGACCATAAATTAAACCAAATCTGTTTTTAAAATGATTACTCACCTGTTTATAACATATGCAGAACACAGCAGAGTAGAGAACAGGTTTTGATTCTTAAAATCTGAAGATAAACTTGCATGTTGAAATCCTACTGCCTACTGCATGCCTTCAAATTATTGATACTGCTGTTGAACTTGGTTCCATATGAATTGCAGGTTGAAGCTTAAATTTGCAGGTTGATTTGATTTCAGATTTGCTCTTTGTTTTTGGTTTTAATTTTGCCATTAATATTAGAAAGAATGAAGAAAGAAAAGAAAAGAGTTTGAGCTGGAAAAAAAATAAAAGTGGAAAACAAATTTTCTCTTCAAACAAAAACTTTAATATAAATTTTAAATTCTAAATAAGAGTAAATGTTACCACATGTTTACATTCTTACAATTGTCATTACCATGAGCTTCTAAGTTTACAAGTGTTAAATCCTTGCATAACTATATTTAAAACCTTATAACAAAGATAATTATATTTTATATTTAATTTAGCAAATACTTACATATGTATTTATATAAGTTTACCCTAAAAAAATGTTTCAAAACTAATATAAATAATTTCTTTGTATTCTAAAAATCTAAAACAATTATACATATGCATTTATAACCATTTTAATTTGAACATTTTAAAGAGAACAAAAATAAAACATTGATAAATTTCCTTTATAAACTATCATATTTAAAAATAAACAATTATCTTATATTTTGAAAACAAATGAATTAATCTTTAAATTAGATTTTGAAGAATATTAATTTTTAAACAAAGCTTTTAAATTACAATATTCATACATATATAAACTATCAATAGATTTAAATTAAATTTCAAAACAACTCAAATTATAACATATACATACATATATATTACAATTTGAAAACCTCAATCTTCAATTTAAAACAAAAGCTCTTCTATTCACAATATATATCAAATGTATATATTATAAACAGAATAAAATTTCTTTAGCTTTGATAAACAAATCTTATCAATATTGCCATCTTAAAAATTCATTAACCTTTAAAAAGAATAAATTAGCCAATTTAAATTAAAATTATAAAGAAAATTATCAAACCAATTAAATTATTTATACGGATTATTAAATTTATATTGCCCAAAATTCCGGGTCGTTACAATCCTCCCCTCTTAATAGAATTTCATCCCCGAAATTTAAAAGCAAAGGTAATTTAATAATCCAGTACAGGTTTTAATTTAAATCAGCAAAGCATTCCTAACAACCAATTACTAACAATCATAGCAATCAAAGTAATAAATCAAACAAACAAACCTAACTAATTATCCTGATATAAATCAGAATAAATCTCTAATACTATCTCGAGTTTCCCCAATTATAAATCACCGGGAGACTCTCTCTACAAAAGCCAACAAACTGACTATACAACCAAAATTCAGAGCTCCACTCATCTCTAGATCCAAAATCTGAACAGAACATCAGACTACTCTCAAATCCGGCTCAACATCCAACTCCAACTGAACTACAGATTCAATATCCAATAATGAATCATACACGTACTCCCTCAGAGATACGTGAAATATAATTGTTTCCAGTTATCCAAACTGGCAACTCAATCTTATCTTATCTAAAACACAGATAAGAAATCTCAAATGCCACAGCACTAACAAACCAATCTTATCCAATATCTTTTCTCTTATCCAGAGAGTTCTTAACAACACTGAAGACTCCAACTTCAAATTCCAAACTCCTTATCTCATATCTGTAACTCAACAGACAATCCTGAGCTGCCAACCTTTTTCCTGATCATCTCAATCTATGCTGATACTTCCAGAAACAACAAGACCAAAGCAAAGCAGTCAATGGATCCTATTCAACAGAAAAGTCTTCCAAAATCCGTCGAAATCCAGAATTCAAGCTTTACTATTCAAGCAATAGCAAACTGAACTCGCTTCCTTCCTTGCACAGCAGCTACCTTGCTTCCGCTGCATAACTCTGATTTTAAAATAGATAAGAATATCTGTTGATGAACACGAATACAAACTTATCCACTAAATTCGGAAACCTTGTTCATCAAATCCATAAAAATCTGAGTGACACATCAGACTCGGTCACACATCCTTACAACAGAATCCTATTCCAAAAGCTAAATCAGTCCAATTCCAATTCCAAAAATAATTCTGAGCTGCTATGCCAGCTCTCCTTTCTCCACGAACCACCCAACTATCAGGCTAACTACCAAAATTGCTTCTGGAACCAAAACAATAGGGAACTCAATTCCAGATGCAGACGATCTTCATATTACTCCAGCAACTCCTATCCACATGAGAACCCTCAGCCTCAAACAACAGATCACCCAAGATAAATTCCAAACTAATCGCAAGTCACTTTTGCAATCCAACCTAGTTCGGATTCCAAAGAAACTGTCCTCTCTTCACCAATTAGAACAGCTTAAAGCTTTTCCAAACAAAGGTTAACCCTTCAAGAAAACATCACCACCTTCAGCCCGGACTGCTGAAAGATAACCTCAAAGATTCCTGAACCATCGGAGAAACAACCAACACTGCTGCTTCTAAACTCTATCTCGATGATACTGCGAAGCTAAAAGACCTTCACGACAGCACACCGAACACTTCGAGCTGAAACTGCTACCACAGCTAACCAAAGATTTCTAATCCATAGGCTTCTCAACTCCAAAGCTATCCACAAACCACACAAATGACCTCCGAGATGGTAGACAATCTCTCAAGAAACTCGGACTCCAAACGAAGCATCAACAACTCGCTTACCATAAGGAATGACAATGAGACCATGCCTGGAGAGAAACAACTCATAGACCTTAGTCTCATATCCAAAACAGCCAATCTCCATGCTAAAGATCCAAACAACTTCTACACAGACGAATCTTCCCTGCGGTAGGTAAAGGCTGCTCCTCACCTACTTCTAAAACTGCTTCAAGAGAAAACACCTTCGGAAAAATATCCATGGATACTTCATCTCCTCACGCAATTACCAAGATACCATCACTATTATCTGCACTTCCGACAGATTCAAACTCAAGAAAAATTCGCTTGCCCGAGCGAAATCCAAACTTACACTTCAAAGATGAACTCCGAATCTTTAAAATATTTCCTTCGGATATCAGAGAAATCCTTTCTCCAAACTACAAATCTTACTCGAGACAGTATTAGGTCTACAGTCTCGACAAATACACTTCCAACCTCAAATATATGGACCTCTTCCATTAGTGGTAGTCGTGTTACATACACACACCACTACTCCATCTACCTCTAAAACTTATGTTGGAAAAAAAGATAACCCAACAGATCAGGTAGATGTATATATATATATATATATAAATTACAAGTATGCTCTCTCAAGAAAGACACCACTACGGAGCCTAGGTATTCACTCAACCTACAGCTCCCTAAAGAAAGACACACTCAGAGCCTAGGTATTCACTCAGCCTAATGCTCTGATACCAAATGAGATAGTCTAGGCTTTGCAACCATCAACAGCGGCTCACCGACTGATAGGCTTTTCTACCATCCCAGCGCCGCCGTGGCTCCCAATGGTACCTCGGGTTTGCTTTTACGGCCAGCCTCTCGACTCGCAACCAACCCCGCAAGACCTTATACTATCCCCGGGGGCATGTAGGGGTAAGAGTCTCCCGTTCGCCACCTAACACAAAGCGAGAACCCCCATCACGTTGTACTCTAGCAAACCCAATCCCGGTCTCACCGAAACCAAACGTCATTTTAATGTCCATGTTGTACTTAAGGGTTTAAACAATTTAAACTTATATTCAGGATGATATATAAACAGATAGATGAATCATGTTATCACAAGAGATAATTCATATCAATGTTCATCTTCTCAAAGCAGCATATCACATAACATATATATCCAAATCATCCAGTATCAAACCAATATCAAACATACAATATCAACCAATCATCCAATATCAATTTCCAAATATTGATCATCCAATATCAATCAATTAACCAATATTAATCAATCAACCCATATTAATCAAACATCCAAAACAGAATTGATTATCTCTTATCAATTGGATTTCATAATCCTTCTTCGTTAATTATTATTCCAAATAAATAAATTAATCATCTCTAATGATCTTCCTTAATTAATCTTCCTTGATTAATTATCTTAATTACATTCAAGTAATTATCCTTAACCATATTCAGTAATTAAATCTTTAATTACTACCATTAATTTCAATAATTAATGATCCTTTATTAATTAATTAACTATAATTAATTACATTAAACCTTAATTAATTACCATTAATTAATCATACTTAAATTAATTACTTTTATTAATCAACCTTGATTAATTTCATTAATTAACTAATCCTTATTAATTAATTATTCCTTTAATTAATTAAATAATTAATTTGTAATTAATCATCTCATTAATCTTAAACGGTAATTAACAATTTGTAATTACTTATCTTAATTAATTAACTTCTTCATTAATTATCTTAACCCTTGATTAATTAATCTAATTAATTAATCTTTACTTACTTTATTAAGTAATTATTAATCAATTTAATTAATAAATAATCCTTAATTAATTACTTTATTAATTAATTACATTTCAATTAATTATCCTTAGTAATTAATCTTAAATTAATCCTATTCATTAATTAATCACATTGATTAATTAACTAAAATAATTAAGTAATTAACTCTTAATTACTTACATAAGTAATTATCTTCTAATTACTTCGATTAATAAATCTTAATTACTTTCTTAATTAATTACTTAACAGATAATTAATTCCATCATTAAATAATTCTTAATTCATTAATTAATTAATTATTCCATAATTAATTAACTTTTAAACAATTATATTAATTGATCCTAAATTAATAACATTATGTGGTTATCCGTTAATCACTTCCACTTTAATTACTCCCATGAGTAACTTCTCTAATTACTTCCATAAGTAATTATCACTCTTAATTACATTTACTTATTAACCATTAATTACACATTAAGTAATTACACTTAATTAATCCATAATTAAGTGATTATTTAAAATTAAATAAACAATTTACTAATTATTAATTAAACAATTTATTAATTAACTTCTAATATTTCAAGACCTTATTTAATTAAGAAAACATAAATCTTAATTAAATCTTTACTTGTATCTAATTAAGTATCCTTAAATTCCTATCAAATAATTATCAATCTTCATAAATAAATTATTTGAATTAAATCAAATTTTAATATCTTAAACAAATTATTCAATTTGGTTTTCAAAATCATATCAATAACCTTATTTTAAAATAAAGCATTTAGAAATCAAATTTTAAAAATTTAAAACACTTTAATTTATCTAATTTAAACTTATTTATTTTCAAATTAAACCTTGAAAACTTTAGTCTTTAAATCATTACTTTAAATTTTAACTTAAACTTCGGTTTAATATTTAAATTCAAAACATTTTTTTAAAATTGAACTTCAAAATTTAATTAGATAATTTTTCCCAAAACAATCATCCTAAAACACACTTAAATTTGAAATATAAATTTAATTTACATTTTTTTTCAAACAACAAGTTTAACTTAGGATTTTGTTTCTTTATAAAACTTGTTTACAATTTTAAAAGCTTGATCTCATTTACTCGACAAAAGTTAATTCTGCACTTGGTATCTATACAGTACCTAACTAAAAGCAACAGCGTTGTTGTTTTACCGAGTTAAACGCCTAAATACCCCGTGTTCGCCTCGGGAAAAATAAACCGAGACTCGAGTATTCTTCTCAGTAAAACACACTACCCACGAGCAGCAACAACAACGTCCCTGCTTCGAGAAAAATACGCGAAAACATGAAGTCCAACCCTAGAGAAGCCTTCTTCTCCAATTCAAAAATTTCCAGTATCCCCTAATCGTACACGCGTGCACCTTGCACGGTGATCCAAGCATCGACGAACCTCCCTCCGGCCATCCCCAAGTCGACTGCGACCACGTCGTGCCCCACGACCAACCGAAACCCCATAAACTTCGCCAAATCAAAATTCGACTTTCCATTCGAAAATCTGCAGCGAACTTAACCTTAAACCCCTCCACGGCCAACGCCACGATGCCGTACAACCCTCGCCGATCACTCCATCGAAGTGCCATGGCCACGAGCTACCTTCTTCCCAAAATCGAACGCCTCCATTTCATCAACCAAGTCGCGACAGCTTCGATAGTCAAACCCATCCAAAAACAAACTTAAACCCTACTTCCTTTAAATTCGAACGATTCAACAACTGGAAAAATCCAATTGTATTTTTCCCATCATCCTCACCTTTAATACTAGCCTTGACCAAGATTCAACCTTCAATCATCACGTAGTTCATCGGCAAATCACAAAAACCCCCTAAATGAACAAACCCCAAATCCTCAACGAATACTCAACTAAAAATCACAAATTACATATCAAAATTCATGATTTCCTACCAAGATTACATGCATGTAATTAAATTCAGAATTTAAGATAGTGAATTTTTTTCCAAATATCTTAGTTTTACTCTTAATCTTATGTTTACTTATCTGTTACTTTAAAAATTATGAAACAAATTTTAAATGTCAAACTATAACTTACATTTTTCATTTATATGACAAATTCAATTAAGTTATAGATTTGGAAGATTTTGGATTTAAAGAGGATGAATCAAATTCTGCTTGAACAACAGTATTTAAATTCACATTTACAGGCAGTACGTACTTATAAAAAAAAATCATGCATTCGTATAAACAAATATTTAATATCAAAGCCATAGTTCATTTGCATGCATCATTATTTGTCCATAAATTAAACCAAATCTGTTTTTAAAATGATTACTCACCTTTTTATAACATATACAGAACACAGTAGAGCAGAGAATATGTTTTGATTCTTAAAATCTGAAGATAAACTTGCATGTTGAAATCCTACTACCTACTGCATGCCTTCAAATTATTGATACTTCTGTTGAACTTGGTTCCATATGAATTGCAGGTTGAAGCTTAAATTTGCAGGTTGATTTGATTTCAGATTTGCTCTTTGTTTTTGGTTTTAATTTTGCCATTAATATTAGAAAGAATGAATAAAGAAAAGAAAAGAGTTTGAGCTGGAAAAAAAATAAAAGTGGAAAACAAATTTTCTCTACAAACAAAAACTTTAATATAAATTTTAAATTATAAATAAGAGTAAATGTTGCCACATGTTTACATTCTTACAATTATCATTACCATGAGCTTCTAAGTTTACAAGTGTTAAATCCTTGCATAATTGTATTTAAAACCTTATTACAAAGATAATTATATTTTATATTTAATTTAGCAAATACTTACATATGTATATATATATATATATATATATAAATGTTTACCCTAAAAAAAATGTTTCAAAACTAATATAAATAATTTCTTTGTATTCTAAAAATCTAAAACAATTATACATATGCATTTATAACCATTTTAATTTGAACATTTTAAAGAGAACAAAAATAAAACATTGATAAATTTCGTTTATAAACTATCATATTTAAAAATAAACGATTATCTTATATTTTGAAAACAAATGAATTAATCTTTAAATTAGATTTTCAAGAATATTAATTTTTAAACAAAGCTTTTAAATTACAATATTCATACATTTATAAACTATCAATAGATTTAAATTAAATTTCAAAACAACTCAAATTATAATATATACATACATATATATTACAATTTGAAAAACTCAATCTTTAATTTAAAACAAAAGCTCTTCTATTCACAATATATATCAAATGTATATATTATAAACAGAATAAAATTTCTTTAGCTTTGATAAACAAATCTTATCAATATTGCCATCTTAAAAATTCATTAACCTTTAAAAAGAATAAATTAGCCAATTTTAAATTAAAATTATACAGAAAATTATCAAACCAATTAAATTATTTATACGGATTATTAAATTTATATTGCCCAAAATTTCGGGTCGTTACAGAATTTTTTAGAAAAAAGAAGAAATTTTATTCTCATAAAAAGATGGAATGAAAAGCCCAAAAAAAGTGGAAAGATTAAATAAAAAGAACAAGAAAATTATCCACTGTTATAAATGTGGAAAAGTTGGACATTATGCAAACAGATGTAAACTAAAAAAGAAAATTGATAATTTACAAATTGATAACAAACTAAAAGAAACTTTATCAAAACTTTTGCTAGACTCTAGCTCTGAAAATGATTCAGAAATAGAATCTGAAAATGATGATTCAGATTATTCAGTTACTACTGAAAAACTTAAAGGTCTTGACGAAGAATCATCACAATCTGATGAATGCTGTGAGCCCTGTGGGCAGGGAAAACCCTGTCTAAACCCAATAATAGAAAAACAAGACGAAAAAGATGAATTTTATAAAATCCTCTCACAATTTCAAGATTTAAATATAAGTGTATTAACTAATAATAATATTATAGAATTCTTAAAATTGGTTAAAGACCCGGAGTTAAGATCAAAAATGATAGATCAAATGGAAGATATTCCAGAAACAAGCAAAAATAGTGAATCATCAACAGAAACATTTCAAAATATTGGAAATTCTAAAAATCCATATTATATGAATGAAGTTCATAAACTTTTGAAAGAAAGACAAAGAATAGAATATCCTACTACCATGGAAGACCTTAATATTGAAATCCAAAATCTTAAAAAAGAAATCCAAATAATAAAAAGTGAAAATAGAAATCTTGATTATAGACTCTCTTTTCTTGAACAGTCAAAACAAATTATCCCTATTGAAAACAATCAAATAAATTGTTCTCAAGAAGGATTTCTTTCAAAATTGGATATTATAATATCCCAAAAATGGTTTATCAAAATAACCCTTCTAATTGACAACCATTTTAAAAAGGAATTAACTGCGCTTATAGATAGCGGTGCAGACCTGAATGTAATTCAAGGAGGAATAATTCCAACTATGTATTTTCATAAAACCACTAATTCATTAAGCCATGCAGGTGGAGGAAAACTTGATATTAAATTTAAAAACCACATGCTTATATATGTAAAAATAAAACTTGTGTTCGTACAAGCTTTTTACTAGTAAAAAATATTACTAATCAAGTCATACTTGGAACACCATTTATAGATAAAATCTATCTTATAACAAATATTGATAAGAATGGAATAACAGGTATTTATGAAAATAAAACTATTACTTTCGAATTTATAACTAAACCCTTTACAAAGGTCTTACATGGAATAAAAGATCTCTTAACTCAAAAAACCTATCATTTAAATTATCTAAAACAAGAAGTTGTTTCTCTTAATATAGAAGAAAAACTCCAAAATACAAAATTGCAAGAAAAAATTAAAATGATTTATAACAAATTTTCTATAGAAATTTGTAATGACCATCCAAATGCCTTTTGGGATAGAAAGAAACATATTGTTAGTCTTCCATATGAAGAAAATTTTGATTAAAGGAAAATTCCTACTAAAGCAAGACCATGTCAAATGAATTCTGAATATCTGGAATTGTGCAAAAAAGAAATTGAATCATTATTACAAAAAGCCTTGATAAAACCATCTCAGTCACCATGGTCATGTACTGCATTCTACGTAAACAAACATAGTGAACAAGAAAGAGGAGTACCCAAATTAGTAATAAACTACAAACCTCTTAATAAGGTTTTGAAATGGATTAGGCATCCAATTCCTAACAAAAAAGATTTATTAGATAGACTATATGATTCTATCATATTCTCTAAATTTGATTTAAAATCTGGCTATTGGAGATCCAAATTTCAAAATCCGACCAATACAAAATTGCTTTTAATATCCCAATTGGACATTATGAATGGACAGTAATGCCTTTTGGTTTGAAAAATGCACCCTCTGAATTTCAGAAAATAATGAATGGCATATTTATTCCATATAGTGAATTTATTATAGTTTATATTGATGACATTCTAGTATTTTCAAAAGATATTGAAACCCATTTTAAACACTTAGATATTTTCAAAAAATTTATTATTCAAAACGGTTTGGTAATATCAAAAACAAAAATGTCTTTGTTTCAAACAAATGTAAGATTTTTAGGCCATAATATCGAAAAAGGAAAAATAATTCCTATAAATAGAAGTACAGAATTTGCTTCGAAGTTTCCTGATATAATAACCGATAAAACCCAGTTACAAAGGTTTTTGGGTAGTTTAAATTACATATCCTCTTATTATATTAATTTAGCAGCAGATGCTGCTATCTTCTATGATAGATTAAAAAAGAATCCAGGCCCATGGACAGAGCAACATACTCAAGCTGTTAAAATCATAAAAGAAAAGGTAAAGAATTTGCCTTGTTTGATGCTTTCAAATCCAAATTGGGAAAAGGTAACTAAAACTGATGCATCAGATATAGGATTTGGAGGAATTTTAAAGAATATATGCCCGAAAACAAAACAAGAATATCTTGTTAGATTTCATTCAGGAAAATGGACTAATAGTCAAAAAAATTACGCAACTATAGCCAAAGAAATTCTCGCTATTGTAAATGTGTTTTAAAATTTCAAGATGATTTATACAATCAAAAATTTATTATAAAAACTGATTGTAAATCTGCTAAATATATGTTTAATAAAGATTTTAAACATGATGTGTCAAAACAAATGTTTGCCAGATGGCAGGCTCATTTGGCGCCTTTTGATTTTGAAATCTTTTATAAAAAGGGTGAAGAAAATAGTCTTCCTGATTTTTTGACTCGTGAATTTTTACAGGCAAATGATCCCTAGAGGAGGGGTAATTTCCCCTACAGAGGAAGCGGCAGAGGAAATATCCTTGCCCAACAAGGTAACAGAAAGCTAATAGCAAAAAGTTTAACCAACTCAGGAGGTAATAGCTCAAATGATCCTCTATACAGGGAATTTTTAGAATTCAAGAAAAGGCAAGAGGCTAATAGCCAAACAGCATCCTATTCATATGCTAACATAACTGGAAATGAGGAAAATGAAGAGAGTATAACCATATTTGCGGAAAATCCTCATAAGGAAGTCATAATTCTCTTAGAATTTAATGATCTAAAAAGGGAAAACGATCCCTGGAACTTAATGCAGAGATATCTGGATACAGCATCATTTGCTGTTGCAACATATAAACAAAGAGGATATTATGAGGCAATATTAAAAGCCTCTGAAACTTGTGAAATAACACATTTTAATGCAGGAGATCCTAATGTTTATAGCTTCAGCAAAATAATTATCAAAAGGCTTATATTGCCAGAAGAATGGGGGTTATCTACCCTTAAAGAAAAGGAAATGTTTTTACCTGATAAAAAGGTAGGCACTATCAAGTATAATTATTGGGATTATGTGGATGCACTAAATAAAGTATGTCTTTATGAAAATAACAAAAAGAAGCATTCGTGGTTCATTAAAGTATGTGCGAAAGTTTATAAACGTCCTATACCAAATTGGTTTTACGAATGGTGGACAAATTATGGACCACCTCTTGATATTCTCCCTCACAAACTAAAAGAATTATATTCTGAATGGGTTGTTGTTTCACACGAGCTTAATAATCTTGATGTAACGACCCAGAATTTCTATTAATTAAAATTCGTATATTTAATTGATTTTAAATATTAATAAGTGAAATTTATAAGTCGAATAAATTTTATTTCAAATAATTGGATTTAATTGAATAATTAAATCGATAATTTAATATGTTAAAATACAGAAAAAAAAATTGAAAATTAAGTTTAATATGATTGAAAATGATTTGTAAAATTTTATTTTATCATATTGCAGTTAGAATGATGTTATAGAACTTTTAAAATCAAATTAAGAGTTAATTTGTGAAAATTGAATATTTTAATATTTAATCGACTAGTGAAATTAGCCAATTTTCGAACAGTCTCAGAATTGGACGAAACTAGTTCCATTGGATCCGTAATAGTTTGTTATTATCTGATTTCAATTTTCGTGTCAATCGGAGTTTTCGTTTGATCGTGGCAGATCGAAACGCATCGAAATTGTTTTTAATATTAACTTGGCGAGTTAAAATAGCCATTCTTCAAACAGTCTCGGATTTCGATGAAACCAGTTTCATCGGATCCGTAATGTTATATTATTATATGGTTTCAAATTTCGTGTCAATCGGATTTACCGTTTGTCCGTGCAAGCTAAAACGCCTAGAAAATCCTTTAATCGGTTTAATTTTAAATCGAACGTTTATTGCCATAACTCGCACAGATGATCGAATTAGCTCCCGAAACACGTTCCATTGTGTTCGGAACGCAGGGTAAACCTTAGGAACGCCAACCGGCATGCTTCGTTTGGAGTTCGGAAAATTTTCGATGAATAGTGTACGTCGTTTTTTCTATAAAAGCCCCTAGAATCTTCATTTTGCAAAGAGAAATCAAACCCTAGGGTTTTGCATCAGTAGCCACCATTTACTGAGCCAATGGCCAGAATTTTCTTTATTTTCTTCCTCAATTACTCTCAATCCACAAGCAATTAGAGAAAGTGTTCAAGAGCAAAGTTGAAGAGCGTGAAGAGAGCTTCGAATCTATACGGAGTTGATCAAATTGGAGCAACAGAGGGGGAGCTAGGGGGGCCGACGGCCTGCTGTTGCGCATGACTTTCAAGGAGCTATAGGTGGCCGAGCTCCACCCCATGGCAGCCGAAGGTAGAGAAGAAGATGCTCGTTCATATGGAAGCTTCTGATCGTGTTCATGTTCGTCGTGAAGGTCGCAAAATCAAACCCTAGATTGCTTTGATGGGTTCGGCTATTTCCTGAGTATCGAACGTGAGAGGTAGATGGAAAGGGGACGGCCTGGATGAGGGTGTTGGGGGTCAAACGGCCAGGATTGAATAGGTTTAAAAAAAAAGTTGTAAATTGATATATAAAATTCGTGTAACTTCTAAAATTCATATCTTTTTCATACGAGGTCGAAAACGCACGAAACCAGTTGCGTTGGAATCGTATGGACGAGCACTACGCTATAGAATTGGATTGGAGTCGTTTGGAGTTAGTGAGAATTTCATGTTAAATTAAACGCACGTTTAATTTTATTCAAAATAAATCGCTAAAACGAAATTGAAATCAAGGTGAGAACTTCTCACTCAGTCGAATCGGTTTCGATTTTAATTTTAAATAGTTAGATTTAAAATTCTTGATAGTATGTTTGAATGATGATTGTTATCTATTGATTGCTAAAATAGACATTATGCGCTGTTAACTCCGCCTTGACCATGACTCACCGATCTAGGGCATCAAGAGGTTCCAACCTAACAGTTAGAAGTGTGCCGACCTAAGGCTCACAGGGGGTGCCGACCTAAGGCCTAAGGGTTATGCCGACTTAATACTTCAACGAGGCTACCGACTCAACATAAATACCGACCCAACAGCCTTAGCTCATTGCCGACCTAAAATGAATGGCGACTCAATGGTTACCGACTTAATGACTCAGAAGGGACAGCGACTCAAGGGAGACCGACTTAAGATTCGAAGGGTTACCGACCCAGTAGGATTGAGAGGCATACCAACTTGAGAAATACCGAGTTAAGGCTAAAACAGTTGCCGACCTAACGTGGGTACTGGCCTAAGACTCAGAAGATACCGACTCAGTGACTTGACCGAGTTACTGATCCAATGCCCTACCAAGAACGCCGACCCAAGATAGCTACCGACCTAAGTCGCGGCCGACCTATGACCAATGTTAAGTCGGTCACGACCTAAGCAAAGGAAGGTAAGTTCAATGCAGCTACTTGGCACAGTGGCCTCTTAACTCGTACACGATCCAGGACTTATCATTTGGACCGTGACTTGCGACCTACCAAGTTAACTCGTCCACGACCTAATATAAACCCGAGGCCGTATTACTAAGGAGGGGTGGTGTTGACTCGGAGGCGACCTAGGACTTGTGCAAGTGAACTCCTGTGAAGCCATGAAGGGGCCAGATGGACCAGCCACGACTCATATTAAGTCGGCTGCGACTTAACTTAAACCGGCCACGACTTAGGACTTGGCAATAATTCCAGGCCGAAACTCTCTATAAATAGGCACCCACCTCCAACATTCAAAGGACTTTGGGGACATTCTCTTCATACACCGTTACCTTGCTGCATGGAGAACTTCGTCAACACTTAGAGCTTTCAAGATTAGAGGAATACGTCAAAGAAATTCACGAAGAAACCACACATCTTCAACATGAATCTAAGGACTTTAATCGACATTGAAGCTTAAGACTTGTTCCAAATCATTTGTAACTTGAAGTATATTGTACTTGAGAGGAATTGTATCAGCTTGTAACAGGATTATTAATAAAAGTGCTTAGAGTGGACGTAGGCTATACCCTTAAGCCGAACCACTATAAAAATTGTTGTTGTTTACTGCTTTTCTGCTATTACTTGCTTGTAATTCTTTCCCGATCTATCGGGTGGTGCTTTCACAACTACACTTCATACACCGGGGTGTTAGCGTTCACATTTTAGCGTTAACATTTTTGGTGCTTTCACTGAGAACTGAACTCAGGAAAACTGTCATCATTGCTTCGCAGAGATTTGTAGAAAGAATTTCCTTAAAAACCAGAAGTCTATCTGAAATTATGGCTCCTGGAAGGAAAAGTAGATCTGTCAGATCTGGAAACATTCAAGAGGGAACTTCCGCTTCCCCTGTGCCTAATCAACCCACCCCGTCTGTTGGAGTTACGAAAGCGGAGTTGGATGCTGTGATTCTAGGGCTAAACCAACAGATAAACGCCCAAAATGCACAATTAGAGGCTCAAAGTGCCCAGAATGCTCTGATTCTGAATAAGTTGAACGACTTACTTGGGGCAAACAATCAACCGGCTGGTAATGAAAGGAACTATGCTGGCAACATTCATGATGTTAATGAGAGGAATGCTCCTGAAAGGGCTACTAGTCCCTTTGAGCAGGCAGTACCTGAGGCCGGTGGATCTAGAACTCGGCATGATGAGGAATATCTTTCTGGAATGGTCCGGCAGATCATGAAAGAAAGTATGCAAAGGGTTGAAGATGAGAAGGAATGGGGTTTCGCCCCAAGCAAAACTCCGTTTACTGAAAGAATCTTAAAGGCGGAATTTCCAAGGAAGTTTGTCCCTCCGACTATCCCAGCTTATAAGGGGACAAGTGACCCGAACGAATTCTTGTATAAATATGATTGGCACATGACAGGTGCCAGAGCCTCGGACGAAATAAAGTGCCGATATTTCCCCGTATACATGGAAGGTGTGGCTCTACTATGGTTCACCAAGTTGCCAGTCCGATCTATTGATCAGTTTTCAGACTTGACCAGAAAATTCAAGGAGCAGTTTAGACTATATGCTTCGAAGGCCAAGGACATCATGTCACTGTCAAGTTTAGAGCAGAATCCTGGTGAATCTATCAGATCTTTCTTGAACCGCTTTAATATAGCGCTGGCCGAGGTGGACAATGCTGAACCACGAATGATATTGACTTATCTAATGAGAGCTATTGATAAGTCAAGCGAATTTGGGAAATGGTTAAATATGAAAGAGCCAACCTCTCTCGAAAAGTTCTACAAAAAAGCAGATGAATTCATTCGCTTGGAAAGTCGTCCTTTGCCAGTAAAGACAGTGTTGGAGAAAGCAGAAGACAACACTGTCGCTCCACGCAAGAATGAATCGGTGGGGCAAAAAAGGGAGAATAATAATGGGAAGAAACAGGGTAATCTGAAGAAGCTCCACGCAAGACATTTGTGATTGTCGATGAGTTTTCTGCTTATAATGCTTTTCTTGGCCGTCCAACACTCGCAGCATTCAAAGCTATCCTAGCCCCGTGGTGCCTCACTATTAAATTCCCTACTGACAATGGAGTAGGAGTTATAAAAGGGGATCAAAATGCTGCGCGAGAGTGCTATTTAACAGAGCTGCGAGAGTCAAGAAAAAGAGAAATGGGAAAGGATGCGGCAACCCCAGTCTGCATCAAGGAACCAGCCTTGTAGCAATTACGGGGCGGACCCTGCACTGGAGAGCACAGCGGGGTACGGAGAGAAATGGATCCCAGAAAAGCCAGTGCAGGGGAGAATAGAGTGGTACCGGTGGAAACGACAGTTCCGGTACCTGTTGACCCGAAGGACCCAAATAAGGTGTTGAATGTGGGTTCACAGCTTAATGTGTCAATTCAGAATGTCTTGATATCTTTCCTGAAAGCAAATCTGGATGTCTTTGCTTGGAATCACGCCGATATGTGTGGAATATCTCCAGAAGTTGCGGTACACGATCTGAATATTGACCCAAAATTTGCGCCAGTTAAACAGAAAAGAAGAACCCAAGGTCCAGAAAGGTCAGCAGCATTAAAAGAAGAAGTTGATCGACTCATGGAAAATAACTTCATCAAAGAATCTACATATCCGAATTGGGTTTCAAATCCTGTGCTGGTCAAGAAAGCTAATGGAAAATGGAGAGTGTGTATCGATTTTTCTGATCTAAACAAGGCCTGCCCCAAAGATTGCTTCCCGTTACCCAGGATCGATCAACTGGTAGACGGAACTGCGGGACATGAATTGTTATCTTTCATGGATGCCTACTCCGGTTATAACCAAATCATGATGCACGAGCCGGATCAGGAGGATACAAGCTTTATCACAGATGTTGGACTTTATTGCTACAGAGTTATGCCCTTCGGATTGAAAAATGCAGGGGCAACTTACCAAAGACTTGTTAATGCTATGTTCAAACCGCAATTGGGCAAAACTATGGAAGTCTACGTTGACGACATGTTAGTGAAGTCTAAGAAAGCAGCGGATCACATTGAACACTTAGCAGAGATGTTCGCAGTCCTCCGGAAATACAGAATGAAGCTTAACCCTCTGAAATGTACATTTGGGGTCGAGTCCGGAAAGTTCTTAGGTTTCATTGTTAGTGCTAGGGGCATTGAGGCTAGTCCAGCTCAAATTACTGCCTTGAAAGAAGTTAAAGCTCCTAGAACGAAGAAGGAATTGCAGAGTCTCAACGGAAAGGTCGTCGCCCTGAGTCGGTTCATTTTCAAAGCCACTGATAAATGCATCCCATTCTTTGACGCCCTGAAGAAAGGAAAGAAGAATTTTGAATGGACTTCCGAATGCCAAAAAGCCTTCGATGAGTTGATCCGTCATATGGAAACGCCTCCAATACTTTCTAGGCCAGGCAATGGTGAGGATCTTCTTATATACTTGGCAGTATCATCTCATGCTCTAAGTGCAGCGCTGATACGGGAAGACAAAAGGATTCAACATCCGGTTTACTATATCAGCAAAAGACTCACTGGGGCAGAGCTGAATTACTCCAAGTTGGAAAAACTCTCCTATTGCCTACTAGTTGCATCAAGGAAACTGAGGCAATATTTCCAAGCTCATCCTATCAGGGTACTTACTAATCAACCTCTAAAGCAAGTCCTGTTTCGCCCTGAAACTTCGGGTCGCCTTCTAAAATGGAACATTGAACTCAGTCAATATGACATCACTTATCACCCCCGAAAAGCAATCAACGGACAAGCTTTAGCTGATTTCATTGCAGAATTCACAGAGAAGGATAATGGTGAGGATGAAGCGATCAGTGATTCCCCAATCCAGTGGAAGATGTATGTTGATGGCGCAAGAAATGACTACTGTTCTGGAGCCGGAGTGGTACTTGAAACTCCTGAAGGTCGATCGTTATGTTATGCACTAAGATTGGAATTTCCTTCAACAAACAATGAAGCAGAATATGAAGCTCTTATTGCAGGTCTGAAAATCGCTAAAGAGCTAAACATTCGAGCATTACGAATCTTCAGTGATTCTCAGCTTATTGTATGCCAAGTCAAGAAGGAATTTCAAACAAAAGGTGGAAACCTGCCTTCCTACTTGTCAAAGGCTTGGGAACTCCTATGTGAACTCGATCACTATTCAACAAGCCACATTCCTCGGGAAGAGAATATGAAGGCAGATTCCCTCGCAAAGTATTCAAGTTCTGGTGAAGCTCAACTATTGGGATTGATCCCTATAGAAGTCCTTTCAGCACCAAGTATAGACGAGATGGATATAGACTGGATTATGGATGTATCTCAAGAACAAGAGTCATGGATGACTCCAATACTGGACTACCTACTCAGAGGTTCTCTGCCAGAAAATTCGATAGAAAGACGAAAGCTACTAAGGAAAGCCTCTCGCTATGTAATTCAGGATGGCCGATTGTACAGACAGGGATTCTCAATGCCATTGCTTCGATGTGTATCCCGGGAAGAGTCCAAAACAATCCTAGCTGAGGTGCATGGAGGAGAATGTGGTGATCATTCAGGTGGTCAAACATTAGCAAAGAAAATTCTCCGATACGGATATTTTTGGCCAGAAATTAATCGAGATGCTGCAGATTACTCCCGAAAATGTGACAGATGCCAAAGATTTGCCAAAATTCCTAGAGCACCTTCTACCGAACTCACACAGATGGTCAGTCCATGGCCGTTTGCGATTTAGGGAATGGATCTCATTGGGCCGCTACCAACTGCCAAATCAGGGATTAAATACGCTATTGTTGCAGTTGATTACTTTACTAAATGGGCTGAAGCTGAACCATTGGCTACTATCACTTCTAAGAAAATGATAAGCTTTGTGACCAAGAATATCATTTGCAGATACGGTGTGCCTCAGAAAATAATCACAGACAATGGTACTCAGTTTGAAAGCGAGGAATTCCAGGATTTTTGCAAACGATTCAAAATCCAGAAAAGCTTTTCGACAGTAGCTCATCCGCAGGCAAACGGGCAAGTGGAAGCAGTGAACAAGATCATCAAATCAACCATCAAAAAGCAACTCGAAAGAGCAAAAGGTGGTTGGGTCGATAAACTACCACTTGCACTATGGGCATACAGAACTACTCACAAAACTGCAACTGGGCATACTCCTTTTTCGTTAGCATACAGATCGGAAGCAATGATCCCGGTTGAAACAGAGGTCCCTTCACACAGAAGAATCCATTTCAATCAAGCAGAAAATGAAAAGCTACAACTTGAAGCGCTGGATCTCCTTGATGAAAAGAGAGATGAAGCTAACCTCAGAGTTGCAGCTCATCAGCAAAGGATAGCTAGACATTTCAATTCCAAAGTTCGTCAACGCAGCTTTGAAATTGGAGATCTAGTCCTGAAAAGAATTGTGACCGCGACGGGTGTGTTTGGGCCAAATTGGGAAGGACCGTATGTAATAGGTCAGAAGCTTCTTGACGGCACATTCAAACTCACCACTGTTGATGGAAATCAAATTCCAAGGGCATGGAACAGCAACCATTTGCGTCCATACTTTACTTGAAAATTTTGTTGAAACATTGTAAAAAGAATTATGGATGTATGATTCTTGTAATTGAAAGCAATTGTAAAACTGATGCAAGTAAATAATGAAAGAATGTAAAGTGGACGTAGGCCCAATTTCATGGCCGAACCACTATAAATCTTGTGTTCTTTATTATTATTACATGTTTGCTTTATTTTCGATATAAAAGTACATAAAATGTATTGCTGAAATGTCGATTTAAATTTTTGCAGACAATGGAAATAAAACTTGCTCATAATAAGACCGAGTGATTCTCACCATCATTCAACAAACAAATTTCAAGTCATAAAGGCCCCGAATTCAAATCCTAGATAGGAAATACTTCAATTGAACGGCTTATGATTTCGATAGAAATGAGCCCTTGCTAATAAATTGAGATTGTTTGAACGAACAAACATCCAATTAGGAAGCTAGTGCCCGTTTTCACGAACTTGCCTGTCAATGAAGTACACTTCCTTGGATTAAACAAGCTACTTGCGAGAAAAGGGGAATGAAAACTTGAAAAGGAAAAAAGAGGATCGCTGAAAAGGCATAAGCAAGAAGACAAGAATACAACCAAAAACCATCATTGGCGGCACAAGTCCTCTTCGGAGGCACAACACTTCGGAGGATAAAGACCTCTAATGGGTCATATGCCACAAAAAAGAAAGTTCTCTACTCAACAAAAAAGATTGGAGGAGTCATGACCCTCCAACCATGAGAGAGTAACTTCCAGGCAATGAAAACCCTCTTTGAGGCACATTTCACCAGGAGTTGAAGTGTAACAGCCGCTCTTCGGAATTTCACTTCACCAGAGTTGAAATGCAAACAAAAGAAAGACCTCTTCGGAGGCACATTTCACCAGGAGTTGAAGTGTAACAGCCGCTCTTCGGAATTCCACTTCACCAGAGTTGAAATGCAAACAAAAGAAAGACCTCTTCGGAGGCACATTTCACCAGGAGTTGAAGTGTAACAGCCGCTCTTCGGAATTTCACTTCACCAGAGTTGAAATGTAAACAAAATAAAGACCTCTTCGGAGGCGCAATTAAGAAGAAAGACCTCTTCGGAAACCTACGTTTCACCGAGATTGAAATAAAACTTCCAAGTGTTGAAACGTGAAAAGGATTTCTAAGGCATAACTCTTTGGGGGTACACGTTTCACCGAGATTGAAATAAAACTTCCAAGTGTTGAAACGTGAAAAATCCCTCCTCAGAGAACCTCATCAAGAGCATACTTTAACTTCCAAAGGAAGAGTAATTTACCTATTACGGAGAATGATCTTCCTCAAAAAAAAAGGGGGGGTTAAGGTACATTCAGAGGTCCGTTTTGCCACATAGAAGAATTCACTTGGCAAAATATATACAAACGCAAAAGGAGAAAGTGATTTCTTTGAAGGACAAAGCGTAGAAACTTATATGAAGGAAGTTGCACTCTACGAAAATTCTTCTCGAGAATGAAGTAATTATTCTTTAGAAAACGAGAGTGCAAGTCCCCTTAAAGTATACGATATTGCGGTAAGCTCATGGTATAGGGGCAACATGGTATAGTTACATACAAAGCGGTATATATGACGGTAAAGTACGCTCAAACAACATACCACAAGCTCACCGCAACATCGTATAAATAAAACTTATGCAAAAAAAAAAAAAAAGAACTTGTGCAAAAATGAATAATAAATGCATTCTCAAATTCAAACAAAAGTCTGTACAAATAAAGAATCATTTTATTCAATTGCAGATATTGCAGATACAGGTTTCAAAATAAGAAGCAGGGGCCGGTGCCTGCACAACATCCGACCATTACACAAAAAAGGAATCAAAAAGCTCAACTCTTCATTTCTTCTTGCCGCCTTTAGACCCTTTACCCGGCCGAGTGGTTAGCTTTTCGGGTCTTCCAGGTTGGTCTGAAGGCATAAGGGAAGAAGGGGAGGGAGGTACAACTGGCGCAATTTCCGGTTCCTCTTCAGTGGTGATAATTTTCTTCCCCCTCCTCTTCGATGTCCCATGCTTCTTTCTTCTCTGCGAAGAAGACTCACTCCCCGGAGTAACGAGAGCGGACAAAACTACGTCGTCAGAAGGAGTCCGCTCCGGAGAGATCTCGCCTCCTTCGAGTCCCTCATCTTTTTGCTCCTGCGAGGCAACAGGGTCATCCAAACCATGAAGAGCCTCAATTTTCTCCTCTTGTGACCCAGGTTGTGAAGCAGAAGGAGGAGTCACCTGAAGAGATGGAGGAGGAATAACCAGAGAAGGCGAAGTCTGCACGGCACTTGTTGTTTCAACTGCAGAAGAAGAAAAATTGAAAATGTTAGTATCTTCCCGAAAGAAGGGAGATATGGGTTCATCGAGATTCAAGAGGTAATCAAGAAGCTCATCAAATTTTTGAGGAATAAGCAGGCAATCCACCTGAATCGGACCAATGTCGAAATTACCTGAAGATATTGGCTTTGTCAGTTCAATCTCATAATTCTGAGCCCCAATGTCCTCCAAAGCCTCTTCATCAGTAGGGGTGATTACCCCAGTTCTTGTAGGAGGCGGCAAATGAGCACTAGGGCCTGTAATATCCACCTCGGGAGAAACTAGAGGACGTTCGGAGATGGTAGGCGGTACTTCTTTTTCAGAACGCTCCTCTTCCGCCATCCCGGCCCGCGCTCTGGCAAGCTGCTCCTTACCCTTGGCAAGAGCGGCACGGGCTTCATCATCAAGATAATGCTCTTCAAGGGCTGACTCAGCATATCCAGCACCTTTACCACCGAGCATATCAAGTGCTGTCTCCCAAACTTCAGCCAGTGTGATTTCATACTTGGGGCCTAGAAAGGCAAGGCTTCCACGCCTCAAGACGCTGTGCAAGTAGAAGTCGAATAATGTTGAGCTGATGCTGTTTTTGGTCGCCTCATGAGATTCTTCAGCTGCGATTCTGCCGGCGACAGCCTCATCACGCTCCCTTTCAGTTTTGGCGAGCTGAAGCTTAAGCATTTGTATCTCCGCCTCCTGGGAGTTGTTTTTCTTTCGGAGCTCAGCAATATCAGTAGCATAGCCTTCACTGATTCTTTTTTGTACTTCGAGCCTGTCTTCGGCATCCCTTTGGCAAGCGTGAGCGTCTCTCACTTGTTTCAGGAGCACTTCTTCTTTTTGAGAATAGGAAGTAGAGGAAGCAGCAAGCTCATGTTTCAATTCCTCGACTTTTGCTTCAAGCTCCTCATTGTAAGAAGCAATGTTCCTCATTTCGGTGTCATGTTGCTCAACGACCTTTTGCCATTCGGCCTTATCGTTTTCCATAGTAAGCATGGCCTCTATGTTGGCACGGTTAACTCTTTGAAGCTCATCGACAAGCTTCTGCCAGTTTGACATCCTCTCGATATCAAGTTTGACGGCGTCAAGATTGCGCAACATGGCAGATTTGTCGATGGGGACCAAGTCTAGGTCGAACCTCACTCCCTTAAGGCACCATTGAGGAAACCGGCTCTGCAGAGTAGCAGGACCCGGTCCAACTTGAAATTTGGGCCTGCTAATTATCGTTTGAATATCTGATTTCCCAAGAGCGGGAGAGTCAGAAGGAATGTCGAGCGAGGCAGGAGTAGTAACTTTCTCAGGAGTAGTAGAGGCCTGCTTTTCACTGTGACGGGCTCGTTTGCTTAAGTCTTCACCCATGTGACCTTTTCCTCGATCGTCATGAGATTTTCTCTTGTGGGAGTCATCGCCTTTTTGCCAAGAATCATGGCGCTCTTCTCTCTCCCTTCTTTCACGACGTTCTTCTTCAGTCCTCCTTTCATGAGCTTTTCGGGCAGCCCTCTCTTCATCCGACTCTCTGTAAGAAGGAAGGTAACGCCTGTAATCATACTGGCTACGCCTCCCGTAGCGCTGGAAATCGTCATAGTACGAGCCGCTGCGCCCCATAGGAGAATCTGGAATTAAAATAATAAGCTTTAGAAATCTTTAAAGTACAAGAAGATAAGTGCATAGAAGTGACGAGAGATTCTAAGTGTGTGTGTTGTGCAAACTACGCGCATTAATCTACGAACCACTCTTTGTTTGGGGAGTGGTTGTGGGTGTAATAGTTAACGTCAACTCTTGAGTCGACGACGACTGTTGCAAAATAGAAGTAGCTTCAACTACTGAAGAAGAAATCCCAGCAGTAGTGGGGTCATCTTTGAAGATCTCTTGTGAAGTAGCGAAGAGGTCGCTCAACCCTTCGAAGGTATCGTCCCTGCTTTGCTTGACAGGACTGGATCTCTTAGCCTTTTCACCAGATTCTTGTGAATGGTGAGAGGACCCCTGAGGCTCTTCTTCCTCGATAACCGGGGCAAGTTTACCAGATGGCCCCGCAACATCAACAGAAGTAGAGCACTTCACCAGCGAAGATTCAGGAGTCTTTATCGGAGAATCGGGGACTTCCGTTGGAACTTCATGAGCATGCATAGAGCGAGAAGTGTGTAGAAGCCCATGTTGATGTAAAAATTCATCCCTCAACAGAAATTTTATGCTCCTCTCTTCTGTGGCCACGGCACTCAACCTCTCAAAAACTTGCTTGTGAATTGGGTCTCTAGAAGGGAGAGGAAGTGCTGAAAGGAACAAAGAATGAAATTAGCAACTGAGAGTTCGGATCTCGAAAAAGTTTCAAAACGGAAAAAATAGAAACACTAATCTTACTTCCTACTCTCCAGATGGCATAAAACCCTGAGGGACAGCGGGCAAAGAAAAACTGGTTCAAAAATCCATGAACACTTTCAGTAAGATCGGAAATGAGCTTGCGGTTTCTGGCACTTCTCACAATAATAAGGGAAGGATGATCTTTACTCTTTGCAAACGAGCACAGATAACGAATTTCTTCAAAACTCGGTAGGCGATCAAGAGTTCTTCTAAACAAAACACATAACCCCGTCAAGATGGCATAGCCATTGGGATGAAGTTGAAACGGAGAGATTGTCAACCGAAGGAGAAGAGTTCGAAGGAAGTCGTTAAAAGGAGGAATCGCCCCACTTAAGCACATTTGGCGATTGACTGCAACAAAACCATAGGGAGGATTGTCGGCAGTATCACTTGGCCCGGGGAGAAGAACATCACTTTCAGCAAAGCCAAATTGAGTGCGCAGCTGGATAAACGCTCTTGAAGTTAGAATAGTCGAGGTTCTCTCCGGAGGATTCTCTATGGGAACAGCTATCGGAAAAGTTTCTTCCTCTTGAGTTACCACTTCTTCTTCTCGGTGGGAAGTCATTCTACATAAACAACTGGGTATTCAAACATGAAGGTGCACGTTTCCTAAAGTGTGTGAAGTGTTGTGTAAAATCAATCAAGCAGTGAACAAATATAACTGGAATGAAAACTAGCAAGCATTTGTTAGTTATGAAATTCAGGGACTATTGTTTTAAGCCTAAATATGCAAGTAAGATGTTGATGCAGATAAATCAGTTCAGATTATTGATACTTTGCATTAATGTTTAACTTTAATTGATTGATTCACAAACATTTCATGCAGTGTAATTAAGTTGCTTGTCTTGTCTTGACTAATCTGTCATCTGACATGGGCAGTCAATGGCAGTATTTTCGCCTTGGTTTTCTTTGTTTGTTATTTTCAGCAGGTTAGCAGCTTATAAGTTAATGCGATCTGTGAAATAATACACGGAGATTCAAGCAAATTTAAAGTTGGGGCAGTTCAAAATTTAGGCAACTTAGTTTGGCAGTTCAAGTTAGAAACTCAAAGTGGATCTATGCTCTCAAAAAGTCAGCATGCCCAAAGCTTAAGTGTTAACTCGGCAGCGGTTTAAGAGCCAACTCGGTCACGGTTTAAGGGCTTAGCTCGGTCACGACTTAGGGGTTAACTTGGCTGCGGTTCAAGGTTAAATCAGTAAAATGAATTATTTTATATATAAGGCATGTACCTTGATATTCCTTTATATATTATTTTAAAATGCCTTATGATGGCTAAAACGGGCATAAGTACATGACTATAGTTAATTAGTAATTACCGTTTCCTGATGCTATTCTTAACCCATATTCAGTATTTTTAATTTAGCATGTATTCCTTAAAATTACGAACACATGAGAACATACATATAGGATAGAAGTAATTCAACACATAATTAAACTAGCCTGCCATTCAGGCTTATATTATACAAAAATATAAACTTACAGAATACAGCTTACAAGTATAAACCAGAAGAATCAACCTTCTTCTTCAGTACACACTTATTTATTACACTGAATTTGCCCATTGTAATAATTAAATTCTGTTTTATTATTAGTTAATTTTATTTCTAAAAATATAAAATATAATAAAAAGCTAAGAAATATAATTTTAAGCCAAAAATATTGATCTTAACAGTCATTGTTATAAATCTATCTTTTTCAAATTGGGTATTTTAGATGGTGATACCAAGTTGTACGAAGTCTTAGGTATTATCTAATAATATATTGCACATTTAATAATTAAGAAGATTTATTATTTAGTATGTAATATTTAATATAAAAAATTATTGATTATATTCAATATTTTAAAAATTAACTTTCGGCATACATCGGATTTTATTTTGCTTCAAACTCAAAGTTTTGGTTTGAAACTCAAATATTAGACTCCAAACCGGAAATTTTCATTTCCTTACCCACAAAGTTCCAATATAACATCAGCCATTTAGTATTGTTCATTTCTCCTACCCTAATACTTCCAAATCCAGATCGAAAGCTAATGTCCAGATCCAAATCAAAAATTAAAACAAAGTCCAAATCCAATTCCAAATTTAAATCGAAATCCAAATTAAAACCTCTTCTTATTGGAAATCCAAATCCAAATTCCAAAGACAAATCAAAATTGAAATCAAAATTGTACATTGATTGTGCATGAATTTGTGAAGTTGTTTGGTGGCAGTGATACTATTCAGGTGGCTCAATTAGAGTTTTGGTGATGGAAGGTGTGGGTTGTCAATGCTTTTGGGATGCTGGTGGGGATGATTCAGGGATGAGCTGCAGTTTGAATGTTTGTAGAGGAAGTGTAGTTCATGGATGAGGAGGTTTGTGAAGAAGCACCGGAAAGTGGTTGACGCAAGGCAAGAAATGTTGTTGTTGTCTAGTTGTATTGGCAGAGGTGATTTTTTTTGGCTTCAGGTGATTAAAGCGGATTTGGGTTGGGGAGGAAACTTTGACAGTGTGTGGATGGTAATGGTAATGGCTGAAAAAGTGGCAACATGAACATTATGTTTCAAGCCCGCGAGCACATGTAAGCCTGTAGCGCATTATGTTTAGTTATATTCCTCCAAGTTTATGATTTCGCATCATAGTGATTGTGCCAATGTCTTTTAGATATAGTTGAACTCTTACAACATATCATAGAATTTTAAAATTAATATTCCAACGGTTTGATAGACTTCTTTTGATGGTGATTTACTGCCGAACTCCTGCTTAGAATTCTCACTGAATAGTACGTATAATTCAAGATTGAAAATTGAGCTACCTTTAAGTAAAGGAATAACTTAGCAGATGGTAGCTTGATTTAGCTTTCAAGAGTCAAGCCTTTGGTATAATTTAAAGTGCCGCTATTGATCAAATTTTGTTAGTATTACATCTGCATCTTGTAGAAAAATGACACATGTCAGCATTACATATCCGTTGATTTTCTTTGAGTGCGTCTAATGCCAAGGCCTTAAAGGTAGATACTTAGTATTGATCAAATATTCATAAATACACTGGAAGTTAACTAGCCTTATCGAGCTGGATGGTAACATTTATATACTAAATTATTTTTCAGACTCCTTCTGTCTTGTTTTAATGTACAAATTATTAGTAGTTTGATACACAGCAGGTAAATTGTATCTTTTCTAGTTTAATACTTAGCTATTATATTATTTATCAGGCTCTGACTATTTTTAATGTACAAATTATTATTAGTTTGATACACAACTGGTAAATTATATCTTTTTCTGTTTAATACTTAGCTATTATATTATGTATTAAGGCTCTGACTATTGTTTTAATGTACGGATTATTAGTAGTTTGATACACAACTGATAGATTATATCTTTTTCAGTTTAATACTTAGCTATTATATTGTGTATTGAGGCTCTGACTATTGTTTTAATGTACAGATTATGAGTAGTTTGATACAAAACTGGTAGATTATATCTTTTTCAGTCTAATACTTAACTATTGTATTATGTATTGAGGCTCTGACTATTGTTTTAATGTACAAATTATTAGTAGTTTGATACACAACTGGTAAATTATATATTTTCTAGCAGCAATTATATTATGTTGCTACCTATTTTTTAATTAGTTATGCTTACAATCCAGTTTCTTGGAACAACTATTCTATTTCGACATGCTTGAATGATAAATGACTTTTCCATGCATGTGATTATTTTCTAGTATATTGAAGCAATACATATGGCTCTATTTTGCGTTATATTTCAATATATATGTTGTTTTCTCCAAATGGAAAAATACGAAGAAGTACTTAGTTGATCCACCTCCATTTTTCCTTATTCACGATATACATATGTCCTAACCTGATCATCGCTGCAAGTCACTCAATAGCAACAATTTATTTACACTATTCATTGTCATATATATTTTAATTTGTCAACTAATGTAATGCGATCTTCATCACTTGCGGTAATATCATTCCCCACATGATTAGTTCTTGTTGTAGAGTAATTCTAAGAGGATGTTGAAACTCAAATTCAGATTCAGATTTCTGTAGCAACTCCAAATAAAGTGGATGGTTTATGCACAACTGGTACTGGTTATCCGAAAACTTTTTCTTCCTTTTATTTAAAAACAATCTCATTGTAAACAAGTTGAAGGTTCCTTTGGTTTGATTCGTGAAGATGGTAGATGTTGAATTAAGTTTTGAGTAGATCTGCGGTAGTATTTTGAAATTTCTCTCCATGAACATGTAATGTAGTAAACTTATTTTTTTGATATCCAGCTTTTTTATGTTTAATTGTTAAGATAATTTTGCAGTGCAATTGTTCAATTGTTATTATCTTCCTTGGCCTGATATTTAATTTTTGGAAATTATTCTTCAGTCAGAAAAGAAATACATGGATCTGAGAGGAGAAATCGATAAACACCTTCATTACATTTACTCTCCAAGTATCCACTGTTTTTTTCTAAACCTTTATATACTGTTCAGGTTGCTAAACAGGAAGGGAGTGAGATGGTTGTAAGTGAATGCAGTGGTTGTTGTTTGTGTTGTATGTGATAAGTGCTTGGCCGTGGATTGGCTGCTTGGTCGTGGAGTGGATTGGATTAGTGCAGTGAAATTTGGGTATAAGCTGTTGTAGGAGAAGTTGATGTGCAGTGTGATGGTGATTGAGTTGTTTTGGGAGAGGAGCAGGTTGAAGAAGTGAGGTTGGTGATTGGAATGGAATGTGAAACCATGATCATTTGAGATGACGTATGATTCTTTTGTTGCATTTATTAAGGTACGAAAAATAAAATGTATTACAATTTGATTGACCTACAACTGGTTTGATTTGGTTATTTGGTTTGTTTGATATATTGTTTTTGTGGACAATAATAATGTAATGTTTGAATTGTTTATAGTGTATTTTAATTTATATTCTATTATTTATATTTATCTGTTTCTTGCTATACTTGTAAAATGGGCGTATAAATTTTGTTTTTTTTTGTTTTGCTTTTTTAATCACAACTGCCAATAGCAGTTGTTAAAATGTCTTTTACACCTACCAACGGCAGTTGTAAAAAATCTTCTACAATTGCCAAAAGTAATCGTAAAAAAGTCTTTTGCAACTGCTTTTGTCAGTTGTAAAAAATTATTTTATGACTGTCGAAGATAGTTGTAAAAAATAGAGCTCTATTACAACTCCAGATATAACGACAGACAACCGTCCGTTGTAATAGACCTATTACAACTGATTTTGGCAGTTGTAATAGGGTATTTTTTGTTGTAGTAAATAATCCTCCACTTAAATGTACATGAAGTGTAACGACCCAGAATTTTTATTAATTAAAAATTATATATTTAATTGATTTTAAATACTAATAAGTGAAATTTATAAGTCGAATAAATTTTATTTCGAATAATTGGATTTAATTGAATAATTAAATCGATAAGTTAGTAGTTGGAAATACAGAAATAATTGAAAATAGGGATAAATATGATTAAAATTGATTTGTAAAATTTTATATTATCATATTGGAGTTAGAACGATATTTTAGAACTTTTTAAATTGAATTAAGAGTTAATTTGTGAAAATTGAATATTTTAATATTTAAATCGACTGGTAAAATAGCCATTTTTCAAACCGTCTCGGATTTCTACGAAACCAGTTTCATCAGATCCGTAATGTGATATTATTGTATGGTTTCAAATTTCGTGTCAATCGGATTTATCGTTTGTCCGGTGCAAGCTAAAACGCTTAGAAAATCGTTTAATCGGTTTAAATTTAAATTGAACGTTTATTGCCATAACTCGCACAGATGACAGAATTAGCTTCCGAAACATGTTCCATTGTGTCCGGAACGCGGGATAAACCCTAGGAACATCGGTCACCGCGCGTAAATCGTAGTTTTGAAAATCCGAAATGAATAGTGTTTTTCGTTGAAATTCTATAAAAGGAAACCCAACCCCTTCTCTTTTGCAAAAACCTAACCCTAATCTAGAGCCGGCCGCCATTTTAATTCGATGGCCAGAAAACACCATCCTTTCTCCTCATTTATCTCTTAATCCACGCATTAATTCAAGAAAGTGTCAACTAGTAAATTGTAGATCTCCTCGAGCTCGATAGATCCAACGGTTATGATTGAATATGGTGTAGCGTGGAGGCTGGTATGGAGCTGTGTTTGAGTCGACTTCGAAGTGGAATTGCACGTCGTAGATGAGGCCGGAGTTCATGGGTTTTGAGGCAATGATGGATTCGAGTATGGGCTTCAAAGTAGTGGTCTTGGATCAACTTGAAATCGACCAGAGGGGGGCGCGTCATTAGGGTTAGGGCCGGCTAGAAATGGGTTCGCGTGCGTGAATAATGCCTGGGAATGACGAGAGGGGAGAAGCATCTATGTGCGGCCGTGATTAACTGTGGGTTTTATAAAATAAAAAAATGTTGTAATATTTATATTAAAATTTGTACGATATTTAAAAATGTATAACTTTTTCATACGAGGTCGAAAACGCGCGAAACCAGTTGCTTGGAATCGTATGGACGAGCACTACTGTTAACCCCGACTCGGCCGTGGGTCACCGGTCCAAAATGATAGACGACCTAACGTTCTGCCAACTTAACGAAGGGTGCCGACTTAATATCTTAGCACGGAAAACCGATCTAATTGCATAAGGATTAAGAGGGATACCGACCTAAGAGGCTTGAGAAGGAGACCGATCTAAGGCCTTAAAGAAAGTTCCGACCTAACCATTCGCATCGTCTGCCGACCCAACTGCTAAGAGTGTGCCGACCTAACGCTTTGAAGTAATGCCGACCCAATGACTTGACCAAGTTACCGACCTAAGGGGCCTGAGAAGATGCCGACTTAAAGTTCAAGGAGATTCTGACCTAGGACTTACAAAAGTCTACCGACCTAACACAATCTCCGATCTAACGACTCAAGTTGTTTGCCGACATAACTGTTAAGAACAAGTTGTCCACACCCAAGTCATGGCCGACCTATGGCTTGTGATAAGTCGTAACCGACCTAGAGATATGAAGGAAGAAGTAGTGCAACAATTTAACGCGCGGCACGTTACCTCGGCGACGACTTAAGACAGATGATATGAATTCAGATAAGCTTGCTTCTATTAAGCCGTGGACTTGACTCGGTAAATCGGCCACGACTTATACTAAGTCGGCCACGACTTAGAACTTGGCAGTAATTCCAGCCCAGAATTCACTATAAATACACGACTACCTCCAACATTCAAGGGACTCTTTTTGGCACATTCTCTTCATACACCGTTACCTTGCTGCATTGAGAGCTTCATCAACACTTAGAGCCTTCAAGATTAGAGGAATTCATCAAAGAGATTCACGAAGAAACCACACATCTTCAACATGAATTTAAGGACTTTAATCAACATTGAAGCTTAAGCCTTGTTCCAAATCACTTGTAACTTGAAGTATATTGTACTTGAGAAGAATTGTATCAGCTTGTAACGAGATTATTAATAAAAGTACTTAGAGTGGACATAGGCTATACCCTTAAGCCGAACCACTATAAAATTGTTGTTGTTTACTGCTTTTCTGCTATTACTTGCTTGTAATTCTTTCCCGATCTATCGGGTGGTGCTTTCACAACTACACTTCACACACCAGGGGTGTTAGCGTTCACATTTTAGCGTTAACATTTTTGGTGCTTTCACTGAGAATTGAACTCAGGGGCAAACTTCAACCATTGTTCAACAAAATTCTAACAGAAACCATGGCTTCAGAAAGGAAACGGAAGTTGTTAAGGTTTGAAGGTATTTGCAGCAATGCCATTGCTCTTCCCACGCTAAGTGAAACAGCTTCAAGTATTGGAGTCACAAGGGCTGAATTAAATGCAGTGATATATGGAATATATCAACACATGGAAGTTTAAAGCAATAGGATACTGGATAAGATGAACGCATTGCAGGAAGAAGTCCATCGACTAGAAAGTGATATAAAAACCATTGCCAAAGAGGCCCAGGTTTCAGAAGAATGGAATGCTCCTCAACGAGCAACTGGCATTACTATTGGAACATTCCCCCAAACAGAGAATTCATGGCCACGACCAACTATCCACGAACGTTTGTCAAGGCGAACTTTTGAAAGAATAGTTGATGATTACCCATTGAGTCCTGGTAACGATGAAGAATACATACCGGAAATGATTGAACAGAAAGAGAAGAATGGGGGAAGAAGAAAACAGAAACTCTTGAAAAAAGCTCGACGCTTCATACCCTCCAACTTCACTCCCTTGACCGACACTCCGGAAAGTATCTTCTTGGCAACAAAGGATGTTGTTGTTTACGCCAAACCATCTTTGATGAGGAGAAGCGCGACAGACAATGGGAAATTCTGTCAATTTCACAATCAACCTGGCCACGAAACTAACCAATGTCGCCATCTAAGGAAGGAGATTGAAGAATTGATCAAGCAGAATGAACTGCAACAGTATGTGAAAAAAGATGAAATTAACTACTCCTCATCCTCTAAGGTGCAGCTGGTTCCCGCTCAACAATGTAGCTCAAGTAAGAGAACCGTGGCACAGGGAGATGAAGGTCCTATCATCAGTGTCATCACAGCAAGCCCTCACCAGGCAGGGAAAAATTGGATGAGGCGGGAAGACGTGCTCACACTCCAAGGAGACCTTCAAAGTGAAAGGAAGTTTCGATTCTGAAAGATGTTGCCATCCAGTCCTCTTATGCCAAAAAATTCAATTCCTAAAGCCTGGGGCAGCAATTGCTTCCATACCTTACTTGAACACTTTGTTTCAAATTTGTAAAAGAGTGCTGATCCAATGATTCTTGTGTCAAAATCTGTAGTAAAAACAATGCCAATAAATAATAAAAACTATAAGTCTTGCTTTCCCTATTATTACGAGTCGCTTATTTTATTTCGATATGTGAAATATTCTGAGAATATCACTAAGATTATCGATCTAAATTTGCAGGCAATCAATACCAAGCTGATTCATTGCAATATCAAGCAACCCTTGGTAGCATTCAAAAGCAAGCCTTAAACAACAGAATTCCAGGGTCAAATCCTGAATAAGAAGTACTCTAAGCAAACAAATAAGATTTGGCTAGAGTATGTTTCTTCAGTTAAAACCACCCGCCAACAGAAGAAGATGATGCACACTTAAAGACGGCACTAAGGAATTGCTAATATAATCAATCAAATTCGCAACTGTCAAAAGAAAACCAATTCCAAGAACTTGGAACAGCAACCATTTACATCCATATTTTACATGAAAACTTTGCTAAGATATTGCAAAGAATTTACAAATATATGATTCTCTTGTTAAGGGCAATTGCAAGGCAGGCGAATAACAAAAGCTATAAAGTGGATATGGGCCCAGTTTCGGTTAAACCACTATAATTCTTATGTTCCCTACTATTATAAACTGCTTTGTTTTATTTCGGCATATGAAATACGTTAATCGTGTTACTAAAAAAAAACGACTTAATAATGCAGGCCATAAAAACAAAGCTTACCAGTCACGAGACCAAGCGATCCGCAACATCATCCGGCAATCAAGCACTGGGCCATTCAAAATTCCCATATTCAAATCCTACAAAAGGAGAACTTCAAACGAAAGTAAGCAAGGTGGATAGAAGCAGATCATATATAGCTAACTACAAATGTTTGAACAAACAAACAGCAAGTTAAAGAACCTAAATCTACCACCACCAATTCGCTTAACTATAAAATATACTCCTTTGGGTAAGGGAGAGGCCTGGTAGCTGAAAGTGGTGACACTTGCGAAGCAATGGGGATTGTCAACATGAATCAACGGCAAAGAGACATGCGAGAGCAAGCGTCAGCCAGCAAAAAGAATATTTCAGAAGCACAAGCCCTCTTTGAAGGAATAACTCTGTTCCTCAGAGGATAAAGACCTCAAGCGGGCTTCACCGAAAAAAGGCGTCTTTCTCGTTGCAAAGTCGTGGAGTTATCGGTCGACACACTCCCGAGAATCCATCCAACCGAGAAAAGGAAACTCCAAACTTCCTGACAATAACCCTACTTAGGGGCGCGCATTTCACCACAACCGGTCAACATACTCCTGTGAGATGAAATGCTTCTCTACGGAGACCGAATGCTTCTCCTCAGAGACCAAAGCCCTCTTCGGAGGCGAAATGCTTCTCTACGGAGACCGAATGCTTCTCCTCAGAGACCAAAGCCCTCTTCGGAGGCAAAATGCTTCTCTACGGGGACCGAATGCTTCTCCTCAGAGACCAAAGCCCTCTTCGGAGGCGAAAAGCTTCTCTACGGAGACCGAATGCTTCTCCTTAGAGACCAAAGCCCTCTTCGGAGGCAAAATGCTTCTCTACGGAGACCGAATGCTTCTCCTCAGAGACCAAAGCCCTCTTCGGAGGCAAAATGCTTCTCTACGGAGACCGAATGCTTCTCCTCAGAGACCAAAGCCCTCTTCGGAGGCAAAATGCTTCTCTACGGAGACCGAATGCTTCTCCTCAGAGACCAAAGCCCTCTTTGGAGGCGAAATGCTTCTCTACGGAGACCGAATGCTTCTCCTCAAAGACCAAAGCCCTCTTCGGAGGCAAAAAAGTTTCTCTACGGGGACCGAATGCTTCTCTTCAGAGACCAAAGCCCTCTTTGGAGGCAAAATGCTCCTCTTCGGAGGCACGACTCTTCGGAGGACAAAGACCTCAAATGGGACATATGCCGCAAAAAAAGAAAGTTCTCTACTCAACAAAAAAGATTGGAGGAGTCATGACCCACCAACCATGAGAGAGTAACTTCCAGGCAATGTAAACCATCTCTGGGGCACATTTCACCAGGAGTTGAAGTGTAACAGCCGCTCTTCGGAATTACACTTCACCAGAGTTGAAATGCAAACAAAATAAAGACCTCTTCGGAGGCCCATTTCACCAGGAGTTGAAGTGTTATGACCGCTCTTCGGGATTTCACTTCACCAGAGTTGAAATGCAAACAAAATAAAAGCCCTCTTCGGAGGCACATTTCGCCAGGAGTTGAAGTGTAACAACCGCTCTTCGAAATTTCACTTCACCAAAGTTGAAATGCAAAACAAGATAAAGACCTTTCTGAAAGTCCACGTTTCACCGAGATTGAAATAAAACTTCCAAGTGTTGAAACTTGAAAAGGCTTTCTTCGAAGGCACAACTCTTTGGAGGTCCACGTTTCACCAAGATTGAAATAAAACTTCCAAGTGTTGAAACGTGAGAAATCCCTCCTCAGAGGTACAACCCCCTCCCGGGGACACAATTAAAAAGAAAGACCTTTCTGAAAGTCCACGTTTCACCAAGATTGAAATAAAACTTCCAAGTGTTGAAACGTGAAAAGGCTTTCTTCGAAGGCACAACTCTTTGGAGGTCCACGTTTCACCAAGATTGAAATAAAACTTCCAAGTGTTGAAACGTGAAAAGGCTTTCTTCGAAGGCACAACTCTTTGGAGGTACACGTTTCACCAAGATTGAAATAAAACTTCCAAGTGTTGGAACGTGAAAAATCCCTCCTCAGAGGTACAACCCCCTCCCGGGGACACAATCAAGAAGAAAGACCTCTTCGGAAACCTACGTTTCACCGAGATTGAAATAAAACTTCCAAGTGTTGAAACGTGAAAAGGATCTCTAAGGCATAACTCTTTGGAGGTACACGTTTCACCGAGATTGAAATAAAACTTCCAAGTGTTGAAACGTGAAAAATCCCTCCTCAGAGGTACAACTTTCTATATATATAAAAAAAAATTCTCATCAAGAGCATACTTTAACTTCCAAAGGAAGAGTAATTCACCTATTATGGAGAATGATCTTCCTCAAAAAAAGAAAAGAAAAGGGGGTTAAAGTACATTTAGAGGTCCGCTTTGCCACATAGAAGAATTCACTTGGCAAAATATATACATACGCAAAAGGAGAAAGTGATTTCTTCGAAGGACAAAGCGTAGAAGCTTATATGAAGGAAGTTGCACTCTACGAAAATTATTCTCGAGAATGAAGTAATTATTCTTTAGAAAACGAGAGTGCAAGTCGCCTTAGAGTATACGATATTGCAGTAAGCTCATGGTATAGGGGCAACATGGTATAGTTACATACAAAGCGGTATAACTATGTCGGTAAAGTACGCTCAAACAACATACCACAAGCTCACCGCAACATCGTATAAAAAGAACTTGTGCAAAAATGAATAATAAATGCATTCTCAAATTCAAACAAAAGTCTGTACAAATAAAGAATCACTTTATTCAATTGCAGATATTGCAGATACAGGTTTCAAAATAAAAAAGCAGGGGCCGGTGCCTGCACAACATCCGACCATTACACAAAAAAGGAATCAAAAAGCTCAACTCTTCATTTCTTCTTGCCGCCTTTAGACCCTTTACCCGGCCGAGTGGTTAGCTTTTCGGGTCTTCCAGGTTGGTCTGAAGGCATAAGGGAAGAAGGGGAGGGAGGTACAACTGGCGCAATTTCCGGTTCCTCTTCAGTGGTGATAATTTTCTTCCCCCTCCTCTTCGATGTCCCAAGCTTCTTTCTTCTCTGCGAAGAAGACTCACTCCCCGGAGTAACGAGAGCGGACAAAACTACGTCGTCAGAAGGAGTCCGCTCCGGAGAGATCTCGCCTCCTTCGAGTCCCTCATCTTTTTGCTCCTGCGAGGCAACAGGGTCATCCAAACCATGAAGAGCCTCAATTTTCTCCTCTTGTGACCCAGGTTGTGAAGCAGAAGGAGGAGTCACCTGAAGAGATGGAGGAGGAATAACCAGAGAAGGCGAAGTCTGCACGGCACTTGTTGTTTCAACTGCAGAAGAAGAAAAATTGAAAATGTTAGTATCTTCCCGAAAGAAGGGAGATATGGGTTCATCGAGATTCAGGAGGTAATCGAGAAGCTCATCAAATTTTTGAGGAATAAGCAGGCAATCCACCTGAATCGGACCAATGTCGAAATTACCTGAAGATATTGGCTTTGTCAGTTCAATCTCATAATTCTGAGCCCCAATGTCCTCCAAAGCCTCTTCATCAGTAGGGGTGATTACCCCAGTTCTTGTAGGAGGCGGCAAATGAGCACTAGGGCCTGTAATGTCCACCTCGGGAGAAACTAGAGGACGTTCGGAGATGGTAGGCGGTACTTCTTTTTCAGAACGCTCCTCTTCCGCCATCCCGGCCCGCGCTCTGGCAAGCTGCTCCTTACCCTTGGCAAGAGCGGCACGGGCTTCGTCATCAAGATAATGCTCTTCAAGGGCTGACTCAGCATATCCAGCACCTTTACCACCGAGCATATCAAGTGCTGTCTCCCAAACTTCAGCCAGTGTGATTTCATACTTGGGGCCTAGAAAGGCAAGGCTTCCACGCCCCAAGACGCTGTGCAAGTAGAAGTCGAATAATGTTGAGCTGATGCTGTTTTTGGTCGCCTCATTAGATTCTTCAGCTGCGATTCTGCCGGCGACAGCCTCATCACGCTCCCTTTCAGTTTTGGCAAGCTGAAGCTTAAGCATTTGTATCTCCGCCTCCTGGGAGTTGTTTTTCTTTCGGAGCTCAGCAATATCAGTAGCATAGCCTTCACTGATTCTTTTTTGTACTTCTAGCCTGTCTTCGGCATCCCTTTGGCTAGCGTGAGCGTCTCTCACTTGTTTCAGGAGCACTTCTTCTTTCTGAGAATAGGAAGAAGAGGAAGCAGCAAGCTCATGTTTCAATTCCTCGACTTTTGCGTCAAGCTCCTCATTGTAAGAAGCAATGTTCCTCATCTCGGTGTCGTGTTGCTCAACGACCTTTTGCCATTCGGCCTTATCGTTTTCCATAGTAAGCATGGCCTCTATGTTGGCACGGTTAACTCTTTGAAGCTCATCGACAAGCTTGTGCCAGTTTGACATCCTCTCGATATCAAGTTTGACGGCGTCAAGATTGCGCAACATGACAGACTTGTCGATGGGGACCAAGTCTAGGTCGAACCTCACTCCCTTAAGGCACCATTGAGGAAACCGGCTCTGCAGAGTAGCAGGACCCGGTCCAACTTGAAATTTGGGCCTGCTAATTATCGTTTGAATATCTGATTTCCCAAGAACAGGAGAATCAGAAGGAATGTCGAGCGAGGCAGGAGTAGTAGAGGCCTGCTTTTCACTGTGACGGCCTCGTTTGCTTAAGTCTTCACTCATGTGACCTTTTCCTCGATCGTCATGAGATTTTCTCTTGTGAGAGTCATCGCCTTTTTGCCAAGAATCATGGCGCTCTTCTCTCTCCCTTCTTTCACGATGTTCTTCTTCAGTCCTCCTTTCATGAGCCTTTCGGGCAGCCCTCTCTTCATCCGACTCTCTGTAAGAAGGAAGGTAACGCCTGTAATCATACTGGCTACGCCTCCCGTAGCGCTGGAAATCGTCATAGTACGAGCCGCTGCGCCCCATAGGAGAATCTGGAATTAAAATAATAAGCTTTAGAAATCTTTAAAGTACAAGAAGAAAAGTGCATAGAAGTGATGAGAAATTCTAAGTGTGTGTGTTGTGCAAACTACGCGCATTAATCTACGAACCACTCTTTATTTGGGGAGTGGTTGTGGGTGTAATAGTTAACGTCAACTCTTGAGTCGACGACGACTGTTGCAAAATAGAAGTAGCTTCAACTACTGAAGAAGAAATCCCGGCAGTAGTAGGGTCATCTTTGAAGATCTCTTGTGAAGTAGCGAAGAGGTCGCTCAATCCTTCGAAGGTATCGTCTCTGCTTTGCTTGACAGGACTGGATTTCTTAGCCTTTTCACCAGATTCTTGTGAATGGTGAGAGGATCCCTGAGGCTCTTCTTCCTCGATAACCGGGGCAAGTTTAGCAGATGGCCCCGCAACATCAACAGAAGTGGAGCACTTCACCAGCGAAGATTCAGGAGTCTTTATCGGAGAATCGGGGACTTCCGTTGGAACTTCATGAGCATGCATAGAGCGAGAAGTGTGTAGAAGCCCGTGTTGATGTAAAAATTCATCCCTCAACAGAAATTTTATGCTCATCTCTTCTGTGGCCACGGCACTCAACCTCTCAAAAACTTGCTTGTGAATTGGGTCTCTAGAAGGGAGAGGAAGTGCTGAAAGGAACAAAGAATGAAGTTAGCAACTGAAAGTTCGGATCTCGAAAAAGTTTCAAAACGGAAAAAATAGAAACACTAATCTTACTTCCTACTCTCCAGATGGCATAAAACCCTGAGGGACAGCGGGCAAAGAAAAACTGGTTCAAAAATCCATGAACGCTTTCAGTAAGATCGGAAATGAGCTTGCGGTTTCTGGCACTTCTCACAATAATAAGGGAAGGATGATCTTTACTCTTTGCAAACGAGCACAGATAACGAATTTCTTCAAAACTCGGTAGGCGATCAAGAGTTATTCTAAACAAAACACATAACCCCGTCAAGATGGCATAGCCATTGGGATGAAGTTGAAACGGAGAGATTGTCAACCGAAGGAGAAGAGTTCGAAGGAAGTCGTTAAAAGGAGGAATCGCCCCACTTAAGCACATTTGGCGATTTACTGCAACAAAACCATAGGGAGGATTGTCAGCAGTATCACTTGGCCCAGGGAGAAGAACATCACTTTCAGCAAAGCCAAATTGAGTGCGCAGCTGGATAAACGCTCTTGAAGTTAGAATAGTCGAGGTTCTCTCCGGAGGATTCTCTATGGGAACAGCTATCGGAAAAGTTTCTTCCTCTTGAGTTACCACTTCTTCTTCCCGGTGGGAAGTCATTCTACATAAACAACTGGGTATTCAAACATGAAGATGCACGTTTCCTAAAGTGTGTGAAGTGTTGTGTAAAATCAATCAAGCAGTAAACAAATATAACTGGAATGAAAACTAGCAAGCATTTGTTAGTTATGAAATCCAGGGATTATTGTTTTAAGCCTAAATATGCAAGTATGATGTTGATGCAGACAAATCAGTTCAGATTGTTGATACTTTGCATTAATGTTTAACTTTAATTGATTGATTCACAAACATTTCATGCAATATAGTTAAGTTGCTTGTCTTGTCTTGACTAATCTGTCATCTGACGTGGGCAGTCAATGGCAGTATTTTCGCCTTGGTTTTCTTTGTTTGTCATTTTCAGCAGGTTAGCAGCTTATAAGTTAATGCGGCCTGTGAAATAATACAATGAGATTCAAGCAAGTTTAAAGTTGGGGCAGTTCAAAATTCAGACAATTTAGTTCGGTAGCTCAAGACAAATGCTCAAAGTAGGCCTATGCTCCTAAATGATAACACGTCTAAAGCCCAAGTATTAAGTCGGCTGCGGTTCAAAAGTTTTTCGCGAGATAAGGCTAGGTCGGTAGCGGGTCAGGGTCTAAGTAGTTTAATTTGGCAACTCAGTCCTCTAGGCCGCAAGGGAGAGATAAGAAAGTAAGCTCCGGTCCGAAAGGCAGGAACTTTCCAAGTATTAACTCGGTCACGATTCAGGCCTTAAAGTTTAAATCGGCAAGTGTTCTTCAAGCACTGTCTCAGCCACGACTTAAGGTTGCTAAGAGCCAGGTCGGCCAAAGGATAAGCCACCCAAAATCACTGACTCGCTCCCGAACCAACATCACACTCCATCTACCCATTAACCCGATAACCATTCCATCAACAACAGCCTTCATTCATGCTATCAAATCACCCAATACAACAGTTCGAAGTTGTCACAAATCCAATACCCTACCATCAGAGATCATCGAGCCTAAGGTGATAAGTCACCTTCGTTGTATCAGCGGTCATCTGAAGCCGAATTGAGCAACCTAGGCTTCATCAGCTATAAACGTGATGGGATTCGTGATGGAGCATCATATAGGGAGGCGGTTCGAGTTTAAGCAACAGAATTCACGAATCAATAGTAATCTACGGTCGAAAAAAGAATGAAATCACTTACGTGATGAATAGCAGATGTTTTCAGTAGTTGATTGAAATTAAATCGCCTTTTGGAGCTCGGAAGATTTTTAATGGCGGAATCGAAGAAATAGGTAATGAGAAGAAAGAAGAAAATGGACGATTTATATCTCACTATGGTAGGGACTGAAGCGACATAGGCCATCCAACTGATGGGTCGCGTACGACCTACCGATTTAAAAAGGAACGGGTTAAAAGATATCGAAGCATACGACCTAACTATTAGGCGTATGTTTCGAGGGGCAAATGTTAACCCCGACTCGGCCGTGGGTCACCGGTCCAAAATGATAGAAGACCTAACGTTCTGCCAACTTAACGAAGGGTGCCGACTTAATATCTTAGCACGGAAAACCGATCTAATTGCATAAGGATTAAGAGGGATACCGACCTAAGAGGCTTGAGAAGGAGACCGATCTAAGGCCTTAAAGAAAGTTCCGACCTAACCATTCGCATCGTCTGCCGACCCAACTGCTAAGAGTGTGCCGACCTAACGCTTTGAAGTAATGCCGACCCAATGACTTGACCAAGTTACCGACCTAAGGGGCCTGAGAAGATGCCGACTTAAAGTTCAAGGAGATTCTGACCTAGGACTTACAAAAGTCTACCGACCTAACACAATCTCCGATCTAACGACTCAAGTTGTTTGCCGACATAACTGTTAAGAACAAGTTGTCCACACCCAAGTCATGGCCGACCTATGGCTTGTGATAATTCATAACCGACCTAGAGATATGAAGGAAGAAGTAGTGCAACAATTTAACGCGCGGCACGTTACCTCGGCGACGACTTAAGACAGATGATATGAATTCAGATAAGCTTGCTTCTATTAAGCCGTGGACTTGACTCGGTAAATCGGCCACGACTTATACTAAGTCGGCCACGACTTAGAACTTGGCAGTAATTCCAGCCCAGAATTCACTATAAATACACGACTACCTCCAACATTCAAGGGACTCTTTTTGGCACATTCTCTTCATACACCGTTACCTTGCTGCATTGAGAGCTTCATCAACACTTAGAGCCTTCAAGATTAGAGGAATTCATCAAAGAGATTCACGAAGAAACCACACATCTTCAACATGAATTTAAGGACTTTAATCAACATTGAAGCTTAAGACTTGTTCCAAATCACTTGTAACTTGAAGTATATTGTACTTGAGAAGAATTGTATCAGCTTGTAACGAGATTATTAATAAAAGTACTTAGAGTGGACGTAGGCTATACCCTTAAGCCGAACCACTATAAAATTGTTGTTGTTTACTGCTTTTCTGCTATTACTTGCTTGTAATTCTTTCCCGATCTATCGGGTGGTGCTTTCACAACTACACTTCACACACCAGGGGTGTTAGCGTTCACATTTTAGCGTTAACAACTACGCTATGGAATTGGATTGGAGTCGTTTGGAGTTAGTGAGAATTTCGGGTAAAATTAAATGCGCGTTTAATTTTATTCGAAATAAATCGCTAAAACGAAATTGAAATCAAGGCGAGAACTTCTCACTCAATCGAATAGTTTTGATTTATATTTTAAATAGTTAGATTTAAAATTGTTGAAAGTATGTTTGAATGATGATTGTTATCTATTGATTGTTAAAAATAGACATTATGCGCCGTTAGTAAGCGGAGGTTATTTATTAAAAACATATACCGCGAATATTTCACTGTATAGTGAAATTGGTATTATATATGTATTTGGAGTTGATTTTCCCGCATTATATAGCGGATGAGACCCTATTGCACCGTCTATTAAGAGGATAATATTTTATAAAATCCCATATACCGCGATAATTCCGTACTGGAGCGGAATTGGTATTGTGCTAACATCTTTGGATGCAGGGAAACAGGTTGGAGGGATCCAACTGGATTCCTCAACTGTATTGATTTATTTTCAGAGATTGTGATATTTGTTGATTATCATATCGATATATGATATTTGGATGTCGTGATTAACTATTTGGTGCTGCTGCATCATCGGATCCATTTCTAGAGTTTTAAAATAATGATTTTGGTTTTAAAAGGAATTTTAAAGTGATTTTCGAAAGTATACGTTTTATTAAATTTTGAATTGTTAAAATAAATAAACGTTATAATTTTATTTTCGTAAAAGTTATGATTTTTGGAAAATAATACTTAAGTATGATTTTGAAGTATATAAGCTTTAAATAACGATTTTTAAATTATTAAAAGAATAAATTTAGTTAAATTGGGATTTTTGAATTATTATAAACAATTTATACAAAAGTTGTATAAAATTGATATTTATAAATTAAATTATAGAAATTATAAAACGAGCTTTTTATAAGTGTTAAAATAAAGTTTGAACCTAGATTCATAAGTAAATAAGAATTTTTGATTTATAAATTAGTGTTGATATAAAAAAATGGATTTGTGAATAAATGAATTATAAGTAATTTACTTATAAACCGGATTTCGACATTTAAATGGAATATAAATAGAATTGGTTAATAAAGGAGATTTCTAAAACGAAGTAGTTATAAAATATAGAAATGAAATTTATAGACATTGTTTATAAATTTGAAATCAATGGAATTTGATAAATTGAATGTTGAAATTGGTTACGGAAGTATATTCACGATTTTGGACAGTGAATATATTATCAAATAAAATGTATATGCTTGGGAAAATGAATATTTTAGATTGAAGTTAATCGTTTTAACGATGTTTTAAAAGGTGTAAACATCGAAAACATAGATTTCAACATTCATTGTTGAAATAGACGTTTTCGAGAAATAGAAGGAAATGGTGGACTATAACACTGTTGTTATAGTAAATGATTTCCGAAAGAAAATGTTTTTGTATAGTATTGGGATTTATAGATCTATCTAAATTTCGAATCCCTATACTAGTTATTTTGGGTCGTCGTAACGATGTTTTACGCAACATTCGTTTTGGCCCAAACAAATGTGTTTAAGAGAATGATTTCTTAAAGAATGAAATATATACTTAATTTTCGATTTAAGTATATTGAATATTTTCCAAGTGTTGAAAATGAATGGATTTGTAAATTACTTATTATTTAATAAGTATGGAAATGTTTTCCAATATGAACTGAATATTTTGGGACTTTATCTTTTAAAGACAAATTGAAAATGAATATTAAAAATCGATTTGGGAATCATATATTCATGGATATTTTGGAATTGTAAATTCACTAGGGAATTTATAAAAGAAAGGGAAATTTGTTTAAAAATAAGCATTGGTTTATTTTTGAACCGTGGGAATAAATTTACAGATTTGGAACGTAAATATAAAATAAATCGGTAAGGATTTATTTCATTGGTTTAAATAAACCATTTTGAAATCAGAGTATTTCCGCGTAAGGAAAATGATTTGATAATTTGTTTTCAAATGGTTGAAGTGTGGAAAATTATATATCTAGTAAAGATATTTTGGAAAGTAAATAATTTGGGAAATTATTTGGAATTTGGTGATGTTGAGCATGCCTATTGATAGTTAAATAATCCGACTATCAATATTTATCATTAAATAGGTATTTGTTGTGATTGCTTGAATTTGAATGCTACACTTATTTTTAAATAAGCGCTCACTATTCGGGTTAGCCGGGAAAGGACCTTGGGGTCGTATAACCCATTTCGAATATGTGATGCGTCATTATGGATTGCATTTGATGACCGGTGTTGAAGATCGAATATTTGTGAAAACGGAAGGATTACCGTCGAGCTACTCTACATCGGCTGATCTCCGATATAGAGGTTTTATCACCCTTAGTGACGGAAAGTCCGGTCGTGATTAGTGAATATCCGGATTGCAAGGACTTCTTTGGAAGTGCCTTCGGTTCTGTTCGAGCCCGGAACAGACTTGTATGGACTGTATGTCTGACATTACTAATTGAGATATAAAGCTGATTTCTTTCAAATATATTTCTGTTGGTGGCGGAGAATATATTCTCTTAGCTTAACACCCTTCTCTGAGACATACGAGCTCAGAGGTTATATAGTTGAAGGTTATTAGTGATATACTCCCAATTTGGTAGTGTGGCATGCTGAGTGTTGCTGTGAAATGATCATTGTTTGATCATTTGTGATATGATCATTCGTTTGATCATTTATCTTGGTGATCATTTCTATGATCATTTGTTGACCTAAAGCACAGCTTTTGTATAAAGCGTGGCTTTGTGGACGAGACTTCGTCGAACCTCACACCCCGGAAATGGTCAAAACAGGAAGGATGCGGCAAGGTTATTAGGGGGTAGCACCCTTTTAGTGTATGTCATTCCTTCTGGATAGAGGTGGTATCATTGTATGGAGCCCAGATATTTAACCTATGTTGCTGCTGCAAATTTTGTGGTTGTTGAAAATTGAGGATCCTCGGATAGATCGGTTACGATCGGGGGATGACATATTCGTGTCAGTAGTTACCTAGTTTGAAAGGTAACCCGGCCTTGTGTTGGCAGAGATCCGGTTAGGTTCTCGGGACGTCATTCCAGAGGAATTTCCATGTGGCAATGGAAAGTTCCTTGGCCTAACCATTTGTTGGATATCCAAAGAAACAATACGATCTTGTACGGTTTTAGTTGTAGAACCTATCATTCACTCATGGTGGCGCCCCACTGTTTGGATGGTAGCTATAGTAGGCATAAGTGCAGAATGCCTATGCTGGCTAAGATTTATATCTTTACTTTCGAAATATTTCCTACACTATGCACTAGTAATAATATCAAATGTTTCTTTTTAATGCGTATCAAGCATCTTTGACTATCATAAGGAGAAATCTCCTCCGATTCTGCGTTTGCATTGTGTGTGTGTGCGGGAGGCCTTATGGTAGTCTCATTTTTAAAAGCATTGCGAATTGACTTTAAAAATATTCCTCTATTTTGATTTTTAAAAGAAAAATAAACTGTTTTAGTTCTCACACCAGTCACATGACTGACTCGGAGTTTATTGTTTTCCTTCCTAAACTCTGGGTGCCCACCAATTTCCACACGGGCAGTCAAGTGTCAGGTTTAGCAGCATATTCCGGAATTCAAGAGTTGTAGGAGGCAAGCTGGATGGCATGGCGTATTACTAGTATATAGTATTCCTTTTCCGCTGTCGATGTTGTTTGTTGTTGTACACTCTGATAATGTAATGTAATGTAATGAAATATAATAACTGATATAGTTCTTTGTTTAAGGTTATTCATTTATGTATTATATGTTGTTCCGCTGCGATTGTGAGATTCTGATATTGTTCTGTTGTTTATGTTCTGTTCTATCTTTTTCTCTCTTCTTCTATCTTTTTCTTTTTCTTTAACCCTAACGGTACGGTTTTCCGGCCTTCGATTGCTCGACAGTTGATACAGTGGACGTATTGATGTCGGCGTTCATGGACGAAAAATCGCGTTCGTTACATTTTGGTATCAGAGCTTATTGTTAAGCGACAACCTTAGCTCTGTTAGGTATAACTCATTAGAGATAGAGTCAGCAGTACTCTAGAATGATTTTGAGTGTAATAATAGTTACGAGTGCGTATTTGTTAGTGAATATGAAATTGTTTTATATTGTGATGATTGGTTTGTTGAGTGGTATATGGATTCTGGTCGGTATAGTCCGTACAACTCTATCGATAGGGATCTCTAAACACTTACTCAGAATAATTCGGCACGATATTGTTTTAAGTAGGGTAAATGAAATAATTTTACATTGATTATATTTTATATATAAAGGTATAATTTTTCAGAATTATTAGTGTATATGAATTGATTGTTTAGTTGTTGAAAATATAAGATATATGCAAGTTAATAAAAGTTATTTGATTAAGTTAAATGAAAACAACAGTTGTAAAAGAATAATTGTATATGCAAATAAATTATAAGTATGAAGTTATAATTAATGTGATTTATAATTATGGAATAATCTTATATATAAGAAGTGAAATTATATATGTAAAAGATTTATAAATATGGTTTATAATCTGAAAATAAAATTTCAGAGAAGTGTTTTGAAAGAAATTTGATATTTTGGAAAATTGTTTTGGAAAGATAAAAGCTCTAAACTCTTTTCGGTCGCTGGAAAATCATTCTGATGATGACCGCGGCATCATTGGTGTTCATTTTCGGGTTTCCAAAAGAGAGATTGCTGCCAAATTATTTTAAATGAAAGTTGTTTGGAAAATTTGGATTTGGGTTTTGAAATTCAGAAGATAATTTGAATTAATTTCAGAAATGGTTTTGAAAATTTGAAAAAAACTCTGGAATCTTATTTAAAATATTATGAGAATGATAAATAAGTTGTATAACTTATAGAACGGGAAATGATGGAATATAACTTAAATGAAGTCGAATAAAGTTAATTTTGGTATCGAAGAAGATTAATAAGTGAATTAATGAATTGAAGTCATTAAGAATTTGAACTTGAGTTATATAAATGAAATTCAACATTATATTGTTAAAGGAATTAGCAATTGAATTGATAAATGGATTGAATGTTAATCAATTAAATGTAAATAATTGATATGAAATAATGGATGTAAGTGTAAATTCATTAAAAGCTAATGTTATTGGAAGTTGAATAAATTGAATGGAAGTCAATTTAATATGATCCAATTGGAATTAAAAGTGTTGGACCAAATTGAATGTAAAGTGAATAAATTTGGTTGTATTGAATAAACATTGGTTGTTATTTGATTGTTGATTGATTGTATATAATTCATTAAATGTTAATGAAAGTGAATTAGCGAAATTGAAAGCTATGTAATTAAATTCAAATGGATAATATGTAAATTTGAATAGAATTGGATTTGATTTGGATTGAAAGCGAATCAACGTGAATAAATTAGTGAATGTATACTAATTGGAAAATGAACAAATGAATGTTAGTTAAATCCAATGTTAATGAATCAAATGTGATCTAAATTGGAAAACCAATTCATTAAATGTTAATGAGAAATAAATTATATTTATTTGGTAGTTGCATTTATTTCTATTGAATGCATTGCTATGTTGGCACATGTAGTTATTATGTTGCTATATGATGTATATTGAGATTATTTTCATATATGCATGTTCTCATGTTGTTGTTGAGTGTTTAGTAGGTGCGGATTGCGCTTGCTTCGCATTTGGAGCTCGCTTTCGCACTATATTAGCCGTACATGCTTGCTAATAAAATATAAGGTACATATCTCGGATTAAATATCGCCTTTTACACTTTTTTCCCTGCGGGATGCCTCATCACTTGATGAGATGTATATTTGTGATATATATACTGTCATTTTTTTTCGGATCGAGCCGCGCAAAGGAGACTCTGGCAAATTTTTCCGAAAATTTAAGGCGTTAGAATATTTTGAGAAAATTGGGAAATTTTTTAAAACTAAATTTGGATTTGGAAACTTAGTAAAGATTTTGTAAGAAGTTTAACTATGAATTTTGGAAAGTTAAACACTTGAGAGATTTGAAAAATCTAAATTGAATGGTTTGTTTTGGAAAGTTAATGGATTCTGTAACTTTTTCTTACTTGGTAATTTCGAGGACGAAATTCTTTTAAGGGGGGGAGATTGTAACGACCCAGAATTTTTATTAATTAAAAATTATATATTTAATTGATTTTAAATATTAATAAGTGAAATTTATAAGTTGAATAAATTTTATTTCGAATAATTGGATTTAATTGAATAATTAAATCGATAATTTAATAGTTGGAAATACAGAAATAATTGAAAATAGGGATAAATATGATTAAAATTGATTTGTAAAATTTTATTTTATCATATTGGAGTTAGAACGATATTTTAGAACTTTTAAAATTGAATTAAGAGTTAATTTGTGAAAATTGAATATTTTAATATTTAAATCGACTGGTAAAATAGCCATTTTTCAAACCGTCTTGGATTTCGACGAAACCAGTTTCATCAGATCCATAATGTGATATTATTGTATGGTTTCAAATTTCGTGTCAATCGGATTTATCGTTTGTCCGGTGCAAGCTAAAACGCCTAGAAAATCGTTTAATCGGTTTAAATTTAAATTGAACGTTTATTGCCATAACTCGCACAGATGACCGAATTAGCTTCCAAAACATGTTCCATTGTGTCCGTAACGTGGGATAAACACTAGGAACATCGGTCACCGCGCGTAAATCGGAGTTTTGAAAATCTGAAATGAATAGTGTTTTTCGTTGAAATTCTATAAAAGGAAACCCAACCCCTTCTCTTTTGCAAAAACCTAACCCTAATCTAGAGCCGGCCGCCATTTTAATTCGATGGCCAGAAAACACCATCCTTTCTCCTCATTTATCTCTTAATCCACGCATTAATTCAAGAAAGTGTCAACTAGTAAATTGTAGATCTCCTCGAGCTCGATAGATCCAACGGTTATGATTGAATATGGTGTAGCGTGGAGGCTGGTATGGAGCCGTGTTTGAGTCGACTTCGAAGTGGAATTGCACGTCGTAGATGAGGCCGGAGTTCATGGGTTTTGAGGCAATGATGGAGTCGAGTATGGGCTTCAAAGTAGTGGTCTTGGATCAACTTGAAATCGACTAGAGGGGGGCGCGTCATTAGGGTTAGGGCCGGCTAGAAATGGGTTCGCGTGCGTGAATAATGCCTGGGGACGACGAGAGGGGAGAAGCATCTATGTGCGGCTGTGACTTGCCTTCAGGAAATGGATGGCCGTGATTAACTGTGGGTTTTATAAAATAAAAAAATGTTGTAATATTTATATTAAAATTTGTACGATATTTAAAAATGTATAACTTTTTCATACGTGGTCGAAAACGCGCGAAACCAGTTGCGTTGGAATCGTATGGACGAGCACTACGCTATGGAATTGGATTGGAGTCGTTTGGAGTTAGTGAGAATTTCGGGTAAAATTAAACGCGCGTTTAATTTTATTCGAAATAAATCGCTAAAACGAAATTGAAATCAAGGTGAGAACTTCTCACTCAATCGAATAGTTTCGATTTATATTTTAAATAGTTAGATTTAAAATTGTTGAATGTATGTTTGAATGATGATTGTTATCTATTGATTGTTAAAAATAGACATTATGCGCTGTTAGTAAGCAGAGGTTATTTATTAAAAACATATACCGCGAATATTTCACAGCATAGTGAAATTGGTATTATATATGTATTTGGAGTTGATTTTCCCGCATTATATAGCGGATGAGACCCTATTACGCCGTCTATTAAGCGGATAATATTTTATAAAATCCCATATACCACGATAATTCCGTACTGGAGCGGAATTGGTATTGTGCTAACATCTTTGGATGCAGGGAAACAGGTTGGAGGGATCCAACTGGATTCCTCAACTGTATTGATTTATTTTCAGATATTGTGATATTTGTTGATTATCATATCAATATATGATATTTGGATGTCGTGATTGACTATTTGGTGCTGCTGCATCATCGGATCCATTTCTGGAGTTTTAAAATAATGATTTTGGTTTTAAAAGGAATTTTAAAGTGATTTTCGAAAGTATACGTTTTATTAAATTTTGAATTGTTAAAATAAATAAACGTTATAATTTTATTTTCGTAAAAGTTATGATTTTTGGAAATTAATACTTAAGTATGATTTTGAAGTATATAAGCTTTAAATAACGATTTTTAAATTATTAAAAGAATAAATATAGTTAAATTGGGATTTTTTAATTATTATAAACAATTTATATAAAAGTTGTATAAAATTGATATTTGTAAATTAAAATATAGAAATTATAAAACGAGCTTTTTATAAGTGTTAAAATAAAGTTTGAACTTAGATTCATAAGTAAATAAGAATTTTTGATTTATAAATTAGTGTTGATATAAAAGAATGGATTTTTGAATAAATGAATTATAAGTAATTTACTTATAAACCGGATTTCGACATGTAAATGGAATATAAATAGAATTGGTTAATAAAGGAGATTTCTAAAACAAAGTAGTTATAAAATATAGAAATGAAATTTATAGACATTGTTTATAAATTCGAAATCAATGGAATTTGATAAATTGAATGTTGAAATTGGTTAAGGAAGTATATTCACGATTTTGGACAGTGAATATATTATCAAATAAAATGTATATGCTTGGGAAAATGAATATTTTAGATTGAAGTTAATCTTTTTAACGATGTTTTAAAAGGTGTAAACATCGAAAACATAGATTTCAACATTCATTGTTGAAATAGACGTTTTCGAGAAATAGAAGGAAATCGTGGACTATAACACTGTTGTTATAGTAAATGATTTCCGAAAGAAAATGTTTTTGTATAGTATTGGGATTTATATATCTATCTAAATTTCGAATCCCTATACTAGTGATTTTGGGTCGTCGTAACGATGTTTTACGCAACATTCGTTTTGGCCCAAACAAATGTGTTTTAAGAGAATGATTTCTTAAAGAATGAAATATATACTTAATTTTCGATTTAAGTATATTGAATATTTTCCAAGTGTTGAAAATGAATGGATTTGTAAATTACTTATTATTTAATAAGTATGGAAATGTTTTCCAATATGAACTGAATATTTTGAGACTTTATCTTTTAAAGACAAATTGAAAATGAATATTAAAAATCGATTAGGGAATCATATATTTTGGAATATTAAATTCACTAGGGAATTTATAAAAGAAAGGGAAATTTGTTTAAAAATAAACATTGATTTATTTTTGAACTGTGGGAATAAATTTACAGATTTGGAACGTAAATATAAAATGAATCGGTAAGGATTTATTTAATTGGTTTAAATAAACCATTTTGAAATGAGAGTATTTCCGCGTAAGGAAAATGATTTGAAAATTTGTTTTCAAATGGTTGAAGTGTGGAAAATTATATATCTAGTAAAGATATTTTGGAAAGTAAATAATTTGGGAAATTATTTGGAATTTGGTGATGTTGAGTATGCCTATTGATAGTTAAATAATCCGACTATCAATATTTACCTTTAAATAGGTATTTGTTGTGATTGCTTGAATTTGAATGCTACACTTATTTTAAATAAGCGCTCACTATTCGGGTTTGCCGGGAAAGGACCTTGGGGTCGTATAACCCATTCCGAATATGTGATACGTCGTTATGGATTGCATTTGATGACCGGTGTTGAAGACCAGATATTTGTGAAAACGGAAGGATTACCATCGAGTTACTCTACATCGGCTGATCTCCGATATAGAGGTTTTATCACCCTTAGTGACGGGAAGTCCGGTCGTGATTAGTGAATATCCGGATTGCAAGGACTTCTTTGGAAGTGCCTTCGGTTCTGTTCGAGCCTGGAACAGACTTGTATGGACTATATGTCTGACATTACAAATTGAGATATAAAGCTGATTTCTTTCAAATATATTTCTGTTGGTGGAGGAGAATTTATTCTCTTAGCTTAACACCCTTCTCTGAGACATACGAGCTCAAAGGTTATATAGTTGAAGGTTATTAGTGATATACTCCCAATTTGGTAGTGTGGCATGCTGAGTGTTGATGTGAAATGATCATTGTTTGATCATTTGTGATATGATCATTCGTTTGATCATTTATCTTGGTGATCATTTCTATGATCATTTGTTGACCCAAAGTGTGACGCCCCACCTCTATACCCACACTAGCCAAGAACATTACGGAGAATGCTGTCAACTAGCACGGAGAATAAGGCTGTTGAGGAGCGACCATCCATGTAATTGCTTTGCGCGAGCACCGATATGTCAGATAGTATAACATTGCATTTTATTTCAAGAGGAAATCCGACATACCGACACAAACTCAAAGCTACTACACAGTGGCTATAATATCTTCGGAAACAAATACAGAAATAAACATAACATAATCAGTCACAGACAATTCATATCACAAAGGCGGAAATAGATATGAATATTACACTAGGAAGTGTACATCAGAGTAGTGGTCTAAAAAGATCCACAATATCACAAAAGAATAGTTACATGAACTACACAAAAGAATAAGTATACATTATAGAGTCTATATCTCAAATGTATACAGCAAAAACTACTAATCTAAGTAGTTAACCAAAAGTCAGAGAAATCAATCCCAGGAGAGAAGTCAAGCAGAAGCACCTGTAACATCTCGGTCTGACCCGAGTATTATTTAATAAGAAAATAATAAACGGATCAGTCTAACTATAGATATTAGATGAAACGATATAGAATAAGAGATATGACTAAACACATAATAATCACAATGCCAAGCTGTGATATATTCAAGTAATTGAAAAATCAACGAGAGTTTAATCAATATCACCAAATCTACACAAGAAACAAAGAAATGCCATACTCCTTATTTCGTTCATCAAACCACAAATATTGACGATTTTATTAATGTCAATCACAAAAGTCAATGACACACAAATTCACCAATGCACAAATATTGATAAAACTTATCAATGGAAATCACGAAAGTTGGTGAAACACAAATTCTAGAAAACTACACAAGAAATCCAGAAATCACAAAGGGGGGGAAGGCCTATCACAAACGGGAGCATAAAGCCCACCAACACATGTATCACAAACGAAACGCTAATTCCATGGTCGCTAACCATCACAAATTGAGCCGAAGCTCCACAAACGGCCCGAAGACCATGGGTTGCTACCCCACCAAATTGAGTCGAAACTCCACAAAACGGGGTTTAGTCTCCCTCGCAGACAAAGAGACATCGCACACTGCTAGTCTAAATCACAAAGATGATCATCATGATCAACGAGAAGTGTCAATTACACTAAGCTAGTAAATATATGAGTTTAGCTTCATGTCCCATAACCACTTGCTTAACTTAAATATTTACGAACAAACTGTAGATCTCCACTAGAAAATTGTCAGAAGAGATTCAATCGAACAAGTCCAAGAATTAACCGACGAAGTAAACGCAAGCGTTTCGTACCACTTGTTTTACTAAGTCGTTTAATTAGATTTCTCATACGAGTGAGGTAAAGGTTTGTATATACTAATAGATTGGAAAACGGTTTTATAAGCGAATTTGGTATTAAAATAGTATTGAAATCGTTTGAGGAAAGAGTTTTGATATTTACTACTAGTATAGAAAACCTTTATATTTTTAAAGTGACAAATCACGAAGAAGATTGTAAGAACAATCAATCACAAAAATTCACATACGAAGACGTGAATAAAATCCAAAGAAATCGATACCGAATCCATCGAAATGGATATTCCAAGAATTCCCAAAGAAAATAAGTCATCAAAGTCAATAACAAATGATAACAACAAATAGGGAAACAACACGAATCGATTAAAGTTGGATATTCAAACGAATTAGCAAAATAGGCTAATCTGGCAAATAGAAGCAGGTCGGTCGACCGGACTCCCTGAGTCGGTCGACCGAACCAGAGGTAGAAAACTTCTCGGGCACCAGGTCGGTCGACCGAGCCAGGGGGGTCGGTCGGCCGAACCAGAAACAGAAGTGCTATCTGCACTTTTACAAGCAGGTCGGTCGACCGAACCAGGGGGTCGGTCGGCCGAACCTGATGCTCTGCCAAATGATGCCCATAAATTTATATGTAACCTCCACCAATTCGCATCCGAACGAGCACGGACGCTAGGGAATTATGCCTAACGGCTACCCGGCCCTGTTGGCTCCTCGATGCATCACCAAAACACATGTTCAAACACCAAAGTTATGGTTTTTAAAGGATTGAACCCAAAACACCAAAAATTGGAATATTCACCAAATCAATCCAAAACAAAAGCAATTGCACACGAATAAGTGTTAGGAATTCATACCTAACAATCGAAGATAAATATAAGCATAGATGTGAGATAAAAATCTCACCTTTTCACCAAAATCAAACAAGAAGAAGCTTGAAAGCAAATGGAGAATCAACCTCTCTTCAACACAACCCAATTGAGCTTGAATCTAAGCTCAAAAACAAGAACATTCCCAAAATTAGGTTTAGGAATTTCTGAAATTGTTAAGAGAATAAGTTGGAGAAGAAGAAGAGAAGCTTACCAATGGGTTCTTCTTGAGTTTGGAGCTAGGAATTGGATTTGCAAGAGGAACTAGGGTTTTGGAGTTTTAATTTCCAATCTCTCCCACCATTAATACTCTAAAAACTGAAAAGAGAAGATAATGAGGGTGAGTGGGGAAGAGTGGCTCAGATTTGAGCATAAGTTAACATAGGGCTGAGCCCAAAACCAAACCCAAAGTGAAAAGTAGCAAAAATCAACTTTCTCCAAACATATCGAAGCTTATACTCAAAAAGTTCATAAACGGCATTTTAAACTCAATGGGAGTGGTCCCAAGTCCTAATTCGACCGTATGCAAAAAGTAGCTTTTCGGACTAAAATCCGACTAACGATAAAATATTTAAATATAAAATCGATAAATATGCGGGTTGTTACAGACTCCCCTCCTTAAAGAAATTGCGTCCTCGCAATATTTTAAGAAGAAGATATATAGTAACAACCATAAAAGCATATTCAACACAAAAGAAGTTTGATATAAGAAGTTCACCTCAAAGAGCACGAGAAAGTAAGTCCGGATGTGTTCGCTCGATGTACCCTCTAGATTCCCAAGAACAATCCTTAGGATTTGAAGACCATTGAACTTTAACAAGCGGAACATCCTTATTTCGAAGTCGTTTGACCTCCGAAGCAATGATACGAATAGGATGTTGCTCATAAGTTAAATTAGGCGAAACTTCAATCTCTTCCACAACACCGGGCTCAAGAACAGAATCGGAGTCTTGAAGACATTTCCGAAGTTGAGAAATGTGAAACACGTCATGGATAGCAGAAAATTGAGCCGGTAATAAAAGGCGATAAGCCATGGAACCAATACGTTCGGTGATAGAAAATGGCCCAATATACCGAGGTGCCAATTTTCCCGATCGACTGAAACGTACAACACCTTTCATAGGTGAAACACGAATGAACACAAGATCTCCCACAGAAAATTCTAACTTCCTTCTCTGGTTATCGGCATAGGATTTTTGTCTACTCTGGGCTTCTTTCATCCTATGACGAATAAGATCAATCTTTTCTGTGGAATCACGAATAAAATCTGGACCTAAAACCAGCTTCTCACCAGCCTCAAGCCAACAAGAAGGAGATCGGCATGGCTTTCCGTAGAGTGCCTCAAAAGGTGCCATACCAATACTAGATTGTAAGCTATTATTATAGGAAAATTCAACAAGTGAAATATGATCTTCCCAACTTCCACCAAAATCAAGCACACAAGAACGAAGAAGATCTTCAAGAGTTTGATTCACACGCTCGGTTTGTCCATCGGACTGAGGATGATAAGCGGTGCTAAAATTAAGCTTCGTTCCCAAAGCTTTTTGAAGATTCTTCCAAAATCCACTAGTAAACAATGGATCACATCACTAACAATAGAAGTAGGAACCCCATGCAATTTAACAATCTCTTTGATAAAGAGCTTGGCCAAAAGAGGAACGGTTCGGTTAGACCGAACGGGAATAAAATGGGCAGATTTAGTAAGCCTATCAACAATCACCCATAAGCTATCATGACCCGAACGAGAACGGGGAAGGCCATCTATAAAATCCATGGAAATTTGGTCCCACTTCCAAATTGGAATGTCTAAAGGTTGCAATAACCCACCGAGCCTTTGATGTTCGGCCTTAACGAGTTGGCAAGTCATGCAACGCTTAACGAAGTTAGCGATGTCAAGTTTCATTCCCTCCCAATAATAAAGTCGCTTCATATCCGCGTACATTTTACTACTACCGGGATGAATGGTAAATTTAGAACGATGTGAATCTTCTAAAATATCTTTACGAAGATCACAAATATTTGGTACGATAAGTCTACCAAATCTCCGAATGTCGCCACGAGAATCGATATCAAAGTCCTTCAAACCTTCAATATCAATCTTATCCTTAATATTTTGGCCAAGAAGAGCCAATTCGGGATCTAGCCTTTGAGCTTCAAGAATGCGGTCTAAAAGAGAAGGATGAGCCTCAAGGCTACATAAAACAAGAGATGAACATAAATCGGATACGCGGTCTCGAATCTCACAAGTGGATAAGATCTCGAGATCGTTCCATTCGGATATCATCATAGAAACAACAGTTTGTTGTTTACGGCTAAGAGCATCGGCGACACGATTACCCTTACCGGGTGTATAAAGAATATCGAGATTATAAGCAGCAAGGAACTCGAGCCAACGTTGTTGACGCAAATTAAGTTCCTTTTGAGAAAATAAATATTTCAAGGACTTATGATCGGTATAAAGAACAAATTTCTCTCCTAAAAGATAATGACGCCAAATCCGGAGAGCAAAAACAATAGCCGCGAGTTCTAAATCATGAGTGGCATATCTAGTCTCGGCAGGCTTCAATTGCCTAGAAGCATAAGCAATAACACGTTCTCTTTGCATAAGAACGACACCCAAACCAACGCGACTAGCATCGGTATAAACAACAAAATCTTGATTCCCCTCGAGAATAACAAGAATAGGAGCATCAGAAAGGAGTTCTTTTAATTTCTGAAAAGATGCTTCACATTTGTCCGACCAAAGGTATTTAGTACCTTTCTTCGTTAAGCTAGTGAGAGGCACGACAATCTTAGAAAAGTCTTTGATAAAACGACGGTAATAACCCGCCAATCCGAGAAAACTACGAATCTCTGTCACACTCTCCGGTCTCTTCCAATCTTGAATCGCTTCAATCTTCGAAGGATCCACGGAAATTCCGGATTCGGAAATAATATGACCGAGAAACTTCACATGAGATTGCCAAAAGTGGCATTTAGAAAATTTTGCCTTTAATTGATTACTCCTAAGAGTTTCCAACACAATCCGAAGATGTTTTTCATGCTCCTCCTCGGTTTTAGAATACACAAGAATATCATCGATAAAGATGAGAACAAACCGGTCGAGGAAGTCTTTGAAAACTCTATTCATAAGGTCAACGAAATACGCCGGAGCATTCGTTAAACCAAATGGCATAACAAGCCATTCATAAGATCCATAACGAGTACGGAACGATGTCAAAGGAATACTATCTTCTGCAATACGAAGCTGATGAAATCCAGTAGCTAAGTCTAATTGTGAAAAGACCTTAGCACCACAAAGCTGATCGAATAGATCATCAATCCGAGGTAAAGGATATTTATTTTTGATAGTAAGATCATTAAGCTTGCGGTAGTCAACGCAAAGCCTAAGTGTACCATCGGATTTCTTCACGAAAATAGCCGAAGCTCCCCAATGCGAGGAACTAGAGCGAATAAATTGCTTCGTCTCCAATTCGGATAATTGTTTACGCATCTCCTCGTTTTCTTTATTAGACATACGATAAGGAGGACGAGTGATAGGTTGAGCTCCAGGAATAAGATTAATTCTGAACTCAATTGCTCGCTTAGGTGGTAATCCTAAAACGGGCTCGAATAAGTCGGAAAATTTGCAAACGACGTGAATAAGAGAAATAATATCACCCTTATCATCATCGTCGTCATCACGAGGGTTTAAAGAATATAAAGATGCGACCAAGCTGGAAACTGAATCTTGAAGATTAATAGAAATCTGCTTAACAGATTGAGGATGTCGAAGATGAATAGTCCGCTCAGGACATAGGATATGAGCTTCATAACAGTTAAGCCAATCCATTCCCAAAATCATTCCAAAGCCTAAATAACACATGACATGCAAATCGGCTCGGAAAGAAAAATCACACAAAATAATCTCGACGTCTTTACACAATAAACTGATTGTTGCGGATCCACCAACCGGATTCGCAATTCTCAAAGAAGTCATTAAACACAAAACATCCAAGGAAAAAGTATCAACAAGTTCTTTTGATATAAAAGAATGGGACGCACCCGTATCAAAAAGAACTCGAATAGGATGATCACGAAATAAAATAATTCCATCCAGAATAGAATGAGAAATATCTTGGCCACGAGATGTGTTGCCTGGGGCTTGAGCAACATTAAGCTTTCCCTCTTTCTTGCACTGAAGCTTGGGGCATGAAGATATAACATGACCGGGAACTTTACAGTAGCGACAAGAGAGAGACCTTGGGCACTTGTTCGCATAATGGTCCTTCGAACCACAATTATAGCATTCCCCACGGCCAAAGGAAGAAGTCTTTGCACACGGAGGTTGCTTGCTTCCATTTTTTATTGGGATAGGGGCCTTTGAATGTGTTTGGCCTTTTCTTGTTGTTGAAGTTTGGTTTGGAACCCACCACTTCAACATCATTCTCCCTATCCGCCTCTTCAAGACAAAGAGCGATATCAACGAGTTGGTCGAAAGAAACTTCTAATTTTAGAAGTAATGGCTTCTTGAGATTTTTGTTTAAGCCACAGACGAATCTTTGGTTCTTCTTTAAAGTGGTGTTGATGTATTCAACCCCATATTTGGAAAGCGACTCGAAGGAGGCGACGTAATCAGTCACGGAGGACTCACCTTAAACAAGGTCTATAAATCGTCGAGCCAATGTCACTTTCTCAGCTTCCGGTACGAATTTCAACTCGAAGCGTTCTCGGAATTTCTCCCAGGTGAGATCCGCTTCATTAATCTCAGAAATAAGAAGCTCGTACCAGTCCAATGCTCTTTCTCGGAGCATACTTGAGGCCACCTGAACTCGGTGAAGGTCAATAAGATTCATGCGAGAAAAGATTCGATCGCATGACCTTAGCCAAGCCTGTACTTCAATAACAGTTTCGGAACCTTTGAATGGCTCCCCACCCAAATTAGTGTAATCGCTACACAAGCGTGCAAATCCCGACTTTGGGTGAGTAGGTTCCGGGTTAGCTCCAGCTGCTTGAGCATTCGTCACTAAATCAAGAAGCTGTTGAGCAGTCATAAAAACTCCATCTTGGGGTGGAACACTAGATTGTCCAGCTCTGGGACGGCCTGGTCTAGACATTCCTCTTCCTTAGAAAGAAAGAAGAGCAAGAAGAAGATTATTCACCAAATTGAATATCAAGCAATCTTGATAGATAAACAAGGAATATAAGGAAAATAGGATGATTCGGTATGAAGACTCGAATTAAATCCTAAAGCACGACTCCTAAGATAGACTTAGGACGATGATCCTTGTTATAATATTCCATATTGTTCCGAAGTTTGGCACTGATACCAAACTGTGACGCCCCACCTCTATACCCACACTAGCCAAGAACATTACGGAGAATGCTGTCAACTAGCACGGAGAATAAAGCTGTTGAGGAGCGACCATCCATGTAATTGCTTTGCGCGAGCACCGATATGTCAGATAGTATAACATTGCATTTTATTTCAAGAGGAAATCCGACATACCGACACAAACTCAAAGCTACTACACAGTGGCTATAATATCTTCGGAAACAAATACAGAAATAAACATAACATAATTAGTCACAAACAATTCATATCACAAAGGCGGAAATAGATATGAATATTACACTAGGAAGTGTACATCAGAGTAGTGGTCTAAAAAGAACCACAATATCACAAAAGAATAGTTACATGAACTACACAAAAGAATAAGTATACATTATAGAGTCTATATCTCAAATGTATACAGCAAAAACTACTAATCTAAGTAGTTAACCAAAAGTCAGAGAAATCAATCCCAGGAGAGAAGTCAAGCAGAAGCACCTGTAACATCTCGGTCTGACTCGAGTATTATTTAATAAGAAAATAATAAACGGATCAGTCTAACTATAGATATCAGATGAAACGATATAGAATAAGAGATATGACTAAACACATAATAATCACAATGCCAAGCTGTGATATATTCAAGTAATTGAAAAATCAACGAGAGATTAATCAATATCACCAAATCTACACAAGAAACAAAGAAATGCCATACTCTTTATTTCGTTCATCAAACCACAAATATTGACGATTTTATTAATGTCAATCACAAAAGTCAATGACACATAAATTCACCAATGCACAAATATTGATAAAACTTATCAATGGAAATCACGAAAGTTGGTGAAATACAAATTCTAGAAAACTACATAAGAAATCTAGAAATCACAAAGGGGGGGAAGGCCTATCACAAACGGGAGCATAAAGCCCACCAACACGTGTATCACAAACGGACCGCTAATTCCATGGTCGCTAACCATCACAAATTGAGCCGAAGCTCCACAAACGGCCCGAAGACCATGGGTTGCTACCCCACCAAATTGAGTCGAAACTCCACAAAACGGGGTTTAGTCTCCCTCGCAGACAAAGTGACATCGCACATTGCTAGTCTAAATCACAAAGATGATCATCATGATCAACGAGAAGTGTCAATTACACTAAGCTAGTAAATATATGAGTTTAGCTTCATGCCCCATAACCACTTGCTTAACTTAAATATTTACGAACAAACTGTAGATCTCCACTAAAAAATTGTCACAAGAGATTTAATCGAACAAGTCCAACAATTAACCGACGAAGTAAACGCAAGCGTTTCGTACCACTTGTTTTACTAAGTCGTTTAATTAGATTTCTCATACGAGTAAGGTAAAGGTTTGCATATACTAATAGATTGGAAAACGGTTTTATAAGCGAATTTGGTATTAAAATAGTATTGAAATCGTTTGATGAAAGAGTTTTGATATTTACTACTAGTATAGAAAACCTTTATATTTTTAAAGTGACAAATCACGAAGAAGATTGTAAGAACAATCAATCACAAAAATTCACATACGAAGACGTGAATAAAATCCAAAGAAATCGATACCGAATCCATCGAAATGGATATTCCAAGAATTCCTAAAGAAAATAAGTCATCAAAGTCAATAACAAATGATAACAACAAATAGGGAAACAACACGAATCGATTAAAGTTGGATACTCAAACGAATTAGCAAAATAGGCTAATCTGGCAAATAGAAGCAGGTCGGTCGACCGGACTCCTTGAGTCGGTCGACCGAACCAGAGGTAGAAAACTTCTCGGGCACCAGGTCGGTCGACCGAGCCAGGGGGGTTGGTTGGGCGAACCAGAAACAGAAGTGTTATCTGCACTTTTACAAGCAGGTCGGTCGACCGAACTAGGGGGTCGGTCGGCCGAACCTGATGCTCTGCCAAATGATGCCCATAAATTTATATGTAACCTCCATCAATTCGCATCCGAACGAGCACGGACGCTAGGGAATTATGCCTAACGGCTACCCGGCCCTGTTGGCTCCTCGATGCATCACCAAAACACATGTTCAAACACCAAAGTTATGATTTTTAAAGGATTGAACCCAAAACACCCAAAATTGGAATATTCACCAAATCAATCCAAACCAAAAGCAATTGCACACGAATAAGTGTTAGGAATTCATACCTAACAATCGAAGATAAATATAAGCATAGATGTGAGATAAAAATCTCACCTTTTCACCAAAATCAAACAAGAAGAAGCTTGAAAGCAAATGGAGAATCAACCTCTCTTCAACACAACCCAATTGACCTTGAATCTAAGCTCAAAAACAAGAACATTCCCAAAATTAGGTTTAGGAATTTCTGAAATTGGCAAGAGAATAAGTTGGAGAAGAAGAAGAGAAGCTTACCAATGGGATCTTCTTGAGTTTGGAGCTAGGAATTGTATTTGCAAGAGGAACTAGGGTTTTGGAGTTTTAATTTCCAATCTCTCCCACCATTAATACTCTAAAAACTGAAAAGAGAAGAGAATGAGGGTGAGTGGGGAAGAGTGGCCCAAAACCAAACCCAAAGTGAAAAGTAGCAAAAATCAACTTTCTCCAAACATATCGAAGCTTATACTCAAAAAGGTCGCAAACGGCATTTTAAACTCAATGGGAGTGGTCCCGAGTCCTAATTCGACCGTATGCAAAAAGTAGGTTTTCGGACTAAAATCCGACTAACGATAAAATATTTAAATAAAATATTTAAATATAAAATCGATAAATATGCGGTTGTTACACAAAGCACAGCTTTTGTATAAAGCGTGTCTTTGTGGACGAGACTTCGTCGGACCTCACACCCCGGAAATGGTCAAAACAGGAAGGATGCGGCAAGGTTATTAGGGGGTAGCACCCCTTTAGTGTATGTCATTCCTTCTGGATAGAAGTGGTATCATGGTATGGAGCCCAGATATTTAACCTATGTTGTTGATGCAAATTTTGTGGTTGTTGAAAATCGAGGATCCTCGGATAGATCGGTTACGATCGGGGGATGACATATTCGGGTCAGTAGTTACCTAGTTTGAAAGGTAACCCGGACTTGTGTTGGCAGAGATCCAGTTAGGTTCTCGGGATGTCATTCCAGAGGCGTTTCCATGTGGCAATGGGAAGTTTCTTGGCCTGACCATTTGTTGAAAATCCAAAGAAACAATACGATCTTGTACGGTTTTAGTTGTAGAACCTATCATTCACTTATGTTGGCGCCCCACTGTTTGGATGGTAGCTATAGTAGGCATAAGTGCAGAATGCATATGCTGGTTAAGATTTATATCTTTACTTTCGAAATATTTCCTACACTATGCACTAGTAATAATATCAAATGTTTCTTTTTAATGCGTATCAAGCATCTTTGACTATCATAAGGAGAAATCTCCTCCGATTCTGCATTTGCATTGTGTGTGTGTGCGGGAGGCCTTATGGTAGTCTCATTTTTAAAAGTATTGCGAATTGACTTTAAAAATATTACTCTATTTTGATTTTTAAAAGAAAAATAAACTGTTTTAGTTCTCACACCAGTCACATGACTGATTCGGAGTTTATTGTTTTCCTTCCTAAACTTTGGGTGCCCACCAATTTCCACATGGGCAGTCAAGAGTCAGGTTTAGCAGGATATTACGGAATTCAAGAGTTGTAGGAGGCAAGCTGGATGGCATGGCGTATTACTAGTATATAGTATTCCTTTTCCGCTGTCGATGTTGTTTGTTGTTGCACACTCTGATAATGTAATGTAATGTAATAACTGATATAATTCTTTGTTTAAAGGTTATTCATTTATGTATTATATGTTGTTCCGCTGCGATTGTGAGATTCTGATATTGTTCTGTTGTTTATGTTCTGTTCTATCTTTTTCTCTCTTCTTCTATCTTTTTCTTTTTCTTTAACCCTAACGGTACGGTTTTCCGGCCTTCGATTGCTCGACAGTTGATACAGTGGACGTATTGATGTCGGCGTTCATGGACGAAAAATCGCATTCGTTACATGAAGTTTTAATGGCCTCATAACATGTGCATTAGCTCCTAATTAAAAATCAAGGTAAGTGGGTGGGGTACTCCATGTTCTTCACTTTTAATTATTTCCATCTTCATTCTTTTGTATCTTCTTCATACATGCATATTCCTTCATGAAACCACTTGTATTTGAGATCAAATTCCTACATAAATATATATAAATTTCCAATTAATTTTTCTCAAATAAATATATGCATACAAATGACCGTTTTGCCCCTATATGAATATGGATATGTGACAATTTGGAATTAATATGGAATTTGGTTGAAACAAGTTAAAATACCTAATACGATCATTTATTTAATTTAAATAAATTAAATATGGTGGTAAAAATATGCACATTTACATGCACATCAAATAGCCCTACACTTATCTATTTATTCATCCTCGAATAAAGAAAAACTAAGATAAATCCATTTTTGTAGGGAGCACGATTACATTGAGCGTATGCAACAAGCCGTTAAATCTTTGGGTGTCCCTAGTAGGGCGAATATTGTCTCATGAGAGTTTTCAGCGGATACTACCCACAAAATCCAAATGCAAGATGAATATATTTACAAAATGCAAGATTTATTTACAAAGAGATGAATGCGAGTTTTTAAAATTATTTACAATGAAGGATTCACTTTTAAATCGACAAAAATAAGTTAAATATAAGTTTCGGTCGTTATCTTGAAAATTTAAGCCGTTTACTCGTCAAAATTTCCAACAAAAATCAAGTTATCTTTCAAATAGACAATAGGTTAACTTGTTTCGATTGATAACAAAGTGTAATTATAAAATGGATCCTTAGTTGAATATCAAATTTTATCAAAGTGGTATATTCGTTTCTTTTCAATAACAAGTCAAATAAAATAATTTAAAAATAGTGCTAGGATTTCAATTGCTTACTCTCTCTTGTATTTTTGAAAATTGTTTTAATACTTAAAATATTTACATGCCTAACTCAGGTAAACTGAGGCCAGATATATTACACATGCATTGCCTTGCGGACTGGAGTTAGGGGAGTACAGAGCAAGGCGAGTGAACATAAAAGTGTGAACACTTATCGACTATAGGCATTATTAATGAAAGAATTTTTTATATACATACACCTAGCTCAGATAAACTGAGGCCAGATATACCGATCGTGCGTTGCATTTCGAGCTTTCGTGAGAAAGGTACGGAGCATGGCGAGTGTACACACAAGTGTGTACACCTGTTGACCGTAGGTGTTAATAGAAAATATTTACATATATATGCAAATGTTTTGTTTTTTTATATGTTTTTTTTAATGAGAGAGAGTTTTGCAAAATCATCTTAGCACCATTTAATTTAGAAGACAAAAAAATGTTATATCCTTTACTTAGAATTCACCACTTTTAAAACGAAGATTTTCAATTTGGATGTATTTCATAATTAACATGTATGAATCTTCCTATATACTTGTTAAACATTGTTATTTGTAATCAAATTTTATTTTTATTTTCGTTAAGAAGAATAAATTTTCAAAAGTTTCAATTTAGTAAGCCAAAACCATATATTTATCCTATAATGTTTCTTTAAAAATAAATCACAAGAAAATTTGTTTTTGGGTTTTTTTATTTAATAATTTTTTTTGTGTTTTTAAAAAAAAGCAAAAATAAACCATGAAAAATTAAAAATGAATATGAGTCTCCTCACACTTGATTTTGACCGTGTCCCCACAGTCAACCCAAGTGAATGAACGTTTATTATTATTTACATAAAAATGAAATGTATTTATACGGCATCATAAATTATATCGTCAAAGAGTAAATGAAATGGTCTTCTAAAGACCGACTCGTTTGTCTCGTCAAGTATGCGAGACACAGCTTAAGCGCAAAAACCAAATCATAAAATATTTCAAAGTTGAGTGTTGATTTGGAAAAACGAATGTCGTTTTATTGAAAATCGTACGAGTTGTTTTATTTTCGATGATTTTGGGGGTAGATAAAACAATTGATCGAAATTCAAGTTTATTTTCACCAAATTGAAATTCTAGTTTGTCATTGAAAAATTCTTCAAAATTATTGATTTCAAAATCAAAGTGGTGATTTAAATCTTCCCCGTCGGAATTTAACAACACGTCATCCAAAAGACCAAAAAATTCGTGTTCATTAAATTCGTCTTTCTTTGTTAGATTATCAACAACTTCATTGCATATCTCAAGTTCAAAATCCTAAGTTGTTGTATTCAAACTTTCAAAATCGAGAAAAGGAAGATCAAATTTTAAATTTGGTTCTACACCCTCAAAAGAATTGAAATCCAACTCAATTACCGTCTTTTCAACAACTTCGTTAAGATTTTCGTTTTCAATTTCAAAAGATGTTATTTGAAAATCGTCGATTTGGGTAAAAGATGGGTTATCACTGGACTCATCACACATTGGAATTTGATTTTGTTTTTCACGTTGTTTCATATATGTTTTAAACAACGAATTCATGTGATCAGCGTAAATTTCGTTCATTTGCTCAACAAAATCCAATTTATAGTTATTAACTTGAGAATTTGGATTTGTTGTGAAAAAAAATTTCACTCATATCATAATCGAGATTATTCCTATTGCCAAAATTATTTGAAAATTGGATAACATTTTTTTATTTTGAAATTCATTCTGGATTTCAAAATTTAATTGGCATGGGTTATACTCGAAATCGTTTGAATTTTGATGTGAATTCAAAATTTGATTATTTTGAAAATTTTGACTTGAGTTATCACACAAATAAGAATTACACAAATCATTTATCACTTGATTTTGTTCTATAGAGATTTCAAATAGAGATGAAATGCTATTTTCGAGATTCAAGGGTTGGTCATCGTTTTGAAAATTTTGTTGTTCAAAATTCGAATTGTTTATAGAATAGTTGTCGTTAAAATATCCTTATGAATTCGGAATGAACTCGTATGGATTCTATTGATTTTCACAACTATTGTAAAATTCAAGTTAATATGGAAACTCGGACATTTTCAAGAATGTTTTTGGTTTTTTTTTATAAAGAAAAAATATTTACAGATAAAGTTTATTTTTCAAAAGGAAATTGATTTTTGTTTCATTTTTTATTTTTCAATTTTTTTTGCTTTTTGAACAGATTTAAAAAAAATTATTTTTGGATTTTTTATTTTCTAAATTTTTTTGGATTTTTGAAATTTCAAAAGAAAAGGATTTAAAAATTTCAAAGAAAAAGAAAAGGAATATTTACAATTTTTTTAGTTTTGGATTTTGAATTTTTTTTAAAATATGCATGAATTAATGCCGCTATATGAATGCAAGAGTCTAATTATAGATTTTCTATCCTAAGTTAATCCAAAATTGTATAATCACAAATTGCCTTAGATAATCAAGATAGTTCTCGGCCAGGTAACAGACAGGATTTATCGGTGCACCACGAATCATCGTAGCAATGCAGCCGAAAGTTTCAGTACCTTCAGAGGAACAACCATTATAGTATTTACGAATCACCATAATATTTATAAATGTTATTACTTTGCCATAGTCTAGACACCAAGAAAGTAAATTGTTCAAAGAGGACAAATTGTCAATATACAATTAAGTGTTATCGACGTCTAATCGTTATTATTAATCAAAATTCTAAGAGTAAACGCAAAGCAAAAATTAAACATGTATTAACAATGCAACTAAATGAATATTTATTTGTTTTTTTACATAAATGCAAATGCAAACAACCGAATATGCAAGACAAATAAAAACAATAGATATAGCAAGCAAGCAGTTTGTTTTATTTTGGAAAGCAAAGCGAAGCAATTATTTTTCGCACCGGTTCTTCTCCTTCTGAAATTCTGCTTTGGCGACCTAAAATAAAAACAAAATATATACAATTTTTTTTAATACAAGGACGAAACTCAAAACAAATTAAAATGAAACAAATTTTTTTTAAGAGAAAGAAAAGAATGGAAAAATAGATTTTTTTTTTTTGGTTTGAGAGGGACTAAGAAAAATTTGAGATCAAACAAATTGCCAAATTTTGGAACTCAAAGCAAATTGCCAAAACCTAAATTCACTAATCAAATGAAACCTAAAAGGATTTTTTTTAAAGAGTATAAATTGGAAAACAAAATTAGAGAGCTAAAAGAAAACCAACCCTTATTTTTTTTCTAAAAAATAAGATAAAGCCCGGCCCACTAATTAAAAAAAAAAGAGTCAACAATTCACAACTGTTTCAATCAAATGCACAGAATTCCCATCCCACGCTCTCATATTTTCATTCCCAGTTAGATCGAAATCCTCAAAGTAAACAATCTCTTATTTTTATATCGAAATTAGATCGTGGAAGTGTAATTGGGAAGAACGGAGTTAAAGCTGGGTTTTTGGATGCGGATTTGGGTGGAGTTCGAAGTTGAATTGCAGTGGCTTGTTTGGTTCTGGTGCGATGGAATTGGGTTCGCGATTTTGGGTTGAGGGTGGTCATCTATTTTTTTTAGGGGTGGGTTGTTCAATGTCGAGGAGGTCGCGTGACAGTTTGTGATGAATGGATTTGGGGAATCGCGTGGGCAGTGGCTGTTGGCGACGTCGAGGAATTGTGGTTGCGGCTGTTGATTGAAGGTAGTTGTTCGTGAATGGTTGTGGAGGATTGCGAATGGGATGAACTGCTCTTTCTTACCAGGAAGTTGAATTGAGTTTTGAGATGGCTGCCGTTTGTAGTTGTGTGTAGTAGTGGCTCAAGAGGAGGAGCTGCTGATTTCTGAAGAGATGTTTGAGGTGGCTGAGTGAAGTATGTCAGGCGGTTGACGTGCACAGTGCATAGCAATGTGGTTGGCGATTTGGGGAGGTAGATTATTTCAGGTTGTGACTTGGTATGTCAGTGGAAATTTTGAGGGGTTGAGGATGTTGATGACTGACCGAGACAATGATCTGCAGTCTTGGTTAGGTAGGTGTAGTTGTTGTTATACGTCTAGTATACCTAAACAGAGAATAATCAAATATAAACTCGTCGCACAAGTTTATAACTCAGATTTGCACTACACTGGAATTATGTAGTAAATATTATAACAATATGAACGTTGTAAATGAATTACAACAACAGCGTTATACTATTTTGAATAAACAGTATAACAAAATAGAAGAAAGAATTGAGAATTCTATCCGGATAATGTCTGAGGCTCGTCGTAACGATTTCCTTAAGAATTTTATTTAAAAATTCTCCCAAGATACAACAGACGAATTCTGCTCGAAATTGTAATGAGTATATCACTCTTTGATTTGAATATGAGAATAGCAGCAGTTAGTAGAGGAGAAGAGAGATACGGATTGGAAAAAGCAGTGAAGAAAATGATCGGTTTCCCTCTTTATTTATAGTCGGTCTGTATCCCTTCCGAACGGTTGTGTCTGTACCCGTTCGTTAAAACAGTCGTGTCTGTACGTCTTCGTACAGTCATATCTGTCTGTTTTTCCCTCTAACGGATCTGTTTCGCACCCGCCCGTATCCGCTTCCGCACCCGTTCGTTTGCGCGCTTCAGAAGTTGTGTCGGGTCGCACCCGCTCGCGTCTATTCATCCCGCGTCCGCTTCCGAACAGATCCGCATCTGTTCGTATGGCCTGTAACTGTCAGAAAGCCCGGTCCAATTTACAGTAAAAATATGAGTATCATATTAGACCAGTACCCGTACCCGGCCCGGTTCGGTCGGACGGACGGCGGCGGCGGCGCGCGTGTGTGGTGGTGATGCATGATCTTTCTCCTTACAACGAAGCATACATTTGGGAGCCTCAGGCCCCCAACGTCCTCATGAGAAAGCTATGTTTAAATCAATATAGCTCTCACATTTTGGAGATGTGGGACTTTGTATGTTTCATTCACCTTTCTTAAGGAATTCCAACAGTTGTAAGGTGGTTAATGGTGTGATGGTGGTAAGCGATATTGGTGTGTGTTGTGTATGTTGGAGTTTAAAGGATTGAAGATATTGACGGTGGCAGTTATGGTTTGAAATGCAGTGGGTTGTGTTCGAGGCAGAAGCGTGGGTAGTTGGATGGAGTTTGTACTTTGAAGGAGGAAGATAATGGTGATGGGGTTGCTCAGAAGTGGATGGACAACAGGAATATGGCTCAGTTGATAAGTATGGTTTGAATGGTGTTTTCTGACAGAGTAGGAGTTGTGAAGATATGATGGTGGAATTGTTGATGAAGCAGTAGCAGCTTTCTGTGGTGATTGAAACTTTTTTATAGTTGTTTGTTCAAAACTTTTGTAGTTGTACTGAGATGATATGCAAGTATGGGTAAACTTTTGTAGTTGTACTGAGATGATATGCAAGTATGGGTATCGAGTGGTACGTGTATGTGGAGGAAGTTGTTTGTGATGCTCAGGTGTAAGTTGCTATTGTTATGCAGCAGAGGGATGAGGGAGAGAACAGGGGTGTTGGTCAATGCTTGGTGACTGGTTGTTCGATTGTAGATGTGTGGAGTTCTGGAAGTGTTGGTCAGTATATGAAGGAATTTGTGATGGCAACAGAAATTGATATTGGTGACAGTTTTGTGGTTTTTGGTCTGTCAGTTGATATGTGCAAGTGTGAAGGGATGGTGGAAGAACTGATGAGCAGTGATATGGAGATATTGAATGTTTGGCCAGCTTTGTTATTAATGTTTGCTTGGGGATATGGCAGAAGATGGAAGGGCTGCTGTTTGAAAAATTAAGTATGGGTTGTTTGTGGGTTGCAGAGGAGAGGAATATCACTGGCAGGCAGTAGTGTATGTTAGAGGAGGGGATGGCAGAACTCAGTGCACAGTTTGAAAAAGAGAATAACAATGTAAAATGTATGTACAATGTAAACTATAAATTGCAATGAAATAAAAAAATAAAAATAAAATTTAAAATGAAATTGCGTTGTTGTTTTAAAAAAAAAATTATGAAATGCAAATAGAAAAACTAGAACATGACCACAACGAATTGAAGACAAAAATAAAACAACAAACAAACACACATTTTTTTTAAATGCAAGACATACAAAATGAAAACACAACAAAAATCAAATGAAAATAATAATTCGAAGAATAGAAAATCAAAATCAAAGCAACCTTCCGGCAACGACACCAAACTCAATTCAACTTCCTGGTACGAAAGAGCAGCTTATCTCATTTGCAACCCTCTAACCCACTTACTAACTTTGATGAAAATGATATAAAATTAAAAGTAGAATCTATTTTAAGCATGATTTATTAACTATTGAATTAGAAACATAAACCATCAAATTTTGATTCTAAATCCACTTCCATTACCATGATCATATATAGATGAAGAGGTAATTATTGATTCGTTTGATTAAGCATAGCCTATTTGTTTTGAACAACATAAGCTATCAAATTCAATATTAAACACAAAATCATAAAAAATCTAACTTCCCTTTAAGCACAAAAGAGACATAAATGAAAAATTATGTTGCATCTATATAATTCAAGAGAGCTTCATTACCCCCTGAATTGTAGGGATTAGCCTCCCATTGGTGTTATCATATCAACATATGTAGAAAACAACATGAAATAAACAAAAACAAAAAGAAGAGGAAAATGAAAGCTAATGGAAAAGAGAACTAATCTAATTACATAAAAGAAAATCTACACTACTAGCACGAAAGAAAATGAACATGTAAGTAAAAGGAAACACCAATTAACATTGCATTTAAATAAAAGAAAAATACATAAAATAAAAATGGCTAAGTAGCCATGAAAAGTTAAAGAGAGCTTTCTTTTATTTTCCTAAGAGAAGAGACTAAGAGAAGAGAGCCTAACGAAGAGACTAAGGAAGAAGAGGGTTACATGAAACATAAGGGGTATATATACATGTGTTAAATCCTAATTCATAGAATGCCCAAATACCCTTGTAGGAAGTGTGGTGGTCAAGTTATCATTAGCTTCAACAATCCCCACTTAAATTTACATGAAGTTTTAATGGCCTTTTAGCATGTGCATTAGCTTCTAATTAAAAATCAAGGTAAGTGGGTGGGGTCCTCCATGTTCTTCACTTTTAATTATTTCCATCTTCATTCTTTTGTATCTTCTTTGTGCATGCATATTCCTTCATGAAACCACTTGTATTTGAGATCAAATTCCTACACAAATATATACAAATTTCCAACCAATTTTTCTCAAAGAAATATATGCACACAAATGACGTTTTCCCCATATATGAAGATGGATATGTGATAATTTTGAATTAATATGGATTTTGGTTGAAACAAGTTAAAATACATAATATGATCATTTATTTAATTTAAATAAATTAAATATGATGGTAAAAATATGCACATTTACGTGCACATCAGTTTTCTACTATTTAAACTCAAACAGAAGCAACTATTGGATTCCAATGAACGTGGATTTTCTCAACGGAAATGTCCATTGCGAACTGTCCGAATGGACGTTGCTTTTCAAATAGAAATCGGCATTGCAAACAAAGAAACGCAACCATTGCAAATGAAGAGGCGCGACCATTTTGGCCATTGCGGACGAAGAGACACGACTATTCCTAGTGGACATAACGGTTGGGAATTCGCCTATAAAAGGAGTAAGAAACCTGATCAGTTTCCCATTCCAATTTTTCCCTTCTTCCTCCTCATTTCTGAAAACTCTAAAATCCGTACGCTCCTGCTATCACACAGAAGATCGTACGCACCACAATCTCGAGCAGATCACATCTGTTGTACCTTGCGAGACTTTGAACAAATTATTAAGGAAATTGTTACGACAAGTCTCAGATGAAATTTCCTCCTTCATCCGGTTAGATTTCTTGTTTATTTATATATCTATATACCTGTGCAGTTAAAGAGGTCAACGAATTCAATGCGGCAGATGTGCGAAAAGTCATAGCGGGGATACAGCGAGGAAATAGCGGGGATATAGGGGATGACTCTAAAATAGCATATAAAGCTTGTGGTTACTGATTTTACAAGTATATAAATGGTAATTAAATGTATAATTAACATTCAATATAACTAAAATTAATACATATTTAACTCTAAATAAAAATATGTGTAAATATATTGTAAATAAACATAAACTGGTTTTTACATGATTAAATTCAATAGAATATAAAGTACTGTTGTTTATGAAAATATGTTAAAAAATTCAATTAAAAGAAATAATATAATAATTTTAATACTGTATAAATGTTAATTTTCAATTCATTCATTTTAAAGCAGATATAGCGGGAATAGTGGGATATAGCGGAAAAAACGGGGCTTAAAACGGAAAGGCTATATTTGAGGCTATTTGGGAAAATCGTAGCGGTAGAAATACGCTATGCGATATAGCGGGGCCATATCGGGACATTAACTACACAGCTTTATACATCGTTCTGTAATCTTTTCGTTTCAACGTTGTGTTGTTTCTACGAAGTAGTACAACGCTTGTTTATCGCTATAGTTTAACACATCAATTTGTTGTTGTTATTGCTATTGTTCGTTGTTGTAAATTTAATCACACCATAGTTTGCGACAACCCAGGATTTGTGGAAAAATTCAATTTAATAATCTTCTAATATAATTATTTAAATTTGCAAAAACTTATCTTTTCAAAAAAATTAAAATAAGCTATCTAATTGTTGTTGTTTATATATATATATATATATATATATATATATATATATATATATAAATTGTAAAGAAACTATGATTTGAAATTCAAAATAAATATCTTAAAAATAAATTAAATTTAAAACTCTACATTGTAAACACTAGTATATAAATATAGTTATTAATTAATGTATAAATAACATAAGCTTAAAAATAAGAATAAATAAAAAGAAAATATAAGAGTAAAAATACAAAACATAAAAAGGAAATATAAAATATTTGCATAAGACATTTGTAAGCTAGGGGATGACATACTAATACAAGTGTCAAGATTAATTTGTTTTCTTCATTTAAAAAACAGAATGATTTAAAGAAGAAACCAAGGCTGTGTACAGGCAGTGTTTTCATATATATATATATATATATATATATATATATATATATATATATATATATATATATATATATCTCAACTCCTTTCTTCATTTTTCTTTCAAACCTAAAACCAAAACAAGAGAAAACTAAACAACTAAATCAACTTCAAGTTTTCAACCGTGCAAAGCTAAAATTCAAGTTCAAGTTCAACTTAATCAGAGTAGATCAAGATCAAAGTCACTTGCAGTTTCACATCCTGTTTTGTGACGCCCCACCTCTATACCCACGCTAGCCAAGGACACTACGGAGTAGTGCTGTCAACTAGCACGGAGAATAAGGCTGTTGAGGAGCGACCATCCATGTAATTGCTTATCACACGGTGGCTATAAATAATCCTCGGAAACAAACATAGAAATAAGCATATCGCAAATCAGTCACAGACATCCATATCACAAAGGCGGAAGAAGATATGAATATATAACTAACACATGAAAGTGTACATCAGAGTAGTGCTCAAAAGATCCACAATAACACAAAAGAATAGCAACACGTGCTATACAAAAGAATACAACTATGAGTCTATATCTCAAGTGTATACAACAAAAACTGCTAAGCTAAACAGTTAGCCAAAAGTCAGAGTGATGAATCCCTGGGAAGAAGTCAAGCAGAAGCACCTGTAACATCTCGGTCTGACCCGAGTATTATTTAAGAAAATAATAAACGGGTCAGTCTAGCTATAAATATCAGATGACATGATATAACATAAAAGATATGGCATAAACATAAAATATCCATAATGACATACCACTATAAGTATGTAAATAATGATCAACAGAAGATCAATCAATAAGAGATAATCAATATCACAAGAATCTTCTTAAAGATTCGGAAAGGGCATCATACCCCAAACTTGTACTCATAATAAGTCAATGACATAAATTCTAGAAATCAATGCAAGAAGTCCAGAAATCATAGAAAAGAGAAAGAGGCCTATCACATGACGGTCCGAAGACCAAGGGGAGCTACCCCACATGTGTGAATGGAATCACACAGATTAAGGTGCAGACTAACCAAAAAGCAAAAAGGTATGTGTGAGTGGAATCACACAAGTGGTGTCTAGTCTAACCTCGCAACAAGAGACATCGCACAGTTGCTAGTCTAAAGCATCAGAATGATCGTCATGATCAACGAGAAGTGTCAATTACACTAAGCTAGTAAATATAGAAGTTTAGCTTCATGTCCCATAACCACTTGCTTAACTTAAATATTTACGAACAAACTGTAAATCTTCACTAATAAAATTGTCACATGAGGTTCAATCGAACAAGTCCAAGAATTAACCGACGAAGTGAACGCAAGCGTTTCATACCACTTGTTTTACTAAGTCGTTTAATTAGATTTTTCATCCGAGTGAGGTAATGGTTTGTATATACTAATAGATTGGAAAACGGTTTAAGAAAAGAGCTTTGTTATTAAAAATAGAGTTGAAATTGTTTGTTAAAAGTGTTTTGATATTTACTACTAGTATTGAAACCTTTATATTATAAAATGACAAAACACAGAAGCAATTGTAGAGACAATCAATCACAAAGATCGCATACGGAGATGTGAATAAAATCCAACGAAAATAGCTCAATGTTTTTCAGATAAGATCCCCTACGGAGGGGGGGTCCGGGGGGGTGGCAGCCCCCCAAGGTGGGGGTGCGGGGACAACGCCACCGCTTACGGGGTTCGACCTACCCGGTCAGGTCGCGGGGGTCCAGGGGGCAGCGCCCCCGGCGGGGTGCGGGGCAGTGCCCCGACTAAAACGGTACGACCTAGTGAAGACAAAATGAGGTCTAACGACCTAAGGGTCTAAGGGGTCACGCGACCTATGAGTTAAAGGTCCAACGGCCTATTGGGTTATAAGGTCATACGACCTAACGACTCAAGGGTCTAACGACCTAACGACTCAAGGGTCTAACGACCTAAGGTATTCGCGACTTAACGGGTTATAGGCCTAACGACCTAACAGGGTTCACGACCTAAGGTATTCGCGACTTAACGGGTTATAGGCCTAACGACCTAACAGGGTTCACGACCTAAGGTATTCACGAACGTCCTACTGCTTAAGACTTAACTCGTGAGCGACCTACGACTTAAGGCTTAACTCGCGAGCGACCTACGGCTTAAGGCTTAACTCGCGAGCGACCTATCTCCGAAGTGCCAATACTTCCAGAATGACCTAAAGCCCTGCGACCTACGACCCAGTGACCTTGCGACCTATCACCGAACGAATCAAGTGGCCAGAACGAGCTAAGTGCAGGAAATTTCCAAAAATGCTAAAAATTGGAGTTTTTCGCCAATCCAATCCAAACCAAAGGCAAATGTGCATGCAAAAGTGATAGGGAATCATTCCCAACAGTCCAATATAGTTATAGACTAGATTTGTGAGATAAAAATCTCACCTTTGCACAAATTCAATGAAAAGTGAAGTTTTAAGCAAGCAAGAATCAATCCCTCTTCTATCTAAGCACAAGAAGCTTGAATCCAATGTCTTCTTCTTGAATTTGGAGTAGAAAGATGGATTGCAATTGAATTTGAGTTTTGGAATTTTAATTTCCCATTCCCTCCACCATTTTTGAAGAAGCTTGAAGACTTAGGAAAATAGAAATGAAGTTATGAAGAGGAGGGGTGAAGGTTGGGTCTAATAGGCTAAAAGCCCAACCCAAAGTCTCAAGTGAAAAAGCAGTGAAATTGTACTATCTCCAATCATATCAATGTTTATACTTAAAAAAATTGTAAACGGCATTTCGTACTAAATGGAAGTGGTCTCGAGTCCTAATTTGACCGTTTGCAAAAAGTAGCTTTTCGGACCAATATCCGATTAACGACAAAATATTTAAATAAAATATTTAAATATAAAATCGATAAATATGCGGGTTGTTACATGTTTCCTCTGTTCAAACTATTACAGCGAGTAAACTTAACTTTTTAAAAGCTAAACCATCTTTATTAACTTGTGCATGAAATGATTGATGATAGTAATGACTTGACTATTGCTTGCATGGATGTATAAATGTATTTTGCTAGGAATAAAAGTTGAATTACTGTGTGTATATGTATGCATGTCTGTGTTTAGATGTGCATGCCTCTGTTCTTGTTTAACATGCTCAAAATCACTCAAAATAAATTCATTTCTCTTCATTTAAACCATTATAGGATATGATGTTTAAAGGAAAGTTGTCTGTAATGATGTAATACCATTTTTAAAAATAATTTCAAGTAGAATTATAAAGTAATTATCTGGAAAACAAGAAATTACAGTAAAAATCAAACCATCTCAGAAATTCCACCTTCGTAATTTTAAGATTTTCTTATATAACCATATTCGTTTTTAAAAATGATGATTTTTGATGATAATATCAAGAATTTTAAGTTAGTGATTTGTGAGAAGTTGAAAGTTGAACGAAATCGAATTTTTGTTCGATTTTCGGCGATTGGAGGAAAATCGTGAGTCGGGGTCGTAGTTTGAGGTAGCTCGATGTTCAGGGAGCATAGGAAAATTGGTCGGAAATATTTCTGATCTCCATAGTGATGCGGCGAAGAAGAGTAGGGTTTAAGACCCTGTTCGAGTCGTCGATGTTGGCATGGCAAATGCAACATCGTAGTGGCGTCGGGTTGGATCGAAGTAGGGGGAAAAGAAGTGGAACGACCCGCAAATCCGTACCCCTTGAGTCAACGCTATTCTATCTAAATCAACTCAAGTTGTATAGAAATACGAACCATTTGGGTTAAAGAAGAAGAGGTAGAAGAAGAACATAAAAAAATCAACAGCAGAATCTAACCATCACAGCGGAATAAAATATAATAGATAATAAATAATCTTTACTCAAAGATCAAATATATCAGTTTATATGTTACATCATCATATTACATCAATCTTAGTTCAACATTAATAACATACAACTAGATACACAACAACTCAATACAGCGGAATATATATGTAAACAAGTACGACAGTACGTATCGTCATCCAGCTCGTCTCCTGAGCTCCACAACATCATATCCTGTATCCTGTAATACGCGGTCTGACCCGAGCATTACAGTTAAATAACACCCGAGTCAGTCTGAAATACCAGCATGAGAAAATCACACTCAATTGATTGTTAAAGTTCAAAAATCCTTTGAAAACAAAAGCATCTCGTAAGACCACGCCGCAAATAAACATGTCGGGTTTTTACCTTACGATAGCTAAAACAATTTTTATAGAAATCCTCTGATGTTATAATAGGATCTATATACAAATACTTATAAAATAGCCGAAATTGTTACATTCATTAAATTCCAGCTACTAGCCACGGAGTAGGTAATACAAACAAAACTCGTACAAGGCTTGTAGGAAGAATGAATTTCCAACTAATGACTAGGCACTGGGGTACCACCTTTCAGAGTACGTGGCCTAGATCAGAGTACCGAGGAGTAGGCCCGCCCCCCTGCAACACAAGACTGGGACTACCCCTTACTAGATAATCCCGAGTGAGATCACCCCGCGGTTGGGATCAGCAACTGCCCACTAAGCCGAAATAAAAGGGACATCTAGACAGGGATGACCACACCCTGCTTGGGTGCTACCCACCTAGCCTTGCTGCATAACCCCTGATTTTCAGTCATTCCCGGTTGATGAGGCTTGAGGCTAAGCGTTACCTTTTTAGAACATATCCCTTAGAATGCCCATCGTCCACCTGACGATGTTCCGAAAGCATTCATCCATACAAGTCCGTCCTGGTTTCAAACGGAACCGAAGGCACTATTTCTACTACATCCATTTTGGAAATATCCTCATGATTAGTAGTGACTAGCCCTTGCACTTCACTGCTCCATCTTCAAATCCAAAATCATTTTCCACGAAACGTACAAACCGGATTAAAGTGGTTTTTGAGAAATAAATCACGATCCCGGTCTCTTCGAAACGATCAACGTATTTGTCCAATATTGATAGTCGATTATTTAACTATCAATTAATGTTCACAAACATCCATCAAACAATAAATAATTTCCCAAATTATTTATTAACCTCAAAAAAAAAATCTTTACAAGATATATTTCTATTTTCAACCCTTTGAAAACAGTTTCAAACTATTCTTTCTTTTCCAGAATAAACTTCCCCAAATATTTTCAATCTCCACTGAAATCTCCAAGCATAAAACTATATTTTTAAAATAATTTAAAACACTTTACTTTGAAATATACTTTAAAATATTTATTTTGAAAACTACTTCAATAATTTATTAAAAATACATCCTATATGAATTTTTGAAAACAAGGTTACTTAATAAAATATAAAACTAGATTTTCACTTTTAAAACAAAATACTAAATCACGCTTTAAATAATTACTACTATAGTAGATTAAAGGGAAATACTTAATTTAGAATTTAAATATTTAGAAATAATAAAATTTTCAAAACATACCTTTTAAAACTACTTTAAAACCTTTAATTTATATTTAAAAATTTACTTTGAAATCGTACTTGGTTATCCAGATAAAAATTCCAACTTCAATCACTTAAATCAATTTCCCAAATTGATTTCCAATTTATTCCATTTGGAATAAATTTCTTTACTTATCAGTTCATTTCAAAATTCATTAGTTATGGACTTTATTATTATTATTTTTTTGTTTGATTTCAAACCCTTTTAACTGAAATATACAAATTTCAGGTTATTCCCAATTTTCTTCTTTATTCTTTCCAATAATTTAAATCCTGAATTTTAAATAAATGTTTTGTTCTTTTTAAATAATAACACCGAATTTTAAAATTCATTAACTTTCAAAATTCATTAACTTTCTATTTATTCAAGTTTTCCTTTCTATACTCACAATTTATTTATTAGAAATTTAAAGTCACTTTATTTCTTCTCCAATTCTTTCTTAAATTTATTCTATAATTATTTTACTTACAGATTCACTTCTTTTATTTTCCTTCCAAATTCAATTTTTATATATATATATATATATATATATATATATATATATATATATATATATATTATTTTGGTAATTCATTATACCCAATTATATCCAATCGAACCGTAGCATTCAGTATTCCAATATCATTCATCATAGAATATCAAATAATCACAACACAGGGTATTAAACAATTTAAATAAATGTTGAGGGATCCAGTTGGATCCCTCCAACCTGTTTTCCCTACATCCACAGACGTTAGCACAATATAAAATACCAATTTTAAAATATACCATACTATAGCACATTAAACAATTCAATCATTCAAACAACTATTTAAATTTAATCATTTAAATTTAATATTTAACTAAGTGAGATTAACTCACCTTTGATTTTTGTTTTGCCATCCATTTCAAACTCGCCTGATTTTCCCCACGACCTTAGACCTTGTATAAATATTTACAGTTTATTAACATTTAAACCACTTGAATAATCAACAACCATTCAATAAATTTAATTAACTAATTATTTTATCAATATTCGAATAAATCGAACAAATAACTTCCATTTGCTAAATTTAATTTAATTAACAAATAATTTTTATTTAAACTAATTGAATAATCACTTATCATAAATAATTAACTAATACTTTGGGTTTAAAATAATTTCTCTTTAACCATTTCTAAATTAATTAAACAAGTAAATTACAAAGTTATCTTCCTTTTGAAAACATATATTTATTTGTTGTTTACCTATAAACATATTTTATTAAATTCTGAGGAAATTAAAATTCCATTAACCTATCTATTAAAACAGAATTATCATATACCTTATTGAAATAAATTTCCTAACCTAACTACATAAATATATATTAAAAATAGAAATGGTTTATACTCACAGTAATGTATATATATATATATTTTTTCTCTGTATATATATTTACTTAAATTAAAAAAATGCTATTTATCTTTCTGTAAAAATATTGTTTTTAATAAAATCACTTCGAATAAAAAGAAGGAACCATACCTAACCCACGCGCAACCTCCTTTCACGCAATCGAGTACACACCCAATTCGCGAAACCCTAGGGCTGGAACGCACCGTCCTTTTCTAATGTCGCGACTTCGAGATGCGCCGCCTGCCTCTTCCCAAAACCCAAGCGCCGTGTAGCAACCCTAAGTCAACTACTTTGAACTCGATTTCGAAACCCCACTACAGTCGCCGTCCCACGCGTGAGTGCTCGAGCCGCCATCGATGGATGTCGAACTCGCTGAATTGATGAATAAATGATTTAACTCGGTCGCCATTTTCATATACTGTGAATTAGATTTGAATTTGAGAGGAAAGGGGAGAAGAGGAGAAAGACATCAGCCTCCCCCTTTTTTTCTTCTTTCGTTCGATTTTAATCTGTCCTGATGATTTTTGATTTTGAACTGATAAAGGAAAGGCTCGGCCACTTAAAAGAAATGAAGAGGAAGATTGCGTGAGAAGCTTTGCCTAGCCACAGTGATTTCGAAAAAGTTACGATGTGATGGAAAATCGGCTGACGCTGACTAGTATAAATAAATATATATACTAAATTAAATTTGAATTTTCGATATAAACTACAACGAGTTAAACTACCATACGATCACACGACAACTCCAAACGTCACTAAAATTGCAATCCGATAAAAATAAAATATTTCGGATCCAATGGTATTGGTTTCATCAGATTCCGATACTGTGCCTCGAAAGACTATTTTTAAATTCAGTTTAAACTATAAAATTTTAAAACTGAACAAACCACTGTTAATTTCAATTTTACAACCTCTATTATCTTCAGTATTATCAATATAAATTTTATAAGTCTTCTAATTATTTTTAACAGGTTTAAAACTCCAAACTCAGCATTTTACTCAACTTCAAATTATTTAATTCAATAATTTAATTATCAAATAAATCGTGATATTCGTAATTCAAGTTACAATTACCCTATTGAATATTTAAAATCAACTAAATATTCCGATTTTAAATGCTCAAAAATTCTGGGTCGTCATAAGAAGCGTGGAACTGTGGCGAAGGTCTGGGATCGACGACGAGGTCTTTGGTGGTCGGAGTTAGGCGGTGCGAGGTGGTTAGTGCGATCGGGTTTGGTTCCTATTGTGCTTGATTCGCTCGATTTTTATTGCGGGGTCGTGAGTGGTTCTAGGTGGTTAGGGACGGTCGGCGAGTCGTCAATGATGGGTCGGAGGTGGCAGCGTGAGTCGGAACGGCGACGATCGTGTGTGCACGTGCACGCGTGTTCGTGTGTCTTGTTTGAGTTGTTCGCTGTAGATTAGAAGAGAGAAAGTAAGGGAGAAGATGGGGAGAATGAGAGATTTAGATCTGGTTGGGCTTGGGTTTGCATAGTGTATCAACAAAGTTTTGAAAAATAATAAAAAGAATGAGGATAAGTATAAAAGCATAAGTATAAGACAAACAAGTTTTCCCAAGTTAAATTCTCTAACCAATTTTTTTAATATTAAGTGTTTTACTAAAGTATTATTTGGTTTAAGGTTATAAATAAATTATTTTAACTTAAATTAACTAAGCTTGGAATAATTAAGTTATATGCCATTTTTAATTTAATTTTTGAGTTTATTTAAATTAAATATTATAGGGTAAGTAAGTAAATGGTTAAGATAAAATGTTTTAAACTTTTAAATTAATCAAAGGTCTTAAGCTATTTTATATGTTAATAATAAATTAATTCCAAACATTTTAATTAAAATAAAATAAATATAAATGGCTTGTAATTAGTTAATGTAAATTAAGCAGGATTTATAAGTAATTAATTTAAAAGAAATAAATTAGAAATGGGGTGACCAGTTAATCTTGCCTATGTCTGTGATATGAAATGCCTTGGATTGAACTATTGATAAATGTGAGTCGTTTATTTAATTAATATCTGTTATGAATTTCTATGTGAATATGACATTCTGAATTAAATTGTATTGTTTTACTTAAAACAACATGGCCTTAAAAGACAACTTTGGATTTCGATGAGACTGGGATCAGATATCAAATTGTGATCCGAAAACCACATCGATCCAAAATAAGGGATAGGTCGTGAAATCTCAAGTGAAGACCGAGAATGTAGATTCAGAATCCAAGGGCTATTTGTCGTTAACTCCGAGGGTGATTCCAAAACAAGTGTAGCGAAGATAGTGCCTTCGGTTCCGTTTAGACCCGGAACGGAGTTGTATGGACGAATGCTATCAGACCATCGACATTGGAGGACAATGAGCATTTCAAGATATGTGTGCTATAAAGGTAATCGTAGCCTTAAGCCTCATCAACCGGGAATGGCTAAAACAGAGCTGGTGCAGCAAGGCTAAGTGGGTAGCACCCAATTAGGATAAGATTTTCCCCTATCTAGATGTCCCTTTTATTCAGCTGTGTGGGCGGTTGTTGGTCACAACTGCAAGTTGTCTTATTCGGACTATCTAGTAAAGGGTAGCTCCGGTCTTGTGTTGTAGGTGATCAGGAGGGATCCTCGGTACGCTGATCTAGACCAGGATTGTGACGGGCGGTACCCCAGTAGCCCTGCTATTGTATGGAATCCAATGTCCAATAAGTGACCTTGGACTTGATTGTATACATATTATGGTGGAGTTTAATGAATGTAACAATTTCGGCTATGTGAATAATTTATTTGAAAACCCTAGACACTATTATAATATCACTGGATTTCCTATCAAATGATTTAGTTAACATAAGGGAAAAACTTCTCCATGTTTATGTGCGGTAAGTCTTACGAGATACCTTTGACTTTAAATGATTTTCAAGTTAAATAAACTTAAACCGTTTACTCACACCAGACCTATGTTTGACCCGGATATTATTTTCTATTTTCTTAAACTCATAGGTACTTAAATTTTTACGAGTAGCCAAGTGATCCAAGATTGGCTTTGACATATTTTGGAGGAAGACTTGGAGCAGGAGGATTCTGCGTATCTATTATGTCTCTTTCCGCTGTATTAGTGATTTTGTCTGCATTTTGGTTTGTAATGTATAAGCAGGTCATCACGACTATCTAATATGATGTTGTAAACTGAATGACTCTGATGTGCGGTATTAGTGGCTACTGTGTAATATATATGTGATGTAATATATTTATTTCGTTCCGCTGTGAGATTCTGAGATTGTTTAATTCTTTCTTTCTATCTATTTTCTTTTCTAATTATTTCTTTCTAATTTACAATACGTCTTTCTACGGAATGAAAGGCGGGCCGTCACAGTTGGTATCAGAGCGCTAGGTTGAGTTGATACCTAGGCTTTGGGTTAATACTCATCGTGAGAGAGCGTACTTGTAAATTTTTATATATCTATATACACCTACCTGATTGTTAGGTTACCTTGTCTAGGTTTCCAACATGAGTACCAGGAGAAGAAGAGGCAGAGGTGTGAGTGGCACGATGACCACAAATGGAAGAGGTCCGAATGCTGAGGGGGAAGGATAACTATCGAGGCTGTAACCCCAATACCGCCTCGAGTGAACTTTGCAGCACTGTGCAAAGACTTTACAAATCTCGAAGGAAAGCCTTTTAAGGGTATCGAGTCTATCATTGAAGTGCAAGCCAGGTTGCGCCCATGTGAGCTGATTTTCAAGAGATTGGATCTTTCGGATGAGCAGAAGCGAATTATGGCATCATGGAAACTTCATGAGGGAGCAGGTGCATGGTGGGACGCAGTCACCATGAATGTTCTCGAGGATGATTTATCTTGGAGAAAGTTCAAGGAAGTGTTTGAAGAGTAGTTTGTGCCTGCCGCAGGAAAGACTCGACTGTATATCAATTTTCTGGACCTTAAGCAAGGAAAATTTTCAGTATCAGAGTATGAAACCAAGTTCAACGAGTTTTCCCGCTATGGACCTGGCCTTATTGACGCACCACTTAAGAAGAACGAAATGTTTGTGCTTGGCATGAGGCCTGAATTTCATGAGAAAATGACTGCACATCTCAAAGGATCATTTGTGGAACTGGTAGATATGGCTTTGAGATACGAAGAGCTTATGGAAAAGAAACCCTTGGCAATAGTAGCGGCACCGAGTAGAAATGCTACCAATCATAACAAAAGGAAATTCAACTCGAACTGGAAGAAGCAGGGTAAAGGGAAACCTGGAGGCAATAATGCAGCTCGGAAATGGTACATGTGCCAGCAAGAAGGTCATTTGGCTAAACATTTTCCTAGAGGTGGACCTCCGAAGCGCCAGTAGAGTGCACCCATTTCCCCGATGGTTCGGAAGACCTTATGCTACAATTGTCAGCAGCACGGACATATAATGTAAGCTTGCCCACTTCTCCAGAGAGCTCAACCGATGCAACAACCCGGGGTTTCGTCTCGATTGATCATCATCATTAGACGATTAAATTGGCTAGCTAATTGCTATTTGGAGTTTTTAAATCAGGTTTAAGTTCGTTTAAAAAAAAGTTTGTTATAAGTGTTGGGCGGGCTTTATCTCGGCCCACATTTCCTTTTGGTATTCGTGGTGCTGTGTTATTAAGTGAATACCGTTCCTCTTTCTCCATTCGATTCGCAAAACCCTAAAACAAAAACGAACGTAAAAAATGGCGGCCTCGTGTTCATTCATCTTCGTTCCAAATTAGGGCTTCTGGAATTCGAAGGCGCCGACTTCAACGGCACGGTCGATCGACGTTCTCGTGCTCGGCTCCTTCAATTTTGCGTCGAAGAAAGGTGAGTGATTTTTATTTCACTCATATCTAATTCGACTTAGTAATATGTTTGCGTTTGATTTGGTTTTGTCGTTGATGATTTCTGAATTGATTTTGACTTGGTTAGATTTCTTGTTCTCTTGGTTATCTCGACACTTTTTTTGTTTGGATGTTGATGATTTCATTGATTTTCAATTTCATATAAATTGATATTGGACTTTGGCACTGACTTGTTTAATGTCGGCCTTGATCCTTTTGTTGATATTATTTGGATCTACTATACATTTGAACCCCTGTCACTTGTTAATTTCGGCCACTTGATGCTGGTATTCATCTGAATGTTTTGTGTTGTTTTACTTTGGGTCTGTTGCATATATATTTTGTTGTTGCATTTGTAGTTGAAGTATTATTTGAGTTTAATCGTTCAGTGTAGTTGTCTCGACCAGTTGAGACAGTTTGCAAACCTGTTCATTATAGTTTGGTCATGCGTTATTCCGACTTGGTCATTTGTTTGCTACTTGACTTTAATTGTTGCACCAGTGCACTTTTATGTGTGCTTATATCTACTGCTGCACATACTAGTCTGTGATATTTTACCTTGAGACAATTGGTTTAACTTGATAGCCTCGAGCTCTGCATAGTGCTTATGCATTAAGTCATGTTGCTGTTGAGGTGTTATATTGTTTGATTTTGATAAATATTGCCTGTTGCACTTGTGTTGTTTGGATCTGGAATACTTATGCACTTCACTTGTATCATTTTGTGGTTCACTGTATCATGTCATCATCTTGTGTACCATCTAGAACTCTAGTGCATCGAGCATTGTGCTTGTATCACTTGAGTCATTCGAGTCAGTTGGCATTTTTAATATATGCTCACTGCCCTGGTATTCTGTTATTTGCCGTGCCTTGCTGTGTTGCCTTATCTTTGGGGCACCGTCCAGTTTCGTGTAGAGGCTGCATGGTGTAGGTACACTTGGATTTTGGTTATGAAATTTTGGGTTCTTCTGCACCACTGTTGCCATCTTCTCTTGATATGTTGGAACTTGAACCCTTGTATCCCTGTGGTGGCTGCAGTTTTCTTGTTGTAGTTTCCCTTGTATTCTTGTGGTAGTTGCAGTTTCTTTTGTTGCAATTTGGCCCTTGTTGTTTTGCATTGCCTGTGTCCTTTTGGCATACAAACTCCATTTCATGTTGATCCACACCGTAACTTGTTGTAATAAGTTGCATTCACTGTCCATACTGCTATGTTGTGTTTGCATTGCCTCTGCACATCAAACCATTGATATACTTTTGTTCCATTGCATATTTATGTGCTTGCTGTCGGCTTGGTGCACTAGCTCGCCTCTGTGGCTTGCCATTTTGAACCGCGGCACTATTTTGCCCACAGCCGTGTATCACCTGTTAGTTACAAAGCTGCCCACTTCAATTTGTACTTGTGCATTGACATTGGTCTTGTTTGGTGCTACGGTCTTTGATTTTTGAAATGCTTTGTCGAATTCATTTGCATTGCGTTGTTTGGCCTGGCCATTCTTTGTTTTAGATCTGTGCATATCTTCTTGTATGCTTGGAGTCTATGTTTGACCATATTGGTAGTATTTGGTCTGGACATTGTGTATTGTCACTTGTACATTGATTTGTACATTGAGTTGAATCCAGCTTAAACGCTTGGTTTTGACCTTGTGCTTGTGTTGTGATTTTATTTGTATTGCATTTGAATTGAACCTGGCTTTTCCTTGGGTTTGACCTTGTGCTCGTACGTGAACTTTCATTGAGCTTTTGTGTATTTCATCACTGTAGTGGCGAGGCAGTACACACGTGCGTGTACTGCAGCCCTACTAGAATTGATGTTTTTAAGTGATATTTCAATTACTTGAAATGTTTTGTCCAATTCAATATTTTGAAATTGTATTTTGATTTGATTTGTATTGATTATTTTGTTGTTGTCTAATTATCTTCTAGATAATTAGATTATGAGTTTCTAATTATTTATTTAATAATTAGATTTTGTTGTTAATTGCCGTTTAGGCAATTCTGTTGTTTTCTAAATTATCTTCATTGATAATCCTTTCATTATCTTCGTTGATAATTTGAATTCGCTGATTTTTGTTTAACACTGTTACGTGTTATATTTACCGTTATCCAATTTCCTTACTATAGGATTGTATAGGTAAGATTTATTGTGACTGTCGTCTATTTGATTATTTAATTATTATTGCTTCCGTGCATTAATAACTTTGTTTGAATTAGACTGACCCGTGTATTATTTTCTTTTGAATTTAATACTCGGGTCAGACCGAGTTGTTTACAGGTTGTTGATATCTTACTTTGGGTTGCTGCTTGAGCTATGAAGTCTCTTTATATCTTTTGGAGTAGTCGTTGTCTTAGTATAGGAAGATATGTATTCCTGTATATTATTTACGATAATGTACTTGTATATGTAACTTCGAGAGTCGACAGTTGTAGTTGTATCATATGTATTGTATCACATATATTGTAAATGACTTCAGTTATATATATATATATATGAGATTTTTATATTATCTATGTTCCACATTTAGCTTATCTGTGTTATTATTATATATATTGTCCTAAACTATTATGAACCATCGTAGTTCGTTTTATACTGGAATTGGGTATGTCGATGGGAGTAAATAAATAAGAGATGAAAAATAAAAATACATACCACTCCTATCAAGGTGACCAATACTAGTGTAAGGCCCAACTATGGATGGCCGCTCCTATCCAGCCTTATTATTCGTAATAACAGACAGTATTTCCTTTTAATACTCTTTGTTATTGTGAGCATAGAGGTGGGGCGTCACAACCGAACAAAGTGTTTGCTATTCAGGGTGGCGGTCAACTTCTACTGATGGGAAAGGAAAAGGCGTTCTCGAAGGTGCTTTCCTTTTAGATGGTATTTATGTTAGAGTTTTGTTTGATTCTGGTGCTTCCCTTAGTTTTACTTTTTTGGAAATGGTAGAGAAATTTCACCTTACCCCTAGTGTCGTGGACCGCCCTATTTTTGTATCTAATCACTGTGACGACCCGGAAATTTTAAGCATTAAAAATCGGAATATTTAATTGATTTTATATATTTAAAAGTTAATTTTTAACTTTAATTCCAAATATCACTATTTATTTGATAATTAAATTATTGAATTTAATAATTTGAAGTTGGGTAAATGTTGAATCTTTAGTTTTAAGCTTGTTAAAAATAATTTGAAGGCTTGTAAATTTTATATTCATAGTTTTGAAGATAATAGAAGCTTTTAAATTTAAATTGGAGGTGATTCGTTTATTTTTAAAAATATATCATTTAAATTGATATTTAAAAATAGCCTTTCGAGGCACGGTCTCGGAATTTTACGAAACTAGATCCATTGGATCCGTAATATTGTATTATTATAGGGTTTCAAATTTTGTAGCATTTGGAGTTGTTGTGTGAGCACACGGTAAGTAAACGCGGTAAATTTATATCGAAAATTTAAATTTATTATATATATATATATATATATATTTATACCAGTCAGTTTCAGTTGAAATTATTTCACCTCATAGCTTTTCTTTTCATTTCAAAATTACTTTAGTTGCCAGTACGGTCTCCTCATCCCTTCTTCAACATGCCTCCTTTCTCATTTCTTTAAGCCGAGTCTTCATTCCTTTTTTTTGCTATCTTCAGTCCAAAAAAAATCAAGGCCGAGCCTTTCTCAAAATTCATGGCCGCGAGCTAGTTTCTTCCCAAATCAATCACGTCTTTTTATCCAAATCGGTTCATTCTCTCAAAACAAAAAACAAAAAATTGTTGTACCGAAGTATAGCCACTCGCTCGTGCGCACGCGAGGCTCTGAAATTGAGGGAGGATCTTGCGGTCGAATCGAGAAGGGGCGCGAGGTGTAGGGGTCTCGAGGTCGGCAAAGCCTTGGTTGGATGTGAGCGCGACGACAAGGGTGTGGTGATCTAGTGTTTAGATCGCATGAGCTCGATCACGGCTGATGATCGCAAAGGTTGGAGTCGCGATGGTCGCGATGATGAGGTGTTGATGCTGCGATCTGTGTTTGGGCATCTCGGGTATAGGATTTGAGCAACAAGATATAAATTTCTTATTCGATTTAAATATAAGAAGTTTGTGTGTAAAAATAAAAATAAATCAGTATTTGATTTTTGATTTAAACATACATATATAAATTAGATGCACATGTTACAGTAAGAATAAGTTTATAGTAAGGTGTATCAGTTTGTTTAATTTAAATTAATGAATATTTATAGATTAGAAAAGAATATATATATATATACACACACACACCGTAAACCTGCTGCTTAATTTTAAAAAGGGTATATTAAGGTGACTAACTTGTTTTACCAACTTATTTTAGTCGCTAAAGATTTTTAAAAGGGGAATTATTAGTTTAGATTAAATTAAATTATTAGTAAATTAAATTCTGTTAATGGTAATAAAATGTGGTAGTTAATTAAATTATAAATGGAAATTTAATCGTTCAAATTGACTCGAATGTTGATAAAAAAATATGTAATGTTTATACAAGGTTATAAACCGGGAAACCAAGACGGGATTGAAGTGGACTTCAAACGAATGCAAAGGTGAGTTAACCTCACTCAGCCGAATTATAATTTAAATTTAAATGGTTAAATTTAAATAATTGATTGATTGATTTGATTTGGTGTGTTATGTTATATACAGTAGTATATACTATATCTTGGAATGTTTGATTTCCCGCATTATATAGCGGATGAGACCCTATGCGCCGCATAATAGCGGATGATATTTTATTTAAATCTCATATACTGCGATATTCCACCTCGAAGTGGAATTGGTATTTTATTGTGCTAACATCTGTGGATGTATGGAAACAGGTTGGAGGGATCTAACTAGATTCCTCAACATTTATTTAAATTATTTAGTATTCTCTGTTGTGATTATTGGATATTCTATGATGAATTATATTGGAGTATTGAATTCTATAGTTTACATGAATATACTTCGGTACATTGAGTTATCAAAATATATAAAATTGGATTTTTGGAAAGACAATAAAAGAGTGGTGTTTTAAGTAAAATAATTATAGCGAATGAGAATAAATTAAGAATGAATTGAAAAGAAATGGAAGTGATATTAAAATACTAATAAATAATTTCGAGTATGGAGAAAAAGGATTTTGAATAACAGAAATTAATGAATTGTAAACTTGAATGACATCAATTAAAGGAGTAAAGAATTATTTTAAAATTCAAGGTTTAAATTTATTTAAAAGGGTAAAGAAGTAATTTGGGAAATCTAAAATTGGTATTATCAGTTAAAAGTATTTTAAATCATAATTAAGGAATAAAATCTAAAATTAATTGATTTTGGAATAAAATGGACTAAATTGGAAATCGATTTCGAAGTAATTTTTAAATATAAGATAAAAGTTTTAATTTATTTTAAAAAGCATGTTTTAGAAAATTTATTATTGCTAAAGGCTTGAATTCTAAAGTACGTATTTTTTTCCAAATCTATTATCGTAGTAATTATTTAAAGGTGACTTAGTATTTTGTTTTAAAGGAGAAAATCTAGTTTTATGTTTTATAAAGAAACCTTATTTTAAATATTCCTAAAGTATTATTTTTAATTAAATATTAAAGTAGATTTTAATTTAAATATTTTAATGTATATTTTATAATAAAGTGCTTTAAAAGTGTTCTAAAATCTAAAGTTTTGTGCTTGGTGATTTCGGTGGAAATAGAAAATATTTAGGAAATTTATTCTGTAAAAGGAAGGTAGTTTGAAACTGTTTTCAAAATGGTTGAAAGTGGAGATATATCTTGTGAAGATATTTTGAGGGTAATAAATAATTTGGTGAAATTATTTATGGTTGATGGTTGTTTGTGAATATTAATTGATAGTTAAATCACCGACTATTAATATTGGCCAAATGCGCTGATCGTTTCGAAGAGACCGGGATCGGGATTTATTTCTCGAAAACCACTTCAATCCGGTTTCTACGTTTTAGTGGAAAACGACTTTGGATTCGTAGATGGGGCAGTGAAGTGCAAGGGCTAGTCGCTACTAATCCTGAGGATTATTCCAAAATGGATGTAGTAGGAGTAGTGCCTTCGGTTCCGTTCGAACCCGGGACGGACTTGTATGGATGAATGCTTTCGGAACATCGTCAGGAGGGCGATGGGCATTCTAAGGGATATGTTCTAAAAAGGTAACTCTTAGCCTCAAGCCTCATCAACTGGGAATGACCGAAAATCAGGGGTTATGCAGCAAGGCTTGGTGGGCAGCACCCATTTCCGGGTAAGGTCATCCTTGTCTAGATGTCCCTTTTTATTTCGGCTTAGTGGTGCGGTTGCTGATCCCAACCATGGGGTGATCTTACTCAGGGTTATCCAGTAAGGGATAGTCCGGGTCTTGTGTTGCAGGGGGTCGGGAGTGATCCTCGGTACTGTGATCTAAGCCACGTACCGTGACAGGTGGTACCCCAGTGCCTAGTCATTAGTTGGAAATCCATTCTCCCTACGTGCCTTGTACGAGTTTTGTTTGTATCACCCACTTTATGGCTAGTAGTTGGAATTTAATCATGTAATAATTTCGGCTATTTTAATAAGTATTTGTATATAGACCCTATTATAATATCATAGGATTTTAATAAAAAGTGTTTTAGCCATCGTAAGGTAAAAACCTGACATGTTTATCTGTGGCATGGTCTTACGAGATACTTTTGTTTTCAAAAGGATTTTGAAACTTTAAAAATCAATTTGAGTGTGGTTTTCTCACGCTGGTATTCCAGGCTGACTCGGGTGTTATTTAACTAGAATGCTCGGGTCTGACCGAGTATTATAGAATACAGGGTATGATGCTGTGGAGCTTAGGAGAGGAGCTGGATGGCGATATGTACTTTCGTATTTGATTATTATTCCGCTGTGTATCCAGTTGTATGTTATTGATGTGGAACTCTGATGATGTACTCTGATGATGTATGTATAAACTGATATAGTATTTGTTTTTGCTGTAAAGATCTGTGATGTCTATTACATTTTATTCCGCTGCGATGGTTAGATTGCGATGTTCTTTCTATTTTCTTCTTCTACCTCTTCTTCTTTAACCCAAATGGTTCTTATTTCTGTTCAACTTGAATTGATTGATGTAAAATAGGGTTGACTCAAGGGGTACGGATTTGCGGTCCGTTACAATTAGTATTAGAGCTTAGGTTGGTGATAACCTTGGCTCTGGTGGGAATTACTCATAGAATAGAGTCCATAGTACTCTAGAATGAGCTTGAGCGTATTAATAGATATGAGCGCGTATTTGTTAGTGTATATAAAATTGTTTTTACATTGTGTTGATTTATCGGTTGAGTGTTTATGGATTCTGATCGATATATAGGACGCCATGTCGTCTATAGGGATTTCTAAACTCTTAAACAAGATAAACCGACACAGTATGGTTTTAAATAGGGTAAATAAAATAATTTTACCCAAAATTATTTTTGTATATAAACGAAATGTGTTTTCGTAAATTAATACAGTTATATATGGATGTTTGGTTGTTAGAAAGTGATAATATTTAATTATTATCATTGTATGAGAATTGAATAAGAAATTGAAATAATAACCAAAGATTAAAGAATAAATTAATAAATAAATGAGAATTTGTATATGTGAATTATAATTGAATAAGATATTGAAACCATAATTAAAAACTAGAAACAAATTCATATACAAATGAAATTTGTAAATATAAATTATAAATGTGAATTACAGTGTGATTAATAAGTAAAATAAGATAAAATTCCAAAATAATGTGTGAATATAAATTTAAAGAATTTGGAATTTGAAAATTTAGGAATTTAAATTCCTTTGAAATTGAAAATAATTCTCAAAAAGTTGGGAAAAATAATATATATTTGAGAATATTTTGAATCAGATTTGAAACCTAGAGAGATTTGAAGGGCTTTAAAAGAGATAAAAGCATTGAATTCTTTCGGTTGCTAGAAAATAACTTCGGCGATGAATGCAGCATTATCGATGTTCATTTTCGAGTTTCCAAGAGAGAAATTGCCACCAAATTATTCTAAATTGGAATTGTTTGCAAAAGATAAATTTGAATTTAGAAATGCAAGGAATTTTGGATATAGGTGGTTTCAAAGGGAATTTTGAAATGTTAAATGACTATTTAACTCTGGAATCTTAACTAAGAATGTTTGTGGCATATAATAAGTTTGATAACTTGTAAATTTGGAATTTTTTGAAATAAAATTCAACTTGAAGGAGTTAAATTAAAGGAAGTAGGAAACAAAATAAGATAGCAAACCAATACAATGTACTGAATTAAAAAGAAATGCGAATGGAATATAGATAAGTTGGAAACTTAAAGAAGTGTGAAAAAATTGGATGGAAATAGAATATAAACCTAGTAAATAAAAGTAAAAATTTACTGGAAGTGAATTTGTGGGAGAACAAATTTATTCAACTTTGTAAGTAAGTAAAATGAAAACTGAATACCGTAATTTAAAATTGAATTGTGTTAAATTATGTGGAATGGGAAAATTAGTCAGGTTGGACTAAATTAATCAAAGTATTGGAATTAAGATTTGTAAGAACTGATTGATTTAGGTGAGTAGGCACATGAGTTGAAAATTTGTATATTGGAATGATATTAAATGGAATTAAGTACTTGCTTAACAAAATTTAAAAGAATGGTATGTAGCTAGATTTAACTAGAGTTAATCTAAATAAAATTGAATTGAAATAAATTCAGTGGGGTTATAGAAAATATTGAATGGAATAAAATTCTTACTTAAATAAATAAATGTAAACTAAGTAAGTGTTGAATTGGATTAAAATAGTTTTGGTGTGAGTTGTAAACAAATCCAATTCAAGCATAAATTGAATGACCTTATTATTAATAAATTCAATAATGAATTGTTAATGTAAATTAAAATTTAAAAATGGATAAAAAAATAAATTAATCGAGTGAATTACTAAAATGGTTGGGATTTGATTAAACGAAAATCAAATCAAAGATTTAAATGGAAGTTGGTTGAATAAAATAAACTTAAGTTATTGGGTGGAATAGTTTGAAGAAAATAAATAACTTAAGTAAATTGTGAGATGGTTATTTAATATATTGGTTGTCGAGTTTAATAAACGGTTTGGAATCAAACTTTTTGGATATGAAAGAAAATGGAATGAAAAGATTGTGAACAAATTAAAATGGGATGGAATCAAGTGTAAATTGAGTTGGAATCTATTTAAATGGTTAAAAAACTTAAGCAATTATTTATTCGGATTAATATTGTCGAATTGTGTAACAAAATGGATATTTTGATGTAAATAGGATTAGATAAAATTCTATGGGTTATTAGAAGTGAAATAGGATGATTTTGAAATCTACTGGAATGAATATGAGTTTGTTTTTCTTAAAAGAAATTAAATATAAGCCGTGTAAGTTGTAAATCACTTAAACTGAATGAAATGCTTTGAGAATTAGTTGTAAGCAATTGTAATAAGTGTTGGAACTTTATACGTGCTTATGGAAATTATATAACATGCATTTTAAGTGAAATTTATATGTTAGCTATTGAAAGTAAGTGAATGTTAATAAATTGCATATATTTAGTACTTATATGTTCGAATTGACTAAGTACAGGTACCGAGAGGCCGTTTGGCAGGATTTTGGTCTACCTAAATGCTAAAATAATAAGCCGCTTGCTTAAAATGCTAAATAAAGGTATGCCTCCGCAATAGAAATAGGAAATATGAACTGTTTTTGTTTTTCCGACTGGGTGGGTCGATGTATATATATTTATATCTTTTGTCAAATTGCAAAAGCTCCTCCGTACAAAGGAGACTCTGCCAAAATTTTGGGAGTTCGAAATTTTTTTGAAAATTTTTGAATTTTTTTTTTGTTAACGACTAACTATTTCAAATTGGAAATTGAAATAAATTAGGGAACAAAAACTACTTTATGATAATAATATGAATCAGTGTAAATGGAAGATAAAATTCAATGTTCTTAATTGAAGATAAATTGAATTCATATGGAAATGGAGAACAAATTTGAATAAAAGTAGATATTGACTAAAGTGGTGAAGTGAAAATAAATAAAGAAACATATAAAATGCTTATACTAAACTTAAGAAAGGAATGGTGAATTCTTGATTGGAAATTGACATTACAAATATATTCTAAGTTAATATTTGGATGAATAGATATTGACATTTTGTAAGGAAGTCGATAAAATGTTTTTGAATGTTGTGATTAGATATTACTACCATGTAGGATATACAGGTATTATAAGGAAAAGGAAAATTTTTTTTGATTTCAGAAGATAAATTTGAATTGCTCGACGAAAAGGTATGTGTTTGAATTTCTATATGAAATTTGATTTGGTTTTGATCTAGCCACTTGGCTTTTGTTTTCTTTTGAAATCTGGGTGCCCGTAGAGGCATTTTGTAGTTGTATCGAGCTAGCCGCGTAAAAGGGGACACTGGCAAAATTTTTCGGAAATTTTGGGAGTTAGAAAATTTTTGAGAAATTCTGATAATTTTAATTTGGTTTAAAATTGAAATTTGAATGATTGAGAAAAAGTATTGTTTGAAAACAATGGGAGAGTTTGGGAAGTTAGTAAGAATGATAATGGGTCTTCTATAAAAAGATAGATTGGTAGGATGTTGAATTGTTAGAAACTGTTTGGTTTTGGGAAAAAGGTAAACGGGTATTGGACCATTCTTCCTAACTAGTAATTTCGGGGACGAAATTCTTTTAAGGGGGAGGAATGTGACCACCCAGAAGTTTTGAGCATTTAAAATCGGAATATTTAATTTATTTTAAAATATTTAAAAGTGAAAATTTAACTTGAATTCCAAATATCACTATTTATTTGATAATTAAATTATTGAATTTAATAATTTGAAGTTGGGTAAATGTTGAATCTTTAGTTTTAGGCTTGTTAAAAATAATTTGAAGGCTTGTAAATTTTATATTGATGGTTCTGAAGATAATAAAAGCTTTTAAACTGAAATTACAAGTGATTCGATCGGTTTTAAAAATATATCGTTTAAATTGATATTTAAAAATAGCCTTCCGAGGCATGGTCCCGGAATTCGACGAAACCAGTTCCATTGGATCTGTAATACTGTATTATTATTGGGTTTCAATTTTCATAGCATTTGGAGTTGTTGTGTGAGCACACCGTAGTAAACGTGCTAAATTTATATCGAAAATTTAATATATATATATATATATATATACACCAGTCAGTTCAGTTGAAATTATTTCACCTCATAACATTTTCTTTTCATTTCGAAATTACTGTAGTTTCCAGTACGGTCTCCTCATCCCTTCTTCAACACGCTTCCTTTCTCATTTCTTTAAGCCGAGTCTTCATTCCTTTTTTTTACTATCTTCAGTCAAAAAAAATCAAGGCCGAGCCTTTCTCAAAATTCATGGCCGCGAGCTCGTTTCTTCCCAAATCAATCGTGTCTTCTTCCTTATCCAAATCGATTTGTTCCCTCAAAACAAAAAACAATTTTTTTTTGTTGTACCGAATTATAGCCACTTGCTCGTGCGCACGCGAGGCTCTGAAATCGAGGGAGGTTCTTGCGGTTGAATCGAGAAGGGGCACGAGGTGTAAGGGTCTCAAGGTCGGCACTTGGTTGGATGTGAGCGCAATGGCGAGGGTGTGGTGATCTAGGGTTTCGATTGCATGAGCTCGGTCGCGGTTGATGATCGCGAAGGTTGGAGTCGTGATGGTCGCGATGATGAGCTGTTGATGCTGTAATCTGTGTTTGGGCATCTCGGGTTTAGGATTTGAGCAGCAAGGTATATATTTCTTATTCAATTAAAATATAAGAAGTTTGTGTGTAAAAATAAAAATAAAACAGTATTTTATTTTTGATTTAAACATACATACATATACATACATACATACATACATACATACATACATATATATATATATATATATATTAGATGCACATGTTATAGTAAGAATAAGTTTACAGTAAGGTATATCAGTTTGTTTAATTTAAATTAATGAATGTTTATAGATTAGAAAAGAAAATACACACACACACACACACACACCGTAAACCTGCTGCTTTATATTAAAAAGGGTATACTAAGGTGACTAACTTGTTTTATCAACTTATTATAGTCACTAAAGATTTTTAAAAGGGGAATTATTAGTTTAGATTAAATTAAATTATTAGTAAATTAAATTCTGCTAATGGTAATAAAATGTGTAGTTAATTAAATTATAAATGGAAATTTAATCGTTCGAATTGACTCGAATGTTGATAAAAAAATATGTAATGTTCATACAAGGTTATAAACCGGGAAACCAAGACAAAATTGAAGTGGACTGCAAACGAATGCAAAGGTGAGTTAACCTCACTCAGCTGAATTATAATTTAAACTTAAATGGTTAAATTTAAATAATTGATTGATTGATTTGATTTAGTGTGTTATATTATATATAGTAGTATATAGTATATCTTGGAATGTTTGTTTTCCCGCATTATATAGCGGATGAGACCCTATGCGCCGCATAATAGCGGATGATAATTTATTTAAATCCCATATACCACGATATTCCACCTCGAAGTGGAATTGGTATTTTATTGTGCTAACATCTGTTGATGCAGGGAAATAGGTTGGAGGGATCCAACTGGATTCCTCAACATTTATTTAATTTTTTTTTTAAAATAGGTTCAAACTTTTCTATTAGAACGAGTAAAAGTATGTACATCTGCCAGTCTTAGTCAAATATAAAAAAACAATTCCTACTGCTAATACGTGACTACCAACTAAACTATTTAAGGCCCGAAATGGAGTACTAGGCCCACAAATCACAAACTATATCCACCCGTTACCCAATTCTTTGAGACTCCTCTCGAACTAATGAAGGTAACTCAGTTCCGCAACCCTAATAACTCACTTCATATTCTCTAGCCGTAAATAGAATAATACTTTAAAACTCAGAAAACTCAGTAATGGCGGCCAAGAGAAACACGAGACTTTTCCCTACTCAACAGCGACTTCTGCTAAGCAGATCTGAGACTACTACAGAAGATACGAAAGGTTGATTGAAAAGTCCCACTGGGTCTTGGCGCTTGACGGGCAAATGGCAGTGTAAAGCTCCACTGATTTAAGCAAGGTACGTCTTTGAAACTCTTAAAGTTATACTTTAAAACTTAGCTCAAGAATCTAAACGACTTCTATTCGTATGCTTATACCAGATCTGAAATGAAAGATCTGTACAGAAGGTTGATCGATGAGCTACTTACTTCTGGATCCTAGGCTTCGGAGATTCCTGTTTACTGGATTTACAAACTATTTCATAGTATATTGAAAATTGTAATTTAATATGTAATTATAAGAGGGAGAGAGATCAATGTAAATTAAAACAGGTACAGAAAGAACCTCAGACCAAGTGCAAAGACACAGAAGCGAGAGATTAGCACATATGATATCGGAGATGCCCCAATTCAGCGTTGGGAGGTATAACCCCATTTCCTTGCGAATATGTCTTTCGTATCTTTGATGTGTTTGTAGAACTGAGATTTCACCATTCTGATGTTCATAGTCTGAAATATTTTATTGCAAGTCTCTGTATGATCGGTGAATCTGTTCTGAAAAATTCTTTCGTTCCTTTCCTTCCATATATGCCACACACATACTGATATCGAAAGATGAAATAAATCTGAGTTTAGATTCCTTCCCCTAGTTGAAGAGACTATTTTCTGTAAATCGTCCTTCAAATGAAATGAGAGCACACGTTTTGGATAAGTGAGAAATTTTTTGCAACTCCATAACCAAATCTTCTCTGAATAATCACATTGAAAGAATAAATGATCTGTAGTTTCAATGTGTTTATTACATAAAACGCAAATAGGGTCCACAACTATCTTCTTCTGAACCAGCCTTTCTTTGGTAAGTAAAAAATCATTAATGGCGTTAAAAAGGCAAACCGCCATTTTTGGGACATGAAATTTATTCCATACTAATGACGACCAGCTTTTAGTTTCAAAACTAGTTCTAATCGAATTCCAGACTTTTTTAAATTGGTATAACCCATCCCTAGTGCATTTCCAGGACCAGTAGTCCCTCTCTCTGTCCTTATGAATCGATACTCCTTCTATTTCTGCATGTATTTGATAAAGAAAACTTATTTCATCCCACTTCCACACGCCGTTTTTTATGATCTTACTTAGAAACAAGTTTTCAGTACCGGTTCTAATTGCAGCATCTCTGCCGATTCGCTCCATTATAGAACTACCGTTTAACCAAGGGTCAAACCATAGGGACGTGGTTTTACCATCTATGATATTGAGGGAAAGACATTTTCGAGCCTCCTATCTGTTCCTCAAAATAAATTTCCACACCCCCGAATCATCCGATCTCTCAGAAATTTCCCAAAAGATTTTGTTTCCAATGTATTTATATTTCATGTATTTTGCCCAGATGCCTTCTTCATTTATAATTCTCCAAATCAGCTTTACATATAATGCTTTGTTCAACTCTTCAAGATTCCTCAATCCCGTTCCTCCCTCTTCTTTTTCTCTACAAAGTATATCCCAAGGAATTTTACTATTACGGCTTTTCCATAGAAAATTAAGAATCAGATGTTTAATTTTTTGTACAGTAGAAACTGGAAGTCGGAAACATTGCATCCAAAATTGAATTATAGGGTAGATGGTTGATTTTATAAGTTCAAGTCTCCCAGCTAAGCTGAGCATTCTGGTTTCCCATCCTCCTACTTTTATCTTGATCTTCTCAATCAAAGGAACACAGTCTTTATCCCTCAAATTAGTGCTTGACAACGGAATGCCCAAATATCGTACTGGAAGTTCTGATTGCTGAACATTGAGGATGGTACTAATATCATTGCAAAGCTCCACCCCTTTACCAAAGAAAACATTAGATTTTTCACAACTTAATTCCAGACCTGTAATTCTCTTCATGTTTTTGAAGACTTCTGTTATGGCTGTTGCTGACTGCACAGTTGCTTTAGAAAAGACAATTATATCGTCAGCATAGATAAGGTGCGTCAGTTTGTTATTAAATTCTGAGATGGGAGAAATTAACCCTTCCCTGACTTTTTCGTCCATCAAAAGAGTAAAATATTCCATAACCAAGGTGAAAAGAATCGGGGAAAGAGGATCTCCTTGCCTGAGACCGTTTGAACTTTTAAAGTATCCATGCGCTTCCCCATTTGAAATGATCGAGAACACAGGAGTTGTTATGATGTTTTCAATGACTCTCACCCATTTATTTGGAAATCCCATGCTATTTAACATGTGTATTACGAAAGATCTGTTAATCGAACCGTAAGCTTTCTTTAAATCAACTTTAATACACATGTATTTGTTATTCTTTCTCCCAAGACCCCTTATGATTTCGTGTGCAAGTAAAATACCGTCCCTAATAGCTCTGCCTTTGATAAATGCCGTCTGGTTCTGGGACACCAACTTATCCATGAAGGGGACTAGTCTGTTGCACAAAATTTTTGTGAAAACCTTATATAAAGTATTACAACAGGCAATGGGTCTAAAGTCTTGGATACTAGAGGAATGAACTTTTTTGGGAATCAGATGAAGGAAAGTATGGTTCCATTCCTTTATGATTTGACCCTTCTGAAAGACATCATTTAAGGCTTTACATATTAGGTCTTTCGATACGTTCCAATGAATTTTAAAAAACTTGGAGTTAAAACCATCAGGTCCTGGGGATGTTGTGTCCTTAATTTCCCATAAGGCAGATTTGATTTCTTCCATAGAAATTCTGTCATTCAAAAAATTAGCCCCATATTCTGTGATAATCGATTTACAAATGATTTCTGGGAACTGGTCTCCTACAGGACGATTGAAGGCCCGTTTGTAGAATTCAATTGCCGACTCCGTAAGCTTGTCCTCGGGAATCGTCTTTTCATCTATATCTATTCTGGTCAGATTCTTGCCACTTCTTCTCCTAGACATTTTTGCATAGAAAAAGGAGGCTGCTTCATCTCCCATCGTCAGCCAGTCACATTTAGCCTTTTGCTGTGTATCCAGAAATTCCTTTCTAAGTGCCAATTCCAAATTGGTTTTGGCAAATTGGAACTCCGTTGCTAAACTAGGATTATTTGATTTTTCCAAAAGTTTCTGAAGTCTAGAACAGTTCTCTCTCTGATCTTTTACCTCCGACTTAGTGTTCCGAAGTTTGGCACTCCATAGCTTAATTCCCCTCTTGGTATTCTTAAGGATAGAAATGATTTGGTATAAAGGGCGGTCTTCTTGATTAGATTTCCAGAGTTTCTCAATCAAGGGAAAGTATTGATCACACAGTGGCCAGTGATTCATGTACTTAAATGGTCTATTCTTATCCCTAGTAATACGGAAAAGTGAGACTACAATAGCATTGTGATCACTCACCGAAGGGGGAAGGAAATCAGCCGAAAAGTCTGGAAAAGAATTAATCCATTCCAAGTTAGCGAAAACCCTGTCAATCTTTGAGAAAATGTTGCGACTAAGGCCAGACCACCAAGAAAATTCATACCCTTTGATATTGATCTCGTTAAGGCCTGTATATCTAGACATGTCTTCTAGTTCAAACAAGCTCCCAAATGCTACTGGGTTTCCTCCCTTTTTGTCTGCGGGGTTACGAATACAGTTGAAATCCCCGAGAACAAGCCAGGGTCTATAAATACTGATGGCGTCCTCCTGTAGGTTAGCCCATAGTCTTTTCCTAAGATTTATATGGTTCTGAGCATATACAAAAGATAAATTGCATTTGAAGTTTGTGATGTTGATCAATTCCAAAGTAATATGTTGTTCACTCATACTAATATAATTATAATCCCAAGAATTTCCATCGATCAAAACAAGAATTCTACATTTGTGATAACATGATACATTGCTTATTATTTTCCATCCGTAATCCATATTATTTTCGAGCTTCTTAATGTCCGAAAGCGACAATTTATTTTCTAAGACTCCAAAACAACTTATTTTGTACTTGTTTATAAGATGTTTCACCTCTTTCATTCTGTTAGGGTTATGAAACCCTCTTACATTCCAACAAGCGATTGACATTACGTACCTCTGTTACTGCAAGACCTCTGTAGCTTGCTTCTAGTGGACTCCCTTTTATCCTCGGGAGAAATGCCTAACATCTGAACCCACTTGGGATTTTTACGAACAAGCTTGTCTTTCTGAATGTTCTCTAATTCTTTGTTCTGATCCTTTGGTATTGAATACTCCTCCGGTACTGGATCTTCATTATCATATGTATTCTGATCCTCCATCGCTTCTGATGTTCCTTCGTCTTGACCCAGATTCTCCGGTACCTGTATATCAATACACGACTCAGTACCTTTCTTAAAATTAACATTACTAACTGTACAATCTTCAATACATATTTCTTTAGAAAGTAAAGACTCAGTAATTAAAGGAACGTCCGGTGGTTTTGAGGGACGTTTTAGAATTGTGACATAATTTGAAGGAGATTTCTGAGTTGAGAGACTCAGGATTGTCGTGACCATTGATCCCTCAGGATTAGAGGTCTCGAATTGATCTTGATTGGTGTCATTCTCGGCCACAGGGGTACGAGTACCACTAGTTGCCAGCTCCAGCGTGTTGTCAGTAGACTTGTCTCCCTCTTGAGCCTTTTCAACTGTATAGCAGTTATCATTTTCCTCTAAATTATTTTGTTGATCCTGGGGATGATCCATTGTCCTTGTGTCGTCCTCAACGCAAAGCCGGTTATCACCATCATGGTTGTCCTTCAGAAGCTCTGTATTTGGGGATTCATGGTATCCCTCTTGCCTGCTTGTTTCTTTATTGTTGTCTTTTCTTGCTTCTTCCCCTGTAACTTCCCCTGTTTCTTTATTTAAATTATTTAATATTCTCTATTGTGATTATTGGATATTCTACGATGAATTATATTGGAGTATTGAATGCTATGGTTTGCATGAATATATTTCGGTACACTGAGTTATAAAAATATATAAAATTGGATTTTTGGAAAGACAATAAAAGAGTGGAGTTTTAAGTAAAATAATTACAACGAATTTGAATAAATTAGGAATGAATTGAAAAGGAATGGAAGTGATACTAAAATACTAATAAATAATTTCGAGTATGAAGAAAAAGGATTTTGAATAAACAGAAATTAATGAATTGTAAACTTGAATGACATCAATTAAAGGAGTAAAGAATTATTTTAAAATTCAAGGTTTAAATTTATTTAAAAGGATAAAGAAGTAATTTGGGAAATCTAAAATTGTTATTTTCAGCTAAAAGTATTTTAAATCATAATTAAGGAATAAAATATGAAATTAATGGATTTTGGAATAAAAGGGAGTAAATTGGAAATCAATTTGGAAATTGATTCAAGTGTTTAAAATTGGAAATTTAAAGGAGAATGTGGCTATGGAATTTATAAACTGGGTTTATAAAAGCAAAGAAATATATCAGTGGATATTTGGGAAGAATAAATTGAAGATGGGAATTTATTAAAGGAAATGAGAATTTTTTTTAAAAATAAACAGTGATTTATTTTTAAAGGATGCGAAGAGAAGTATATTTCCCTGGATAGCCAAGTACGTTTTCGAAGTAATGTTTAAATATAAGATAAAAGTTTTAATTTGTTTTAAAAAGCATGTTTTAGAAAATTTATTATTGCTAAAGGCTTTAATTCTAAAGTACGTATTTTTTTCCAAATCTATTATCGTAGTAATTATTTAAAGGTGACTTAGTATCTTGTTTTAAAGGAGAAAATCTTATATTTTATAAAGAAACCATATTTTAAATATTCCTAAAGTATTATTTTTAATTAAGTATTAAAGTAGTTTTAATTTAAATATTTTAAGTATATTTTATAATAAAGTGTTTTAAAAGTGTTCTAAAATCTAAAGTTTTGTGCTCGGTGATTTCAGTGGAAATAAAAAATATTTGGGAAATTTATTCTGTAAAAGGAAGGTAGTTTGAAACTATTTTCAAAAGGATTGGACGCGGAAATATTTCCTGCGAAGATATTTTGAGAGTAATAAATAATTTGGTGAAATTATTTATGGTTGATGGTTGTTTGTGAATATTAATCGATCGTTAAATCACCAACTATCAATACTGGCCAAATGCGCCGATCGTTTCGGAGAGACCGGGATCGGGATTTATTTCTCGAAAACCCCTTCGATTCGGTTCGTACGTTGGAAAAACAAGTTTGGATTCGAATATGGAGCAGTGAAGTGCACGGGCTAGTCGCTACTAATCCTGAGGATTATTCCAAAATGGATGTAGTAGGAGTAGTGCCTTCGGTTCCGTTCGAACCCGGGACTGACTTGTATGGATGAATGCTTTCGACTTATCAAAACTTATTCTTGGGAACAAATAAATCTTATAAGTAAAACTTGTTTTACTTTTGTTTTAAGAATTTGTAAACATTTTAAAAATCAAATTCCTTTGTTTAAAAACTTACGCATCCAGTACAATTTAAAGCCTATAAAATTCATAAGCCCTAAACTACTAGAATCCTACACCGCTCAAACTCGAGAAAAACTTCCAAATGCTCGAATGAAACCCGAGATTTCCCCGCCCTCCTCTCGCTTCGTGTAAAACTCGAATATGCCTGAAAAAAACCCGAGCTCACACTTCTCCTCTCCAAACCCAATTCCAGATGCACGCAAACGTGTACTTCCACGTGCACAACTCCCCTGGCCGTCGATGAACTCTACTCCGGCCTCCAACACATCGCTCTCGACTACGGCAACAACACTCGATAACCCAGAAACCACGATTCGAACGAGAATTGAAATTGATAAAGAACCCACGCAGCCGAATGCTCCCATCATCGGAAAATCAATCACCTCTGATGATCCATGCCTCGAGATGCTTCGCCATCTTCACCGTAGCTCCGACACGTCTTTCAACACCTCCAAAACACCACGTGATCAACTCCTGTCGCATCAAGACATCGCGAATCCGCTTTGAACATCCACGTCCAAAACAGGAGATAAAACCATATCCCATCGATTCCTGGCCACCAAGATCAACAATAAACCACTATAGCATTTTTCCCATGATCCTCGTCTCCCCTTCGATCTTCAAGCCCTACCACGTTGCTCAGTTCGTCGTTGATCAACTGAAATCGACTAAAACCTTCCCAACGTTCAACTCAAGAATGCACACAATTTACCAAACTAAAAATCACGATATATACCTCAAAAATCATGATTTTCTATATTGAATTCAATCATGCAATCAAAACTTAAAATTGAATTTATAAATTTTTGACCCATTTTGTATCTTTTACTGTTCTTTATAAAATTTCAAGACAAATACTTAATATAAATTCTAGAACTTATTTTTAGTAGTGATTATGCATAATTTCCATAACTTTTCATTTATAAATCAAAAACTAACAGTGATTAAATAATGAGATATTGAATTTAATTAGAATTAAACAACCTGTAATCACAACAGAGACTATATTAAGGCAATACCCAGGCAATAAACACTGATATACATACATGCATCCAATTTCCATTCAAATATTTCGGCCAACATACGATTTCATACACATATGAAAGTGAAATCAAGGATTAAAAACTGTTTTTAAAATTTATGTTTACTCACCTAGAAATGCAGAGGAAAGAGAACACATATTTGCTTCCAGCTTTATTTTTTTCCAGACTCTTGAATTTTATTGCCATTGAATTTGCATTTAGTTGCTGTTGATTTCTTTATCTGATTGCATCAGAAAGTTTTGAATCTGATGAAGAACTACCCTTTGATTCCTTGCTTCAGCTTTTCCAGCTTTTCATTTCTCTTTATTCTTTGATTTTTGTTAGATTCAAACTTCCAGGTTTTATTTCTTTCTTTTGATCTTTGATTTGTACAAACTTTTAGTTGAAATGAAGAAGAATTCAGCTAAAAAGCAAAAGTAAATCTCTTCTTCATATTTAAAAAAAAAATTAATTTAATTATTAAAGAGAATGTTTCCATTTGTCCCCTTATGTTTTAGTTACACCTATGCTTATATTTTTACAATTGTCTCTAACCCAATTTAATATACTTACAAGTGTTATTATTATTTAATCTTTTTAAATTTATTTAAGCCTTGTATGTATAAGTATGTAATATTTACATGTATGTAATGTGTATTCGTTTTTTTAAGCTTTTTAGATTTTATATAAATATACAATGCGAATTCATGTAAACATTTATTTATAAATAACTTATGCTTTGATAAAATTAAATGCATCATATGTTTACAAGCTTGAGAAATTTATTTTAACTCTATATATAAAATTTCTAAACCAAATTTATCTTATGTTAGAATTTTAAAATGAAAGAATGTTAAAAACAAATGAACGTTTTAGTTTAAATCTTATTTAAAACTCAAGTTTAAAATATATATCTATAATAAATAAGAAATTATCCTTGTTGTTAAAATTTTAAATTTCAAATAACCTTTTGAAAAACATTATTTTATATTATAATTTCCAAACTACAAACTATGTATATATTAAAGTTGGAAAATACTTTATTAAGTTCAAAACAATATTTTCTTCCCATTTCCAATATATATAAATATATACATTTTAAATGGAAAACATTCTAACAATAGTTTTGAATATTATTATATTAAATTTTGAAACACAATTCCAAATCACAATATATATATATATATATATATATATATATATAGACACACACACACATATATATTACAATTTGAATACATAGCTTTTATTACATTAAAGACTTCCTATATATAATATATACCTGTATATATACATTATAAATAGAAAACATTATGATTAGCTTTTGAAAGATAAATCTTACCAATTTTATGTTGTTAGGAAAAGATATTAATATATATTGTCAAATTAATTATTATTTTCCTTTAAAATAATTTAACTTATCAATTTATAATAAAAAATGATCAAATCAATTTAATTTTTTTAATAAGGATTACAAATTGATATTGCTTAAAATTTCGGGTCATCACATTCCTCCCTCTTTAAAAGAATTTCATCCCCGAAATTTAAAAGCAAAGATAGTTTAATAACCTAGCAAAATTTTTAATTTAAAACAGCAACCATAGCAACCAATTCAAACAAACAATTCTAACTATCCAGGAAAAAATTATGGATAGAATTCCTAATATTATCTAGAGTTTCCAGATAGATATATTGCAATACTCGTTCTACATAATCTTAAGTAACTACACTACTATTATCCAGACTCTTTCTCATCTAAGTCTACAAATCTGAACAAGACATCAGTCTAAACTCAAAACCAGCTCAACTACCATATCCTTCTGAACTGCTGATTCCATAACTAGTGACGAATCATACACGTATTCCCTTAGAGATAGTGAAATACAATGAATTCCAGTTACCCGAACTGGCAATTTAATCATGTAGATCAAAATCTAATCTCTAGAGAACATAGAAAAATATCAAAATACTTCCGGAGCTTGCTTTCCAGTTTTACCCAATCTTATATCTCCTTTGATCGGATAAAACTAAAACAATATCCAAATTCCATTTTCACATTCCAAATTCCTCAATTCTTAGCTACATAACCCTTTTGATGATCCTGGGGCACCTCCATCCTTCCTGATCAGCTTAACCCGTGCTGATGCTTCTTGAAACAACTAGACCAAAATCAAACCAACTTCCGAATCCTACACAACAAAATGGTTCTCCCAAAAATTCACCGAAATCCAGAATACAACTCTACTCCATGAGAATTAGTGGATTTCAGACCTACCTCTCTTATCTGGAATAGCCCAACAATTGCACTTGACAACTTTGCTTTGCAAATCCTGAAAATTTCTTCACACTTAGGGGTATACTTGAATTTCCTGTGGAAATCCTCTAATCCAAGAAAACTGCAACTCCCAGATGCTCCCATTCTAGAACAGCTACTATCTCGCTTCCGCTGCACAACTATGATTTGGAGAAGATGAGAATGCTATCGGAGAACTTAATACAAACTGGATCCATACACAGTTCATTAGATCCATAGAATCTTAGTGACCCATTCCACTTGGTCAAAAACACCCCAACAGAAACTTAACTAGAAACTAGAAGATCAATCCCTCTCCAAAGAAATTTGAGCTGCTTCACCAAACTATTCTCGCTCTAAGAGTCATCCCTCTTCTATGTTGAACCATCGGTATTACTTCAGGAATCCAAGTCAATAAGAAAACTCAATCTCTGATGTGGCAGAAATCTGATTTCCTCAAAAACATCTGGAAAATCTCTGACTACTTTAATAGCATTTACCTCCACTGAGATGCCTCAATCTCGAACCAAAGAATACTCAAAGACTTCCCAAACTAATCGCAAGTCACTTTTGCGATCTTACCCAGTTCAGATTCCAAAGGAACCGTTTCCTCTTTACCAACTAGAACAACTTCCCTAATCAAGGTCAATTCTTCAAGAATGGCTTATCTACAGAAAAACTGATAGATCAGTTCCAACAAATATCCTGCTCTATCGAGCCTCCGGAAGAAGTGGATAAGCCTTCACTACTTGCCCGGACTGCTGATAGTAGAATCCCAAAGATATCTGAATCATCGAAGAAACAGGTCCACTCTACTGCTTCCAAACTTCATTTCAATGATACTACAAAAGATCTTCCTCATCCAAAATCTCCTCAAAATTTAAAGCTATCAACCATTTCCACAAAAAAGATCCTTGAGATAGGTAGACATCTTCTCAAGAAACTCGGGCTCCTAACCAAGCACCAACAACTTTCTCTTTTCAAGGGAAACAATGAGACCATGTCCGAAACAAAGCAATAAATCGACCTTACTCTCATACTTTAATATAGATAAAATTCCCATATTAGAGATCCAGAAGATCCCTAAACATTCGAATCTTCCTTGCAGTAGGCATCACTGTTCCTCTAATACCATCTAAATTATATTCAAAAGAACATCTTCAAAGCTATCTATGGATACTGCATCCCACCACATAACTATTCCTTCCTGAAGTCACTAAGATACCATCACCTGCTTCATCTCATCTGACAGATTCAACTCTTGGAAATCCTGCTCACACAAGAGCAAACCAAACTTGCACTTCAAGAATATACTCCAATTCTTGAAAAGATTTTCTCTGGGATCAAAGAAATCGTTTCACCAATCTACAAAGCTTATTCGAGACAGTATTAGATCTACAATCTCGATAGATACACCTCCAACCACAACATATGACACTTTTCTATTAGTGGTAGTCGTGCTACACACACTCCTACCTTATCTACCTTTATAACTCATGTTGGAAAGTCCGAACAGATAACCCAACAGATTAGGGGTGTGTGTGTGTGTGTGTGTATATATATATATATATATATATATATAAATTGCAAGTATGATCTCTCAAGAAAGAGGTCACTCCAAAGCCTAGGTATTCACTCAACCCAGCGCTCTGATACCAACTGTAACGACTCACCTTTCTATCACCAAAAAGACACATCATTATTTAAGAAAGAAAGGGATAGAAGAAGAAAAGAAAGAGAAGAAAGAACAACAACCCATCAGAATCTCACAGTGGAACGAATGAAATATAATACATAACATATACATAGTATCATATACATCCGAGTACACAACTTATACAACTCAAAATTAAATAGTTATAACATTTCTGTCTAATGTACAATACAAGAACCAATACAGAATAATATCACATCGGAAAACTCTAAATATCTATACGCTGAAGCCTCCTACTCCAAAGCTCCTCCAGAATTCATCAAGGCTAACATAAATCCCTTGACTACTCATACATAATATGAGTACCCAAGAGTTTAATGAAACAGAAAACAAACACTTGGGCCAGACAGGGGTCTGGTGTGAGTAAACGGTTTAAAGTTGCTTAATTTTTGAAAATCCTTTAAAAGAAAAGTATCACGTAAGACTCCCCACACATAAACATGGGTAAGTTTTTACCTTACGCTAACTAAAATATTTGATAGGAAATCCAGTGATATTATAATAATGTCGAGGGTTTTCAAGTAAATAAGAAATAGCTGAAATTGTTACATGATTAAATTCCAGCTACTAGCCACAAAAGTGGGTAATACAATGAAAACCGTAAGGGCACGTAGGAAGAATGACTTTCAATCAATGGCAAGGCTACTGGGGTACCGCCCGTCACAGTACGTGGACTAGATCAACGTACCGAGGATCCACCCTAAATCCCCTACAACACAAGACCGGAACCATCCTTACTGAACAGTCCCGAACAAGACAACCCAATAGTTGGCTGCTGTTCCAACTGCCGACACAGCCGAATAAAAAGGGACATCTAGACGGGAGTCAATCTAGTCCTACTTGAGCGCGACTCACTAAGCTATGCTGCACCTCCCCTATTTTAACCTTTCCTGGTTGATGAGGCTTGAGGCTGCGACTACCCTTTTAGAACACATCTATCTTAGAATGCTCATTGTCACTTGACGATGTTATGAAAGCATTCAATCTATACAAGTCTATTCCGGGTTCGAACGGAACCGAAGGCACATGTAACGTCCCGCCTTTTCGCACGATTTAAACCGACACACGTGCCAATTCAAACCATACAGAAGGGCGGATTGTTATGGGGTAAATAAGAAAACAGAGAAGAAAATAAAAGAAAACAGAATCTCACAGCGGAAGAATAAAATACAATAATAAATATATAGTTTGTAAACGGTTTACAAAACACTTGATTCTTCTTTATACAATAAGTATCAGAGTTACACATACCAATACAATCAATGCAGCGGAACAGTATGAGTGTGGTGCAAAACTATAAATAATAATAATACGGGTTCTTCATCTTCGTCCTCCCAAGCTAAAGTCTACAATCCTGAAACGCCCGGACTGACCCGAGCGAATTGAAAAGACAAAACACTCGAGTCAGAACTAAAAGATCTTATGTGAGTTAAATTAACAGAAATAAATATGAGTGCAGTAACTCAAGAGATGCTCGGGATTTACATCTCCTAAGGATCCGTTAAACTATTTACTATGTAGTATATTGCGCTATTATAATAGTGTCTATTTGTAAAATAAACTTACTTTTTAATAGCGTTAAGGGGTTACCCATATTGCCCTTAACACAGAATATATTCCCATAGTCTATACAGTACCGTAATCTCCCCCGTACTGGGCATCGTCAGAGGGCACTCCATAGGTATGGTACAAAGCCAAAATCGTATAAGGTGCGCTAGGGTAGGTGACACGGCACAACTAGGCAATGCCAGGGTAGATATACCAATTACGCTTCCGGGCCGATGGTAACGCGTAGCCGCAGCTACCGCCCACCTCGAACAAACTCCCCCAAAATCAAAGTAAAGTGGCCACTGAATCAATCCAAAGTCAAAGTATAATATCGAAGAGGAGTGTCCGATCAGAGGAATGACCTCTCATTAACCCGTCGATCGCTCCTGTTTTAGCCACCTTATGCCAACTCACGGGAGTCGGGTCCACGTATTTACCTTACAGGAAACGTCGCCACCAACCTACTTCATTCTGGAATCTCCACCGCGTACACGGTTAGTCAAAGTGTTTTTCGGTATCGACAGAGAGTATGTCCATATCCGATCCCGGTCTCTTTGCCAACCCATCGTTATTATAACACCACGGTTATTTAAAAATAGTTTATACTTTAAAACCAGAATAAAATTTTCCATTTCAAAACTATGAATACGATATCATTTTAAAACCTAAAACAATATGATATCATTTTATCCAAATATAATTCTTTCCCAAAAATCATACTACTTTAAAATCTATAATATCTGGAAACCAACATTTGAATTATATTTTCAAAGCATAATATTTCGAAAATTCATAGTTTTAAAACCATAACTTCTAGAACTTGAATGGTTTGGATATTCAACGGTATATAAAATAAATGGTTTGACTTTAAGGTTACTTTTTAAAGAAAAATATTTTCCATGGCTTTACAAATATATTTCCTTATTTAAAGTCTAAACCATAATTTAAATATCACTTTCAAGTTCCAAAACCATTTCAATTTCTATATATATCTATATATATCCATTTGGAGTATTAATATTTCAAAACTAAAGTTGGAATTTTATTCTTTCAACAAATCAATTGTTCCATTATTTAGTCTTGAATATTCACATAAAATCCATAAATACAACTCCAATTTCTAGAAATTTAATATTTCCTTAAATTTAATTATACTAGAATATTCATTTAAATTTATCTTGGAAAAACTCCAGTTATAAATATCATACCTTAAAATTTCCAAACTTAAACATATAATATAAATTATCAAATTCCATTTTCTAAATTTTTTTCCATTTTTATTTAACAGATTTATACACAGCCTAAATTCAAAATTTTTAACTTCATATGTATATATGTAGAAGAATAATATTTATCAAATATCAAAACTTAAAATTTTCATAAACCGTAACCCATCCAAACCATAGAAATCACTTTAAAATATTTTATATATAGACCGCGGTGCCTGTATATAATTTTCTATCCTATGGTCAAGTGATACGGATATTTATCATTTCAATCCGCAATTAAAAAAAAAAAATTTTGCGGTTGTATATCATTTCAAACCACAATCCCGAATGAAACGAAAAATGCATGATAACTTGCAGTTAAATGATATAAAATAAAACATCCGTTCATCCATCATCATCCATCATCCAAATCAAAATCATCATCCAATACTAAATCAATATCAATATATATCCGAGAATATATGACCTGTAATAACTGGCAGTTATATTCAAAAATAAATTTAACACTATTAAACTAACAGTTTATATGCAAATAAATAACTATAACTGTAAATCTATATGCAGTAATAAAATTAAATGAACAGTTATATTAAATAAATGCGATTTAACAGATATGATGAATAAAACATGCCAAACAGTCATACTAAATTTCTACTCATATCTAAAATGAATTTAACAAACATAAAAACTTTTAGAAGTTGTGAGTGGGTTAAAACACTCACCTTTTGAATTTAAATCGAATTTAAACTAAACCTTAGCTTTGTGGGGTTTGACTCTTTGTTAATAGGGTAGTAATACCCTATGGGAGTCGCTGAGTGTATATATATATGAGAGAGCATACTTGTTAGTTTTATAAAAGGTTTTATATTGTGTTAATCTGTTCCGTTTTGTATTTATAAATTCCAGTTGATGCATGGGAAGCTGTGACATCAATAGGGGTTTCTAAACACTTAATAGGACAGACCGACATAATATTTGTTTTAATATAGGCGAATGAAATAATTTTGCCTAATCTATTTTCTATATATATATAAAATAAAATTTTCAAATTATATCTATAATTGGTTGCTATAGATTTGTTGTTAGGAAATAGAGTAAATAATAATAGAAATAAAAATTAAAGAAAATAGATAAATGAATTTGGAAATTTAGAACTGAAGTTCCGGGGGTTTTGAAAATTCTTTCGAATAAATTTTGGAATATAATAATATTATTTATAAGTATTTTCTAAAATAAGTATTTCAATATATTTCGGAAGAATTGTTTTAAAGGAAGATTTTGGAAAATAAGTTTGTACTTTCCTCTCTGTTGCTGGAAAATAAATTTCGGTGATGAGTGCACGCATCATCGACATTCATTTTCGAGTTTCGAAGAGGAAAGGCCACCGTAGAAATTTACTGCAAATTTGTTTAAGAGAACTTTATCGTTTGATTATAATTAAAGTTATATAAGTAAAAAAGAATATGTGTATCTACTATTTTAAACAATTTGGAATTAAACCCGGTATTTGGTTCTTAAAAATTCCAGTTAATTAATAGTTCAATTTAGTATAGAAAATGTGAACCTTTAATTAAAGAAAATTTAATACCATAGGAAGATAAGAAATGTAAATAAATAATTGTAAACATTAGTAAATGAATTAGTAAACTTCTTTATTTATAAGAATTAATGTTATAGGGTAGCAAATTTAGTGTAATTAAATTTTTACTATTATTAAATATAATAGTAACGTAAACCTTTAAATAAATAAATGAAATTAAAGGTAAGTTGAAATTGAAATTTATAAAACGAATATATTTATTTAACCATTAATTAATTAAAGAAATCGAGAAGAAACTTTTATAAATTTCACTTACATTCTTAAAACATATATAACTTACCATATAATAAAAGTTGCAATGTTAGTAAGGAAATGTAAGAGAAAACTTACAAGTGAAGATTGAGGAAATGAATAATTCAATGAATTTGCTATAATTAAGGAGAATTTAATGTTATTAATTTAAGTTATAATTGAAATTCTATCGAGTAAATATAATAAAAAGGTAAGTATGACAAATAGATGATTTTAAACTCAAGTGATTAAAGTGTGAATAAATAAGATCATGAAATTTTAGTAAATAGTTCATGAAGAAGAAATAAACATTGGAAAAAGATTGAAGCTATTTGTTAACAAATAAGTATAAAGGAATAATTATAAGTAATAAGTAAATTAATGAAACAAACATTAATGAGTAAATGAAATTTAAAGGTTACGTGAATCATAAAAGGAAATCAAACAACTAAGCATGAAATCAATGTATAATAAGTGAATTTGGTCGTTGTTTTGAAATTATTATTGGTTGATTTATGGTTGGTTGGGTAAAGAAATGTGAAATTGTTGGATGAATAAATAATCTATCTTTGTTCCATCTAAGACTGTTGAGTAAAGGATGCACTTGATAGTTATTTTCATTCCATACAAATTTCAAGTTCTAAACCCGAACAACTTCTTGTTTGTTGGATAAATGGTTGCTTTGTCTTGTGTATGTATGCTGTTTGTAAGGTTGATGGTTGTTATTTGATTTGGGTGATTAATGGTGAAATCACTTAAATATTTCACTGTATCTAAATTTGTATATTTTAGCTAAATTAACTAATTTTGTAAATTTAAAATATTGATTTCGAAATTCTTCTTTTCCCTTTTTTTCCTTTTCGGGGACGAAAAGTTTTGAGTGGGGGAGAGTGTAACGACCCGTAAATTTCGACGATTAAATTTTAGTTAAAAAGGGATTATGTAATAAAAAAAAATTTGTAAAGAAAAATAAAGATATATATAAAAGAGATAGAATTTATGCTGGAATGAACGCTAAATGAAAATCCAATGATTGAGATAGTGTAAGATGTATACCTGTGTGTAAGTTGAATAAATATAGGAGATTTAAATTTAAAACTAATAATGAATTGTAGAAACGGGTATTTAACTTAATTGTTGAAAGTTAGGTGAAATATCAATAAAGAAATAGCGTAAATTGTCGCACTTGAATAAAATGTAAATTAAAGAAATAAAGACAAAATTTAAATTACCTATGTATTAATATATTAAAAAGGACAGTAATTGTATGTGAATTAAGGTGGTAATATAGATGGCAGTTGATGGATAACCAATTTAATGCAAATCCAAATGCAATTGAAACGGCTGTTTGAGTTTTGGAGTGAAAATGGGAATAGTGAATACAACATTATAACCTCTTAATTAAATATGATTGTTTAATTAATACTAAAAGTAATAAAAGTTGGTAATAGTATTAATGAAATAATAATAAGGAGAATTGAAATTGTATAATGGAAAATTTGTTAATAAATGGATGAAAATATTGGATGAACTAATTGATGGAAATAAAATCTAAAAGAATGTTGGATAGAACATAAGTGATTGAAATTTGGTAGTGTGTATTTGGAAATAAAGTTCATCTAAATATTGAGAAATTTTAATGTTGTTATTATGAAAATGTTACTTTAGTAATTATTAAAATAGTAACGGGAAGTGTGAAGGTAAATTTATAAACGTAAAACTTATTTTAAGGAATTAATTGAGTGTAGACTTATGAAATAGATTTAATGACAATAATTATTGTACGTATTTATTCTATTTGTTGGTTAAGTTTTATTTTGATCAATTTCAATTAATGCACTAAATTATTGCAGTTAGTGTGGAATAGTGGTAAGAGAATAAATAAGATGTAACCAAGGGAAAGGTCCATTTTATAATATAATAATTAGTGTGATCTTAGGAATGAATTAATTGAGGTTTAAGCTTTTATTTATGTGTAAAGTTAACAAAATTTCAATTAAATTGAAATCCAGTAATTTATGAAAATAAAGATGAGAATTGGGAAATATTACTGTAATGAATCATAAAAGAAATGTTAACTGTGTGGTTGAGTAATAATTGATTTATTTTGAGTTGTAATCCAATAAAATCAAATTTATTAGAATTTATTGCAATTAATTGGATTAATTGCAGTAACCTTTGGAAATTGGAACTTAGTAAAAATAATCTGGATTGGATTTCAAATAAATAGGTTAGGGTGAGTAACTGAATTACATACTATGAATAAGTAAACCAGGAAGATTAAATTTAATTAATATAAAATAGTTGATTTATTGCAAATAAAAGATTATGTAAATATTTAGTTAGGTGGAATTAAAGTTAATTACATAATAAGGTATGAATCCACTGCTAATTTTATGGAAATGAAAAGAGTACCAAAAACAAGCTTTGTCAGTATATTTAAGTTTAATGTATAATAATAAGTTAATGGTAATAAAAGAAGTTTAAACATCTAAATATTCTGTTAATAGAGAGTTGAGTTTAAATCTAAGAATATTAAGAAGTAGATTTTTGAATACAACATTTGATCCATCCACTTAAAATGTATAGATAGGATAATCGCTGATTTTTGATGTAAGTAGTGCAAACGGAGATTTATCTATTTATTTGGAATTGGAATTTATAAGTGTATAAATAGGAAATAAGTGAAATTTATTTTTAAATATTCATAAATGAAGATTTAGATGAAGGTGAGAATGGTAATGCTTTAAATAGTAGAGACGTACACAAATCAATGTAGGTGATTTGAAATAAAATGTTGTCGAAACGATAAAACGTTTCTTGTGAAAAATGGATGACATAACGAAAAAGGGTAATGTATTCACTTGAATATAAATTGAAACTTATTTAAGGTATTAATTACAATGGATAGAGATTTTGGGTAACATTGTAAATGATATGTAAGTAATGCAAATGTATGTCAATAGTAAGGGATTAGGATGAATTAAAAATTTGTAACATAGGAATTACCTGCCTATTTGTTAATAAAAATTTGAATGGTTAGTAAGTGATAATAGAATAAGTGTACATTAGTGGAATTGAGGTAACGTTGGTTTTAATGTTGAGGAAATAAATGGGTATAGTAAAGTTTAAGTGGAATTGTAAGTATGTATAGGGGAATGAATTATTGCAGGGAAATATTTGGTAACCATTGCAATAAATGTAAATTAGTGTGCATTAATATGAAATTTAGTAATAGGTGTGAATAACTTAAATTTCTTCATAGGATAAAGAATGATGGAAATAACGTTTATTTAATATATCGGGATTTAATTGATCATATAAGGTTGATTGCAAATCAAATGAAAAATGCTTAAATGGGAATTAAGTTATTTATTCATTTGGATTTAAAGCATGATTGAAATTTATTGGAAACTAAATAAAACGTTTTATGTTGATTGAAATTTAAGTTGGAAGTAATTAAGATAAATAAAATATGTATAATATGGAATTCAAATGTACATAGAAATGTGGATTTTAGTATGTAAACGTAAATCTATTGAGAATGGATAGAAATTTAATCTGTAATTATTACAGTAATTTAGAAATTTAGTTGAAATTGGAAATTTATCTATGTATTGGAAATTTATGGAATTGTGAATATATATATGGAAATTTAAATGAAGCATCTAATTATACATGAGTGAATACGCTTAAAATGCAATGTAAATGTTGAGAAGTAAATAATTTAATCCGTAACGTGTATAAGTAATATCCTTTTGGGACCACTTCTGTTTGCACGTTAAAATTCGTGCACACCTATCCTTTTGCGATCTATCTATAAATATGCCGTGATAAACCCTAGCCTCCTTTCTATTGTCAATTGGCTGTACGTTCATTTTTCTTCATCTCTTTCTCTTCCTCAATGGTTGCAAAACCTAATCTATCTACAATTCAAATTTTCTAATAAAATTCAAACTCTCCACAAAAATTCCAGAAAATTTTATGATAAAGTTCTCGAGACACGTAATCTGTTGGTACAATTCGTTTTCTGTTTTGGATATTCGTTTGACCAGAAAAAAATTTCGACGATGTGCTGTAGCTTTTAGCTGACGTGGCCATTGAAGTTAAGTGGGTTTTGTTTTATTTTATTTTATTTTATTTTTGTTTTCAAATCGTTTAAAATGAATATCTTTTTCATACGTTCTCCGATTCACGCGAAATTTCTTTTGTTAGGATCGTAATTTAGTTCCGGATCTGATGACGCTGGTTTGGACAGATTTGGGGACCGTCGGATTTTTTGAGTTTAAATCGGGTTTAAATTCGATTTAAATTCAAAAGGTGAGTGTTTTAACCCACTCACAACTTCTAAAAGTTTTTATGTTTGTTAAATTCATTTTAGATATGAGTAGAAATTTAGTATGACTGTTTGGCATTTTTTATTCATCATATCTGTTAAATCGCATTTATTTAATATAACTGTTCATTTAGTTTTATTACTGCATATAGATTTACAGTTATAGTTATTTATTTGCATATAAACTGTTAGTTTAATAGTGTTAAATTTATTTTTGAATATAACTGCCAGTTATTACAGGTCATATATTCTCGGATATATATTGATATTGATTTAGTATTGGATGCTGATTTTGATTTGGATGATGGATGATGATGGATGAATGGATGTTTTATTTTATATCATTTAACTGCAAGTTATCATGCATTTTTCGTTTCATTCGGGATTGTGGTTTGAAATGATATACAACCGCAAATTTATTTATTTTTTAATTGCGGATTGAAATGATAAATATCCGTATCACTTGACCATAGGATAGAAAATTATATACAGGCACCGCGGTCTATATATAAAATATTTTAAAGTGATTTCTATGGTTTGGATGGGATACGGTTTATGAAAATTTTAAGTTTTGATATTTTATAAATATTATTCTTCTACATATATACATATGAAGTTAAATTTTTTGAATTTAGGCTGTGTATAAATCTGTTAAATAAAAATGGAAAAAAATTTAGAAAATGGAATTTGATAATTTATATTATATGTTTAAGTTTGGAAATTTTAAGGTATGATATTTATAACTGGAGTTTTTCCAAGATAAATTTAAATGAATATTCTAGTATAATTAAATTTAAGGAAATATTAAATTTCTAGAAATTGGAGTTGTATTTATGGATTTTATGTGAATATTCAAGACTAAATAATGGAACAATTGATTTGTTGAAAGAATAAAATTCCAACTTTAGTTTTGAAATATTAATACTCCAAATGGATATATATATATATATATATATATATATATATATATATAGAAATTGAAATGGTTTTGGAACTTGAAAGTGATATTTAAATTATGGTTTAGACTTTAAATAAGGAAATATATTTGTAAAGCCATGGAAAATATTTTTCTTTAAAAAGTAACTTTAAAGTCAAACCATTTATTTTATATACCGTTGAATATCCAAACCATTCAAGTTCTAGAAGTTATGGTTTTAAAACTATGAATTTTCGAAATATTATGCTTTGAAAATATAATTCAAATGTTGGTTTCCAGATATTATAGATTTTAAAGCAGTATGATTTTTGGGAAAGAATTATATTTGGATAAAATGATATCATATTGTTTTAGGTTTTAAAATGATATCGTATTCATAATTTTGAAAGGGAAAATTTTATTCTGGTTTTAAAGTATAAACTATTTTTAAATAACCGTGGTGTTATAATAACGATGGGTTGGCAAAGAGACCGGGATCGGATATGGACATACTCTCTGTCGATACCGAAAACCACTTTGACTAACCGTGTACGCGGTGGAGATTCCAGAATGAAGTAGGTTGGTGGCGACGTTTCCTGTAAGGTAAATACGTGGACCCGACTCCCGTGAGTTGGCATAAGGTGGCTAAAACAGGAGCGATCGACGGGTTAATGAGGTCATTCCTCTGATCGGACACTCCTCTTCGATATTATACTTTGACTTTGGATTGATTCAGTGGCCACTTTACTTTGATTTTGGGGGAGTTTGTTCGAGGTGGGCGGTAGCTGCGGCTACGCGTTACCATCGACCCGGAAGCGTAATTGGTATATCTACCCTGGCATTGCCTAGTTGTGCCGTGTCACCTACCCTAGCGCGCCTTATACGATTTTGGCTTTGTACCGTACCTATGGAGTGCCCTATGACGACGCCCAGTAAGGGGGAGATTACGGTACTGTATAGACTATGGGAATATATTCTGTGTTAAGGGCTATATGGGTAACCCCTTAACGCTATTAAAAAGTAAGTTTATTTTACAAATAGACACTATTATAATAGCGCAATATACTACATAGTAAATAGTTTAACGGATCCTTAGGAGATGTAAATCCCGAGCATCTCTTGAGTTACTGCACTCATATTTATTTCTGTTAATTTAACTCACATAAGATCTTTTAGTTCTGACTCGAGTGTTTTGTCTTTTCAATTCGCTCGGGTCAGTCCGGGCATTTCAGGATTGAAGACTTTAGCTTGGGAGGACGAAGACGAAGAACCCGTATTATTATTATTTATAGTTTTGCACCACACTCATACTGTTCCGCTGCATTGATTGTATTGGTATGTGTAACTCTGATACTTATTGTATAAAGAAGAATCAAGTGTTTTGTAAACCGTTTATGAACTATATATTTATTATTTTATTTTATCCTTCCGCTGTGAGATTCTGTTTTGTTTTATTTTCTTCTCTGTTTTCTTATTTACCCCATAACAATCCGCCCTTCTGTATGGTTTGAATTGGCACGTGTGTCGGTTTAAATCGTGCGAAAAGGCGGGACGTTACAGTACATCTCGTTACACTCATTTTGGAATCACCCTTAGAGTTAACGACAATAGCCCTTGCACTTTGAATCTTCATCTCGAATCTGAAAGTACTATCTTCGTTAAACTCATTCTGGAATCACCCTCGGAGTTATAACGATACATAGTTCTTCCTCTTCGAGTCTTCACTTCACTTCACTTGGATTCACGACCTAACGTTAATTTGGATCGATGTGGTTTTCGGATATAAAATCCGATCCCCGTCTCACCGAATCCAAAACGCTATTTTAATGTCCAAGTTGTACTTAAGGGTTTAAACAGTAGATATTCAGAATATCACTTAACATAAATGGATGATTTATAACACACAGATAGATAATCCACTGTTATCTAATTCATCCACACATATCACAAAGCAGCATATGTATCACATCTTAGATATATCACATTCAAATCATCAAATATCATCCAACGACATCCAATAACATCCAATATCATTTACCCATTCATACACAAAGTTTGATCCAAACTAAATTTATTTAATTAATCCTTAATTAAATTAATTCCTTACTTAATTAATCATTAATCCAACTTACTTACCATTTAATTAATTACAAATTAATTAATTAATCATCACTAAATTTTCCACTTTAATTAATTTTCCTAGATCAATTATTTCTTAATTACTTTAAGTAATTATTCCTTAATTACAATTTTAGTTAATCATCTTGATTAATTACTTCTTAATTATACCAAGTAATTATCTCTTAATTACCTTTTAAATTAATCATCCTTGATTAATTACTCTTTAATTACCCTAAGTAATTATCTCTTAATTATTCTTTTTAATTAATCATACTTGATTAATTACTCTTTAATTACATTTAGTAATTAAACCTTAATTATAGATTAATTATCCTTTAATTATTAATTACTAATTAATTGTTCAATTAATAATTACTTCCATTAATTAAATCCTTTCTAATTAATTATCTAACAAGTAATTAATCACTTTATTAATTACCCTCAATTATTAATTAATTATTCTTTAATTAATTAATTTAAACCTTTAATTAATTATATTAGTTAATTCTTTTAACTAATTACTAAGTGATTAACCCTTAATCACTTCAACTTAATTACTTCCATAAAGTAATTAACCTCTAATTACTTTATTAAATAATTACCCTTTACTTAATTAGCTCTAGTAATTAATTACTTAATTACTTCACCAAGTAATTACACTTAATTAATCATAAGTGATCATCTTTAATTAATCACTAATTAATTACTTAATTATTTAACTGATCATTTAAATTTAATTAAATAATTCCTTAACTTCTTACATTAAAAAGATCCTTAATTAATAAAATCATTATCTTAATTAAATTATTTATATTAACCAATACTCATTAATTATTAATAATAATTGAATTATCTTAATTACCTTCACACATTTATTTATCTTTAATTAATCAAAACTCTTAATTACTTAAAATAAATCATTATTATAATTGATTACTAAATCTTCATCATTAAACTTCATTTAAAATAAAATATTTTAGAAATCAATTATATTCAAAATAATTTGAACATTCAAATTTACTTTTAAATCTTTGAAACTTTTCTAAATTATTGAATAAATTCAAATATAAAAATCATTTTAAAAATCTACTTTTATATTCTTTAAAAACCATTATATTTTCAGTATATAAAACTTATCAAAACTTATTCTGGGGAACAAATAAATCTTATAAGTAAAAATTATTTTACTTTTGTTTTAAGAATTTGTAAACATTTTAAAAATCAAATTCCTTTGTTTAAAAACTTACGCATCTAGTACAATTTAAAGCCTGTAAAATTCTTAAGCCCTAAACTATTAGAATCCTACACCGCTCAAACTTGAGCAAAACTTCCAAATGCTCGAACGAAACCCGAGGTTTCCCCGCCCTCCTCCCGCTTCGAGTAAAACTCGAATATGCCAGAACAAAAACCCGAGCTCACAATTCTCCTCTTCGAACCCAATTCCAGATGTACGCAAACGTGCACATCCACGTGCACAACTCCCCTGGCCGCCGATGAACTCTACTCCGACCTCCGACACATCGCTCTCGACCACGGCAACAACACTCGATAACCCAAAAACCAAGATTGGAACAAGAATCAAAATTCACGAAGAACCCACAAAACCAAATACTCCCATCATTGGAAAATCAATCACCTTTGATGATCCATGCCTCGAGATGCTTCACCATCTTCACCTTAGCTCCGCCACGTCTTCCAGCACCTCCAGAACACTACACGATCAACCCGGTCGCGTCTAGATATCGTAAATCCCCTTTGAACATCAACGTCCAAAACAGGAGATAAAACCCTATGCCATCGATTCCTGGTCACCACGATCAATAATAAATCACCATAGCATTTTTCCGATGATCCTCGTCTCCCCTTCGACCTTCAAGCCCAACCACGTTGCTTAGTTCGTCGCTGATCAACTGAAATCGACTAAAACCTTCCAGATGTTCAACTCAAGAATGCACACAATTTTCCAAACTACAAGTCACGATATATACCTCAAAAATCATGATTTTCTACATTGAATTCAATCATGCAATCAAAACTTAAAATTGAATTTATAAATTTTTGACCCATTTTATATCTGTTACTGTTCTTTATAAAATTTCAAGACAAATACTTAATATAAATTCCAGAACTTATTTTTAGTAGTGATTATGCATAATTTCCATCACTTTTCATTTACAAATCAAAAACTAATAGTGATTAAATAATGAGATATTGAATTTAATTAGAATTGAACAGCCTGTAATCACAACAGAGACTATATCAAGGCAATACCCAGGCAATAAACACCGATATACATAAGTGCATCCAATTTCCATTAAGATATTCAGGCCAACATATGATTTCATACACATATCAAGTGAAATCAAGGATTAAAAACTGTTTTTAAAATTTATGTTTACTCACCTAGAAATGCAGAGGACAGAGAACACATATTTGCTTCCAGGCTTGATTTTTTTTCTAGACTCTTGAATTTTTATTGCTGTTGAATTTACATTTAGTTGTTGTTGATTTCTTTATCTGATTGCATCGGAAAGTTTGGAATCTGATGAAGAACTACCCTTTGATTCCTTGCTTCAGCTTTTCCAGCTTTTCATTTCTCTTTGTTCTTCGATTTTTCTCAGATTCAAACCTCCAGGTTTTATTTCTTTTTTTTTGATGTTTGATTTTTATAAACTTTTAGTTGAAATTAAGAAGAATTCAACTGAAAAGTAAAAGTAAATCTCTTCTTCATATTTTTTTTCAAAAAAATTTAATTTAATTATTAAAGAGAATGTTTCCATTTGTCCCCTTATGTTTTAATTACACCTATGCTTATATTTTTACAAGTGTCTCTAACCCACTTTAGTATATTTACAAGTGTTATTATTATTTATTTATTTTTTAAATTTATTTAGCCTTGTATATATAAGTATGTAATATTTAGATGTATGTAATGTGTATTTATTTTTTTAATCTTTTTAGATTTTATGTAAATATACAACGTGAATTCATGTAAACATTTATTTATAAATAACTTATGCTTTGATCAAATTAAATGCATTATATGTTTATAAGCTCGAGAAATTTATTTTAACTATATATATAAAATTTCTAAACCAAATTTATCTATGTTAGAATTTTAAAATGAAAGAATATTTAAAACAAATGAACTTTTTAATTTAAATCTTATTTAAAACTCAAGTTTAAAATATATATCTATAATAAATAAGAAATTATCCTTGTTGTTAAAATTTTAAATTTCAAATAACCTTTTGAAAAACATTATGTTAAATTATAATTTCCAAATTACAGACTATGCATATATTAAAGTTTGAAAATACCTTTTTAAGTTCAAAGCAATATTTTTTTCCCATTTCCAATATATATACAAATATATACATTTTAAATGGAAAACATTTTAACATTAGTTTTGAATATTATCATATTAAATTTTGAAACACAATTCCAAATCACAATATATATATATATATACACACACACACACACATATATATTACAATTTGAATACATAGATTTTATTACATTAAAGACTTCATATATATAATATATACCTATATATACACATTATAAATAGAAAACATTTTGATTAGCTTTTGAAAGATAAATCTTTCCAATTTTATGTTGTTTGGAAAATATATTAATAGATATTGTCAAATTAATTATTATTAGCCTTTAAAATAATTTAACCTGTCAATTTATAATAGAAAATGGTCAAATCAATTCAATTTTTTTTAATAAGGATTATTAAATTGATATTGCTCAAAATTTCGGGTCATCACATTTGGGTTTGTAGTAAACGAGGTTTCAAAAACATTTGTTTTTAAACCATTGAATGACACATATGTTATATTTAGACCTTTAATAATGGGATTTTAAAAATAATAACAAGTATCGGAATCTTTTATAAAATGATAAAAAATGTTTTATGTTTAATATATAAAAAGGCTTAGTATAACAATGTTTTGGTAATAATTGTTTCCATCTCTTTGATTATATTTTAAATTAAGTGAAACTCATTGTGTGAATTATGAATATACTTAAAATGTTTGAATAAGTATGTGTATACTTTTAAGTAATGAAACTGGTACTGTGAATATACTTAAAATGTTTGAATAAGTATATTTCAAAGTGAGATTAACTCAATTTTCTTTTCCCAGATACTTCCTACCAGCATTAACTTCATTCAACACATCTACTATCATCTCTAACTTATCCACACATCACATAAACCTCTCCTCCATCTTCCAAAACCACACGGCCATCACCTCCTATCTCCTTAAATTCACGACCCAACCTTCCTCCACCATGTTGCTCATGGCATCCTCTTACTACCCCTAGCTCATGGCCTTAAGGCCTAAACACCACCTCCTTCACTTCAAAACTCATGGTCCTTGGCCATTTTGTTTTTTCAAGGTTCATGACCAAAAATAGAAGATAAGGAGAAGAGAATATAAGAAGAGAAGTGAAGATGAGTTTGTGAAAATATGAGTGTGCATGAATGCCTTTATGTGGTTTTAGGAAATGAGAGGAAAAGTGTGAATAAACTCCTTCTTAGCCATAAAGTTAAGCATGTAAGACCATGTTGTTACACGTTCGTACTTTCCATGTTTGGTGCCTTGATTTAAGGTTCCTATTAGTCCTTACGTTTCCACTTACTTTTGCTAATTAATACTTTAGGTTAGTTAATCTTTAGCTTAGGAAAAGATGTGTCGAATTCCTATCATATGTTTACATACGATAGTTATTCAAGTTGCAATATATGTACACAATTTGTACTAAATAAAAAGTTGAATTATAACAAAACATTTTCCAGTCACATTTTTAGTATATATCCAAAGTGTATTGTAACGACCTGCTATTTTCAACCATTCGCATCCGCATATGTCGGACTTGAATTGCTCAAAATATCAGATTGTTAATTTATATTTTGTTAACTCAGCATATACAATAAATAAATCAAACACAGAATCACAGACATAAAGTAATACAATAATACGCAATGGAATAAATAAATAGTAGTTCATGAAGCTACTATACGAATATCAGAGTTAGAAATAGGATACAACATAATACCTCAAATACATCGAAGTCTTCAGTACGAAAAGATGACTTCTCTGAACCAATCAACTGGAAAAGCTGAAAGCTGAATCAATCGTTGGATCTCCAATGAAGCTCCAAACTCCACAGGTGAGTCTCAAATGCAATATCACTCAGTTTGACCCAAGCGTAAAGCAAAAACACAAAACACTCAAGTCAGGATTAACGTTCTTATATCAATAAATCCATCTCAAGTGAAATATCAACTGAAATACAAGTAACTTAAAGGATGGTTGGGATAACCATCCTCTAAGAGTCCATGGAACTACCTACAAGGTAGAAATATACACTATAACACCGAGGTCATTTCAAATTAATTTATACTTCACAACAAAATATCATTTCATTTCAAATATATATATTTCCAAAATATATATATAAATATTTTATAAACTAGAATATTTGTAATTTCCTCAAACTTAACAAATCACTTCAAAATCAACCTGACTTCCTTATTCAAATTAAATTCAATCTCAATTTATCGATTTCCATTCAATTCAGTTTCTGACCAAACAAATTCAAATTATATATATTTCAAATATAGATCTAATTCACAAACTAACCATTTAAATTCTAGTATATTTCAAAGCTTTAATATTCAACATTCCAAAGTTTAATTTAACAGTTTCATATAGATCTCGATTTAATCTTATTATTTAGTCTTGAAATGTTCACTTAATAAATTCAATATTTATTAAATAACCTAAATTTACCTTTAAACTAAATATTCCTTTCGATTTGTTTAACCTTGAAACTTCCATTTAATCATTTAAATCAAAATCAAGTTATAAATCAAATCTTAAATTTCAAATTCAATAGTTCAAATCAATCCATTTAAGTAAAATTCTAAACTAAATACCATTTCAAATAAATTCAACTTTATCTTCTCAACCTTAACTTATTCAAATTATTACAACAATCAATTTTGAAATATAAATTTAAATAAATACTTAAACATATTATATGGATTGATTCAATCTCAATAATGATATTATTAAATCTATATATATAAAATTTCCATTTATATATAATATTTTAAGAACCAATATTTATTAAAAACCATATATTTCCTTTCAAACTATAGAAATTATTTTCAAATATTTATATATATATGTGGACCAACGGTGTCTGTATATAATTTCCTACCCTATGGTCAAGGGATAAAAATATTTATCATTTCAATCCGAAATTTAAATACACGGGTAGATATCACTTCGAAACGCAATCCCAAATTCAATTTAATTAAAAATCGCTTCGGTTTATCATTTCACCACATAATGAAATTCTCCTATTCTAAAGTCCGTTCGGGTGTGTATCATTTCAACCCATAGTGAACTCTAAACTACGTGGAACTTGCGGAGTGATAACAGATAATAAAATAAAATAACAGGCATATATCATCAATACCGGTATAATATAAACAACAGGATATGGTGTCATATCCCACAAGTGAACAATTTGCAGATAACAACATATATAGCAATGTAAATAACTAACAGCAGCATATTTCAGTTGTCGTTTCAATCGAATCAAATTTAATAAATAAACGAACGTTAATCGTGAGTGATTGCTCACCTTTCGAGGCTAGAGAATACAGAAGATGATATGGATACGCATACTGATACAAACACTGAAATTGAATTATAAATCTGAGTACGAATTTCATAGCAAAGTAGGATTGGCATGAATTGGACGAACGAGTCTGAAAATCAAGAATTGATGAATTGAATCAGAATCAACCTGATATATGCAGAAATATTTGCTATTTTAATAAAAATCGATATTGCATCTCTAAGAAAATTTAAAGTCGAAGCAGATATATATAATTTACATTTTTTTTCAAACTTAATACATAAACCAATAGTTTTAACATACGAAATAAAACATATATGTAAAAAAATCATTATATTTTTCCAAACCATTTTGATTTTTACACATAGATCAAAATTTATGTTTACAAATCGAAGTCCCAACCACTACATACGACCTATGTATATAATATCATTAAGATTTATATTTTTAAATAAGATAAATATATAAAACTTCAACAAATTACACTGTTAAAATCTCATTTATAAGCTACTATATATACACCATCTTACCTTAAACCCAATGTGACGCATATATAATAGTATGAACGGGTAAATAACTTTTATGCACTGCAGCATACTTTAACAATTAAAAAGTATAATATATTATATGTAGACTAACAGACCACATATAAACAGAGTATATAGAAATCTATAAAACTCATTGATCGAAACACAATATTGACCATAATATAACAAAATATGTTGCTTTTAAAATCTGACCCTCTGTTCTTTATTAAAAGCACCTCAAACTCTTCTATATGGATGAATATATAAGCACATATATACTTATATATGTTGGATTATGCAGACCGAACATATGCAACTACTGTATATATTATATATTATATAGCTAAATATACAACATGCAGACCATAGCCTCACACTCAAAACAAATGAACTTTTATAACCTGTACATATATGCACAAATATATATATAGTTTATAAATTTTTATATCTAGCTGTACTAGAACACAAAGACATTATATATATTATATCTTATATATTATACTAACTTTATAGACTAAAGATTTTAACGCATAACTCTATATAAAACAGCAACCTAGTGTTGCCGATTATAATATATTATATAATATGAAAACATTATGTTGTAAATCAAATAACTCATATTACATATTAACTAGATAACTTTAAATATAACTAACAACAAGCTATTTAACCCTTTAAATATAATATTGTAATCCAATTAACTTACTTTATTATTATTAGAAAAATTTACTCCTATATAAAGATTTAATATATCTCCCACTAAAATACATTCCACTGTATGAATTCAAAATTTTCTTAACAAATAACTAAGTTATCAAGTACTTACATGACATATGATACACATATAGAGTCATATATGCAGCAAGTTCAAACGCAACAGGCCTCATGCATCAACTCCCTACAGTTTGATGGCACGTCAAAAGAAAGGAGCGCGTAGCTGAAAAAATGGCCACGTGATGGGAGAGGCGGAGGAAATGGCGAGGTGGGGAGAAGAAGTTGGAGGCGGGTCTGTTGATGGCTTGGCAAAGGGTGGTCGTGCGCGGTTTTGGAGGTAAGGAAGGTATCGATGGTTTTTTTTATTCTAAATTTTTTTCTTCTCTTCTTGCCGAGTGAAATATGAAGATGGATTTGTCAAATATATTGAAAGTAGAGGACAGGAAGGGGAGAAGCAAAGAAATATAAAATGGGTAAAGTGGAGTAACTGAACTGTCAAAAGTTAAAAAAGGAAAAAAATGTTTCAGCGGTTAAAACAAGTAACGTAGGAAAAACGAATAGGCACAAATTGGGAACCGTATCACATAAATAATAAATATAAAGTAGTAGGTGAGGATTTTAGGCAATAAATATTCACTTTGATTTATACACACAAATAAAATATGAGCTGTAGCCAAATCAAATAATGAAAAGAGGAAAAACGTACGTGCGTTATACATTTCTTCCAGTGATCATGCAGAATAAAAGATAAAGGGAGTACTTTGCGCTGCGGGAAGAAACAAAATGGAAGATCTCATAAATAAATGCGAATATTAAATCAAATTGAGTAGTTTCAAACATTGAATAGTCAGATGAAGATAAACAAATAGCAACCGTCAAATCCCTTGATAAGGTAAGGAATATGTATATAAATTTTGTACAGAATTTGATACGTTTGTTGAAGCCAATAGCACCAAAAATCAAGGAATGAAAATGGCAACAGGGAAAAGAACGAAACAAATAGAAATGAAACGTATCAAATTAAATATGAGCAGTTTTAGAAGCAACGTTCAAAAATTTCCTTCCAAAAATCGCGGCTACAAAGGTATGAAATTTATGAGCGTGTAATAGATGTAGAATTTTAATTGAAACGTACGCTCAAATAATTTACAAAAGTAACGTGATTAGAAACTATTCGTTTCTTATTTATTTATTTCTTATATAGTTAGTACAATATAGGCTAAATTTATAACAAAAGTAACGTATCTAAATTTATACGTTACTTATTTATTCTCTACCTATTTTTAGTAAAATATACGTTTTAAAGAATATTCATTAGCTATGTACCATTTATATGCTAACTAAATAAATCAAAACGGATATAACGTACAAATTAAAATGTGTATTTTAAATAGCCTATTTATGCTTTATTAACTTTAAAATTGATTACTTAATTAACTTTTGATTTGTTTACATTCGTTTGATTTACTTAACATTTAACACAAAACTGATGTATATACGTAAGAAAGAAAACGTAAAATTTATTTCCTATATATTATTAAATTTAAAGTTTATATGTATAAAGTTTATTTCTTTTAAAGAATATTAATTACTTGATTTAAAGGTGTATAACCAATTTTTGAAAGAACAGAAGTGGAAATAAAATGTTGTTACCAATATATTCAGTTAAGTAAAAAGATTTGGAAGTTAGAATTTAAAAGATTTAAATTCCAATAAATGTTAAACTTTAACCAAAAATAAGAATTATAGAATTGGCTTATATTAATAAAATTTTGGTAATTATTTAAAATTAAAATTAAAAAAAATCAACTTTTTTGTAAATTAAAACCCTAAAGTTTATAAATAAAAGAATAAGTACTTGTTAGAATTTTTGGATTGTTACACTCTCCACCTCTCAGAACTTTTCGTCCTCGAAAAGGAACAAAGTAGGAGAATAGAAACAACCAAATGAAAAATTAGACTTTGAAAAACAAATTAACAATTTATTTAAAACCATATAATTTTTTTTATTAATATTTAATAGTTTGGTTAAACTCATTTTATTAAATCCATTCAATTATTTATGAGATAAATTATTTATATAAAACACTAAATTTTTTACTATTAAACCAGGTAGTATATAAATAAATAATATTTTAAAGATTATATTCAAAAAGGAAAGGAAGGTAGATTCAGGAAACAGAATATAGGTGAATAAATAAGCTGAGCAGATAAGGTAGATCCAAAGGAATAGTATCGGGCATGAATTGTAAATTTCAAACCATAAGAGTCTCAATTTCAAATATTAATACAAAATTTCTTTGTTGAAAAATACTTTTATAATAAAATAACTTTATATTGAAACAAAATTTTCTTTCGAAAATACTTTTATAACTCGATGTTTCAACAAGTTTGTCCTCGTTCTAGCAGACTATGGCCATGCGTTGATCAGGCGCAAAGCTAGAATTCTTCAAGTTCTTAGTAGACCTGTTTCAACACCTAGTGAAAGTACTGAAAACTTTTAAAAAACAGATATGGAAAGTATAATAAAAAAAATACCTGGATCACAGGATACATAACAATGGTTACTCCTGGATCCCCCAGGAAACATCCATATCCTTTAAGCATTCATTGCCTTGCGGATTACGCCATGATAAACAAAACCCGTGGACCACAGGATACATAACAATGGTTACGCCTGGATCCCCCAGGAAACTTCCATACCCTTTAAGCGATCTCTGCCTTGCGGATTACGCCACGACAACAAAATCGGTAGACCGCAGTATACATAACAATGGTTACGCCTGGATCCCCCAGGAAACATCCATACCCTTTAAGCAATCTCTGCCTTGCGGATTACGCTACCCCAGAAAAAAAAAGACTGTGGGTTATGCCACGGTAGGACACTCGAGTGTCACATCGGGAAAACCGAAAATCAGAGAGAATAATATCGATAGAATGAATCCACAATGTGGCCACCGAGCGATATCAAGCAGAAGGTACTTTCCATATCATTACTTTGAAAATATATATCATAAAGTACCTTTTCAAATCACTTTCAATATCTTACTTATATAAAGTCCATTATATATAAGATTTCATTTTCAAATCGAATAGTTTCCAAAATCAATAGTATATCATATCACACTTATATATACTTCGCCTATATAAGATTACACCTTTCAAATTGAGTACTTTCCAAATCAATAGTTTTCAAATCAACTTCATACTTATACAAATCAGTTCTATATAAGTTCGATAACTCACAAATCAAGTATTTAGTAAAACAAGGTTCTCAATTTCAATTTCTTTCAATATTGTTTCGGTTTCAAAATCATATATGATTTCACCAAATTATTTCTTCCATATTTAATATCTTCAATTTCTAAATTTCCAAATAATAGGCTTAGAAAATAATCCTAGTTTCCAAATCAACATAATTTAGGTCAATCAAATTCATTTCCAAAATCATCTTATAAATACTGGGTTTTAAATTCCAAATCTTACTTTTCGAAACCAAATATTTTCTAAAATCAATTATACCCAAATGATTTTCAAGTTTATAACCACCCCTTCGAAACCTTTAAACTATTTATAAAGCATTCAAAACTAGATTTCTTATAGTATAATTCAAATTAGTCCTATCCATTTACTTAACAAAATAGTTTTAAACTTACATACTTTATCCATTAATTTATACTTTTTGAAATTATTTAGCTTTGAAATTCTAAACCTTGATTTGGAAGTATTCTAACCTTCAAAATAGTCGGTGAAATCTAATTTCAAATCCAAGGGTTGGAAATCAGCAACAAATCAGTAAATTAATTTTTATAAATAGAGTTATACTAAATCAAATCGAAAACACGAGGATTGAACACCGGCTTACTTCAAATCATTTCAAATATATATACATATATCTTTTGAATATCGAATTATACTTCGGAATTTGAAATCAAAATTGGTTTCAAAAAATCACTCGCATAGCGAAGCTATTAAAGTGGCGTCTCCCCCACTTTGAAACTCGGAAATCAATGTCGATGATGCGTGCACTCATCACCGAAATTATTCTCCAGCGATATAAGTGAGTTCTGGACTTCTATTTTCTTAAAACTTCTTTGATGTTTCTTTGAAATCATTGGAAGTCATTTGACTCATTTGAAACACTTCTTATTCGGAAAATATTTTCAAATCGTATTATTATATATTTTCAAAAATCTTAATACCAATTTGAAAATACAGGAGTTCAATCTCTCAAATTTCAAATTCGTAACCCTTCAGTTATAAATCATTTTTATATAAATAAAATTTCTTATAAAATTTTCAAAATTTCAAATCCTTTCGAAATTTCAAATTCTAGTTTTTTAAAAGGTATATAATCATTTCGAAAACATTTTCACTTTCATATATCGAATAAAATCATAGTTATCAAAATAATAATTTCGGTATATAAAATAATTTCTAAAATACAAAAAAAGCCCGATTTTCAAAGGATGATTCAAGGATGGATTTCAAAACAAAGATAGAGATTCAAACTAGAGGAACTCTAATCAAATAGAATTCTGATTCGAAGCTAGGCCCAAACGAAGATGAGATAACTAAATTTCAAAATAGAAGATGGATATTAATCGCGGGCGACCTTAACCGGGTTAACCGTTACTTCAGGAATATGATCGATGCGGAATTCCAAGGAAAATCAACATTCGATCGCCCGATATAGAATTCGGCATAACCAGAGATAACAACATCTAAACCGAGGATATATAATCTTCGATGAATCGATGCTATTGTATAGGAGTTTCACCCCTTTACAATCATTCAGTGGAGCTATGGGATACTCTAGAATCTATAAAACACGAATAGGGAAAGACAAGAATGGATTTGGAACCGGAGGGATGTTCCAAAATTCAAAGGAGAACTGAATCAAATAGGAAGAGATTCAAGCTTGAACGAAAGTGATTCTGTAAATAAATTTACCATATATGCTAAGTTTGCCTAGAGCCAAAGCTCTGATACCAACTTTGACGACCTGCTATTTTCAACCATTCGCATCCGCACATGTCGGACTTGAATTGCTCAAAATATCAGATTGTTAATTTATATTTTGCAAACTTAGCATATATAGTAAAAAAATCAAATACAGAATCGACACAGAGTAATGCAATAATACGCAGTGGAATAAATAAAAGTAGTTCATGAAGCTACTATACAAATATTAGAGCTAGAAATAAAATACAACAGAATATCTCAAATACAGCGAAGTCTTCAGTACGAACAGATGACTTCTCTAAACCAATCAACTGGAAAAGCTGAAAGCTGAATCGATCGTTGGATCTCCAATGAAGCTCCAAACTCCACAGGTGAGTCTCCAATGCTATATCACTCAGTCTGACCCAAGCGTAAAGCAAAAACACAAAACACTCGAGTCAGGATTAACATTCTTATATTAATAAATCCAACTCAAGTGAAATATCAACTGAAATACAAGTAACTTAAAGGATGTTTGGGATAACCATCCTCTAAGAGTCTATGGAACTATCTACAAGGTAGAAATATACACTATAACACCGTGGTCATTTCAAATTAATTTATACTTCACAACAAAATATCATTTCATTTCAAATATATATATTTTAAATATAAATATTTTATAAAGTAGAATATTTGTAATTTCCTCAAACTTAACAAATCACTTCAAAATCAACCCGACTTCCCTATTCAAATTAAATTCAATCTCAATTTATCGATTTCCATTCAATTCAGTTTCTGACCAAACAAATTCAAATTATATATATTTCAAATAAAGATCTAAATCACAAATTAACCATTTAAATTCTAGTATTTATCAAAGCTTTAATATTCAACATTCCAAAGTTCAATCTAACAGTTCATATAGATCTCGATTTAACCTTATTATTTAGTCTTGAAATGTTCACTTAATAAATTCAATATTTATTAAATAACCTAAATTTGCCTTTAAACTAAATATTCCTTTTGATTTGTTTAAACTTGAAACTTCCATTTAATCATTTAAATCAAAATCAAGTTATAAATAAAATCTTAAATTTAAAATTCAATAGTTCAAATAAATCCAATTAAGTAGAATTCTTAACTAAATACCATTTCAAATAAATTCAACTTTATCTTCTCAACCTTAACTTATTCAAATTATTACAACAATCAATTTTGAAATATAAATTTAAATAAATACTTAAACATATTATATGGATTGACAATCTCAATAATATTATTATTAAATCTATATATATAAAATTTCCATTTATATGTAATATTTTAAGAACCAGTATTTATTAAAAACCATATATTTCCTTTCAAACTATAGAAATTATTTTCAAACATTTATATATATATATATATATATATATATATACGCTGTCTGTATATAATTTCCTACCCTATGGTCAAGGGATACAGATATTTATCATTTCAATCCGAAATTTAAATATATGGGTAGATATCACTTCGACCCGCAATCCCAAATTCAATTTAATTGAAAATCACTTGGGTTTATTATTTCAACCCATAACGAAATTCTCCTATTCTAAAGTCCTTTTGGGTATGTATCAATTCAACCCATAGTGAATTCTAAACTACAGGGAACTTGCAGAGTGATCACAAATAATAAAATAAAATAACAGGCATATATCGTCAATACCAATATAATATAAACAACATGATATGCTGTTATATCCTACAAGTGAACAATTTGCAGATAACAATATTTATAGCAATGTAAATAACTAACAGCAGCATATTTCAATTGTCGTTTCAATTGAAATCAAATTTAATAAATAAAAGAACATTAATCGTGAGTGATTGCTCACCTTTCAAGGCTAGATAATACCGAAGATGACATGGATACGCACACTGATACGGGCACTGAAGTTGAATTATAAATCCGAGTACAAATTTCAAAGCAAAGTAGGATTGGAACGAATTGGACGAACGAGTCTAAAAATCAAGAATTGATGAATTGAATCAGAATCAGTCTGATATATACAGAAATGTTCGCTATTTTAATAAAAATCAATATTGCAACTCTAAGAAAACTTAAAGTCCAAGCATATATATATATATATATATATATATATATATATATAAAATTTACATTTTTTTAACTCAATACATAAGCCAATAGTTTAAACATATGAAATAAAACATATATGTAAAAAAAATCTTTATATTTTTCCAAACCATTTTAATTTTTACACATAGATCAAAATTTCTGTTTACGAATCTAAGACCCAACCACCACATACGACCTATGTATATAATATCATTAAGATTTATATTTTAAAATATGATAAATATATAAAACTTCAACAAATTACACTGTTCAAATCTCATTTATAAACTACTATATATAACATCTTACCTTAAACCCAATGTGACACATATATAATAGTATGAACAAGTAAATAACTTTTATGCACTGCGACATACTTTAACAATTAAAAAGTATAATATACTATATGTAGACTCATAGACCACATATAAATAGAGTATGTAGAAATCTATAAACACATTGATCGAAACACAATATTGACCATAATATAACAAAAAATGTTACTTTCAAAATCCGACCCTCCCTTCTTTATTAACAGCACCACAAACTCTTCTATATGGATGAATGTATAAGCACATATATACTTATATATGTTGGATTATGTAGACCGAACATATGCAACTACTGTATATATTATATAGCTAAATATACAACATGCAGACCGTACCTCACACTCAAAACAAATGAACTTTTATAACCTGTGCATATATTCACAAATATATATAGTTTATAAACTTTTATATCTAACTGTACTAGAACACAAAGACATTATATATATTATAGCTTATATATTATACTATCGTTATAAACTAAAGAATTTAACGCATAACTCTATATAAAACAGCAACCTAGTGTTGTCGATTACAATATATTATATAATATGAAAACATCATGTTGTAAATCAAATAAGTCATACTACATATTAACCAGATAACTTTAAATATAACCAACAACAAGCTATTTAACCCTTTAAATATAATACTATAAACCAAATAACTTACTTTATTATTATTAGAAAAATTTACTCCTATATAAAAATTTAATATATCACCTACTAAAATGCATGCCACTATATGAATTCAAAATTTTCTTAACAAATAACTAAGTTATCAACTACTTACATGACATATGATACACATATAGAGTCATATATGCACGCAAGTTCAAACGCATCAGGCTTCATGCATCAACTCCCTACAGTTTGATGGCACGTCAAAAGAAAGGAGCTCGTAGCTGAAAAAATGGCCACGTGATGGGAGAGGCGGAGGAAATGGCGAGGTGGGAAGAAGAAGTTGGAGGAGAGACTGTTGATGGCTCGGCAAAGGGTGGTTGTGCACGGTTTTGTAGGTAAGGAAGGCATCGATGGTTTTATTTTTTTATTCTAATTTTTTTTCTTCTCTTCTTCCCGAGTGAAATATGAAGTTGGATTTGTAAAATATATTGAAAGTAGAGGACAGGGAAGGGAGAAGCAAAAAAATATAAAATGGGTAAAGTGGAAAAATTGAACTGTCAAAAGTTAAAAAAAGAAAAAATGTTTCAGCGGTTAAAACAAGTAACGTAGGAAAAACGAATAGGCACAAATTTGGAAACGTATCACATAAATAATGAATATAAAGTAGCAGGTGAGGATTTTAGGCAATAAATATTCATGTTGATTTATACACGCAAATAAAATATGAGCTGTAGCCAAATCAAATAATGAAAAGAGGAAAAACGTACGTACGTTATACGTTTCTTCCAGTGATTGTGTAGAACAAAAGATAAAGGGAGAACTTTGCGTCGAGGGAAGAAACAAAATGGAAGATCTCATAAATAAATGCGAATGTTAAATAAAATTGAATAGTTTCAAACAATGAATAGTCAGATGAAGATAAACAAATAGCAACCGTCAAATCCGTTGATAAGGTAAGGAATATGTATATAAATTTTGTACAGAATATGATACGTTTGTTGAAGCCAATAGCACCAAAAATCAATTAATGAAAAAAGGCAATCGGGAAAAGAATGGCAAAAATAGAAATGAAACGTATCAAATTAAATAGGAGCAGTTTTAGAAGCAACGGTCAGAAATTTCCTTCCAAAAATCGCGGCTATTGATTTGTTTTCAGTAGCTAAGGTATGAAATTTATGAGCGTGTAATAGATGTAGAATTTTAATTTAAACGTACGCTCAAATAATTAACATAAGTAACGTGATTAGAAACTATTCGTTTCTTATTTATTTGTTTCTTATATAGTTACTGCAATATACGCTAAATTTATAACAAAAGTAATGTATCTAAATTTATACGTTACTTATTTATTCTCTACCTATTTTTAGTAAAATATACGTTTAAAGAATATTTGTTAGCTACGTACCATTTATATGCTAACTAAATAAATCAAAACGGATTAACGTACAAATTATAACGTGTATTTTAAATAGCCTATTTATACTTTATTAACTTTAAAGTTTATTACTTAATTAACTTTTGATTTGTTTACATTGGTTTGATTTACTTAACATTTAAGATGTATATACGTATGAAAGAAAACGTAAAATTTATTTCCTATATATTATTCAATTTAAAATTTTATTTATTAATCAATTAACTAAGAAACAAATGTGTATGCGTATAAAGTTTATTTCTTTTACAGCATATTAATAGTGTAACGATCCATAAAATTTTAATAATTTTTTAAAAATTAATTGGTAGAGAATAAAACGTATAAATTAATAGGTAGAGAATAAATAGTATAAATTAATAGGTAGAGAATAAATAGTATAAATAAATAGGTAGAGAATAAATAAGTAACTTATAAATTAATAGGTAGAGAATAAATAGTATAAATTAATAGGTAGAGAATAAAACGTATAAATTAATAGTTAGAGAAAAAATAGTATAAATTAATAGGTAGAAAATAAATAGTATAAATTAATAGGTAGAAAATAAATAGTATAAATTAATAGGTAGAAAATAAATAAGTAACGTATAAATAAATAGGTAGAGAATAAATAAGTAACGTATAAATTAATAGGTAGAGAATGAATAAGTAACGTATAAATTTAGACACGTTACTTTTTGTATAAATTTAGCGTATCTTGTACTAACTATATGAAAAAATATATAAGAACAATGCATATATATATATTGCCTTGATAATCATATCTCTCCTTCTTCTTTTCATTCTCTAAAAAAAACTCTTCCCCTCATTCCACTTTGCTCCACGCGTTCACCGCATGCTCGATTACCCACAACCGTTTCCTCTCTCCTTTCATTCTTTATATGTAAGTATTTCTTTATATATTATATCTATTTCTTATACTTGCAGCTTTATATATATATTCAAGCATACGAAAGGTTTGTTAAAACATAGATTTATATGTATATTTTATTTTAAACAAGATTTGAAGTATCCTGGTGAGTTGGTTTTAGAGCGTATATATATATATAATGTGCTTGGTTATTTTAAGTTTTTATTTATAAGTTTGAAATAGATTCATAACACATATTTATTTTTCGGTGTGTATATATGATTTCTGCATATTTGGATAAGTTTATGTTGTACAAATTATTATATATATATATATATATATATATATATTAGTTGTTTGTGTTAGGTATATGCAGGCTATATGGTTTCTGCATATAAAATATATAGCTTTTATAGTATTATTATATATTTTGGCAAAGTATATATTTATACAAAATATGTTTTGTTAACAGCTGGTATGTTATGTTTATAAAATATGCTATGAAAAAAATGATTTTTGGTATAAATGATTTATGTCAGTTTTCCAATGTAAATGTTAGTAATATATGAGTTTGACAGTGTATATATGTTAGTAGAAATGACATTTTGTGTGTATATAAAGTTTACATAAGTTTGATATGTTATTCTTCAATATGTCTGTTTATATAAATCGGTTTTTGTTTTATATACATATTATTATTATATGATATGTATAGTAAGACTAAGTTAATTTTTAATATGTACTGTGTACATAATTTATTGTTGTTTAAGTATATAATGTATTTTGATTTTTTTTTTTAAAAAAAAATGGCCGCAGCCTATATTAGCTTACATATTTTAACTTGCATAGGTTCTATTTAGTATATAAAGTAAGTTATTTATATACTATAAGGTTTATATAAAATTTTATGATATATGTTAATACAAGTAATTATATATGTAAGGTTTATATTATATGAGTTTAAGATAGCTGTATTTTGAACATCTGGTGCGTCACATATATATATTATATCCAGGGTGCTTTGTTTTGTCATTCTATATTTTACTATTTTAAGATGCGTATATATATCATATATTTGCTATACAACTGGTTGTATAGGATGTTGTGAGTCAGTAGTTAGTTTTATTGACGTTTTGAAATTTTTTAAGCACGTATGGATGTATATGTATATTTATAACTATAATATGTTTCTGGTTATATAAGAGTTAGTTCAGTTTATACATGAGCAGTCTGTGTTTATGCTCATATTTTAGAAACAATATTCAACTTGTGTTCTTTTTGGTTGATATAGGTTATGTACAATATTATATTTATAGTATTTTGGATTTAAGATGATTCTATAAATACTCTACTTTAAATTATTTTAATACACATATATAAAATTTGAAAATTTATATAGCTTGAATATAATATGTTATTGAATGTAAAAATATGGTTGGATTTACATTATATATATATAACATTTAATATATATAGATATAGTTATATATATATATAAAGTTTTCTTATAGGTATTTATATTTAAACATTTATTTTATCTGTTTGAGAATATATATACTAGTTATATAATTTTGGTATAAAGGTGTTAGTATATATATATTTTTTAAGTGTTTGTTGATTTAAAAAAAAATGTAAGCTTGATTTATTTATTTATTTATATGTTTGAAAAACATGTAAATTAAATTTGTGATGTTTGAACTTAGAATATAAATTTCATATGTGTATATACAGTTATAGGTGGTTATAAAAGTTCGCTTATACCATTTACCTTCATCGTTCCAGTTCTGATCTAATTCGTTTCATCAATTCGAGCCAATCAGCCTTGATCGTTGAATTCGTGCCGATTTTGCTTTGCTTGGATTTGAAATTTAATTTCAGTGTCTGTATCAGTGTGCATATCCGTGTCTCCTTCTATATTCTCTAGCCTCGAAAGGTGAGCAATCACTCACGATTAACATTCTTTTATTCATTAAATTTGATTTCAATTGAAGCGAAAATTGAAATATGTTGCTATAATTAATTAAATTGTTATATTTATGCTATTATCTGTAACTATTCACTTATGGGATATGACACCATATCCTATTATTTATATTTATTTTTATAATATATGCGTGTTGTTGTTATTATTGCCATATCTGTTATCACTCTGCAAGTTCCCTGTTAGTATAGAAATCACTATGGGTTGAAATGATACATATCCGAACGGACTTTAGAATAGGAGAAAATCGTTATGGGTTGAAATGATAAACCCAAGCAATTTTCATTTAATTGAATTTGGGATTACGGGTTGAAATAATATCCACCCGTATATATTTAGTGTACGGATTGAAATGGTAAATATCCGTAGCACTTGACTGTATGATAGGAAATATATACAGACACCGTTGGTCCATATAAATATTTTGAAAAAAAAATTCTACAGTTTGAAAAGAAACATATAGGAATTAATAAATATTGGTTCTTAAAATATTATATATAAATAGGATACTTTATATATAGATTTATTAATAATATTATTGGGATTGATTTAATCCATATAATATGTTTAAGTATTATTTAAGATTTATATTTCAAAATTTACCTTTGTAAAAATTTGATTAACTAAGATTGGGAGATAAATTGGGTTTGTTAAAAATGGTATTTAAATAAGGATTTATTTAATTAAATCAATTTGAAATTATTGAATGGGAAATTTAAGGGCATGATTTTGTAACTGGATTTTTGATGTAAGTGATTTAATTAATATTTCACGTTTAAATAAATTAAAGAAAATATTGAGTAAAATGTAATTAAGGTTACTTAAATGATATTGAATCTAATAAGGGAGTATTTCAAGACTAAATAATAATAAGATTAAATCGAGATCTATATGAAACTGGTATATTGAACATTTAAATATTTAAGCCTTGAACTATATTGGAATTTAAATGGTTTATTTTGAGATTCAGATCTGTATTTGAAATCAATATAGTTGAACTTGTTATTTAGAAACTAAATTGAATCAAAGTGAAAATTTAGGTTGAATCAATATAGTTGAATTTTATTATTTAGAAAACTAAATTGAATAAAATTTAGTTGAAACGTTGAATACTTAAGGTTTCGAAATATATTGAATTATAAAGGGGTATTTTGTGATCGAAAATCCAAATTTGAGATTTGATAAAATTGAAGTGGTTATTTTAGGAAAATTTAAATTAATAAATTGAGATTGAATTAAATTTGAATGGGAAGGTCGGGTTGATGTTGAAATGATTTGGTAAGTTGGGGAAATTGGAAATACTTTATTGTATAAATTATTTAATATACAAAAATACTATTTTGGGAAATATAGAGATATTTGAAGTGAAAATGATATTTGGTTTTGAAGTATAAATTAAGTTAAAATGACCACGGTGTTATGTGTATTTTCTACCTTGTAGATAGTTCCATGGACCCTTAGAGGATGGTTATCCCAAACATCCTTTAAGTTATTTGTATTTCAGTTGATATTTCACTTGAGTTGGATTTATTGATATAAGAATGTAAATCCTGACTCAAGTGTTTTGTGTTTTGCTTTACGCTCGGGTCAGACTGAGTGATACAGCATTTGAGACTCACCTTTGGAGTTCGGAGCTTCATTTGGAAATCTAACTATCGATTCAGATTCCAGCCTTTCCAGTTGATTAGTTCAGAGAAGTCATCTGTTGCATTGAAGACTTCACTGCATTTGAACTATTATGATGTATTTTTCTAACTCTGATGTATATAGTAGCTTCATGAACTACTATTCTTTATCTATTCCGCTGCATTATATTACTCTGTGATCTGTGATTGATTTATTTACTGTATATTTTAAGTTTTGTCGAAGTTTAATTAACAATTCGGTATTTTGAATTATTTAAGTCGGATATGTATGGTTTTATTGTCGATTTGAATGGTCCAAAATAGCGCGTCGTTATAGTTGGTATCAGAGCTTTGGCTCTAGGCAAAACTTAGCATATATGGTAAATTTATTAACAGAATCACTTTCGCTCGAGTTGAATCTCTTCCTTTTGACTCGATTTCCTTTGAATTTTGGAATATCCCTCGGTTCCGAAATTCATTCTGTCTCTCCCTATTTATATTCGTTTGGTTCCGGAGTATCCCATAACTCCACTGAATGATTTGTAAATGGGGTGAAAACTCCTTTTCAATTGGCATTGACTCACCGAAGATTTCTATATCCTCGGTTTACAATGCTGCTATATCTTATTATGCCGAATTCTATATCTCTGGCGATCGAATGTCGAATTGCCTCAGAATTCTACACCGATCTAATTGTGGAATCACGGTTGAGCGGTAAAGGTCGCCCGTGATTTATAGAAGTTTATCCATCTTCTATTTTGTAATTTAATTATCTCATCTTCGATCGAGTCTATCTTCGAATCAGGATTCTATTGATTGGAGTTCCCCTAAATTAAATCGCTATCTTTGTTTTGAAATCCATTCTTGAATCATCCTTTGAAAATCGGGTTTTGTTTATATTTTTGAAATTGTTTATACCGAAATTTTATTTTGATAACTATGATTTTTTTATATATATAAAAGTGAAAATGTTTTCGATAAGGATTATATACCTATATATATATATAAAGCAAATAAGAAATATTATTCTATATAAAAAGGTTTTGAATGGATTTGAAATTTTGAAAAATTATAAGAAATTGATTTATATAAAAATGACTTATAACTGTAGAGTTAAATTTGAAATTCGAGAATTGAATTCCGGTATTTTGAAATTGGTTTTAAGATTTTGGAAAATATATAAAAATAATACGATTTAAAAGTATTTTTCCGAATAGAAATGTTTCAAATGAGTTCAAATGGATTCCAATAATTTTGAAGAAATTTCAAAGAAGTTTTCAAGAAAATAGAAGTCCAGAACTCACTTATGTCGCTGGAAAATAATTTCGGTGATGAGTGCACGCATCATCGACATTGATTTTCGAGTTTCAGAGTGGAGGAGAGGCCACCTTAATAGCTTCGCTATGCAAGTGATTTTGTAAAACCGTTTTTGATTTCAAATTTCGAAGTATAATTTGATATTTTAGAAAGATATAAGTATATATTTGAAACAATTTAAAATGACACCGGTGTTCAGTCCTCGAGTTTCGGATTTAATAATTGATTTATTGATTTATTGTTGATTTTTAACTCTTGAATTGAAAATTTGATTTCCCTAACTATTTTGAATGTTCGAACACTTCCAAATCGAGATTAAATTTTCAAAGCTAAGAAATTTCGAAGAGTATAAAATGTTTGATAAAGAATATAAATTTAGTTTTGAAATGTTCTGAAAAAAATAGTTGAATAATGGTTTTCAGAAAGGTAAATTGGATATTTCACATAGAAATAGATATTTTAAAAGTTTAAAAAAAGGGATAATTATAAATTTGGAAACCATTTTGAGTATAATTGATTTTGGGAAAATATTTGGTTTTGAAATTAAATTGGAATTAAAAACCAGTACTTATATGGTGATTTTTGGAAATGAATTGGTTTGACTTGGATTATTTTAATTTGGAAAATGGGATAATTTTCTTAACCTATTATTTTGGGAACTTTAAAATTTAGATATTTAATTTGGAAGAAAATTTGGTGAAATCATATATGGTTTTGAAACTGAATTGATATTGAAATGATTTGAAATTTGAGAACCTTATATTATTAAGCACTTGATTTGGAAGTGGTCGAACTTATATAAAATGGATTGTAGGAGTATGAAGTTGATTTGAAATCTATTGATTGGAAAGGTACTCAATTTGGAAAGGGATTTTATATAATCGAAGTCTATATAAGTATGATTTGATCTACTATTGATTTGGAAAGTACTCGATTTGGGAAAAATGGAATCCTATATATATGGACTTTATATAAGTTTGATATTTGAAAGTGATTTGAAAAGGTACTTTATGATATATATTTTCAAAGTAAAGATATGGAAAGTGCCTTCTGCTTGATATCCGCTTTGTGGCCACATCATGGATTCATTCTATCAATATTATTCTTTCTGATTTTTGGTTTTCCGGATTTAATACTCGAGTGTTCCCACCGTGGCGTAACCCATGGTTTTTTTCCTCTCGCGACTGCATAGCGCAATTGTCTGGCTGAGTCTATAGCCTTAGGGGTACGGATTATTTCCTGGAGGATCCAGGCGTAACCATTGTGTATCCTACAATCTGTGTAGCTCGCGAATAGTAGCGAAACTGCCTGGCTGAGACAGCCTAGGGGTACGGATTGTTTCCTGGGGGACCCAGGCGTAACCATTGTGTGTCCTGCACTCTACTAGTCATCATGGCGTAACTCGCAGGGCTGAAAAAGCTTACGGATATGATTGTTTCCTGGGGCATCCAGGCGTAACCATTGTGTATCTGCGAACCATGGTCAGACAAAGGTTTTGGTTTGATTGTTTTGTTAGGATTATACTTTCCATATTTGTTTTAAAAGTTTTTTCAAGAATTTTCACTGGGTGTTGAAACAAGTCTACTAAGTACTCGAAGAATTCTAGCTTTGCGCCTGATCAACGCATGGCCAGAGTCTGCAAGAACGAGGATAAACTTGTTGAAACATTGAGTTATAAAAGTATTTTCGAAAGGAAAATCTATTTCGATATAGTAGTATTTTATTATAAAAGTATTATTGTGACGCCCCACCTCTATGCCCACGCTAGCCAAGAACATTACGGTGTAGTGCTGTCGACTAGCACGGAGAATAAGGCTGTTGAGGAGCGACCATCCGTGTAATTGCCTCGTGCGAGCACCGATATGCCAGATAGTAAAGACATGCATTTCATTTTAGGAAGGAATCCGACATACCGATGCAAATTCAAAGCTACTACACAGTGCTATAATAGTCTAGGACAAAAATATAAAATAATAACACAGATAATATAAATGCGGAACACAGATGAAACAGAAAATCTCATATATATATATATATATAACAACTGATTTCAGTTACAATACATTTACGTGGTACATGTGATACAACTACAACAGTCGACTCAGGAAGTTACATATACAAGTACATTAACGTATATAATATACATGAATACATATCTTCCTATACAATTATACAGACTACGACAAATATCGACGACTACTCCAAAAGATATGAAAGAACTTCATAGCTCTAGCAGCATCCTAAAGTAGAATATCTACAACCTAAAATAACTCGGGTCTGACCCGAGTATTACATTCAAAAGAAAATAATACCCGGGTCAGTCTAATTCAAACTCAGTTATTAATGCACAGAAGCAATAATAATCAAATAACGAATAGATGACAGTCACACTAAATCTCGTCTATCCAATCACTAATAAGGATGAATTGGACAAAGGAAACAATCAAGTAATTGGAAACATCAATTAAAACGTCAACTCGAGTAGGGCTGCAGTATACGCAAGCGTGTACTGCCACACCAATACAACATATGGAATACGAAATAGTTCCATAAATCAAAAGAAAAAGAAATAACAATAAAACCAATACCGTGTGGCTGCAGTTCACGCTTGCGTGCACTGCCTTGCCACAACAGTGACGATGTACCCAATGAATATTCATAAGCAAACACAAGATCAAACCCGAGTCACCGGATTCAACTCAAGTGAATTTAAAAATCAATCCAAATGCACATGGCAGTGACATGATGAAACAGTGCTAACAAACAACTAAAGGCAGTGGTACAGCAAAGTACCAGTCCAAATTTAGGACAAGACAATGGTGTAACACAATGGTGCATACAGATGCAATAGGGACAGTAAAAGAAGTGCAGTCCAGAGCTGCATAGGTCGAAGAACAAAAGCAGTTTAAGCATGTACATCTGTATGTTTATATGTATACACAGACATAGGCATCAAATTCAGTGATGGCATCAAAATCAATGGACTAAAAGCAATTATGAACTAAGTGAATATATGAAACAATTTAAGAATGCACACGGTTCAGGTCATCAAGTACAAGTGAAAGTGCAGTTCACACAACCAACTAGAGAACACTGCTTGTCAACATTAGTTGTCAGCAAACCAAAAGGTGAAACATCAATCTCAAGTAGTGTAAGTTAATCTTAGGCAACAATGCAAAAAAAAAATCAAGTCAGATGCACAACGGCAGATGATACAAACTACATGAAGGCAGTAGAATGAAGGTGAGGGCACCAAAATTATGGCACCACAACACACAAACAAATAAATACAATCGACCAACTGCAATTGAATACAATGCATTAATGCAATGTATCAAACTCGAGCACAACAAAGGCGATATAATTCCAACTACGCAAACTGGCAACTATCAAATGGTTTTTAACTGGGCCTTAAATGAAGTTATGACCAAGACAGTAACTGCTCATAAGGTTCATGGTGAAGTCAAAATGAATCTTCAAGGAAATACACAATTACACAAGGGCCAGAGTACCGAAAAATGAAAACAGGCTAAAGAAATTACAGTGTACTAGGGATGATCTACTACATAATGCAGTAGATACTCATGAATACAGCAGATTCAATGTGCACATAAATGACTTCAAGCATGTACGTATTACAACCGTGAAGCCCCAGACAATTACAAGTTCGAGCAATGGAAAAAAAATTCGAAAACATTACCAAGTCAGAGCCGAGTTTGACAGTGTCAAACATCGAAGTGTAAAACCCAAAGACACGGACCACATCAAGTTCACAGGGGACATGATCGAGACAGTGGCCAAGGTGAACAATCGAGTCCGAGAACATCTGCAGTGGTAATACTTCAGTGTTTAGCAGAAGTCAAGTCCAAAGTCACAAAAGGAATCAAAGCTCAGGTCATAAACACGCGACAAATTCAAGTAAGACACAACAAGAGGTTCAACAATCAAAGTGACAGAAGTCAACAAAGAAAATCGAATTCGTGATGGTCACGAAAAATTAAACAACCCAAAAGCAAAGACGAGTTAACCAATCATCACGAAATTACACGAATTTGACAAAATCAGAGAAAGCATCAACAACAAAACCAATTCATACACAAAGCATAATACTGAGTCGACTTAGATGTGAGTAATAAAGATTACTCACAGATGTTTCGAAGCAAAGCAGCCGTTCGACGAAGCATCTTCGATCGAGATAATTGGCGCCCTTGTTTTCGCAAAGCCCTAATTGGGGAAGACGAGCAAACAACAGATGAAGCCGCCATTTTATTTTTTCTTTTCGTTTGGGGTTTCGAATAAAAATGAAAATGAGAAAGGGGGTCGGTTCGAACGAAAATGAAGATGGAGGAAAGGGGGTTTATTGGGCCGGTGTGAATATTTATCACGGCACCAAAGAAAAGTGGGTCAAATAATTTTTAAAGCCCTTTAATTTTACTAAAAATTTGTAAAAGAATTTTAAATTCAAATTTAAAAACTTCAAATGGCAATTTGCAACAATATTAATCGTCTAGATATCGATTATTAATTGATGCGAAAAAACCGGGTTGTTACAGACTCCCCTCCTTAAAGAAATTGCGTCCTCGCAATCTTAAGGAATAAATGGACAAAAGGTAACAACTATAAAAACATATCATCATTAAATGACAAAATTTGAAAATAAGAAGTTCACCATATAGAGCATTAAAGAGAATGCCTGAACGTGTTTGCTCGATGAATTCTCTGGATTCCAAAGTGAAATCCATAGGACTTGAGAACACTGAACTTTCACGAGAAGAACATCTTTATTTCGAAGGTGCAGAATCCCCGAAACATTGATGTGAATAGAATGTTTCTCAAAGTCAAATCTGGTGAAACTTCAATTTCTTCAATAATACCGGGCTCAAGAATAAAATCGGAATCCCTAAGGCATTTCCGTATAAGGAAGACGCGTGAAACACGTCATGAATAACAGAAAATTGAGCCGGTAATAAGAGGCGATAAGCCAAGAAACCAATACGTTCAGTGATAGGAAATGGCCCAATATATCGAGGCACTAACTTTCCCAACCGACTGAAACACACAACACCTATCATATGTGAGACACGAATAATTTGGAACAACAGTGTAGTACAATAACGATACGCTAGATGAATCAAAGCTTCATTAATTCGGAACGCCGGCGTAGTACAAAAACGGTACGTCCAATGAACCGATCAATCATAAAAGAACATCAAACGTAAGTCCATAAAGGGAGTGAGACGAAGCTCAATAAAACGAAGTACATCGAAACGTCCGATGAACTTGGTAAAAAGATGATTCCATACGGACATCACCAAAGAAACAACCACTTGTTGCCTACGACTAAGTGCATCGACAACACGATTTCCCATCCGGGAGTGGTAAATAATATCAAGATCATAAGATGTAAGGAACTCGAGTCAACGTGGTTGACATAAATTAAGTTCCCTATGAGAAAATAAATATTCCCAAGATCCATGATCAGGGTAGAGAACAAATTTCTCACCCAAAAATAATGATGCCCAAGTTTTTAAGAGCGAAATCAATAGCTACGAGCACTAGATCATGAGTGGCATATCTAGTCCCAATAGGCATCAATGATTAAGAAACACAAGAGACAGAACGTTCTCTTATGCAAGAGAATGGCATGAAAACCAATACGATTAGCATTGGTACAAACTATAAAGTCTTGGTTCCCCTCGGGAATCGCAAGAATAGAATTATCGGAAAAGAGTTGTTTTAAATAATATTCTTTCCCGAAAAGCTAAAACTTTCGAAATTTACGATTTACTTTATGTAATTATCTTTTCAGACAAATTTACATTTTAAAATTCAATTTACTGTGTTTGATTGTCTCATCAAAGCATCTAGGAGATTCCTATCGATAACGTTGATCAAGCGCATCGACCAGAATTCTTAAAGCACTCAATGGGCAATACAATCACAAAATATTTGATTATCAAAAACGATAACCAAAAATCACAAATATTCAATTAACAAGTCCGGAATTAACCGAAATAGCAAACGCACATGTCCCATAACCACGAGTTTTACTAAATCGTTTAATTCACTTCATCGTTTCCTTGAAGGTGCAAGAATTGTGTATTTTAAAAATAACATTTCACATTCTCAAACGGAAAAGTCCGGAATTAAACGAATCAGTAAAAGAAAGGGGTCATAGTCCTCGATTTTGCTGAAACGTTTAAATCGCTTCCTCATTCTTTTGAAAGCGCAAACTGTAAAAATTTTGAAAACGATTTTTATTTTGAAACAATTTTTAAAACACGTGATTAAAACAGCGACATCAGTAGCAACTTCGATAAGTGGATTTTCATTCATCAAAAATGTCACAAGAATCTTCTTAAAGATAGAAAGGGATATCATACCCTAAACTTGTATTCATAACAAGTCAATGACACATGAATTCACCAATGCACAAAAATTGATAAAACTTATCAATAGAAAACACGAAAATTGGTGAAGCACAAATTCCAGAAGACTGCACAAGAACTCCAGAAATCACAAGATGAGAGTATGTATGAAAACTCGAACGGGAGTATGAAAACTCGAATGGGAGTATGAAAAATCAAATGGGAGTATGAAAACTCAAATGGGAGTATGAAAACTCACCTACACGCGAGCATGAAAACTCATCAGCACATGTAAAGCAAAGCGAGAACGGGAGCATGAAAACTCACCTACACGCGAGCATGAAAACTCATTAGCACATGTAACGCAAAGGAGAACGGGAGCATGAAAACTCACCTACACGCGAGCATGAAAACTCATCAACACGTGCAACGCAAAGCGAGAACGGGAGCACGAAAACTCACCTACATGCGAGCATGAAAATTCATCAGCACGTGCAACGCATAACGAGAACAGGAGCACGAAAACTCACCTACATGCGAGCATGAAAACTCACCAACACGTGCAATGCAAAGCGAGAATGGGAGCATGGAAACTCACCTACACGTGAGCATGAAAACTCATCAGCACATGTAACGCAAAGCGAGAACGGGAGCATGAAAACTCACCTACACGCGAGCGTGAAAACTCATCAACACGTGCAACGCAAAGCGAGAACGGGAGCACGAAAAATCACCTACATGCGAGCATGAAAATTCATTAGCACGTGCAACGCATAACGAGAACAGGAGCACGAAAACTCACCTACACGTGAGCATGAAAACTCATCAGCACATGTAACGCAAAGCGAGAACGGGAGCATGAAAACTCACCTACACGCGAGCATGAAAACTCATCAACGCGTGCAACGCAAAGCGAGAACGGGAGCACGAAAACTCACCCACATGCGAGCATGAAAATTCATCAGCACGTGCAACGCATAACGAGAACGGGAGCACGAAAACTCACCTGCACGTGAGCATGAAAACTCATCAACACGTGCAACGCAAATCGAGACGCTATCTCATGGTGGCTAACCGAAAAGCAGAAAGGTACGTGTGAATGGAATCACACAAGTCGTGTCTAGCCTAACCAAAAAGCATAAAGGTATGTGTGAATGGAATCACACAAGTGGTGTCTAGCCTAACCAAAAAGCATAAAGGTATGTGTGAATGGAATCACACAAGTGGTGTCTAGGCTAACCAGAAAGCAAACATAGAGACATCACACTATTTCTAGTCTAAATTATAAAATGATCGTCATGATCAACGAGAAGTGTCAATTACACTAAGCTAGTAAATATAAAAGTTTAGCTTCATGTCCCATAACCACTTGCTTAACTTAAATATTTACGAACAAACTGTAAATCTTCACTAGAAAATTGTCACAAGAGATTCAATCGAATAAGTCCAAGAATTAACCGGCAAAGTAAACGCAAGCGTTATATACCACTCGTTTTACTAAGTCGTTTAATTAGATTTCTCATACGAGTGAGGTAAAGGTTAGTATATACTAATAGATTGGAAAATGATTTAGGAAAAGAGTTTCGTAGTAAAATAGTTTTGAAATCGTTTGGAGAAAAGGGTTTTGATATTTACTACTAGTATAGAAAACCTTTATATTTTTAAAGTGACAAATCAGAAAAATTATTGTAGAAACAATCAATCACCAGAATTCACATACAAAGATGTGAATAGAATCCAAAGAAATCGATACTGTATCCATCAAAAGGTATGTTCACGAAAATCCGGAAGAAAATGTTATCAAAGTTGCTAATAAATGATACCAACAAATCGGGAAATAATCAAGAATCTATTAAATTTGAAAACCAAATCAATTCACTAAAATTCACATTCGAAGACGTGAATAAAATCCAAAGAATTCGATTCCAAATCCGTCAAAGTAGGAATTCCCAAAAATTCCAAAAATAGAAGTTATCAAAGTCGACAAAGGTGATAACAACTAACCGGAAAAGAAGAATCGATTAACAATTGGAAAAACAAAGCAGAACGAGCATAAATGCATGAATGACTTTAACAAAAGTAAAAGTCAAGTCAATGTCGATATCGACAAGGCAAAGTCCAAGACAATTTCTTTTATACCAAAGAAATTTTAAAACTATCAGAGAGAGGCACAGGAAAACCAACCAACTATGGATAAACAGACAGAGTAGACAATTGAAATGCAATTTGTCGGATAAACAGACAGAGTCGACAATTGAAATGCAATTTGTCTCAAAGGTTGATACCCAAAACTCAATTGCATGGAGACTGCATCAAGTACACGAATCAGAGACAAGAATACATATGTACAGCAGTTCGAATAAACAATGCGAGCTCAAATCGAAGTGGGTACGAGTTGCAACAATATGCAACCTGGTATAGCATATACACAATGATACTTAACAGTGCATACTCTAATGAGCAAGTGCAACAGAGAATAGCAGCAATGCTCATGAATAAGCGTTAGGAATTCGTACCTAACAAATCAAAGATGAACTTAAGCAAAGATGAGAGATAAAACATTGACAAATAGTTGTAACACAAGTTCCATCTAAGTTATGTTTTATATTTGTCCTAAACCCCAGGCTCTGATACCAAGCTGTGACGCCCCACCTCTATGCCCATGCTAGCCAAGAACACTACGGTGTAGTGCTGTCGACTAGCACGAAGAATAAGGCTGTTGAGGAGCGACCATCCGTGTAATTGCCTCGTGCGAGCACCGATATGCCAGATAGTAAAAACATGCATTTCATTTCAGGAGGGAATCCGACATGCCGATGCAAACTCAAAGCTACTACACAGTGGCTATAATAGTCTAGGACAAAAATATAAAATAATAACACAGATAATATAAATGCGGAACACAGATGAAACAGAAAATCTCATATATATATATATATATATATATATAATAACTGATGTCAGTTACAATACATTTACACGGTACATGTGATACAACTACAACAGTCGACTCAGGAAGTTACATATACAAGTACATTAACGTATATAATATACATGAATACATATCTTCCTATACAATTATACAGACTACGACAAATATCAACGACTACTCCAAAAGATATGAAAGAACTTCATAGCTCTAGCAGCATCCCAAAGCAGAATATCTACAACCTGAAATAACTCGGGTCTGACCCGAGTATTACATTCAAAAGAAAATAATACCCGGGTCAGTCTAATTCAAACTCAGTTATTAATGCACAGAAGCAATAATAATCAAATAACGAATAGATGACAGTCACACTAAATCTCGTCTATCCAATCACTAATAAGGATGAATTGGACAAAGGAAACAATCAAGTAATTGGAAACATCAATTAAAACGTCAACTCGAGTAGGGCTGCAGTATACGCAAGCGTGTACTGCCACGCCACTACAACATATGGAATACGAAATAGTTCCACAAATCAAAAGCAAAAGAAATAACAATAAAACCAATACCGTGTGGCTGCAGTTCACGCTTGCGTGCACTACCTTGCCACAACAGTGACGATGTACCCAATGAATATTCACAAGCAAACACAAGATCAAACCCGAGTCACCGGATTCAACTCAAGTGAATTTAAAATTCAACCCAAATGCACAAGGTAGTGACATGATGAAACAGTGCTAACAAACAACTAAAGGCAGTGGTACAACAAAGTACCAGTCCAAATTTAGGATAAGACAATGGTGTAACACAATGGTGCATACAGATGCAATAGGGACAGTAAAAGAAGTGCAGTCCAGAGCTACATAGGTCGAAGAACAAAAGCAGTTTAAGCATGTACATCTGTATGTATATATGTATACACAGACATAGGCATCAAAATCAATGATGGCATCAAAATCAATGGACTAAAAGCAAATATGAACTAAGTGAATATATGAAACAATTTAAGAATGCACACGGTTCAGGTCATCAAGTACAAGTGAAAGTGCAGTTCACACAACCAACTAGAGAACACTGCTCGGCAACATTAGTTGTCAGCAAACCAAAAGGTGAAACATCAATCTCAAGTAGTGTAAGTTAATCTTAGGCAACAATGCAAAAAAAAAAATCAAGTCAGATGCACAACGGCAGATGATACAAACTACATGAAGGCAGTAGAATGAAGGTGAGGGCACCAAAATTATGGCACCACAGCACACAAACAAATAAATAAAATCGACCAACTGCAATTGAATACAATGCATCAATGCAATGTATCAAACTCGAGCACAACAAAGGCGATATAATTCCAACTACGCAAACTGGCAACTATCAAATGGTTTTTAACTGGGCCTTAAATGAAGTTATGACCAAGACAGTAACTGCTCATAAGGTTCATGGTGAAGTCAAAATGAATCTTCAAGGAAATACACAATTACACAAGGGCCAGAGTACCGAAAAATGAAAACAGGCTAGAGGAATTACAGTGTACTAGGGATGATCTACTACATAATGCAGTAGATACTCATGAATACAGAATATTCAATGTGCACATAAATGACTTCAAGCATGTAAGTATTACAACCGTGAAGCCCCAGACAATTACAAGTTCGAGCAATGGAAAAAAAATCGAAAACATTACCAAGTCAGAGCCGAGTTTGACAGTGTCAAACATCGAAGTGTAAAACCCAAAGACACGGACCACATCAAGTTCACAGGGGACATGATCGAGACAGTGTCCAAGGTGAACAATCGAGTCCGAGAACATCTGCAGTGGTAATACTCCAGTGTTTAGCAAAAGTCAAGTCCAAAGTCACAAAAGGAATCAATGCTCAGGTCATAAACACACGACAAATTCAAGTAAGACACAGCAAGAGGTTCAACAATCAAAGTGACAGAAGTCAACAAAGAAAATCGAATTCGTGATGGTCACGAAAAATTAAACAGCCCAAAAGCAAAGCCGAGTTAACCAATCATCACGAAATTACACGAATTTGACAAAATCAGAGAAAGCATCAACAACAAAACCAATTCATACGCAAAGCATAATACTGAGTCGACTTAGATGTGAGTAATAAAGATTACTCATAGATGTTTCGAAGCAAAGCAGCCGTTTGACGAAGCATCTTCGATCGAGATAATTGGCGCCCTTGTTTTCGCGAAGCCCTAATTGGGGAAGACGAGCAAACAACAGATGAAGCTGCCATTTTATTTTTTCTTTTCGTTTGGGGTTTCGAATAAAAATGAAAATGAGAAAGGGGGTCGGGTCGAACGAAAATGAAGATGGAGGAAAAGGGGTTTATTGGGCCGGTGTGAATATTTATCACGGCACCAAAGAAAAGTGGGTCAAATAATTTTTAAAGCCCTTTAATTTTACTAAAAATTTGTAAAAGAATTTTAAATTCAAATTTAAAAACTTCAAATGGCAATTTGCAACATCTAGATATCGATTATTAATTGATGCGAAAAAACTGGGCTGTTACAATTATTATAAAGGTATTTATTATGAAAGTATTTTTCCCAACAAAGAAATTTTGTGTTAATATTTGAGATTGAAACTCTGATGGTTTGAAGTTTACGATTCGTGCCCAATTCTATTCTTTGAATCTACCTTATCTTCTCAGCTTTAGTTGTCACCTATATTCCGTTTCCAGAATCTACCTTCCTTTCCTTTTTGAATATAATCTTTTAAATATTTCTTATCTATATACTACATTGGTTAATAGAAAATTTTAGTGGTATAAATATATTTGAAGTTATTAGTTAAATAAAACATACTTAAAGAAAATGATTATTAATTTATTGATAATATGTGAAGTATCTTGAGATAAATTAAAAATTTCATGAGTTATGGATTTAATGTTTTCAAATAGCTTCTTTAAATATAACTAATGATGTAAATAATTGTTTTCAAATAGTTTTCATATACTTATAAAGGTGTTATCTAAACATATAAATGGTATTTATAAAGGAAGCAAGAAGTTTTACAAATGGATTTTGAAAAGTATGAATATCTCAAGTAAAATTTATATAGTTAAATCAATTATTTACCCCTCACTTTCAATCTACTTTTATTTCTGGTTGTTCTATTCTCCTACCTCCTTCTTTTTCGGGGACGAAAAGTTTTGAGTGGGGGAGAGTGTTGTAACGTACGCGATATTTCGTTGCCGAAAAACCGAATAGTTAGGGTTTTAAAAAGAAGAAAAAGAAAGAAGAGAGAAAAAGATAGAAAATAGAGAGAGAAAAAAAATAGAAAATAGAACGGAATAGAAAACAACAAAACAATATCAGAATCTCACAGTCGCAGCAGAACAACATATAATAGATAAATGAATAATCTTTATACAAAGAACTATATCAGTTATTACATTACATTACATTTCATTTCATTACATCAGTGTACAACAACAAACAACAACAAACAACGGAAAAGAAATACTATATACTAGTAATACGCCATGTCATCCAGCTTGCCTCCTGCAACTCCTGAATATCCAGAATATCCTGATAAACCTTAACTCTTGACTGCCCGTGTGGAAATTGGTGGGCACCCAGAGTTTAGGAAGGAAAACAATAAACTCCGAGTCAGTCATGTGACTGGTGTGAGAACTCAAAACAGTTTATTTATCTTTAAAATCAAAATAGAGGAATATTTTTAAAGTCAATTCGCAATGTGTTTGAAAATGTAACTACCGTAAGACCTCCCACCACACACACAATGCAAACGCAGACTTGGAGGAGATTTCTTCTTATGTTAGTCAAATATGCTTGATAAGCATTAAAAAGAAAATTTGATATTATTATTAGTACATAGTGTAGAAATATTTCGAAAGTAGAATACAAATCTTAGCCAGCATAGGTACCATTATATTATGCCTACTATAGCTACCATATTAGATGGCAGGTTCTACAACTAAAACCGTACAAGTCTCGTATTGTTTCTTTGGATTTCCAACAAATGGTCAGGCCAAGGAACTTCCCATTGCCACATGAAAACGCCTCTGGAAGGACGTCCCGAGAACCTAACCGGATCTCTGCCAACACAAGGCCGGGTTACCTTTCAAACTAGGTAACAACTGACACGAGTATGCCATCCCCCGGTCCTTTGGGACCTTTGTCCGAGAGCTCTCTAACCAACATCACACAATGATAAATAAAGTGTTTCAACATGAGTAAGTATCTGGGCTCCATACCATGATACCACCCTTTTCCAGAAGGAAATGCACATACCCTAAAGGGAGCTACATCTCATAACCTTGCTGCATCTTTCCTATTTTGACCATTCCGGGGTGTGAGGCTCGACGAAGTCTCGTCCACAAAGCCATGCTTTGGTACAAAGCCATGCTTTGGGTCAACAAATGATCATAGAAATGATCAAAAAAATAAGTGATCAAACAAATGATCATATCACAAATGATCAAACCATGATCATTTCACAGCAACACTCAGCATGTCACATTACCAAATTGGGAATATATCGCCGATAACCATCAACTACATAACCTCTGAGCTCATACGTCTCAGAGAAGGGTGTTAAGCTAAGAGAATAAATTCTCTGCCACCAACAGAAATATATTTGAAAGAAATCGGCTTTATAACTCAATTTTTAATGTCAGACATACTATCCATACAAGTCTGTTTCGGGCTCGAACAGAACCGAAGGCACTTACAAAGAAGTCCTTGCAATCCAGATATCCACAATCCTGATCGGATTCCCCATCACTTAGGAGAACTCTATACCGGAGCAACTCGGTGCAGAGTCAATCGACAGGTCATCCTATCGCTCTTGCAAATATCCGGTCTTCAACACCGGTCATCAAATGCAATCCATAACGACGTATCACATACTCGGAATGGGTTATACGACCCCAAGGTCCTTTCCCGGCTAACCCGAATAGTGAGCGCTTATTCAAAAATAAGTGTGACATTCAAATTGAAACAAATCACAACAAATACCTTTCAAAGGTAAATATTGATAGTCGGTTATTGAACTATCAATGGATATGAACAACATCACCAGATTCCAAATAATTTTCCAAATTTTTTATTTCCCAAAAATATCTTTACAAGATATATAATTTCAATACTTAAAAAATAAATCAATATTTGTTTTTAAACAAATTCCCCTTTCTTTTATAAATTCCATAGTGAATTTTCATTCCAAAATATCCATGCATATACGATTTCAATTATTCATTTCAATTTATCTTCAAAAAGATAAATTCTCAAAACGTTTCATTTCACATTGGAAAAACATTTCCATACTTATTTATTCATAAGTAATTCACAAATTTTATTTATTTTCAACCTTTGGAAAATATTCAATATACTTAAATCGAAATTAAGCATATATTTCATTCTTTAAGGAAATCATTCTCTTAAACATATTTATTTGGGCCAAAACGAATGTTGCGTAAACATCGTTACGACAACCCAAAATCACTAGTATAGGGATTCGAAATTAAAATAGATATATAATCCCAATACTATGCAAAACATTTCCTTTCGGAAATCATTTACTATAACAACAGTGTTATAGTCCACCATTTCCTTCTATTTCTCGAAAACATCTATTTCAACAATGAATGTTGAAATCTATGGTTTCGAATTTTAATGCATTTAAAACATCGTTAGATCATTTTAATTCTACTTAAAACATCACATTCAAAACATTTATCTTTAACATATTATTCACTATTCAAAAACGTGAATATACTTCGTCAACAAATTTCATCATTTCTATTCATTTTATTTCAAAGGATTATTCACTGTCTAAAACGTGAATATAACTCCATAAATAAGTTACAACAATTTACTTATCAAAATAAGTCGTTTGCGGATTTATAAAACAACGTTTATAAATTCCTTTATTAACCTATTCAATTCATATCTCAATTATATACTAAAAGTTCATATTATAAGTTAAACACTTATAATTTATTTGTTTGCAAAAAACATTCTTTTAAACTTCCCAAATTATAAATCTTATAACTCATAAGATTCATTTATTTACCCAGATTTATTCTTTTAATAACTTCACAAATTTTATAAACCTACTGCTTATAAAATTCCATTTATAACTTCACCGTTTATAATTCTATAAATTTCATTCATTTACGAAATTCATTCACAATTCATTCTAACACTTATAAAAACTCGTTTTATAATCCCAGCATTTTTAATTTACAGATATCCATCTTATAATTCTTTTATATAAATCAATTTATATTATTCTTTAAAACGTCTTTAAACTCCTTTATAATTTCACCATTTTCGTTGATTTATAAAATAATCAATTTTTATAAATCCTATATTTAAACTTTTATAATGAATTCAAAAACAACCCGATTTAAACTATTTTATAAAATCATTAACCCATATTTTCAAAAATCAACTTTTAACTATTTTTCTCAGAAATCATAATTTTATAACTTTTAAAAGTATAACGTTTATTTATTTAAAATAAATCAATTTCCAAAAATATCTTTACAACGTATACTTTCAAAAATCACTTTAAAATCATTTTAAAATTCCAAAGTTTGGCCCAATGATGCTACACAGCAAATAGTCAATCACGACTACAACGACATCATATATCGTATAAGATAATCAACGAATATCAAAATATCCATAATCAAATAAATACTGTTGAGGAATCCAGTTGGATCCCTCCAACCTGTTTTCCTGCATCCAAAGATGTTAGCACAATACCAATTCCGTTCCAGTACGAAATTATCGCGGTATATGGGATTTAAAATATTATCCGTTTAATAGACGGCGCAATAGGGTCTCATCCGCTATATATAATGCGGGAAATCAACAACTGCAATATATACATATGCCAATATATATATATTGCTATTAGATATAATACCAATTTCACTGTTTATGAAATATTCGCGGTATATGTTTTTAATAAATAACCTCCGCTTACTAACGGCGCATAATGTCTATTTTAACAATCAATAGATAACAATCATCATTCAAACATACATTCAAGTATTTTAAATATAACAATTTAAAATTAAAATCGAAACCGATTCGATTGAGTGAGAAATTCTCGCCTTGATTTCAATTTCGTTTTAGCGATTTATTTCGAATATAATTAAACGGAAGTAATGACCAATAAAATTTTAATAACTTTTAAAAACTTAATAGGTAGAGAATAAAACGTATAAATTAATAGGTAGAGAATAAATAGTATAAATTAATAGGTAGAGAATAAATAGTATAAATAAATAGGTAGAGAATAAATAAGTAACGTATAAATTAATAGGTAGAGAATAAATAGTATAAATTAATAGGTAGAGAATAAATAGTATAAATTAATAGGTAGAGAATAAATACTATAAATAAATAGGTAGAGAATAAATAAGTAACGTATAAATTAATAGGTAGAGAATAAATAGTATAAATTAATAGGTAGAGAATAAATACTATAAATAAATAGGTAGAGAAAAAATATATAAATTAATAGGTAGAAAATAAATAGTATAAATTAATAGGTAGAGAATAAATAAGTAACGTGTAAATAAATAGGTAGAGAATAAATAAGTAACGTATAAATAAATAAGCAGAGAATAAATAAGTAACGTATAAATTAATAGGTAGAGAATAAATAAGTAACGTATAAATTAATATGTAGAGAATAAATAAGTAACGTATAAATTAATAGGTAGAGAATAAATAAGTAACGTATAAATTTAGACACGTTACTTTTTGTATAAATTTAGCGTATCTTGTACTAACTATATGAAAAAATATATAAGAACAACGCATATATATATATTGCCTTGATAATCATATCTCTCCTTCTTCTTTTCATTCTCTGGAAAAAACTCTTCCACTCATTCCTCTTTGCTCCACGCGTTCACCGCATGCTCGATTACCCACAACCGTTTCCTCTCTCCTTTCATTCTTTATATGTAAGTATTTCTTTATATATTATATCTATTTCTTATACTTGCAGCTTTATATATATTCAAGCATACGAAAGGTTTGTTAAAACATAGATTTATATGTATATTTTATTTTAAACAAGATTTCAAGTATCCGGGTGAGTTGGTTTTAGAGCGTATATATATATATACATATATAATGTGCTTGGTTATTTTAAGTTTTTATTTATAAGTTTGAAATAGATTCATAACACATATTTATTTTTCGGTGTGTATATATGATTTCTGCATATTTGGATAAGTTTATGTTGTACAAATTATTATATATATATTAGTTGTTTGTGTTAGGTATATGCAGGCTATATGGTTTCTGCATATAAAATATATAGCTTTTATAGTATTATTATATATTTTGGCAGAGTATATATTTATACAAAATATGTTTTGTTAACAGCTTGGTATGTTATGTTTATGAAATATGCTATGAAAAAAATGATTTTTGGTATAAATGATTTATGTCAGTTTTCCAATGTAAATGTTAGTAATATATGAGTTTGACAGTGTATATATATTAGTAGAAATGACATTTTGTGTATATATAAAGTTTACATAAGTTTGATATGTTATTCTTCAATATTTCTATTTATATAAATCGGTTTTTGTTTTATATACGTATTATTATTATATGATATGTATAGTAAGACTAAGTTAATTTTTAATATGTACCGTGTACATAATCTATTATTGTTTAAGTATATAATGTATTTTGATTTTTTTTTTTAAAAAATGGCCGCAGCCTATATTAGCTTACATATTTTAACTTGCATAGGTTCTATTTAGTATATAAAGTAAGTTATTTATATACTATAAGGTTTATATAAAATTTTATGATATATGTTAATACATGTTATTATATATGTAAAGTTTATATTATATGAGTTTAAGATAGCTGTATTTTGAACATCTGGTGTGTCACATATATATATTATATCCAGGCTGCTTTGTTTTGTCATTCTATATTTTACTATTTTAAGATGCGTATATATCATATATTTGTTATACAACTGGTTGTATAGGATGTTGTGAGTCAGTAGTTAGTTTTATTGACATTTTGAAATTTTTTAAGCACGTATGAATGTATATGTATATTTATAACTATAATATGTTTCTAGTTATATAAGAGTTAGTTCAGTTTATACATGAGCAGTCTGTGTTTATGCCCATATTTTAGAAACAATAGTCAACTTTTGTTCTTTTTGGTTGATATGGGTTATGTACAGTATTATATTTATACTATTTTGGATTTAAAATGATTCTATAAATACTCTACTTTATAAATTATTTTAATACACATATATAAAATTTGAAAATTTATATCGGTTGAATATAAAATGTTATTCAATGTAAAAATATGGATGGATTTAAATTTTATATATATAACATTTAATATATATAGAAATAGTTATATATATATATAAAGTTCTCTTTTAGGTATTCATATTTAAACATTTATTTTATCTGTTTGAGAATATATATATACTGTTACATAAGTTTGGTATAAAGTTGTTAGTATATTTTTTTTTTAAGTGTATGTTGATTTAAAAAAATGTAAGCTTGATTTATTTACTTATTTATATGTTTGAAAAACATGTAAATTAAATTTGTGATGTTTGAACTTAGAATATAAATTTCATATGTGTATATACAGTTATAGGTGGTTATAAAAGTTCGCTTATACCATTTACCTTCATCGTTCCAGTTCTGATCTGATCCGTTTCATCAATTCGAGCCAATCAGCTTTGATCGTTGAATTCGTGCCGATTTTGCTTTGCTTGGATTTGAAATTTAATTTCAGTGTCTATATCAGTGTGCGTATCCGGGTCTCCTTCTATATTCTCTAGCCTCGAAAGGTGAGCAATCACTCACGATTAACATTCTTTATTTATTAAATTTGATTTCAACTGAAACCACAATTGAAATATGCTGCTATAGTTAATTAAATTGTTATATTTATGCTATTATCTGTAACTGTTCACTTATGGGATATGACACCATATCTTATTATTTATATTTAGTTTGATAATAAATGCATGTTGTTATTATTATTTCCATATCTGTTATCACTCTGCAAGTTCCCTGTTAGTATAGAATCACTATGGGTTGAAATGATACATACCCGAACGGACTTTAGAATAGGAGAAAATCATTATAGGTTGAAATGATAAACCCAAACGATTTTCATTTAATTGAATTTGGGATTACGGGTTGAAATAATATCCACTTGTATATATTTAGTGTACGGATTGAAATGATAAATATCCGTAGCACTTGACTATATGATAGGAAATATATACAGACACCGTTGGTCCATATAAATATTTTGAAAATAAATTTCTACAGTTTGAAAAGAAACATATAGGAATTAATAAATATTGGTTCTTAAAATATTATATATAAATGGGAAACTTTATATATAGATTTATTAATAATATTAATTGGATTGATTTAATCCATATAATATGTTTAAGTATTATTTAAGATTTATATTTTAAAATTTAGCCCTGTAAAAATTGATTAACTAAGATTGGGAGATAAATTTGGTTTGTTAAAAATGGTATTTAAATAAGGATTTATTTAATTAAATCAATTTGAAATTATTGAATGGGAAATTTAAGGGTATGATTTTGTAACTGGATTTTTGATGTAAGTGATTTAACTAATATTTCACGTTTAAATAAATTAAAGAAAATATTGAGTAAAATGTAATTAAGGTTACTTAAATGATATTGAATCTAATAAGGGAGTATTTCAAGACTAAATAATAATAAGATTAAATCGAGATCTATATGAAACTGTTATATTGAACATTTAAATATTTAAGCCTTGAACTATATTGGAATTTAAATGCTTTATTTTGAGATTCAGATCTGTATTTGAAATCAATATAGTTGAAATTGTTATTTAGAAACTAAATTGAATCAAAGTGAAAATTTAGGTTTAATCAATATAGTTGAATTTTATTATTTAGAAAACTAAATTGAATAAAATTTAGTTGAAACGTTGAATACTTAAGGTTTCGAAATATATTGAATTATAAAGGGGTATTTTGTGATTACAAATCCAAATTTGAGATTTGATAAAATTGAAGTGGTTATTTTAGGAAAATTTAAATTGATAAATTGAGATTGAATTTAATTTGAATGGGAAGGTCCGGTTGATGTTGAAACGATTTAGTAAGTTGGGGAAATTGGAAATACTTTATTGTATAAATTATTTAATATACATAAATACTATTTTGGGAAATATAGAGATATTTGAAGTGAAAATGATATTTGGTTTTGAAGTATAAATTAAGTTAAAATGACCACGGTGTTATAGTGTATTTTCTACCTTGTAGATTGTTCCATGGACCCTTAGAGGATGGTTATCCCAAACATCCTTTAAGTTATTTGTATTTCAGTTGATATTTCACTTGAGTTGGATTTATTGATATAAGAATGTTAATCCCGACTCGAGTGTTTTTTGTTTTGCTTTACGCTCGGGTCAGACTGAGTGATACAGCATTTGAGACTCACCTTTGGAGTTCGGAGCTTCATTTGGAAATTTAACTATCGATTCAGATTCCAGCCTTTCCAGTTGATTGGTTCAGAGAAGTCATCTGTTGCATTGGAGACTTCACTGTATTTGAACTATTCAGTTGTATTTTTCTAACTCTGATGTATATAGTAGCTTCATGAACTACTATTCTTTATCTATTCCGCTGCATTATATTACTCTGTGATCTGTGACTGATTTATTTACTGTATATTTTAAGTTTTGCTAAATTTTAATTAAAATTCGGCATTTTGAATTATTCAAGTCGGATATGTATGGTTTTATTGTCGATTTGAATGGTCCAAAATAGCGCGTCGTTACAAATTACTTGATTTAAAGGTGTATAACCAATTTTTAAAAGAACAAAAGTGGAAATAAAATGTTTTACCAGTATATTCAGTTAAGTAAAAAGATTTGGAATTTAAAAGATTTAAATTCCAATAAATGTTAAACTTTAACCAAAAATAAGAATTATAGAATTGGCTTATATTAATAAAATTTTGGCGACTATTTATAATTAAATTAAAAACAATTCAACGTTTTTGTAAACTAAAACCCCAAAGTTTATAAATATAAGAATAAAATATTTATTATAATTTTTAGGTTGTTACATGTATATATTTGTAAACACATTTTAAAATATGTTTTCCAACATTAAATATTAATTAAAAAGTGTTTAACAGGGTTACAAAATCATATTTAATCATATTTACCTTGAACACAAATATTCAAATAATTCAAATATTGAATACGAAGTGTTTGAAATTCCGAGTCATAACGTTCTCCCCCCTTAGAATATTTCATTCTTGAAATTTCGACACAAGCAATCAAAAAAAGCATACTTAATACTAACTAGTATTATAATCAGTAACAACATAGCTTATTGTTTGCCTAGGTCCATATCTTCTCATCGCATGAGGATGATAAATAAACTACTAAGTGTAATTTTGTTTAATAGCCTCATGTTATTACTTAGTCGATTATTCTTATTACTTTAAACAATCCAAAGAGTCATTTCCCCAAATTTTCCACAAGCCAAACAACATAGTATGTAATTATACTTATGCTCGTATGATGTATATATATCCTCTTTATGCAATATTGATCTGACCACTTGCTCGATCATAAAATTTCACTTTTCAACTAGTGTATTACACTTGACTTCTTTAGTGCGTAATCTGATCTGGTTCCTTGATTGGACATATCCGTTCTCCTTTCCTATCGATAAACTACGATAGAAAACTTAGGAAACATATCAAGAATCTCTATCAAGTGTTTGCCCTCAAGAATCTAGTGAAAAGTCCTTTTTCGGATCGATGTATGCCATCTTGAAATTATGTATTTGAATCTTAGATCAATAGCTGTCCTGCAAATAAAATTATCTACATGCAGCTCACACACTTAACTCAATTGGTTACTTGATCACAACAATTTCTTTCTAATTCTCATTTATTTATACAAAATCATTTCTTATGCAATATTAAAATTATTTACGCAATGTTTCTCAAAACATTACTTAAGTTTAAAAACATTTCATAAAGACTTATCTTTATAAAATATTACATAATTACATAATCATTTCAAAAAGCCACAACTTTATTTAAAAAACATTTCATTGTCTTAAGTTCATATTCATTTACCCAAATTGTATCCTCTTTTACTATCCAAATTATTTATAAAACATTTTATAAAATGTGGATTATGTTTATAAACATTTTTATAGCAACTTAACTTTATATAAAAAATATTTCTTAAAACACAATTTTTATTTTAAAATATTTCAAAACTTAGGTTTGTTATTCGTATAATACTTTGTTATATCCTAAAGTATATACAAAACATTCTTTTACAATTTTACTTTCTCAAATTTCAATGAAGACCAAAAATAAATTTGGATCTTATAATTGACTCAACCATCTAAGCTTATTTATTCATCAGGCTTGGCAAGTAGCTAGGTAGAGTAGGACTTTGGTATCCAAACTCAAGACTATAGTCTACTATCCTTATAAGACCCTAAAGTAAAGACGTTTATTAGTTGACCCAAAGACATCAAGTGTTCTTTTAATAAGGAAGCTTAACAAATTTTAAAATTGTTTTCAACTTACTATCATTTCAAATTAAGAGGTATAAAAGGTTTATATTTTCACAAAAATACCTAGCCTCAATTATATTAATTCAGAAGTTTTAGACTATTCAGAATTGTCAATTTTTTTAATTTATTTCAATAATTGAAAAATTAAGAATTTAAACTCCTGGTTTTATTTCAAGCAATTTAAGATAATAATATATAAATATATCTTGTAGATATCAAATCTTACTTTTTAGGATTAAACTAAAATAATTTTCAAAGCCAATTTCCAAAATATTTGCTTTTAAAATCCATGGAAAATATTTATGCAGATCGAGTAACAACAAAATGATACAAAGAATTGGGTTCTACCAAATAGTATCATATATCCATTTACTAAGAAGGGCAATATTTAAGAGAAGTGCTTTCCAACCGAACACGTCTCCTACCCATTTTAATCACTTTCAAGCCACTCGAACTAACTAACAAAAAATACTTTGTTTCCTGAATCGATTTGTTTTTTCGAGATTAATCTCGAACTTGAACAGATCTTAAAGCTCTTTTAGTAACATTACTCTTTAGAATAGTTTTAAATCGTACTATTATTATTTTCTCAAAAACCCTTAGAAACGATTTTCAAAAATATAGGGATTTAAGTTCAAAAATTCTCATTTAAATGTTCTACAATTTATATTTATACTAACCATATTTATATAAGTCAAATTTATATAAACCATATTTATATAAGTCATATTATATAAACCATATTTATATAATTTTCTTTCTTATATTAAATCATTTCATAAGTATTTATCTTTTAAATATCTTATCCTTTTTTTAAGTTATGGTAAGAAACTCTTTAACCCAACATTATCATCTAACGCCTTATAGTGAAATTGTGAAACTTAATTCATAAGGTGATTATTTCAATGTTACTATAAATTACTATCTACCCAACTCATGTTATGAAAAAGGTAAATTCAATAAACATTAGCTAATACCCACAAAATGGCTGAGCATGACAAGCAATAAATGATAATAATTTAATATTACCATTTCCTAACAAACAAATAAATTATAAATAATTTTGTTAATTATTTGAAAATTATTCTTTTATATAAAATATAATCCTAGGTAAAATTATTTCATTTACTAAGTTTGAAAATAATATTGTATCAGTTTATTCTGTTCAAGTGTTTAGGAATCCCTATCAATAATGCATATCAAACGCATCGACTGGAATCCATAAGCACTCAATAAACTAATCAAAACAATAAAAAAACATAGTTATAGCACTAACAAATATGCTCTCATATGTATAATACACTCAAACTCGTGATAAGGCATTCCATTACCCAATCTCTTAATGAGTTATACCTGACCAAAGCCAAGGTTCTTGCTTAACCTTCAGCTCTGATACCAAAATGTAACATCTGCCTTTTCGATCCCCAAATGTCGACAACAATACATCTACAGTAATCGTATGCCGAGCACCGAAGTGCCGAAAATGCAGAACGTTAGGGTAAAATAAAAGAAGAAAAGAAAAGGAAAAGAAAGAAGAGAACACAACATCAGAATTCCACCATGTAACGATGACATATAATATCAAAATAATACTTTTATAGAGGAAAATCGTATGTATACTATAATCAAAGTAAATTAGGGTATCATTAGCGTAAACAGTTATAACAAGTTGTCGTCACAATTGTTGATATAAAAATAAACAAAGTAATGCGGTGGAAATAAAATCTATGGTGGGTAATCATCCAACTCCTCTCCTAGAGCTCCAATGAATCATCAATCTAGAAATATACTTAAGTTGACCCAAGCATTATAAGAAGAATAACATCCGGATCAGTCCGGTAAAACCATGTGAGAAAACTCAAGTAATTTTAATTATTATAGTTGTAAAACTCTTTTAAAGAATAAAGGTATATCGTAAGACCACATAACAAATAAACACGGACATGATTTTACCTTACGATAACCGGACCATTTTATAAGAAAATTTAGTGATTTTATAATATGTCTAGGGTGTTCACTACAAATATAAATCATAGCTGGTTATATTGATTAAATTTGATAGCATATTTAGGTATATAAATAAACAACTAAGGTAGGTTCATATAAATGGATTTTCCATGGAGACCTCCTCAATGAGACTGATCTCCTATGACAAGGATCAAAAATACCTTCCGAGTACCAGATATCTCTAGATAAAATATACCATAAGGTAAATACAACTGGGCCAGCATTCAAACACTCACATGAACAATGAGTACCAAGTATCAACAACTCCCCACTAGCAACATCAATAAGCATACTCTAAATATGGAGTTGTCGTACCCCTCATGGGTAAGCTAAACCCCAAGATCATATATCCAACTCTTTCTATAGTCATTTTCTTGATGTCAAGTGTAATGACCCATCTTTTTGGACAGTTCAAATTGACCATAAACCACACATGTCGGACTAAAACCATTCAAAAGGGAGGATTGTTACTGGGTAAATAAGAAAAGAAAGCGAAAGAAACTAAAAAGGGATCTTACAACAGATTGAAAAAAATAATACTCAAATAACAATTCATGATGCTGTTTTACAAATAACATTTGATTACACATTTACAATACAGAATAAGAGTAACATACAACAGGAATAAATAAATAAATGCAATGGAATGACATGGTGCAGTGGAATAAATATTATAAATAATAATAGTACTAAATCTTTGTTTCAACCTCTAAAAAAGCATTCTTCGATAAACTGAAAATGTAACGGTCTAGGCTTTTCGACTTTCGAAAATCGACATTAATACATCCACTGTATCAAATGCCGAACAATCGAACGCCGGAAAACCGTACCATTAGGGTTTAAGAAGAAAGAGGTAGAAGAAGAAGAACAGAAACAATAACAGAATCTCACATATCGCAGTGGAACAAATATAATAGATAACTAAATATTTTTAAAAAGAATCACTGTATCAGTTATTACAATACATCACATTACATTATCAGTGTGTGCAACAACAAACAGTGGAAAGAAATATTACATGTACAAGTGATACTCCTCGCCCTCCAGCTCCAATTCCTGATTCCACAGTAACTTCTTGACTTTGCTCCCGAATAATGATAACCTCACTCTAGGCTGCCGGTGTGGAAAATTATGGGTACCCAGAGTTTAGAAAGGGAACAATAAACTCCAGGTCAGTCATAGGATTGGTGTGAGATCTTTAAAATAGTTATTTTCACAAAGAAAATAAAAAGAAATTCGCCATGCTTTTGGAAAATGAAACTACCATAAGGACTCCCACCACACACACAATGCAAACGCAGAATTGGCGGAGATTTCTCCTTATGATAGTCAAACATGCTTAATACGCAAAATTCTTTCGATATTATTATTAGCGCATAGTGGAAAACATTTCAAAAGTATAATAAAAATCTTAGCCAGCATAGGTACCATTATATTATGCCTGCTATAGCTACCTCCTGAGGAGGCAGGTTATACAATTGCAATCGTAATGGCTCGTATTGTTTCTTTGGATTTCCAACGAATGGTCAGGCTAAGGAACTTCCTACTGTCACATGGGTACTCTTCTGGTGGGACGTCGTGAGAACTTAACCAGCTCTCTACCAACACAAGGCCGGGTTACCTCTGTAACTAGGTAACTACTACACGAGTATGCCATCCCCCGGTCCTTTGGGACCTTTATCCGAGGATCCTCTACACCAACAACCACAACGAAAAGTATTTGCAGTAACCACACAGGTTAAATATCAGGGCTCCATACCAGACACCACCCTTTTCCAGAAGGAAATGACATACCCTAAAGGGCGCGACCCTCATAACCTTGCCGCATCTTTCCTGTTTTGACCATTTTCGGGGTGTGAGGTCCGATGAGGTCTCGTCCACAAAGCTACACTTTTCACAATGTCATGCTCTGTCAACAAATGATCAGCAGCACTTCGTGTGCCACATTACAAAAGTAAGAATGTATCACTAGTAACCATCAACTACATAACCTCTGAGCTCGTACGTCTCAGAGAAGGGTGTTAAGCTAAGAGAATAAATTCTCCGCCACCAAAAGAAATGTATTCGATAGAAACCAGCTTTACATCTCAAAGTGCAACGCCAGCCACACATCCGTACAAGTCCATTCCGGGATCGAATGGAACAGAAGGCACTTCCAAAGAAGCCCTTGCAAATCGGGATATTCACAAATCACGTCCGGAATCGCCATCACAAAGGGTGGTAAAATCTCTATACCGGAGCAACCCGGTGCAGAGACATTCGATAGGTAATCCTTTCATTTTTGAAAAATACCCGGTCTTCAACGCCGTCTTTAAATGCAATCCCATTTCGTCGTATCGTTATTCGGAATGGGTTTTTATGACACAAGGTCCTCTCCCGGCTAATCCGAATAACGAGCGCTTATTTTTAAAAATAAGTGTTACATTCATATTTCAAAAAATCACAACGATTTTCACTTTGATCCTTTAAATAAAAGATCCATCACAATCACAAAGGTTCGATGTGGTTTTCGGATATCCACTTGGAATCCGACCCAAGGTCGCATCGAAATTCAAACGCCATTTAAAGGCAAATATTGATAGTCGGTTATTTAACTATCAATCAACATTCACAACAATTACCAGAATTAAATAATTTTTCCCAAATTATTTATTTTCAAAATATCTTCACAGGATATATTTTTAACACTTCATCACTTTGAAATAAAATTTCAAATCGATTTCCCATCCTTTGAAACAAGTTTCAAATCTTTTCCACACTTTAAAAATAAACCAATGTTTATTTTAAAACCAATTTCCCTTTCCCTTACAAAATTTCCATTGTGAATTTACATTTCTAAACATCAACTGATATACGATTTAAATTAATTTTCCAACCTTCACTTTCAAACACCAAATCAAATTCCAAATTGATTTCTAAATTTATTTTCAAAACATGAAATCAATTTCCCTTCGAACACTAAATAAATTTTCATATTGATTTCCAAAAATTTATTTCAATTACCAAATCAATTCCAATTTGATTTCCAAAATTGCTTCAAACACCAAATTAATTACAAGTTGGTTTCCCAAGGATTTATTTTCAAATACCAAGTCAATTTTCCAAATTGATTTCAAAATTTATATCAACTCCAAATTAAATCCCTAATTAAATTTCTAAATTTATTTCTTTTTTTTGAAATAAATTCCTTTATCTCTTTCAAATATATAAAATATTTAAAATCCATATTTTAAATAAATTCTTCAACCTTTGAATAATATTGCCTGAAATCCATTTATTAAGCCTTTTCCTCATATTTTGGAATTTTATTCGATAGGATTAAAAACAAAACTTTATCCTTTTAAAATTCCTTCTTTTAAATTTATCCAGTTCTCAAAAATAAAGTTTACTATAAACTTTCAACTTGAATCTTCAAAAAAAATCCAATTTTTATTTATTTCCGGTATCCAACGATACCAAAAATATATTCGGTTAAATTATAGCCTTTAACGATTTTAACCACAAATAAAATCACACAGGGATTATAAATAATCAACACACAACATAGGAAACAAATTCAATATTTGAGGAATCCAGTTGGATCCCTCCAACCTGTTTCCCTGCATCCACAGATGTTAGCACAACAATTTAATACCAATTCCACTTCAAGGTGGAATATCGTGGTATATGAGATTTATAAAAATATTATCCGCTATTATGCGACGCAATAGGGTCTATTTCAATACAATTGATAATAATATATTATCCAAACACACAATCAACACAATCAATATGAAATCTAACTATTTAAAATTTAAATAATACCCTTTGTTTGAGTGAGAAGATCTCACCTTTATTATGCAGGCAATCTATTTTCCATCTTGACTCGATTTGCTCGATTTTAAGACCTTGCATAAATAATTCAAGATTTATTACTATTTAAATTGATCGAACCATTAATTGTCGTTTAATAAATTAATTAGCTGATCGTTTTACTTAAACCAATTTTTTCTTTAATAATTTATTTAACTAAAATCTAACTTTCAAAACTAAATTTAATAAAATAACCTTTGGTAAAAATAATTAAATAAGTTTTATTAAATATAACTACCTTTATAATATATCTATTTTCTATTTTATTTTCGCAAAATCATATATATGTATATTCACTGTTTTTTGTCTATAAATAAAAATCTACATCTATATATTTTACTGAAATAGAATATATTTTATTTCTTTTATCGTTTCAACAAAAAAATAAAAATTAATTTATATAAGCTATCTAACTAATCAATTTTAAATTGAGAAATCACCTGAATAGGTCGACCAAGCTCAGGCCGACCACCCTGCTTACTAGAACGACACGACCGATCAATTTCTCACGGTTCCCTTGCAGATCCAACATGTTGTCGAGCTCGAACGCAACCCCTAAATCAGTATCGACCGAGGCCCATCGCGGTCAACGAGCCATCGCCACAAATCTCGAGCTCCACTGCAATCGCCTACGCCCATAGTTGTCGTCGCCTTGCTCAGGACATCTATGCATGCATGCGTGCCAACCCTAACTCCATGTTGTCCAGGCCGCGTGGCCCTAAACGATCGACAATCGATTATCGAAGGAATCGCGACAACGTCGCTGCCTCTACGCAGGCACGTGCGACTTTGACTTGAACTCCGATTTTTTTAGAACGAACCAATTGTCGAATTAGAAGAGCCCGAAGGTTTTGAATTGGGGATGGAGAAGAATACGTGATTTCGTTTTGATTTGTTTTCAAAACAAATGATCGGCCATTATTTGATTTCGTTTTCGTTTACATCGGCCATTGCGTATTTTTTTTAGAATTAAAGATTATAAGATAACTTGCATGAGAATCCTACAGAGCTACAATAATAGAAAAGAAAGAAAAAAGTTTGATGTTGATGGAATTACGGCTGTTGATTAGAATGTACAAATTTATATTTAAATTAAATCGATTAATGATTGTCTAGGCGTTTATATCTCGCACGATCACATGATAACTCCTAAAACTACAAAAATTGAAATCCGATAATAATACAATATTACGGATCCAATGGAACTGGTTTCGTCGAATTCAGAGACTGTGCCTCAGAAGGCTATTTTAAATATCGATTCAAACGATAAAATTTTTGAAACTGAACAAATCACTTTCAAATTCAATTCTAAAGATTCTATTATCTTCAGTATTATCAATATGAATTTTACAAGCCTTTGAAATATTTTTAATCAGCTGAAAACTGAAGATTCAAATTTTTATCCAACTTCAATAATTTAAATTCAATAATTAAATTGCCAAATTCATAGTTAATTCTGAAATTCAAGTTAAATCAACTTCCAAATATTAAAAATTCAAACCAATATTTTAATTTCAAATGTCAAATTTTCTGGGTCGTCACATCCTTCCCCCTTTAAAAAATTTCGTCCCAAAATTACAAGTTAAGAAGAATTGATCCTCAACCCGTTTAATATTTTCCCAAACCCACTAGTTTTATCAACTTGCTCAAAACAAATCATTTTATCAAAGATCCATTATTAATTCAACTAATTTTCCAACTTCAATTATAAGTTCCAAACAACATTATTTTCTTTAACAATTTAAACTTAAATTTAAATTCAAATTTCAAACTTTCAAAATTTTCTCAAAATTTTTTGAAATCAAAATTTTTCTAACACCCTAAATTTTCAAAAAATTTCGCAAGCGTCTCCTTTGCACGGCTAGCTCGGTACGACTACAAAATGGCACCACATGCCCTCAAATTCCAAAAGAAAACAAAAGGCCAAGTGGCTGGACAAGAAAATCACCAAATTCCATATTGAAATTCAAATACCTACCTTTTTGTCGAGCAATTCAATTTTATCTTTGAAATCAAAATCCCAATTCCATTTCCTTTAGCACATCTGTATCCTGATATCCATAATATCCAATTACAATATTCAAATCTCATTTTGCACCTTTCAATTTTCAATATATATGCTTCTTATACCATTTTTACTTCACTATTGAAGTTACATATCCATTTTCATTCAATCTTGCATTTTCAATTTTTATTTGAATTGAATTCACAATTTCAATTCTATTTGAATTTAATTTATCTTCTACTATGAATATTGAATTTTATCTTCCATTTACAACTGATTCATATCATTATTTTAATTTAGTTTCATTTACTAACTTACATCAATTTCAAATTTTGAAATCGTTTTTCGCTAACAAATAATTTTTTTCGAAGAATTTTCCAACTGCCAAAATTTTCAGAAAATTTTGGCAGAGTCTCCTTTGTACGGAGGAGCTTTTGCAATTTGACAAAAGATATAAATATATATACATCGACCCCCCCGGTCGGAAAAAACAAAAACAGTTCATATTTCCTATTTTAATTGTGTAGGCGTACCTTTATTTAGCATTTTGCGCAATCAAATCCAGCCAAACGACCCTCCTGTACTTGTACTTACTTAATTTAAACACATAAGTACCATATATAGGAAATCTATTTACATTTCACTTATTTTCAATAGTGTACACATAGTTTTCATAAGCAATGCACTCAAAATAACTCCCATAAGCAATTTATAATGTTTCAATACAAATTTAATTGCTTACAACTACATCACATATCATTTCTATTAAATTCAAGCGATTTACAATTCACTTTCTTTCATTCAATTCATTTTATTAAACGAAATGAACTCATATCTATTTCATTTGATTCAAAAACCAATTTGATTTGCTTTTATTAACTCTTAGAATTTTATACATACTTGTTTGCGTCAAACAACAACCATTTCTATGCAAATTCGACAATATTCACTAAATAGAATATCCAATCTAGTTTATAACTAATTTAAATTAATACAAACTCAATTTACTCTTTATTCTATTTCAATTCCAATTGATTCCATTCAATTCATTTTGCATTCCATATTCACATTCATTTCAATTAAAACCATTTCACAATTTCCAGTTTATCCTCCATTTATTAATTTAGAATATTTCCCAACTCTAAATTTTTACTTAATAATTTTACCATTTATTTCTTAAGTTCAAGATAATTATTCTATATACTTCTTATATTTATTTCCAATTCACCACTTTGGTTTATAACCTCTTATACTTAAACTGGATTTCAAATTCCATATGAATCTAATTTACCTTTTATTTATAAATATTGAATTCATTTCAAACCATATCTATTTGGTCTTTTCTTTAATTAGTTTCACTTACTAATTTTTATTCCTCTATTAACATTTAGCTCCATTTGATCCAATATTTGCTTAACTTATTTCAATTCAAAACTCAAATATTTTTTTTTCCTTGTAACACTTCCCAATTCAAATCCTTGATTTGATTCCTCTTTTTTCATTTATCAAATCCATTCCATATACTAATTTAATTAAATTAGTTTTATTCACTTATCCATTTTTAATTTCAAATTTCCATTCTCAATTTATCTCGAATTCATTTTATCAATAACAAGGAAGTTTTTAATTTATTTCTACTTACTTGAATTTATCTGCAAATTCAAACCATTTTTGTTTAACTCACAATTCAAGTTTTAATTTAACTAATTCAACTTTCTTATTTCATGAATTAATTATTTATCATTTTAGTTTACTTAAATTCAATCCATTTTATTTTTTATTGTTTTCCCAAGTTAAGATTTTTATTCAACTTGATCCAAATCAAATCTCATCCCATTTTCAATCCAATTCATTTACTTACAAATGTTAACTCATTTGTTCGTTCACAAATTTATTCCACACTTACTTTTATTTATCCCTTTTCAATTTGAATCTTATACCAATCAAATTTCAAATATTTTTTTATGAGTTATCAAACTTATTTAGATATCCTAACATTTAAAAGAAATTTAATCTTTTGAAATTTCAATCCAAATCCTTTAATCTGTATTTCAAAGATTACTCTGGCATCTCATTTCAATTTATAAAACTCATTTATAAACTCACGTTACCAATTTCATTCCATTAATGAATTTTATTCCATGTAATAAATCACATTTTCAATTTACATTTATAAATCTCATTTGTAATTTTATTTTCTTAGCTTTCGGTTTTGATTTCAATTTCTCATACAACGATGATAATAATTTAATATTATCGCTTCCTAACAACCAAGCAACCATATGTTATAATAATTCATATAAAATTTATTTCTTTTGTATACGAAAATAGTTTGGGTAAAATTATCTCATTTTCCCGATTTTTGAAACAATATTGTGTCGGTTTATCTTGTTTAATAGTTTAGAAATCCATATTGAAACAGTTGGCCAAACTGCACCGACCAGAATCTATAAACAATCAACCGATAAGTCAACACAATATAAAACAATTTTATATCCACTAACAAATACGCGCTCATAGCCGTTATTACACTCACACTCATTCGAGAGTACTGCTGACTATATCTCTAATGAGTAACACCCAACAGAACCAAGGTTGTCGCTAAACCAACTGCTCTGATACCACATTGTAACGGTCTAGGCTTTTCGACTTTCGAAAATAGACATTAATACGTCCACTGTATCAAATGCCGAACAATCGAACATCAGAAGACCGAACCATTAGGGTTTAAGAAGAAAGAGGTAGAAGAAGAAGAATGGAAACAATAACAGAATCTCATATATCGCAACAGAACAAATATAATAGATAACTAAATATTTTTAAAAAGAATCACTGTATCAGTTATTACATTAAATCACATTACATTATCAGAGTATACAACAACAAACAACGGAAATAAATATTACATGTATAAGTGATACGCCTCGCCCTCCAGCTCCAATTCCTGATTCCACAGCAACTTCTTGACTTTGCACCCGAATAATTATAACCTGACCCTAGGCTGCCCGTGTGAAAAATTATGATGCAGCCAAGACCAGAAAAGAAAGTATGCATTCATTAATTTCTGAAAATACGAGTGTATGGTGTAGTTTGATGAGTCGGCCACGACTCAATGAAAGCTTGAGTCGGTTATGAGCTAAGGAGGAAGCCCTAAGTCGTTTCCGAGTTAACAAGTTCAGGAATAACGAGTTACGACCTAAGGAGAAAGAGTTACGAGTTAATGAAGCACGAGTTAAGAGCCTAAGTCGGCTACGACTTAACAGAAGAGGAAGCAACCGCGACCTAACTGAGTCGTTCGAAGAGACATGCGGCAAGGAACTGGGAAGCTTGAGTCGTATGAGTGTTGAGTCGTGTTGTATTTAGGTCGTTACCGACTAGAGGTTATGTGTGTTGTATTATAGGTCGTTACCGACCTATGGATGTGTGAGATGTATGGTACTAAGTCGTGTGCGACTTGGGGGTTGAGTCGGCAAGAACTGAGTCGGTCATAGATGTAATGCGTTAGGTCGTTAACGACCTTGGATGAGTCGGTTGTATTTTGGTCTGTTGTAAAAGCGTTGAGTCGCGAGTGTTAAGTCGGTCACGACTTAAGATGGGTCGTGAGTCGGTGCCGACCTAAGAGTTGGGTGTTGTTTGTTGTGTTGAGTTGTAATTCTCTATAAATAGCGTGTGTGTTGTAATTTTTGTGGTTGTTGAATATTGAATAAAATTTCCTTTTGTTAGCTTTGTGCTTTCATACAATTGGTAGTTGAGTGTGATCTCCTATCTCCTCTTTCGGTTAATCGAGTGCGCTCGATTCAACGATCGAAGAAGCCGATTCACGGAATCTAGTGCGCTAGATCAACGTGCGAAGAATCGTAGATCTTTGAACACGGTATAGTGCGCTATCAACGTGTTTGAGATAGCTAGAGTTCGGTATCTTTGGATCAACGAACTTGGGCATTTTGGTATCTTCAACTCACCGATTGCTACATTTCATCGATTGAAGTTTTGTTTGACTAATCCGCTGCGCCATTATTTGGTATCAGAGCCATACTTAGCCAATCATAGCTAAGTTGATTCTTGGAGCCAAGTTTTTGAAGTTTTTGAAGTTTGAAGTTGTTCATCGTGTTCATATTGAAGTTGCATCAAGTTGGGAGTGTTTGATCCATTTCATTTTGGATCGAGGAGTTGGACTTTGTTTGGATTTTTAATTGGTGTTTGCGCGCCAATTTTTGGAGGGTTTTGGAGTAAGTGTGAAGCCAAGCCGTGAAGTGTCAAGGCCGAGACAAGTTGGAGCCGACTTTACTTGAATCGTTAACTCGTTGCCGAGTTAGTGTGAGCCGAGACAAGCATAGCCGTGTATTGTTGAGCTTAGATTGCTTTGTTGAGTGGAAAGTTTGAAGTCTTGTGTTGAATTTTTGAAGTCTTGAGAAGTTTACAACCATGCCACCAAGGAGAGCTAATCGTCATCAAAACGTTGAAGCTTTGTATCGTAGAGAAGAAGCTGAACTTATGGAACAACGTATTAATGAGAAATTTGATGAAGGCATTGGTAAATTGGAGAGATTGATGAATGATTTGAATCAAAGGAGGAGATCACCAAACTCGAACCATGGAGGAAACCGAGTTTCGCCATCGGTTACGGAAGCGAGGAGGGTATCGCCACATTCTTGTAGAGATAGAAGAGAAACGTCAATTTCATCACGAAGAGATCATCATGACTATGCACATGAAGAGAGAAGAAGTCAACGTGAATTTGACCATGAAGCATATAGGGATGAAGAGAGACATAGTCAAAGAAGCATGCATGAACGAAGGGATGATAATGGTCGAGATCGATGTAGACGTACTTTTGATTTTGTTGAAGAAGGTGATAGAGCAAGTATTCATTATCGAGATCGAGACCAAGTTCGAAATTCTTACCGTGCTATTGAAGATGATCGACGATGGGAGTCGGGTATGAAAATGGAAATTCCGGAGTTTAAAGGCGGGATGGTTGCTGAGGAGTTCTTAGATTGGGTTTCGAATGTTGAAGAGATCTTTGATTTCAAGGAGGTTCCTGAACATCGAAGGGTGAAGTTGGTTGCTACAAGGCTGAGGGGGAGAGCTTTGGCATGGTGGCAGCAAACTAAACTTACTCGAGAACGAATGGGAAAATCAAAGATAGAATCTTGGGAGAAGATGAAAAAGTTGATGAGATCTACTTTCTTACCTTACAACTACCAATCACTTATGTACCAGAGGTTGCAGAATCTGAGGCAGGGGACGAAGTCTGTTAGTGATTATGCTGATGAATTTTACCAACTCATCGCCAGGAATGATATTATGGAGACAGAAGAACAGCTGACGGCTAGATTCATTGGGGTTTTGAGAATGCAGATCCAGGATATGGTTAATATGTTCGATCCTAGATCTGTAGCGGAGGCACATCAAAAAGCGTTAGCTTGGGAGAAACAAGGAAGACGTGGGGGAGGTGTGTTTACTAATTCTAATAATCCAGTGAAAGGTGCCGGTGGAAGTTCTAGTTTTCCTAAACCTGTTACAAAACCAGTGGTGAAGGAGGTTAAGAAGGCGAAGGCTAGTAGTGGGTTCAGATGTTATAACTGTCAGGAGTTGGGTCACAAGAGTAACGAATGTCCAAAGCCGAAGAAGAGAACCATGGTTGCAGAAGTTGAGGAGGATGATGGTGAGGAGGCAGAATGTTCAAATACACCTTATGTTGAGGAGGAAGAAGAATTGTTTGGAGATGAGGGATGTAATCTTATGTTGAGGAGAAGTTGTTTGACACCAAAGCAAGAGGAGGATTGTAGTTGGTTGAGAAGCAATATTTTTCAGTCGACATGTACTATTCTGGGGAAAGTCTGCAAATTCGTTATTGATGCAGGGAGTTGCGATAATATTATTTCTACAGAGGCAGTTAGAAAGTTGAACTTGACGACTGAGAAGCATCCTAAACCGTACAAGCTAGCATGGTTAAGGAAGGGTGGAGAAGTGAAAGTATGTCGAAGAGCTTGTGTTAATTTTTCTATTGGGAAGAAGTACAAAGATGAAATTTGGTGTGATGTCGTGGATATGGATGTTTGTCATTTGTTGCTGGGCAGACCGTGGCAGTTTGATAGAGCAGTACAACATGATGGTCGTGCCAATAGTTACAGTTTCATGTTCGAGGGTACTAAAATCACTTTGGTTCCTAAGAAACAGCAGCAGAAGGAGAGCAAGCTAGAAGAGATTGAAGAATTGAAAACTCTGTTGACTTTGAAGGAGTTTGTTAAAGAAGTGGAGGAAGAACCGGAAGTGTTTTTGTTGATTGGGAGAGAGAGTAGTGAAGAAGTTGAGATTCCCGAAGAAGCAAAGCCAGTTTTGAAAGAATTTGAAGATGTCTTTCCAGAGGAGTTGCCAAAGGAGTTACCGCCACTTCGAGACATTCAACATCAGATTGATCTTGTTCCAGGAGCCGTGTTACCACACCGACCACATTACAGAATGAGTCCGAAGGAACATGAGGAGTTACGAAGGCAGGTGGAAGAGTTACTTGAGCAGGGTCGTATTCAGGAAAGTTTGAGTCCGTGTGCTGTGCCTGCATTGTTGGTACCAAAGAAGGACGGAACTTGGAGAATGTGCACTGATAGTAGAGCTTTGAATAAGATCACTGTTCGTTACAGATTTCCTATGCCGAGGTTGGATGATTTGCTGGATCAGTTGAGTGGGGCAACTATATTCTCGAAGATTGATTTGAAAAGTGGTTACCATCAAATTCGAATCAGACCTGGAGATGAATGGAAGACAGCTTTCAAAACAAGAGAGGGGTTGTACGAATGGTTGGTTATGCCATTTGGATTGTCAAATGCACCTAGTACATTTATGCGGGTGATGAATCAAATCTTTAGACCATTCATTGGGAAGTTCGTAGTGGTTTATTTCGATGATATTCTGATTTATAGCAGGAGTACGGAGGAGCATGTTCTACATTTGAGGGAAGTGTTGCTTATTCTTCGTGAAGAACAATTTTATGCTGCTACAAAGAAATGTGTGTTTATGACACCTAGTGTTTTATTCCTGGGTTATGTTGTTTCAGGAAAAGGTATTCAAGTTGACCAGAGTAAGGTTGAAGCAGTCAGGAATTGGCCACAGCCAAAGACAATTACCGAAGTGCGAAGTTTTCATGGGCTAGCGTCATTCTACCGAAGATTCATTCCACACTTCAGTAGCGTGATGGCTCCAGTGACTGATTGCATGAAGGGGAAACAGTTTATATGGTCAGAGGAAGCGGGAGTTGCCTTTGAGAGAATCAAGGAATTGTTGACGTCTGCACCAATTCTTGTTCTACCTAATTTCCAGTTATTGTTTGAATTGCATACTGATGCTTCGAAGGTTGGGATTGGAGGAGTTCTTAGTCAGAATGGGAAGCCAGTTGCTTATTTTAGCGAGAAACTGTCAGGGGCAAAGATGAGATACAGTACATATGACGTTGAATTTTATGCTGTTGTTCAGGCTGTTAAGCATTGGAGACATTACTTATTTCAGAAGGAATTTGTTCTGTACACTGATCACGAAGCTTTGAAACATTTACAGGGACAGGATAAAATTTCAGCAAGACATGCATCATGGATTTCTTATTTACAGCAGTTTACTTTTGTCGTTAAGCACAAATCAGGGGTGACAAATCGAGTAGCTGATGCTTTGAGTAGGAGGAGTCATTTATTAACGACAATGAAGGTTGAAGTAACGGGGTTTGAAATGTTGCCAGAAATGATTGAAGAAGATCCTTACTTTGTGAAATATGTTGAGAAAGTGAAGGATGGGAGTACCGATGAATTCATATTGGTTGATGGTTTTCTGTTTAAAGGAAATCGTTTATGTATTCCGGATTGTAGTTTGAGGATGAAGATTGTAAAGGAGTTGCACGAGGAAGGGCATGTGGGCCGCGATCGTACTTTGCAGTTGATTTCGCAGTCTTACTTTTGGCCATCGATGAGGAAAGAGGTTGAAAGATTCGTGGAGCGATGTCATATTTGCCAAGTTTCAAAGGGAACAGCAACGAATGAAGGATTGTATATGCCATTACCAGTACCATCTAAGCCATGGGTTGATATTAGCATGGATTTCGTTTTGGGATTGCCGAGAACTCAAAGGGGAAATGATTCAATATTTGTTGTGGTGGACAGGTTTTCAAAGATGGCACATTTTGTTGCTTTCAAGAAGACAGCAGATGCAGTTCGAGTGGCACAGTTATTTTTCAAGGAGATTTATCGACTTCATGGTTTGCCAGAATCTATTGTTTCTGATAGAGATACTCGTTTTCTGAGTCACTTTTGGTTGAGTTTATGGAAGATGGTGGGAACGAAACTGAAATTTAGTAGTGCTTATCATCCGCAAACTGATGGGCAGACAGAAGTTGTTAACCGGTCATTGGGAAATTTGTTGCGTTGTCTTGTACAGGATAATTTGAAAAGTTGGGACATGAAGTTATGCCAAGCTGAATTTGCACATAATCATGCAGTGAATCGTAGCACGGGATTCAGTCCGTTTCAGATTGTTTATTCAAATTTACCCAGGGGACCGTTGGATTTGGCAGTAGTACCACAGTCAAGGGGAACAGTTAAACGAGCTGCTGATTTTGTTGATGAGCTGACTGAATGTCATAAAGTCGTTCAGGAACGACTGGAGAAATCGAATGAGAAATATAAGAAGTTTGCAGATTCGAAACGACGAAATGTTGAATTTAAAGAAGGTGATTTGGTTTATGCTGTATTGACAAAGGATCGTTTTTCGGTGGGTGCTTATAACAAGTTGAAGGCGCAGAAAATTGGTCCAGTTGAAATTTTAAAGAAAATCAATGAGAATGCTTATCGATTAAAGTTACCAGATGATGTTTATACTTCTGATGTTTTTAACGTCAAGCATTTAATTCCATATCATGGGGGTGAGATTGTTGAGGAAGAATTTACAAATTCGAGGTCGAATTTTTCTCAACCAGGGGAGGATGATGCAGCCAAGACCAGAAAAGAAAGTATGCATTCATTAATTTCTGAAAATACGAGTGTATGGTGTAGTTTGATGAGTCGGCCACGACTCAATGAAAGCTTGAGTCGGTTACGAGCTAAGGAGGAAGCCCTAAGTCGTTTCCGAGTTAACAAGTTCAGGAATAACAAGTTACGACCTAAGGAGAAAGAGTTACGAGTTAATGAAGCACGAGTTAAGAGCCTAAGTCGGCTACGACTTAACAGAAGAGGAAGCAACCGCGACCTAACTGAGTCGTTCGAAGAGACATGCGGCAAGGAACTGGGAAGCTTGAGTCGTATGAGTGTTGAGTCGTGTTGTATTTAGGTCGTTACCGACCTAGAGGTTATGTGTGTTGTATTATAGGTCGTTACCGACCTATGGATGTGTGAGATGTATGGTACTAAGTCGTGTGCGACTTAGGGGTTGAGTCGGCAAGAACTGAGTCGGTCATAGATGTAATGCGTTAGGTCGTTAACGACCTTGGATGAGTCGGTTGTATTTTGGTCTGTTGTAAAAGCGTTGAGTCGCGAGTGTTAAGTCGGTCACTACTTAAGATGGGTCGTGAGTCGGTGCCGACCTAAGAGTTGGGTGTTGTTTGTTGTGTTGAGTTGTAATTCTCTATAAATAGCGTGTGTGTTGTAATTTTTGTGGTTGTTGAATATTGAATAAAATTTCCTTTTGTTAGCTTTGTGCTTTCATACAATTGGTAGTTGAGTGTGATCTCCTATCTCCTCTTTCGGTTAATCGAGTGCGCTCGATTCAACGATCGAAGAAGCCGATTCACGGAATCTAGTGCGCTAGATCAACGTGCGAAGAATCGTAGATCTTTGAACACGGTATAGTGCGCTATCAACGTGTTTGAGATAGCTAGAGTTCAGTATCTTTGGATCAACGAACTTGGGCATTTTGGTATCTTCAACTCACCGATTGCTACATTTCATCGATTGAAGTTTTGTTTGACTAATCCGCTGCGCCAAATTGTGGGCACCCAAAGTTTAGAAAGGGAACAATAAACTCCAGGTCAGTCATAGGACTGGTGTGAGATCTTTAAAATAGTTATTTTCACAATGAAAATATAAAGAAATTCGCTATGCTTTTGGAAAATGAAACTACCATAAGGCTTCCCACCACACACACAATGCAAACGTAGAATTGGAGGAGATTTCTCCTTATGATAGTCAAACATGCTTAATACGCAAAATTCTTTCGATATTATTATTAGTGCATAGTGGGAAACATTTCCAAAGTATAATATAAATCTTAGCCAGCATAGGTACCATTATATTATGCCTGCTATAGCTACCTCCTGAGGAGGAAGGTTATACAATTGCAATCACAAAGGGCTCGTATTGTTTCTTTGGATTTCCAACAAATGGTCAGGCTAAGGAACTTCCTACTACCACATGGGTACGCCTCTGGCGGGACGTCCCGAGAACTTAACCAGCTCTCTACGAACACAAGGCCGGGTTACCTCTATAACTAGGTAACTACTACACGAGTATGTCATCCCGCGGTCCTTTGGGACCTTATTCGAGGATCCTCTACACCAACAACCATAAGGAAAAGTATTTGCAGTAACCACACAGGTTAAATATCAGGGCTCCATACCTGACACCACCCTTTTCCAGAAGGAAATGACATACCCTAAAGGGCGCGACCCTCATAACCTTGCCGCATTTTTCCTGTTTTGACCATTTTCGGGGTGTGAGGTCTGATGACGTCTCGTCCACAAAGTTACACTTTTCACAAAGTCATGCTTTGATCAACAAATGATCAGCAGCACTTCATGTGCCATATTACCAAATTGGGAATGTATCACTAGTAACTATCAACTACATAACCTCAGAGCTCGTACGTCTCAGAGAAGGGTGCTAAGCTAAGAGAATAAATTCTCCGCCACCAATAGAAATGTTATCGATAGAAACCATCTTTACATCTCAAAGTGTAACGCCAGCCACACATCCATACAAGTCCATTCCGGGATCGAACGGAACCGAAGGCACTTCCAAAGAAGCCCTTGCAAATTCGAATATTCACAAATCATGTCCGGAATTCCCATCACAAAGGGTGATAAAATCTCCATACCGGAGCAACCCGGTGCAGAGACATTCGACAGGTAATCCTTTCGTTTTTGAAAAATACCCGGTCTTCAACACCGTCTTTAAATGCAATCCCATTTCGTCGTATCGTTATTCGGAATGGGTTTTTATGACACAAGGTCCCCTCCCGGCTAATCCGAATAACGAGCGCTTATTTTTAAAAATAAGTGTTACATTCAGATTTCAACAAATCATAACGATTTTCACTTTGGTCTTTTAAATAAAAGATCCATCACAATCAAAAAGGTTCGATGTGGTTTTCGGATATCCATTTGGAATCCAACCCCCGGTCGCATCGAAATTCAAACGCCATTTAAAGGCAAATGTTTATAGTCGGTTATTTAACTATCAATCAACATTCACAACAATTACCAGATTTAAATAATTTTTTCCAAATTATTTATTTTCAAAATATCTTCGCAGGATATATTTTTAACACTTCATCATCTTTGAAATCAAATTTCAAATCGATTTCCCATCCTTTGAAACAAGTTTCAAATCTTTTCCAAATTTTAAAAATAAACCAATGTTTATTTTAAAACCAATTTCCCTTTCCCTTATAAATTTCTATTGTGAATTTACATTTCTAAACATCAACTGATATACGATTTTAAATCGATTTTCCAACCTTCACTTTCAAACACCAAATCAAATTCCAAATTGATTTCTAAATTTATTTTCAAAAACGAAATCAATTTCCCTTCGAACACCAAATAAATTTTCATATTGATTTCAAAAAATTTATTTCAATTACCAAATCAACTACAATTTGATTTCCAAAATTGCTTCAAACATCAAATTGATTACAAGTTGATTTCCCAAGGATTTACTTTCAAATACCAAGCCAATTTTCCAAATCGATTTCAAAATTTATTTCAACTCCAAATTAAATCCCTAATTAAATTTCTAAATTTGTTTCCTTTTTTGAAATAAATTCCTTTATCTCTTTCAAATATTTAAAATCCGTATTTTAAATAAATTCTTCAACCTTTGAATAATATTACCCGAAATCCATTTATTAAGCCTTTTCTTCATATTTTGGAATTTTATTCAATAGGATTAAAAATAAAACTTTATCCTTTTAAAATTCCTTCTTTTAAATTTATCCAATTCTCAAAAATAAAGTTTACTATAAACTTTCAACTTGAATCTTCAAAAAAATCAAATTTTTATTTATTTCCGGTATCCAACGATACCAAAAATATGTTCGGTTAAATTATAGCCTTTAACGATTTTAACCACAAATAAAATCACACAGAGATTATAAATAATCTACACACAGCATATGAAACAAATTCAATATTTGAGGAATCTAGTTGGATCCCTCAAACCTGTTTCCCTGCATCCATAAATGTTAGCACAACAATTTAATACCAATTACACTTCAAGGTGGAATATCGCGATATATGGGATTTATAAAAATATTATCCTCTATTATGCGGCGCAATATGGTCTATTTCAATACAATTGATAATAATATATTATCCAAACACACAATCAGCACAATCAATAATTTTAAATCTAACTACTTAAAATTTAAATAAAACCCTTTGTTTGAGTGAGAAGATCTCACCTTTATTATGCAGGCAATCCATTTTCCATCTTGACTCGATTTCTCGATTTTAAGACCTTGCATAAATTATTCAAGATTTATTACTATTTAAATTGATCGAACAATTGATTGCCGTTTACTAACTTAATTAGCTGATCGTTTTACTTAAACCAATTTTTTCTTCAATAATTTATTTGACTAAAATTTAACTTTCAAAACTAAATTTAATAAAATAACCTTTAATAAAAATAATTAAATAAGTTTAATTAAATAAAACTACCTTTATAATATATCTATTTTCAATTTTATTTTCACAAAATAATATATATGTATATTCATGGTTTTCTGTCTATATATAAAAATCTGCATCTATATATTTTACTGAAATAGAATATACTTTATTTTCTTTTATCCTTTCAACAAAAAAATAAAAATGAATTTATATAAGTTATCTAAATAATCAATTTTAAATTGACAAATCACCTAAAATGGGTCGACCAAGCTCAGGTCGACCACCCTGCTTACTTGAACGACACGAACGATCAATTTCGTGCGCTTCCCTTACAGATCCAACATGTTGTCGAGCTCGAATGCAGCCCCTAAATCAGTCGCAGCCGAGGCCCATCGCGGTCAACGCGCCATCGCGACAAATCTAGAGCTCCACTACGATCGCCTAAGCCCATAGTTGCCGTCGCCTTGCTCAGGGCATCTATGCATGCGTGCGTGCTAACCCTAACTCCATGTCGTCCAGGCCGCGTGGCCTTAAACGATCGATAATCGATTATCGAAGGAATCGCGATAACGTCGCTGCCTCTACGCAGGCACGCGCGACTTTGATTTGAACTCTGACATTTTTTTAGAACGAAATCGATTGTCGAATTAGAAGAGGATGAACGTTTTGAATTGGGGATGGAGAAGATACTAGATTTCATTTTGATTTGTTTTCAAAACAAATGCTCGGCCATTATTTGATTTCGTTTTCGTTTACATCGGCCATTGCTTATTTTTTTCTTTTTTTTAGAATTAAGGATTATAAGATAACTTGTGTGAGAATCCTGCAGAGCTACAGTAATAGAAAAGAAAGAAAAAGTTTGATGTTGATGGAATTACGGCTGTGATTAGAGTGTATAAATTTATATTTAAATCAAATCGATTAATGATTGTCTAGGCGTTTATATCTCGTACGATCACACGATAACTCCTAAAGCTATGAAAATTGAAATCCGACAATAATACAATAATACGGATCCAATGGAACTGGTTTCGTCGAATTCCGAGACTGTGCCTTGGAAGGCTATTTTTAAATATCGATTCAAACGATAAATTTTTTGAAACTGAACAAATCACTTTCAAATTTAATTTTGAAGCTTCTATTATCTTCAGTATTATCAATATGAATTTTATAAGCCTTCGAAATATTTTTAATCATCTTAAAACTGAAGATTCAAATTTTTATCCAACTTCAATAATTTAAATTCAATAATTAAATTGCCAAATTCAAAGTTAATTCTGAAATTCAAGTTAAATCAACTTCCTAATATTAAGAATTCAACCTAATATTTTAATCTCAAATGTCAAATTTACTGGGTCGTCACAGAAAATCTCAGACTGACCCGAGCGAATTGAAAAGAAAAAACACTCAGAACTAAAAGATCTTATGTAAGTTAAAACAATAGTAAGTAAATATGAGTGTGATGGTGTCAGAGATATTTACAGGATTTTACATCTCCTATGCAGTTTCTAACGTGTATGCAGTAACTTAGGAGATGTTTGGGATTCCATCTCCTAAGGATCTGTTAAATTATCTACACACATAGTAAAATAAGCTATTATAGTGGTGTCTACAGTAAAGTAAAGTATTAAAATTGCTTTAAGGCGTTACTCATATCCCCCTTAACGCATTTTATATAATGTCATAGTCTATACATACTATAAACTCCACCCTAAACTGGTGGGATATTAGGGAGCACTGCATAGGCACGATATGACATGTGACAAGGCACGCGAGGCAATGCCAAGGGTAGGATACTACCGTCTTGCGGAGGACTGGTGTTAATGCATAACTACTACCACACACCTTGAAACACACTCCCATAATCAAAATCGATGGGTGGCCACCAAATCAATTAGAAAGTCTTAATATGGTATCAAAGAAGCATGTCCGATCGGAGGTGCGACCTCACTTGGCCCGGTGTGGCTCCTGTTTTAGTCACATCAAGCTAACTCGAAGGAGTCGGGGCAACGATAACACCTCATACAGAATCGTTCGCCAAACCATCCTACTTCATTCTGGAATCTCCACCTCATACATAGTTGTTAAAGTGGTTTTCGCTATTGGTAGAGAGTATGACAATATCTGATCCCGGTCTCTTTAACAACCAAACGTTTATTTCACACCGGATGGTTCTTTTAAATTTCCAAAATTGTTTCATAATTGATTTCAAGATATCATATTCAATTCAAACCATATCACTTTCGAAATCATATTCACTCAAATATGTTATTTCACTAAAAAACATCATTTCAATCTCAACTTAGTTTATAACATCATTTACCCATATTCGCTTTTGAATCAAGTATTCAAATATAAACACTTCCACTTTGCACAGTCTGAAATTTAGAAAATAATTTAGATAGTTATAAATAGTTAAATAGTTTAGCATAGTTTAAAATAAATTTTTAAATATTTTAAAATACTTTCAATAGTTTTAAAATGGATGAAAAATAGTTTTAAATAGATTTAAGATAGTTTAAATACTTTTAAAATAGTTTAAATAGTTAAATAGATTTAGAATAGATTAAATAGATTTAAAATAGATTAAAATTAATTAAAATAGTTTTAAATTGATTAAAATATTTTAAATAGATTAAATTAGTTTAATTGGTTGAAAATCTTAATAATCAGGATTTTTAAAATAATACATTTTTAAATAATTTATATTAAAATAATGAATTTGAAACTAATATCAAATTAAACTATTTCTTCCGTTTCAAAAAATATGGACCATATCCAAATTTCAGCAAAACTAAATTTTCTTTCAATTCAACTTTTGAAAAAATCATTTCAATTTATATCGGTTTCATACTCATGTTTGAACTGCAAATTTAAAGCACTTAAATTTCGTAGATTTTAAAGTTTAATTATTCAACATTTTCAATAACTCAATTTTGAAAATTTTCATTTATATTTCAGATTTCAACTTTGAAATTTCCTTTTTTATTCTTTAAACAATTCATTAAACCAACTCCAAATTCAACATTTAAAACTTGGATTTTCGAAAATAATTTAGTTTATATAACTCAAATTTTGTTCTAAAATAACATTTAACTGAATTAAAATTTTAAGGATTTTAAATTTGTTTAATTTAACCAATCCGGTATCCGTATATAATTTTTACCCTATGGTCAAGCGATACAGATATTCATCATTTCAATTTGCAAATATTTTATGCTTACAGATATATATCATTTCAACCTGCAATCCTGAATTAGAATTCAAAATCCATAAAATCGCTCAGGTTTATCATTTCAACCCATAATGATTTTCCATAATCTATAGATCGTTCGGGTATGTATCATTTCAACCCATAGGGATTTTCTAACAATAACTATGGGAACTTGCAGCGTTATAACAATATAAATATAACACATAGTAATCCAATATCAACAATCAAACATCCATCACAATCATCATTCAAATAAATCAACAAATAATATCAATTAACTAATTATCATCAATAAGTAATCAATTGACAATTAAATTCATTATTAAATTAAATGATGACTAAATGCAATAAAAGTCAAATTTAATTGGAATGACATTTAAATAAATCAAACACTAACCAATCAATTTCTATTCACATCATAAATTTAATTTAATAATATAAGATAATTTAGTAATTGTGAGTGAGTCAAAACACTCACCTTTGATTTCAGATCGATTTGAAATCGAAATAAAAGCCCAATTTTGAACATTCTCATAATTCATCAAAACTAGTTTCATAATGTCCAACTTTTTGATACGATTGCAGCGGAACAAACCACATGTAAGTCGACCTCGTATGCAAAAGTTTGTTTTAATTAGTTTAAATGAATAATCAAAAATAAATAGACATTGAAATATAATTTAACAGAAAAGAACTTACACATCATCTCTGTAAAACAGGCATATGACCCCAAGCACAGCACGCCACGCACGCCTAGAAGCTCATTTAACCAATCAGAGCCGCCAACTCTACCTTGATTTCGCCACTGCCATGCAAGCGTACAACTCATTCAGCCATCACCATACGAACCACCATCGCCGTACGATCCATCCCTGGCCGAGCGACCATCTCCAGTCAGCCCTAGGGCCTAAGCCGCCGTCCACATTCAATGCCATTTTCTAGTGAATCCCGACCACATGACGGTGAATGAACCGCAGATCCATGACCGGCTAGACTCCATCTTCACAATGCCACCTTTCGAATGTCAAGCGGATGAAGATCCACCGTTGAATCGTGAAAAACTAGTTTCGACAACTGAGGTTCATCCTCGATTTCTGGTTAAATGATGCATCCAATTGGAAAACTAACTTCTGTAGTGGATTGCGCTCGTCGAGAGATTTCCAACGATATATAATATGATATAGTTTGTGGAGTTTCAATTTTTCGATTTGATTTTGAAATCGAATTGGGGTTTGGATCTATAGCCATTGGAATAAAGAAGAAGCTGTTGGTTGAATAGTGTGACGACCCGTCTCCTCTACCCTCAGAAATCGACACTCATACATCCACGGAATTCACATGTCGTAAATCTATCTGCTGCGGTGGTAGATTATCAAGAGGGTAAAAGAAAGTAACGATAGAAGATAACATAATAATAGAATCTCATATCACATTCAATATTTTAATTATATGTAAATGATTAAAGTCAAATACAAATCCAGCAGGATAGTTATAACCGTTTATCCGTACATATGGTGGAAAATGCATACTACATAACACAGTGAAAAATGGGTAGATATCTACATAAGGTACTTCAGCTTCATAGCTCCAAAAGACTTTTCCAAAATGCTTCACAACATGCTCCAAAATGCTCCTAAGGTATCCTGTAACAACCGTGATTTTTGACTACCGTCGAAATAAAAATTTAAAATGAAAATTTTAATTTGAGATTTGAAAAATAAAATAAAATAAAAATAGAGTGAAATTCATTTGCAAAATCAGTTGAACACTTCAAATGGTAGCACATTTGAAATGAATGGCAAATATGCCTTCACGTGTGTAAATGAATTGGACCATTCAATAACAAAATTGGAACCTTGCCGTCAACAAAGTTGTGTTATATTTTCATTTGCCTTCACGTGTGAATGAGTCTAATTCAAAAGAAAAAATATTGGAACACTTTTGTTTGCATCCACAAAAATTTTAAAACAAAAGCTTGAACACATTTGCTGTCATCATTGTTTTTATGCAAGTAGGCTTTGCACGTTGCTTTGTCCAAATCATTTTGTAGCTGTGTCCTTTTGATTCACTAGCGCACATTTCCTTTAATGCAATTGTACTCAAATTGCATGCCAGCACGCCTTTGCATTGACTTCTACAAGAAAAGAAAAGCATGCTGCAACCTTCTTTTGCTCATTTTCCAAGTAGCATTCATCCATTTTTTCGTTGGTTTCATGTTTTTCAAATTTCCAGTGGCCGAGTAGAAAGCATTAATGGCGGTTCAAATTTTACTCACACTTGGATTTTTGTTGCTAGTAGTTTATGAACTCGAATTTGAAGTGAGTATAAACTCACGCATCTAATTAAACTATGCTGCTCGATTTTGATATACTTTCCTGTTGTTCATATTGGTTTGTATAAAAACATAGTTGCCCCAATTGTTGAAATGCTATCAGACCTTTATTTGATTTTACGCATGCATTGTGATTCGAAAATGTGTGCACGTAATAACCATGTAACTATAATTGGTTCGTCCTTCTCTGTTGCTTGAAATATGGTCACGCAATTAATTTCATGCGTCCCTCTTTAGGGAATTTATTTCATGCATCTTTCATCTCCTATCCCCCTATGCTTGGTTCTATGTATATACATCCTTTATTTGTTTTGTGGATTGAAAATTTTTGTCGTCCAGGAATTTGCATTTTTAAATATGGCCAGGTCACATTATTGTGGTGGTTTGGCTTCATTCTGGTGCGCATAGTATATTGCCAAATCATTATATATTTTTGATTCATTTACGTGCGTGCATGAAGTCTATAGTCCAGACACCATATTTTTCATTTCAAATGTTAATTCCATTTTGTTCGTGCGTACGTGAAGTTGTATAAAACATTTTTATGCAAGCACGTTGTACATTTTTACTTTGCACGCATATGGCCAGGTCATTACATACTTTGTCTTAATTTATATGCATAAGTATGTATTACACAAGTCCAGACCACATATTTGTTTCATGCGCATGTATATAACTTTCCCAGGCACTTTTTTCATTCCATTTCCACGTGTACATGAGATATAGCACTCAAAATCTAAGTGTAGTCAAGCTTATATTTCAATTCATGCGTGCGTTCCTGGTTAGATCTTTTTTTGGAATTCATTTGCATGAGTCTTGTATTGCAAGAAAAACATCAGTCCAGACCACCCTCTATTCTTCAATTTATACACGTGTTAGCATGTGGTAATGCAAGTCCAGACCCTTGTTACATTTTATACACATGTATAAGTTTTAAAATTCCTTTTGTGTGTATAAATTGAGGTATACAAAGATAGGTTAGGTTGCTTTATAATTTGTATACTCTAGTGTTGCGTGCACGTAAATGAATTCCTGGATATGTATTCGTTACTTCATAATATGCGTGCAATATATGCTGAGCCATTAATTTATCAACTTCATTTATTTTTAATTAGCTCAATTACTTGCGTACTATAATGCATGCACCAAAAATCAAGTCCAGTTCAATTTATATTTCTGCCTAAATTTGTTGTGGGCGTGCAAAGTGTATATTGCCCAAGCTGTGTAATATTTGATGAATATATAGTAGTGCAGCCCAATATTTAATTTATTTTGAACTGGTGTTTTGTTTTAAAAAGAGTTTTGTTGCAGTTATTTTTATAAAGGATTTTTACCCCAGTTTTTATATTTGAAGCGTGCTGTTTTGATGAGATTTTTGACGAATAAAATTACGGATTTTTACCCTAGTTTTGTTGCCGTTATTTTTATAACGGATTTTTACCTCGGTATTTATATTTGAAGCATGCTGTTTTGATGATATTTTTGACGAATAAAATTAATGTTGTTTTGACTTCAGTAACCGTCAATTTAAAGTGAATTTTCAAGCGGCTATCCCGCAATGCTGATTTTGATGTCCGTTTTTACGGTGTTTATTGAAGCGCAATTTCCTTATCGAAATTGCTATAGATGTTGCTGTTTTAATCACGTGTTTTTAAAACTGTTTTAAAATAAAATTATTTCCAAATTTTTTACAGTTTATGCTTTCAGAAGAATGAGGAATCGATTTAAACGCTTCACAAAATTAAGGACTATGAACCCTTACTTTTACTGATCCGATTAATTCAGGACTTGCCCATTTGAGAACGTAAATTTTATTTATATAAAATACACAATTTTGCACTTTCAAGGAAACGATGAAGAGATTTAAACGATTTAGCAAAAGCGCGGAATGTGGAACCACGCTTTTACTAATTCGGTTAAATCCAGACTCGTTAATTAAAATATTTGCCGTTGAATTGCTGTTTGAGAATTTTGATGAATTTGTTGGGCTTTCGAGCCACTATGCTGGACGTTCGGGTCAATTACCAGTACTAGACCTTCGGGTCATTTGTCGGGTGCAAAAAATTATGTTGACAGTACTTGGTAGGCTTCGGCCATATGAGATGCGCGTGCAGCGTAGCTCAGACTCGCTATATGCTGGGATCGATCCACTTTTATGTTGATTTTCTAGTTATCTTATTGATTTCTAGAATTTTGCGTATTGCTGTTTTGAATTCAATTATGAATTTGAAAGTTGATTTTGATGGAGTTTAATGAGATTTCTTCATTTAAACAATGTTGATTATTATGTTGAATAATCTCATTCAAGATTATAATTTTGTGTATAGTCTCATCCGAGATTATAATTTTGTGTATTGCTGTTTTAAATTCAATTGTGAATTTGAGAGTTGATTTTGATGGATTTTAAAATGAGATTTCTTCATTGAAACTATGTTGATTACTTATGTTGAATAGTCTCATTCGAGATTATAATTAATCTGCTTAAGTGTTGTTTATCATGCACTTATTTCTGAGTTTAAATTAGACTGATCCGTTTATTATTTTCTTTTAAATAATACTCGGGTCAGACCGAGTTATTTCAGGATAATCGCTATCTCTGATTCAATTTCTACTTCATCTTTTGGGATTTCACCTCATCTTTTGTTTAGGCTTCGAGGTGTTACTTTTGGTGTATTGACTCTCATCTCGTGTATGATATGATGACTTTGTATTTGTACATTTGGTTCATGTGAACCATCGATTATTGTACCATGTATCCAGACTTATCTTCCGCTATATCTGATATATCTGTTCTGATGTGATTATACTTATCTGTGTTATTGTTATTATGAGTTGTTCTGAATTTTTCTTAAGCCACGGTGGTTTCGATTTAGATTTGGATTGAATATATATAGTTGGGAGTAAACTACACAACTCCTATCGATGTAATCAATACTCGTCTAAGGCATAACTTACTGATGATCGCTTCTAACAAGCCCTATTCTTCGCGATAGCAGACGTTATTCCTTATAATAACCATTGTTATTGTGAGCATAGAGGTGGGGCATCATAGCTTGGTATCAGAGCTGAGATTCAGAAAAAATTATAATAAACACGGAACATAAGTAGAATGGAACATGTGTTACAACTATTCGAGGGTTTTATTCGTGCCTTTCTAATCTATTCCTTTGTTGTTCTTAAATTTTTATCCTCTTTAACAAATTCGAATATGTCCAGGAATATATCTCATATTCCTGTAGTATTCCATTTGTTAAATTCCTTTTCAATCTTAGATTTGAAAGAAGGTCAATGGGTTTTGGATTGTCCTACCGCTCCTTAGGATTTCAAATCGGAGAAGCTTAATGTTGCTAAAGCTTCTAGTGATTCTTCTCAGCCCAAAGGTATTACTCCTTCTGTTTTGGAAGGTTTTATTTTATTTCATGGTCGTTCTACTAGAGTTCTTTTCGATACGGGTGCATCACATTCGTTCGTGTCAAAGGAGCTTGTTGATGTTATTTCTTTGGATGTTGTAAGTCTTTGCGACCCTTTAAGGATAATGAATCCTATTGGTGGATCCGCTACTCTTGGTTTGTTATGTGTTGATGTTGAAATTATTCTTTGTGGTTTTTCCTTTCATGCGAATCTGCATGTTATGGATCATCTTGGTTTTGATATGATTTTGGGAATGGATTGGCTCGTCCGTTATGAAGTTCAAATCCTATGTCCCGAAAGAACTTTGTATCTCAAGCATCCCAATGCTATCGAGCAGTTATCTATTGTATTTCGAAGCATGGACCATACTTTGAATGCTCTCATTTCTTCCTTCGAATCGGAGGATATCATAGCTTATATTCCGGTTGTTTGTGATTTTTCTGATGTCTTTGAGCCTATTTAGAGTTTGCCGCCGAAGAGGGCAATTGAGTTCCGTACTGATCTTATCTCTGGTGCTCATCCTGTCAGTCGTCCTCCCACAAGGATGTCTGCTAAGGAAAATGAGGAACTCAAGCAACAATTATCTGAATTGGAAGCTAAGAAATTTATTCGTTCTAGCTCATCTCCTTGTGGCGCCGCCGTTGTCTTCATTAAGAAGCCAGATGGTACTCTTAGGCTTTGCATTGATTATCACAAGCTTAACGAGCTCACTATCAAAAATAGGTATCCATTACCTAGGATCGACGACATGTTCGATCAATTAAGTGGCGCTAAGCTTTTCTCCCAACTCGATCTTGCTACCGGTTTTCATCAGTTACGAGTTGCGGAAGAAAGCATTCCTCTTACTGCATTTCGTACTCGTTATGGTTCTTACGAATGGCTTGTTATGCCGTTCGGTATGACAAACGCTCCAGCGTATTTTGTTGATCTTATGAATCAGATGTTCCAGTAATATCTCGATAGGTTCGTCTTGGTTTTCATTGATGACATTCTTATTTATTCCAGATCTGAAGCTGATCATATTCAACATTTGTATATTGTTTTAAGCACTCTTCGTCAGCATCAGCTTTATGCCAAATTCTCCAAGTGCCACTTCTGGGAGAATAAGGTGAAGTTTCTTGGTGATATTGTTTCTTTTGATGGTATCTCTGTCGATCCTTCCAAGATCGAATCTATTCAGAATTGGAAGAAGCCCGAGACCGTTACCGTGATCCGTAGTTTCCTTGGATTGGCGGGTTATTATCGCCGGTTCATTAAGGACTTTTTTCGTATTGCTTTACTGCTTACCACTCTCATGAAGTTAAAAGATCACCTTACTCATGCTCCTATCTTAGTGGTTCCGAAGGGAATCATGAACTTGTTGTTTATACCGATGCCAGTGGTTATGGACTCGATGCTGTTCTTATGCAAAAGGATAGAGTAGTTGCCTATGCTTCTAGACAACTAAATCCTAACGAGATTCGTTATGCTACCCATGATTTGGAATTGGCCGCTATAGTCTTTGCTCTAAAGATTTGGTGACATTATTTATTCGGCGAGCGTTTTGTTCTCTTCGCTGATCATAAATCTCTGAAATATCTATTAACTCAGAAGGAACTGAATATAAGGCAACAGCGCTGGCTCGAATCTCTTGCTTTATATGATTTCGATATTCAGTATACCCCTGGTAAGGGTAATCGAGTCGCTGATGTGCTTAGTCGCAAGCAACAGGTTGTTGTTTCCATAATGCTAGCAGAGTGGAATATGTTGGAAGATTTATCTCATTGTGATATTAGAGACCGTCCTTCAGTTTCTGATTGTCCCGTTCTTTTATTTAGCATGAAAGCTTGTCCTAGTTTGTTGGATCGAATTGCCGATGCCCAGAAACAAGATCCAGATCTCTCTTATCTTATTAAGAGTTGTAAATCGGAATCCCGAAGTGATAATCTAAAGGATTTCGATATTGATATTCATGGTTCTATTCGGAAGAAGGAAAGGTTGATCGTGCCTAACGTTCCTAATCTTAGAAATGACATTCTTGACGACTGTCATCGTTTTAGGTATACTATCCATCCAGGCAGTAGTAAGATGTATGCCGACATGAAACGCTTATACTTTTGGGAGGGTATGAAGCATGATGTTGCAAGTTATGCATGACTTGTCAGGTTATTAAAGCGGAACACCAATGTCCTAGTGGTCTTTTACAGCCTCTTGAGATTCCATTATGGAAATGGGATTAGATTTCCATGGACTTCATTGATGGTCTACCTCGTGCGAGGTCGGGTCATACTTGTGTTTGGGTGATTGTTGGCCGGTTGATCAAATCAGCCCATTTTAATCCTATCAAGTCCAATCGGACTACTCCTCTGTTGGCTAAGGTTTTCATTAAAGAAGTCGTTCGACTTCATGGAGTTCCTAGTTCCATTGTTAGTGACAGAGATCCGATTTTTACCAGTGGTTTCTGGCAGAGCCTTCAGAAAGCTTTGGGCACTAAGCTCAATCTCGGTACAGCTTATCATCCATAGTCTGTGGTCAGACTGAAAGGGTGAATCAAGTCTTAGAAGATCACCCTCGTGTTTGCACATTTGATTTTGGCGGTAGTTGGGAAGACCACTTATCTTTTGTTGAATTTTCTTATAACAACAGTTTCCAATCTAGTATCGGTATGGCTCCTTTCAAAACTCTTTACGGAAGGCCGTGTCGATCACCATCTTGTTGGTTGGAATCCGGGGAACAGTTATTTCTCAGCCCCGATTATATTCGTGAATCTTCTGAGAAGATTGATATTATTAGACAGAGAATGAAAGACGCTTAGAATAGGCAGAAATCTTATGTCGATCATCGTAGGAAGCCTTTGGAATTTTCTGTAGGCGATCGCATGTTCATTCATGTTTCTCCGATGAAGGGTGTAGTGCGTTTTAGTAGCTCCGGGAAATTGGCTCCTTGATATATTGGACCATTTCCTATTACTGAACGCATTGGCCCAGTTTCTTATCATGTATCGCTAACAATTCAGTTTTCGAGAATTCATGACGTATTTCATGTATCCCAGCTTCATCGACGCCTTCGAGATTCAGACTCTATTATTGATCCTCATGTGTTGCAAGATCTTGAGATCTCACCCGACTTGTCTATGGTGCAAAATCCTATTCGTGTTCTTGCCGCGGAGGTTAAACGCCTTTGGAATAAAGAAGTCCCGCTTGTGAAAATTCAATGGTCCGCAAACCCCAAAGATTGTACTTGGGAAACCAAAGAATTTATCGAGCGTTCTTATCCCGGTTTTCGCTCCTCTTTGGGTGGGGGTGAGCATTCTTGATTTATCTTTTCTATTTTAAAACTTTTTTGTGACAAATAATTTTTGTTATAGACTACTTCTAGTATGAAAATTACGGGGACGCAATTTTTATAAGGGGGAGTTTGTAAGAACCGTGATTTTAAACTACCATCGAAATAAAAATTAAAAATGGAAATTTTAATTTGAGATTTGAAAATGAAAATAAAAATAAAAATAAAAATAGAGTGAAATTCATTTGCAAAATCAGTTGAACACTTCAAATGGTAGCACATTTGAAATGAATGGAAAATATGCCTTCACGTGTGTAAATGAATTGGACATTCAATAACAAAATTGGAACCTTCCTGTCAACAAAGTCGTGTTATATTTTCATTTTCCTTTACATGTGGATGGGTCTAATTCAAAAGAAAAAATATTGGAACACTTTTGTTTGCAGCCACTAAAATAAAAAAAAAGCTTGAATACATTTGTTGTCATCGTTGTTTTTATGCAAGTAGGCTTTGCACGTTGCTTTGTCCAAATCAATTTGTAGATGTGTCCTTTTTATTCACTGGTGCACGTTTCCTTTAATGCAATTGTACTCAAATTGCATGCCAGCACTCCTTTGCATTGACTTTTACAAAAAAATTTGAGAAAAGAAAAGTATGCTGCAACCTTCTTTTGCTCATTTTCCAAGTAGCCTTCATCCATATTTTCGTTGGTTTCATTTTGTTCAAATTTCCAGTGGCCGAGTAGAAATCATTAATAACGGTTCAAATTTTACTCCCTCTTGGATCTTTGTAGCTAGTTGTTTCTGAAAACGAATTTGAGGTGAGTGTAAACTCACGCATCTAATTAAACTACGCTGCTTGGTTTTGATATACTTTTCTGTTGTTCATATTGGTTTGCATTAAAACACAGTTGCACCAATGGTTGAAATGCTATCAGACCTTTATTTGATTTTACGCATGCAATGTGATTCGAAAATATGTGCACGTAATAACCCTGTAACTATAATTGGTTCGTCCTTCTCTTTTGCTTGAAACGTGGTCACACAATTAATTTCATGCGTCCTTCTTTAGCGAATTTATTTCATTCATCTTTCATCTCCTATCCCCCTATGCTTGGTTCTATGTATATACATCCTTTATTTGTTTTGTGGATTGAAAATTTTGTTGTCCAGGCATTTGCATTTTTAACTATGGCCAGGTCACATTATTGTGGTGGTTTGGCTTCATTCTGGTGCGCATAGTATATTGCCAAGTCATTATATATTTTTGATTCAGTTACGTGCGTGCATGAAGTCTATAGTCCAGACACCATATTTTTCATTTCAAATGTGAATTCCATTTTGTCGTGCGTACGTGAAGTTGTATAAAACATTTTTATGCAAGCACGTTATGAATTTTTACTTTGCATGCATATGGCCAGGTCATTACATACTTTATCTAAATCTATACGTGTATGTTTGTATTACACAAAATGTATGTCCAGACCACACATTTGTTTCGTGCTTATGTATATAACTTGCCCAGGCACTTTTGTCATTCCATTTCCACGTGTACACGAGGTATAACACTCAAAATCTAAGTGTAGACAAGCTTATATTTCAATTCATGCGTGCGTTCATGGTTAGATCTTTTTTTGCAATTCATTTGCATGAGGCTTGTATTGCAAGAAAAACGTCAGTCCAGACCACCCTCTATTCTTCAATGTATGCACGTGTTAGCATGTGGTAATGCAAGTCCAGACCATTGTTACATTTTATACATGTGTATAAGTTTTAAAATTCCTTTTGTATGTATAAGTTGAGGTATACAAAAATAGGTTAGGTTGGTTTATAATTTGTATACTCCAGTGTTGCGTGCATGTAAATGAATTCCTGGATATTTATTCGTTGCTTCATAATATGCGTGCAATATGTCCTGAGCCATTATTTTACCAACTTCATTTATTTTTAATTAGCTCAATTACTTGCGTACTATAATGCATGCACCAAAAATCAAGTCCAGTTCAATTTATATTTCTGCCTAAATTTGTTGTGGGCGTGCAAAGTGTATATTGCCCAAGCTGTGTAATATTTGATGAATATATAGTAGTGCAGCCTGATATTTAATTTATTTTGAACCGGTGTTTTGTTTTGAAAAGAGTTTTGTTGCTGTTATTTTTATAACGGATTTTTACCCAAGTTTTTATATTTGAAGCGTGTTGTTTTGATGAGGTTTTTGACGAATAAAATTACGGTTGTTTTTACTTTAGTAACTGTCAATTTAAAGTGAATTTTCAAGTGGCTATCCCGTAACGCTGATTTTGATGTCCGTTTTTATGGTGTTTTATGAAGCGCAATTTCCTTGTCGAAATTGCTATAGATGTTGCTGTTTTAATCGTATTTTTAAAACCGTTTTAAAATAAAATTGTTTCCAAAATTTTTACAATTTACAGTTTCAAAAGAATGAGGAATCGATTTAAACGCTTTAGCAAAATTAAGGACTATGAACCCTTACTTTTACAGATCTGATTAATTCCGTACTTGTCCATTTGAGAACGTAAATTTTATTTACATAAAATACACAATTTTGCACTTTCAAGGAAACGATGAAGAGATTTAAACGATTTAGCAAAAGTGCAGAATGTGGAACCACGCTTTTACTAATTCGGTTAAATATGGACTCGTTAATTGAAATATTTGCCGTTGAATTGCTGTTTGAGAATTTTGATGAATTTGTTGGGCTTTCGAGCCACTATGCTGGACGTTCGGGTCAATTACCAGTACTAGACTTTTGGGTCATGTGTTGGACCTTCGGGTCATTTGTTGGGCGCAAAAAATTATGTTGAAAGTATTTGGTAGGCTTCGTCCATATGAGATGCACGTGCGGCGTAGCTTAGACTCGCTATATGCTGGGATGATCCACTTTTATGTTGATTTTCTAGTTATCTTATTTGATTTCTAGAATTTTGCATATTGCTGTTTTGAATTCAATTATGAATTTGAAAGTTGATTTTGATGGATTTTAATGAGATTTCTTCATTTAAACTATGTTGATTATTATGTTGAATAATCTCATTCGAGATTATAATTTTGTGTATAATCTCATCCGATATTATAATTTTGTGTATTGTTGTTTTGAATTCAATTATGAATTTGAGAGTTGATTTTGATGGATTTTAAATTGAGATTTCTTCATTTAAACTATGTTGATTATTTATGTTGAATCATCTCATTCGAGATTATAATTTGTTTGCTTAAGTATTGTTTATCATGCACTTATTTCTGAGTTTAAATTAGATTGATCCGTTTATTATTTCTTTTAAATAATACTCGGGTCAGACCGAATTATTTCAGGATAATCGCTATCTCTGATTCAGTTGCTGCTTCAGCTTTTGGGATTTCACCTCATCTTTTATTTAGGCTTCGAGGTGTTACTTTTGGTGTATTGAATCTCATCTCGTGTATGATATGATGACTTTGTATCTGTACATTTGTTCATGTGAACCATCGATTGTTGTAGCATGTATCCAAACTTATCTTCCACTATATCTGATATATCTGTTCTGATGTGATTATACTTGTCTGTGTTATTGTTATTATGAGTTTTTATGAATTTTTCTTAGGCCACCATGATTTCGTTTTAGATTTGGATTGAATAAATATCGTTGGGAGTAATCTACACAACTCCTATCGATGTAATCAATACTCGTCTAAGGCATAACTCACGGATGGTTGCTTCTAACAAGCCTTATTCTTCGCAATAGCAGACGTTATTCCTTAGAATAACCTTTGTTATTGTAAGCATAGAGGTGGGGCGTCACATATCCTGACTACTTGTGTGACGGACGGTACTTTTCGACGCTCGAAAACTGACATTGATACGTCCACTGTATCAACTGCCGAGCAATCGAATGCCGGAAAACCGTATCGTTAGAGTTAAAGAAGAAGAAAAAGATAGAAGAAGAGAGAAAAGATAGAACAGAACAGAAAGAAAACAACAGATCAATATCAGAATCTCACAATCCAGCGGAACAACATATAATAGATAACTGAATAATCTTTAAATAAAGAACTATATCAGTTATTACATCACATCACATTATATTATCAGAGTTTACAACAACAAACAAGAACAAACAGCGGAAAAGAAATACTATATACTAGTGAATACGCCATGCCATCCAACTTGCCTCCAGCAACTCCTGAGTTCCAGTATATCCTGATAAACCTGACTCTTGACTGCCAGTGTGGAAATTTGTGGGCACCCAGAGTTTAGGAAGGAAAACAATAAACTCCGATTCAGTCATGTGACTGGTGTGAGAACTAAAACAGTTTTTTTTTATAAACAAAACAGACAAATATTTTTTTAAATAGATTCGCAATGCTTTTTAGAAAATGAGACTACCATAAGGCCTCCCGCACACACACACAATGCAAACGTAGAATCGGAGGAGATTTCTCCTTATGATAGTCAAAGATGCTCAATACGCATTAAAAAGAAACATTTGATATAATTACTAGTGCATAGTGTAGGAAAAATCATTTCGAAAGTAAAGATATAAATCTTAGCCAACATACGACCATTATCGTATGCCTACTATAGCTACCATGTTCAATAGCAGGTTACCGCCACATTCCATGGCAGGTTATACAACTAAAACCGTACAGGGCTCGTATTGTTTCTTTGGATTTCCAACAAATGGTCAGGCCAAGGAACTTCCCATTGCCACATGGGTACGCCTCTGGAAAGACGACCCGAGAACCAAACCAGATCTCTGCCAACACAAGGCCGGGTTACCCCTAACTGGGTAACTACTGACACGAATATGTCATTCTCCGATCGTAACCGATCTATATTCGAGGATCCTCGATTTCCAACAACCACAAAGCAATAAATTTGCAGCAACAATATAGGTTAAGTATCTGGGCTCCATACCATGATACCACCTCTATCCAGAAGGAATGACATAAACTAAAGTGGCGCTACCCCCCAATAACCTTGCTGCATCCTTCCTGTTTTGACCATTTCCGAGGTGTGAGGTCTGACGAAGTCTCGTCCACAAAGCCACGCTTTATACAAAAGTTGTGCTTTGGGTCAACAAATGATCAAAATAATGATCACCAAGATAAATGATCAAACAAATGATCATATCACAAATGATCAAACAATGATCATCCCATAGCAACACTCGGCATGCCACGCTACCAAATTGGGAGTATATCACTAATAACCTTCAACTACATAACCTCTGAGCTCGTACGTCACAAAGAAGGATGTTAAGCTAAGAGAATAAACTCTCCGCCACCAACAGAAATATATTTGAAAGAAATCGGCTTTATATCTCAATTTGTAATGTCAGACATACAATCCATATAAGTCTGTTTCGGGCTCGAACAGAACCGAAGGCACTTACAAAGAAGTCCTTGCATTCCGGATAATTTCTAATCACGTCCGGACTTCCTGTCACTAAGGGTGATAAAACCTCTATATCAGAGATCAACCGATGCAGAGCAACTCAACGGTAATCCTTCCGTTTTCAAAAATATCCGGTCTTCAACACCAGTCATCAAATGCAATCCATTACGACGTATCACATATTCGGAATGGGTTATACGACCCCAAGGTCCTTTCCCGGCTAACCCGAATAGTGAGCGCTAATTCAAAAATAAGTGTGGCATTTAAATTCAAGCAAATCACAACAAATACCTATTTAAAGGTAGATATTGATAGTCGGATTATTTAACTATCAATAGGCATGCTCAACATCACCAGATTCCAAATAATTTCCCCAAATTATTTACTTTCCAAAATATCTTTACTAGATATATAATTTCCACACTTCAACCACTTGAAAACAAATTTTCAAATCACTTTTCACCTTTATCACTTTTGAAAAAAAATTCAATCATTTTCTTATGCGGAAATACTTTCATTTCAAAATGGTTCATTTAAACCAATTAAATAAATCCTTACCGACTTAACTTTATCTTTACATTCCAAATCCGTAAATTTATTCCCACACTTCAAAAATAAATCAACGTTTATTTTTAATCAAATTCCCCATTCTTTTATAAATTCCATAGTGAATTTACACTTCCAAAGTATCTATGAATATATGATTCCCAAATCGATTTCTAATATTCATTTTCAATTTGTCTTCAAAAGGATAAATTCTCAAAACGTTTGATTTAACATTGGAAAAACGTTTCCATACTTATTTATTAAGAAGTAATTCACAAATCCATTTATTTTCAATACTTAGAAAATATTCAATATACTTAATATCGAAATTAAGTATATATTTCATTCTTTAAGGAAAACATTCACCTAAACACATTTATTTGAGTCAAAATGAATGTTGCGTAAAACATGTTACGACGACCCAAAATCACTAGTATAGGGATTCAAAATTAAGATAGATATATAAATCCAAATACTATACAAAATATTTCCTTTCGGAAACCATTTACTATAACAACAGTGTTATAGTCCACTGTTAACGCTAAAATGTGAACGCTAACACCCCGGTGTATGAAGTGTAGTTGTGAAAGCACCACCCGATAGATCGGGAAAGAATTACAAGCAAGTAATAGCAGAAAAGCAGTAAACAACAACAATTTTTATAGTGGTTCGGCTTAAGGGTATAGCCTACGTCCACTCTAAGCACTTTTATTAATAATCCCGTTACAAGCTGATACAATTCCTCTCAAGTACAATATACTTCAAGTTACAAATGATTTGGAACAAGTCTTAAGCTTCAATGTCGATTAAAGTCCTTAGATTCATGTTGAAGATGTGATGTATTCCTCTAATCTTGAAAGCTCTAAGTGTTGACGAAGTTCTCAATGCAGCAAGGTAACGGTGTATGAAGAGAATGTGCCCCCCCAAAGGTCCCCTGAAAGTTGGAGGTGGCTATGTATTTATAGGCAAGCCTGGATAGAAGTTTTTTCGCCGAAGTCCTGAGTCGTGACCGACTCAGTCTAAGTCGTGGCCGACTTAACATAAGTCGTGGTCGGCTTAGCGAGTTAACATGCGCGTGTCTGAACTCATATCACTAGTCTTAGGTCGTTGCCGAGTTAACATGCGCGTGTCAAGTAGCTGTATAGGATTTGCCTTCATTTGCCTGGGTCGTGAACGGCTTGGCATATGTCTTAAGTCGGTTGCGACTTAAGTATAGGTCGTGCACCTTTCCATGTCCTGATCAGTTAGGTCGGCAACTCCTTTAGGTAATTAGATCGGTACTTAAGTTAGGTCAGTAGACTTCTTAAGTCGGCATCCTTTAAGGCATTAGGTCGTTATCCATTTAGGGCCTTAGGTCGGGAACTTTGTAAGGGCATTGAGTCGCTGTCCCTTCTGAGTCATTAAGTCGGTAACTATTGAGTCGTCATTCATTTTAGGTCGGCAATGAGCTAAGGCTGTTGGGTCGGTATTTATGTTGAGTCGGCAGCCTCGTTGAAGTGTTAAGTCGGCATACCCTTAGGCCTTAGGTCGGCACCCCTGTTGAGCTTTAGGTCGGCACGCTTCTAACTGTTAGGTCGGAACCTCTTAATGCACTAGATCGGTGAGTCATGGTTAAGGCGGTGTTAACATTTGCCCCTCGAAGTATACGCCTAAATGTTAGGTCGTGTGCTTCGATAGTCCTTAACCCGTCCCCTCTTAGGTCGGTAGGTCGTACGCGACCCAACAGTTAGACCGCATCTGCCGCTTCAGTTCTCCCTACTGTAAGGTATAAAACATCCATCTTCTTCTTCCTTTTCATTACTTACTCCCTTGCTCAATTCTGCCATTAAAATTTCCCAAAGCTCCCAAAGGCGATTTCACTCTAGTCAATCACTGATAACCTTTGCCATCCATCGCGTAAGTAAACTTGCTTCCTCCTCAATCCAAGATCACCGTTGATTCATGAATTTTACCAATCAAATTTAAACCGCCTCTTTGTACGATGCTTTATCACGAATCCCGTTATATCTATAGTTGATGATCCTTAGTTAGTTTGATCTGGCTTTAGGCTATCGATGAAATGATGCCGATGGGTTACTGCTTTAGGCGTAGCCAATTTTGATTCGCGTTAGGATTGTAAGGCGTTGGATTCGTGGTGGTTTTGAACCAGTTTATGGGATGATCCGGTAGTATGAACGAGATGAAGGTTTTTTGGTTGAGGGAGTGGCTAACGGGTCAACAGGTTGAGTGGGGCGAGGTATTGACTTAGATGCGACCCGGTGATTTGAAGTGACTTAGCTTTTGGCCGACCCAATCCTTAAATCGTGGCTGTGTTAGCACTTGGGGGAAATCTGCCAACCTATTCTTCTGCCGATCTAAGCCTTATACCGTGGCCGAGTTAATCCTTGGGGAAATCTGCCGATTTAACCTTCTACTGATTTAACCTTGAACCGCAGCCAAGTTAACCCTTAAGTCGTGACCGAGCTAAGCCCTTAAACCGTGACCGAGTTGGCTCTTAAACCGCTGCCGAGCTAACACTTAAGCTTTGGGCATGCTGACTTTTTGAGAGCATAGATCCACTTTGAGTTTCTTGAACTGCCAAACTAAGTTGCCTAAATTTTGAACTGCCCCAACTTTAAATTTGCTTGAGTCTCAGTGTATTATTTCACAGATCACATTAACTTATAAGCTGCTAACCTGCTGAAAATAACAAACAAAGAAAACCAAGGCGAAAATACTGCCATTGACTGCCCATGTCAGATGACAGATTAGTCAAGACAAGACAAGCAACTTAATTACACTGCATGAAATGTTTGTGAATCAATCAATTAAAGTTAAACATTAATGCAAAGTATCAACAATCTGAACTGATTTATCTGCATCAACATCTTACTTGCATATTTAGGCTTAAAACAATAGTCCCTGAATTTCATAACTAACGAATGCTTGCTAGTTTTCATTCCAGTTATATTTGTTCACTGCTTGATTGATTTTACACAACACTTCACACACTTTAGGAAACGTGCACCTTCATGTTTGAATACCCAGTTGTTTATGTAGAACGACTTCCCACCGAGAAGAAGAAGCGGTAACTCAAGAGGAAGAAACTTTTCCGATAGCTGTTCCCATAGAGAATCCTCCGGAGAGAACCTCGACTATTCTAACTTCGAGAGCGTTTGTCCAGTTGCGCACTCAATTTGGCTTTGCTGAAAGTGATGTTCTTCTCCCTGGGCCAAGTGATACTGCTGACAATCCTCCCTATGGCTTTGTTGCAGTCAATCGCCAAATGTGCTTAAGTGGGGCGATTCCTCCTTTTTACGACTTCCTTCGAACTCTTCTCCTTCGGTTGACAATCTCTCCATTTCAACTTCATCCCAATGGCTATGCCATCTTGACGGGGTTATGTGTTTTGTTTAGAAGAACCCTTGATCGCCTACCGAGTTTTGAAGAAATTCGTTATCTGTGCTCGTTTGCAAAGAGTAAAGATCATCCTTCCCTCATTATTGTGAGAAGTGCCAGAAACCGCAAGCTCATTTCCGATCTTACTGAAAGCGTTCATGGATTTTTGAACCAGTTTTTCTTTGCCCGCTGTCCCCCAGGGTTTTATGCCATCTGGAGAGTAGGAAGTAAGATTAGTGTTTCTATTTTTTCCGTTTTGAAACTTTTTCGAGATCCGAACTTTCAGTTGCTAATTTCGTTCTTTGTTCCTTTCAGCACTTCCTCTCCCTTCTAGAGACCCAATTCATAAGCAAGTTTTTGAGAGGTTGAGTGCCGTGGCCACAGAAGAGAGGAGCATAAAATTTCTGTTGAGGGATGAATTTTTACATCAACATGGGCTCCTACACGCTTCTCGCACTATGCATGCTCATGAAGTTCCAACGGAAGTCCCTGATTCTCCGATAAAGACTCCTGAGTCTTCGCTAGTGAAGTGCTCCACTTCTGTTGATATTGCGGGGCCATCTGATAAACTTGCCCCGGTTATCGAAGAGGAAGAACCCCCTCGATCTACTAGTGAAGGAGTTAAGAAAGCAAGCTCCAAAAAACAAGATGGCGATGATGTTTTTGAGGGGTTGAGCGATTTAATTGTGACATCTCAAGAACTTTTCAAAGATGATGTTTCTAAAACTGTCTCTTCTGTAATCGAGGCGACATCTTCTTTTCAACAGATGTCAACTCCTCCTACTCAAGTTATCACTACCTCTATTCCACAGAGTGGTTTGTAACTTGATGCGCGTAGTTTACACGTTACACGACACTTTGGATTTCTCATCACTTCTATGCACTCATCTTCTTGTACTTTAAAGATTTCTAAAGCTTATTATCTTAATTCCAGATTCTCCTATGGGGTGCAGTGGCTCGTACTATGACGATTTCCAGCGCTACGGGAGGCGTAGCCAGTATGATTACAGGCGTTACCTCCCTTCTTACAGAGAGTCGGATGAAGAGAGGGCTGCCCGAAAGGCTCATGAAAGGAGGACTGAAGAAGAATATCGTGAAAGAAGGGAGAGAGAAGAGCGTCATGATTCTTGGCAAAAAGGCGATGACTCCCACAAGGGAAAATCTCATGACGATCGAGGAAAAGGTCACATGGGTGAAGACTTAAGCAAACGAGCCCGCCACAGTGAAAAGCAGGCCCCTATTACTCCTGAGAAAGTTACTACTTCTGCCTCGCTCGACATTCCTTCTGACTCTCCCGCTCTTGGGAAATCAGATACTCAAACGATAATTAGCAGGCCCAAATTTCAAGTTGGACCGGGTCCTGCTACTCTGCAGAGCCGGTTTCCTCAATGGTGCCTTAAGGGAGCGAGGTTTGACCTAGACTTGGTCCCCATCGACAAATCTGCCATGTTGCGCAATCTTGACGCCGTCAAACTTGATATCGAGAGGATGTCAAACTGGCAGAAGCTTGTCGATGAGCTTCAAAGAGTTAACCGTGCCAACATAGAGGCCATGCTTACTATGGAAAACGATAAGGCCGAATGGCAAAAGGTCGTTGAGCAACACGACACCGAAATGAGGAACATTGCTTCTTATAATGAGGAGCTTGAAGCAAAAGTCAAGGAATTGAAACATGAGCTTGCTGCTTCCTCTACTTCCTACTCTCAAAAAGAAGAAGTGCTCCTGAAACAAGTGAGAGACGCTCACGCTAGCCAAAGGGATGCCGAAGACAGGCTCGAAGTACAAAAAAGAATCAGTGAAGGCTATGCTACTGATATTGCTGAGCTCCGAAAGAAAAACAACTCCCAGGAGGCGGAGATACAAATGCTTAAGCTTCAGCTTGCCAAAACTGAAAGGGAGCGTGATGAGGCTGTCGCCGGCAGAATCGCAGCTGAAGAATCTCATGAGGCGACCAAAAACAGCATCAGCTCAACATTATTCGACTTCTACTTGCACAGCGTCTTGGGGCGTGGAAGCCTTGCCTTTCTAGGCCCCAAGTATGAAATCACACTGGCTGAAGTTTGGGAGACAGCACTTGATATGCTCGGTGGTAAAGGTGCTGGATATGCTGAGTCAGCCCTTGAAGAGCATTATCTTGATGACGAAGCCCGTGCCGCTCTTGCCAAGGGTAAGGAGCAGCTTGCCAGAGCGCGGGCCGGGATGGCGGAAGAGGAGCGTTCTGAAAAAGAAGTACCGCCTACCATCTCCGAACGTCCTCTAGTTTCTCCCGAGGTGGACATTACAGGCCCTAGTGCTCATTTGCCGCCTCCTACAAGAACTAGGGTAATCACCCCTACTGATGAAGAGGCTTTGGAGGACATTGGGGCTCAGAATTATGAGATTGAACTGACAAAGCCAATATCTTCAGGTAATTTCGACATTGGTCCGATTCAGGTGGATTGCCTGCTTATTCCTCAAAAATTTGATGAGCTTCTCGATTACCTCTTGAATCTCGATGAACCCATATCTCCCTTCTTTCGGGAAGATACTAACATTTTCAATTTTTCTTCTTCTGCAGTTGAAACAACAAGTGCCGTGCAGACTTCGCCTTCTCTGGTTATTCCTCCTCCATCTCTTCAGGTGACTCCTCCTTCTGCTTCACAACCTGGATCACAAGAGGAGAAAATTGAGGCTCTTCATGGTTTGGATGACCCTGTTGCCTCGCAGGAGCAAAAAGATGAGGGACTCGAAGGAGGCGAGATCTCTCCGGAGCGGACTCCTTCTGACGACGTAGTTTTGTCCGCTCTCGTTACTCCGGGGAGTGAGTCTTCTTCGCAGAGAAGAAAGAAGCATGGGACATCGAAGAGGAGGGGGAAGAAAATTATCACCACTGAAGAGGAACCGGAAATTGCGCCAGTTGTACCTCCCTCCCCTTCTTCCCTTATGCCTTCAGACCAACCTGGAAGACCCGAAAAGCTAACCACTCGGCCGGGTAAAGGGTCTAAAGGCGGCAAGAAGAAATGAAGAGTTGAGCTTTTTGATTCCTTTTTTTTGTGTAATGGTCGGATGTTGTGCAGGCACCGGCCCCTGCTTCTTATTTTGAAACCTGTATCTGCAATATCTGCAAATGAATAAAATGATTCTTTATTTGTACAGACTTTTGTTTGAATTTGAGAATGCATTTATTATTCATTTTTGCACAAGTTCTTTTTTTTTGCACAAGTTTTATTTATACGATGTTGCGGTGAGCTTGTGGTATGTTGTTTGAGCGTACTTTACCGACATAGTTATACCGCTTTGTATGTAACTATACCATGTTGCCCCTATACCATGAGCTTACTGCAATATCGTATACTTTAAGGGGACTTGCACTCTCGTTTTCCAAAGAATAATTACTTCATTCTCGAGAAGAATTTTCGTAGAGTGCAACTTCCTTCATATAAGTTTCTACGCTTTGTCCTTCGAAGAAATCACTTTCTCCTTTTGCGTTTGTATATATTTTGCCAAGTGAATTCTTCTATGTGGCAAAGCGGACCTCTGAATGTACTTTAACCCCCTCTTTTTTTTTTTGAGGAAGATCATTCTCCATAATAGGTAAATTACTCTTCCTTTGGAAGTTAAAGTATGCTCTTGATGAGGATTTTTTTTTTTTTTATATATATATATAAAAAGTTGTTCCTCTGAGGAGGGATTTTTCACGTTTCAACACTTGGAAGTTTTATTTCAATCTCGGTGAAACGTGTACCTCCAAAGAGTTATGCCTTAGAAATCCTTTTCACGTTTCATCACTTGGAAGTTTTATTTCAATCTCGGTGAAACGTAGGTTTCCGAAGAGGTCTTTCTTCTTAATTGTGTCCCCGGGAGGGGGTTGTACCTCTGAGGAGGGATTTCTCACGTTTCAACACTTGGAAGTTTTATTTCAATCTTGGTGAAACGTGTACCTCCAAAGAGTTGTGCCTTCGAGGAAAGCCTTTTCACGTTTCGACACTTGGAAGTTTTATTTCAATCTCGGTGAAACATGGGCTTCCAGGAAGGTCTTTATCTTGTTTTGTATTTCAACTTTGGTGAAGTGAAATTCCGAAGAGCGGTTGTTACACTTCAACTCCTGGCGAAATGTGCCCCCGAAGAGGTCTTTATTTTGTTTGCATTTCAACTCTGGTGAAGTGTAATTCCGAAGAGCGGCTGTTACACTTCAACTCCTGGTGAAATGTGCCCCCGAAGAGGTCTTTATTTTGTTTGCATTTCAACTCTGGTGAAGTGCAATTCCGAAGAGCGGCTGTTACACTTCAACTCCTGGTGAAATGTGCCCCCGAAGAGGTCTTTATTTTGTTTGCATTTCAACTCTGGTGAAGTGTAATTCCGAAGAGCGGCTGTTACACTTCAACTCCTGGTGAAATGTGCCCCAGAGATGGTTTACATTGCCTGGAAGTTACTCTCTCATGGTTGGTGGGTCATGACTCCTCCAATCTTTTTTGTTGAGTAGAGAACTTTCTTTTTTGCGGCATATGTCCCATTTAAGGTCTTTGTCCTCCGAAGAGTTGTGCCTCCGAAGAGGAGCATTTTGCCCCTGAAGAGGGCTTTGGTCTCTGAGGAGAAGCATTCGGTCCCCGTAGAGAAACTTTTTTGCCTCCGAAGAGGGCTTTGGTCTCTGAGGAGAAGCATTCGGTCTCCGTAGATAAGCATTTTGCCTCCGTAGAGGGCTTTGGTCTCTGAGGAGAAGCATTCGGTCCCCGTAGAGAAGCATTTTTCCTCCGTAGAGGGATTTGATCTCTGAGGAGAAGCATTCGGTCTCCGTAGAGAAGCATTTTGCCTCCGTAGAGGGCTTTGATCTCTGAAGAGAAGCATTCGGTCTCCGTAGAGAAGCATTTTGCCTCCGTAGAGGGCTTTGATCTCTGAGGAGAAGCATTCGGTCTCCGTAGAGAAGCATTTTGCCTCCGTAGAGGGCTTTGATCTCTGAGGAGAAGCATTCGGTCTCCGTAGAGAAGCATTTTGCCTTCGTAGAGGGCTTTGGTCTCTGAGGAGAAGCATTCGGTCTCCGTAGAGAAGCATTTTGCCTCCGTAGAGGGCTTTGGTCTCTGAGGAGAAGCATTCGGTCTCTGTAGAGAAGCATTTTGCCTCCGTAGAGGGCTTTGGTCTCTGAGGAGAAGCATTCGGTCTCCGTAGAGAAGCATTTTGCCTCCGTAGAGGGCTTTGATCTCTGAGGAGAAGCATTCGGTCTCCGTAGAGAAGCATTTTGCCTCCGTAGAGGGCTTTGATCTCTGAGGAGAAGCATTCGGTCTCCGTAGAGAAGCATTTTGCCTCCGTAGAGGGCTTTGATCTCTGAGGAGAAGCATTCGGTCCCCGTAGAGAAGCATTTTGCCTCCGTAGAGGGCTTTGGTCTCTGAGGAGAAGCATTCGGTCCCCGTAGAGAAGCATTTTGCCTCCGTAGAGGGCTTTCCACATTTCATCTCACAGGAGTATGTTGACCGGTTGTGGTGAAATGCGCGCCCCTAAGTAGGGTTATTGTCAGGAAGTTTGGAGTTTCCTTTTCTCGGTTGGATGGATTCTCGGGAGTGTGTCGACCGATAACTCCACGACTTTGCAACGAGAAAGACGCCTTTTTTCGGTGAAGCCCGCTTGAGGTCTTTATCCTCTGAGGAGTTATTCCTTCAAAGAGGGCTTGTGCTTCTGAAATATTCTTTTTGCTGGCTGACGCTTGCTCTCGCATGTCTCTTTGCCGTTGATTCATGTTGACAATCCCCATTGCTTCGCAAGTGTCACCACTTTCAGCTACCAGGCCTCTCCCTTACCCAAAGGAGTATATTTTATAGTCAAGCGAATTGGTGGTGGTAGATTTAGGTTCTTTAACTTGCTGTTTGTTTGTTCAAACATTTGTAGTTAGCTACATATGATCTGCTTCTATCCACCTTGCTTACTTTCGTTTGAAGTTCTCCTTTTGTAGGATTTGAATATGGGAATTTTGAATGGCCCAGTGCTTGATTGCCGGATGATGTTGCGGATCGCTTGGTCTCGTGACTGGTAAGCTTTGTCTTTATGGCCTGCATTATTAAGTCGTTTTTTTTTTAGTAACACGATTAACGTATTTCGTATGCCGAAATAAAACAAAGCAGTTTATAACAGTAGGGAACATAAGAATTATAGTGGTTTAACCGAAACTGGGCCTATATCCACTTTATAGCTTTTGTTATTCGCCTGCCTTGCAATTTCCCTTAACAAGAGAATCATATATTTGTAAATTCTTTGCAATATCTTAGCAAAGTTTTCATGTAAAATATGGATGTAAATGGTTGCTGTTCCAAGTTCTTGGAATTGGTTTTCTTTTGACAGTTGCGAATTTGATTGATTATATTAGCAATTCCTTAGTGCCGTCTTTAAGTGTGCATCATCTTCTTCTGTTGGCGGGTGGTTTTAACTGAAGAAACATACTCTAGCCAAATCTCGTTTGTTTGCTTAGAGTACTTCTTATTCAGGATTTGACCCTGGAATTCTGTTGTTTAAGGCTTGCTTTTGAACGCTACCAAGGGTTGCTTGATATTGCAATGAATCAGCTTGGTATTGATTGCCTGCAAATTTAGATCGATAATCTTAGTGATATTCTCAGAATATTTCACATATCGAAATAAAATAAGCGACTCGTAATAATAGGGAAAGCAAGACTTATAGTTTTATTATTTATTGGCATTGTTTTTACTACAGATTTTGACACAAGAATCATTGGATCAGCACTCTTTTACAAATTTGAAACAAAGTGTTCAAGTAAGGTATGGAAGCAATTGCTGCCCCAGGCTTTAGGAATTGAATTTTTTGGCATAAGAGGACTGGATGGCAACATCTTTCAGAATCGAAACTTCCTTTCACTTTGAAGGTCTCCTTGGAGCGTGAGCACGTCTTCCCGCCTCATCCAATTTTTCCCTGCCTGGTGAGGGCTTGCTGTGATGAAACTGATGATAGGACCTTCATCTCCCTGTGCCACGGTTCTCTTACTTGAGCTACATTGTTGAGCGGGAACCAGCTGCACCTTAGAGGATGAGGAGTAGTTAATTTCATCTTTTTTCACATACTGTTGCAGTTCATTCTGCTTGATCAATTCTTCAATCTCCTTCCTTAGATGGCGACATTGGTTAGTTTCATGGCCAGGTTGATTGTGAAATTGACAGAATTTCCCATTGTCTGTCGTGCTTCTCCTTATCAGAGATGGTTTGGGGTAAACAACAACATCCTTTGTTGCCAAGAAGATACTTTCCGGAGTGTCGGTCAAGGGAGTGAAGTTGGAGGGTATGAAGCGTCGAGCTTTTTTCAAGAGTTTCTGTTTTCTTCTTCCCCCATTCTTCTCTTTCTGTTCAATCATTTCCGGTATGTATTCTTCATCGTTACCATGACTCAATGGGTAATCATCAACTATTCTTTCAAAAGTTCGCCTTGACAAACGTTCGTGGATAGTTGGTCGTGGCCATGAATTCTCTGTTTGGGGGAATGTTCCAATAGTAATGCCAGTTGCTCGTTGAGGAGCATTCCATTCTTCTGAAACCTGGGCCTCTTTGGCAATGGTTTTTATATCACTTTCTAGTCGATGGACTTCTTCCTGCAATGCGTTCATCTTATCCAGTATCCTATTGCTTTGAACTTCCATGTGTTGATATATTCCATATATCACGGCATTTAATTCAGCCCTTGTGACTCCAATACTTGAAGCTGTTTCACTTAGCGTGGGAAGAGCAATGGCATTGCTGCAAGTACCTTCAAACCTTAACAACTTCCGTTTCCTTTCTGAAGCCATGGTTTCTGTTAGAATTTTGTTGAACAATGGTTGAAGTTTGCCCCTGAGTTCAATTCTCAGTGAAAGCACCAAAAATGTTAACGCTAAAATGTGAACGCTAACACCCCGGTGTATGAAGTGTAGTTGTGAAAGCACCACCCGATAGATCGGGAAAGAATTACAAGCAAGTAATAGCAGAAAAGCAGTAAACAACAACAATTTTTATAGTGGTTCGGCTTAAGGGTATAGCCTACGTCCACTCTAAGCACTTTTATTAATAATCCCGTTACAAGCTGATACAATTCCTCTCAAGTACAATATACTTCAAGTTACAAATGATTTGGAACAAGTCTTAAGCTTCAATGTCGATTAAAGTCCTTAGATTCATGTTGAAGATGTGATGTATTCCTCTAATCTTGAAAGCTCTAAGTGTTGACGAAGTTCTCAATGCAGCAAGGTAACGGTGTATGAAGAGAATGTGCCCCCCCAAAGGTCCCCTGAAAGTTGGAGGTGGCTATGTATTTATAGGCAAGCCTGGATAGAAGTTTTTTCGCCGAAGTCCTGAGTCGTGACCGACTCAGTCTAAGTCGTGGCCGACTTAACATAAGTCGTGGTCGGCTTAGCGAGTTAACATGCGCGTGTCTGAACTCATATCACTAGTCTTAGGTCGTTGCCGAGTTAACATGCGCGTGTCAAGTAGCTGTATAGGATTTGCCTTCATTTGCCTGGGTCGTGAACGGCTTGGCATATGTCTTAAGTCGGTTGCGACTTAAGTATAGGTCGTGCACCTTTCCATGTCCTGATCAGTTAGGTCGGCAACTCCTTTAGGTAATTAGATCGGTACTTAAGTTAGGTCAGTAGACTTCTTAAGTCGGCATCCTTTAAGGCATTAGGTCGTTATCCATTTAGGGCCTTAGGTCGGGAACTTTGTAAGGGCATTGAGTCGCTGTCCCTTCTGAGTCATTAAGTCGGTAACTATTGAGTCGTCATTCATTTTAGGTCGGCAATGAGCTAAGGCTGTTGGGTCGGTATTTATGTTGAGTCGGTAGCCTCGTTGAAGTGTTAAGTCGGCATACCCTTAGGCCTTAGGTCGGCACCCCTGTTGAGCTTTAGGTCGGCACGCTTCTAACTGTTAGGTCGGAACCTCTTAATGCACTAGATCGGTGAGTCATGGTTAAGGCGGTGTTAACATCCACCATTTCCTTATTTCTCGAAAACGTCTATTTCAACAATGGATGTTGAAATCTATGTATTCGGTTTATAATACATTTTAAAACATCGTTAAAACGATTAACTTCATTTTATAATATTCATTTTCCCAAGCATATCCATTTTATTTGATAATATATTCACCGTCCAAAATCGTGAATATACTTCCTTAACCAATTTCAACATTCAATTTATGAAATTCCATTGATTTCGAATTTATAAACAATGTCTATAAATTCCATTCTATTTATAAGCTTCGATTTATAAATCTCCTTTATTAATCCAATTTAATTTATATAACTCAATTATAAACCAAAAGTCCATATTATAAGTTAAATGCTTATAATCCATTTATTTACAAAATCGTTCTTTTAAAACTTCACAAATTATAAATCTTATTACTTAAAAGATTTCATTTATAACCCTATTTTCAACATTAATAGAACTCCTTTTAAAATTCTATTACTTCGATTTATAAAATATATATTTTATAAATCTCAACTATAAACCATTTTTGCTTCATCAAAGATTTCAATTTAAATGCAAAAATCCGATTTATAAGTTAATTCCTTAAAATCTTTTGTCTTACAACATCTATTCATTTTACAACTTCACAATTCATAAATTTATAATTTCATTCACTTAAAAATCCATTTTATACTTCATTTTAACACTTAACAAACACGTTTTATATTTCCAATATTATTAATTTGTAAATATCAATTTTAAAAATCTTTTATATACATCCTTTATATTGATTCAAAATTCCAAATTAAACCATTTTATAATTTAATCACTATTTATTTCAAAAATCTCAATTTGGTTATATTTTACAAAAATCATAATTTTTAATAACATAAAAATTTATAACGTTTTAATTATCTAAACTGAATCAATTTGAAAATTTAATAAAACGTATACTTTCAAAAATCACTTTAAAAAAAATCCTTTTAAAATCAAAATCATTATTTTAAAAATTCAAAAATGGATCCGATTATGCAACAGCACCAAATAGTCAATCACGACAAACCAAACATCATATATCAATATGATAATCAACAAATATCACAATATCTGTAAATAAATCAATATGGTTCAGGAATCCAGTTGGATCCCTCGAACCTGTTTCCCTGCATCCAAAGATGTTAGCACAATACTAATTCTGGTCCAGTATGGAATTATCGCGGTATATGGGATTCAGAAAAATATTATCCGCTTAATAGACGGCGCAATAGGGTCTCATCCGCTATATAATGTGGGAAATCAACTCCAAGTACATAAATATACCAATTTCACTATACGTTGAAATATTCGCGGTATTTGTTTTTAATAAATAACATCCGTTTACTAACGGCGCATAATGTCTATTTTAACAATAAATAGTTAACAATCATCATTCAAACATACAATCAAGTAATTTTAAATATAACTATTTAAAATTTAAATCGAAACCGATTCGATTGAGTGAGAAGTTCTCACCTTGATTTAAATTCAGTTTTCCGTGTTTTATTTCGAATAAAATTAAACGTGCGTTTAATTTTACCCAAAATGCTCACTAGCTCCAAACAACTCCAATCCAGCTCCATTGCGAAGAGCTCGTCCATACAAACCCAACGCAACTTGTTTCGTAATTTTCGACCACGTATGAATAAGATATTGCGTTACAAAGATTACACAATTTTTAATATAATTTACTTACATTTTCTTTTTAAATTTATAACCTATAACCATCTGACCGTTTATTTCAGCATCTTCAATCTTGTCCGTTACTTCTCTTTTCCTTCTTCTCGTTCACGCTCGGCTACAGGTGATACGCACGGCCGAACCCATCATGCCCTAACTAGGGTTTTGAACACACCCTCCATTCGTCGACGAAACCCCATCACAATAGCACCACGTCGAAGCTCATCTCGAGCACTAAACTCGGCTGGGACCATGATGAACTCGGCCCCCCTAGGCCGAGATTTTGACCTCCAAACGTGCAACCTTCCAACTGCGATTGCCACCAATCCACAACCCCGTTTACGATCTTAACCGTTGAACTTATGGATCTCGTCATGCTCTTCAATTTAGCAGTTGACAACTTTTTCTAAAAACGTGTGGATTTGGAAAGATTGAGGAGGAAAGAAGATTGATTTTTGGCCATAGAATATACATGGAGGCGGCTGCTCTGAGATTTAATTTTGCAAAAAATGAAATAAAGGGGCTTATATAGAAAATTTCACCAAACACTATTCACCCCGAATTTTACCGAACTCCAAACGAAGCGTGTCGGTTGGCATTTCTAAGTTTACCCCGCGTTCCAAACACAACGGAACGTGTTTCGGAGGTCAATTCGATCATCCGTGCGAGTGACGGTAATAAACGATCGATTTTAAATTAAACCGATTAAGCAAATTTGTAGGCGTTTTGGCTTGCCCTGGACAAACCGTAAATCCGATTGACACGAAATTTGAAACCATGCAAAAATATAACATTACGGATCCGATGAAACTGGTTTCGTCGAAATTCGAGACTGTTTGAAAAATGACTATTTTAACTCGCCAAATTAATATTAAAACAATTTCGATGCGTTTCGAGCTGCCACGGTCAAACGAAAACTCCAATTGCTGCGAAAATTGAAATCCGATAATAACAAACTATTACAGATCCAATGAAACTAGTTTCGTCCAATTCTGAGACTGTTCGAAAAACGACTAATTCAGTAGTCGATTAAATATTAAAATACTCATTTTTCAAAATTTAGCTCCAAATTCAATTTTAAAAGTTCCATAACATCATTCTAACTTCAACATGATATAATAAAATTTTCCAAATCAATTTCAATCATATTTAACCCAATTTACAATTATTTCTGGAATTTCAACAATTAAATTATCGATTTAATTATTCAATTAAATCCAATTATTCGAAAAAAAATTATTCGACTTATAAATTTCACTTATAAATATTTATAATCAATTAAATATACAAATTTTAATTGACAGAAATTCTGGGTCGTTATATACCTCCCCCATTAAAAGAATTTCGTCCTCGAAATTATCAAGTAAGAAATAGTTACAGAATCCATTAACTTTTCAAAACAAACCATTCAATTTAGATTTGTCAAATCTCTTAAGTGTTTAACTTTTCCAAAATTCATAGTTAAACTTTTTATAATAACTTTAGTAAGTTTCCAAATCCAAACTTAGTTTTCAAAATTTTCATTTTTGTCAAAAATATTATAACGCCTTAAATTTTCGAAAAATTTCGCCAGAGTCTCGTTTGTGCGGCTCGATCCAAAAAAAATTGACAGTATATATATCACAAATGTACATCTCATCAAGTGATGAGGCATCCCGCAGGGAAAAAAGTGTAAAAGTACGATATTTAATCCGAGATATGTACCTTATATTTTATTAGCGAGCGTATACGGCTAATATAGCGCGAAAGCGAGCTCCAAATGCGAAGCAAGCGCAATCCGCACCTACTAAACACTCAACAAACAAATGAGAAACATGTATATAGAAAATAGTATCAATATACATCATATAGCAACATAACAACTACATGTGCCAATATAGTAAATGAAATTAAAGGCAATAAATGCAATCATCAACCAACTCAATATTCATTCATATTCTCATTAATATTTATTGAATTTGTTTTCCAATTTAAATCACATTTGATATATCAACATTGGATTTAATCAACATTCATTCTCCATTCAATTAGTTAACATTCACTAATTAAATTCACATTAGTTTACTTCCAAATTGAATCAAATTCAGTTCATATTCAAGTTCATTTTCTTCCAAGTTGGATTCAATTACTTTAGCTTCTAATTTCGCTAATCTAATTTCATTAACACTTAATGAATTTATATACAATCAATTAATAACCATATAACAACCAATGTACATTCAACATAACCAAATTATTTAATTTTCATTCTTTACATTCCATTTGGTTCAACACTTTTAATTCCAATTGGTTTATATTAAGTTGATTTTCATTCAATTATTCAACTTCCATCTCATTTTCTTAACAAAATTGTTTAACCACTTCAATAATTGGTTTTACTTATCCAAAGCTAAGTTTATTATTCATATTATAAGTTCAAAACTCATTTCACTTATATTCATCAATTTCAATAGCTTATCTAATCCAATCAATTTATTTAACTTATTCAAACAACTTTTTTAACTTGCATATTGTTAACGCTTAAATTTGAACGCTAACACCCCGGTGTGTGAAGTGTAGTTGTGAAAGCACCACCCGATAGATCGGGAAAGAATTACAAGCAAGTAATAACGGAAAAGCAGTAAACAACAGCAATTTTATAGTGGTTCGGCTTATGGGTACAGCCTACGTCCACTTTAAGTACTTTTATTGATGATCTCGTTACAAGTTGATACAATTCTTCCCAAGTACAATTCACTTTGAACTACAAGAAACTTAGAACAAGTATTTTAAACTTCGAAGGAGATGAGAGTCTTTGAATCCATGTTGGATGTACGTGATCTCTTGTTGAAGTTGTTTGTAGCGTTCTTAGTGTCTCGAGAGCTTCAAGTGTTGAATTGGTTTGGAATGCAGTAGAGTATCAGCGCTTGAAGAGAATGAGCCAAAGTCCTTTTCATGTTGAATGCGGCCTTGTATTTATAGGCAAACTGTTTAGGCTGAAATTGCCAAGTCATGAGTCGTGACCGACTCATGATGAGTCGTGACCGACTCATGATGAGTCGTGAGTCGTCTGCGAGTCACCCCTTTGCAACATGATTTTGAACTTGCCTCTGAGTCTTGTGTCGTGTGTCGACCTATCCTTTCAGTCGTAGGCTTTCCTGAGTCGTGCCATCCTTAACCCAGAATCTCCTTAACCCGTCAGGTTCCTTAGGTCGTAGCGGCCTCTTGAGTCGTTCATCTCTTGAGTCGTAAACCCAATGAGATACTTAAGGACCTTGAGTGGATGAGTCATGATCAGATGAGTTGGTCTTTGATGAGTCGGAACTCGAATGAGTCGTTGGATTGGTCTAGGCCTTGAGTCGCAGACCGCTGAGTCGTTGATTCATACTGTATCTTTAAGGCGCTAACTCGCTGAGTCGTTGCTATCAATGAGTCGTTGACCCATTGAGTCGGCAATCCCTGAGTCGCTTCATCAGTTGAGTCGCTGATTCCTATGAGTCGCTGACTGCCTTATCTGTTGAGTCGGCCTAAGTTTCAAACATTTGCCCCTCGAAGCACGCGCCTGAGTCGTAGGTCGCGTGCTTCGACTTATCTTAACTCGCTTGTGCCGACTCATGCCCTACTTCCTTGGTATAAAATGGATGAACCGCCACTTCTATCTTCTTCTTCCTTTATCAGTCTCTTGAGTCGTGCTCCGCCATTAACACATCTTCAAGCTCCCAAAAATAATTTCAACTCGAATTAGCACCCAATCCTCTCTAGCAACATACAATCGTAAGCGATTTCTTCCCTTTCTTCGATCGTTGATCATTATTGTCTTACACGCTTAATCCTTCGTCTCCGATTTGCCTCTTCGTGTCTTACGAGTCTGGTTAGATTTGATTGCTGATGAACTTAGGTTTGCTTGATTTTACTTGCGGCGATTCATCACTCGAGGCAATCGTGTAGTGTGACGAACCCGTGGTTAACCATTGCAATATTATTGGGTTATCGGGTTAGATGGTTAATGGGTTAGGAGCTAGAAGGTTAGTGGGTCAGAGTGATTCGAACATTGCCGTAGGTTAGACTTAGCTATTCCTGTATGACCCAGTGACTCCTATGATTTAGCCATGGTACGATTCATCATACTCCTCGACCTGAGCTTTGAGTCGCGACCGAGACAAGACTTTTGAGTCGTGGCCGAGATAAAACTTTGAACCTGAGCTCTTTTAACATTCCCCACGGTCTAGCCTTTGAGTCGTTGCTGAGACAAGACTAGGAGATAATCTCCTTATTTCCATGACTTATGACTTGGCACTGCCGACTCAGAACTTTTGAACCGTTGATGGGTTATGACTTGTGAATTCTGTCTGAACACTGGACCATTGTATTAACTTTGAACTGTTGAATTTTATTGCACTCATTCACAGGTTATTTTGACTTGCAAGCTAACAATCTGTTCAATATAACATTCACAGAAAACTGGGACGAATATACTGTCATTGATTGCCCACATTGAACGACAGATTAGTTAATGATAGATGAATAAACTGCATGTATGAAGTGCTTTTAACATATCAATTTCAAACAAAATACCAAAGCAATACTGAAATAGTCAATTGAAATCGACTTGCTTGCACTAATATTATGTTTGAACTCTTAGATTAACAAGTCCTGAAATGTTTACAATCGATCAAGCATCGATTAGTATAATTCCAGTTATGTATACTTGTCACTTTTATTAGTCTTGCACAACACTTCACACTTTTTAGGAAACGCGCACCTTCGCATTTGAACATCCAGTTGCTTGTGTAGAATGACCTCTCACCGAGAAGAAGAAGTGGTAACTCAAGAGGAAGAAACTTTTCCGATAGCTGTTCCCATAGAGAATCCTCCGGAGAGAACCCCGACTATTCTAAATTCGAGAGCGTTTGTCCAGCTGCGCACTCAATTTGGCTTTGCTGAAAGTGATGTTCTTTTCCCTGGGCCAAGTGATACTGCTGACAATCCTCCCTACGGCTTTGTTGCAGTTAATCGCCAAATGTGCTTAAGTGGGGCGATCCCTCCTTTTAACGACTTTCTCCAACAGTTCCTGCTTCGGTTGTCTATCTCTCCATTCCAATTACACCCCAATGGCTACGCCATTCTGATGGGGTTATGTGTTCTATTTAGGAGAGTTTTGGATCGATTACCAAGCTTCAGGGAGATCTGCTATTTTTGCTCATTCACGAAAACTAAAGACCATCCCTCCATCGTGGTTATAAGAAGCGCTCGAAACCGCAAACTTATTACTGATCTCTCCGAAAGCGCTCACGGATTTTTGAATCAGTTTTTCTTTGTTCGCTGCCCTCCAGGGTTTTATGCCATCTAGAGAGAGTGGGAAGTAAGATTTCCTGTCTTTACTTTTTCCGTTTTGAAACTTTCTCGAGATCTGAACTCTCAGTTGCTAATTTCATTCTTTTCCTGTTTTTAGCACTCCCCCCTGCTAGGGACCCAAGTCTAAAGCAAATTTTTGAAAGATTAAATGCCGTGCCGGTAGAAGAGAGGAGCATAAAGTTTCTGCTAAACGATGAACTTTTACATCAATACGGACTCCTCCATCCCTCTCGCTTTACTCGGCCTCGTGAAGCTCCAACGGAGGTTCCTGATTCTCCGGTGAAAACTCCCGATCTTCCGATCTCCACTAAAGAGCACATACGAGGAGAAATTTCTGCAGAAACCTTATTAGTAAAGTGCTCTACTCCAAGAGACGATACGGGACCCTCCGAAAAGCCCGCACTTGCTCCCATTATTGAAGAAGAAGAGGAGCCCCTTTCCCAAACCAGGAAGAGTGCTGACAAAGGAGCTGATGGAGGGAATCAGGTTGGGCATGACGGTGATGACGTCTTTGGGGATTTAAGTGATATAATTATTACTTCCCAAGAGCTCTTTAAAGAAGACCCTGCTCATGGTAAAGCTATACCTCCGACGATTGAAGCAACATCTGCCCTCCAACAGACTCTAACTCCTTTATCTCAAGAATTGTCATCAACAGTGAAATCTATCACTTCCCCCCAACAGAGGAGTGGTTCGTTAGTCCAACGCGAGTAGCTTGCACTTCACACACAACTAAGGATTTTCCATCACATTTATGCACTTATCTTCTTATACTTTAGAGATTTCTAAAGCTTATCTTTTCTTATTTCAGATTCTTCAATGACACGCGGCGGATCGTATTATCAGGATTTCCAACGCTACGGGGGGCGTGGTCAATATGATTATCGGCGTTACTTTCCCTCCTATAGAGAATCTGACGAAGAGAGGGCTGCTCGAAAGGCTCGTGAAAGGAGGGATGCAGAAGAGCGTTATGACAGAAGGGATAGGGATGAGCACCATGATTCTCTGCAGAGAAGTGACGACTCTCACAAAAGGAAATCTCACGACGACCGAGGAAAAGGTCATGTAGCTGAAGATTCAGGCAAACGAGCCCGATATGGTGAGAGACATGCTTCCACTATTCCCGAAAAGCCTACTGCCCCTGCCCCTCTTGACATTCCTTCCGACTCTCCTGCTCTCGGGAAGGAGGACATCCAGACAATAATAAGCAGGCCTAAATTTCAAGTGGGACCTGGCCCAGCCACTTTACAAAGTCGTTTTCCACAATGGTGCTTAAAGGGTGTGAGATTCGACCTTGACCTGGTTCCTATTGACAAGCCTGCTATGCTACGAAATCTTGACGCCGTCAAACTTGATATCGAGAGGATGTCAAACTGGCAGAAGCTTGTTGATGAGCTTCAAAGAGTTAACCGTGCCAACTTAGAGGCCATGCTCACCATGGAAAATGATAAGGCCGAATGGCAAAAGGTCGTTGAGCAGCATGACACCGAAATGAGGAGCATTACTTCCTACAACGAGGAGCTCGAAGCAAAGGTTGAGAAGTTGAAAGATGAGCTTGCTGCTTCCTCTACTTCATACTCTCAAAAAGAAGAAGTGCTTCTCAGACAAGTTAGAGATGCTCATGCCAGTCAGAGGGACGCTGAGGACAGGCTTGAAGCACAAAAAAGAATCAGTGACGGCTATGTCTCTGATATTGCTGAGCTTCGAAAGAAAAACAACTCCCAGGAGGCGGAGATACAAATGCTTAAGCTTCAGCTTGCCAAAACTGAAAGGGAGCGCGATGAGGCTGTCGCCGGCAAAATCGCAGCCGAAGAATCTCATGAGGCGACCAAAAACAGCTTCGGCTCGACATTATTCGACTTCTACTTGCATAGCGTCTTGGGGCGTGGAAGCCTCGCTTTTCTTGGTCCTAAGTATGAAATCACTTTAGCTGAAGTGTGGGAGGCCGCTCTTGAGATGCTTGGTGCTGAAGGTGCCGGTTACGACGAATTAGCCCTGGAAAGGCATTATTTTGATGATGACGCTCGCGCTGCCCTTGCCAAGGGAAAGGAACAACTTGCCAAATTAAGAACTGAAGTGACGGAAGGGGACCGGCTGGGGAAAACCACTTCAACTACTCTAGTCCAGCCACCTTCTTCGTCTGAAGTCGACATTATTGGTTCCAGTTCCCATCTCGCATCTCCCACCAAAGTTACCGCTGATATTACAAGCATACAAGGTGGAGACGAGGGTGAAGAGAGCGCTGATGCGCAAGCTTATGAAGTCGATATCAGGAAACCAGCTTCTCCAGGTAACTTCACTGTTAATCTCGCTACTGTCAATTCTGCTCAAGCGGGTTACTCATTTATTTCGCATGAGTTTCACGAGCTCCTTGGCTATTTTCTCAACCTTGACGAGCCTTCATCTCCTCTCTTTACTGACTTCATTGGTGAACCTTCATCTCCTCTTTTTACTGACTTTAACCTCTTTTCTTCTGTAGAAAAAGTATCAAGCACTGCTCAAATCTCTACTTCTCCGGTAATCCCTCCTCCATCTCCTCAGGTGGCTCCTCCTTCTGCTTCGCAGCCTGGATCATAGGAGGAACAAATAGAGGCTCTCCATGGCCTGGATGATCCCATTGCTTCGCAAGAGCAAAAAGATGAGGGACTTGAGGGAGGTGACATATCTCCAGAGCGGACTCCTTCTGACGATATAACTTTATCTAAACTTGTCACTCCAGGAAGTGAGTCTTCCTCAAAGAGGAGAAGGAAGCAAGGAGCATCAAGGAGGAGAGGGAAGATAATCACTGCCACTGAAGAGGAGCCAGAAGTTGGGCCAGCTGCGCCTACCTCTCCTTCCTCCCTTATACCCACTGGCCGACCTGAAAAGCTGGTCATTCGGTCGGGTAAAGGGTCCAAAGGCAGTAAAAAGAAGTGAAGACTTTAGCTTTTTGTCTTTTGTATGAACTGGCCGAGAGTTGTGCGGGTATCGGCCCCCGCTTTTATTTTGAGAACCTGTATCTGCATTATAGTTGAATAAAATGATTCTTCGTTTGTACAAACTTCTGTTTGAATTTGAGAATGCATTTACTATTTATTTTATTTTTTGCACAAGTTTATTTACACGATATTGCAGCGGGCTTATGGTATGTTGTTTGAGTATTACTTTACTGATGCAGCTATAATATTATACCATGTTGCCCCCATACCTTAAGCTTGCTGCAATATTTTATACTTTGAGGGGACTTGCACTCTTATTTGTTAAAGAATAATTATTTTATTCTTTAAAGAAAATTTTTGTAGAGTACAACTCCCTTCGTATAAGTTTTTACGCTTTGTCGTTCGAAGAAATCACTTTTTTCGTTTGCTTATGTGCATATTTTACCAAGTGAATTCCTCTATGTGGTAAAGCGGACCTCTGAAGGGTACTTTAACTTCTTTTCTTTTTTTTTTACGATCATTTTCCATAGTGGGCAAATTACTCTTCCTTTGAAAGTTAAAGTACGCTTTTGATGAGGATTTTTTTATACAAAATTGTACCTCTGAGGAGGGATTTTTCACGTTTCAACACTTGGAAGTTTTATTTCAATCTCGGTGAAACGTGTACCCCCAAAGAGTTGTGCCTCCGAAGAAAGCCTTTTCACGTTTCAACACTTGGAAGTTTTATTTCAATCTCGGTGAAACGTGTGCTTCCAAAGAGGTCTTTTTTCTTGATTGTGTCCCCGGGAGGGGGTTGTACCTCTAAGGAGGGATTTTTCACGTTTCAACACTTGGAAGTTTTATTTCAATCTCGGTGAAACGTGTACCCCCAAAGAGTTGTGCCTCCGAAGAAAGCCTTTTCACGTTTCAACACTTGGAAGTTTTATTTCAATCTCGGTGAAACGTGGGCTTTCAAGAAGGTCTTTGTTTTTGCATTTCAACTTTGGTGAAGTGAAATTCCGAAGAGCGGTTGCTACACTTCAACTCCTGGCGAAATGTGCCTCCGAAGAGGGCTTTTATTTTGTTTACATTTCAACTCTGGTGAAGTGAAATCCCGAAGAGCGGTTATAACACTTCAACTCCTGGTGAAATGGGCCTCCGAAGAGGGCTTTTATTTTGTTTACATTTCAACTCTGGTGAAGTGATATCCCGAAGAGCGGTCATAACACTTCAACTCCTGGTGAAATGGGCCTCAGAGCGGGTTTTCATCGCCTGGAAGTTACTCTCTCATGGTTGGAGGGTCATGACTCCTCCAATCTTTTTTGTTGAGTAGAGAACTTTCTTTTTTGTGGCGTATGACCCATTAGAGGTCTTTTATCCTCCGAAGAGGACTTGCACTGCAGATGGTAGCTTTGGTTGTTCCTCTGTTCACTTGCTTATGCCTTTTCAGCGATCCTCTCTCTTTTTTTTTTTTTTTCATTCCCCTTTTCTTGCAAGTAGCTTGTTTAATCCAAGGAAGTGTACTTCATTGCCAGGCAAGTTCGTGAGAACGGGCACTAGCTTCCTAATTGGATGTTTGTTTGTTCAAACAATCTCAATTTATCAGCAAGGGCTCGTTTCTATCGAAATCATTAGCCGTTCAATTGAAGTATTTCCTATCTAGGATTTGAATTCGGGGTCTTTGTGACTTGAAATTTGTTTGTTGAATGATGGTGAGAATCGCTCGGTCTTATTATGCGCAAGTTTTATTTCCATTGTCTGCAAAAATTTAAATCGACATTTCAGCAATACATTTTATGTATTTTTATATCGAAAACAAAGCAAACATATAATGATAATAAGGAACACAAGATTTATAGTGGTTCGGCCATGAAATTGGGCCTACATCCACTTTATATTCTTTCATTATTTACTTGCATCAGTTTCACAATTGCTTTCAATTACAAGAATCATACATTCATAATTCTTTTTACAATGTTTCAACAAAATTTTCAAGTAAAGTATGGACGCAAGTGATTGCTGTTCCATGCCCTTGGAACTTGATCTCCATCAACAGTGGTGAGCTTGAATGTGCCGTCAAGAAGTTTCTGACCTATTACATACGGTCCTTCCCAATTTGGCCCAAACACACCTGTCGCAGTCATAATTCTTTTCAGGACTAGATCTCCAATTTCAAAGCTGCGTTGACGAACTTTGGAATTGAAATGTCTGGCTATCCTTTGCTGATGAGCTGCAACTCTGAGGTTAGCTTCATCTCTTTTTTCATCAAGGAGATCCAGCGCTTCAAGTTGTAGCTTCTCATTTTCTGCTTGATTGAAATGGATTCTTCTGTGTGAAGGGATCTCTGTTTCAACCGGGATCATTGCCTCCGATCCGTATGCTAACGAAAAAGGAGTATGCCCAGTTGCAGTTTTGTGAGTAGTTCTGTATGCCCATAGTGCAAGTGGCAGTTTATCGGCCCAACCACCTTTTGCTCTTTCGAGTTGCTTTTTGATGGTTGATTTGATGATCTTGTTCACTGCTTCCACTTGCCCGTTTGCCTGCGGATGAGCTACTGCCGAAAACTTTTCTGGATTTTGAATCGTTTGCAAAAATCCTGGAATTCCTCGCTTTCAAACTGAGTACCATTGTCTGTGATTATTTTCTGAGGCACACCGTATCTGCAAATGATATTCTTGGTCACAAAGCTTATCATTTTCTTAGAAGTGATAGTAGCCAATGGTTCAGCTTCAGCCCACTTAGTAAAATAATCAACTGCAACAATAGCATATTTAATCCCTGATTTAGTAGTTGGTAGCGGCCCAATGAGATCCATTCCCCAAATTGCAAATGGTCATGGACTGACCATCTGTGTGAGTTCGGTAGAAGGTGCTCTAGGAATTTTGGCATATCTTTGGCATTTGTCACATTTTCGGGAGTAATCTGTAGCATCCCGATTAATTTCTGGCCAAAAATATCCGTATCGGAGAATTTTCTTTGCTAATGTTTGACCACCTGAATGATCACCGCATTCTCCTCCATGCACTTCAGCTAGGATTGTTTTGGACTCTTCCCGGGATACACATCGAAGCAATGGCATTGAGAATCCCCGTCTGTACAATCGGCCATCCTGAATTACATAGCGAGAGGCCTTGCTTAGTAGCTTTCGTCTTTCTATCGAGTTTTCTGGCAGAGAACCTTTGAGTAGGTAATCCAGTATTGGAGTCATCCATGACTCTTGTTCTTGAGATACATTCATAATCCAGTCTATATCCATTTCGTCTATACTTGGCGCTGAAAGGACTTCTACAGGGACCAATCCCAATAGTTGAGCTTCACCAGAACTTGAATATTTTGCGAGGGAATCTGCCTTCATATTCTCTTCCCGAGGAATGTGGCTTATTGAATAGTGATCGAGTTCACATAGGAGTTCCCAAGCCTTTGACAAGTAGGAAGGCAGGTTTCCAACTTTTGCTTGAAATTCCTTCTTGACTTGGCATACAATAAGCTGAGAATCACTGAAAATTTGTAATGCTCGAATGTTTAGCTCTTTAGCGATTTTCAGACCTGCAATAAGAGCTTCATATTCTGCTTCATTGTTTGTTGAAGGAAATTCCAATCTTAGTGCATAACATAATGATCGACCCTCAGGAGTTTCAAGTACCACTCCGGCTCCAGAACAGTAGTCATTTCTTGCGCCATCAACATACATCTTCCACTGGATTGGGGAATCATTGATTGCTTTTTCCTCACCATTATCTTTCTCTGTGAACTCTGCAATGAAATCAGCTAAAGCTTGTCCGTTGATTGCCTTTCGGGGATGATAAGTGATGTCATATTGACTGAGTTCAACGTTCCATTTCAGAAGGCGACCCGAAGTTTCTGGGCGAAATAGGACTTGCTTTAGAGGTTGATCAGTGAGCACTTTGATAGGATGAGCTTGGAAATATTGCCTCAGTTTCCTCGATGCAACTAGTAGGCAATAGGCGAGTTTTTCCAACTTGGAGTAATTCAGCTCTGCCCCAGTGAGTCTTTTGCTGATATAGTAAACTGGATGTTGAATCCTTTTGTCTTCCCGTATCAGCGCTGCACTTAGAGCATGAGATGATACTGCCAAGTATATAAGAAGATCCTCACCATTGCCTGGTCTAGAAAGTATCGGAGGCGTTTCCATATGACGGATCAACTCTTCAAAAGCTTTTTGGCATTCGGGAGTCCATTCAAAGTTCTTCTTTCCTTTTTTCAGGGCATCAAAGAATGGGATGCATTTATCAGTAGCTTTGGAAATGAACCGACTCAGGGCGGCGATCTTTTCGTTGAGACTCTGCAGTTCCTTCTTTGTTCTAGGAGCTTTAACTTCTTTCAAGGCAGTAATTTGAGCTGGACTAGCCTCAATGCCCCTAGCACTGACGATAAAACCTAAGAACTTTCCGGATTCGACCCCAAATGTACATTTCAGAGGGTTAAGCTTCATTCTGTATTTCCGGAGGACTGCGAACATTTCTACTAAGTGTTCAATGTGATCCACTGCTTTCCTGGACTTCACTAACATGTCGTCGACGTAGACTTCCATAGTTTTGCCCAATTGCGGTTTGAACATAGCATTAACAAGTCTTTGGTAGGTTGCCCCTGCGTTTTTCAATCCGAAGGGCATAACCTTGTAGCAATAAAGTCCAACATCTGTAATGAAGCTTGTATCCTCCTGATCCGGCTCATGCATCATGATTTGGTTATAACCGGAGTAGGCATCCATGAAAGATAACAATTCATGTCCCGCAGTTCCGTCTACCAGTTGGTCGATCCTGGGTAATGGGAAGCAATCTTTGGGGCAAGCCTTGTTTAGATCAGAAAAATCGATGCACACTCTCCATTTTCCATTAGCTTTCTTGACCAACACAGGATTTGAAACCCAATTCGGATATGTAGATTCTTTGATGAAGTTATTTTCCATGAGTCGATCAACTTCTTCTTTTAATGCTGCTGACCTTTCTGGACCCTGGGTTCTTCTTTTCTGTTTAACTGGCGTAAACTTTGGGTCAATATTCAGAGCGTGTACTGCAACTTCTGGGGATATTCCACACATATCGGCATGAGTCCAAGCAAAGACATCCAGATTTGCCTTCAGGAAAGATATCAAGATATTCTGAATTGACACATTAAGCTGTGAACCCACATTCAACACCTTATTTGGGTCCTTCGGGTCAACAGGTACCGGAACTGTCGTTTCCACCGGTACAACTCTATTCTCCCCTGTACTGGCTTTTCTGGGATCCATTTCTTTCCGTGCCCCGCTGTGCTCGCCAGTGCAGGGTCCGCTCTGTAATTGCTACAAGGCTGGTTCCTTGATGCGGACTGGGGTTGCCGCATCCTTTCCCATTTCTCTTTTTCTTGACTCTCGCAGCTCTGTCAAATAGCATTCTCGCGCAGCATTTTGATCCCCTTTTATAACTCCTACTCCATTGTCAGTAGGAAATTTAATAGTGAGGCACCACGGGGCTAGGATAGCTTTGAATGCTGCGAGTGTTGGACGGCCAAGAAAAGCATTATAAGCAGAATATTCATCGACGATCACAAAGGTTTGCTTTCGGACCACTTTCCTTTCTCCTTCCCCGAGTTCTACAAACAGATCGATGGTTCCTACTGGTTGCTTTGGTTCCCCAGTGAAGCCAACGATTTTCTGTGATGAGGCTTGCACATCGATCATAGGGATTTTCATCTGGTCAAATGTCTTTTTGAAGAGGATATTACATGATGCTCCGCAGTCAATGAGGACTCTTCTGACAATGGCTGGTCCAATACCAGCCGAGATGACCAAGGGATCTAAAGTAGGAGCTTCAATACCTGTAGAATCTCTGGCTCTGAAAATAGTATCATCACCGAAAGTTTTCTGTTGTTTAAGGGGCGTAGTGTCTTCTAGAACAAAGATGTCTTCTTCGGCTGGAGCATATTTCAAAGCCCTGGAATATCTCTCCATCTCACCCCAACTCTTGCCAGCTGGGTGAGGTCCTCCTGAAATGACATTGATAACGGGTCTTCCAGATTCATGCCCCGTAGCTTTCTCACCTGCCCCAGGCTGATGAACAGGAGCCCGCTGCCCCTGACTCGACGATGCAGGATTGTTGCTATTCTTTTTCACGAATTGCTGCAACTTGTTTTCTCTTAGCAACTCTTCAATCAGATTTTTCAGCTGGCGGCATTCATCAGTTTCATGACCTGGTTGATTGTGGAAGCGGCAGAATTTCCCACTCTGTATGGCTTTTTTCCCGGTTCTCAAAGGGATAGGTTTAGGGAAATCGACGGAATCTTTAGTGGCCAGGTAGATGTGCTCCGGTGTATGTGATAATGGAGTATATTCTGATGGCTTGAAGGATCGGGGCTTCTTCAGATTACCCTGTTTCTTCCCATTACTATTCTCCCTTTTTTGCCCCACCGATTCATTCTTGCGTGGAGCGACAGTGTTGTCTTCTGCTTTTTCCAACACTGTCTTTACTGGTAAAGGACGGCTTTCCAACCGAATGAATTCATCTGCTTTTTTGTAGAACTTTTCGAGAGAGGTTGGCTCCTTCATATTTAACCATTTCCCAAATTCGCTTGACTTATCAATAGCCCTCATCAGATAAGTCAATATCATTCGTGGTTCAGCATTGTCCACCTCAGCCAGTGCTATATTGAAACGGTTCAAGAAAGATCTGATAGACTCACCAGGATTCTGCTCTAAACTGGACAATGACATGATATCCTTGGCCTTCGAAGCATATAGTCTAAACTGCTCCTTGAATTTTCTGGTCAAGTCTGAAAACTGATCGATAGATCGGACTGGCAACTTGGTGAACCACAGTAAAGCCACGCCTTCCAGGTATACGGGGAAATATCGGCACTTTATTTCGTCGGAGGCCCTGGCACCTGTCATGTGCCAATCATATTTATACAAGAACTCATTCGGATCACTTGTCCCTTTGTAAGCTGGAATAGTCGGAGGGACAAACTTCCTTGGAAATTCCGCCTTCAAGATTTTTTCAGTAAACGGAGTTTTACTTGGAGCGAAACCCCATTCCTTCTCATCTTCAACCCTTTGCATACTTTCTTTCATGATCTGCCGGACCATTCCAGAAAGATATTCCTCATCATGCCGAGTTCTAGATCCACCAGCCTCAGGAATTGCCTGTTCAAAGGGACTAGCAGCCCTTTCAGGAGCATTCCTTTCACTAACATCGTGAATGTTGCCAGCACAGTTCCTTTCATTACCAGCCGGTTGATTGTTTGCCCCAAGTAAGTCGTTCAACTTATTCAGAATCAGAGCATTCTGGGCACTTTGAGCCTCTAGTTGTGCATTTTGGGCGTTTATCTGCTGGTTTAACACTAGAATCACAGCATCCAACTCCGCTTTCGTAACTCCAACAGACGGAGTAGGTTGATTAGGCACAGGGGAAGCGGAGGTTCCCTCTTGAATGTTTCCAGATCTGACAGATCTACTTTTCCTTCCAGGAGCCATAATCTCAGATAGACTTCTGGTTTTTAAAGAAATTCTTTCTTCAAATCTCTGCGAAGCAATGATGACAGTTGTCCTGAGTTCAATTCTCAGTGAAAGCACCAAAAATGTTAACGCTTAAATTTGAACGCTAACACCCCGGTGTGTGAAGTGTAGTTGTGAAAGCACCACCCGATAGATCGGGAAAGAATTACAAGCAAGTAATAACGGAAAAGCAGTAAACAACAGCAATTTTATAGTGGTTCGGCTTATGGGTACAGCCTACGTCCACTTTAAGTACTTTTATTGATGATCTCGTTACAAGTTGATACAATTCTTCCCAAGTACAATTCACTTTGAACTACAAGAAACTTAGAACAAGTATTTTAAACTTCGAAGGAGATGAGAGTCTTTGAATCCATGTTGGATGTACGTGATCTCTTGTTGAAGTTGTTTGTAGCGTTCTTAGTGTCTCGAGAGCTTCAAGTGTTGAATTGGTTTGGAATGCAACAGAGTATCAGCGCTTGAAGAGAATGAGCCAAAGTCCTTTTCATGTTGAATGCGGCCTTGTATTTATAGGCAAACTGTTTAGGCTGAAATTGCCAAGTCATGAGTCGTGACCGACTCATGATGAGTCGTGACCGACTCATGATGAGTCGTGAGTCGTCTGCGAGTCACCCCTTTGCAACATGATTTTGAACTTGCCTCTGAGTCTTGTGTCGTGTGTCGACCTATCCTTTGAGTCGTAGGCTTTCCTGAGTCGTGCCATCCTTAACCCAGAATCTCCTTAACCCGTCAGGTTCCTTAGGTCGTAGCGGCCTCTTGAGTCGTTCATCTCTTGAGTCGTAAACCCAATGAGATACTTAAGGACCTTGAGTGGATGAGTTGTGATCAGATGAGTCGGTCTTTGATGAGTCGGAACTCGAATGAGTCGTTGGATCGGTCTAGGCCTTGAGTCGCAGACCGCTGAGTCGTTGATTCATACTGTATCTTTAAGGCGCTAACTCGCTGAGTCGTTGCTATCAATGAGTCGTTGACCCATTGAGTCGGCAATCCCTGAGTCGCTTCATCATTTGAGTCGCTGATTCCTATGAGTCGCTGACTGCCTTATCTGTTGAGTCGGCCTAAGTTTCAGCACGGTTAACACATATATCTTACATTTTCAACTACTAAACAATCAATTGATATACACTTTAATAATTTTGAAAAATTATTCCTTTATATTCAAAATATAATCAAGGTAAAATTATTTCATTTACCCAATTTAAAACAATACTGTGTCGAATTGTTCTATTCAAGTGTTTAGAAACCCCTTCGATACAGTTGCGCAGACTGTGCCGACGAAGGTTCATATGCCACTCAATAAACCGATCATCACAATATAAGACCATTTAATATTCACTAACAAATACGCTCTCATATCTATTATTACACTCAACTCATTCTAGAGTACTACTAACTCCATCTCTAATGAGTAATCCCCCAACAGAGCCATGGTTGTCGCTTAACCATATGTTCTGATACCAAATGTGACAGACGGTACTTTTCGACGCTCGAAAACCGACATTGATACGTCCACTGTATCAACTGTCGAGCAATCGAATGCCGGAAAACCGTACTGTTAGAGTTAAAGAAGAAGAAAAAGATAGAAGAAGAGAGAAAAGATAGAACATAACAGAAAGAAAACAACAGATCAATATTAGAATCTCACAATCGCAGCGGAACAACATATACTAGATAAATGAATAATCTTTAAACAAAGAACTATATCAGTTATTACATTACATCACATTACATTATATTATCAGAGTTTACAACAACAAACAAGAATAAACAGCGGAAAAGAAATACTATATACTAGTGAATACGCCATTGTAACATCCCGCCTTTTCGCACGATTTAAACCGACACACGTGCCAGTTCAAACCATACGGAAGGGCGGATTGTTATGGGGTAAATAAGAAAACAGAGAAGAAATAAACCAAAATAGAATCTCACAGCGGAAGGATAAAATATAATAATAAAATATACATTTTATATAACTATTGAAAAAACATTTGCTTCTTCTTTATACAATTAAATATCAGAGTTAACATGCCAATAATATCAATGCAGCGGAATTAAATGGTGTAGTGGAATAATATAGTAGATACTAGTAATACTACAAATCTTCGTCTTCGTCCTCCAGAGCTAAAACTTCAAATCCTGAAACGCTCGGACTGACCCAAGCGAATTTGAATAGACAAAAACACTCGAGTCAGAACTAAAAGATCTTATGTGAGTAAAATTAACAGAAATAAATATGAGTACAATAACTCAAGAGATGCTCGGGATTTACATCCCCTAAGGGTCCGTTAAACTATTTACTATGTAGTATATTGCGCTATTATAATAATGTCTATTTATAAAATAAACTTACAGTAACATCCCGGAATTTTTGACAATATCAATTTAATAATCTGTAGTTAAAATTAAATTGATATTGATGTTCTGTTAATAAATATTCAGATAAATTTAATAATCTTCTTCAATAAATATTTAAATTGGTTATTTTATCTTTTTAAAATAATAAATTGATTTCTATTTACAATATAAATATTTGGTTTTTATTTTAAATAGATTGGTATTGTTTTAAATTTAGAATAAATTCAACAAATGATTTCATGACTTAATAAAATGGATATATTATTTAATAAAAATATAATTTCTTGTAAAGCGATTTAATTTAATAAGAAGGTATTTATAAAAACAATATTGATATGGTATTGTCTTTATAAATAAAGTTTTGAATAGAATTTGTAATTTTTATTTCAAATTGAGTTTACATTTATAACTTGATTTGAAGTTTGATTGATTTTGAATTTATTTTGAATTTTAAATTCAAAAGTATAAATCTTAATTATTTAATTGTTTTAACTTTTATTTGTGTAAGTTTTGAAACATGGTTGTTTTCATTTATAAACACATACACATGTTTAAATTAAACTAACCTATTTACTTAGGATTATATACACACATTAAATTATAATTAGTATTAATTATCTTTAAAGGATAACATGTGTTAAATTAATATGCATTCATTTAGACAAGTGTCTAATTTATGACAAGTGTAAAATTTGTTTTAATCTTTCTTTTATTTCCTAAAATCTGAGAATACATTTGTGTAGTTTACAATCCACATTTTCATATTGCATTTTTCTGAATCAAAGGAGAATCATGAACTCATTTTCATATCTATCATAAGGCTTGCATATTCAAGATCCACAATCCACAAATCTGCATTCCTTCAGATCCAAAAAACTGCATATTCAAGCCAACCTGCATAATCTAAAACTAGTTCCCCTCTGATCTATCTTCATCTGCATATAACAATCCACAAATTAAAGCACAAATTCATCTGCATTTACAATCAAAGCAAAAGCTTGCATACTCCCCTCATCAAAGATCAGAATACTGCATTTCCTCTTCAAATTTCAAATGAAGTCTGCAAAATTTCAAAAAGGGCCTGCACTCTATTTTGAAAACCTGGAATGAATTAAGCCTGCACATGCTTGTTTCTGTAAACTTTCAAATGAGCAACTACATATTCATCTGCATGCATTGGGATTAAACAACTGCATCATCTACATGAAGCATATCAAAGTCAAGCCTGCATTTCTATAAGCCTGCATGTGTTCTGCAAATTCAACAGTGGCTCTGCATTTGTTTTCTGCATTCATCAAAGGTGAGTAACATTTAAACTCTTTAGTTTTAAAAATAAGTTGCATGTTTTACTAAATGCAAATAATATTTTTGTGCTATCTATGGTTGTTGATGTGGAAATGACTTATATCACCTGTTCTGTTTTTGAATTTATTTCCAGGTAAAACTTTATTAACTACTCTTGCCTTTAAGTCAGTTATCTGTTAAAAGAAAATGCAAAGTAAAGTTGTATTAGTTTCATAAGTTCATGTTTAAAAAAAAAATGTCAAGAAGTTTAAATATGAGTTGCCTCTGTAAAACAGAAAAACATCATTGCATGTTCAATTTTAATCAAACCAAACCTAATTAATAATAATTCAGTAATGCCAATCAAAAGTATAAAATGAATCTTGATTTTTTTTAAATCAAGTATTGGTATTTTTTTTTTAGTGTTTATTCTATATGCAGTTTGACCTGGAACAAAAATATGAATATGAGCAAATTCTTGCAATTTGTGATTTTAAATGACTCAGGATCTTTTTGAATTATTTAGAAAGGATCATAGATCCTGGTAAAAATCTGAGAGTTAGTTAAAGTTTGATAGATTGATTGCAGTTTTGGGTTTTTAGAACTGCACTCTAGTTTGAAATGGGGTTGAACATGGGATCAGTGGGAAGTCTTGGATGGATTGAGTGTTCTGGGTTTTGGGGTATGGGTAGTGGATGTGTAATGGAGTTCATGGCCAAAGGGGGCGGGAGTTCGATGGTCGGAGCAGTTTGATGTGAAGGATGACAGGTTTGGAGTAAAACCTGTAAGTTGTTTTCAGGTTTTGTAATTTGGGGTTTCTGAGCAAAATCTTTGAATTCCAGTATAATCTCTTGTTTATGTGTTGATGTTAAGTAGTGAAGGGATGCATGTAGTTGTGGGGTCATCATTGATGAACGGTAGAGGTGGAGTTGACATGTTTCTGGTGAACTACTTTGGATGTGAAGTGATTCAGGGGAGATGTGGGAAGAATTGTAAAATGACTCGAAGTAGGTCTGTGTGGAACTCGAAGTAAGTATGGCAGAAACCCGAAGCAATGGCATGTAGGACTCGAAGTAAAAGTTTTGTTTCTCGGGTAACCTGTAGTTTACAGATTAAACAGCAAAACTGTGTTTTGTTTTAAAATCTGGGTTTTAAATTTTTAAAAATCAGGGTTTTGAAAATTTAAAATCTGTAGTTATAGGTTTGAATAAGGTTTAGGTTTAAATTTAATTCAAGTTTGAATTTCAAATTTGTATTTAAATTTCAGGTTTTTAAGTTGAAAACTGTTTTTATGTTTTCTTTAAAAATCTGGATTTTTTTTGAAGTTTAAAAACTGGGTTTTAAACATTTGGAATTCTGCAGATTTAGTTAAAGTAAGATTTAGTATAAATTCAAATGTAAGTTTGAAATTTTAGATTCAAATTTAAATCTAGGTTTTGAAATAGAGTTTAAATTCCTAACTTAACTAACTATTTCAGTTTTAGTAAATAGTTCAAATTTTAAGTAATGAAGTTTTTAAAATATGAAGCAAGGTTTAAAAATAGATTTTAAAATCTGGAAATCTGAGTTTTTAAAATGAATCTCAGTTTCAAATTTAAAGGTAAATTCAAAGTTGAAAGTTTTTAAACTAAAATTGAATTTAAACTTCTAAATTTTTGAAATGAATTTAACTTCAAGTTTATATGAGTTGATTTTTAAGACAACTTTTGATTTGTTCTAGAATTTAAATAAGTTTTAAATTTATTTAAAACTTTGATAAGTTTAAAATTATTTTATTTCAAATTTGAATTTTAATTGAAATTTAAAGGTAATTTCAAAAGAACTTTGTTTTAAATCAAATTGTTTTAAACATAACTAAGTTATGTTTTATTTTGAAATTTAAATTTAGATTTATGTTTTAGAATTAATTAACAAGGTAATTAAGATTTGTTATTTAATTTAATTATTTAATTAAATTTGGAGTTAATAATTGATTAATGATTAATCAATTTGGAATTAAGATCATTAATTAAGTTATTAATTAATGATAAATGAATGATAATTATATAATTAAGATTTAAATTAAGGTTAGTTAATTTAATAATTAACTTTAATTATTATACTGATTAAAGATAATTTAATTGGTAATTAATTTAGGTTAATTACCTTATAAATAATTTGAGAATGGTAAATGAAGGTCATTAACCAAGTTTATTTAACAATTAATTAATTTGGTTAATTTTTATTATTAATTAGATTAATTAATTTAATAATAATCAATTATAAATGGATTGGATAATTACTTGATAAAGTAATTAAGGAATTAATTACTTATTGTAATTAATATAATTTAATGGGATTGTTTAATTTAATTAATTAAGTTTAATTAGTTTCAAACATTTGGGTTTTATAAACAATTACTTTATGTAATTGGTGATTTAGGTAATTACTTAGTTAAGTAATTAATTAATAATTACATGATTGTAATTAAGTGGAAATGTTTAAGTATGAGATAATTTGGATTAATTATTTAGTAATTAATCAAATAATTAATTTAAGAAATTAATTTAAGGATAATTAATTTGGGTTAATATAGTAATTAAGTTGTTAATTACTTTGAGTAATTAATTTAAGAAATAATTAAGATCATTAATTATTTAATTAGTGATGTAATTAAGGATGATTAATTAGGATTAATTAATCAATAATAGGTAATTAATTAATGTAATTAATTAAGGATTAAGATAATTAATTTAATTAAAGTAATTAAGAGTTAATTACTGTTTAGTTGAGGATAATTACATGGATGTAATTAAGTATAATTAATCAAGAGTGATTAATTAAAGTAATTTATGATTGATTAATTGATTGTAATCAATTAAATAGTTGGGTAAGCAAGATATAATTTGGTGGAGTAATTAATTTATTTTAAATTAATTATAGATGAAGGAATTAATTTAATTCATTTTAAATTAATTTGAGATAGAGATGATTAATTTAATTCAATTTAAATTAATTATATTTTGGTATGAGTAAATCCTTGCTTATGTATGGATGGATGTCATGGATTGACTTGGATGCTTTGTGATCTCAGAAATGAGATAAATGATATTGTGTGGTATGGATTTTTGATGATATTGTGATGATAACATAGGTTATCTATTGTGATGTTGATATATGGAATATCTATTTGATATTGATGATGTGAATTACCTGTTATGTGATAATGTTGATTATCAGTTATGTTTTAAGTTATCTATCTGTGTGTATATAGATACTGTAATTGAATTGTTTTTAAACTTTAAAACAACTTGGACCTTAAAAGACACGCTTTGGATTTCGATGAGACCGGGATCGGGTTTCCATATTTGGATATCCGAAAACCACATCGATTCCAAATAACGTTAGGTCGTGAATTCAAAGTGGAGCTTTGTGAAGACTCGAGGTGTAAGGACTATGAGTCATTATAACTCTGTGGGTGATTCCGTAATGAGTTGACGGAATTAGTCCTTATAAATTCGAGATGGTGATATAGAGTGCAAGGGTTATTGTCGTTAACTCTGAGGGTGATTCCAATACGAGTGTAACGAGGTAATGCCTTCGGTTTCGTTCGAACCCGGAACGGACTTGTATGGATTGAATGCTTCCAGCACATCGTCAGGTGGACGATGAGCATTCTAAGTGATGTGTCCTATAAAGGTAATCGTAACCTCAAGCCTCATCAACCGGGAATGGCTAAAACAGGGGAGGTGCAGCAAAGCTTCGTGGGTAGCCCCCACTGGAGAGTAAGATTTACCCCTGTCTAGAGGTCCCTTTTATTTCGGCTGTGTGGGACGGTTTAGTAGCTACAACCGTCGGGGTTGTCTTACTTGGAACTGTTCAGTAAGGAACGGATCCGGCTTTGTGTTGCAGGGGATGAAGGGAGTAATCCTCGGTACGGTGATCTAGGCCACGTACTGTGACGGGCGGTACCCCAGTAGCCCTGCCATTGATGGAATCCAAAATCCAATAAGTGCCGTACGTATTAGTTGTGCCCAACTATGTTGGAATGTGAGATGTAAGCATTTCAGCTATTTCTGTATTTTACTTGAAAACCCTAGACACTATTATAATATCATCAGATTTCCTATCAAATGTTTTGGTTAGCGTAAGGTAAAAACTTTTCCATGTTTTTGTGTGGGAAGTCTTACGTGATACCTTTCTTTTCAAAAGGTTTTTGAAAGTTAAGCAACTTTAACCTGTTACTCACACCAGACCCATGTCTGACCCGGAGTTATTTCTGTTTTTCTTTCACTCTTGGGTACTCAAATTTTTATGAGTAGTCAAGGGAATTCAGGTTAGGATTCTGGATTAGCTTTGACGATTTGTGGGGGAGCAATGGAGCAGGAGGCTTCTACGTATAGCTATTGAGAATTCCGCTGTGCATTTTGTATTGTCTCTGGATTGTATTGAGTTGTATAACTAGACAGGTATCTATAACTGTCTAGTATGAGTTGATTGTGCTGTGTATCTCTGATGTAAATGATACTATGTAATATTTATGTTATTAATATAATTTATTCGTTCCGCTGTGTTAGATTCTAATGTTGTTTCTTCTTCTCTTCTTTCTTTTCTTCTTCTATCCCTTTTTTTCTTCATTGATGACGCGATTTTCCGGGAGTGGAAAGTCGGGTCGCTACATTTGGTATCAGAGCTTTAGGTTGAGCGAATACCTAGGCTCTGAAGTGTATCTTTCTTTAGGGAGCGTTAGGTTGAGTGAATACCTAGGCTCTGTAGTGGTGTCTTTCTTGAGAGAGCGTATTTGTAATTTTTAATATATATACATATATTTATTTCTACCTATCTGTTGGGTTACCTGTTCAGGTTTTCCAATATAAGTTATAAAGGTAGATGGGGTAGTAGTGTGCGTAACACAACTACCATTGGTTGGAGTTTGAATGTTTGAGGTTGGAAGTGTTTTGTTGAGACTGTAGACCAAATACCGTCTCGAGTGAGTTCTATTGTAATAAAGAACTTCATTGATCTCTGAAGGAAACCTGTAAAGGTTCAGAGTTCATTTTTGAAGATTGGATGAGTAGTGCTTGGATCTGTTGGTTGGCAGAAGTGAGTGATGGTATTTTGAATACCTCAGGAGTAGTAGCTGCGTGATGAGATGCAGTGACTATGGATGTTCCCGAAGATGTTTTCTTTGGAACAAGTTAAGAAGTGAGTTTGCTTCGGTGTTGTGGCTGTGGTCGGCTTGAAGCTTCTGTTTGCTTTGAAGTCCGAGTTTCTCGGAGAGCTTTGTTTTGGAATTCTTTGGCACCCGTGGAAGCAGTGTAGTTTGGAGTATTCTCGGTGTTGGCAAGAGATCTTCTGGCTTAGCAGTTTTTATGAAGTGGAGTTCAGAAGCAGTTTTGTGGACCTGTTTCTTCAATGGGTTAGCCAGTTAAGTTTAAGCTGTTCTATTTGGTTAAGGATGAACAGTATTCTTTGGATTTGGTTTGGGTGGATCGCAAAAGTGACTTGCGATTGTTGAGTGTTCTCTTGGGTTATCTGAGTTTTCTAAATGTCCTCAGGAAGTCGGAGTTCTGTCCGCATCTGGAGATTGAGCTTTCTTATCGACTGGGATTCTGTAGTGGTACCGGTGGTTCAGCTTTTTAGTAAAATGGTTCTAAGTGATTGAGTTGGTGTAGCAGCTCGGAGTTTTGGAGGAACTCCTGAATGATTCTTATGGATTTGTTGAACCATATTTCTGGGGTGTGTTGTCCTGTTTGTGCTTGTGTTCTTCTTCAGCATTCTCTTCTTTGTCGGATCAGAGTTGAGCAGCGGAAGCAGTTTGGAAGTGCATCTGCTTTCCTTTTCTGGAGAAGTAAGTTGTTGTTTTCTGATATTGAGGAGATCATTTTGTTGAGTTGATTGGTCTAGTTGTTTTTAGAAGCATCAGCGAAGGTTTAGCTGATCAGGAAGGCTGTAGGTAGCCCAGGATCGTCTGAAGAGTTTTGTGGATAAGAGTCGGAGGGATTTGAACTCTGAAGTCGGAGATTTAATTTTGGATAAGTTTTCTCCGATCAAAAGTGAGCTATAAGTTTGGGTGAGTCTGAGAAGTTAGCTCTGAAGTGATTTTGGATCTTTTCTGTGATCTTGAAGATAAGTGATTGATCTACAGGATTGGCTGGCCAGTTTGGATAACTGGGATTCGATGAGTTTCACGTATATCTGAGGGAGTACGTGTATGGTCTGTCTCTGGTTGTGGAACCAGCAGTTCTGGAGTTTTGGGTGTTGAGTCAGACTCGTTTGTAGTCTGATATCTTGTCTAGTGTTATAGATATAGTTGTATAGGAGCTTTGTAGCTTCGTAGTATTGTTTGTTTGGATTTTCTAGAGCGAGTGTCCCGGTGGATATATATATACCTGGGGAAACTCGACAAAATTCTATCCAGAATTTGTCTGGATAATTAGATTTGTTTGATTGGTTAAATTGGTTGTTTGGTTGTTAGCATATGTTTGATATATGCTTGTGTTTAAAATTAAAATTTAATGAGATTATTAAATTACCTTTGTTATAAATTTCGAGGACGAAATTCTTTTAAGGGGGAAGGATTGTAACATCCCGGAATTTTTGACAATATCAATTTAATAATCTGTAGTTAAAATTAAATTGATATTGATGTTCTGTTAATAAATATTCAGATAAATTTAATAATCTTCTTCAATAAATATTTAAATTTGTTATTTTATCTTTTTAAAATAATAAATTGATTTCTATTTACAATATAAATATTTGGTTTATATTTTAAATAGATTGGTATTGTTTTAAATTTAGAATAAATTCAACAAATGATTTCATGACTTAATAAAATGGATATATTATTTAATAAAAATATAATTTCTTGTAAAGCGATTTAATTTAATAAGAAGGTATTTATAAAAACAATATTGATATGGTATTGTCTTTATAAATAAAGTTTTGAATAGAATTTGTAATTTTTATTTCAAATTGAGTTTACATTTATAACTTGATTTGAAGTTTGATTGATTTTGAATTTATTTTGAATTTTAAATTCAAAAGTATAAATCTTAATTATTTAATTGTTTTAACTTTTATTTGTGTAAGTTTTGAAACATGGTTGTTTTCATTTATAAACACATACACATGTTTAAATTAAACTAACCTATTTACTTAGGATTATATACACACATTAAATTATAATTAGTATTAATTATCTTTAAAGGATAACATGTGTTAAATTAATATGCATTCATTTAGACAAGTGTCTAATTTATGACAAGTGTAAAATTTGTTTTAATCTTTCTTTTATTTCCTAAAATCTGAGAATACATTTGTGTAGTTTACAATCCACATTTTCATATTGCATTTTTCTGAATCAAAGGAGAATCATGAACTCATTTTCATATCTATCATAAGGCTTGCATATTCAAGATCCATAATCCACAAATCTGCATTCCTTCAGATCCAAAAAACTGCATATTCAAGCCAACCTGCATAATCTAAAACTAGTTCCCCTCTGATCTATCTTCATCTGCATATAACAATCCACAAATTAAAGCACAAATTCATCTGCATTTACAATCAAAGCAAAAACTTGCATACTCCCCTCATCAAAGATCAGAATACTGCATTTCCTCTTCAAATTTCAAATGAAGTCTGCAAAATTTCAAAAAGGGCCTGCACTCTATTTTGAAAACCTGGAATGAATTAAGCCTGCACATGCTTGTTTCTGTAAACTTTCAAATGAGCAACTACATATTCATCTGCATGCATTGGGATTAAACAACTGCATCATCTACATGAAGCATATCAAAGTCAAGCCTGCATTTCTATAAGCCTGCATATGTTCTGCAAATTCAACAGTGGCTCTGCATTTGTTTTCTGCATTCATCAAAGGTGAGTAACATTTAAACTCTTTAGTTTTAAAAATAAGTTGCATGTTTTACTAAATGCAAATAATATTTTTGTGCTATCTATGGTTGTTGATATGGAAATGACTTATATCACCTGTTCTGTTTTTGAATTTATTTCCAGGTAAAACTTTATTAACTACTCTTGCCTTTAAGTCAGTTATCTGTTAAAAGAAAATGCAAAGTAAAGTTGTATTAGTTTCATAAGTTCATGTTTAAAAAAAAAATGTCAAGAAGTTTAAATATGAGTTGCCTCTGTAAAACAGAAAAACATCATTGCATGTTCAATTTTAATCAAACCAAACCTAATTAATAATAATTCAGTAATGCCAATCAAAAGTATAAAATGAATCTTGATTTTTTTTAAATCAAGTATTGGTATTTTTTTTTAGTGTTTATTCTATATGCAGTTTGACCTGGAACAAAAATATGAATATGAGCAAATTCTTGCAATTTGTGATTTTAAATGACTCAGGATCTTTTTGAATTATTTAGAAAGGATCATAGATCCTGGTAAAAATCTGAGAGTTAGTTAAAGTTTGATAGATTGATTGCAGTTTTGGGTTTTTAGAACTGCACTCTAGTTTGAAATGGGGTTGAACATGGGATCAGTGGGAAGTCTTGGATGGATTGAGTGTTCTGGGTTTTGGGGTATGGGTAGTGGATGTGTAATGGAGTTCATGGCCAAAGGGGGCGGGAGTTCGATGGTCGGAGCAGTTTGATGTGAAGGATGACAGGTTTGGAGTAAAACCTGTAAGTTGTTTTCAGGTTTTGTAATTTGAGGTTTCTGAGCAAAATCTTTGAATTCCAGTATAATCTCTTGTTTATGTGTTGATGTTAAGTAGTGAAGGGATGCATGTAGTTGTGGGGTCATCATTGATGAACGGTAGAGGTGGAGTTGACATGTTTCTGGTGAACTACTTTGGATGTGAAGTGATTCAGGGGAGATGTGGGAAGAATTGTAAAATGACTCGAAGTAGGTCTGTGTGGAACTCGAAGTAAGTATGGCAGAAACCCGAAGCAATGGCATGTAGGACTCGAAGTAAAAGTTTTGTTTCTCGGGTAACCTGTAGTTTACAGATTAAACAGCAAAACTGTGTTTTGTTTTAAAATCTGGGTTTTAAATTTTTAAAAATCAGGGTTTTGAAAATTTAAAATCTGTAGTTATAGGTTTGAATAAGGTTTAGGTTTAAATTTAATTCAAGTTTGAATTTCAAATTGGTATTTAAATTTCAGGTTTTTAAGTTGAAAACTGTTTTTATGTTTTCTTTAAAAATCTGGATTTTTTTTGAAGTTTAAAAACTGGGTTTTAAACATTTGGAATTCTGCAGATTTAGTTAAAGTAAGATTTAGTATAAATTCAAATGTAAGTTTGAAATTTTAGATTCAAATTTAAATCTAGGTTTTGAAATAGAGTTTAAATTCTTAACTTAACTAACTATTTCAGTTTTAGTAAATAGTTCAAATTTTAAGTAATGAAGTTTTTAAAATATGAAGCAAGGTTTAAAAATAGATTTTAAAATCTGGAAATCTGAGTTTTTAAAATGAATCTCAGTTTCAAATTTAAAGGTAAATTCAAAGTTGAAAGTTTCTAAACTAAAATTGAATTTAAACTTCTAAATTTTTGAAATGAATTTAACTTCAAGTTTATATGAGTTGATTTTTAAGACAACTTTTGATTTGTTCTAGAATTTAAATAAGTTTTAAATTTATTTAAAACTTTGATAAGTTTAAAATTATTTTATTTCAAATTTGAATTTTAATTGAAATTTAAAGGTAATTTCAAAAGAACTTTGTTTTAAATCAAATTGTTTTAAACATAACTAAGTTATGTTTTATTTTGAAATTTAAATTTAGATTTATGTTTTAGAATTAATTAACAAGGTAATTAAGATTTGTTATTTAATTTAATTATTTAATTAAATTTGGAGTTAATAATTGATTAATGATTAATCAATTTGGAATTAAGATCATTAATTAAGTTATTAATTAATGATAAATGAATGATAATTATATAATTAAGATTTAAATTAAGGTTAGTTAATTTAATAATTAACTTTAATTATTATACTGATTAAAGATAATTTAATTGGTAATTAATTTAGGTTAATTACCTTATAAATAATTTGAGAATGGTAAATGAAGGTCATTAACCAAGTTTATTTAACAATTAATTAATTTGGTTAATTTTTATTATTAATTAGATTAATTAATTTAATAATAATCAATTATAAATGGATTGGATAATTACTTGATAAAGTAATTAAGGAATTAATTACTTATTGTAATTAATATAATTTAATGGGATTGTTTAATTTAATTAATTAAGTTTAATTAGTTTCAAACATTTGGGTTTTATAAACAATTACTTTATGTAATTGGTGATTTGGGTAATTACTTAGTTAAGTAATTAATTAATAATTACATGATTGTAATTAAGTGGAAATGTTTAAGTATGAGATAATTTGGATTAATTATTTAGTAATTAATCAAATAATTAATTTAAGAAATTAATTTAAGGATAATTAATTTGGGTTAATATAGTAATTAAGTTGTTAATTACTTTGAGTAATTAATTTAAGAAATAATTAAGATCATTAATTATTTAATTAGTGATGTAATTAAGGATGATTAATTAGGATTAATTAATCAATAATAGGTAATTAATTAATGTAATTAATTAAGGATTAAGATAATTAATTTAATTAAAGTAATTAAGAGTTAATTACTGTTTAGTTGAGGATAATTACATGGATGTAATTAAGTATAATTAATCAAGAGTGATTAATTAAAGTAATTTATGATTGATTAATTGATTGTAATCAATTAAATAGTTGGGTAAGCAAGATATAATTTGGTGGAGTAATTAATTTATTTTAAATTAATTATAGATGAAGGAATTAATTTAATTCATTTTAAATTAATTTGAGATAGAGATGATTAATTTAATTCAATTTAAATTAATTATATTTTGGTATGAGTAAATCCTTGCTTATGTATGGATGGATGTCGTGGATTGACTTAGATGCTTTGTGATCTCAGAAATGAGATAAATGATATTGTGTGGTATGGATTTTTGATGATATTGTGATGATAACATAGGTTATCTATTGTGATGTTGATATATGGAATATCTATTTGATATTGATGATGTGAATTACCTGTTATGTGATAATGTTGATTATCAGTTATGTTTTAAGTTATCTATCTGTGTGTATATAGATACTGTAATTGAATTGTTTTTAAACTTTAAAACAAGTTGGACCTTAAAAGACACGCTTTGGATTTCGATGAGACCGGGATCGGGTTTCCATATTTGGATATCCGAAAACCACATCGATTCCAAATAACGTTAGGTCGTGAATTCAAAGTGGAGCTTTAGGAAGACTCGAGGTGTAAGGACTATGAGTCATTATAACTCTGTGGGTGATTCCGTAATGAGTTGACGGAATTAGTCCTTATAAATTCGAGATGGTGATATAGAGTGCAAGGGTTATTGTCGTTAACTCTGAGGGTGATTCCAATACGAGTGTAACGAGGTAATGCCTTCGGTTTCGTTCGAACCCGGAACGGACTTGTATGGATTGAATGCTTCCAGCACATCGTCAGGTGGACGATGAGCATTCTAAGTGATGTGTCCTATAAAGGTAATCGTAACCTCAAGCCTCATCAACCGGGAATGGCTAAAACAGGGGAGGTGCAGCAAAGCTTCGTGGGTAGCCCCCACTGGAGAGTAAGATTTACCCCTGTCTAGAGGTCCCTTTTATTTCGGCTGTGTGGGACGGTTTAGTAGCTACAACCGTCGGGGTTGTCTTACTTGGAACTGTTCAGTAAGGAACGGGTCCGGCTTTGTGTTGCAGGGGATGAAGGGAGTAATCCTCGGTACGGTGATCTAGGCCACGTACTGTGACGGGCGGTACCCCAGTAGCCCTGCCATTGATGGAATCCAAAATCCAATAAGTGCCGTACGTATTAGTTGTGCCCAACTATGTTGGAATGTGAGATGTAAGCATTTCAGCTATTTCTGTATTTTACTTGAAAACCCTAGACACTATTATAATATCATCAGATTTCCTATCAAATGTTTTGGTTAGCGTAAGGTAAAAACTTTTCCATGTTTTTGTGTGGGAAGTCTTACGTGATACCTTTCTTTTCAAAAGGTTTTTGAAAGTTAAGCAACTTTAACCTGTTACTCACACCAGACCCATGTCTGACTCGGAGTTATTTCTGTTTTTCTTTAACTCTTGGGTACTCAAATTTTTATGAGTAGTCAAGGGAATTCAGGTTAGGATTCTGGATTAGCTTTGACGATTTGTGGGGGAGCAATGGAGCAGGAGGCTTCTACGTATAGCTATTGAGAATTCCGCTGTGCATTTTGTATTGTCTTTGGATTGTATTGAGTTGTATAACTAGACAGGTATCTATAACTGTCTAGTATGAGTTGATTGTGCTGTGTATCTCTGATGTAAATGATACTATGTAATATTTATGTTATTAATATAATTTATTCGTTCCGCTGTGTTAGATTCTAATGTTGTTTCTTCTTCTCTTCTTTCTTTTCTTCTTCTATCCCTTTCTTTCTTCATTGATGACGCGATTTTCCGGGAGTGGAAAGTCGGGTCGCTACACTTACTTTTTAATAGCGTTAAGGGGTTACCCATATAGCCCTTAACACGGAATATATTCCCATAGTCTATACAGTACCGTAATCTCCCCCGTAATGGGCATCGTCAGAGGGCACTCCATAGGTATGGTGCAAAGCAAAACTCGTAGTAAAGGCTCGGCATGGTAGGTGACACGGCACAACTAGGCAATGCCAGGGTAGATATACCAATTGCTATCCGGGCTGGTGGAAACGCGTAGCCGCAGTTACCGCCCACCTCAAACAAACTCCCCCAAAATCAAAATAGAAGTGGCCACTGAATCAATCCAAAGTCAAAGTATAATATCGAAGAGGAGCGTCCGATCAGAGGTATGACCTCATTGGCCCGAGAATCACTCCTGTTTTAGCCACCTTATGCCAACTCACGGGAGTCGGGTCCATGTATTTACCTTACAGGAAGCGTCGCCACCACCTACTTCATTCTGGAATCTCCACCGCGTACACGGTTAGTCAAAGTGGTTTTCAGTATCGACAAAGAGTATGTCCATATCCGATCCCGGTCTCTTTGCCAACCCACCGTTATTATAACACCGCGGTCATTTAAAAATAGTTTATACTTAAAAACCAGAATAAAATTTCCATTTCAAAAACTATGAATACGATATCATTTTAAAACCCAAAACAATATGATATCATTTTATCCAAATATAATTCTTGTCCAAAAATCATACTGCTTTAAAATCCATAGTATCTGGAAACCAAACATTTGAATTATACTTTCAAAGCATAATATTTCAAAAATTCATAGTTTTAAAAGCATAACTTCTAAAACTTGAATGGTTTGGATATTCAACGGTATACAAAATAAATTGTTTGACTTTAAGGTTACTTTGTAAAGAAAATAATTTCCATGGCTTTACAAATATATTTATTTATTTAAAGTCTAAACCAAAATTTAAATATCACTTTCAAGTTCCAAAACCACTTCAATTTCTATATATATATATATATATATATATATCCATTTGGAGTATTAATATTTCAAAACTAAAGTTGGAATTTATTCCTTCAACCAAATTAAATGTTCTATTATTTAGTCTTGAATATTTACATAAAAATCCATAAATAAAACTCCAATTTCTAGCAATTAAATAATTTCTTCAATTAAATTATACTAGAATATTCATTTTAAATTTATCTTGGAAAATCCAGTTATAAATATCATACCTTAAAATTTTCCAAACTTAAACATATAATATGAATTATCAAATTCCATTTCTTAATTTTCCCATTTTTATTTAATAGATTTATACACAGCTTAAATTCAAAATTTTTAACTTCATATGTATATATATAGAAGAATAACATTTATAAAATATTCAAATTAAAATTTTTTATAAACCGTATCCCATCCAAACCATAGAAATCACTTTAAAATAATTTATATATAGACCACGGTGCCTGTATAAAATTTTCTATCCTATGGTCAAGTGATACAGATATTTATCATTTCAATCCGCAATTTAAAAATAAAATTTGCGATTGTATATCATTTCAAACCACAATCCCGAATGAAATGAAAAATGCATGATAAATTGTAGTTTAATGATATACAATAAAACATCCATTCACCCATCATCAATCAAAATTATTTCAAACATCATCAGTTTAACAACCATCAATATATATACAATATAACAAGAAATAATTGACAGTTATTAACTAACATTTTATATTCAATTAAATTTATAGCTGTTTAACTAGTAGTTTATATGCAAATAAATAAATTCTAACTGTCAATTAATATGCAATAAATGAATTAAATCGACAGTTAAATTAAATAAATGCGAATTAACCGATATGCTGAATAAAACATGCCAAACAATCATAAATAAATTTCTACTCATATCTAAAATAAATTTGACAAACATAAAAACTTTTAGAAGTTGTGAGTGGGTTAAAACACTCGCCTTTTGAATTTAAATCGAATTTAAATTCAATTTAAACTCAAAAATCCAACAGTCTTCAAATCTGTCCAAACTAGCGTCATCAGATCTGGAATTAAATTACGATCCTAACAAAAAAATCTCGCGTGAATCCGAATTCATACGTAAAATTTATTCGAATTAACGCGTTAAAAAAAATCAAAATTAAACTAAATTCAACAAAACAAACCCACCTTCTCTCCTATGCCACATCAGCGTTGACCCCTAATCTCCTTCACGCGTTAGCATCTGCAGGGTTAAGCCGAAACCCTAGTTCACAAACCCATTTACAGCCGCCATAAATTCCCACTTTTTGCCACCGCTCCTTCCTCTTCCAAGCCCATCGGCCTCTGCCATTAGCTTCCACATGGCCGGCCGACCCAGGTGGCCCCACGCACACGCCTCCTAGCCACCCTCTGCCGTACGCCGCCGTCACCCTTTGGCAGAAAATTCCGGCCAATTTGCTCGACTTCGACACCCAATGAAACCACCGATGCGAAGCCCTTATCCCCCTCTATGCACTGCACACCTTCGATCGCTTCCCGGAGGAAGATCCACCGTCGAAATCAATACCCTAGTTTCGATGGCCAGGACTGTTTCGGCCAATACTGGCAAAACCATGATTCAAACTGAAAAACGAACCACACCAGAAGATTACGTATTTTGAGAACTTCAACATATATTTTTCTCGAATTTTTCTGGAGAATTTGAATTTTTATTTGATTTTGGATTGTAATTGGATAGGTTTGCAGACATTGGGAAGAGGAGAAAGAGTTGAAGAAATGAACGTACAGACAAAAGAGAATAGAATGGAGGCTAGGGTTTATCACAGTCTATTTATAGACAAACTGTAGTAGGCTAGGTGGGCATGAATTACGAACGTGCTAAACGGTAGTTGGCCCAAAAAGCCCGTTCTTACCCCGGAACGAAATTCGTTAAACCCATATATCCAAATAGGTATTTTAAAATATTCTGAACGCGATGGAAAAAGTTTCACGTCCAAATTCGATCGTATGAAAACGTTATGCTGAAAACAAAATTTCCAAATTGATTTCAAATTGATTTTAATTAAATCGATTTCAAGGTGTTTCGCGTCCGTACGATCAAACGACAGGTCCGATCGATACGAAACTTGAAACCCTACAATAATTCACCGATATGGATCCGATGAAACTGGTTTCGTCGAAATCCGAGTCCGTGGCCAAAATGGCTATTTTTGGAATAATTAAATAAATTAAAATAAATTATAAAAATCCAATTTTATATTTAAATTCTAAAATTGACCAAGTTTTATTGCTTATATACTTCTTAATAAATTTCAACGATTTAACAAGTATAGATGTGAATTAAAAGTTGATAAGTCTATCCATTGCAGTGTTAATTTCTCCACTTCCTTATATTTAGGAATTATAAATTAAATTCTCAAAACCCATTTATTTGATTTAAACTTTTATATTCTCACCTTTTATCCAAAATAAGGATGCCACTAACATTGCTTCATGATTTCACATTATTATCCTCAAATTCCATTTTAATTTTCAATAATTACAATTGTTGAATGTTGATACTTTAATTAAATTTATACATCTTGCTTTCTATAACCTATATCAACAAATGGTCCAATTATAAATAGAATTAGCATTAACTTCATCTTATAGAATTAACTACTCCAATTACAAAACAAATCTACGCTAACTGCATGATTTAAGTCAATTAATTGTAATTGAGTCTACATTGAATGTTAAAAATTATAAATTGGAACCTCAATAAATTCGCTTATTGATTTAAAATCTTTCTATTCAGTAAATAGACATTTTATGGGTATAAATAACATTTGAATTATAACACATGTCATTAGTGCATGCTTCATTTCTTATAAACTCCCCTTTATTAAGTAGAACACATTAACCAAAACAAAATAATTAATTTAGATTTATTTCAATCGATTGCCATTCTTAACTTATCATACTCAAAATGGTTAACCTAAATAATTGTTACCCTTTTACATTCAAATTCACTTACTACCATCATTACAACAATGTTGCCATAGATTTAGATTTAATTAAATAAATTAGATGAATGGGTAAAGTTTTGTAATTATCACTAATGCCAAATATATATGCATTAATTACTACTTATTATTTTGAATTCATTTATAAATTTACTAGTTCCCTTTGTCTTCTTATATCCTATTTACTACCAACTTTCTATTTAGTTATAGTTTATCAATATATATATATATATACCTAGGCAAATCAAGTTCTTGTCTTTTCTGTTATTTCAATTAAATCGTGTATGCACAAATAAATTGTTTATTAACTTATTCTTACAAAATTATTTACATGCATTCAGTTACACCTAATTTAATGCATTGATTTTTATTTATAAATTAAAGGTTTTTCCTTTAAAAGCTTTTATTACTAACCATACTCCAACCTCTACAGGACATTGATTTAATTAAATTTACTATCAAATATTTATAAATCCATTACATAAATTCACAATTTACCCTTCTTTTCCTATATTCTCTTCTTAGCCTAGTATAACCATTTACATCATTTCAATTTATTCGTCATTTCATATCCACTGTTAATACTTAGCTTACAATTCTATGGTTTTATTTTTTTTTCACTATATGCTTCATTATCAACTATAAATCTTTACTTCTTTCAAAAATTAAATTATCAAATCTTATTAAACTGACAAATTTAACTGACGAAAATTTCCGGGTCGTTACACTCTGCCCCACTCAAAACTTTTCGTCCCCGAAAAGGAAAAAGAAAGAGAAGGAAGAATTTAATAAACAGTACATCTTATTTCAAATATTAACTTATAAACAATAATTTACTAAATTTATTACCTTATATAAAATATACCCGTTTTATAATCATTATATCCTTTTATACTTAAGTAATTAAAGTTTGGAAAACATTTTCAACAAAATTCTAAGTCCAAAATTTACGGAAAATTTTGGCAGAGTCTCCTTTGTACGGAGAGACTCCGGAGAAAATATAATATCAAAATATAACAAATATATTACATATATTATCCAAAATATTATATCCCAACATGGGAAAATTATATAAAATAGCGCTATACATCGTAATCCGAAACGTACCTATTTGTCGGGCAATTTACGCTTATTATTATGGAACCAAAAACAGTGGCAGTTGCTTCCATAACCTGCATTTCACTTATAAAAATCCAAAGGTTTAACAATTTATATAAAGTGAAATATTTTCATGGTTTCAACTACTAACAACATTAAATACACAATCATCAATTTCAACAACAGCATACACAACCAAACAAACAACCATTCAATCAAACAAGCAAATAGTTGTTCGGGTTCAAAACTTGAATTGGTACGGAATGAAAAATAACTATCCAGTGCATCATTTACTCAACAGTCTTAGATGGGACAGAATAGATTATTTATTCATCCAACTACTTCAAATTTCCTTACCGGACCAACCATAAATCAAACAATAACAATTCAACCAACAAATCAATTAACTCATTATAAATTTTTATTTCATACATTAGCTGTTTGATCTTTTCATTCATATAACAGTTTATCTTTTATTTTCATTTATTTCTTTAAATTTTTATTTAGAATAACTTCAACCCTTTTTCTTAAGTTTACAATTCCTCCCTTCTTTTTTTTCCATACCACACAAATTATCCTTTTATAATTTACATTTATTTCTAACAACTTTTTAATTTTATTTACTCATCAGTGGTTGTTTCCTTTTTTTTTTTTTACTTATTACTTACAATTATTCATTTTTATTTTATTTAGGTTATGTAAGTTTCTTTATTTGTATTATATTATATGCACTTCTAAATTTCAATCATTTATTAAATGCTTACATTCTATTATATTTAATTACAGTAACCCTTTTTAATTACACTTAAATTATTAACCTTATAACCTCCATTCTTATAAATAAAGGATTTTATTAATTTATTACCTTGGGTTTACAGCCATTTATTTATATTACCTACTTTTTTATATTAAACTAGTAGCATTTAAATCATACTTAAGTTAATAACCCTACACATTAATCCTTATTTATTAAAGAGTTTCATTTTATTTACTTAAGTTTAAAATCACCTATTTATAATACTTACCTTTAATTATGGTAAAATTTCAATTATAACTTAAGTTTATAACATTAAATTCTCATTTAACAGCAATTCATTGAATACTTCATTATTTCCAACATTTCTACTTGTATAATATTCTATTCCGATCACTTATTTAACATTTCAACTTTTCATATTTGGTAAGTTATATATGTTAAAGAAAATGCAAAAGAACTTATACAAGTTTTATCTCTTCTTTTAATTAAATTTAATGTTCAACAATATTACTTTTTGTCTCATATGTTAAAATTTCAAATTGCTGTGGCGCCCCACCTCTATACCCACGCTAGCTAAGGACATTACAAAGTAATGCCGTCAACTAACACGGAGAATAAGGCTGGTTAGGAGCGACCATCTATAGCCTTGCTCTAACTATCTACTGAATACATCGACAATAAACATACCAACCAGGTCGACATACCCAATGAATATTTAAAACAAAACCATAGGTGGTTGGATCTATCAGAACAGAATATAATAACTCAAATGCTAGAATGGCCACATCTCGAACGAGGTAGGCCGTCTACGAAATCCATAGAAATCTGATCCCATTTCCACAATGGAATCTCAAGAGGTTGAAGAAAACCCGAAGGACGCTGATGCTCGGCTTTAAGACGCTGATGCTCGGCTTTAAAACGCTGACAAGTTATGCAATTGCTCACCTAACTCGCCAAATCGCGCTTCATGCCTTCCCAATAATAAAGACGACGCATATCGGCATACATCTTGTTACTACCGGGATGAATGGTATACTTAGAACGGTGACAGTCATCAAGAATGTCATGCTTAAGTGCAAGATCAGAAGGCACAAAAAGACGGTTCTTCTTACGAAGACACCCATGAGAATCAATGCTGAAATCTTGCAACGCCTCATCACAAGATCCGGACTCACAAAGTTGAATAAGATGCAACAACTCAGGATCACGCCGCTGACCATCGGCAATACGATCCAATAAAATAGGTCGAGATCCCAAACTAAATAATAGAATAGGAGAATCAGAAGATGAACCTCGATCATGAATTTCACAAAAAGATAGAGTCTCAAGAACATCCCATTCGGCAAACATCATAGAAATAACAGCCGAATGTTTGCGACTAAGCGCATCTGCAACACGATTACCCTTACCAGGGGTATACTGGATATCAAAGTCATAAGAAGCCAGAAACTCGAGCCAACGCTGTTGTCTCATATTGAGTTCCTTCTGAGTGAACAAATACTTCAAGGATTTATGATCGGTATAGAGAATGAAGCACTCGCCCAACAAATAATGTCGCCAAATCTTCAAGGCAAAGACAATGGCGGCAAGCTCAAGATCATGAGTGGCATAGCGAACTTCATTCGGACGCAGTTGCCTAGAAGCATAAGCAACTACCCGATCCTTCTGCATAAGAACAGCACCGAGACCACTACCACAAGCATCGGTGTAGACAACAAGATCATGATTCCCTTCGGGAACCACAAGGATAGGAGCATTAGTGAGAAGTTCCTTCAATGTCAAAAAGGAAGCTTCACACTTGTCGGACCAATCAAAACGAATGCCTTTCCGAGTAAGGCAAGTGAGAGGAAGCACAACACGGGAAAAGTTCTTAATGAACCGATGGTAATAACCCGCCAATCCAAGGAAACTACGAATCTCATGAACATTTTCAGGCCACTTCCAATTCTGGATGGCTTCGATCTTTGAGGGATCGACAGAAATGCCATCGGAAGATACAACATGGCCTAAGAACCTAACCTTATTCTCCCAAAAATGGCATTTGGAGAATTTGGCTCTAAGCTGATGATGACGGAGAGTACTCAAGACAATTCTCAAGTGATTAGCATGCTCAGCTTCAGACTTAGAATAAATAAGGATATCATCAATGAACACAAGGATGAACTTATCGAGATATTCCCGGAATACTCGATTCATGAGATCGACAAAGAAAGCAGGAGCGTTCGTCAAACCGAACGGCATAACGAGCCACTCAAAAGAACCATATCGAGTGCGGAAAGCTGTAAGATGTATGCTATCCTCCACGACTCGTAACTGATGAAAACCCGTGGCAAGGTCGAGCTGAGAAAAGACCTTAGCACCACTCAATAGATCGAACATGTCATCGATCCTAGGCAATGGATACCTATTTCTGATGGTTAACTCGTTAAGCTTGCGATAATCAATGCAAAGCCTAAGAGTTCCATCAGACTTCTTCACGAAGACAACCGCGGATCCCCATGGAGAAAAACTGGACTGAATCAACTGCTTGGACTCAAGCTCCAAAAGCTGCTTCTTGAGTTCTTCATTTTCCTTTGTAGACATCCTCGTGGGAGGACGACTAACTGGCTGCGTGCCTGGAATGAGATCAATGCGGAACTCAATTGCCCGTTTGGGTGGCAAACCCGATACAGGCTCAAAAACATCAGAAAAGTCACAAGCAACCGGAATACGAGATATATCATCATTATCTCGCGAGTCAAGAGAATACAAAGCCATTTCGGAATTATCCACATCCCGAAGAACAAGAGATAGCTGAGTAGGCGAATCCGGATGTCGAAGATATACAATCCTCTCTGAACAAATAATCCTGGCATCATATCTCACTAGCCAGTCCATACCCAAAATCATATCGAATCCCAGACAAGAAATAACGTGCAGATTCGCACGGAAAGAAAAGTCACATAAAACAATCTCAACATTATCACAAAGCAAACTAAGGGTCGCGGATCCCCCAATTGGATTCGCAATCCTTAAAGAAGTAATCAAACAAGAATCATCCAAAGATAAATCATCAACGAGCTTTTTCGATACGAAAGAATGTGATGCACCCGTATCGAAAAGAACTCGAATACTATGATCATGAAATAAAATAGAACCTTCCAAAATAGATGAAGATATACCTTTGGACTGAGAAGGACCTTCAGAAGCCTTAGCAGCATAAAGCCTGCTAGACTCGGCACTAGCCGGAACAGTAGGGCAAGCTGAAACATGATGACTTTCCTTCTTGCAATAACGGCAGAAGAGAGGCTTAGGACAAGCTCGAATAATATGATCAGGAGAACAACAATTGAAACACTTTCGAATGAAAGGTGTTCCGGAAGACTGAGGCTGAGAGCTAGGACCACCGGTCTTCTTTTTCTTAGAAGGAAAAGGCTTCTTCTGAATTGGAAACGGCCTCTTGTTGGGGTTTTTGGAAACCTCAACATCACTATCACACTCCTTCTCGACGGTCTCGAGATGCAGTGCCGAATCAACCAACTCCTCAAAAGAAAGTTTAAGCTGGAGCAACAAAGACTTCTTAAGATATTTCTTAAGACCAGAAACAAACTTCACATTCTTCTTATAAGAAGTACTGATAAATTCAAGACCATACTGAGATAAAGCCTCGAACGATGCGACATACTCAAAAACAGAAGATTTCCCTTGCTTCAACTCAAGGAAGCGACGGGTCAATAAAACTTTTTCAGATTCAGGAACGAACTTGAGTTCAAATCGCTCCCGAAACTGAGTCCAAGAAAGAGTAGACTCATCAATCTCGGCTACAAGAAGCTCATACCAATCAAGGGCACGCTCTTGTAATAAACTAGAAGTTACAAGAAATCTATCATGGTCAGAAAGATCCATGCGAGAGAAGATACGCTCGCGCGTGCGAAGCCAAGCTTGGACTTCTAGAACGGACTCGGAGCCCTTAAACGGCTTCCCTCCAAGATGAGAAAAATCACTACACTGGCATGCAAAGGCAGACTTGCGAGGTGGAGACACTCGAGGAGGAACGGGAGGCTGCGTGCTCCTAAACAACTCTAAAAACTGATCAGCAGACATATATACGCCATCCGGATGTGAGCCATTGGATTGCCCAGCACCCGAACGACGTCCCCTGCCTCTTCCAGCCATACGCTGAAGGTAAGATAAGAACAAGATTATTCACAAGGTAGATATTGCAATATGGAATACTACGGAATAAAATGTATTCCTAGACGTATTCCCAAACTCTATCTAACCTTGATGGAATAAAGAGACACGATGATTCAAAGATTTGTATCACTTATACACTTTGATGTACCATAATATGTCCATCTATTCTGTGTTTATCATACTTTGTTCTGAACTCATCTCTGATACCACGCTGTGGCGCCCCACCTCTATACCCACGCTAGCCAAGGACATTACAAAGTAATGCCGTCAACTAACACGGAGAATAAGGCTGGTTAGGAGCGACCATCTATAGCCTTGCTCTACCTATCTATTGAATGCATTGACAATAAACATACCAACCAGGTCGACATACCCAATGAATATTTAAAACAAAACCATAGGTGGTTGGATCTATCAGAACAGAATATAATAACTCAAATGTAATATACATCCTAGAACAGTAAATCATCATATACACATATACAGGTTCATAACAGAGTTATACAATAATACATATCAAGTGGTATAGCAAACCACCATATACAGACGAGTCAAAAGAATACATATCAGAGTTACTACAAAATAGGACTACGCAAAAAGCTATGACAAAAAGGAACAAGATGAATAGTCCATTGCGGAAGCAAAATAGGCTAGGTCCAAAAGCACCTAACCTGAAACCTCTCGGTCTGACCCGAGTATAAGATACACGGGTTAGTCTAGCTAAACAAATCAGTTAGATAAACTGAACAGCAATAAACCTGCGAGGTTACAAGGTATAACATATATCTCTAAGGGAGATAACACAATCATCTAACAAAAGATGAATCATATAGAACAAGCCTCATATCATCGGCAGCATATAGAAACAGAGGATATGAATATCCCAAAACAAGCCAAAAGGCAATAACAAATACCAATAAGGTATACAAGTTCCACAAGGTAAACGCTACGCATCATGCGACTCATAATGACCAACACCGAAGGGCGATACCAAGGGAATATACATATGAATGAAACATCAGAATATTGCTCGAGCTCAGTACTGTATAAACAAGGATCCATGAGCCCGAAGACTCCAAACCCAATATCACCCATGCGGCTCATAACGACCAACATCTGAAGCGATACTAAAGGGCAACCCAATATCACCCATGCGGCTCATAACGACCAACATCGGAAGCGATACTAAAGGGCAACAAACCCGAAGGCACAAACCCGAAGGCACAAACCCGAAGGCACAAACCCGAAGGCACATACCCGAAGGCAACAAACCGTAGTGGTGAAGGTCAGAGACCCAGTACTGGACACCACTAACTGGCGGAATGTGTCACAACTCTCGAAAAGGAATCCGAAAAGTGTTAACGTATGTCCCATAACCACTCGTTCACACTAAATGGTTTACTATCCGTCAGCCACTTTCACACTCAAAGCAGTACAAAGTTCACCTCATATCATCGGTAAACCGAACCCGAAGGTTAAAACGATCAATTGAATAGGTCGGGAATTAATCGAAAGGATAAACACACAGATTCATGGTCCGTGTTTGGCCCAACCATTTAATCACCCTTCCACTTAGCTCGAAGTGCGAAATTGTACGTGTGGTTTAAATAGAATTTATAAATCGGAGAAGCGAACTTTTAATACGATTTGAAGAAATAATTTATAAAAACCCGTGAATGAATTCAAAAAGGAATTATCAAGGTCAAATATGCATAAGCAACTAGTTGGAATTAACAAGCGTTGATTAAATTTGGAAAACTAAACGAACAAGGCAAGTTGGCAAAAAAACAATAGGTTCAGACGTCTAAAAGAAGGGATTCAGACGTCTGAATCTGGAGACCAATTTCTTTTTCAAAAGAGGATTCAGACGTCTGAACCCAAATTTTCAGACGTCTGAAATAGGCAATATTTTGCCCATTTCCTTTCTGGTTGAAATTTTGGCAATTCAAATGTCTGGAAATATAATTTCAGACGTCTGAATCTGGGGATGAAAATTCCCCTTGAACAATATTCAGACGTCTGAAATAGGCATTTCAGACGTCTGAAACTCAATGTTCAGGCATTTCCTGAACCTGGGCCAACTATGGCCAAACAAATCGAAAGCAATCGGATGCGTGTTGATTATGGGCTTAGTCAAACGACTAACCAACCTTAACGACACACCCAAACACTCCGAACAACATAAACATCAACCATATAGGGTTTTACATAGGTTTGGCTTCAAAAATCATAATTTGGCAATTTCACCAAAACAATCCAAATCGAAAGCAAAAGCATATGAACAAGTGTTAGGAATCCATACCCAACATCAATGATATCAAAAGAAGTAGATGTGAGTTCAAAACTCACCTTTAACCCAAAACAAAGAAGAAGGAGTTCAATTTGCAAGGAGAAGACCAACCAAACACTACTTCAACTCAACAAGCTTCAATCTAAGAATAAAACACATATTTCCCTATTTAGGTTTTGGAAATTTTCTGAAATTGAAGAGGAGAAGAGTTGGAGAAGATGAACAAGAACTTACCAATGGATTCTCTTTGATTTTGGAGCAAGAATTTGTAGTTTGCAAATGGATTTAGGGCTAGGAGTTTCTAATTTCCTTTCTCTTCCCCCATTTCAGTTTTTGCTTAAGCTTTTATGAAATGAATAAGTGAATGGAAGGAGAGAGGGGCTGAGTTGAGGTTAATAGAACAGTTTGGGTGAAACCCAAACCCAAAGCCCACTTAGCAAATAGAAAAATTCGACTTACTCCAAACATATCAAAGCTTACACTCAAAAAGATCGCAAACGCCATTTTGGAATCAATGGAAATGGTTTCGAGTCCCAATTCGGCCATTTGCAGAAAGTAACATTTCGGACCTAAATCCGACTAACGACGCTATATTTAAATAAAAACATTTAAATATAAAATCGTTAAGTATGCGGGTTGTTACAATTTCCCTTTATAACTTTGCATTAATTCTCTTACCTAAGTTAGAGGTTTTGATTCATTAATTACTTACCTTTTATTTCACTAAAATAATTTAAACTATTAATTAATGGAAATTTAAGAATTAAATACCGGGTCAAATTTCAAATTATTTTAAAAATAATAGATAAATAATTTCTTACAACTTTTATATCTCTAATTATATTTAAAACAATTAAAATTCCAAATAATTTCAAAATAAATCTACAGTAGAATTTACCACAATGGCTTTTCCCCTTCGAAACTCGAAAATGAAAGTCGATGATGCGGCCGCCATCACTGAAATTATTTTCCAGCGACAGAGAGGAAAGTACAAAACTTATTTTCTCCAAAATCTTCTTTAAAACAATTCTTCCGGATTATACTGAAATATTTATATCGGAAAATATTTATAACAATATTATTATACTTCAAAATCCTTTGAAAGAAAATTTCAAAATCCCGGACTTAAGTTCTAAAATCTCCAATTTGATTTATTATAATTTCAAATTAGCTACAATTAGTATAAATATTTTTATTACCTAACACCAAATCTATAGCAACCAAATATATAGATCTTCATAAAATATTTGTATATATAGAAAATATAATAGGCAAAATTATTTCATTCACCTATATTAAAAACAAATATTATGTTGGTCTGTCCTATTAAGTGTTTAGAAATCCCTATGATGACACAGCGTCCCATGCATCAACCAGAATTTATAAATACAAACGGAACAGATTAACACAATATTAAAATCTTTTTATAACACTAACAAATACGCTCTCTCATATATATACACTCAGCGACTCCCATAGGGTATTTCTACCCTATTAACGAAGAGTCAAACCCCACAAAGCCAAGGTTTATCGCTAAACCAGGCTCTGATACCAACTGTAACATCCCCACTTTTCGCACGATTTAAACCGACACACGTGCCAGTTCAAACCATACGGAAGGGCGGATTGTTATGGGGTAAATAAGAAAACAGAGAAGAAATAAACCAAAATAGAATCTCACAGCGGAAGGATAAAATATAATAATAAAATATACAGTTTATATAACTGTTTACAAAACATTTGCTTCTTCTTTATACAATTAAATATCAGAGTTAACATGCCAATAATATCAATGCAGCGGAATTAAATGGTGTAGTGGAATAATATAGTAGATACTAGTAATACTACAAATCTTCGTCTTCGTCCTCCAGAGCTAAAACTTCAAATCCTGAAACGTTCGGACTGACCCGAGCGAATTTGAGTAGACAAAAACACTCGAGTCAGAACTAAAAGATCTTATGTGAGTAAAATTAATAGAAATAAATATGAGTACAGTAACTCAAGAGATGCTCGGGATTTACATCTCCTAAAGGTCCGTTAAACTATTTACTATGTAGTATATTACGCTATTATAATAATGTCTATTTATAAAATAAACTTAATTTTTAATAGCATTAAGGGGTTACCCATATAGCCCTTAACACGGAATATATTCCCATAGTCTATACAGTATTATAATCACCCCAGTAATGGGCGTCGTCAAAGGGCACTCCATAGGTATGGTACAAAACAAACCTCGTAGTAAAGGCTCGGTATGGTAGGTGGCACGGCACAACTAGGCAATGCCAGGGTAGATATACCAATTGCTATCCGGGCTGGTGGAAACGCGTAGCCGCAGTTACCGCCCACCTCGAACAAACTCCCCCAAAATAAAAAATAGAAGTGGCCACTGAATCAATCCAAAGTCAAAGTATAATATCGAAGAGGAGCGTCCGATCAGAGGTATGACCTCATTGGCCCGAGAATCACTCCTGTTTTAGCTACCTTATGCCAACTCACGGGAGTCGGGTCCACGTATTTACCTTACAGGAAGCATCGCCACCACCTACTTCATTCTGGAATCTCCACCGCGTACACGGTTAGTCAAAGTGGTTTTCGGTATCGACAGAGAGTATGTCCATATCCGATCCCGGTCTCTTTGCCAACCCATCGTTATTATAACACCGTGGTCATTTAAAAATAGTTTATACTTAAAAACCAGAATAAAATTTCCATTTCAAAAACTATGAATACGATATCATTTTAAAACCCAAAACAATATGATATCATTTTATCCAAATACAATTCTTTTCCAAAAATCACACTGCTTTAAAATCTATAATATCTGGAAACCAAACATTTGAATTATACTTTCAAAGCATAATATTTCGAAAATTCATGGTTTTAAAACCATAACTTCTAAAACTTGAATGGTTTGGATATTCAACGGTATATAAAATAAATGGTTTGACATTAAGGTTACTTTGTAAAGAAAATAATTTCCATGGCTTTACAAATATATTTCTTTATTTAAAGTCTAAACCAAAATTTAAATATCACTTTCAGGTTCCAAAACCACTTCAATTTCTATATATATATATATACATATATATATATATCCATTTGGAGTATTAATATTTCAAAACTAAAGTTGGAATTTATTCCTTCAACCAAATTAAATGTTCTATTATTTAGTCTTGAATATTTACATAAAAATCCATAAATAAAACTCCAATTTCTAGCAATTAAATAATTTCTTCAATTAAATTGTACTAGAATATTCATTTTAAATTTATCTTGGAAAAATCCAGTTATAAATATCGTACCTTAAAATTTTCCAAAATTAAACATATAATATGAATTATCAAATTCCATTTCTCAATTTTCCCATTTTTATTTAATAGATTTATACACAGCTTAAATTCAAAAATTTTAACTTCATATGTATGTATATATATAGAAGAATAACATTTATAAAATATCAAAATTTAAATTTTTTATAAACTGTATCCTATCCAAACCATAGAAATCACTTTAAAATAATTTATATATAGACCATGGTGCCTGTATAAAATTTTCTATCCTATGGTCAAGTGATACGGATATTTATCATTTCAATCCGCAATTTAAAAATAAAATTTGCGGTTGTATATCATTTCAAACCACAATCCCGAATGAAATGAAAAATGCATGATAACTTGTAGTTTAATGATATACAATAAAACCTCCATTCAACCATCATCAATCAAAATTATTTCAAACATCATCAGTTTAACAACCATCAATATATATACAATATAACAAGAAATAATTAACAGTTATTAACTAACATTTTATATTCAATTAAATTTATAACCGTTTAACTAGTAGTTTATATGCAAATAAATAAATTCTAACTGTCAATTAATATGCAATAAATGAATTAAATTGACAGTTAAATTAAATAAATGCAAATTAACCGATATGCTGAATAAAACATGCCAAACAATCATAAATAAATTTCTACTCATATCTAAAATAAATTTAACAAACATAGAAACCCTTTTGAATTTAAACCGAATTTAAATTCAATTTAAACTCAAAAATCCAACGGTCTCCAAATCTGTCCAAACCATCGTCATCAGATTCGGAATTTAATTACGATCCTAACCAAAAAAATCTCGCATGAATCTGAATTCATACGTAAAAGTTATTCGAATTAACGCGTTAAAAAAAATCGAAATTAAACTAAATTCAACAAAACAAACCCACCTTCTCTCCTATGCCACATCAGCGTTGACCCCTAATCTCCTTCACGCGTTAGCATCTACAGGGTTAAGCCGAAGCCCTAGTTCACAAACCCATTTACAGCCGCCATAAATTCCCACTTTTTGCCACCGCTCCTTCCTTTTCCAAGCCCATCGGCCTCTGCCACTAGCTCCCCCATGGCCGGCCGACCCAGGTGGCCCCACGCGCACGCCTCCTAGCCACCCTCTGCCGTACGCCGCCGTCACCCTTTGGCAGAAAATTCCGGCCAATTTGCTCGACTTCGACACCCAATGAAACCACCGATGCGAAGCCCTTGTCCCCCTCTACGCACTGCACACCTTCGATCGCTTCCCGGAGGAAGATCCACCGTCGAAATCAAAACCCTAGTTTCGATGGCCATGACTGTTTCGGCCAATATTGGCAAAACCATGATTCAAACTGAAAAACGAACCACACCAGAAGATTACGTATTTTGATAACTTCAACATATATTTTTCTCGAATTTTTCTGGAGAGTTTGAATTTTTATTTGATTTTGGATTGTAATTGGATAGGTTTGCAGACATTGGGAAGAGGAGAAAGAGTTGAAGAAATGAACGTACAGATAAAAGAGAATAGAATGGAGGCTAGGATTTATCACAGTATATTTATAGACAAACTGTAGTAGGCTAGGTGGGCACGAATTACGAACGTGCTAAACGGTAGTTGGCCCAAAAAGCCCGTTCTGACCCCGGAACGAAATTCGTTAAACCCATATATCCAAATAGGTATTTTAAAATATTCTGAACGCGATGAAAAAAGTTTCACGTCCAAATTCGATCGTATGAAAAAGTTATGCTGAAAACAAAATTTCCAAATTGATTTCAAATTGATTTTAACTAAATCGATTTCAAGGCGTTTCGCGTTCGTACGATCAAACGACAGGTCCGATCGATACGAAACATGAAACCCTACAATAATTCACCGATACGGATCCGATGAAACTGGTTTCGTCGAAATCCGAGTCCGTGGCCAAAATGGCTATTTTTGGAATAATTAAATAAATTAAAATAAATTATAAAAATCCATTTTTATATTTAAATTCTAAAATTGACCAAGTTTTATTGCTTATATACTTCTTAATCAATTTCGATGATTTAACAAGTATAGATGTGAATTAAAAGTTGATAAGTCTATCCATTGTAGTGTTAATTTCTCCACTTCCTTATATTTAGGAATTATAAATTAAATTCTCAAAACCCATTTATTAGATTTCAACTTTTATATTCTCACCTTTTATCCAAAATAAGGATGCCACTAACATTGCTTCATGATTTCACATTATTATCCTCAAATTCCATTTTAATTTTCAATAATTACAATTGTTGAATGTTGATACTTTAATTAAATTTATACATCTTGCTTTCTATAACCTATATCAACAAATGGTCCAATTATAAATAGAATTAACATTAACTTCATCTTATAGAATTAACTACTCCAATTACAAAACAAATCTACGCTAACTGCACGATTTAAGTCAATTAATTGTAATTGAGTCTACATTAAATGTTAAAAATTATAAATTGGAACCTCAATAAATTCGCTTATTGATTTAAAATCTTTCTATTCAGTAAATAGACATTTTATGGGTATAAATAACATTTGAATTATAACACATGTCATTAGTGCATGCTTCATTTCTTATAAACTCCCCTTTATTAACTAGAACACATTAACCAAAACAAAATAATTAATTTAGATTTATTTCAATCGATTGCCATTCTTAACTTATCATACTCAAAATGGTTAACCTAAATAATTGTTACCCTTTTACATTCAAATTCACTTACAACCATTATTACAACAATGTTGCCATAGATTTAGATTTAATTAAATAAATTAGATGAATGGGTAAAGTTTTGTAATTATCACTAATGCCAAATATATATGCATTAATTACTACTTATTATTTTGAATTCATTTATAAATTTACTAGTTGCCTTTGTCTTCTTATATCCTATTTACTACCAACTTTCTATTTAGTTATAGTTTATCAATATATATATATACCTAGGCAAATCAAGTTCTTGTCTTTTCTGTCATTTCAATTAAATCGGGTATGCACAAATAAATTGTTTATTAACTTATTCTTACAAAATTATTTGCATGCATTTAGTTACACCTAATTTAATGCATTGATTTTTATTTATAAATTAAAGGTTTTTCCTTTAAAAGCTTTTATTACTAACCATACTCCAACCTCTACAGGACATTGATTTAATTAAATTTACTATCAAATATTTATAAATCCATTACATAAATTCACAACTTACCCTTGTTTTCCTATATTCTCTTCTTAGACTAGTATAACCATTTACATCATTTCAATTTATTCGTCATTTCATATCCACTGTTAATACTTAGCTTACAATTCTATGGTTTTATTTCTTTTTCACTATATGCTTCATTATCAACTATAAATCTTTACTTCTTTCAAAAATTAAATTATCAAATCTTATTAAACTGACAAATTTAACTGATGGAAATTTCCGGGTCGTTACAGCCATGCCATCCAACTTGCCTCCAACAACTCTTGAATTCCAGAATATCCTGATAAACCTGACTCTTGACTGCCCGTGTGGAAATTTGTGGGCACCCAGAGTTTAGGAAGGAAAACAATAAACTTCGAGTCAGTCATGTGACTGGTGTGAGAACTAAAACAGTTTTTTTTAAACAAAACAGAGAAATATATATTTTTTAAATAGATTCGCAATGCATTTTAGAAAATGAGACTACCATAAGGCCTCCCGCACACACACACACAATGCAAACGCAGAATCAGAGGAGATTTCTCCTTATGATAGTCAAAGATGCTTGATATGCATTAAAAAGAAACATTTGATATCATTACTAGTGCATAGTGTAGGAAAAATCATTTCGAAAGTAAAGATATAAATCTTAGCCAACATACGACCATTATCGTATGCCTACTATAGCTACCATGTTCAATAGCAGGTTACTGCCACATTCCATGGCAGGTTATACAACTAAAACCGTACAAGATCGTATTGTTTCTTTGGATTTCCAACAAATGGTCAGGCCAAGGAACTTCCCATTGCCACATGGGTACGCCTCTGGAAAGACGACCCGAGAACCAAACCGGATCTCTGCCAACACAAGGCCGGGTTACCCCTAACTGGGTAACTACTGACACGAATATGTCATTCTCCGATCGTAACCGATCTATATCCGAGGATCCTCGATTTCCAACAACCACAAAGCAATAAATTTGCAGCAACAACATAGGTTAAGTATCTGGGCTCCATACCATGATACCACTTCTATCCAGAAGGAATGACATAAACTAAAGTGGCGCTACCCCCTAATAACCTTGCTGCATCCTTCCTGTTTTGACCATTTCCGGGGTGTGAGGTCTGACGAAGTCTCGTCCACAAAGCCACGCTTTATACAAAAGCTGTGCTTTGGGTCAACAAATGATCAAAATAATGATCACCAAGATAAATGATCAAACAAATGATCATATCACAAATGATCAAACAATGATCATCCCATAGCAACACTCGGCATGCCACGCTACCAAATTGGGAGTATATCACTAATAACCTTCAACTACATAACCTCTGAGCTCGTACGTCACAGAGAAGGATGTTAAGCTAAGAGAATAAACTCTCCGCCACCAATAGAAACATATTTGAAAGAAATCAGCTTTATATCTCAATTTGTAATGTCAGACATACAATCCATATAAGTCTGTTTCGGGCACGAACAGAACCGAAGGCACTTACAAAGAAGTCCTTGCATTCCGGATAATTTCTAATCACGTCCGGACTTCCTGTCACTAAGGGTGATAAAACCTCTATATCAGAGATCAACCGATGCAGAGCAACTCAACGGTAATCCTTCTGTGTTCAAAAATATCCGGTCTTCAACACCAGTCATCAAATGCAATCCATTACGACGTATCACATATTCGGAATGGGTTATACGACCCCAAGGTCCTTTCCCGGCTAACCCGAATAGTGAGCGCTAATTCAAAAATAAGTGTGGCATTCAAATTCAAGCAAATCACAACAAATACCTATTTAAATGTAAATATTGATAGTCGGATTATTTAACTATCAATAGGCATGCTCAACATCACCAGATTCCAAATAATTTCCCCCAATTATTTACTTTCCAAAATATCTTTACTAGATATATAATTTCCACACTTCAACCATTTGAAAACAAATTTTCAAATCACTTTTCACCTTTATCACTTTTGAAAAAAATTTCAATCATTTTCTTATGCGGAAATACTTTCATTTCAAAATGGTTCATTTAAACCAATTAAATAAATCCTTACCGACTTAACTTTATCTTTACATTCCAAATCCGTAAATTTATTCCGACACTTCAAAAATAAATCAACGTTTATTTTTAATCAAATTCCCCATTCTTTTATAAATTCCATAGTGAATTTACACTTCCAAAATATCTATGAATATATGATTCCCAAATCGATTTCTAATATTCATTTTCAATTTGTCTTCAAAAAGATAAATTCTCAAAACGTTTGATTTCACATTGGAAAACATTTCCATACTTATTTATTAAGAAGTAATTCACAAATCCATTTATTTTCAATACTTAGAAAATATTCAATATACTTAATATCGAAATTAAGTATATATTTCATTCTTTAAGGAAAACATTCACCTAAACACATTTATTTGAGTCAAAACGAATGTTGCGTAAAACACGTTACGACGACCCAAAATCACTAGTATAGGGATTCAAAATTAAGATAGATATATAAATCCAAATACTATACAAAATATTTCCTTTTGGAAACCATTTACTATAACAACAGTGTTATACTCCACCATTTCCTTATTTCTCGAAAACGTCTATTTCAACAATGGATGTTGTAATCTATGTATTCGGTTTATAATACATTTTAAAACATCGTTAAAACGATTAACTTCATTTTATAATATTCATTTTCCCAAGCATATCCATTTTATTTGATAATATATTCACAGTCTAAAATCGTGAATATACTTCCTTAACCAATTTCAACATTCAATTTATGAAATTCCATTGATTTCGAATTTATAAACAATGTCTATAAATTCCATTCTATTTATAAGCTTCGATTTATAAATCTCCTTTATTAATCCAATTTAATTTATATAACTCAATTATAAACCAAAAGTCCATATTACAAGTTAAATTCTTATAATCCATTTATTTACAAAATCGTTCTTTTAAAACTTCACAAATTATAAATCTTATTACTTATAAGATTTCATTCATAACCCTATTTTCAACATTAATAGAACTCCTTCTAAAATTCTATTATTTCGATTTATAAAATATATATTTTATAAATCTCAACTATAAACCATTTTTGCTTCATCAAAGATTTCAATTTAAATGCAAAAATCCAATTTATAAGTTAATTCCTTAAAATCTTTTGTCTTACAACATCTATTCATTTTACAACTTCACAATTCATAAATCTATAATTTCATTCACTTAAAAATACATTTTATACTTCATTTTAACACTTAACAAACTTGTTTTATAGTTCCAATATTATTAATTTATAAATATCAATTTTAAAAATCTTTTATATACATCCTTTATAACGATTCAAAATTCCAAATTAAACCATTTTATAATTTAATCACTATTTATTTCAAAAATCTCAATTTGTTTATATTTTACAAAAATCATAATTTTTAATAACATAAAAATTTATAACGTTTTAATTATTTAAACTGAATCAATTCAAAAATTTAATAAAACATATACTTTCAAAAATCACTTTAAAAAAATTCCTTTTAAAATCAAAATCATTATTTTAAAACTTCAAAAATGGATCCAATGATGCAACAACACCAAATAGTCAATCACGACAAACCAAACATCATATATCAATATGATAATCGGTAAATATCACAATATCTGTAAATAAATCAAAATAGTTGAGGAATCCTGTTGGATCCCTCCAACTTGTTTCCCTGCATCCAAAGATGTTAGCACAATACCAATTCCGTTCCAGTACGGAATTATCGCGGTATATGGGATTCATAAAAATATTATCTGCTTAATAGACGGCGCAATAGGGTCTCATCCGCTATATAATGCGGGAAACCAACTCCAAGTACATAAATAATACCAATTTCACTATACGGCGAAATATTCGCGGTATATGTTTTTAATAAATAACATCCGCTTACTAACGGCGCATAATGTCTATTTTAACAATCAATAGTTAACAATCATTATTCAAACATACAATCAAGCAATTTTAAATATAACTATTTAAAATTTAAGTCGAAACCGATTCGATTGAGTGAGAAGTTCTCACCTTGATTTAAATTCAGTTTTCCACGTTTTATTTCGAATAAAATTAAACGTGTGTTTAATTTTACCCAAAATTCTCACTAGCTCCAAACGACTCCAATCCAGCTCCATTGCGAAGATCTCGTCCATACGAACCCAACGCAACTTGTTTCGTAATTTTTCGACCTCGTATGAATAAGATATTGCGTTACAAAGATTACACAATTTTTAATATAATTTATTTACATTTTCTTTTTAAATTTATAACCTATAACCATCTGACCGTTCATTCCAGCATCTTCAATCTTGGCCACTAATTCTCTTTTCCTTCTTCTCATTCACGCTCGGCTACAGGTGATACGCACAGCCGAATCCATCATGCCCTAACTAGGGTTTTGAACACACTCTCCATTCATCGACGAAACCCCATCACAACAGCACCACGTCGAAGCTCGTCTCGAGCACTACACTCGGCTGGAACCATGATGAACTCGGGCCCCCCTAGGCCGAGATTTTTACCTCCAAAAGCGCTACCTTTCAACTGCGATTGCCACCAATCCACAACCCTGTTTACGATCTTAACCGTTGAACTTATGGATCTCGTCATGCTCTTCAATTTATCAGTTGACAACTTTTGCTAAAAACGTGCGGATTTGGAAAGATTGAGGAGGAAAGAAGATTGATTTTCGGCCATAGAATATACATGGAGGCGGCGGCTCTGAGATGAAACCCTAATTGGTTTTAATTTTGCAAAAAATGAAATAAAGGGGCTTATATAGAAAATTTCACCAAACACTATTCACCCCGAATTTTTCGAACTCCAAACGAAGCGTGTCGGTTGGCATTTCTAAGGTTTACCTCGCGTTCCGAACACAATGGAACATGTTTCGGAGGCCAATTCAATCATCTGTGCGAGTTACGGTAATAATCGATCGATTTTAAATTAAACCAATTAAGCAAATTTCTAGGCGTTTTGGCTTGCCCCGGACAAATTCTAAATCCGATTGACACGAAATTTGAAACCATGCAATAATATCACATTACGAATCCGATGAAACTAGTTTCGTCGAAATCCGAGACTTTTTGAAAAATGACTATTTTAACTCGCCAAATTAATATTAAAACAATTTCGATGAGTTTCGAGTTGCCACGGTCAAACGAAAACTCCCTTGCTATGAAAATTGAAATTCGGTAATAAAAAACTATTACGGATCCAATGAAACTAGTTTCGTCCAATTCTGAGACTGTTCAAAAAACGGCTAATTTCACGAGTCGATTAAATACTAAAATATTCAATTTTAAAAATTTAACTCCAAATTCAATTTTAAAAGTTCCATAACATCATTCTAACTTCAACATGATATAATAAAATTTTCCAAATCAATTTCAATCATATTTAACCCAATTTATAATTATTTCTGAAATTTTAACTATTAAATTATCGATTTAATTATTCAATTAAATCCAATTATTCGATGAAAAAAAATTATTCGACTTATAAATTTCACTTATAAATATTTAAAATCAATTAAATATACAAATTTTAATTGACAGAAATTCTGGGTCGTTACAGCTTGTTTGCCCAAAAAATTGGGCGCCTAGAGTTTAAAGGGAAAAGCAAACTTCGGGTGAGTCATGGGACTAGTGCGAGAACTCAAATTATGGTGTTTTGAAAACAAAAAGGTATCTCATAAGAGCACGACGCACATAAACACAGAACATATTTTTACCTTATAACCTTCTATTACGTAATATTTGGGGGTATTATTTTTAGTGACATTCTTTGAAAATATTTGCAAATAAACTTATTAATCTTAGCCGAAATGGTTACCCGTATAGCATTTCTAGGCTATTCATTACGCCAATACAAACAAAACTGCAGTTTCTTATTGGGGAATGGATTTCCACACAAATGACTAGGTGAAGGGACAACCTTCTGATGGGTACAACTCTAGATGGATGCCTCGAGGCACATAACATCTACCCTCTACTAACACAATACCGGCCTATCTCTATAACTAGATAGTCCCGAATATGTCATCCCCCAGTCGTTACCGACCTTTATCCAAGAGCTCTCTTCGCATACATCAACATTAATTTACATCCCGAACATCATAGCGGGAAGATATATATCTAGAAGGGAATCATCATGATGATGGGAATGACCCACTTAGCCTCGCCGCATCTAACACTGTTTTGGTCATTTTTGGTTGATGAGGCTCGAGGCAATGATTACCTTTTCACATAACACATCTTCTTTCACTTTGAATGCCACATTGCCATTCCACATTCACACGACTAATTTCTACAAACGTGTAACTTCCTGGGCTCGTATGTCTCAGAAAAGGGTGTTAAGCTAAGAGAAGGTATCTTCTTCGCCACCAAACTGATATACTTTTATAGAGATAACTCATTATGATTTTGGAATGTGACGTCGGACATTCATTTATACAAGTTCGTTCTTAGACTGAATGAAACCAAGGTTCCTCGACCATTACTAGGCGTGAAGTTCTTGTAGTTCTGAGATTTTTCATAACAAAGAGACCATTGCTACAATATAGTGAACCGGGAGTTTATCCCAATTAATCAACAAGTAGTCCCTCTTTATTATTCGTCTCAATATCTCTGCCTTCAAACATCTTCAATCTTCGAACACGTAAATTGTTTCGAAGTGGTTTTCAGATAAGAATCAACCAGATCCGATCCTGGTTCCTTCATAATCAAATCATCGATAAAAAAAGATGTAATTAGATGATTGCTTTTCGATTCATTCATTTTTATTTACCAAAGTATCTTCGAGAGATATATATTTTTAAAATATTCTTTTATCGAATACAGAATCATTTAAACCTCTTTTTGAATATTCCTCAAATCATTTTTAAAGAGTACCTTTTAAGAAAATAGGATTATTGAAATCACTCTACTTTTTTTCAATATCAACTTCTATATTCAATGAGTGCTATGGGCGAAATAACGATGAGATCATCTTTTAAATTCCACGAACAGGACATGTTCCCTCTTCATAATGAGTATAAGAAGATTATTTCGATAAAATCCAAGTTGAGTATCCAGGCTTTTCCTTGGATCTGTTCCACCCCTCCTCTAAAAGATAAAGTGAAGGGCATGTAAGTTTATAGCACTGTTGCTGCATTCCTAACTTTACTTACATACCTTGTTTTACCATTTAGCTCTCACAAACGAGATAAATGTACTAGTCGTTTCTGCATACTCATTTTCCCCCTTTTAAAAATCACTTAATTATTTGTTTAACCATCTTTGAAATAGTTTTAAATTGTTAAAATTTCTTTTAAAATAATTTATTATTTACTTAAAAATATTTACTAAGGATTTGGGAAAGAATTGTTAAGTTTCAACCTTTATTTCAAAAGTTATAGAAAGGCGTTGTGAAAAGGTGTTGCAAAAAGCGTTACAAAAGTGCTTTAAAGGCTATATTCTTCAAAATGACTTTTATATCATTTAGAAAACAATATTTTAAATTTAAATCACTTTTAAAACATTTTATAATATTTTTAAAATTTATTTCATATTTTTAAAATAATTATTTTATTAATTTCCAACTTTGGTCGTTCAGTGCAAAAACTCGATTTTCCTTGAAAATTGATTTTGTCATATTTCAAAATAGACAAGATGAAATCTTGTTTTTTTTGTTTCCTTTGAAGGATATGAATGTAAGGATTTAGAAATTCTTACTTTGAAGAATTCCGAACTATACTCCACTTCGTATGTTCATTTAAACTTTTGACGTGAAAACACGAACTACCGTTACGTGATGCGTCAAATTTTAGGCGTATTTTGAGATTCATATTCAAACTTTGTCAAGATGAATTTAAATACTTAGGAATAATTTTTAAAGAATATTCAAACATTATTTTTCAAATGTATTAATGATTTCATATCACATTTTATTTCTTTTGGAAAGTAATTTCCATGCGATTATATGTCGTGATAAATCCATGACTTGTTTCAACATATATATTCATACATCTAATAAACATCAAAAAAATGCTGATAACCATTTTAACATATCCTAACATGTCATGTGAACTTGTGTATCAATTTAATAACTTTTTCATTACAATGTCTTATGATTGTCATTTATGCACATATTTGCATACTAACTTTTGCAAATGACTTAAAGTGTTGGCTTTCTTTTCAAATAATTATCAAACATAATTATTAATATCCAAACAACATTTATAACTTGCAAAATATCATATAAATGTTTCCTACTTAACAATTTGGAGTTCTCACCTTTTGTTGCTTTCAAACTAGTTTTAAACTTCTCTAACTTTGCCTTAAGCTTCACGAACTTGCTAAACTTCATTGTACTTTCCTTAAGAGGCCATAGTCAAGCTTGAAGGGGAAGACGTACTCGGCCAAACGGAGAAAAAGGGAGGGCCATGAGAAATAAGATGGAGGAGCAGGAGTTTGAAGTCGAGTTTGAGTGGTTTTGATGAGTTTTGCTTTGTGATTTAATTCTTGGAACATTTTGGCATAACTTTGTTAAGGTGAACAACCATTAATAGATGTAAGAGAGCTTGAGAAAGTAGAGAAGAAATAGTGTAAAAGTGAAGAAGAAGAAGAGGATGGGTATTTATAGAAGAAGTTTTGGATTAAACTAATATTTTGTATATTTTGTAAAATGACCAAAATACCTTTTCCTTATACTTTAAACAAACTAACACTTAACATCATATTTTAAACCATGACTTTATGTCATTTTCACTTAAGTATTAATTAAAGAATATAACAATTATGTTTTTTTGATTTAATGTTCAAATTTTGACTTTTATAATACCTTTTGTCTTTTTATGCTTACTTTTTGTTAATTACTTTCTAGAATTTTCTAAGCATGTTTACTAAAAGTAAACTTGATTAGTAAATTAATTAATACTTATAATACCTGAATATATGTTCATATATAAAAAAATAAAGGTGCAACAATATTGCGACAACTTTGTCGACAAAAAGTTGATTTTTGACAAAATGTTTTACGGTCATATTTTGACGTTTTAGTTAAACTATTTATTTGTGTAAACAAAACTTAAAAATAAATTTGTATAATGTTACTTAAAAATATAAACACTCATAAATAAATTAAAATAATTTATTAAACCATTTAACTTAGTTTTCTAAAATTAGGATTTTGTCACTTTTGTCGTATAAGCAAATGTTACTATTTTTATGTATATTTCTATTTCCAAATCTTATCTAATATTAGTTAAATCATAAAAAAAATTATATTTTATATTTAAAATCACTTTAAATTTTATATTTTAAGGTGGTTGAATTTTGGATCGTTACATTCTCCCCTACTTAAAAGAATTTCGTCCTCGAAATTAGATAATAAGAAAGTAGCTCAAAAAGGAAATATATATTCAATAAGATGGAACATATACAATAAGTGACTACATCACATGCAGGAAGTAAACTCAAATGATATATAAAGTTAATACATCCATCCTAAACTCGAGATATGCTTTTCTAATTCTATCTTTTATTTCCCACATGCAATCATTAGGATCCCTGCTCCATTGAACTTTGACCAATGGTGCTACCTTCTTAATCATTTTTCATCTTGATCCATGATTCGAACAAGCCTTCTAATAACCGCTAAGTTTGGTTCTATATATTTAAGTCATCGTGAGCAGGCGTTTTTATGATTTGTTTTGGGTCATATACATGCTTTCGTAAATGTGATATGTGAAAAACATTGTGTACACCAAACAATTTTTCAAGCAATTATACACGATAAGCTAGTGGGCCGATTTGTTCGAGAATGAGAAAAGGTCCAATATATCGAGGTGCTAACTTCCCAACTCTTTCAAATTTGACTACTCCTCTCATTGGGGAGACTTTCAAAAAATATGAATCTACAATTGAGAATTCTATATTTCTATGCCTTCGGTCTGCAAAACTCTTCTACATTGGTCTTCTTTTAGCTTCTTTCTAATCATACTGACTTTCTCTAAAGCTTCTCTTTAATCATATCGACTTTCTCAGAAGCTTCTCGTATCATATCTAGGCCAAGCAGTAACCGATCTTCGGTTTCTATCCAACATGCTGGTGATTTACATAGACAACCACACAAAGCTTCATATGGTGCCATGATGATACTAGCTTGATAGCTATTGTTGTAGGATAATTCTACTAAATGCAAATGATTTTCTCACGAGCCTCCAAAGTCTAGAACATGTGCTTTCAAAATATCTTCCAAAACATGGTTGACTCTTTTCTTCTGTCCATCTATTTGGGGGTGATATCTAGTGCTTATACTCAGGTTTGTTCCCAGAGCTATCTGTAGTGCTTCCCAAAACCGAATAGTGAAGATTTGATCACGATCGCTTACTATACTGCTTGGAAGTCCATGCAACTGGACAATCTCCTTCACGCGCTCGCGCGCGCACACACACACACACACACACACATATCCACAAGGCTTGTTGCCATTCTTGTTGGCTTTACCGGAATAAAGTGTGCACTTTTGGTTAATCGGTCTTTGATAACCCAAATTTCTTCATTTCCTTTCCTTGTTCAGTGTAGGCCATCAATGAAATTCATGGATATTTGATCCCACTTCCTACCTGGAATATCCAAAGGTTGAAGAAATCTTGTAGTCCTTCGTTGGTCACTTTTGATTCTTTGGCAAATTTCATAATGGTTAACATAGATAGATATGTCCCTCTTCATACTTTTCCACCAAAATGTACGCTTCATGTCCTTGTACATCTTATGAATTCTCGGATGAATGCTAAGTTTGGCTGTGTGGAATTCAGCTAGTACTTCTTGCTTGAGATTTTTAACATCTGGAACACAAATTCTTCCATTTAATATTCCATGGCTATCTATTTTAAGCTTGAATTATGTCTTTTATGTATATTCCTAATGATCTCCTTGAGAAATAGATCCTCCTTTTGTTTGCTGGCAATCTTTTCTAGGAGAGCTGGAGTAACTACGAATTAAGAAATAGTAGCTAACTCCTTACTAAATGCATCAGCTACTACATTAGCTTTCCTGGGTGTATAAAAAATATTCAGATCACAAGATGCGAGAAATTTTATCGAGTGTTGTTGTCTCATGTTCAAGTCCTTCTAGGTGAAATGATACTTCGAAGATTGTGGTCTGTGAAGAGTTCGAATTTTTCACCTAAATGATGGAATATTATTTACTAAGGTTAATTCAATGTTTTATCGAAATAAACTGTGAAAAATTCTTACCTATCAAATAGTGCCTCCATATCTTTAGAGATAACACAACAGCTAATAATTTTAAGTCATGTGTTGCACAATTCTTCTCATGCGTCTTCAGCTTCCTACATGCTTAAGAAATCACCTTCCTATCTTGCATTAAAACTGCACCAATTCCTCTACAAGCATCTGTATGAACAGTCAATCCACTAATTCCATTTGTAAATGCTAAAGCTAAAGAGGTTGTCAATCTCTTCTTTAGTTCTTGGAATGCTTCTTAACATTTAGGAGTCCAAATAAATTTAGCATCCTTCATTGTCAACTTCGTTTAGGTGATTGGAATCATTGAGAAGTCTTGAACAAATCTTCTATAATATCCTGCCAAACCTACGAAGCCATGAATCTCTTTAGGAGTTTGTGGCTGCTTCCAACCTTTAATAGCGGCAACTTTCCTTGGATCCACTGAAATTTCATCCCTTTATATTATATGTCCAAGGAATCTTACCTCCTCCCAAAAATGGCACTTTGAGTACTTGGCTTTAAGCACATAATTCCTCGATATCTCTAACACAGCTTCTAGATGCCTTGCATGTTCTTCTTCTTTCTTTGAGTATGTAACAATCCTAAATTTTTGAAAATATTTTTTATTTAGATTTTATTTCATTTTGAAAATATTTTTAAAATTGATTTTATTTCAAGATTTTATTTTAAAACGTTTTTAAAAGTGTAGTTAGAATTTTCCAATGTTAATGGTATTTTATTTACAATTTTAAATTCTAGCTTCAATTTAATAAACCATTTTTTATTTATTTTCTATATTTCCTAGAAATATTTATTTATTTTCATTTCTACTTTATTTTTTTCATTTTCTATTTTATTTACTTGTTTTTCTATTGGTTTATTTTTAATTAAAAGAAGTGGAAATTTGAAAAGATAAAGCCTTTTCATTTCTTGTGACTTTTCGTTAGCCTTGCCTTTTCATTTCTTTTGACCTTTCATTTTACTTTGGCTGTGCATTTTTCTATGCAATAGCCATGTACTTTACTTCATTTTTCGCATGAGAAAACTTTCTCATCTCTTCAAAACTCACGGCTTTCTCACTTGAGAAATTTTGTAAGTGTTAGTGGCTTCCTTTATCTTACTTTTGTTCTTATTTTCATTGATTTTCCCTTGATCTTTTTTGTGCTTTGATCGTCCACTTTCACCCCCTTCACCACCTTCACCGACCACCACATCACTTCTTCCTCATCACCATCCATGGCCCGACGTCCTCCTCCGACCAATACTGGCCGTGACCATCATATGATGCATGTCACAACCCGAAATTCAGCGTTCAAAAATCGACATCAAATACCTCACTTGTATTCGACTGCCGAAAATTCAAATGTCAAATTTCAGTTCGGATGGAGCTTATAATAACATTAGATGAATATAAACAACGGAAACAAATAAACTGCCATACATCAGTATCCCAGATATGACATCATCACAATATTCATTACAACAACATCTCCAACATCATAGTAATCTTATACATATAACACAACTTAAAATAGACCATAATGACATAACCACAAGTGATTGCATTCCAAGAAAGTCTTCAAAGAAATGAAATGGCAGCGAACATCCAATTAAGAACCTTGAGATCCAAAGGTTTCAAAATACCTCCAAGTTAAAACCCTTCAAAAACCGGTAGCCTCCAAGCCATAAGACTTCAAAATCCAGCTAGCTCCAAAACACGGAAGACCTACTACTAGGCTGCCCATGTGGAAATTATGGGCACCAAGAGTTTAGAAAGGAAACAATAAACTCCGGGTCAGTCATGGGACTGGTATGAGTAAACCAAAACATTTTTATCTTTTAAGAAACAACGAAAGAATTTAAACTAAAATCCGAAATGCTTTTTGGAAAATGAAACTAGCATAAGACCTCCCGCCACACACAGAATGCAATCACAGAATTGAAGGAGATTTCTTCTTATGATAGTCAAATGTGCTTCATACGGGAAAAATTCTTTGATATTACTACTAGTGCATAGTGTAGAAAACATTTTCGAAAGTATAATACTAATCTTAGCTAGCATAGACATTTCGATCTATGCATATTATAGCTACCATCTAAACAGTGGTGACCATCATAAGTAAATGGAAGGTTCTACAGCTAAAACCGTACAAGGCGCGTGTCGAAGAATGGATTTCCAACAAAGGGTCAGGCTAAGGAACTTCTTGGGCCACATGGATACGCCTCTGGAGGGATGTCCCGAGAACCTAACTGGATCTCTGCCAACACAAGAACGGTTTACCTCTGTAACTAGGTAACTACTACACGACTATGCCATCCCCCGGTCGTAACCGACCTTTAACCCGGGATTCACCAACAACCATGAAGTAATAAATTTGCAGCAATCACATAAGTTAAGTATCTGGGCTCCATACCATGATACCACCTCTATCCAGAAGGAAATGAACATGCCCTCAGGGGGCGCTACCCCCAAATAACCTTGCTGCATTCTTCCTGTTTCGACCATTCCGGTTGTGAAGTTCGACGAAGTCTCGTCCACAAAGCTACGCTTTACACGAAAATCATGCTTCGATCAACAAATGATCAGCAGCACTTCGTATGCCACATTACCAAATTGGGAATGTATCACTAGTAACCATTAACTACATAACCTCTGAGCTCGTACGTCTCAGAGAAGGGTGTTAAGCTAAGAGAATAAATCTCTGCCACCAAACAGAAATGTATTTGATAGAAACCAGTTTTACATCTTAAAGTGTAATGTCACACACCCATCCATACAAGTCTGTTCCGGGTTCGAACAGAACCGAAGGCACTTCCAAAGAAACCCTTGCAATTCGGATAATTTCTAATCACGGCCGGACTCCCCATCACAAAGGGTGATCAAATCTCTATACCGAGGATCAGCCGATGCAGAGACATTCCACAAGAAATCATTTCGTTTTAGAAAATATCCGATCCTCACCCCAGTCTTCAATTGCCATCCATAACGTCGTATCACTATTCGGAATGGGTTATACGACACAAAGGTCCTCTCCCGGCTAAACCGAATAGTGAGCGCAATATTTAAAAACATAGGGATATGGGATCTCAGTTAAGTCACAACTTATTATCCAAAACTTTTCTTTCAAATGGTTAAACAAATTACCATTTGCAAATCTTTTAAACAAAAAGATTCATTTCAAAAACCTTAAATGGTTTAAACAATTTCCACATTTCAATCTTTTAAACAAAAGACTCGCTTTTAAGACCCCTTTCAATTTAAAACAAGGATCACCAATCTTTAACAAAGATTCATTTCTAGCCTTTCAAAACAATTCAATTTCAAGTTGGATTAACTCATCTAAGCAAAGATTCAATTCCTAGCTTTCAAAAATCATTTCCAAAGATTCATTCATAACTTTTCAAAGCCATTCTATTCAGACTTGAGATCTTTTCATCATAAATTTGGAAATTCTTTCCTTATATAAAAGATATTATTATTTGAAATCACTTGTTTTCGTTTTGGAAAACCCGATTATATTTGCACGAGTTAAGGCCTTTCAAATATAAACTTGGGTTAAATTCAAATTCTCAAAACCATACTTTTTAAATGGTTTAAAAACCCATATAAACACATTTATAGTTTTGTATAACATTTTTACGTCATATATACCAGATATAGAATTCAATTTCAGATTTTGAATTCAACTTAAATCAAAATTTTCAAATTTCAAAGCCTTATTAAGTTATTCAAAATAACTTTCAGTTTAAAACACTTTTTCAAAAGTTTTTCACTTTAACCCAATCCATTTCCAAAACCATTTGGACTTAAAATTCAAATTCAAAATTATTTAAATAGTTGCGACTTAACCGATTTCCACGAGCAATCCATATTTGTATGTGTATAGTGTAGTCCAAGGGTTTTACACACAATAGTGCAACATCATCAATCACCACAGATTCAATCATATCGATAAGCAGTATAATCTACAACGCTTATCTTTATTCACAGATTTACAGATAAAATAAATTTATCAATTACAAATATTCACCATTACGATTCGATGTGGGTTTCGGATAACCAACTGGAATCTGACTCCCTGTCGCATCGAAATTCAAATGTCGTTTTACGGGCAAAAAAAGGATTTTCATATTCATACAACAGTATATTCATCATAGATAAAAAAGCTCAGCACAAAGCATTACATAGCATCACATCAGATATCAAATATATCAATCCATCGCATAGCGTTCAATATCAATCAAACATCTACAACTAAGATGAATAAATTGTGTGGTTTTAAATTTATTACCTACATAATTACTTTCATTAGTAATTTTAAACCAACTATTAATTATTATTAACTACGATTGATTAAGTTTTAATCACCTGCATAATTTATCATTCCTTTAATTAATTATCTTAATTAGTTAACCCTTACTTGTAATTAATTGGATCTTAATTACTTTTATTAATCAACCGTTAATTAATTACTTTAATTAATAAATCCTTAATTATTAATTAAATCATAATTAATTTATCCTTAACTGATTATTCTAAATTTAATTACCCTAATTAATTAACCACATTAATTAATTATGTTTGAAGTAATAAACCCTTAATATTTGATTAATCATCCTTTAATCTTTAATTATCTACTCTTAATTACTTTCACTAATTCACCTATAAATCATTTATTAATCCACTTTTACTTAATTAATCACTTTAATTACATTCAGTAATTATTCACAAATTATTCTCCTTAATTAATTACATAAAGTAATTAACCTTTAATACTTCTATCAAGTAATCTTCATTTTCATTGATTAGCTTTTAATCATATCATGAAATCCCATTTGAACACTTAGGAATAATTCAAATAATTATTCAAATATAATTAATCATATCATATCATCCACCAAGAATCCACATCAAACTCCTAAATTAAATTCGAGATTGCCTAAAATCACCTGGAACATAGCCAACCACCAAAAATACCCCGCAAACGCCACCACCAATCACTGGCCATCACGATGTCGAACCCAGACCTTCACCAGAGTTTCACGCTCCTATTCCTCTCACTCTAAGTGAACTTGACGCGGTAACAACGATGATCTCTCCTCAGTTTCGACAGCGACCCAACCTGAACTTTAAGCCATAGATCATAATCGTTCTGCCACACTGAAGATCTACAAGCTCAATCATGAATTTTCCTCTAATCCCTATTACGACATCTCCTCAGACCAAAGCTCGACGCCTAATTCCTCATCGATCATCGAAAACTGATGAATTTCCATTTACCGTTCAGCGCGAAATTTCTACCTTGAATTGATACTAAAAATCTCGATTTCTATTTTAAAAATCATAATTTTTAGATAGTAATCTGTTGATATAAACAAAACATGAAATCAAGAATCTCTGATTTCCTGATTTTTAAAAGATTCTACTGTATTTTCTCATTTTTTGAATATTAACTAAATGTAAATGCTTGAACCCATTTTTACAATTGACATCTTATTAATCTGAACATCTTTTGTTTAAATATTCAAACCTAAAAGGGATTATAGGATGAGAACTTGAAAAAAAAAAATCTTGTTTCCGAATCCTATAACTAAGAATAGAGCCTACTTTCCTATCTACGTACATATGCTCTCAGATATTTTGCGTACACAAACATGCAAGTAAATATACACATAATTCAAACACATTACATATCCTAATTCCCAAATCATTTAGATATGTAACAGGTTGAGTTTGCTCACCTTATAAATGAAGACAGAGGCCAGACACTATTTATTTTACTAATGCTTTTAAACTTGCATGTTTGCATTGCCTTTGAACTTGAATTTGCTTCTTGATATTAATTTACTTGTTGCTTGAACCTTTTACAATAAAGACAGATTTTGATCTTATAATCTGGAAAAAAAAAATTAAAAATCCAGAACCGGCTGATGCATTTGATTTTTATTGTCTGAACTTGATTGAATCTAATCTGGTCACAAGCTTCAGACCTTTGAATTGGGGTCTTGTTTCCAGATTGATGAACTTGAATTTATTTTCTTTGTAATCTATGTTTGTTTGCTGATTTTCTTTGAATTGCATTTTGGGTTATAGCTTGCTATTTAAACCTTCTTCTTTCCCAGGTTTGAAGATTTTGAACTTATTGTTTTGATTCCTAGATCAAAGCTTTTGTTTGAATTGATCTTTTACAGGTTTACTTTTATTTCTTCTTTGATCTGGCTTTGATTCAAAACTTGATTGCTTTAATTTTGATCTGATTTCAGAAATGCTTCTAGGTTTGAGATAAATTTTCATTGTTTCCAGGCCCGATTTATACTTGCTTTCGATTGTTTTCTGGTCTTTGGAAACGGCCTCTATTGTTTTTCTTATGTATGTTTTATACGTTTTGAATTAAAAGAAATTTTATTTGTTGCCTCTTGTAATGCTAGGTTATTTTTATCTTACACTTGTTTGTAAATATGAAGACTTGTAAAAAATTAAAAATCAAAATTATTAAATTTATGTTTAAGTCCTTTTCCATTTATTTATTTACAAATTGTGTTTTAAACCTTGTCTTGATTTAATTTATTTTTTTTTATTTTAGTCTCTTTTCATTTTAATACTTTTGAATCAATTTATCTCTTATGTTTTATAACTTAACATATGTATTACATTTTAAAATTTATAAATGTACAATTATATTTATTCATTCTTAAAAGAAAGGTGTTTTAAATTCTTTTATCAAATTCATAATCGACTTTAAAACTTTTATAAATTCTCGATATAAATCTATTTTCAATCTACTTATAAAACACATTTATTTTCGAATCCAATATTATTTATAAAATACTTATCATTAGATTTCAAATCAAAATTTCTATTTAAAATACAAATTTTTTATTTATTCTAGATTTTTTCATAATTAAATTCACAATTTAATTTCAAAAATTAAATTAATTATCAAATTATCTTAACTAAAATTTCAGGGATATTACAGATTCCCCACTTAAGAAAATTTCGTCCTCGAAATTTGAAAGGGAGACAATCAAGAACAGATGAAAGACAGAGAATTATCTTTCCGATAAAATTGAATATCTATTCTGCATTTGTCTTACCAAATCAGAATATCAATAATGGATACAAGAACAAATCAAGATACTCGGGTCACCAGATATATGAATATACAGGGATATTGATTAGTTTAAAGGATAACTAACCATTCGTAGAATATATCGAGAACCAAAAGAACAAATAAATGAATTTAATCTTCCATAATTCTCAAACACTGGGTATGGATTCCAAGCTCAAATCGGAATACCCTAAAGACTAGACAGATATATGTATACAATCCCAAAACTCTTAGTTTAAACAACCAAAATATACCTATCAACCATAGCAACCAAAGCAAACAATTCATCCAAACAAACAATTCTGACCCATCTGGAGTTTGTGTCCCGTGCAAAATCAAAGCTTCTTCCTGGAGGTGCCAGGAATCATCGAAGAATTGAAAAGACGAATCAAAGGAGATTGATAGAGAAAGTTGTTTCCGCTATTGTAGGATATCGACCATTTTTAGTCGTATTTCCCTGTCCCCTATCTCGTCCTCTTCTTGCACTCATACTCACTATCAATGGATAGTAAGAGAATTTATTGAGGCATACGAACGGATATCTTAGGGCTTACTCATTCTAGGGTATACTTCACCCATCTCTAATGAGTTACCTAATGTGTTATACTCCTGAGCTAAAGTTTCAACCTTCAACTCTGATACCACTTGTCATGACCCGAAATTCAGCATTCAAAAATCGACATCAAATACCTCACTTGTATTCGACTGCTGGAAATTCAAACGTCAAATTTCAGTTCGGATGGAGCTTATAACAACATAAGATGAATATAAACAATGGAAACAAATAAACTGCCATACATCAATATCCCAGATACAACATCATCACAATATTCATTACAACAACATCTCCAACATCAGAGTAATCTTATACATATAACACAACTTCAAAATAGACCTAACGACATAACCACAAGTGATTGCATTCCAAGAAAGTCTTCAAAGAAATGAAATGGTAGTGAACATCCAACTAAGAACCTTGAGATCCAAAGTTTTTAGAATATCTCCAAGTTAAAAACCTTCAAAAACCGGTAGCCTCCAAACCATAAGACTTCAAAATCCAGCTAGCCCAAAAAACGAAAGACCTGCTACTAGGCTGCCCGTGTGGAAATTATGGGCACCTAGAGTTTAGAAAGGAGACAATAAACTTCGGGTCAGTCGTGGGACTGGTATGAGTAAACAAAAACATTTTATCTTTTAAGAAACAACGAAAGAATTTAAACTGAAATCCGCAATGCTTTTTGGAAAATGAAACTACCATAAGACCTCCCGCCACACACACAATGGAATCGCAGAATTGGAGAAGATTTCTTCTTATGATAGTCAAATATGCTTGATACGGGAAAAATTCTTTGACATTATTACTAGTCATAGTGTAGAAAACATTTTTGGAAGTATAATATTAATCTTAGGCAGCATAGAAATTCCGAACTATGCCTACTATAGCTACCATCTAAACAGTGGTGAATACCATAAGTAAATGGCAGGTTCTACAACTAAAACCGTACAAGGCGCATATCGAAGAATGAATTTTCAACAAATGGTCAGGCTAAGGAACTTCCTGGGCCACATGGGTACGCCTCTGGAGGGACGTCCCGAGAACTTAACCAGATATCTGCCAACACAAGGCCGGGTTACCTCTGTAACTAGGTAATTACTACACGAGTATGCCATCCCCCGGTCGTAACCAACCTTTATCCCGGCATTCACCAACAACCACAAAGTAATAAATTTGCTGCAATCACATAGGTTAAGTATCCGGGCTCCATAACATGATACCACCTCTATCCAGAAGGAAATGAACATACCCTCAGGGGGCGCTACCCCTAAATAACTGTAACAACCCTAGATTTTTCATATGTTTTAATATTTGACTTTGTTTTATTTTGAAATTATTTTAAACTTATTTTATTTCAAACATTTCATTTTTAAATGTAGGTGTTGATTATTATGTGAATTATAATTTCAAACCGGTATAAATAGGATATTTTACTGAAAGATGAATTTCTATTCAAACTGGTCAAACCTAGACTTTTAAATTTCAAATTTAAATATTAAAATTATTAAATTTTATGTTTTATTATGAAAGTAGATTTAATAACTTGAATACTGCTTTTCGTTCTGTTGAAAACGGATTTAATTTGTGAAAGTTATGTACATTTCAATTTTGAGTATAATTTGTTTTATTTTGAAATTTTGTCTACTTTAAATTATATAAATCATATTTTATATGTTATATTTTACTTTAATATGTGTTAATATGTTATTTTATGTATATTTTGTCTTTTAATATTTTAAAGTGATAATAAAAATTTTCCAAAATTTACTGTATTTATTTCTTATTTTTAAAGGCTGTTTTCTATTTTTTTGCTATTTTCTTCATTTAAATTATATTTAATTAAAATTTATATATTTATTTTGTGAATGTAGTTTTATTTTATGTTATTATTTATGTTTAAAAATATTTTACAAGCTCATATGAATTTTCTAAAAATTATTCTATTTAATTTCAAATTTTCTAGTCTAGTTCACTATTTTAGCTATTTTTCTTAATTTAACTTTATATAACTAATAAATATTATATAAATTTTTATATTTTGATAAATTTTCGAAATTTTATCTGGGATTATTATTATTTCCAGAAATATAAAGTTATATAAATTAAATAAGGATATATGAAGAGTTTTTGACTTTTGAATTGCCTTTTGCCTTTTTGAATTCCACCTCTTCATTTTCCTCACAACTCTTCATTTCTTTTGGCATAACTCCCCACATTTCAGCTGACTAATTCATTTTCATTTCACGTATCTTCCTTTCCTCCTTCCTTAGAAAAAAATTTCGTCCATCACATGCTTGGGAAGTTGGTAAATTTTTTTTATTTCTTTTATCTCTTTTTCTACTTATATTGTTTATTCTAGTTTGATTTTTTGCACATGCTTTCACCTCTTTTAGGATCGGCCATGCCTCCATTGCTGCATAGCCGCCTATAGCACCTGATGGCACACCACCAACACCTCCTCCTCACCAACCAACCATTCCGTGACCCCCTTTGGTGATGCCCATCCACAAACTTTTCAAAACAACCCGAATTCTTAGTCTAGCCGAGCACAACATCACTTCCATCAGCTCACCACCCCTTTAGCCACCACCTACCACGCCTCCACCACCTCAAACACCTCCAGCACCCTCGGCCACACCACCACAGTGGACGCCACAGCACTGGTTGTGACACTTGGAGCCTTGGCCGAGCCCAAACACATGACCAAATGCATGTATTCATGCTTATGTGTATTATTCCCTTCATCCACTTTGGCACCATCAAAAATGACATCTAGGCCGACCCATACCCACCATAACCTAACACAAACACCTGCCATTATTTTGTATTTCCCCTTATGGCTGAGCTTAGTAAAGGTTAAAAGCAAATGCAGGCATTTCTATTTGATTCAGTGCAGTCTATTCTAGTGTAGTTTTGATCGTAGTTGATTTGAAATTCATCGTTGTTATATTGTTTTGTTTGATGTGTATCCAAGGAATTTGACATTTGGATCCTCCATTCGAATCTGTGTCATGCTTTTGTGCTTGTGTAGATCCCGTTTGTGAAATTTGTCGTTGGGTCATCAGCTCAAACCAGTGAGTTATTCTCACCAGACAGTTTTATACTTATATGAATAGTAAATCGATCGCTTGTGAATATGTGAACTGCATCACCATATTTGATTTTCTATGTCACTATCATATGATGTTCACACATGATTAAACACCAGTTATATCATATGTTACTGTTATATTATTGCTGTGTTGTTATTTTATCAGTTAATCGCACTGCAAGTTCCCTTTAGATTAGAATCACTATGGGTTGAAATGATACATACCCGAACGGGCTTTAGAATAGGAGAAAATCGTTATGGGCTGAAATGATAGGCCTGAATGATTTTCAATTATTTTCATTTACTTGGGATTGCGACTTTGAAATTATCAAACCGGGTTTTCTTTGTAAATTATGGGTTGAAATGACATATTACCCGTATCACTTTACCTAGGCTAGAAAATGAAATACAGACCCGTTGTTCAAATATGTTTTTCTTAAAATTTTAAAATATATTTGAAATATAAATATTATAATATTTTGATTTAAATTTGATTAAAAATGATTTTTGGAAAGCATTATTGACTCTCTGAAAAATTTATAAGTGAAATAAATTAATGGTAAAGTTGGAAAATCTGAAATGTAAGTTTTTTTTGGAAATTATAGTTTTGTGATAAATGGAATTTAAATTAAATATGAAAATATGATAAATTTATGATATTTGAACTAAATGAATTTAAAATAATTTTAGAATATATTAATGATTTTTGAATTAAGTTAAAATGTGAAATGAATGAATATCTAAGTTGAAATTTTGAAATATAACTAAAATTGGAAATTTGTGAATTTGGCTTAAAAATGATTTTTAAGTTAAGTAAATAAAAATGAAATTAAGTTAGATTTGAAAATTTAAAATTAAGTGTTAAGTTAAATTTAATTTAATGAATTTAAAATTCAATGTTGGAATTTAATAAGTGAATTACTATTAAATTTTGATTTTTGAATAGAGATTTAACTTTATAAAATCATGAATATAAGGGTATTTGAATGATTGTTTTAAAAGTGAAATTATATGATTTTATAAGTTAAAAATGGTTTAAATAAAAATATAATTGATTGTGAAATTTACTGAATATTTGAAGTTAATTTACTGCATTTCTAAAATGCTATTAATTCTAATGTAAATGATAATACAGCATTTGTAAATGTTGTAGTTGATAATAATGAACCAAATGTCTCAATTTAATTAAAGGCTATTATAGCATTTTTTGTGAATGTTATAATGGTTGAATTTAACTAAGTTTATTTGAAACTAATGGAACCCTATTACAGCATTTTAAATGTTGTCTTTTGTTAAATTGAACAGTTTTAAGTGTGACTTTCCGTAGCATTTTCTAAATGCTGCGAAAGTTGAATTTTCATTGTTTTGATAAATTTAAGTGAATGAATGAACTTTGAAAGATTAAAATATTGGAAATTTAATAATTTAATTATTAAATATAATATCTTCATTTTAATGATTTAAATGAAGCAATTTGTTTCAAAATATAAACTATTTTGAAATGTGTTTTGAAATGGTATTTAAATTAAATAAAAATGAATGTGGTTTGGAAGATATGATATTTTGATATTTTGTAATGGATTTTGAATGGTACTAAATTTTTAAATGATATTTGATTTCGAAGTATAAATATTATTTTGAAATTTTAACCATGGGATGTATTTAATTTATGGTTTAACTGATCTTTAAAGGATGGGCGATCCCAAGCATCGTTTAAGTTATGGTGCATTTCTACTAGAGTTCACTTGAGTTGATTTACATTATATAAGTATATGTTGTCCTGAATCAAGTGTTTTGTGTTTTTCTTTACGCTCGGGTCAGCTTGAGTATTCACAGCTTTGGCTTCTCTTTCTAGAGCTGGTCTTTGCTTGAGTTTCTGCTTATCTACATTTATATCTACTTTCTGTTTCAGCTATTCTATTTTATCTCATGTATTAGTGAACTTCTATGTATTTGGGATCTCTATTTTGTTGTTTTCAGACTGTATTATGTTTTTGGTTTAAGACTTTGCCGTAGTAGCTTCATGAACTACTATGTATTTTATATTCCACTGCGAGGTATTCTGTTTGTTCTGTGTCTGTGATTCTGTGATTTGTATTTCATTTGCTCCAAATTTATTTACAATGCGGTATTTTGAGCAATTCAAGTCCGACATGTGCGGCTGCGAATGGCTGAAAATACCAGGTTGTTACATTTGGTATCAGAGCTTTGGTTTTAGGCAAACCATAGCCTTTGGAGCAAAAACTCATTAGAGATAGGGTAGAAAAACCCTAGAATGAGTGAAATCAATCTCAGAATCCTTTCTTGCGAGAGAAGGTATTTTCGAAGTATAATATAATTTCCAAATGATTTTTAAAGGATTTTCAAAGATTATTTTCGTATAAAAATTTTCTTATTTTGAATCCAAGATTTTCAAAACTTCATCCCTTCAGTATCCATCTTGTTAGAAATCTCTTGGTTAGGATTCTTATCGATTAGGATACCTTGAACTTTGGAACGCTCCCACTTGTTCTGAAATCCAGTCGTGTCTTCCCTATTCTATCGATTTTGATTTTGGAGCATTTCATAACTCCACTTTGGAATGACCTCTATAAAGATCGATGATTCCGCAAATCTTTGAATGATTTGTAAAGGGGTGAAAATCCTTTATAATTGGCAATGATTCACCGGAGATTCTTGTATCCTCGGTTTTCGATGCTATCTATCTCCTGCTCTACCCAGATTCTATCTCTGGAGATCGAATGTCGATTTGCCTTAGATTTTCGAATTGATTATATTACTGAAGTCACGGTTGACCGGTTAAGGTCGCCCGCGATTTATATAAGCTTATCATCTTCTATTTGGTAATAAAATTATCTTATCTTCATTCGAGCTTATCTTCGAAATAGAATTCTATTTGATTAGATTTCCTCTAAATTCGAATCTCCGTATTGCTTGAAATCTAACCTTGAATCATTCTTTGGAAATTTGTGTTTGATTGTATTTTGAATTTGTGCATAAATCGAAATTATTATTTTGACAAGGATGACCCTATTTTGTATATAAAAGTGAAATGTTTTCAATAAGGATTTTTACCTTTGCAAAATTAAAATTTGAAGCTTTGAAAGGATTTGAAATTTTGGAAATTTATAAGAAAATGTGATTTATATAAAAATGATTTATAAATGAAGGGTTTTGAATTTGAATTTCGAGGAATCGATCTCCGGTTTTTTGAAATGGGTTTTTAAGATTTTGGAAAATATATAATAATAATATGATTTAAAGATATTTTTCCAAATAAGAAATGTTTCAAATGTATTCGAATGAATTCCAATGATGTCAAAGAGATTTCAAAGGAGTTTCAAGAAATAAAAGTCTAGAACCCACTTATGTCGCTGAAAAATAATTTCGGTGATGAATACATGCATCATCGACATTGATTTTTGAGTTTCTGAGTGGGGAAGAGGCCACTCTAGTAGCTTTGCTATGCGAGTGATTTTATGAAACCAAATTTTGATTTCCGATTTTGAAGTATGGTTTGATATTCGAAAGAAATGTGTGTATATATAATTGAAATGATTCAAAATAAGCCGGTGTTCAATCCTCGAGATTCAGATTTGTTTTTGTATAACCTTACCTATTTGAATCGATTTACTAATTTGTTGGTGATTTCCAACTCTTGGATTGAAAATATGATTTCTTCGACTATTTTGAAGGTTCGAGCACTTCCAAATCAAGGTTAACTTTTCAGAGCTAAGAAATTTTGAATGGTATAAGGTATTTGATAAAGTATAAGTTTAGTTTGGTATGATTAATGTATAAAGTAATATGATTTATATAAGTTCGAAACTGTTGTGGAGTGAAATAAATAAGACTATTTTGAATTATACTGGTATGAAATATAGTTTTGAAAAGATATTTGAAGTAAAATGTTGAGTTTTTGTTAAATTTATAAGTTAAGAAAAATAGTGAATTTTGACTTAACAAATGAAAGTGAGTTTTAAATTGAATATTTGATTTAAAATTTTGTTGTGATAAATCATATGTTAAAAATTATTTAAATGTGAAATTTTGAAGTCTATGTTAACTCCTCTACTCCACGGCTCAGCGACCTGAGGAAATGAACGATCTAAAGACCCCGAACGACCTAGCGTCCTAAACTCATCAACGACCTAACGACCTAACCATCAACAGCATGTCATAGCAAAGAGGCTTCGCGACTTAATGGTTTAAAGCGACCTAACGACCTATGGCCTGAAGCGACCTAACGACTTAATGGATTAAAGCGACCTACCAACCTATGGGCTAAAGCGACCTATTGACCTAGTAGCTACGCGACCTAGCGACCTAGCGAGTTATCGTAGAATGAAGTAACTTCCTATGCCATTCCCAAACCATAAGTCGCCAATTATCCTTCCTAAGTCGCTCACGACCTAAACATACCAAAGGAGCTTTTTATGCCGCTTCCTCCCTAAGTCGGCCACGACCTAAGACTTGTTAGTTTGTTCAGAATGATCAAGTACACCATAATTAAGCCGTAAACCACTCCCACTAGGTCGCTCACGACCTACGACCTATCCAAGGTCGCTCACGACCTACGACCTATCCAAGGTCGCTTGCGACCTATGACCTAATTCAGAAAACTCTCTATAAATACCCCACCTACTCCAACTGAAAACGGATCTTTTTGGCTCGTTTCTGGAACACCGATACTCTGCTGAATTCTCGACTCACTCGACACCTCAAACACGAAAGACATCTCCACAAACTTCAAGAAGAAATCTAACACATTCGACATGGAATCAAAGAGTTCTTCTACATTGGAGTTTTAGTTGTTTTTCCTAGTAGTGTAGTAACCAAAGATTGTTGTAAAGTTGTAACTGATCAGCAATAAAGAAGATTAAAGTGGACGTAAGCTTAACTTGAAGCCGAACCACTATAAAACTGTTGTCTTCTTACTGTTTTCCTGTGACTTTTCTACTTGTTTCTAATTCCCGTATTCACGGGTGGTGCTTTCACTTAATCTCTACAAACACGGGGTGTTAGCATTCAATTTTAAGCGTTAACAGTCTATAAATATGATTTATAAGTTTAAAATTTGCTAAAATTGAAGTTGTATTATTTTTTTAAAGTTATAATAAAATTTGGAATTTTATTAATTGCATTTCTAAAATGCTATAGTTTTATGACAATACTTTAAAATGTTGTTGTTTTTGAATTTAACTTTGTTTGAATTAACTAAATATCTGTTATGGCATATTATAAATGCCGTTATTCTTGAACTAAACAATTTTGGAAACTATAAGTTACGATAGCACTTTTAAGTGCTGTCATTGTTATAATTTGACAATGTTTCGTAACGTTATAGATTTTAACACTGTTGAGTTATGTTTTAAAAAGTTTAATGATTTAATTTTGGAATTGATTATGTGAAATTTAAGGAGTTTCGAATATAATTTAACATTTAAATTTGAATTTTAAGGAATTTAAACTTAATTTGAATTTAAATAAGGTTTACTCGGTTATGTGTTAAATGGAATGAAATGTAATGAGATAAATGAATTTTTGAATGGAATTTCAAAAAGTATTTTGTAATGATATTTGAAATAATAATTGAATGACATATTTGATTTTTTTAAATGATATTTAAATTTAAATATTTGAAATTGAATTCAAATAATGATTTGATAAAGAATGTGAATCAGGAATGATAACTGATTTTGATAAATGAAATTTAAAGTTTATATTTGTATGAAAGGATAGTTGGTTTACTTGTAATTTGAGTTTAATTAAAAATGATGGATTTATGAAATGAATATGTCAAAACTAAGTAATAATGAAGTAAAATTTGAGATATATGAAATTATAAAATTTAGTTTTGGAATACGGTACGTTTAAGCTTTGAAATATATTAAAGATTGAATAGTTTATTTTGTGGATCAAATCTTTATTTGAAATTTGATAATATTTGAAATGGTTTTGTTGGAAAACTAAATTGAATTGAAACTGATGGTTTGAATTGAATTAAAGCTGGAACTTGTTGACTTGGGTTTAAATTGAATAAATTTGTGAAATGTAAAGAATTAAAGGGATGTTTTATGACTTCAAATGTATGATTTAGAAAATTTATGATTTTCAAAGTGTAATGATTTCAAGTATTTTGGTTTCAAAAGATTTATTACTTTGAAAGTATTATGATTTTTGAAAGTGAATATATGTTTCAAATGGAAATGAATTTGTTTGACCTAAATTTTTGTTGATTTGGAAATTTGGATTATTTCCTAAATCTATTGTTTTAAGAAACTTTGAAACTGAGTATATGTAATTCAGAAGAAATGATTTGGCGAAATCATATATGATTTTCAAATTGAAATGTTATTGAAACAAATTAAAATTGAGAACCTTGTTTTACTAAATACTTGATTTGGGAGTTATCGAACTTATATAAAATGGATTTGTATAAGTATGAAGTTGATTTGAAAATGTTGAATTGAAAAGGTACTCAATTTGTAAATTAAAATCTTATATAATCGAAGTTTATATAAGTATGATTCGATATACTATTGATTTTGGAAAGTATTCAATTTGAAAATGAAATCTTATATATAATGGAATTTATATAAGTGCGATATTTGAAGCTATGATTTTGAAGGGCTACTATACATGGTATATTATATTTTAATGTAAGAGGTATGGGAAGTACCCTCCGGAAGAAGTATAGTATATGCTTCGATCCAGATGGACTTGGGGAATCCAAGAATGGATTCGACCGATAAACCCTAATGGACTTGGGTGAATTCAGAAATGGATTCGAACTGATATGGTTGTCCGGACTTAAACTCATGAGTTCCTTGATTTTTTTAAGGTAGATGGTTCTTTAGTTTACCCAATGGAGGCGCTTTTGATCCTGGGATCTATTGTTTATGGATCATCCGGGAATGAAGTGCATCCATTGCGTAAATCATTGAATCAGCAGCGTACCACTACAAAAGGGGTCGATGGTCCCTTGTTTACGAACTGGCTACGATATTTTTCTGGAATCCGAAAGGTAGAAGGATCTTCTAGAAAGTGTTGTGTCAATTTCGTAAATACTGGATCAGCAGCGGGCCACTGCTATCGTATTATCATCATTTGACATTGGATTTTGAGCGGAACTTCTCATACCTATTTTTTTAGTATTTTCACTGGGTGTTGAAACAGGTCTACTAAGTACTTGGAGAATTCTAGCTTTGCGCCTGATCAACGCATAGCCAGAGTCTACAGGAACGAAAGTAAACTTGTTAAGACATCGAGTTATAAAAGTATTTTGGTAAAGTATTGTATAAAGGATATTCTAATCATGATTTAAAATGTCTTAAATATTTTTTACTTCGAACTATCAAATTTGAATCAAATAACTAATTATCATATTAAATGTCTAACATGTCAAATATAATTTTTTTTTAAATAATGGTTCATCCATGTCTTTCAACCTGCTTTCCCTCCTAGCTACTTTTTCCCTACCTTCTTTGAGGATGTCTTCCAACCTATTATTCTTTCTAGTTGTTTCTCCGCTTCCTTCCTTTTCGAGGACGAAAAGATTTGAGTGGGGGAGAGTGCAACAACCCTAGATTTTTCATATATTTTAATATTTGACTTTGTTTTATTTTGAAATTATTTTAAACTTATTTTATTTCAAACATTTCATTTTTAAATGTAGGTGTTGATTATTATGTGAATTATAATTTCAAATCGGTATAAATTGGATATTTTACTGAAAGATGAATTTCTATTCAAATTGGTCAAACCTTAACTTTTAAATTTCAAATTTAAATATGTAAATTTTTAAATTTTATCTTTTATTATGAAAATAGATTTAATAACTTGAATATTGCTTTTCATTCCGTTGAAAACAGATTTAATTTGTGAAAGTTATGTACATTTCAATTTTGAGTATAATTTGTTTTATTTTGAAATTTTGTCTATTTTAAATTATATAAATCATATTTTCTATGTTATATTTTTTTTAATATGTGTTAATATGTTATTTTATGTATATTTTTTCTTCTAATATTTTAAAGTGATAATAAAAATTTTCCAAAATTTACTGTATTTATTTCCTATTTTTAAAGGCTGTTTTCTATTTTTCTGCTATTTTCTTCATTTAAATTATATTTAATTAAAATTTATATATTTACTTTGTGAATGTAGTTTTATTTTATGTTATTGTTTATGTTTAAAATTATTTTACAAGCTCATATGAATTTTCTAAAAATTATTCTATTTAATTTCAAATTTTCTAGTCTAGTTCACTATTTCAGCTATTTTTCTTAATTTAACTTTATATAATTAATAAATATTATATAAATTTTTATATTTTGATTAATTTTCGAAATTTCATGTGGGATTATTATTATTTCCAGAAATATAAAGTTATATAAATTGAATAAGGATATATGAAGAGTTTTTGACTTTTGAATTGCCTTTTTCCCTTTTGAATTCCACCTCTTCATTTTCCTCACAACTCTTCATTTCTTTCGGCACAACTCCCCACATTTCAGCCGACTAATTCATTTTCATTTCATGTATCTTCCTTTTCTCCTTCTTGAGAAAAAAATTTCGGCCATCACATGCTTGAGAAGTTGGTAAAAAAAAATTATTTCTTTTATCTCGTTTTCTACTTATATTGTTTATTCTAGTTTGATTTTTTGCACATGCTTTCACCTCTTTTAGGATCGGCCATGCCACCATTGCTGCCTAGCTGCCTACATCACCTGATGAGACACCACCAACACCTCCTCCTCACCAACAAACCATGTCGTGACCCCCTTGGTGATGCCCATCCACAAACTTTTCAAAACAAACCGAATTCCTAGCCTAGCCGAGCACAACATCACTTCCATCACCTCACCACCCCTCTAGCCGTCACCTACCACGCCTCCACCACCTCCAGCACCCTCGGCCACACCACCACAGTGGACCCCACACCTCTGGCCATAACACTTGGAGCCTTGGCCGAGTCCAAATCCATGACCAAATGCATGTATTCATGCTTATGTGTATTATTCCCTTCACCCACTTTGGCACCATCACAAATGACATTTAGGCCGCCCTATACCCACCATAACCTGACCCAAACACCTGCCATTATTTTTTATTTCCCCTTATGTCTGAGCTTAGTAAAGGTTAAAAGCAAGTGCAAGCATTTCTATTTGTTTCTGTGCAGTCTATTCTAGTGTAGTTTTGATCGTAGTTGATTTGAAACTCATCGTTGTTTTATTGTTTTGTTTGATGTGTATCCAAGGAATTTGACATTTGGCTCCTCCAATCGAATCTGTGTCGTGCTTTTGTGCTTGTGTAGTCTCGTTTTTGAAATTTGTCGTTGGGTCATCAGCTCCAACCAGTGAGTTAATCTCACCATACAGTTTTATACTTATATGAATAGTAAATCGATCGCTTGTGAATATGTAAACTGCATCACCATATTTTATTTGCTATATGACTATCATATGATGTTCACACATGATTAAACACCTGTTATATTATATGTTACTGTTATATTATTGCAGTTTTTTTATTTTATCAGTTAATCACACTGCAACTTCCCTTTAGATTAGAATCACTATGGGTTGAAATGATACATACCCGAACGGACTTTAGAATAGGAGAAAATCGTTATGGGCTGAAATGATAGGCCTGAATGATTTTCAATTATTTTCATTTACTTGGGATTGCGGGTTTGAAATTATCAAACCCGGGTTTTCTTTGTAAATTACGGGTTGAAATGATATATTACCCGTATCACTTTACCTAGGCTAGAAAATAAAATACAGACATGTTGTTAAAATATGTTTTTCTTAAAATTTTAAATATTTTAGAAATGTAAATATTATAATATTTTGATTTAAATTTGATTAAAAATGATTTTTGTAAAGCATTATTGACTCTCTGAAAAATTTATAAGTGAAATAAATTAATGGTAATGTTAGAAAATCTGAAATGTATGTTTTTTTTGGAAATTATAATTTTGTGATAAATGGAATTTAAATTAAATATGAAAATATGATAAATTTATGATATTTTGAACTAAATGAATTTAAAATAATTTTATAATATATTAATGATTTTTGAATTAAGTTAAAATGTGAAATGAATGATATTTAAGTTGAAATTTTGAAATATAACTAAAATTGGAAATTTGTGAATTTGGCTTAAAGGTGAATTTTAAGTTAAATAAATAAAAATGAAATTAAGTTAGATTTGAAAATTTAAACTTAAGTGTTAAGTTAAATTTAATTTAATGAATTTAAAATTTATTGTTGGAATTTAATAAGTGAATTACTATTAAATTTTGATTTTGAATAGAGATTTAACTTTATAAAATCATGAATATAAGGGTATTCGAATGATTGTTTTAAAAGTGACATTATATGATTTTATAAGTTAAAAATGGTTTAAATAAAAATATAATTGTTTGTGAAATTATACTGAATATTTGAAATTAATTTACTGCATTTCTAAAATGCTATTAATTCTAATGTAAAGGACAATACAACATTTGTAAATGCCGTAGTTGATAATAATGAACCAAATGGCTCAATTTAATTAAAGGATATTATAGCATTTTTTTGTGAATGTTATAATGATTGAATTTAACTAAGTTTATTTGAAACTAATGGAACTCTATTACAGCATTTTAAATGTTGTCTTTTGTTAAATTGAACTGTTTTAAGTGTGACTTTCCGTAGCATTTTCTAAATGCTGCGAAAGTTGAATTTTCATTGTTTTAATAAATTTAAGTGAATGAATGAACTTTGAAAGATTAAAATTTTGAAAATTTAATAATTTAATTATTAAATATAATATCTTCATTTTAATGATTTAAATGAAGCAATTTGTTTCGAAATATAAACTATTTTGAAATTGTATTTAAATTAAATAAAAACAAATGTGGTTTGGAAGATATGATATTTTAATATTTTGAAATGGATTTTGAATGATATTGAATTTTTAAAAGATATTTGATTTCAAAGTATAAATATTATTTTGAAATTTTAACCACGGGATGTATTTAATTTATGGTTTAACTGATCTTTAAACGATGGGCGATCCCAAGCATCCTTTAAGTTATGGTGCATTTCTACTACAGTTCACTTGAGTTGATTTACATTATATAAGTATATATTGTCCTGACTCGAGTGTTTTGTGTTTTACTTTACGCTCGGGTCAGCCTGAGTATTCACAGCTTTGGATTCTCTTTCTAGAGTCGGTCTTTGCTAGAGTTTCTACTTATCTACATTTATATCTACTTTCTGTTTCAGCTATTCTAGTTTATCTCATGTATTAGTGAACTTCTATGCATTTGGGATTTCTATTTTGTTGTTTTCAGACTGTATTATGTTTTTGGTTTGAGACTTTGCCGTAGTAGCTTCATGAACTACTATGTATTTTATATTCCACTGCGAGATATTCTGTTTGTTCTGTGTCTGTGATTATGTGATTTGTATTCATTTGCTCCAAATTTATTTACAATGCGGTATTTTGAGCAATTCAAGTCCGACATGTGCGGCTGCGAATGGCTGAAAATACCGGGTTGTTACAATAACCTTGCTGCATTCTTTCTGTTTCGACCATTCCGGGTTGTGAAGTTCGACGAAGTCTCGTCCACAAAGCTATGCTTTACACGAAAGCCATGCTCAGATCAACAAATGATCAGCAGCACTTCGTATGCCACATTACCAAATGGGGAATTATCACTAGTAACCATCAACTACATAACCTCTGAGCTCGTACATCTCAGAGAAGGGTGTTAAGCTAAGTGAATAAATCTCTGCCACCAAGCAAAAATGTATTTGATAGAAACCAGTTTTATATATCAAAGTGTAATGTCAGACACACATCCATACAAGTCTGTTCCGCGTTCGAACAGAACCAAAGGCACTTCCAAAGAAGCCCTTGCAGTCCGGATAATTTCTAATCACGTCCGGACTCCCCATCACAAAGGGTGATCAAATCTCTATACCGGGGATCAGCCGATGCAGAGACATTCGACAAGAAATGCTTTCGTTTTAGAAAATATCCGGTCTTCACCCCGGTCTTCAATTGCTATCCATAACATCGTATCACTATTTGGAATGCGTTATACGACACAAAGGTCCTCTCCCGGCTAAACCGAATAGCGAGCGCAATATTTAAAAATATATGGATATGGGATCTCAGTTAAGTCACAACTTATTATCCAAAACTTTTCTTTCAAATGGTTAAACAAATTACCATTTACAAATCTTTTAAACAAAAAGATTCATTTCAAAAACCTTAAATGGTTTAAACAATTTCCACATTTAAATCTTTTAAACAAAAGATTCCCTTTTAAGACCCCTTTCAAATTAAAACAAGGATCACCAATCTTTAACAAAGATTCATTTCTACCCTTTCAAAACAATTCCATTTCAAGTTGGATTAACTCATCCAATCAAAGATTCAATTCCTAGCTTTCAAAAATCATTTCCAAAGATTCATTCATAACTTTTCAAAGCCATTCTATTCAAACTTGAGATCTTTTCATGATAATTTTGGAAATTCTTTCCTTATATAAAAGCTATTATTATTTGAAATCACTTGTTTTCATTTCGGAAAACCCAATTATATTTGCACCAGTGAAGGCCTTTCAAATATAAACTTGACCATACTTTAAAAATGGTTTAAAAACCCATATAAACACATTTATAGCTTTGTATAACATTTTTACGTCATAAGTACCAGATATAGAATTCAATTTCAGATATTGAATTCAATTTAAATCAAAATTTTCAAATTTCAAAGCTTTATTAAGTTATTCAAAATAACTTTCATTTTTAAAATACTTTTTAAAAAGGTTTTCACTTTAACCCAGTTCATTTCCAAAACCATTTGGATTAAAAATTCAAATTCAAAATTATTTAAAAAGCTATGACTTAACCGATTTCTACGTGCAATCCATATTTGTGTGTATAGTGTAGTCCAGGGGTTTTATGCACAATAGTGCAACATCATCAATCACCACAGATTCAATCATATCAGTAAGCAGTATAATCTACAACGCTTATCTTTATTCACAGATTTACAGGTAAAATAAATTTGTCAATTACAAATATTCACCATTACGATTCGATGTGGGTTTCAGATAACCAACTGGAATCTGACTCCCTGTCGCATCGAAATTCAAATGTCGTTTTACGGGCAAAAAAAGGATTTTCATATTCATACAATAGTATATTCATCATAGATAAAACAGCTCAGCACAAAGCATTACATAGCATCACATCACATATCAAATATATCAATCCATCGCATAGCATTCAGTAGCAATCGAACATCTACAACTAAGATGAACAAATTATGTGATTTTAAATTTATTACCTACATAATTACTTTCATTAGTAATTTTAAACCAATTATTAATTATTATTAACTACAATTGATTAATGGCGCACTATCTAGATGATGATGCATGTGCCGCTGTTGCCAGGGGAAAGGAGCAACTCGCCAAAGAGAGAGCCGACACGACAGAAGGAGAACATTTAGGAAAGACAATCTTAACCGACCCAGTTCTACCTTCGGTTTCGGCTGATATCGATATTGCTGGCTCCAGTTCCCATTCCCTTCCTCCTGCTAAAGCCGTTATTGAAAGCACCGCCGCCCACACTGGAGATGAGACTCAAGAAAGCACTGAAGCGCAGGACTTCGAAGTTGACATAGTAAAGTCTTCTTCCCCAGGTAACCTCAATGTTGATCTCGCTCAAGTGGACTGCTTGTTCGCTTCGACTATGTTCGATGAGCTTCTTGCTTATTTCTTAAGTGTCGATGAGCCATTATCCCCTCTTTTTATGAGGAATACTTACTTTAACTTTTCTTCTCCTGTAGAGAAAGCACCAAGTATTGTTCAGACTTTCCCCCCTCCAGCTGTCCCCCCTCCATCTCTTCAGATTACTCCTCCTTCTATCTCTCAACCGGGGTCGCAAGAAGAGCAGATAGAAGCTCTTCGTGACTTGGACGATCCTGTTGCTTCTCAAGAACAAAAGGTCGAAGATCCTAAAGAAGGGGAGAGAACCCCGGAGCAGACTGCTTCTGATGACATAAAATTGTCCGCTCTTTTCACTCCGGGTAGTGAGTCTTCTTCTAAGAAGAGGGGGAAACATGGAGTCTCAAAGAAAAAGAAGGAAGCTTCTGCCGGTGAAGAAAAAGCAAAAGAGAGTCCAATTGTACCCCTTCCTCTTTCTCCCCCTACTCTCACAAGCCGACCCAAAAAGTTAATCATCCGGCCAGGCGAAGGCTCAAAAGGTGGCAGGAAGATGAAGTGATAGGTTTAGGACTTATGCTTTTCGTCTCACTTTTTGTTTGTATATGTAAAGACTTGTGTCGACCGGAAATTGTGCGGGTACCGGCCCCCGCCTTCTTTTGTTTTGAAACTAGCACATATATAAAAATTTTACAGTATGGAACAAAATGATTCTTTTACTTGTACAAACTTCTGTCTGTATCTGAGAATACATTTATTCTTCTTTTTTTTATACAGGTTTGTTTATTTTCTCTGTGTGATGTTGCAGTAAACCTATGGTATGTTGTTTGAGCATTGCTTTTATTTTTGTAACTATATTATATTGCCCCCATACCATGGTTTATTGCAATCTCTTTCACATTGGCAATATTTTGGAGAACAACTCTTCTGTTTCGAGAAGACTTGTACTCTTTCTTTAGAGAACAGCTTTTCCATTTGAAGGAGATTTGCATTTGTACTTACAGGATAATATTTCCGTTTCAAGGAAATATTTTTTCTGATTTAGTAGAAGCGACTCGTATTGGAGTAGTCTTCTCTCCTTTTTTTTCCTTTTTTGTTGCGAAGTTTTTACACTTCACTTTTGGAGAAAGTCATTTTTATTTCGGCGAGTTACTTTTCCTTCATGGTAAAGTGGGCCTCTGAAAAAGGGCTTTGACCTGCTTGTGCCTCCGAAGAGGGCTTTTGTTTGATTGTGCCTCTAGGAAAAGGGCTTTTTGTTTGATTGTGCCTCTGGAAAGAGGGCTTTTTGTTTGATTGTGCCTCTGGGAAGATGTCTTTTTGTTTGATTGTGCCTCTGGGAAGAGGGCTTTTTGTTTGTGCCTCCGGGGAGAGGGCTTTTTGTTTGTGCCTCCGGGGAGAGGGCTTTTTGTTTGTGCCTCTGGGGAGAGGCTTTTATTTTTTCCCTGTCTGCTGGGAAGCGGGCCTCCGAAGAGGGCTTTTCACATTTCGACTCGTGTGAAGTTTTATCTCAGATCGCGGTGAAATGTGTGCCTTTGAGTAGGGCTATTCCCTGGAAGTTTGAAGTTTCCTTCTCTCGGTTGGATGGATTCACGGGGCGGACACAAGTTACTTGGAATGTTTGTTTGCACAAACGTTCTCAGCTAGTTAACGAGTGCCCTGTGCCACCGGTCAGTCCACAACTTTCTGTCGAGAAAGAGAACTCTCTTTTTCTGGCTAGTCCCATTAAAGGTCTTTTAGCATTTCAACTATGGTGGAATGGGCCTCCGAAGAGGGCTTTTCACATTCCAGCACTCGTGAAGTTTTATTTCAGATCTCGGTGGAATGCGTGCCTCCAGGTAGGGCTGTTGCCTGGAAGATTGAAGTTTCCTTCTCTCGGTTGGATGGATTCACGGGGAGGACACAAGTTACTTGGATTGTTTGTTTGCACAAACGTTCTCAGCTAGTTAACGAGTGTCCTGTGCCACCGGTCAGTCCACAACTTTCTGTCGAGAAAGAGAACTCTCTTTTTCTGGCTAGTCCCATTAAAGGTCTTTTAGCATTTCAACTATGGTGAAATGGGCCTCCGAAGAGGGCTTTTCACATTCCAGCACTCGTGAAGTTTTATTTCAGATCTCGGTGGAATGCGTGCCTCTGAGTAGGGCTGTTGCCTGGAAGTTTGAAGTTTCCTTCTCTCGTTTGGATGGATTCACGGGGCGGACACGAGTTACTTGGATTGTTTATTTGTACAAACGTTCTCAGCTAGTTAACGAGTGTCCTGTGCCACCGGTCAGTCCACAACTTTCTATCGAGAAAGAGAACTTTCTTTTTCTGGCAAGTCCTATTAGAGGTCTTTATCCTCCGAAGAGTTGTGCCTCCGAAGAGCGCTTGTGCCTCCGAGGAGGTCTTTCGCTGTTTACTGCCTGCTTGCCCATGTCTTTTCGCCATTTGCTCATATCAGCGATTCCCTGTTATAATTTCCAAGCGCACATTCCTTTCTTTTGCAAGTAGCTTATTCTATCCAAAGAAGTGTACTTCATTGTTAAATGAGTTCGCAGGGGCAGACACAGGCTAATTAATCGAATGTTTGTTTGCACAAACGATCACAATTAGTTAGGAATGGTCTACCTCTGGGGGAACCACTAACTGTTTGCTTGAAGCACTTCTTATATAGGATTTGAATCTGGAATTTTTATGGCTAAACCTTCGTTCGTTGAGTGATGTCAGGGATTGCTTGGCTTATAATGGTAAGCTTTGTTTTTTACGGCCTGCAATATTAAATCGACATTTTAGTAGTACAATTGAAGTACTTTATATATCGAAATAGAACAAGCAGTTTATAATAGTAGAGAACACAAGATTTATAGTGGTTCGGCCAAAAACTAGGCCTACATCCACTTTATAGTTCTTATTATTCACTTGCACTGGCTTTACAATGACTTTCAATACAAGAATCATACATTCATAATTCTATTTACAGATTTAAGCAAAGCTTTTAAGTAAAATATGGACGCAAGTGACTGCTGTTCCAAGCTCTTGGAATTGGATCTCCTTCGACAGTTGTCAGTTTGAAAGTGCCATCGAGAAGTTTTTTGCCTATGACATATGGCCCTTCCTAGTTTGGCGCAAACACTCCTGTTGCTGTGATGACCCTTTTCAAGACTATATCTCCAATCTCAAAGCAGAGTTGGCGAACTTTGGAATTGAAGTGCCTGGCAATTCTTTGCTGATGGGCTGCAATTCTGAGCTGAGCCTCTTCCCTTTTTTCATCAAGGAAGTCAAGTGCTTCAAGTTGCAACCCTTCGTTTTTAGCTTGGTTGAAATGAATTCTTCTATGTGAAGGGACTTCTATTTCTACCAGAATCATTGCTTCTGATCCATATGCTAACGAAAATGGAGTGTGCCCGGTCGCAGTTTTGTAGGTAGTTCTATATGCCCATAGTGCTAGTGGAAGCTTATCGACCCAACCACCTTTCGCTTTTTCCAGCTGTTTTTTGATGGTTGATTTGATAATTTTGTTTACTGCTTCCACTCTCCGTTTGCCTGCAGATGAGCCACTGCTGAGAAGCTTTTCTTGGTCTTCAATCGCTTGCAAAAATCTTGGAACTCTTCACTTTCGAATTGGGTTTCATTATCTGTGATTATGTTTTGAGGCACACCATACCTGCAAATGATATTCTTAGTTACAAAGTTTATCATCTTTTTAGAGGTGATAGTAGCTAATGGTTCAGATTCAGACCATTTAGTAAAATAATCAATAGCAACAATAACATATCTGATTCCGGATTTGGCAGTTGGCAAAGGCCCGATGAGATCTATTCCCCAAATAGAAAATGGCCACGGACTGACCATCTGTGTTATCTCAGTGGAAGGTGCTCTTGGGATTTTTGCAAATCTCTGGCATTGGTCACATTTCCGGGCGTAGCTTGCAGCATCATGATTAATATCTGGCCAAAAATACCCATAACGGAGAATTTTCTTTGCTAGAGTTTGACCACCTGAATGGTCTCCACACTCTCCTCCGTGTACTTCAGCTAGAATTCTCTTAGCTTCTTCCTTGGTCACACATCGGAGTAATGGCATTGAGAATCCCCACCTGTACAATCGGCCATCTTGAATTATGTATCTGGAGGCTTTTCTTAGCAACTTCTATCGTTCCTTTGAACTTTCTGGTAGAGAGCCGTTGAGCAGATATTTCATTATCGGAGTTATCCATGATTCTTGCTCTTGAGATATAGTCATGATCCAGTCAATGTCCATCTCATCGGTGCTTAGAGATGACAGGACATCTATAGGAACCAGTCCCAATAGTTGAGCTTCACCAGTGCTTGCATACTTCGCGAGAGAATCTTCCTTCATGTTCTCTTCCCGGGTATATGACTTATCGTATAATGGTCAAGATCATCGAGAAGTTCCTAAGCTCTTGACAAATAAGTAGGCAGATTTCCTCCTTTAGTTTGAAACTCTTTCTTGACTTGACATACAATAAGCTATGAATCACTGATGATCTGCAACACTTTGACATTCAATTCTTTAGCAATTCTCAAGCTGGCAATAAGAGCTTCATATTCTGCTTCATTGTTTGTCAAAGGGAATTCCAATCTCAACGCATAGCACAATGACCGCCCTTCAGGGGTTTCAAGCACAACCCCAGCTCCGGAACAGTAATCGTTTCTTGCACCATCAACATATAATTTCCATCGAATTGGGGGATTATCAGTCACTTCTTCCTCACTAACACCTTTATCTGTACATTCTGCGATGAAATCTGCCAAAGATTGTCCATTGATTTCTCTTCGGAGATGATAAGTGATGTCGTATTGCTGAGTTCAATATTCCATTTTAGAAGACGACCCGAAGTCTCAGGGCGAAACAGGACTTGCTTTAGAGGTTGATCGGTGAGGACTTTGATAGGACGAGCTTGGAAATATGGCCTCAAGTTTCTTGACGCAATCAGTAGACAATAGGCGAGCTTTTCCAATTTTGAATAATTCATCTCTACCTCGGTGAACCTCTTGCTGATATAACGAAACGGGCGCTGAATTTTTGCATCTTCCCGTACCAATCTGCACTGAGAGCATGAGATGAGATTGCCAAATATATGAAAAGATCCTCACCATCGTCGGGCTTAGAAAGTATTGGAGGCGTTTCCATATGGCGAATCAGTTCATCGAAAGCTTTCTGGCATTCAGGAGTCCAGTCAAAATTCTTCCTCCCTTTCTTCAGTGCGTCAAAGAATGGAATGCATTTATCAGTAGCTTTGGAAATGAATCGACTTAAGGCAGCGACTTTTCCATTAAGACTTTGAAATTCCTTCTTCGTTCTACGAGCTTTTACTTCTTTTAGGGAAGCAATTTGAGTAGCATTAGCTTCAATGCCCCTAGCACTCACAATGAAACCCAAAAACTTTCTGGACTCCACCCCAAACGAACATTTCAAAGGATTAAGTTTCATTCCGTACTTTCGGAGGATTGCAAACATTTCCGCCAAGTGGTCCATATGGTCTACCGCTTTTTTTGACTTCACCAACATATCGTCAATATAAACTTCCATAGTTTTGCCAATTTGTGGTTTGAACATAGCATCGACGAGCCTTTGGTAAGTTGCCCCTGCCTTCTTAAGTCCGAAAGGCATGACTCTATAGCAGTAGAGACCAACATCGGTGATGAAGCTTGTGTCTTCCTGATCCGGCTCATGCATCATAATCTTGTTGTATCCGAAGTAAGCATCCATGAAAGATAACATTTCGTGCCCTGCTGTTCCATCCACGAACTGATCTATTCTGGGTAATGGAAAACAGTCTTTGGGCAGGCTTTGTTTAAATCTGAGAAATCAATGCAAACTCTCCATTTCCCGTTAGCTTTCTTAACCAGTACTGGATTTGAAACCCAATTCGGATAAGTAAACTCCCTGATGAAACCATTCTCCTTAAGACGGTCTACCTCTTCTTTCAAAGCTGCCGACCTTTCGGGACCTTGGGTTCTTCTTTTCTGTTTTACCGGTGTAAACTTCGGATCAACGTTCAGAGTATGTACTACAATTTTCGAGGATATTCCACACATATCAGCATGAGTCCAAGCGAATACGTCCAGATTAGCTTTCAAGAATGTTACAAAGGAATTTTGAACTGTCATACTAAGCTGTGAGCCCACATTCACCACTTTGTTCGGATCTTTCGGATCAATAGGTACCGGCACCGTTACTTCAACTGGCACCACTCTATTCTCTCCTGCACTAGCTTTACTGGGATCCATTTCTCTTCGTGCCCCGCTATGCTCGCTAGTGCAGGGTCCACCCTGTAATTGCTTCAAGGTTGGTTCTTTGATGCGGACTGGGGCCGCCGCATCTTTTCCCATCTCTCTCTTCCTCGCTTCATGCAACTCTATTAGATAACATTCTCGTCCAGCATTCTGATCTCCTTTGATAACTCCAACGCCATTATCCGTAGGAAATTTCATAGTGAGGCACCACGGGTCGAAAATTGCTTTAAAAGCCGCAAGAGTTGGTCGGCCTAGGAAGGCGTTGTGGGCAGAAAATTCGTCAACAATTACAAAAGTCTGTTTCCGAACCACCTTTTTCTGCCCCTCTCCAAGCTCGACGAACAAGTCAATAGTTCCAATTGGCTACTTCGGTTCCCCAGTGAACCCAAAATTTTTCTAAGATGAGGCTTGAACTTCAGCCATTGGAATTTTCATTTGGTCGAACGTCTTTTTGAAGAGAATATTGCAAGAAGTGCCGCAATCTACTAGCACTCTTCTCACAATAGCCGGCCCAATGGCTGCAGAGATGACCAAGGGATCCATGGTTGGAGCTTCAATGCCCATAGAGTCCCTGGATTTGAACACAATATCATCATTAAAAGTTTTCTGCTGCTTCAAAGTTGCAGCATCCTCTAGCACGAAAACACTCTCTTCTGTTGGTGCATACTTCAAGGCACGGGCATATCTTTCCATCTCGCCTCAGCTTCTGCCTGCTGGGTGAGGCCCTCCTGTAATCACATTGATAACATGCCTTTCCGATTCATGCACGTTATTCCTCTCACCCGAGCCAGATGGATGAGCAGGAAGTTGTTGGCCCTTAGTGGATGAAGTTGGGTCATTTCTACTTCTCTTAACATGTTGCTGCAACTTGTTCTCTCTCAATATTTCTTCAATTAAAATTTTCAGGTGGCGACATTCGTTAGTATCATGACCGGGTTGATTATGAAACCGACAGAATCTCCCACTTTGAGCAGCTTTTTTGTTAACTCTCATCTCCGACGGTTTAGGATATTCCACTGCATCTTTGGTAGCAAAAAAGATATTCTCCCGAGTGTCAGTCAAAGGAGTGAAATCTGAAGATTTTAAGAAGCGAAGTTTCTTCATATCTTTCTGTTTCTTCCCGCCATTATTCTCCCTTTTATGACTTTCGAATTCCTTTTTGGTAGAAGTGGTAGTATCATTCTTAACCTCTGTCAATGCCATTTTAACTGGTGGTCGAAGGCATTCCAAGCGCATGAATTCATCAGCTTTCTTATAGAATTTCTCAAGCGAATTCGGTTCTTTCATCTTCAGCCACTTCCTAAATTCGCTTGATTTGTGGATTGCCCTCATCAGGTATGTCAAGACCAATCGTGGCTCTGCATTGTCCACTTCAGCCAAAGCTATGTTGAAGCGGTTCAAGAAAGACCTGATAGACTCCCCAGGATTCTGTTCCAGGCTTGATAGTGACATAATATCCTTTGCCTTTGAAGCATACAGCCCGAATTGCTCTTTAAACTTCCGAGTCAAATCGGCGAACTGATCTATGGATCGGACCGGAAGCTTTGTGAACAAGAGCAGAGCCACTCCTTCCAAGTATACCGGAAAGTACCGGCATTTGATCTCATTAGACGATCTAGCACCAGTCATGTGCCAATCATACTTATACAGGAATTGATTGGGGTCGCTTGTTCCCTTATAAGCCGGGATGGTAGGAGGAACAAACTTCCTTGGGAACTCTGCCTTTAGAATCTTTTCAGTGAACGGAGTTTTGCTCTGAGCGAATCCCCATTCCTTCTCATCTTCATCTCTCTGCATGCTTTCTTTCATGATTTGTCGCACCATGCTCGAAAGATATTCCTCATCATTTAGAGGATCTGCAGGACAGACTTCGGCCATTTTCTCGGAAGTTTGTCAGGACAAACGTTCGCGGAGAGTTGGCTGTGGTCTCGATCCTCCAGCTTGAGGAGGTGTTTCTTTGGCGGGGCTAGGTGCTCTTTGAGGAATATTCCTCTCTTCCGGATCATGAACATCATCTGCAAGGTTTTCTTCGTTATTCACTGATTGACGGCTTGTTCCGAGCAATGCATTTAACCTCTCAAGCATTAAAGCATTCTAAGTTTCCATCTGCTGGTATAATCCAAATACTGCAGCATCTAACTCTGCTCATGTAATTCCGACACTTGGTATTGCTTGACTTGACGAAGGGCGGTATTTTCATGGACATTACTAAGTCTTGTAGATCCACGCTTTCTTCCAGGAGCCATTATCTCTAACAGACTTCTTGTTTTGTGAGAGATTCTTTTAACAAAATGTTGCGAAGCAATGACGAAGATAGCCTGAGTTGGGTTCTCAGTGAAAGCACCAAAAATGTTAACGCTAAAAATTGAACGCTAACACCACGGTGTGTGTAGAGATTAATTGAAAGTACCACCCGTGAACACGGGAATTAAAAACAAGTAGAAAAGTCACAGAGAAAGCAGTAAAAGGCAACAGTTTTATAGTGGTTCGGCTTCAGGTTAAGCCTACGTCCACTTTAATCCTCTTTATTACTGAATCGATTACAACTTTACAACAATCTTCAATTACAATGCCGATGAGACAAACAACTAGAACTCCAATGTAGAAGAGGTATTTGAATCCATGTTGATTGCGTTAGATTTCCTCTTGAAGTTTGTTGAGATGTCTTTTGTGTTTGAAGTGTCGAGTGAGTCGAGAATTCAACAGAGTATCGGCGTTCCGAAAATGAGCCAAAAGGATCCTTTTTTAGTTGGAGTTAGTGTTGTATTTATAGGGGTATATCGAAGTTAGGTCGTAGGTCGTGAACGACCTAGGTGTAGCTCGTGAACGACCTAGGTGTAGCTCGTAGGTCGCGAGCGACCTAGAAGACACGACATACGGCTCAACAGGGTAGCACTTGGTTTCTTCTGAGTGAGTTGGCAGGTCTTAGGTGACCTAGGGTAGGCCGTAGGTCATGGTTTACGGCTTAAATATGGTACACTCGATCATTTTGGATAAACTAACAAGTCATAGGTCGTGGTCGACCTAGGTAGGAAGCGGCATAGGAAGCTCCTTTGGTATGTTTAGGTCGTTAGCGACTTAGGAATAGGTCATCACACCTTAGCTCGCTGCAGAACCTCTTCCCTGGTAGGTCGCTCCCCTTATTAACCCGTTAGGTCGTTCAACCCTTAGGTCGCCGAGCTTTTTATTTAGTTACTAGGTCGCTACCGCTTTAATTCTTTAGGTCGCGGCCTGCTATAGATTGTTAAGTCGCGAGCCTTAGGTCGCTAGATCGTTAGAGTGCTTCATTCCTGTTAGGTCGCGCCTAAGTTAACTGGTTCATACTTTAAGTCTAACCCGCTGTTGGTCCATTAGTTCGTTAAGTCGTAATGCTTGCTGTGTTAGGTCGTTAGGACCGTTCTATCTTTAGGTCTCTTATGAAGTTAGGTCGCTATATCGCTCAAAAAGAGGAGTTAACAATCATCTCCAACTTATCGAATTTACCTACAATAATAGTTATCAAGTATAATATAATCTTCTATTTTAAGCTTATCTTAATCCTTTATCTATCTCATTCCATCTTTGAACCCAGTCTAGTATTAATATGTCCCCGTTGCTGCCCTTTACGGACGACCTTATAGATCTCCATCTTGTGGGATTTAATTCGGTAATCGTTTGGTTCATTGGTCCTTTCCGCATTATGGAAAGAGTTGGTTCTTTGGCTTATCGTCTTCATTAGCCCGACAAGCTTTATGGAGTGCATGATGTATTCCACGTCTCACATCTTCGTCGGTATCTTCATGACCCATCTCTTATTGTTCAGCTTCTGCTCTTGATAGTTTGGATATTGAGCCAAATCTGACTGTCGAGAGGAAGCCACTACGTATTGTCGATAGAGGTACGAAGCAGCTCAGAAGGAAATATGTTAGTTTGGTCAAAGTACAGTGGAGTACTGATGATCGAGATTATTCATGCCTTTTCATTTCTTTTGACCTTTCATTTTGCTTTGGCCATGCATTTTTCTATGCAATAGCCGTGTACTTTTCTTCATTTTACACGTGAGAAACTTTCTCATCTCTTCAAAACTCACGACTATCTCACTTGAGAAATTTTGTAAGTTTTAATGGCTTCCTTTATCTTACTTTTCTTCTTATTTTCATTGATTGCCTTGATTTTTCTTGTGCTTTGCTTGGCCACTATCACCCCCTTCACCACCTTCATCGACCACCACATCACTTCCTCCTCATCACCATCTACGGCTAAACCTCCTCCTCCTCCGACCAATACTGGCCATGACCATCATATGATGCAAACACCACAAAAACATTGCAAACTCCACCAAAACATGCCTAGCCAACCACATACTTCACCATCCCCTCCATATTCACATCGGCCACCACCCTAGAACCATCACCACCTGCTAACTTCACCTCTAGCTGCAGCTTCACCACTGACTTAACATGTACTACGCATGGCCAAGCCCAATTGATGTCATGGCTGAGCCTAGTGGTGCACCGAACTCCACCTATTGCACTTGTCCTTTTGTATTCCTATGTTGCAACACCTACCCCTTCACATCTCCTTGTAGTCGTGCCTATATGATGCCAAACCTGAGCCACTTACCATCAAAACACCATCATAGCCGAGCATATTATACCCCTAGGCCGAGCACTTGAGTGGTTAAGGCCAGGTCAAGTCATCTTCTTGCTTGTTGCTTTTTATTTCAAATTGTTTCAATGATGTTTTTGTGTTGAATATTTATGTTTTATATTGTCTCGTCTTATTTGTTGTTTACAAGATCAACATCTTGGCTCTCCAATCACTCGAATCAAAAGTCGTGCTATCGTGCTTTCTGAATTTATTTGTGTGTTTGAATTGCTTACTTTAGCTTGAATAGGTGAGTATTCACGCTTGACATTCATACTTATAGAATTGTGAAGTGATAACAAGTGAATGTGTAGAAATATTATATCGTGTTATACCTGCCTGTAATATGAATCATATGATGTTAACCCTTATTTATAAACCTGTCACATCACCTGATACTGCTATATGTTGCTATATTGTTTATTTTCTTCTATTCTCACACTACAAGTTCCCTGTAGAATAGATTCGCTATTGGTTGAAATGATACATACCCGAACGGACTTTGAAATAAGGAAAAATTGCTATGGGCTGAAATGATAGGCCTGAGCGATTTTTATTTATTTCAGTTAACTTGGGTTGTGGGTTTGAAATGATAGAACCCGGATTTTACTTTGTAAATTATGGATTGAAAAGATATATTATCCGGATCACTTGACTTAGGTTAGAAAATATTACATAGACCCGTGGTTATTATATATATTTTTTTGGAATTTTTATAGTATTTTTAAAATGTTAAAATATGATAATTTGATTTTAATTCGAATTTAAAACGACTTAATAAAGTGTTATTGATTTTTCTATGAATTAAAATGGTTAAATAAATGAATGCTTAAAAGTGTAATTTGTAATATAACTTGACCTTGAAATGCGAAATCTGGTTTAAAAATAAAATTTAAGTTAAGAAAATAAAATGGAAATTGTGATATCCTAGAATTTCAAGGAATTTAAAATGTGATAATCTCTTAATTGAATTGTTTAAAATTGATAAAAATTATTATTTCCAAATATAAATAACCAATTAATTAATAATGTGATGTTTTAAATCATGATTATAGATTGATTTTTAAATAAGAATAATTATTTAATTTGTGTTATTTTATAAATAGACTTATTATTTTAAAATTTAATAAGTGTGTTTAAATATATATATCTGTGTATTTAAATTGATTTTAAATAGGGTAATTATTTACAATTAATAACGTGTTTATTTAAAATTAGTATCCATGTTTATATGAATTGATTTTAAATTTGGATTTTAAATGACTTCGAATTTGAATTTAAAAATTGAATTTAAAGGAATATATTTTAAAATAGAAATAATAATATAGTTTGGATTTAAAGTATATGGATAAGATATTTATTTTAAATAAGATTTGTCTCGTATTATTTTCGTTAAAAGAAATTTGTTTATAGAAATTTGGAAAAGTATTTATTTAATAGGGATAAATGCAAAATCTTTAAAATTAACATTTATAAATGGATTAAAAATATTATGTATGATTTTATTTAGAATCTAATTGGTTTAGTTTTATTTTATTTTAAAAGTTTTATTTATTTAAATTTAGAAAGCATTTATAAATTTATAAGTGTATTTATTTAAATAGGAAAATTAATAATAAAGCTTTTTAAATCATTTAAAAATAAAGTAAATATAAATTATGACAAGTGCTAAAGTTATAAACCTCTTAAGTAACATGTGTTAGCATATTAATTATAGTTAGAGAAAAGTGTCACCTTTATTTTAATTTTCTTTTAATTCTAATAAGTCTGAAATTAACTTATATAAACCACTACCTTCCTCTTCATTTTTCTTTTTCAAATCTGAGTTCAAAATCAGAAAAACAGAAAATCCTCAAAGCAAAGCCTATAAAACTTTCTTAAACCTGAACACCTCTTCTCAAACCAAATTTGCAAACCCTGTAATGCATTCCTCAAAACAAATGCAAACCATAGAAATGTCATCAAGCCTGTAACCTTCATTCAAAACTCTGTAATCCTCTTTCAAATCTGTAATATCCTCAAACTTGTAATCCTCTTTTACCAAGCCTGCAATCTCCTCAAAAACAATTGTAAAGCAGAAATGAATTAAAGCTTGTAACAAACTCCTCAAACCTGAAATTAATGTCAAAACCAGAATGTCAAATCTGTAATGTTTTATCTTCAAACCGGAATCAAGTCTGGAGCCATCATCAACATGTTCTAGTTTATCAAGCACTCCAGTTTTAAAAGTCAAAGCCATTTCAAAGATTCAAGCAATACAAGTTTTCAAGAATAAAAAACAAAAGCATACAGATTTCATTCCAGTTTCAAAAACTTCTGCTTTTCAAAAAGGTGAGTAAACTTTTAAAACTAAAATTTAGTAACAAGTATGTGTTGCTTATGAATTACTGTGATTGATGATTGATCTGCATGAATGCATATATGTGAGCTTCTGTGTGTGCTTACCTGTTGATTTTAAAAGCATCTCTGTTCTTATTTTAAGCCTTCTGCATTTTCTAAGCGAGTAAACTTTTTAACTAAAGTTTTAAGTAGGTAAATAATGGATTTCTTGTGAAATTTATCTGTGATGATTGTTTTGTATGTATATTTATAAATAAGTTTCTGTACATTTGGTGAGTGTGCATGCTCTGTATGGTGTTTTCCCTGTTCTTGTTACAGAACTTTCAAGTTTAAAACCAAAGATCCATTTTCTTCTCCACTAATTTCCTATAGGATTTTGTTTTCAAATAATAAAGGTTTGATTAGACTTAAATTAAATTTTAAAGATGAATTTAAGTAAAATACTTATAGGATTATCTAGGAATTATGAATGCAGTGAAAATTCTTTTAAACATGTTAAAAACAATCAATATAATTCATTAATTCAAGATGATAACTTGAATCTACTGTAAAAGTTAGAAATTTTAAAATTAATATCAGAATTTTTAACATTGTATTGGATGTGAATTTGGGAATGTCTGGAAAATGGTACTTGTGCATTTTCTGATGATCAAAGGATCTCAAGTGGTCAGGATTTCGTCTGGAGTTGTGGATGAGGCATTTGTGGGCCGTAGCGGCGGTGGTTGATCAAAAGGGTTTCTAACCCTAGTTCTTGTTGAAGCTAGAATTAGGATCACTGCTTCCTCTTTAATTCATCGAGTGCCATAAAACTCGGTGTAATGGTAGCGTGGTGGTTCGGCATGGGATGGCCAGAGTCGTCCGATCTCTGGTGATCGGAGCAGCGTGGTCGAGAGGTTTTGATGAAGATTGCTTTAGTTCTAGACTCAACTGGGTGGCTCGATTGTGATTTGAGGCAGGTGATTATGGTTTGATGGTCGGAATTTGTTGCAGTGATGAAGGGTGAAGTGCCAGAGGGTGCGGCTAAGGTCGAAGGTGGCTCCGATAGTGGTGCATGTGCATAGGGAGGAGGAGTTGTGATAGTTGTTTAGTTTGGTGTTTGTCTCGAAGTATAGATCGGATTATAGGGTAGGTAGCTCGAGTGTAAACTTGATGTAGCTAGAGTGTGAACCTGTTAACAGTAGTGGTTACAGTTTTTTTTTTTAAATTTAAATTTAAAACTAAACTTTTAAAATTTAAGAAAAGGAAATGGAACTTGGATGGCTTGAACGATACTTAGGTTCAAATTGAAGCAGTTGATTAAAGAAAATTTTTTTAAAAGTTTTAAAAGATTTTATAAAACAAGTTTTAAATTTAAATAAAGGAAGTTTTAAACTTTTGAAATAAATCTTGTTTTTGAATTCTATTCTTTAAATATAAATGTTTTCTTTAACATGTTATTAAGAAGATTGAAGTTGCTAAATTTAAATCTTGTTAAGTAAATTTAAAGCGATTTTAAATTTATGTTAAGAAATGCAATTTTTAAAGGTTTATATTAAAGCAAGTTTAAAATTCAAATTTGAATCTAGTTTTTAAAACTATTAGTTGATAAATGTTTTAAGTATGTTAAAGTTTTGATAACTTTAATTTATCAAGTTAAAATGGTTATTTTTATACTTAATTAATGATTAAACTAAGTAAAATAAAATGGTTTAAAAATGTGTTAATGATAATTAAGGAATTTATAAGATAATGTTTTATCTTAAGATAATTAAGGTTTTACTATCTTGAAATTAATTAATTTAATTAAAGGAAATTAATTATAAGCAATTAATTTAATTAAAATGATTAAGAATTAATAAAGGAATTAATTAAGAATAATTAATTGATTTAATTAATTAATTTATTTAAAAATAATAATTAAGAGTTATAAGTTAATTAATTAGAGGTTAATTAATTTATAATTAAGTATGATTAATTAGTAACTAGAGATTATTAATTAATGATTAGAGATTAATTAATTAAGTTATTAAGGTTGATTAATTAGTAATTATAGATTAATTAACTTGTAATTAAAAAGTACTTAATTTGTAATTAATTTTTATTAATTAATAATTAGGATTTATTAATTAGTAATTAAGAAATTATTAATCTTTAATTAAAATTAATTAAGGATTAATTAACTGTTATTTAGTGTTAATTAATTATAATTAAGGATTGATTAATTGATTTATTTAGGATTAGTTAATTTATATTAAGTTTTATTAATTGATAATTAAGATTTACTAGTTAATAATTAAGGATTGATTAATCTATAATTAAAGATTAATTAATTTATTTAAAGGGGGTAATTAAGGGATAAATTACCCAATTGTAGTTAATCAAATGAATATGATTAATTAATTGAGATAATCTTGATGATTGATTATATAGGACTAGTTAATGAGATTAAATAGTGTAATTACTTAAGGTAAGTAATTAATGTATAATTACAGGATGTAATTAATTTAAGGGAATTACTTAATGGGAAGTAATTAAGGATTAATTACTTGGTGTAATTAATCAAAGGAATAATATAATTAATTAAGTAGTTAATTAATTAAGGTAAATAATTGCAGGATGGTAATTACTGTTTATGATTAATTAAAGTGATTAATGGAAGTAATTAATTAACAATCATTAATTAATTTAATTATTGAGAATAATTAAGGATTGATTAATTAAGATTAATTAATCAATAATAAGTGATTATAAGGTAATTAGTTAATTGTAATTAATTAAGAATTAATGTAATTAATTATAATTAATGAAGTAATTAAGGTTAATTAATTAATGGTTTATAGATAATTAATTTGTGTAATTAATTAAGGGTTAATTAATTAATGTAATTAAGGATAATTAATCAAGGGTGATTAATTAAGATGATGATTAATTAATTGGTTTAATTAATGATTAAGTAAGCAAGATTTATGTGATGGAAGTAATTAATTTAATTTATTTTAAATTAATTAGAGATGATGTAATTAATTTAATTCATTTTAACTTAATTATAGATGTGTGATAAATAAGTCATTGCTTATGGATGGCTGATTGATATTGAATGCCTAGGTTGTTTGATATCTCTAATGAGATATGTGTGATATGTGATATGAGATGATTTGGATTGAATTATGATACGGATTATCTATCTGTGTATATGTGAATTATCTATCTGCGTGAATATAGATAATGATTTGAATTGAATTGTTTTAACTTTAAAACAACTTGGACCTAAAAGATGGCGTTTTGGATTTCGATGAGACTGGGATCGGGTTTCCAGATTTGGATATCCGATAACCACATTGTTCCAAATTCACGATAGGTCGTGAATCTCAAGTGAAGATGAAGATTCAGAGTGTAAGGGTTATTGTCGTTAACTCTAAAGGTGATTCCAAAATGAGTGTAACGAGATAATGCCTTCGGTTTCGTTCGAACCCGGAACGAACTTGTATGGATTGAATACTTTCAGAACATCGTTAAGTGGAAGATGAGAATTCTAAGAGATGTGTTCTCTAAAGGTAATCGTAGCCTCAAGCCTCATCAACCGGGAATGGCTAAAACAGGGTCCGTGCAGCAAGGCAAAGTGGGTCATGCCCAAGCAGGACGAGATGAACCCCTGTCTAAAGTCCCTTTATATTCGGCTGTGTGGGTGTTTCCTAGCTATAACCACGGGGTTGTCTTGTTAGAAACTGTTCAGTAAGGAATGATTTCGGCTTTATGTTGCATGGGATTGGGTAATCCTCGGTACGGTGATCTACGCCCCGTACTGTGACGGGCGGTACCCTAGTAGCCCTGCTATTGATGGAAACCCATTCTTCCTACATTCCGTTACGGTTTGATTGTACTACCCACTTTTGTAGCTAGTAGCTGGAATTTAATCATGTAATAATTTCAGCTATTTCTTATTTATTTGAAAACCCTAAACCCTATTATAATATCACTAGATTTTCTATCAAATGTTTTGGTTAGCGTAAGGTAAAAACTTACCCATGTTTATGTGCGGGGAGTCTTACGTGATACCTTTTCTTTAAAAAAGTTTTTTAAAGTTAAGTAACTTTAACCCGTTTACTCACACCAGACCCATGTTTGACCCGGAGTTTATTCTGTTTTTCTTAAACTCTTGGGTACTCAAATTTTATGAGTATTTAAGGGATTCAGGTTAGGTTTGACGAATTCTAGAGGAGATATGGAGCAGGAGGCTTCAGCGTTGTAGACATATAGTTCCGTTGTGTTGATCTTTATGTGTTATCTACGTTGTATATTGAGTTGTATAACTAGACATGTGTTTAAACTGTCTAGTATGAGTTGTATAAGCTGTGTAACTCTGATGATGTTGTATACTATGTAATGCATATGTGATTAATATAATTTATTCATTCCACTGTTGATATTCCAATGTGGTTTCTTTCTTTCTTCTCTATCTTTCTCTTTTCTATCCCTTTCTTTCTTAAAGATGATACACCTTTCTATGGAGAGAAAGACGGGTCGTGTCACTTGGTATCAGAGCATAGGTGTAACGGCCCAGGATTTCTGTCAATTGAAATTCATATATTTAATTAATTAAATATTAATAAGTAAGATTTGAATATGAACTTGAGTTATGTAAAGGATTCAACTTTATTCATAAAATAAATTGGTAATTGAACTAATGAATTGAATATTAATCAATTGAATATTTATTAATTAAATATTAATAAGTAAGTGATGAATATGAACTTGAGTTATGTAAAGGATTCAACTTTATTCATAAAATAGATTGGTAATTGAACAAATGAATTGAATATTAATCAATTGAATGTAATGAATTGATATAGAATAATGGATAATTGAATGTCGTTGTATATAAATTGGTTGTAAACAATTACAAGTAATGTGGAAATCATTTAAGTTGCTTATAAACCTTGTTTAGTATGCGTTTCTTTTAATATGCATGTGTTGTAGTTGTTTAAAAGTGTAAAATGTTCATAACTTCTTATATATGTCACTTACGTGTTCATATTGAGTAAGTACAGCTACCGGGGCTATCGTTAGCGGGATTTGGTTGTGCAAAATGCTAAATAAATAACTGCTTTTCTTAAAAATGCTAAAAAGGTACGCCTACGCAATAAAAATAGGAAATATGAACTGTTTTTATGTTTTTCCGACCGGGTGGGTCGATGTATATATATTTATCTCTATTGTGATATTGTAAAAGCTCCTCCGTAAAAAGGAGGTTATGGCGAAATTTTCTAGAAAATTAAGGCGTTAGAAAATTTTCGGGAAATTTTGGGAAAAAATTGTGAAAACCAAGTTTTGATTTAAAGTTAAAGGTTAAACGATATTGTTGATTTTGAAAAGATAACTATATATAGATTTGAGAAATATTAGTAAATATTTTGTAAGAAGTTTAACTATTGATATTTTGGAAAAGTTAAACGCTTATGAGATTTGTAAATCAAACTTGAACAGTTTGTTTTGAAAAGTTAATGCATTTCAAAACTCTTTCTTACTTGGCAATTTCGAGGAAAAAATTCTTTTAAGGGGGGAAGTTTGTAACGACCCAGGATTTCTGTCAATTGAAATTTGTATATTTAATTAATTTTAAATATTAATAGTAAGATTTGCAAGTCGAATAAATTTATTTCGAATATCTAGATGTAATTGGATAATTTAAAACGGTAATTTAATATTTGAAATTACAGAAATAATTGGAAATTGGGTTTAGTGTGGTTAAAAATGATTTATAAAGTTATATTAAATCATATTGGAGTTAGAACAATGTTTGTGAACTTTTAAAATTGAATTAAAAGTTAATTTGTGACAATTGAATATTTTAATAAATAATCGACTAGTGAAAATAATCATTTTTCAAACAGTCTCGGATTTCGATGAAACCAGTTTCATCGGATCCATAATGTTAAATTATTGCATGGTCTCAAATTTCGTGTCAATTAGATTTACCGTTTGTCAGGGACGAGCCCAAACGTATAGAAATTGGTTTAATCGATTTAATTTAAATTTGATCGTTTATTTCCGTAACTCACACATATGATCGAATTAGCTCCCAAAACCTATTCCATTGTGTCTGGAACATGAGTTAAACCCTAGAAACGCCAGTCACCGCGTGAGATTTGGAGTTCAGAAAATTTCGAGTGTATAGTAATTTGGAAATTTTCTATAAAAGGCCTTCACATCTCACATTTGCAAAACTTAAAACCTAGATAGGGTTTTAAACGTTCAACCGCCACCATTAAAACCAAGGGCTAAAATATTCTGATCTTCTCCTCCTCCTTCCTTCAAATCCACCAATTATTTCATGAAACTTCCAACATGAAAGTCGTAGAGGGTGGTGAGATCTTGTTATCCAACGGTGGAGATTGGAAATGGAGCTACGGATCGACGCGAATATGGGTTGGAATGGCCGAACTTCGGTCGCATTTTTCTTGATATAGGCGAAACCGAGTTTGACCATACTGGAGGCGGTGGTATCGTTCGAGACAAGCTCCATGGTGGCAACGTTCGATCATCTTCAAGTGGTTCGAGGAAGGTGCGAAATTTCAAGAAAATGTGGCGGTCGTGGGTTCTTTCGACCTGCAAACGAGCGTGATGGAAGAAGAGAGTCATGCGCGGCCAGGATCTGCTTGGTGGGAAACGTGCGGCCTGGATGGATTTAGGTTAAAATAAATAAAATAAATTGTAATTTAATTATATTTCATTGTGTAAACTTTAAAACTAACTTGTTCATACGAGGTCAGAATTTCACGAAACGAATTGCGTTGGCTTCATTTTGTCGAGCATTATGCAATGGAGCTGGGTTGGAGTCGTTTGGAGCTAGTGAAAATTTTGAGTAAAATTAAACTCACGTTTAATTTTATTCGAAATAAAACGTTACAACTATTATCGGAAACTCGAGGTGAGAACTTCTCACTCAATCGAAATTTTTTTCGATTTAAATTTTAAATTGTTAGATTTAAAATTTCTTGATTGTGTGAGTGGATGATAACTATTATCTGTTGTATTGAAATAGACCCTATACGCCGTATATTAAGCGGATGTTATTTATTAGAAACATATACCGCGATAATTTCAACTTGTATGAAATTGGTATTATATATGTACTTGGAGTTGATTTTCCCGCATTCTATAGCGGATGAGACCCTATTGCGCCGCATAATAGCAGATAATATTTTATAAATCCCATATACCGCGATATTTCATCTCGAAGCGGAATTGGTATTGTGCTAACATCTTTGGATGCAGGGAAATAGGTTGGAGGGATCCAACTGGATTCCTAAAATGATTGAATTGGTTTCAATGTTGTGTGTTGATCTATTTATTGATCTATTTATAATCTACGTGATTATCTTTGTGATTGAAATTGTTAAAGGCTAAATTTTAGCCGAATATATTTTTGGTATCGTTAGATGCAGAAAATAAATAAAATTGGATTTCTGAAAATTTAAGTTGAGAATTCATAATAAAATTTAATTTTGAAATTGATTCATTTTAAATGAATAAACGTTGTAATTTTTATGTTATAAAAATTATGATTTTGTGAAATATAACAGAAAGGTGATTTTTGAAATAAGTAGTCGTTATAAAATGGTTTAAATTGGAAATTTTGAATTATTATAAATGATTTATACAAAAGATTTATAAATTTGATATTTATAAATTAAAATATTGGAATTATAAAACGAGTTTTTATAAATGTTAAAATGAAGTATAAATGGATTTCATAAGTGGATGAAATTGATAGATTTATAAATTGGGAAGTTATAAAATGAATAGATTTTGTAAAATAAAAGATTTACAAGTAATTAACTTATAAATTGGATTTTGGCGTGTAAATGGAATATGAATAGAATTTGTTAATAAAGAGATTTTATAAGTTGAAGTTGTTATAAAGTATAAATGGAATTTATAAACGTTGTTTTATAAATCCGAAATCGACTTATTTTGATAAGTTTAATTATTATAGCTTATTAAAGGAAATATATCCACGATTTTGGATGGTAAATAATATATTAAGGAAATAATTTAGGAAAGTTATATTTGAAATAGAATTAAACGATTTGTTTTAAATTGTATTAAGTGTCGAAACCATAGATTTCAACATTCATTGTTGAAATAGACGTTTTCGAGCAATAAAAGGAAATGGGGGACTATAACAATGTTGTTATAGTAAATGATTTCCGAAAGGAAATGTTTTATATAGTATTTGGATTTATATATCTACTTTAAGTTCGAATCCCTATACTAATTATTTTGGGTTGTCGTAACGATGTTTTACGCAACATTCGTTTTGACTCAAATAAATGTGTTTAAGAGAATGTTTTCCTTAAAGAATAAATTGTATACTTATCTGTGATTTAAGTATATTGAATACTTTCCAAGTGTTGAAAATAAATAGGTTTTTGAATTACTTATTATTAAATAAGTATGGAAATGTTTTTCCAATATGAAGTGAATGTTTTGAGATTTTAACTTTTAAAGATAAATTTAAAATGAATATTAGAAATCGATTTAAAAATCGTATATTCATAGATATTTTGGAAATGTAAATTCAATATGGAATTTATAAAAGAAAGGGAAATTTGTTTAAAAATAAAAATTGATTTATTTTTGAAGTGTGGAAATAAATTTACGGATTTGGAACATAAGTTTAAAATAAATCGGTAAGGATTTATTTGATTGATTTAAATGAACCATTTTAAATTGAAAATCGATAAATATTTGGAAGTGTTTCCGTTTAAGGAAATTGATTTGAAATTTGTTTTCAAAGATTGAAAGGTGAAAAGTGATTTGAAATTTGTTTTCAAATTGTTGAAGTGTGGAAAGTATATCTTGTAAAGATATTTTTGAAAATAAATAATTTGGGAAATTATTTGAAATTGGGTGATGTTGTGAATATTGATTGATAGTTAAATAACCGACTACCAATATTGACCTTTAAATAGGTATTTGTTGTGAATTGGTTGAAATTGAATGCTACACTTATTTTTAAATTATTGCGCTCGTTATTCGAATTACCCATTCCGAATAGTGATACGACGTTATGGATAGCATTGAAGACCGGTGTTGAAGACCAGGTATTTGTGAAAACGATAGGATGACCTATCGATTGTCTCTGCACCGTTAGCTACGGTATGGAGATTTCCTTTGTGATGGGAAATTCGATCGGGATTGTGAATACCTGGATTGCAAGGGCTTCTTTTGAAGTGCTTTCGGTTCTGTTCGAACCCGGAACAGACTTGTATGGTTACGTGTCTGACATTACATTTTGAGATATAAAGCAGATTTCTTTCAAATATGTTTCCGTCGGTGGCGGAGAATTTATTCTCTTAGCTCAACACCTTTTGAGGTTATGTAGTTGAAGGTTATCAACGATATACTACCAATTTGGTAATGTGACATGCTTAGTGCTTCTGTGTGTTGATCATTCATTGATCATTTGTTGATCAAAGCGTGGCTTTGTGCCTAGCTTTGTGGATGAGACTTCGTCAGACCTCACTCCACGTAAATGGTCAAAACAGGAATATGTGGCACGATTATGAGGGTCGCGCCCTTTAGGGTATGTCATTTCCTTCTGTAAAGGGTGGTATCATGGTATGGAGCCCAGATACCTACTCATGTTGACACACTATATTTATTACTGTGTGATGTTGGTTATCGAGCGCTCGGATAAAGGTCCAAAGGGACCGGGGGTGACATATTCGTGTACTAGTTACCTAGTTACAAAGGTAACCCGACCTTGTGTTGGCAGAGATCTAACCGTAACGTTAGGTTCTCGTGACGTCCCGCCAGAGGAGATCCCATTGACAGTAGGAAGTTCCTTAGCCTGACCATTTGTTGGAAAATCCAAAGAAACAATACGAGCCTTATACGGTTTTAGTTGTAGAACCTGCCATTTAATATGGTAGCTATAGTAGGCATAATATAATGGTACCTACGCTAGCTAAGATTTATATTCTACTTTCGAAATGCTTTCATCACTATGCACTAATAATAATATCAAAAATGATTTGTTTTGTGTAGTAAGCATCTTTGACTATCATAAGGAGAAATCTCTTCCAATTCTGCATTTGCATTATGTGTGTGCAGGGAGGCCTTAAGTTTCATTTTCCAAAAGCATTGCGGATATTTTTCACTTCCCTTGTTGTTGTTGTTTTAAAGATAAATAACTGTTTTAAGTTCTCACACCAGTCTCATGACTGACTTGGAGTTTATTGTTCTCTTCCTAAACTCTGGTGCCCACCAATTTCCACACGGGCCGTCTAGAGTCAAGTTATCGGGATATTCTAGAATTCAGGAGCTGCTGTGGAGATCAGCAGCAAGTTGAATGGCGTGTCGTATCAACTAGTATATAGTATTTCTTCTCCGCAGTTTGTTGTTGTAAACTCTGATAATGTAATGTAATGTGATGTAATGTAATAACTGATATAGTTCTTTTGTTTTAACGATATTTATTTATATATTATATGTTGTTCCGCCTCGAATGTGGGATTCTGTTATTGTTTTTGTTCAGTTTCCTTATTTCTTCTATCCTTTTCTTCCACCTCTTCTTTTAAACCCTAGCAATTCGGTTTTCCGGCATTCGATTATGCGGCATTTGATACAGTAGACATATTAATGTCGATTTTCGAGCGTCGAAAAGTCGCGTCATTACAATAGGTTGAGTGAATACCTAGGCTCTGGAGTGGTGTCTATCTTAAGAGAGCATACATGTAATATATATATATATATAACTATATATATCTTATTCTACATATCTCCTGGGTTACCTGTTTGGGTTTTCCAACATAAGTTATAAAGGTAGATAGGGTAGTCGTGTGTGTAACATGACTACTAATGGTTGGAGTTTGAATGTTTGAGGTTGGAAGAGTATTTGTCAAGACTGTAGATCTAGTACCGTCTCAAGTGAGCTTTGCAGCTTTGTGTAAGGATTTCATTGATCTCTGAAGGAAACCTGCTTTGGTTCGGAGTTCATCTTTGTAGTTGGTTGGGTAGAATTTGGATCTGTCGGTTAGGCAGAAGCAAGTGATAGTGTCTTGGAAACCTCAGGAAGTAGTAGCCATGTGATGTGATGCAGTGACTATCGATTGTCTCCGAAGATGTTTCCTTTGAAACAAATTTAAGGAAGTGTGTTTGCTTCGATGTTGTGGCTGACTTCAGCAGTTCTGTTGGATTTGAGGTCCGAGTTTCTCGAGTAGCTTTTGGACACAAAGCCTTTAGCATCAGTGGCACCATTGCAGTTTGGAGTGTTCTGTGTGTCAGTAGGAAGATCTGTCGGCTTTGCAGTGTCCTAGATGTGGAGTTTAGAAGTAGCAGAGTGGACCCTTTTCTTCGATGGGTTGGTCGGGAATAAGCTGTTCTGATTGGTAAAGAGAGCATAGTATCTGTGGATATTGGATTGGATAAGATTGCAAAAGTGACTTGCGATAGTTTGAGTGTTCTCTTCAGTTATAGAAGTTGACAGAGATTTTCCGGATGTCTTCATGAAAGTCAGAGGTTTGTCTGCATTGGAGATTGAGTTCGGTATTGACTTGGTTCATGGAGCTACTGGTAATTTAGCTGGGCAGAATGATAGTTTCTAGAAAGAGGATTTGGTGAGGCATCTCCGTATTTCTTGGAACTTCTAAGTTTTCTCTTTATGGATCAGTTGACCCTTATATTCGGGATGTGCTGTCTAGTCTGTGCTCGTGTTCATCGACGAAATTCTCATCTGCTCCAGATCATAGTTGTGCAATGGAAGCTTTGTAGCAGTTGTTCTAGAGTGGAAGCAACTGGAAGTTGCAGTGTTTGGATTAGAGAGATTCTACGGGATTTTGAGTGCTCTTGGTTTGTATTATCCTGATAAGAGAAGTAAGTTGAAGTCTACTGATGATTGTGAAGTAGAGTTGGTGTTCTTGATTTCAGTAGATCTTGAGAGGATCGTTTTGTTGGGTTATTTTTTATCCAGTTTGTTTCTAGAAGCATCATCGAAGGTTGAGATGATCAGGAAGGATCTGTAGGTAGCTAAGGATAGTCAGAACAGTTTTGTGGATTAAGAGACGGAGGGATTTGGAATTCAAAGTTGGAGACTTCGTTGTTATTAAGATTATCTCCAGTAAAAGGAGCAATAAGTTTGGGTAAGAATGTGAAGCAAGCTTCAAGGTATATTGGATTCTTCTGAGCTTTTGTAAGGAATAAGGGTTTGACTTATAAGGTTTGAATCGCCAATTTGGAAGACTGGGATTCAAGGCATTTTACGTATCTCTGAGGGAGTACCTGTTTGATCCATCACTGGTTTTGGAACCAGTAGTTCAAAAGGGTTTGTTTATTGATCGGTCTTGTCTATGGAGTGATATCTTGTGCAGATTATAGATCTAGATGAGTAGGAGTTTAGTAGCTGAGTAGTTTGGATTCAGTAGAGTGAGTATTCCAGTGTCTGTACATGGGAAACTCGGGAAAATTTTATGGAAGCTTATCCGGGTCTGTGTCCGAATAGCTAGAATTGTTTGTTTGGATTGAATTATTTGTTTGGTTGTATATGGCTGATATGTATGCTTGAATTGGTTGAAATAAAATAGAACTTTGGATTATCTTTGTTTTAAATTTCAAGGACGAAATTCTTTTAAGGGGGGAGGAATGTGATATCTCGAAATTTCAAGGAATTTAAAATGTGATAATCTCTTAATTAAATTGTTTATAATTGATAAAAAAATTTATTTTCAAATATAAATAACCAACTAATTAATAATCTGATGTTTTAAATCATGATTATATATTGATTTTTCAAAAAGAATAATTATTTAATTTGTGTTATTTTATAAATATACTTATGATTTTAAAATTTAATAAGTGTGCTTAAATATATACATATCTGTGTTTTTAAATTGATTTTAAATAGGATAATTATTTACAATTAATAATGTGTTTATTTAAAACTGATATCTATATTTATTTGAATTGATTTTAAATTTGGATTTTAAATTGACTTTGAATTTGAATTTAAAAATTTAATTTAAAGGAATATATATTTAAAATAGAAATAATAATATAGTTTGGATTTAAAATATATGGATAAGATTTTTATTTTAAATAAGATTTGTCTCATATTATTTTCTTTAAAAGAAATTTATTTATTGAAATTTGGAAAAGTATTTATTTAATAGGTGTTAACTCCACTCTGCTAGCAACCCAGGAGATAACAACATGAGTTAACGACTCAAAGAAATAATGGCTTAGCTGCATAAAGAGTAGTATGACTTAACGGTTTAACGAGTTAAGGGAAGCCACGACATAACGGCTCATGAAGTGGTACGACCTACCGACTTAAGGAAGCCATGACTTGGCGGGTTAAGAAAATGGACCGACTTAATAGCCTTGAAGGGTTACCGACTTAATAGCCTTGAAGGGTTACCGACTAAATCCCTTAAGAAAATGGACTGACTTAATAGCCTTGAAGGGTTACCGACTTAATAGCCCTGAAGGGTTACCGACTTAATACCTTAAGGAAATGACCGACTCAACGACTCAAGGGAGACAGCGACTCAGTGACTCAAGGGAGACAGCGACTCAATGGTTTAAGGGGGGCGAACAACTCAAGAAATTGCCAACCTAATGACTCGAGACAAGAAAGGCTCAAAAGCAACTTCACTTAAGCCACGACCGACTTACGACCCATGCTAAGTCGCATACGACCTAAAGCTATCGAGTTAAAATCCAATGCTGTGATACTTATGCCGCATCCTCTCAACTTATTCGCGACTTAGGACTTATGACATGAATTCAGGTAGACAAGCTTACCTCTAGTTAACCGTGGACTTGGCTCGATAGGTCGACCACGACTTCTCCTACGTTGGCCACAGCTTATCCTAAGTTGGCCACGGCTTATCCTAAGTCGGCCACGACTCAGGACTTGGCAATAATTCCTTCCTAGAATTATCTATAAATACATTGCCATCTCCAACTTTCAAGTGACTTTTTGGACAATCTCTTCAAGCGCCGATACTCTGCCAGTTTCTAAACCGACTTTACACTTGAAGTTTCGAAGAACACTACAAGCTACTTTGAAAGACTTTCATACATCCAACATGGATTCGAAGACTTTCATCTACATCGAAGCTTAAGCTACATGCTCAAAGTGTTTTGTAAATAAAGAGATTTGTACTTGACGAGCATTGTATTGTTTTGTAACAAGATCAGTAATAAAGACACTTAAAGTGGATGTAGGCTACTCCTTAAGCCGAACCACTATAAAATCGCTGTCTCTTATTGTATTTTCTGTTATTTTTGCTGATATTCTGTTCCTGAACCGTCGGGTGGTGCTTTCACATCACACTTCACACACCGGGGTGTTAGCGTTCGATTTTAAGTGTTAACATTTTTGGTGCTTTCACTGAGAATTGAACTCAGGATACTTCCATCATTGCTCCGCGAAGGTTTGTTGAAAGGATTTCTTTTAAAACCAGAAGTTTGTTGGAAATAAAGGCTCCTGGGAGAAAACGGATCCGACAATGTTCAAGAGAATACCGCTACCTCTCCTCCTTCAAGTCAAGCAGCTCCAACTATTGGAGTTACATGAGCAGAATTGGACGCCGTATTTTTGGGGTTGAATCAACAATTGAATGCCCAGAATGCACAGTTGGAGGCTCAGAATGCCCAGAACGCCCTGATCTTAAGCAAGTTGAATGATCTACTTGGGGCTAACCGTCAACCGGTTAATAATGATGGAAACCCTACTACGGGGGTTCAAGATATTGAAGGAGGGAACTTTTCACAAAGAGCCACAGACCCTGTAGAAAAGACACCTCTCCAGGCTGGGGGATCAGGACCGCAGCCGACCCTCCGTGAACGGTTGTCAAGACAGAATTCAGAGAGAATGGCTGATGTTTGCCCTCCAGAACCTTTAGATGATGAAAAGTATTTCTCAGGCATGATTCGTCAGATCATGATGGAAAGTATGCGAAGGGATGAAGATGAGAAAGAATTGGATTTTGCTCCATGCAAAACTCCTTTTACTGAGAAAATCTTGAAGGCAGAATTCCCAAGAAAATTCGTTCCTCCTACTATTCCGGCGTACAAAGGGGCAAGCGACCCTAATGAGTTCCTGTATAAGTACGATTGGCATATGACAGGTGCCAGAGCGTCTGATGAAATCAAATGTCGATATTTCCCGGTATATCTGGAAGGTGTGGCTCTATTGTGGTTTACAAAGCTGCCGGTCAGGTCCATTGATCAGTTCTCCGATTTGATCAGGAAATTCAAGGAGCAATTCCGATTGTATGCTTCAAAAGCAAAGGATATAATGTCACTGTCAAGTCTAGAGAAAAATCCAGGAGAATCCATCAAATCACTTTTGAATCGTTTTAACATAGCATTGGCTGAGGTAGATAATGCTAAGCCACGCATGGTCCTAACGTACTTGATGAGGGCAATTGACAAATCAAGCGAATTTGGAAAATGGTTGAAAATGAAAGAACCAAACTCACTTGACAAGTTCTACAAGAAAGCGGATGAATTCATGCGTTTGGAGAGCCTCCAAACACCGGCTAAGGTGGTATCAGTAGAAGCTGGGAATAGTGGTGCTGCTTCGAATAAGAAAGAACCTAACACTCAGAAAAGGGGAAATGATGGTGGAAAGAGACAGGGAGACACTAAGAAAGGCAGTCCTTTCAATTTCACACCCTTGACCGATACCCCTGAGAACATCTTCTTTGCGACCAAGGATGATGTCAGTTATCCGACACCACCTAAAATGAGAGTTGGGAGTAAGATGGAAAAAAGTGGAAGGTTCTGTCGGTTCCACAACCAACCCGGCCATGACACCAACGAATGCCGTCAGTTGAAAGAGATAATTGAACAACTCTTGAAGGAAAACAAGCTCCAGCAGTATGTCAAAAGGAATAGAAATGCCCCAACCTCGTCGACCCAAGGACAACAAGTTCCCGCTCACCGTCCTGGCTCAAGTGAGTAGGCCGTAGAACATGAATCGGAAAGACCTGTCATCAATATAATAACTGGAGGACCTCACCCAGCAGGCAAAACCTGGGGCGAGATGGAAAGGTATGCCCAGGCCTTGAGGCATGTACCGACTGAAGAGAATGTTTTTGTTTTAGAAAATGATGCGCCTTTAAAGCAACAAAAGACTTCCACAGATGATATTGTATTCAGTGCCAGAGATTCTTTAGGTATCGAGGCTCCTACCATAGATCCTTTGGTCATATCCGCTGGTATTGGGCCGGCTACTGTGAGAAGAGTTCTAGTTGATTGTGGAGCTTCATGCAACATTCTCGTCAAAAAGTGTTGAGTCACTGGTTCTATGAAGATTTTGATTTCTGACAAAGAAATAAAGGCGATCGACAAAACAAGGTCATTATGGCTATAAAGAGGCCCAAAAGAGCTACATATGGTACTCTAGATTATAGGTTGATTATTTGATGTTGTAATAGTGATAAACTTGTTAAAATCTATCCTCAAATACTCATGCATCTCAAGGGAATCAATATATATACAACTAAATTGCAGTTGCACATTCAGTATGCAACTTTACAGGGACCGGTCGACCATTCATAATATAAACGGTCGACCATTCCAGTATAAGTTGCATACTGAAACGTGCACACATGCACATAACCACTATATATTTGAATTCCTGTCTACTGGTCATTTTTTGACCTGTCGACCGTTTTTAAACAGAGAGCAACTTTTCCAAAAGACACTTCTTTCTCCAAAGGTTGCATCTCTTACCTTTCATCAAAGATCATATCTCTTAATGGCAACTGCTCACAAAGAGTTACAACCATTCTTCTCTATATAAACTCATCTAAATCATTGATTTAAAAAAAAGGATTGTATATGCTTTTTACTCTAATCTCTGATCTTATTTTCTACATACTCCTGCATTCTAAAAGCTCTAAATTATTTTAATTGCTTATTGAATCATTGAAACTATTTCATATCTTTTGATTCAATAAGTAATATACTTTCCTTAATCTTCACAAAACATCATTCGCATATTTTGAGGATAAGATTGTAGGAAATTTGTACTACAAGTGACAAAACTGTGTTAACAAGAACACATACCGTCAACAAACAATTATATTCATCGTTGTTGAAGTCCTCTGTGTTGTAAGAGGCAAGTGTTGAAGTCCTCGGTGTCGTAAGAGGCAAGTGTTGAAGTCCTTGGTGTTGTAAGAGGCAAGTGTTGAAGTCCTCAGTGTATTAGAGGCGTGAAATCCCGTTCGTTTGCTCGGGTGTTGTAAACCTGTTCCTCCGGGTGAAGCGAGGTAGTTAATAGTGAAAATCCAGATAGAAGTCTGGGACTGGACGTAGGACAGTGCTCCGAACCAGTATAAAAATCTATGGTGTGATTTTTCTATTTTTATTTACTATGCTATTATCATCTATTTCCGCATTTATATCATAAGTCCATATTACACGATCCGTGTGTACTATACTAGCACGTTCACGATCACACTTTTCAACTTTTCAAAAAGACCTTTGATCAAATGAAAATTCCAATGGCTGACGTTCAAGCTTCATCACTTAAGATTGTTGGGTTTGCTGGGGAACCCAAACAGCCTTTTGGGACCATAGATTTGTTTGTGGAACTTGGAAAAGGGCTGAGGAAGGTGGGTCGAAAGCAAACCTTTATAATTGTTAAAGAATTCTTTGCCTACAATGCCTTTTTAGGCCGACCAACTCTTGCTGTATTCAAAGCTGTTCTTGCCCCATGGTGTATGACTGTAAAATTCCCCACAGATAATGGAGTTGGTGTGATTAAAGGAGACCAAGATGCGGGGCGAGAATGTTATCTTACGGAGTGGCGTGAATCAAGGAAAAGGGAAACGGGAAAAGGTGCGGCGACTCCAGTCCGCATCAAAGAACCAACCTTGTAGCAAATACAGGGTGGACCCTGCACTGGTGAATGTAGTGGCGCACGAAGAGAGATGTATCCAAGGAAAGCCAGTGCAGGGGAGAATAGGGTAGTACCGGTAGAGGTAACGGTGCCGGTACCCGTTGACCCAAAGGACCCAAACAAAGTGCTGAATGTGGGTTCACAACTCAACACAACAGTTCAGAATGTTCTGATTTCAATTTTGAAGGCAAATCTGGATGTATTCGCTTGGACTCATGCTGACATGTGTGGAATATCCCCAGAGATTGCAGTACACACCCTGAACATTGATCCAAAGTTTACACCCGTGAAACAGAAAAGAAGAACCCAGGGTCCTGAGAGGACGGCAGCGTTAAAAGAAGAAGTGGATCGGCTCATGGAGAACAGTTTCATCAGAGAATCTACTTATCCAAATTGGGTATCAAATCCAGTGCTGGTTAAAAAAGCTAACGGAAAATGGAGAGTATGCATTGACTTTTCAGATCTGAACAAAGCCTGCCCCAAAGACTGTTTCCCGCTGCCCAGGATCGATCAGTTGGTGGATGGGACGGCAGGGCATGAATTGTTATCTTTTATGGATGCATACTCCGGATATAACCAGATTATGATGCATGAGCCAGATCAAGAGGACACAAGCTTCATCACAGATGTTGGACTCTACTGCTACAAGGTCATGCCTTTCGGACTCAAGAATGCAGGGGCAACTTACCAAAGGCTTGTTAATGCCATGTTTAAACCGCAGATTGGCAAGACAATGGAAGTTTATGTTGATGATATGCTAGTGAAGTCTAAGAAAGCAATGGACCACATGGATCACTTGGCAGAGATGTTCGCAGTACTCCGAAAGTACAGAATGAAGCTTAACCCCTTGAAATGTTCATTTGGAGTGGAGTCCGGAAAGTTTTTGGGTTTCATTGTGAGCGCTAGGGGCATTGAGGATAATCCTGCCCAGATTACTGCCCTGAGAGAGGTCAAAGCTCCTAGAACGAAGAAGGAGTTGCAAAGTCTCGATGGAAAGGTTGCTGCCTTGAGTCCGTTCATTTCAAAAGCTACTAATAATTGCATTCCATTCTTTGATGCTCTGAAGAAAGGAAGAAAAAACTTTGAGTGGACTCCTGAATGTCAGAAAGCATTTGATGAGTTGGTTCGTCATATGGAAGTGCCTCCGATACTTTCAAAGCCTGACAATGGTGAAGATCTCTTCATATATTTGGCAATTTCATCTCATGCTCTCAGTGTAGTGTTGGTACGGGAAGACGCAAGGATTCAACGCCCAGTTTATTATATCAGCAAAAGATTCACTGGGGCAGAGATGAACTATTCAAGGTTGGAAAAGCTCGCCTATTGTTTGTTGATCGCATCAAGAAAATTGTGGCTGTATTTCCAAGCTCATCCCATCAAAGTCCTTACTGATCAACCTCTAAAGCAAGTCCTGTTCCGTCCTGAGACTTCGGGCCGTCTTTTGAAATGGAATATTGAACTCAGCCAATATGACATCACTTATCATCCCCGGAAAGCAATCAATGGACAAGCTTTAGCAGATTTCATCGCAGAATGTACGGGTAAAGGTGATAGTGAGGAAGAAGCCACTGATAACGTCCTAATCCAATGGAAGTTGTATGTCGATGGCGCAATGAATGATTACTGTTCCGGAGCGGGGGTTGTCCTTGAAACCCCAGAAGGGCGATCGCTATGTTATGCACTGAGACTAGAATTTCCTTCGACAAATAATGAAGTAGAATATGAAGCTCTCATCGCTGGTTTAAGGATCGTTAAAGAACTAAACATCAAGGCATTGCAGATCTTCAGTGATTCTCAACTTATTGTCTGCCAAGTCAAGAAGGAATTTCAAGCTAAAGGAGGGAATCCACCAGCCTATTTATCAAAAGCCTGGGAGCTTCTTCAAAATTTTGACCGTTATTCAATAAACCATATAACCCGAGAAGAGAACATGAAGGCGGATTCTCTTGCAATGTATTCAAGTACTGGTGAAGCTCAACTATTGGGATTAGTTCCCATCGAAGTCTTGTCAGCTCCAAGCACAGATGAAATGGATGTTGATTGGATTATGAATGTATCCCAAGAGCAAGAATCATGGATGACTCCGATATTTGAATATTTGCTCAATGGTTCTTTGCCAGAAAGTTCAAAAGAACGACAGAACCTGATAAGGAATGCCTCCAGATATATAGTTCAGGATGGTCGCTTGTACAGACGAGGATTTTCAATGCCATTACTCCGATGCGTGACAAAGAAAGAAGCTAAGACAATTCTGACTGATGTACACGGAGGGGAATGTGGGGATCATACAGGTGTTAAACTTTAGCAAAGAAAATCCTCCGTTATGGATACTTTTGGCCAGAAATTAATCAAGATGCTGCTGACTATTCCCGAAAGTGTGATAAATGCAAAGATTTGCCAAAATTCCTAGAGCACCTTCCACTGAGCTAACACAAATGGTCAGTCCATGGACGTTTGCCATCTGGGGAATAGATCTCATTGGGCCTTTGCCAACTGCCAAATCGGGGATTAAATATGCTATCGTTGCTGTTGATTATTTCACTAAATGGGCTGAAGCCGAACCATTGGCTACTATTACCTCTAAGAAAATGAGAAGTTTTGTGACTAAAAATATCATTTGCAGGTATGGTGTGCCTCAGAAGATAATCACAGACAATGGTACCCAGTTTGAAAGTGAGGAGTTCCAAGATTTCTGCAAACGATTCAAGATCCGAAAAAGCTTCTCAGCAGTGGCTCATCCGCAGGCAAACGGGCAAGTGGAAGAAGTAAACAAAATCATGAAATCAACCATCAAAAAGCAGTTGGAAAAAGCAAAAGGTGGTTGGGTCGATAAGTTCTATGGGCATACAGAACTACCCACAAAACTGCGACTGGGCATACTCCATTTACATTGGCATATGGATCAGAAGCGATGATTCCAGTGGAAACTGAAGTCCCCTCACACAGAAGGATCCATTTTGATCAAGATGAGAATGAAAAACTGCAACTGGAAGCTCTTGACCTCCTTGACGAAAGAAGAGAAGAGGCTAGGCTTAAAATTGCAGCTCATCAGCAAAGGATAGCAAGGCACTTCAATTCCAAAGTTCGTCAGCGCAGCTTTGAAGTTGGGGACCTAGTCCTGAAGAGAATTATGACAGCCATAGGTGTGTTTGGGCCAAACTGGGAGGGCCATATGCCATAGGCACGAAACTTCTTGATGGCACATTCAAACTCACAACTGTCGAAGGAGAACCAATTCCAAGAGCTTGGAACAGCAATCATTTGCGTCCATATTTTACTTAAAAGCTTTGCTGAAATGTTGTAAAAGAATTACGAATATATGATTCTTGTATTGAAAGTAATTGTAAAGCAAGTGAATAATGAAAAGCTATAAAGTGGATGTAGGCCCAGCTTTTGGCCGAACCACTATAAATATTGTGTTCTCTACTACTATAAACTGCTTTGTTTTATTTCGACATATAAAATACGTTAATTGTGTTACTAAAATGTTGATTTAATAATGCAGGCCATAAAAACAATGCTTACCCATCGCAAGACCAAGCGATCTCCGACATCACTCAGCAAGCAAACGCTAAACCATTCAAAATTTCCATACTCAAATCCTACAAAAGAAGTGCTTCGAACAAAAGTTAGCGATGTGGATGGAAGTGGACCATTTCTAACTAACTGCGAATGCTTGTACAAACGAGCATCTAGTTAAATAGCCTGTGTCTACCACCACCAACTCGCTTAACTGTGAAGTATATTTCTTTGGATAAGGAAAATTGTTGGCAACTAAAAAGGGATGATAAATGTGAAAAGATAACGGGGATCGCCGACATGAATAGATGGCAAAGAGACATGGGCGAGCAAGCACCAAACAGCAAAAGACCTCTTCGGAGGCACAAGCCCTCTTCAGAGGCACAAATCTTCGGAGGATAAAGACCTCGAGCGGGCTTCGCCAGAAAAAGAGAGCTCTTTCTCGACATAAAGTTGCGGACTGATTGGTGATACACTCCAGTGAATTCATCCAACTAAGAGAAAGAAACTCCAAACTTCCAGGCAAAAGCCCTCACCGTGATCTGAAATAAAACTTCACCCGAGTCGAAATGTGAAAAGCCCTCTTCGGAGGCCCGCTTCCCAGCGAACAGGAAAATATAAAAGCCTCTCCCAAGAGGCAGAAACAGAAAGACCTCTTCCCAGAGGCACAATCAAACAAAAGACCTCTTCCCAGAGGCACAATCAAACAAAAAGACCTCTTCCCAGTGGCACAATCAAACAAAAAGACCTTTTCGGAGGCACACGTTTCACCAAGATCGAAATAAAACTTCCGAGTGTTGAAACGTGGAAAGCCCTCTTCGGAGGCACAACTCTTCGGAGGCACATGTTTCACTGAGACTGAAATAAAACTTCCAAGTGTTAAAACGTGAAAAAGCCCTCCTCAGAGGTACAACTTTTCAAAGAAGCATTTCATCAGAAATGCAAAACAAAGATCAAAAAGCCCTCCACCGAGGCGCAATAAAAAAAAAGAAGCCCTCTTTAAAGGCGCATTTTAGCTTTCAAAGGAAGATTGATGCATCTGTTCTTGAAAATACTCTTCCTCAAAAAAGTTAAAGTGCCCTTCAAAGGCCCGCTCTACCACATAAGAGAATTCGCTTTGTAAAAATGTATATATGCAAAAGAAAAAGTGATATCTCCAAAGGGTGAAGCATGAAAACTCATATGAAATGAGCTGTACTCTATTTTGAACAGAATAATATTCCTCCAGGTATGGAATAATTATTCTCCAAAAAATAAGAGTACAAGTCCCCTCAAATTTCAAAATATTGCAACGAGCTTATGGTATAGGGGCAACATGATATAGCTACGTTGGTAAAAATAACGCTCGGACAACATACCACAAGCTCACTGCAATATCATATAAAGAAACTTGTACAAAAACGAATAGTAAATGCATTCTCAAATGCAAACAGAAGTTTGTAAAAACAAAAAGAATCATTTTATTCAATACTGTCAAAATTTTGTACAGGTATAGGTTTCAAAATAAAAAGAAAAGCGAAGGCCGGTACCCGCACAATCTCCGGTCAGTACATGCAAAAAGCAAAAAGTAAAAATAAGGGGAAGCACGGCCCGTTACTTCTTCTTTCCACCACCTTTAGAACCTTCTCCTGACCTAATAGGCAGTTTTTCAGGACGGCTTGGGAGAGTTGGGGATGAAGGAGAGATGGTTGCTACCGGATCAACCTTCGCTTCCTCTTCAGAAACAAGAATGGTTTTCCTTTTCTTCTTGGAAGTGGTACGCTTCCTCCTCCTCCTTGAAGAAGACTCACTTCCCGGGGTAACAAGAGCAGCCAGTTTTGTGTCATCAGAAATAGTACGCTCCGGGGATTTGTCGCCTCCTTCAAGTCCTTCGTCTTTCTGCTCCTGCGAAGCGATTGGATCATCCAAGCCTTGAAGGGCTCCTATTAACTCTTCCTGTGATCCCGACTGGGAAATAGGAGTGATTTGAGGGAATGGAGGAGGGACAGCTGGAGGAGGAGAAGTCTGTGTGGCACTTGGCATTTTTGCTACAGAAGAATAAAAGCCAAAAATATTAGTATCTCCCGTGAAGAAAGGAGATAGCGACTCATTGAGATTTAAGAAATAATCAAAAAGTTCGTCAAACTCATCAGGAGCAAACAAACAGTCCACTTGGGCAAGATTAACGGCAGAGTTACCTGGAGAAGTCGGCTTCCTAATGTCAACTTCATAAGCCTGTTCTTCGGTGCTCTCTTCGCCTTCGTCTCCACCCTGCGTGCTTGTGATCTCAGTTATAACTTTGACAGGGGACGGAGAATGAGAACCGGAGCCTGTGATGTCAACATCGGTTGAAACCGAAGGAGTGACGGGGGCAGTTAATGGTGCTTCTTTCACAAAATGCTGCTCCCCCTACCTCATCTCGTGCTTTGGCAAGCTGCTCTTTTCCCCGGGCTAGGGCAGCTCTGGCGTCATCATCTAGAAAGTGCTCTGCAAGAGATGCTTCAGCATAACCGGCGCCTCCACCTCCAAGCATGTCAAGAATTGACTCCCAAACCTCGGCCAGGGTAATCTCATACTTCGGTCCTAAGAATGAAAGGCTCCCACGCCCCATAACGATATGCACATAGAGTCAAATAAAGTGGAGTTGACATTGGCTTTAGTCGCCTCATGCGACTGTTCGGCAGCCTGCCTTCCAGCGATAGCTTCATCACGTTCCTTCTCGGTCTTTAATAATTGGGCCTTTAGCCACATAATCTCCAAATCGTGGGAGTTGACCTTCTCCCGTAACTCTGCAACGTCAGCACGATACCTTTTAGTTGTTTTCTGCTTAGCCTCAAGTTGTGCCTCGGCATGTTGCTGAGCAGCGTGAGCATCGCGAACTTGCTTTTGAAGTACTTCTTCTTTTTGAGTATATGAGGTAGAAGAAGTAGCAAGCTCTTGTTTAAGTTTCACAACTTCTGCTTCAAGCTTCTCATTGTAATCAGCGATGTTCCTCATCTCAGTATCATGCTGGCTTAAAGTTTTCTGCCACTCAGCCTTATCATTTTCCATGGTCAGCATGGCCTCTATATTCACGCGGGTGACCCACTGAAGCTCATCAACAAGCTTTTGCCACCCTGACATCCGCTCGATATGAAGTCCAACAGCATCAAGATTTTGCAGCATTGCTTGTTTGTCAATAGGGACCAAGTCAAGATCGAACGGCACTCCCTTTAGGCACCAGTGCGGGGACAGGCTTTGTAGAGTAGCCGGGCCTGGTCCAATTTGGAATTTAGGCCTGTTGACTATTGTCTGAATGTCTGTCTTCTCGAGAGTAGGAGAGCCGGAAGGATGTCAAGTGAGACGGGGGCAGCGGCCTTTTCAGGAGTTGTAGATGCATGCTTTTCACCATGCCTGGCACGCTTGCTTGGGTCCTCAACTATATGACTTTTTCCCCGGTCGTCATGCGACTTACTTTTGTGAGAGTCGTCACCTCTCTGGGTAGAATCATTGTGCTCCTCCCTTTCTCTCCTCTCATAACGCTCTTCTTGAGCCCTCCTCTCCTGAGCCTTTCGGTAAACGGGAAGGTAGCGCCTATAGTCATATTGACTACGCCTCCCGTTGCGCTGAAAGTCCTCGTAATAAGAGCCGCTGCGTCCCATCAGAGAATCTGAAATTGAAAAAAGACAAGTCTTAAAAGTCTTCAGAGAAAAGAAGTTATGTACGAATAAGTGCTGAAAATCCTATGTGTGTTGTGCAAACTACACGCGTGAGGCTACAAACCACTCTTCGGCATAGGGGTGGTAGTGACTTGAGTGGCAGGCGTCAAAATTTGCTGAAAAGTGGATGTTGCCTCGACAACAGGAGAAGCAGCTTTAGGAACATCATCTTTAAAAAGTTCCTGTGAAGTTATGATCAGGTCGCTTAGCCCCTCAAAAGTATCATCACCGCCATGCTCGACGGGAGTTTCTTTTTCGGCTTCCAAATCGGCCGCATTTTCAAAGCAACGAAGAGTTTCTTCCTCTTCGGTAACTGGGGCAAGTGCGAATTTGCCAGACGACCCCGCAACGTCGGCAGTAGTACAGCACTTCACTAGAGATGCCTCGAAGGCGGGTTCTTTTGGTATGGGTTCGTCAGTGGAAAGTGGGGCATCTAATGCTTTAGATGGGGAGTCTGGAACCTCATGGGGGTGTGTAGAGCGAGAAGTGTGTAAAAGTCCATACTGATACAAAAGTTTGTCCCTCAACAAAAACTTTATACTTCTCTCTTTAGCGGTCACAACATTCAATCTTTCAAAAATTTGCTTATGGCCTGGATCTCTAGAGGGGGGAGGAAGCGCTGAAAAAAGAAAGAGTAAAATTGGCAACTTAGATCTCGAAAAGCTCAGGAATGGAAAATAGAAGCAGGTAATCTTACTTCCTACTCTCCAGATGGTGTAAAACCCTGGGGGGCAGCGAACAAAGAAAAACTGATTTAAGAAGCCATGAACGCTTTCAGAAAGATCAGTGATGAGTTTGCGATTCCTAGCGCTTCTTATAACAACAATGGAGGGATGATATTTAGTCTTTGTGAAAGAACATAAATAACAAATTTCCTCGAAACTCGGCAGTCGTTCTAGAGTTCTCATGAATAAAACACACAACCCCATCAGAATGACATAACCATTGGGGTGCAGTTGGAACGGAGAGATGGTCAATCGAAGAAGAAACTATTGAAGAAAGTCATTGAAGGGAGGAATTGCACCGCACAAGCACATTTGGTGGTTGACTGCTACAAAGCCAGGAAGCGCCACATCAGCAATGTTAGTTTTCTCAGAAAGAATGACATCTGCTTCAGCAATGCCAAACTGAGTGCATAACTGAAGAAAAACTTTGTATGATAAAGTGGTAGAGGCTCTCTCTGGAGGATTAACTAGGGGAGCCGGAATAAGAGTGGTTTCTCCAGTCTGGGCTGTTGTCTCTTCTTGTTGAGAAGTCATTCTACACAAACAACTGGATATTCAAATGTGAAGGTGCATGTTTCCTAAAAGTGTGAAGTGTTGTGCAGAACTAGTAAAAATAACTAGTAAATATAACTGGAATTAAACTAGTCGACAACTGATCGATTACCAAATTTCAGGACTTGTTAATTTAAAAAGTTCAGGTATAGTATTAGTGCAAACTGGACAGTTTCAGTTGACTATTTCAATGTTGCTTTAATACTTTACTTGAATTCGATAATTTAAAAGCACTTCGTTCACACAATCTATTTAAGTTGGTTATCTGTTATTAACTAATCTGCCATTTGATGTGGGCAGTCAGTGGCAGTATATTCGTCCCAATTTTCTGTAAATGATGTATTGAACAAATTGTTAGCTTGCAAGTCAAAAGTGATCTGTGAAAGAATGCAGCAAAGTTTAACAGTTCAAAGTCCAAGTAACAGTTCAAAGTTCAAGCAGTTTATCCTGGCAACTCAAATTGGAAATAAAATCAAGTTCTGTCAACATCTTTAAGTTTTCAAATTTTGTTCAGGTCATTGAGTCACAGTTCAAAAGTTCCCTAAGTCATGAGTCGTCCACGACCTAAAAGTTAAGTCGTCCACGACTTAAAAGATTTCCTGCAAGTTAAGTCGTTCCCTAAGTCATGAGAAGAAAAGGCTTCGGTTCTCAAAGTCCTATAGCTCGGTCGCGAATCAAAACTTATGCCGTATCCAGTTAAATCGTGAAGGGTTATAGGACGCCCAAAATTACTGAGTCGTGTCCAAGTCAGCATTTCACTTCACTCAATCGACGAAACCCCCATCTAATCAGAAACCCTTCACCTTCTTAACCCGCTAACCCGTTAGCCTCTCCACCAACACAAGCCCTAGTTTTCACCTGATGACGAATCATTCAAAGACTAAACCACCGCAAATTCAATGCTTGTCACTCCAACGCAACTCGAAAATCGATTAGCTTGAAGCATTAAAGCCCACCAATCAAACGTTTAAACCTAAATCGAGCCAACTAGAGTTCGTCAAATATCCAAAATTCAGGATGGTGCATTGCGTGAAGAGGTGGGTTAGGATGGAGAAAAATGGAATTCACGAATCAGAGATGGTAAAGGATTAGGATAAGAAAGCAAGATCACTTACACGATGTAATCTCATGACTAATCGGTGACTGATTGAATCAAAATCGCCTTTGGAAGCTCAGGAAGGAGTTAACAGCAAAAGCGAATGAAAAGGCAGGTAATGAAAAGAAAGGAGGGGATAGACGACTTATAGTAGAGAGGCCTGAAGCGACTCATACGACCTAACCTTTAGGTCGCACACGAATCAGCGACTTAGAGGGGGACGGGTCAAAGGATAAGCGACTCATCGAGTTATCAACCTACGACTTAAGGGCAGTGGAACTCGAAACGGCACGCGAGTTAAGGAAAGTCGAAGCACACGACCTACGACTTAAGCGTGAACTTCGAGGGGTAAATGTTAACTCCACTCTGCTAGCAACCCAGGAGATAACAACATGAGTTAACGACTCAAAGAAATGACGGCTTAGCTGCATAAAGAGTAGTACGACTTAACGGTTTAACGAGTTAAGGGAAGCCACGACTTAACGGCTCATGAAGTGGTACGACCTACCGACTTAAGGAAGCCATGACTTGGCGGGTTAAGAAAATGGACCGACTTAATATCCTTGAAGGGTTACCGACTTAATGGCCTTGAAGGGTTACCGACTTAATCCCTTAAGAAAATGGACCGACTTAATAGCCTTGAAGGGTTACCGACTTAATAGCCTTGAAGCGTTAACGACTTAATACCTTAAGGAAATGACCGACTCAACGACTCAAGGGAGACAGCGACTCAATGACTCAAGGGAGACAGCGACTCAATGGTTTAAGGGGGGCAAACGACTCAAGAAATGGCCGACCTAATGACTCGAGACAAGAAAGGCTCAAAAGCAACTTCACTTAAGCCACGACCGACTTACGACCCATGCTAAGTCGCATACGACCTAAAGCTACCGAGTTAAAATCCAATGCTGTGATACTTATGCCGCATCCTCTCAACTCATTCGTGACTTAGGACTTATGACATGAATTCAGGTAGACAAGCTTACCTCTACTGAACCATGGACTTGGCTCGATAGGTCGGCCACGACTTATCCTAAGTTGGCCACAGCTTATCCTAAGTTGGCCACGGCTTCTCCTAAGTCGGCCACGACTCAGGACTTGGCGATAATTCCTGCCCAGAATTCTCTATAAATACATTGCCATCTCCAACTTTCAAGGGACTTTTTGGACAATCTCTTCAAGGGTCGATACTCTACCAGTTTCTAAACCGACTTTACACTTGAAGTTTCGAAGAACACTACAAGCTACTTTGAAAGACTTTCACACATCCAACATGGATTCGAAGACTTTCATCTACATCGAAGCTTAAGCTACTTGCTCAAAGTGTTTTGTAACTAAAGAGATTTGTACTTGAAGAGCATTGTATTGTTTTGTAACAAGATTAGTAATAAAGACACTTAAAGTGGACGTAGGCTACTCCTTAAGCAGAACCACTATAAAATCGCTGTCTCTTACTGTATTTTCTGTTATTTTTGCTGATATTCTGTTCCCGAACCGTCGGGTGGTGCTTTCACATTCACACTTCACACTCCGGGGTGTTAGCGTTCGATTTTAAGCGTTAACAATAGGGATAAATACAAAAGCTTTAAAAATAACATTTATAAATGGATTAAAAATATTATGTATGATTTTATCTAGAATCTATTTGGTATAATTTTATTTTCTTTTAAAAGTTTTATTTATTTAAATTTAGAAAGCATTTATAAATTTATAAATGTATTTATTTATATAGGAAAAATAATAATAGAGCTTTTTAAATCATTTGAAAATAAAGCAAATATAAATTATGACAGGTGTTAAAGTTATAAACCACTTAAGTAACATGTGTTAGCATATTAATTAAAGTTAGAGACAAGTGTCACCTTTATTTTAATTTTCTTTTAATTTTAATAAAATCTGAAATTAACTTATGTAAACTACTATCTTCCTCTTCATTTTTATTTTTCAAATCTAAGTTCAAAATCAGAAAAACAGAAAATCCTCAAAGCAAACCCTGTAAAACTCTCTTAACCCTGAACACCTCTTCTCAAACCGAATTTGCAAACCCTGTAATGCATTCCTCAAAACAGATGCAAACCAAAGAAATGTCATCAAGCCTGTAACCTTCATTCAAAACTCTGTAATCCTCTTTCAAATCTGTAATATCCTCAAACCTGTAATCCTCTTTTATCAAGCCTGCAATCTCCTCAAAAAAAATTGTAAACTAGAAATGAACTAAAGCTTGTAACAAACTCCTTAAACCTGTAAACTAATGTCAAAACCAGAATCTCAAATCTGTAATGTTTTATCTTCAAACCGGAATCAAATCTGGAGCCATCATCAACATGTTCCAGTTTATCAAGCACTCCAGTTTTAAAAATCAAAGCCATTTCAAAGATTCAAGCAATACAAGTTTTCTGGAATAAAAAACAAAAGCATGCAGATTTCATTCCAGTTTCAAAAACTTCTGCTTTTCAAAAAGGTGAGTAAACTTTTAAAACTAAAATTTAGTAACAAATATGTGTTGCTTATGAATTACTATGATTGATGATTGATCTCCATGAATGCATATATGTGAGCTTCTGTGTGTGCTTATCTGTTGATTTTAAAAGCATCTCTATTCTTATTTTAAGCCTTATGCATTTTCTAAGCGAGTAAACTTTTTAATTAAAGTTTTAAGTAGGTAAATAATGGATTGCTTGTGAAATTTATCTGTGATGATTGTTTTGTATGTATATTTATAAATAAGTTTCTATACATTTGGAGAGTGTGCATGCCTCTGTATATTGTTTGTGTGCATGCCTCTGTATATTTTTTCCCCTGTTCTGGTTACAGAACTTTAAAGTTCAAAACAAAAGATTCATTTTCTTCTCCACCGATTTCCTATAGGATTTTGTTTTCAAACAATAAAGGTTTGTTTAGACTTAAATTAAATTTTAAAGATGAATTTAAGTAAAAAGCTTACAGGATTATCTGGGAATTATGAATTGAGTGAAAATTCTTTTAAACATGCTAAAACCAATCACTATAATTCATTAATATAAGACGATAACTTGAATCTACTGTAAAAGTTAGAAATTTTAAAATTAATATCAAACTTTTTTTACATTGTAATGTATGTGAATTTTGGAATGTCTAGAAAATGGTACTTGTGCATTTTCTAATGATCAAAGGATCTCGAGTGGTCGTGATTTCGTTTGGAGTTAGATTGTCAATTGGGGTGTTTGGTAAAAATAGTGGATGAGGCATTTGTAGGCCGTAGCGGCGGTGGTTGATCAAAAGGGTTTCTAACCCTAGTTCTTGTTGAGGCTAGAATTTGGATCACTGCTTCTTCTTTAATTGATCGAGTGCCATGAAACTCGGTGTACTGGTAGTGTGGTGGTTCGGCAAGGGATGGCCAGAGTCGTCCCATCTCTGGTGATCGGAGCAGCGTGGTCGAGAGGTTTTGATGAAGATTGCTTTAGTTTCATACTCAACTGGGTGGCTCGATTGTGATTCGAGGCAGGTGATTATGATTTGATGGTCGGAATTTGTTGCGGTGATGAAGGGTGAAGTGCCAAAGGGTGCGGCGAAGGTCAAAGGTGGCTCCGGTAGTGGTGCATGTGCACAGGGAGGAGGAGTTGTGATAGTTGTTTTGTTTGGTGTTAGTCTCGAAGTATAGATTGGATTAGGGGGTAGGCATGTAAACTCGATGTCGCTGGAGTATGAACCTGTTAACAGTAGTGTTTACAGGTTTTTTTTTAAAATTTAAATTTAAAACAAAACTTTTAAAATTTAAGAAAAGGAAATGGAACTTGGATGGCTTGAATGATACTTATGTTCAAATTGAAGGAGTTGATTAAAGGAATTTTTTTAAAACGCCTTAAAAGCTTTTATAAAACAAGTTTTAAATTTAAATAAAGGAAGTTTTAAACTTTTGAAATAAATCTTGTTTTTGAATTCTATTCTTTAAATATAAATGTTTTCTTTAACATGTTATTAAGAAGATTGAAGTTGTTAAATTCAAATCTTATTAAGTAAATTTAAAGTGATTTTAAATTTATGTTAAGAAATGGAATTTTTAAAGGTTTGCATTAAAGCAAGTTTTAAGTTTAAATTTGAATCTAGTTTTTAAAACTATTATTTGGTAAATGTTTTAAGTTTTTTAAATTTTTGATAACTTTAATTTATCAAGTTAAAATGATTATTTTAAAACTTAATTAATGATTTAATTAAGTAAAATAAATTATTAAGATAAAATGGTTTAAAAATGTGTTAATGATAATTAAGCCAATTATAAGATAATGTTTTATCTTAAGAGAATTAAGGTTTTATTATCTTGAAATTAATTAAGTTAATTAAATGAAATTAATTATGAGTAATTAATTTAATTAAAATGATAAAAAATTAATCAAGGAATTAATTAAGAATTATTAATTGATTTAATTAATTTATTTAAAATTAATAATTAAGAGTTATAAGTTAATTAATCAGAGGTTAATTAATTTATAATTAAGTATAATTAATTAGTAATTATTGATTTATAATTAATGATTAGAGATTATTTAATTAAGTAATTAAGTTTGATTAATTAGTAATTAGAGATTAATTAACTTGTAATTAAAAAGTACTTAATTTGTAATTAAGTTTTATTAGTTAATAATTAGGCTTTATTAATTAATAGTTAAGAAATTATTAATCTTTAATTAAAATTAATTAAGGATTAATCAACTGTTATTTAGGGTTAATTAATTATAATGAAGGATTGATTAACTGATTTATTTAGGATTAATTAATTTGTATTAAGTTTTATTAATTGATAATTAAGATTTCTTAATTCATAATTAAGGATTAATTAATCTATAATTAAAGATTAATTAATTTATTTAAAGGGGGTAATTAAGGGTTAAATTACACAAAAGTAATGAATCAAATGAATATGATTAATTAATTGAGAAAATCTTGATGATTGATTAAGTAGGAATACTTAATGAGATTAAATAGTGTAATTACTTAAGGTATGTAATTAATGTATAATTATAGGATGTAATTAATTTAAGGGAATTATTTAATGGGAAGTAATTAAGAATTAATTACTTGGTGTAATCAATCAAAGGAATAATATAATTAATTAAGTAGTTAATTAATTAAGGTAAGTAATTACAGGATGGTAATTACTGTTTATGATTAATTAAAGTTGATTAATGGAAGTAATTAATTAAGGATCATTAATTAATGCAATTAATGAGACTAATCAAGGATTGATTAATTAAGACTAATTAATTAATAATAAGTGATTATAAGGTAATTAATTAATTGTAATTAATTAATAATTAATGTAATTAATTATAATTAATGAAGTAATTAAGGTTAATTACTTAATGGTGTATAGGTAATTAATTTGTGTAATTAATTAAGGGTTAATTAATTAATGTAATTAAGGAAAATTAATCAAGGGTGATTAGTTAAGATGATGATTAATTAATTAATTTGTTTAATTAATGATTAAGTAAGCAAGATTTATGTGATGAAAGTAATTAATTTAATTTATTTTAAATTAATTAGAGATGAAGTAATTAATTTAATTCATTTTAAATTAATTATAGATGTGTGATTAATAAATCATTGCTTATGGATGGCTGATTGATATTGAATGCCATGGTTGTTTGATATCTCTAATGAGATATGTGTGATATGTGATATGAGATGATTTGGATTGAATTGTGATAGGGATTATCTATCTGTGTATATTTGAATTATCTATCTATGTGAATATAGATAATGATTTGAATTGAATTGTTTTAACTTTAAAACAACTTGGACCTAAAAGATGGCGTTCTGAATTTCGATGAGACCGGAATCGGGTTTCCAGATTTGGATATCTGAAAACCACATCGATCCAAATTAACGGTAGGTCGTGAATCTCAAGTGAAAATAAAAATTCAGAGTGCAAGGGTTATTCTCGTTAACTCTGAGGGTGATTCCAAAATGAGTGTAACGAGATAATGCCTTCGGTTTCGTTCGAACCCGAAATGAAGTATTGATGCAATGCTTTCAGAACATCATCAGGTGGACGATGAGCATTCTAACGGATGTGTTCTCTAAAGGTAATCGTAGCCTCAACCCTCATCAACCGGGAATGGCTAAAACAGGGGAGGTGTAGCAAGGCTAAGTGTGTCATGCCCAAGTAGGACGAGATGAACCCCTATCTAAAGTCCCTTTATATTCGGCTATGTGGGCGGTTGCTAGCTACCACCATGGGGTTGTCTTGTTCAGAACTGCTCAGTAAGGAATGGTTCTGGCATTGTGTTGCAGGGAATTGGGAGTAATCCTCGGCATGGTGATCTACGCCCTGTACTATGACGGGCGATACCCCAGTGGCCCTACCATTGATGGAAACCAATTCTTTCTACGTTCCCTTACGGTTTTGATTGTATTACCCACTTTGTGGCTAGTAACTGGAATTTAATCATATAACAATTTCAGCTATTTCTTATTTATTCGAAAACCCTAGGCCCTTTTATAATATCACTAGATTTCCTATCAAATGTTTTGGTTAGGGTAAGGTAAAAACTTACCCATGTTTATGTGTGGGGAGTCTTACGTGATACCTTTTCTTCCAAAAAGTTTTTAAAAGTTAAGCAACTTTAACCCGTTTACTCACACCAGACCCATGTTTGACCCAGAGTTTATTCTGTTTTTCTTAAACTCTTGGGTACTCAAATTTTACGAGTAGCCAAGTGATTCAGGTTAGGTTTGACAAATTCTAGAGGAGAAATGGAGCAAGAGGCTTCAGCGTTGTAGATATATAGTTCCGTTGTGTTGATCTCTGTTTTGGTATCAATGTTGTATATTGAGTTGTATACTAGACAAGTGTTTATAACTGTCTAGTATGTGTTGTATAAGCTATGAACTCTGATGATGTTGTACACTATGTAATGCATATGTGATTAATATATTTTATTCATTCCGCTGTTGAGATTCTGATGTGGTTTGTTTCTTTCTTCTTTATCTTTCTCTTTTCTATCCCTTTCTTTCTTAAAGATGATACGTCTTTCTGTAGAGAGAAAGACGGGTCATTTCAGAAATTAAGTTTAATTTATGAAATGGTAAATTAAATTAAAGCGTAAAGAAAATGGGAAAAATATTAGGGAAAATTGTACATTGACTTTAATAAGTGAAGCATTGAGAAATTAGATATTTATTTGTGAAATTTACTTTATAAAAATAAGTTAAAGGGTATTTAAATGACCATTTTAAAGTGGAAAATATGAATATAAGTTAAAATGGTTTAAATTGAAGTTTAATTGTTGACGAAATTCTATTGTAAATCTGGAAATTCTTTTAGTAGCACTTCAGAAATGTTATCATTCCTGAAAATGAAATAAAATCTGGAATAAATTAATCTACAGCACTTTGTAAGTGCTCTAGTTGCAGAAGAGAACAAAAAGGCTAAATATAAGTAAAAGTTATTGCAGTACTTGGTAAGTGCTGTAGTTGCAGATACTAAAACTTGAACCTGAAACTAATAATAGAGCTGCAGTAGCACTTGATAAGTGCTGCAGTTGGCTGAAATGAGATTTTTGAACATAATTGAACTACTGTAGCAGTTTTGTAAACGCTGTTTTTGCTGAATTGAATTAAAACTTTTAATTTGAACCCTAAACTATTACAGCGGTTTTGTAAAATGTCGTCTTTGCTAAATTGAAGTATCTTTCAACTAAAACTGAACTATTACAGCAGTTTTAAATGTTCTCTTTGCTGAAATGAATTGTTTTCAAATGTAACTTACCGCAACATTTTCTAAGTGTCATGGAAAGCTAAAATTTCAATGTTTTGTAGTTTTTAACTGAATAAATGAACTCAGAAAAGGTTAAATTTTTAGGAATTGAATATTTGATTAGTAAGTATAACGGCTTCACTTTTAAATAGTTTAGATGAAGTATTTTGATTTGAAATATAAACCATTTTGATATGTGATTTGGAATGGTATTTAATAAAATAAAAATGAATGAGGTTTTGAAAGGATATGATATTTTGATATTTTGAAATGGATTAGAAATAAAGATTTGAACTTGAAATGATATTTGATTTTGAAGTATAAAATACTATTTTTGAAATTTATAACCATCGGTTATAGTAACGATTGGTTGATAAAGAGACCGGGATCAGATATGGACATACTCTCTGTTGATACCGACACGACTTTAACAACTGTGTACATGGTGGAGATTCCAGAATGAAGTAGGATGGTGGTGACAATCCTATTATGGTATGAACGTAGACCCGACTCCCGTGAGTTGGCTTAAGGTGGCTAAAACAGGAGCGATCGACGGGCCAAGTGAGGTCATTCCTCCTATCGGACCGATTTCTTCGATATTATACTCTTACTTGTGATTGATTTGATGGCCATCCTCCGATTTTGATTGGGAGTGTGTTCTAAGGTGGGCGTACTGGCTGCTACATTACCACCATCCCGAAAGCATAATTGGTATATCAACCCTGGCATTGCCTAGTTATGCCCTGTCACCTACCATAGCGAGCTTAACTATGAGTTTGTTTTTCTCCCATAGCACATGGAGTATTTAGAGTAGCCTCCTGATCTGGATGTATGCTGGTACTGGATGAACTACTGGGACTATTACGTATTGAGGGCTATATAGGTAACCCTTTAACGCTATCTAAAAGTATGTTTATTTTACTATTAGACATTATTATAATACCAAATATTACTACATAGTAAATAGTTTAATTGATCCTTAGAGGACGGGTGATCCTAAGCATCCTTTAAGTTATTTGTACATTTACTGCGGTTCACTTGAGTTGGTTTACATTGTATAAGTATGTATGTCCTGACTCGAGTGTTTGCGTTTATTTATGCTTGGGTCAACCTGAGTATTCACAGCTTTGGATTTCTCTTTTTGGAGCTAGGAATCGCTGGAGATTCTGCTTATCTAGTTATTTATCTATTTCGGTTTCAGATGTTCTATTTCAGCTCTTGTATTAAGGAACTTCTATGTATTTGGGATTTCTATTGTGTTTGTTTTCAGACTGATATTATGTATTTGTTTTGATACTTTGTTATAATAGCTTCATGAACTACTATGTTATTTCAATTTCTACTGCGAGTTATTCAGATATTTCTGTAACAACCCAATATTTTGTGATTATTTCTATATGTTTATTTTAATTATTTTAAATTGAATGTTTGATTTAAAAAAAAAACTTTATTATATGGATAAATTTTGTTATTCTAATTATAAATTTTGATTTTTGGGTGAATTATAATTTAAAACCTGAATAAACTGAATATTTCCAAAAAAATGTGGATTTTGGTCAAATTGGTCAAACTTTGACTTTTAAATTTAAAATTCAAATATTTGAATTCATAAATTTTATCTTTCTTTATGAAAATAAATTAAATTTCAAGAACACTTTTTTTTTGTTTCTTTGAAATTCGATTTATATTGTGAAAGTTATGCTTTTTACAATATTGGGTGTAAATTGATTTATTTAATAAAATTATCTATTTTAATTTATATAAATAATATTTTTATTTGTCAAAACATGTTCTAATATGAGTTATATGGCATGTTAGATATATATTTGATTTTAAAACATTTTTAAAATGATGTTATAATTTTCCAAAGCTTAGTGTATTTAATTTCTATTTTTAAACGCTAGTTTCCATTTTCTGCTATTTTCTTCATTTAAATTATATTTAATTAAAATTTATTTATTTTTGTAATTGCATTTTTATTTTGTGTTCTTATCTTTATTTATAAATATTTTTCAAGTACATAAAAATTTTCCAAGGTTTATTCCATTTATTTTCAAATTTTCTAGACTAGTTTACAATTTTTGCCATTTTTCTTAATTTAATGATATATATAGTTAATATTTATTTATTTATTTTTATTTATTTACTAAATTTTCACCTTATATCTGAATTTATATGTATTTTTCAGTTATTTAAAAATTCCAAAAGAAATATGGTAAATTGAAGAGTTTGTGACCTTTAATTTGCTTAAGCCTTTTTGTCTTCTTGTCTTTTCATTATCAACCAACACTTTAATTCATTTTTCTGCCTTAACTCCTACCTTTCAGCCAACCATTTCATTTTCATTTCACATGAATTTCTTTTCTTCTCATCTCACAAAAAAATTTGGCCTCCTTCTGTGTGAAAAAATTGGTAAAACCTCTTTTCTTTTTCCTTGTTTTACTTGAATTATATGTTTTTTGCTCTTGCTTTATTCTACTCTAAGCTCGGCCCCTACCACCACCAGCACCGTGGCCGCCTCCACCATCACCACAACCAGTCTCCACAACCTCCAATCGAATCCCAAGCTATGTCGTGGTCCCTGCGTTGATGATCCACCACCAAAATGCACCAAACCCCACTTGAATATACATAGTCGATCACACCTTGATGCCACGACCACAAACTCCTCCTTGGCCGCAACCTACATCACCACCACCACCTTAAACCTGACCTGACTCCAGTGCCACAGCTATAGATGATCCACCTGAACCCAGGCCGTGCCCATATTGACTTGGTTGGACCTATATTTACATAGAATCCATGTTGTGTGCCTTTGTGTTGTTGTTTCATGCTCACCAGACTTTGCACCATCATCTTCTCATGTTTGGCCAACCCCATGAACCCACAACCAGACCCAAAAACACTCCTTAGCCATGCCTTTCCAGCCTATAACTGAAACATAAGTGGTAGAAAGCAAGTGCAAACACTTTGGTGATGTTTTGTGCATTCATTTCTAGCTTTGTTTAATTCAATTTGGGTTGAAAACTTATGTTAGTTATATTGTTTTGTTTGAATGTTTGCAAGGTTATTAGCTTTGTCTCTCCTACACTCGAATCTTTATCATGCTATCGTGTTTTGTGGATCTCGGTTGTGCATTTGATTTGTTGTCTTCAGCTTATACCTGTGAGTGATATAACTAGTAAATCGATCACATTTGAATCTGTAAATTGGATCACCTTGTTATATCTGCTAGCTATGATCACATCATGTTCACCCATGCTTATTTACCTGTTATATCATATATTACTGTTATTTTATGCTGTTCTGTTATTTATATTAGTTTATCACACTGCAAGTTCCCTTTAGATTTGTATCACTATGGGTTGAAATGAAACATACCCGAACAAACTTTAGAATAGGGGAAAATCGTTATGGGCTAAAATGATAGGCCTGAACGATTTTCAATTATTTCATTTTACTTGGGACAGCGGGTTTGAAATGATAAACCCGGGTTTTCTTTGTAAATTATGGGTTGAAATGATATATTACCCGTATCACTTTACCTAGTGTAGAAAATGATATACAGACCCGTAGTTAAAATATATTTTTCTAAAATTTTTAAAATATTTAAGAAATGTAAATATTATAATATTTTGATTTAAACTTAATTAAGAATGATTTTAGTAAAGTATTTTGATTTTCTGAGAATTTATAAGTGAAATAAATTAATGATAAAGTGGAAATTTGAAATATAAGTTATTTTGGAAATTTTGATTTAATTGTAAATGGAATTTAAATTAAATATGAAAATATGATAATCTATGATACTTTGAATTAAATGAATTTAAAATGATTTTATGATATATTAATGGATTTTGAATAAGTTAAAATGTGAAATAAATGAATATTGAGTTGAACTTTGAAATATAACTTAAATTGGAAAATTGTGAATTTTACTTAAAAGTGAATTTTGAAGTTAAGTAAATAAAATGAAAAATAAGTTATATTTTGAAATTTAAAGTTAAGAGTTAAGTTTAATTATACGAATTGAAATTGAATGTTGGAATTTAATAAGTGAATTATTATTAAATATTGATTTTTGAATGGAAATTTAACTTTATAAAATCATGAATTTAAGAAAAATTAAATGATGGTTATAAAAGTGAAAAATATATGATTTATAAGTTTGAAATGGTTTAAATAAAAATTTAATATTTTGTGAAATTATATTGAATATTTGGAATTTAATTAACAACATTTTGAAATGCTAATATTACAGCATTTGTAAATGCTGTAGTTAATATAAATGAACTAAAGGGCTAAATTGAATTAAAGTCTATAATTGTTGAATTTAACTTTGTAAGTGTTATATTGTTGAATTTAACTAAGGTTTTGTTTGAACCAATGTAACCCTATTACAGCATTTTGAATGCTGTCTTTAGTCAAATTGAATTGTTTTAAAAGTAACTTTCCGTAGCATTTTTCTAAATGCTGCGAAAGTTGAATTTTCATTGTTTTAATAAATTTAAGTGAATAAATGAATTTTGGAAGATTAAAATTTTGGAAATTTAATAATTTAATTATTAAGTATAATAACTTCATTTTTATGATTTAAAATGAAATAATTTGTTTTGAAATATAAACTATTTTGAAATGTATTGAAATGGTATTTTAAATAAATGAATGTGGTTTGGAAGATATGATATTTTGATATTTTGAAATGGATTTTGAATGATACTGAATTTGTAAATGATATTTGATTTTGAAGTATAAGATACCATTTTGAAATTTTAACCACGGGATGTATTTAATTTATAGTTTAACTGATCCTTAAAGGATTGGCGATCCCAAGCATCCTTTAAGTTATTGTGCATTTATACTACAGTTCACTTGAGTTGGTTTACAATATATAAGTATATATGTCATGACTCGATTTTTTTTTTACTTTACGCTTGGGTCAGCGTGAGTATTTATAGCTTAGCTTTGGATTTCTTTCATGGAGCTACGAATCGCTAGAGATTCTGCTTGTCTAATATATGTTCCCTTTCGGTTTCATTTTTTTTCTATTTCAGTTCTGGTAATTATAAACTGCTATGTGTTTGAGATTTCTATTGTATATGTTTTATTCAGACTGATATTATGTATTATGTTTTGAGAGTTTGTTATAGTAGCTTCATGAACTACTATGGTATTTTAATTTCCGCTGCGTGTTATTCTGATATTTCTGTGTCTGTAATTTTGTGTCTGCATTTCATTTGCTCCAAATTTATTTACAATGCGGTATTTTGAGCAATTCAAGTTCGATATATGTGGATGCAAATGACTGAAAATATGGGGTTGTTACAATTTCTGTGTCTGTGATTATGCGATTGATTTTATTTGCTCCAAATTTTATTACAATCTATTATTTTGAATTATTCAAGTATGACATGTGTGGTTTATTGCCGATTTGAATGGTCCAAAATAGTGGGTCATTACAGAGTAGATAAGGATATCATTGATAAAGACTAACATGAAGCACATCTCTAAACACTCCATTCATATGGTCAACAAAATAAGCAGGTGCATTAGTTAACCCAAAAGATATAACCAACTACTCATAGAAAGTATCGGACCATTGAATGTAGTTAGATGGATGCAATCTTCTGCAATACTTAACCGATAGAACCCTGTAGCTAGGTCCATTTTAAAGAAAACCCAAGCTCCTTGTAAATGCCCAACCAAGTCATCTATTCGGGGTAGAGGATACTTGTTCTTAAAGGTTTTCTTATTTAGATCTGGATAGTCTACACACAATATCAAAGATACATCTGACTTAGTGACAAAAACTACTGCTGATCCCCAACTTGAACTAATGGGTCTTATCAATCCTTTCTTTAACAGCTCTTGGGTTTGGTTATTCAAATCATCCCTTTCTTTCGGAGCCATCCTTCTTTCTCATTGTTTAATTGGCATCGCACGAGGAACTAAATCGATACGGAATTCGATTTCTCGATGTGGGGGCAAACTTTTTACTTCCTTAAAGACATCTAAAAATTGTTTAACAACGGGTATTGTTTCTAATCCTGTTTGGGATGTATCTAAAGCGTAAAGTAAACTATCCCTTCTTGGAGTAGGACCCTCATAAGATATTTCTATGATTTTTTCAAAGACGGTCCATAAGGATAACGTTCTTTTTTCACAATCGAGCACAGCTTTGTACTTTGCAACCAATCCATGCCGAGTAAAATTTCAAATCCAATTAAATCTAAGTAAAAAAGGTCAAAAGGAAAGTGATGGGGTAGAAAGGAAATTGGGACTTTTTCACGGTGCATACAAAGATTACTGGAACCTCCTATAGGATTCGTCATGCGGATAGGGTCATCAACAATTTTAGGTTTAAGTTTCAATTCTTCTACAATTTTTTTAGATATTAAACTATGAGAAGCTCCTGTATCAAATAATACTCTAACTAAAACATCTTTGAAAAAAATATTACCCTCCAACACTCCTTTGCCCTTCATATCCTGAGAGGTTGAAGGCTCATCCTTAATAGTATAAACTTTGGCTTGCTCTCCTTTCTTCATTAGGGGACAATCCTTAATCGGGTGCTATGGTTTATGAAAATTACATTAGAGATAATTCTGAACCATAGGTGAGGCAACACTCAGAGCTTTGGAACCCCAACAATTCTCCATAGTATGGCCTTTCTTCTTACAATTGTTGCAAGTGATATCTTTAAAGGGGTTATCCTGAGATCCTCCTTTGAGTTTTTCCTACCACGACTTCTTGTCATTGAATTTTCTCTTTTTCCAGTTATTGTTGTTGCTTTCTTATACAACGGGTTGATCTATTTTATCCAAAGTTTCATATCTGTATCCCATGCATATTAAGTCTACAAATGGTTCTTTCACATGCCCAGTCATTCTGTTATGGTATTGCTTCTTCATTCCAAAAATAAACTTTTAATTCTTTTTGAGGGGCATATCTATCAATCCAGGTCCAAAACAAGATAATTTGTTAAACTTGTTAGCATACTCTTCAAATGACATATCCTCCTCATGTTTAAAATCCATAAAATTTCAGTAAAAATGGGATTTTCCTGCTTTCGGCATATACTGCTCCTTCGGAACTTCTTTGAATCGTTCCTATGAGAGATTATCTTTTGACTCATTCTGAGTAATGATTCCCACCAAAACTAGAGCTCCATATTGTAGTTGCCAAGAAGCTAAGAATCTCTTCTGCTCTTCCCCAATATTCAACACTTTGAAAATTATTTCACAAGAGCGGATCCAAGCTTACATCAATGATGGTTTCAGTTCCTTTGAAAGGTTTACCATCAAGGCCGGTATAGTTCTTGCATAAAGTTGCAAAGATAATTTGGGGTTGTACCGGAACTACTACTTCCTCGACTACTATAGTTGTAGGAGTTTGACCATTGTGGTATTACTTCCTCCCCTACCTCGTCCTGTTCTTCCACTCATTTTCTACTATAGGTATATAGTAAGAAAAAGATCTTTAGGAAAAATAAACGAGATATCTTAGGGAATGCTATAAAGTATGAATATAATTATTCAAGTTAAAAGTTTTGATTATGCGCTGTTTGAGACTAAACTCATTCTAGGGCGTTACTAACCCTATCTATAACGAGTCATACTCCAACAAAGCCAAGGTTCTCGCTTAACCTTAAGCTCTGATACCAAATATGACGGCTCGTCTCCTCAACCCTTAAAAATCGACACTAATACATCCACGGTATTCACAGGCCATAAATCTAAGTGCCGAGGAGGAAGATTATCAAGGGTTAAAAGAAAATAAAGATAGAAGATAACACTATAATAGAATCTCACATTGTATTCAATATTTTAATTATACAGAAATGATCAGAGTCAAATACAAATCCATTGGATAGTTATAACTGTCTATCCGTACATATGTTGAAAATACATCCTACATAACATAGTGGAAAATGGGTAGATATCTACATAAGGTACTTCACCTTCATAGCTCCAAAAGACTTTTTCAAAATGCTCATAAGGTATCCTGACTACTTGGCTGCCTGAAAAATTAGGCATCTAGAGTTTAAAGGGTAAAACAAACTCCAGGTCAGTCATGGGACTGGTGTGAGAACTCAAAGTACGATGTTTTGGAAACACAAAGGTATCTCATAAGACCACGCCGCACATAAACACGGAATGGGTTTTTACCTTATGATAAGCTAATGCTTTTATTACGTAAAATTTGGAGATATTATTTTTAATGACATTCTTTAAAAACATTTGCAAATAAACTTATTAATCTTAGTCGAAATGGTAACTCAAATAGCATTTCGGGGCTATTCATTACGCCAATACAGACAAAACCACTATTCTTATTGGAGAATGGATTTCCATACAAATGACCAGGTGAAGGGACTACATTCCAATGGATACATCTCTAGATGGATCTCTCATGGCATAGAACATATACCCTCTAACATCATAAGACCGGCCTATCTCTATAACTAGATAGTACCGAATATGTCATCCCCTGGTCGTTACTGACCGTTATCGTAGAGCTCTCTTTCCATACATCCACATTAATTTACATCCGAAACATCAGTGTGGGAAGAAATATATCTAGAAAGGAATGATCATACCCTGAAGGGAATGACCCACTTAGCCTTTCCGCATCTAACCATGTTTTGGTCATTCCCGATTGATGAGGCTCGAGGCAACGATTACCTTTTTACATAGCACATCTTCTTTCACATTGAATGCCATATTGTCATTCCACATTCACACGACTTATTCTATAAATGTATAATTTCCTGAGCTCATATATCTTTGGAAAGGGTGTTAATCTTAGAGAAGTTGTCTTCTCCTCCACCAAACTGATACACTTTTATAGAGATCATGCATTATGATTTGGAATGCGACATCAAACATTCATCCATACAAGTTTGTTCTGGGACTGAAAGAAGCCGAATGTACTTTCGTCTGCCATTACTAGGCGAGAAGTCCTTGTGGTTCTGAGATTTTTCATAACAAAGAGATCAATGTTACTATATAGTGAATCGGGAGTTTATCCCTAATTAGTCAATAAGTAGTCCCTTGTTATTATTTGTCTCGATATCTCTCTCTTAAAACATCTTCAATCTTCGAACACGTAAATTGGTTCGAAGTGATTTTCGGAAAGGAATCAACCAGATACGACCCCGGTTCCTTCAAAATCCAATCATCGATAAAAAAAGATGTAATTAGATGATTGCTTTATGATTTATTCATTTTTCTTTACCAAAATATCTTCGGGAGATATATATTTTCAAAATATTCTTTTAGTGAATACGGTATCATTTAAACCACTTTTTGAATATTTCTCAAATCATTTTTAAAGAATATCCTTTAAGCAAAAAGGATTATAGAAATCACTCTACTTTTATTCAATATCAACTTCCGTATTCAACGAGTGCTATAGGCGGAATAATGGTGAAATCACCTTTTAAATTCCACGAATAGGACAAGTACCCTCTTTTGATTTTAATAATGATTATAAGAACATTATTTCTATAAAATCCAAGTTGAGTATCCGAGCTTTCCGTTTGATCTGTTCCATCCCTCGTCTAAAAACTAAACCGAAGGCCAGGTAAGTTCAGGGCACTGGTTGCTCCATTCCTAACCTTAGTTACACATCTTGTTTTATCGTTTAGCTATCACAGGCGGGACAAATATACTAGTCGTTTCCGCATACACATTTTCCTTTTTCCTTAAATCGATTTATTATTTGTTTAGCTATCTCTAAGATAATTAAAAAAATTCACATTTCTTTTAAAATACTTTATTATTTACTTAAAAATATTTACTATGGATTTGGGAAAGAAACATTTTAAGTTTCAACCTTCATTTCAAAAGTTATACAAAGGCGTTGCAAAAAGGTGTTACAAAAAGTCCTATAGAGAGTGCTTTAAAAGCTGCATTCTTCAAAATGACTTTTATATCTTCTAAAAAACCATCTTTTCAATCGCTTTTAAAAGATTTTTAAATTTTATTTCATATTTTTAAAATGATTATTTGTAAATTTCCAACTTTGGCCATTTAGTGCAAAATCTCGGTTTTTCTTGAAAATTGATTTTGTTATATTCAAAATATACAAGATGAAATCTTGATTTTATTATTTCCTTTGAAGGATATGAATATAAGGATTTGGAAAATTCTTACTTCAAAGAATTTCAAATTATATTCCACTTCGTATGTTCAGTTGAACTTTTGACGTGAAAACACGAACTACCGTTACGTAACACGTCGAATTTTAGGCGTATTTTGAGATTCATATCCAAACTTTGTCGAGACCAGTTTAAACACTTGGGAATCATTATTAAAGCATAATCAAACATTTTTTTAATGGTATAAATGATTCCATATCACATTTCATTTCTTTTGGAAAGTGATTTCCATATGATTATATGTCGTGTAAATCCGTGTCTTGTTTCAACATAGATATTCAATATACAACTTATAAACATCCGAAACAATGTTGACAACCATTTTAACATACCCTAACATGTCTTATAAACTTGCATATCAATTTAACATCTTTTTCATTACAATATCACATGATTAACATTTATGTACATATTTGGTTACTAACTTTTGCAAAAGACTAAAGGTGATTTCTTTCTTTTTCAAGCACTTATTAAACATCATTATTAACATCCAAACAACATATAACTTGCAAAACATCGTATAAACATTTTCTACTTAACAATATAGAGTGCTCACCTTTTGTTGCTTTCAAACTTGTTTTAATCTTCTCTAACTTTGCTAAGTTTTACCTTAAGCTTCACAAACTTGTTAAACTTCCTCGTACTTGCCTTAGGATGCCACGGCCAAGCTTGAAGGGGAATATATGCTTGGCCAAATGGAGAAAAAGTCGGGTCATAAGAAATAAGAGGGGAATGAGGAGTTTGAAGTGGAGTTTGAGTGGTTTTTGTAACGACCCGGAATTTTGGTCGTTAGATTTGAACATTTAATTCATTTTAAATGTTGAATGTGAATTATAATTTGGTTTTGAAACAAAGAGATTTTGGTTAGATTAATGAAATTAGCTAAATTTCAAATGTGGCTATTCAATTGGATTTGAATAATAATAATTTAATATTTGGGAATTGGGGTAATTTGTGAATCTGGAGGTAAATAGATATGAAAATGGTTTCTAAAATTTATTCTAAGTCTATTTGGATTTAAATAATGATGTTGGATTTTTGGATGGAATTAAAAGTCGATAAATCAATTTTTTTTTTATATTAATTTAATAATGGAATTTAATAATATAATAATGCAAATTATCAGATTTTGGTTCGAAGTGAAACAGAGTGATTTCTAATGTAAATGTAAATTCTATATGATTTATAAATAAGTTTGTAGAATTTTAAAAGTGAAATTTTAAGTGATTTCGACGATTTTAAAATCGCTCGGATAAATCGATGAGTTAAAATAGCCTTCTAGTGCACAATCTCGGAATTCGACGAAACCAGTTCCATTAGATCCATAATAGTTAGTTATTATCGAATTTCAAATTTTGTAGTGTTTGGAGTTATCGTTTGTCCGTACGGGTGAGAAACACGTTGAAATTTAAATCGATAATTTAATGTTTTAAATCGATTCAAAAAGCTATCTTTCACATATGATTGAATTAGCCTCCGTAATGCGTTCCATCGTGCTCAGAATATGGGTAAAACCTTATAATCGCCTGACGGCATGTTTGATTCGGAGTTCGTCTGAAAATAATGTTTAAAAGTGGATTTAATATTAAAATAATAATTATAAACGTTTATATATTAAACTTTTTAGGCCGAAACCCTAGATATATTGCTCGGCCGTTGTTCTCTTTTTCTATGACCGATATTCATTTTCGTTTCTCCTGCCTTAATTTCAAAAACTTTCTAAAGGAAAGTTGTAGATCGTAGAGAGATCTACTCATCCAACGGGTGGTTCGAGCTATCGTCATCGATGGAGGGAGGAAATGTGCTGCTATGATGATGCGTTTGTGCCTGCTCTTTGATGAATAGGAGGCGTCGAGCTCTGCGATGCTCTCGGCCATGGGGAAGTTCGAAATGCCCTTCAATATGGTAGGATTCAATCGTAGAATAGTGTGGTAGTGAGGTCGTGAAATTCGAAGCAATTGTAGCGGTAATGGGTTGCATTGAAACCCTAGAGGCACGGATGAGAAGAAGAAGCGGTGTGTAGCCGGATTTCTTTTGCTCAAAGTGGACGGCCGATGGTAATTATAAAAAAAAAGGAAATTTGTTTAAAAATTTATATATACAAACTTTATAAATCCATAACTTGTGCATGCATGATCAGATTCCGATGAAACGGGAAGCGCGGAATCGCAGCGACGCGATCTTCGCACTGCGGAAGATCCGGAGGTAGTTGGAGCTCGTGAAAACTTTAGATTAGATCGAAGGCGATCGATTTAATTTAAAATTGGAACGCTCGTCGAATTCAAGGTGAGTAAATCTCACTCACATCTGGAATGCTAGTTAGTTTTAAATAGCTAATATTTAAATGATTGATTGATTGGTTGAATATAAAAATTATTATCATATTTGATCGATATTTATTTTCATGCTAACATTCGGTGGATGCAGGGAAATAGGTTGGAGGGATCAAACTAGATTCCTCAAAATATTTAGATTTTTTTAAATATTCTGTGATATGAATATTTGATATACTGTGATGAATTTTATTGATAATTGGAGTATTGGATGTTATGGTTTGATTGAATATATTTGGGTATAATGAGTTACCAAAAATATATAAATTGGATTTTTGGAAAGAAAATAAAGGAAGAGAATTTGTAAGTGAAATAATTATAGAGAATTTGAATAAATTTAAGGATGAATTGGAAAAGAATAAAAGTGATTTTAAAATTTTAATAAATAAATTCCGAGTATAAAAGGGGATTTTTAATAAACAGGAAGATAATAAATTTTAAACTTAAGTGCTATTATTTAAAGGAATAAAGAATTTATTTTAAATTTAAGATTTAAATTATTGGAAAAGATAAAGAAGGAATTTGGGGAAATATGCAATTGGTATTTTCAGTTAAAACGATTTTAAATCATAATTAAGAAATAAAATCCAAAGTCTGTGGATTTTGAAATAAAGTTGGGTAAGAAAAGGAATTTATTTCAAAACGGGAGTAATTTGGAAATCAATTTGAAAATTGATTAAGAGTTTGAAACCGGGATTTTAAAAGAGAAGTGAGACTTTGGAATTTATAAACTGGGTTTGTAAAGGTGAGGTAATATATCAGTGGATATTTGAAGAATAAATTTATGATGGGAATTTATTAAAGGAATGGGAAAATTTGTTTAAAAATAAATAGTGATTTATTTTTAAAGGATGTGAAGAGAAGTATATTTCCTTGGATAGCCAAGTACGTTTTCAAAGTAAATTTTTTTAAATATAAGTTAAAAGCTTTAATGTTGTTTAAAAAAAGCATGTTTAAGAAAAAAAATTATTTCTAAATGTTTAAATTATAAAGTAAGTATTTTTCGAATCTATTATTGTAGTAATTATTTAAAGGTGACTTGGTATTATGTTTTAAAAAAAAAGATAAAAATTAATTTTACGTTTTATAAAGTTATTTATTTTAAATATTCTTAAAGTATATATTTTTAATAAAGTATTAATGTGGTTTTTAAATTTAAATGTTAAAATATATTTTATAGTATAGTGTTTAAAAAAATTTAAAATCTAGAATGTTTGGACTTGGTTGTTTTCAGTGGAAATAGAAAATATTCGAGGAATTTATTCCGTGTCAAAAGGGTGGTTTGAAACTGTTTTCAAAAAGGGTTGAAAATGGAAATATATCTTGCGAAGATATTTTGAAGATAATAAATAAATTGGGAAATTATTTATGTTTGATGGTTGTTTGTGAATGTTATTTGATAGTTAAATAACTAACTATCAATAATGTCCAATGCTCTGATCGTTTCGAAGGGACCGGGATCGGGATTTATTTCCTGAAAACCACTTCGATCCAGTTTGTACGTTCTCGTGAGGAAGACGAGTTTGGAATCGAAGATGGAGTAGTGAAGTGCAAGGGCTAGTCGCTAATAATCCTAAGGATGATTCCAAAATGGATGTAGTAGGAGTAGTGCCTTCGGTTCCGTTTGAACCCGGGGCAGACTTGTATGGATGAATGCTTTCGGAACATCGTCAGTAGGACGGTTGGAATTCTAAGTGAAACGTTCTAAAAAGGTAACTCTTAGCCTCGAGCCTCATTAAATGGGAATGACTGAAAATCAAGGGTTATGCAGCAAGTCTAAGTGGGTAGCACCCATTAGGGTAAGATCATCCCTGTCTAGATATCCCTTTTTATTCGGCATAGTGGGCGGTTGCTGATCCCAACCGCGGGGTGATCTTACTCGGGATTATCCAGTAAGGGGTAGTCCCGGTCTTCTGTTGCAGGTGATTTAGGGTGGATCCTCGGTACGCTGATCTAGACCAGGTACTGTGATAGGTGGTACCCCAGTGCCTAGTCATTAGTTGGAAATCAATTCTCCCTACATGCCTTACGAATTTTGTTTGTAGAACCCACTTTGTGGCTAGTATGCTGGAATTTAATCATGTAACAATTTTAGCTATTTTAATAAGTATTTGTATATAGAAACTATTCTAATATCAGTGGATTTTGATAAGAAATGTTTTGGCTATCGTAAGGTAAAAACCCGACATGTTTATTTGTGGCGTGGTCTTACGAGATGCTTTTGATTTCAAAGGATTTTGAAACTTTAATAATCAATTTGGGTGTATTACTCTCACGTTGGTATTCCAGACTGACTTGGGTGTTATTTTATTATAATGCTCGAGTCAGACCGAGTATTATAGATTACAGGAAAGGATGCTGTGGAGCTCAGGAGAGGAGCTGGAGTCCGAGATGTATTACCGTCTTTGTATATATCCACTGTTGTGATTGTTTGAAATTATCAGTCTGGTAATTGTTGTTTGTTTATGATACTCCAATGATGTAATATATAAATTAGATATTGTTTTCATTTTGTGTGAAGATCTGATATTATGTATTACATTTTGTTCCGCCGCGATTGTGATTCTGTTATTGTTTAGTTCCTTCGTTCTTCCATCTTCTTTCTTTTTCCTCAACAATCTGTCTTTTCCGGCACCCGATCGTCGGCATATTATATTGTAGCATATTTTGTGTCGACTTTCGAGGGTCGAGAAGGGTGGGTCGTCACATGTGGTATTGGAGCTTAGGATGGCGATAACCTTGGCTCTGGTGGGAAAATTACTCATTAAATAGAGTCAATAGTACTCTATAATAAGGATAGTGTATTAATAGCTATGAGCGCGTACTTTTTAGTGAGTTTAAAAACTGTTTTATACTGTATTGACTTATCGGTGGAGTGTTTCTGAATTCTGGTTGGTACGGGAAGTACAACCGTATAGATAGGGGTTTCTAAACTCTTAAACAAGATAAACCGACATGGTATTATTTTTAAAGTGGGTAAATGAAATAATTTTACCCAAAATTACATTCTGATATAAAAGGAATAATTTTCTGAAATGTTCTATATATTGGATGTTTGGTTGTTAGTATTATAATCAAATATAAGAATCTAAAATTTAAAATGGTTTATAACCAAATAGAATTCTATAAGTATGATTTATCCAAAAGAAGAGTAACTAAAATTTGATTTAGACCTGAATTTAGATTCCTAAAATTTTGAAAAATGTTTAAAGTGTATCTAAACAAAGGTTTGGAAACTTGGAAATGGTGGAAATGTTTTCCAAAAATTTAAAGGAAATAGCGGAGTATTATTTTGGGAAATATCTTTGAATGGGAATTGTTTTGAAAGGAATTTGTGGAAGTAAGGAAGCACTGAACTCACTTCAGTCGCTGCAAAATAATCCTGATGATGATGGCCGCATCGTCAGAATTCATTTTCGAGTTTCTAAAGTGATGGATTGCTTCCGTGGTGATTGGTTATGATATCTATTTAGACTTGTCTGATATACAAGGTGTTTTAGAAATTTCAAAATGGAAATTGTTTTGTCAAAAACAGGTTGTTTTGGAAATCCGAAAGTTTGATTTGATATTCCAGGTGTGTATGAGTTATTTATAATTTCAAATTGGTTTTGAAATAAAACTGGGTAATTGAATTCTGGGAACTCTATTTAAATAATATGAAAAGTAAAGATACAGCAACTATTGAACTTATTAAATGAAGTGATTTGAATAAGAAAGGGATAAATGAAGATTTTAATCTTGAAATTAAAATTTAACTTGAGTAAATGGCGGTGAATAATATATATTTGACTTTAACTCAGGATAGTTTAAATAAAAATTGAAATTGAAATCGAATTGAATTGGTTAAAGTTGAAATGTAAAATGATTATAATTCTGGGTTAAAATTGTGTAATGAAAATTTATACCCTTAAGCTATTAAGTATTATATACATAAACTAGAATGGTGATTATAAGATGAAGATGGACTTGAATGAGCAATGTAAGCTTTTAAGTAAATAAGTTGGTGAACATATGAATAGAGAAATGAATTGCAAAACCTAAATAAAAATGGTTGAATGTTATGGTAAAAAGGATGGAAAATTCTAAATTTAATCCTAAATAGAAGGAGAGTTGTAATAAGGTAAAGAAAATTATAAAATGTGAATGGCTTTAGGTTAGTAAATAAGTTTTAAACTTATATATTGAGAAATAAAATTAAACTGAAATTAGATTGAAATAAAAAATCAAAATTCGATTATGTTATAAATAATCTTGAATAGAATTAAATCCTTATTTAAAATAGTAAAGGAAATGGCATGAATTTAAGTTGGTTAAATAAAATTTGGTTGAACTTGAATTAGAATCGGAAAAGAATTGAATTGAAAGAAAATTTAATTTAGTTGAAATGATATTGAATGAAGTAATTGCTCACTCAGCTAATCCAAGGGAATTGTTTGAGGATGAATTTAGTGTAAGCTAAATTAAATGGAAATTGTATTGGAATGAATAAAATTTTGGTAGTTTGTTAAAAATTTAAAAAGCAAAATAAAACCCAGTTCTGGTTTAGAATAATTGGAATGGTTATGTTATTAATAAATTCAGAAATGAATTGAGAAGGTGAATAAATTTAAAATGGATTGAGTAAGTAAACAAATTGAATTAAAATTTGTAATGGATTGGAATTTGATCGAAAAAGAATCAAATTAAAATGGAAATAAGATTAAGGTGAGAAGAAATGGAGTTATTTTGTTATTGAAATAACTTAAGCAAATAGGAAAATGATTGTGGTCGAACTTTATAAGGGGTCTTGAATGAAATATGTTTAGATAATAAAATTTTAATGCAAGTGAAAGAATTTTAATTTCTTATCATGATGAAATAAGAATGTAGGAGTTGTAAATAGGAATGATATTAATATAAACTTAAGTTGGATGATGAACTTGAAGTGAGAATAGGGATTTGATTTAATAATTGTGATGAAGTAAAAATTGTTTGGGTTATTAATAATTCCGAATGACATAAAAATGATATAGATTGAGATGGAATTAATTTTAAATGGTTATAAGCTTAAGTGATGGTTACTTGCATGGATAACTTCAAAATTTGCATGGAAATTGGTTGTTTGTTGTAAACGGAATTGAATTGATTTAAAGAAGCAAATTAAGCTGGTTTTTGAATCAATTGGGTTAAGTGAAATCTAATTAAGTGGTTTTGTATATAAATGCAAGTGAATCAGAAAAGAAATGCAAGTATATCAGATTTACAATAAAAATTTGATTATGAATCAATTTGGAATTGAATTGAAATAAATTGATGTAAGTAAAGCATAGGTTAATCATATTGAAGAGAAAATAATTTGGTTGTAGTAAATATGAATTGTAAAAAGTAAGCTTGATTGTAAATCATTCGAGTGGAATAAAATGAAGTTTAGATTTGTTAGGAAAATTAAATGGTGTTGAGAACTTGTGATTGCTATAAAGATGGTACTTGTAGGATTATGAAATTTGTTGTTGGGCTATGTAATTGTTGTGTTTAGCTAAGATAAATATATGGAAGGTTGTTAAAAATCTTATATTGTTGAAAACTGATATCTATGTTTGAGTAAGTAGAGGTGCGGAAGGCAATCGATAGAGTTGGAGCGCGTAAATGCAATATAAATTAGCCGCTTGCTTTTAAAATGCAAATCAAAGGAACGCCTAGGCAATAAAATTTGAAAAACGATATATATATTGTGGTATATTTTGTTTTCCGACCATGTGGGTCGATGTATATATATTTGTATCTATTGTGATATTGTAAAACGCTCTATGTACAAAGGAGATGTTGTCAAAAAATTTCTAAAATCTTGGGAGATAGATTTTTTTTGAGGATTTTGAAAATTGTGAGTTAACAAGAAATAGTCGATTTTTGAAATGATGTTGAAACATGTAACGACCCAGAATTTCTGTTAATTAAAATTTGTATATTTAATTAATTTTAAATATTAATAAGTGAAATTATAAGTCGAATAAATTTTTATTTCGAATAATTGGATTTAATTGAATAATTAAATCGATAATTTGATATGTTAAAATACAAAAATAATTGAAAATTTGGTTAACTACGATTGAAAAGATTTGTAAAATTTTATTTTATCATATTGAAGTTATAATGATGTTATAGTACTTTTAAAATCAAATTAAAAGTTAATTTGTGAAAATAGAATATTTAAATATTTAAATCGACTAGTGAAATTAGTCAATTTTTCGAACAGTCTCAGAATTGGACGAAACTAGTTCCATTGGATCCGTAATAGTTTGTTGTTATCGGATTTCAATTTTCGTAGCAATTGGAGTTTTCATTTGATCGTGGCAACTCGAAACGCATCGAAATTGTTTTAATATTAATTTAGCGAGTTAAAATAGCCATTTTTAAACAGTCTCGGATTTCGATGAAACTAGTTTCATCGGATCCGTAACGTGATATTATTGTAAGGTTTCAAATTTCATGTCAATCGGGTTTACCGTTTGTCCGGTGCAAGCTAAAAGGCCTAGAAATTTGATTTACCGATTTAATTTTAAAATCGAACGTTTATTGTCATAACTCGCACAGATGATCGAATTAGCTCCAGAAACACGTTCCATTGTGTTCGGAACGCGGGGCAAACCTTAGGAACGCCAACCGGCACGCTTCGTTTGGAGTTCGGAAAATCCGGGATGAATAGTGTTTTTGGAAATTTTCTATATAAGGACTTCAAACCCGCAATTGGAAAAAAAAACCTAACCCTAATTTGAAGCCAGCCGCCACCCCCTTATCATCAATGGCCGAAATTTAACTCTCTTCTTCCTCTAATTCGTTCAAATCTACACACCAATTCGTAATACTTTCTACTACAAACTTGTAGAGCTTCGCAAGGGCTTTAAATCCATACGGTTGAGATGTGATTTCAAGCTATGAATCGACGCGAATTTGTGTATAAAGGGGCCGGCTTTGGTCACGTTTTTCAGAGCGGTGGCGGCGCTAGGGTGGTCCGGTCGCCGGCGAAGGGGGCGTAGGCATTAACGCCGTTAGTAATCGGTTTCGATTTTTATTTTAAATAGTTAGATTTAAAATTCTTGAATGTATGTTTGAATGATGATTGTTATTTATTGATTGTTAAAATAGACATTAACGCTGTTAGTAAGCAGAGGTTATTTATTAAAAACATATACCGCGAATATTTCACAGTACAGTGAAATTGGTATTATTTATGTACTTGGAGTTGATTTCCCGCATTATATAGCGGATGAGACCCTATTGCGCCGTCTATTAAACGGATAATATTTTAAATCCCATATACCGCGATAATTCCGTACTGGAACGGAATTGGTATTGTGCTAACACCTTTGGATGCAGGAAAATAGGTTGGTGGGATCCAACTGGATTCCTCAACAGTATTTATTTGATTTCAGATATTTTGATATTTGAATGATTATCATATCGATATATGATATCGTTGTTGTCGTCATTGACTATTTGGTGTGTAGCCTCATTGGGCCAATTTTGGAATTTTAAAAGGATTTTTAAAGTGATTTTTGAAAGTATACGTTTATAAAATATTTTTGGAATTGATTCATTTTAAATAAGTAAACGTTATAATTTTAATGTTATAAAAATTATGATTTTTGAGAAATATAGTTAAAAGTTGATTTTTGAAAATATGGGGTTAATGATTTTATGAAATAGTTTAAATTGGGATTTTTGAATTTATTATAAAAAGTTCAAATATAGGATTTATGAAATTTGATTATTTTATAAATCAAAGAAAATGGTGAAATTATAAAGGAGTTTAGAGACGTTTTTTTAAATAATAATATAAATTGATTTATATAAAAGATTTATAAATTGATATTTATAAATTAAAAATATTTGAAGTATAAAACGAGTACTTATAAGAGTTAGAATGAAGTGTAAATGAATTTCGTAAATGAATGAAATTCATAGAATTATAAACGGTGAAGTTATAAATGGAATTTTATAAGCAGTAGGTTTATAAAATTTGTAAAGTTATTAGAAGAATAAATTTGGGTAAATAAATGAATCTTATAAGTTATAAGATTTATAATTTGGGAAGTTCAAAAGAACGATTTGTAAACAAATAAGTTATAAGCATTTAACTTATAATATGAACTTTTGGTATATAATTGAGTTATAAATTGAAATAGGTTAATAAAGGAGATTTATAAAAAGGAAGTTGCTGTAAAATAAATAGAAATGGAATTTATAAACATTGTTTTATTAATCCGCAAACGACTTATTTTGATAAGTAAATTGTTATAACTTATTAATGGAGTTATATTCACGTTTTAGACAGTGAATAATCCTTTAAATTAAAATGTATAGAAATGATGAAATTGGTTAACGAAGTGTATTCACGTTTTTTAATAGTGAATAATATGTTAAAGAAACTGTTTTGGATGTGATGTTTTAAATAGACTTAAAACGATCTAACGATGTTTTTAAAATGTGTTAAGATTCGAAAACATAGATTTCAACATTCATTGTTGAAATAGTTGTTTTCGGGAAATAGAAGGAAATGGTGGACTATAACACTGTTGTTATAGTAAATGATTTCCGAAAGGAAATGTTTTGTGTAGTATTGGGATTTATATATCTATTTTAATTTCGAATCCCTATACTAGTGATTTTGGGTTGTCGTAACGATGTTTTACGCAACATTCGTTTTGACCCAAATAAATATGTTTAAGAGAATGATTTCCTTAAAGAATGAAATATATACTTAATTCCGATTTAAGTATATTGAATATTTTCCAAGTGTTGAAAGTAAATGAATTTGTGAATTACTTATTAATAAATAAGTATGGAAATGTTTTTCCAATGTGAAATGAAACGTTTTGAGAATTTATCTTTTTTGAAGATAAACTGAAAATGAATAATTGAAATCGTATATTCATAGATAGTTTGGAATGTAAATTCAATATGGAATTTATAAATGAAAAGGGGAATTTGTTTAAAAATAAACGTTGATTTATTTTTGAAGTGTGAGAATTAATTTACGGATTTTGAACATAAATATATAGTAAATCGTTAAGGATTTATTTAATTGGTTTAAATGAACCATGTTGAAATGAAAGTATTTTCACATAAGGAAAATGTTTGAAATTTGTTTTCAAAAGTCGTAAAGATAAAAAGTGATTTGAAAATTTGTTTACAAATGTTGAAGTGTAAAAATTATATATCTTGTAAAGATATTTTTGGGAAATTAAATAATTTGGAAAATTATTTGGAATCTGGTGATGTGTGCATATCCATTGATAGTTCAATAGCCGACTATCAATATTTACCTTTGAATGGGTATTTGTTGTGATTTGCTTGAATTTGAATGCCACACTTATTTTTGAATAAGCGCTCACTATTCGGGTTAACCGGGAAAGGACCTTGGGGTCGTATAACCCATTCCGAATATGTGATACGTCGTTATGAATTGCATTTGATGACCGGTGTTGAAGACCGGATATTTTTGAAAACGGAAGGATTACCGTCGAATGTTTCTGCACCGAATGGCCCCGGTATAGAAATTTCGTATGTGATGGGAAGTCCGGAAGTGATAAGTGAATATCCGGATTGCAAGGACTTCTTTGTAAGTGCCTTCGGTTCTGTTCGATCCCGGAACAGACTTGTATGGATTGTATGTCTGACATTACAAATTGAGATATAAAGCTGATTTTTTTCAAATATATTTCTGTTGGTGGCGGATAATTTATTCTCTTAGATTAACACCCTTCTCTGAGACGTACGAGCTCAGAGGTTATGTAGTTGATGGTTATCAGCGATATATTCCCAATTTGGTAATGTGACATGCTGAGTGTTGCTGTGAAATGATCATTGTTTGATCATTTGTGATATGATCATTTGTTTGATCATTTATCTTTGTGATCATTATTTTGATCATTTGTTGACTCAAAGCATGGCTTTGTACCAAAGCGTGGCTTTGTGGACGAGACTTCGTCGGACCTCACACCCGGGAAATGGTCAAAACAGGAAGGATGCGGCAAGGTTATTAGGGGTAGCGCCCTTTAGTGTATGTCATTCCTTCTGGATAGAGGTGGTATCATGGTATGGAGCCCAGATACTTAACCTATGTTGTTGCTGCAAACTTATTACTTTGTGGTTGTTGGAAATCGAGGATCCTCGGTTGTAGATCGGTTACGATCGGGGGATGGCATTTTTGTGTCAGTAGTTACCCAGTTAGGGGTAACCCGGCTTTGTGTTGGCAGAGATCCGGTTTGGTTCTCGGGACGTCATTCCAGAGGCGTTTTCATGTGGCAATGGGAAGTTCCTTGGCCTGACCATTTGTGGGAAATCCAAAGAAACAATACGATCTTGTATGGTTTTAATTGTAGAACCTATCATTCACTTATGGTGGCGCCCCACTATTTGGATGGTAGCTATAATAGGCATACGATAATGGTCGTATGTTGGCTAAGATTTATATCTTTATTTTCGAAATGAATTTTTGCCTACACTATGCACTATTAATAATATCAAATGTTTCTTTTTAATGCGTATCAAGCATCTTTGACTATCATATGGAGAAATCTCCTCCGATTCTACGTTTACATTGTGTGTGTGTGCGGGAGGCCTTATGGTACTCTCATTTTTAAAAGCATTGCGAATTGACTTTAAAAATATTCCTCTATTTTGTTTTTGAAGATAAAATAAACTGTTTTGAGTTCTCACACCAGTCACATGACTGACTCGGAGTTTATTGTTTTCCTTCCTAAACTCTGGGTGCCCACCAATTTCCACACGGACAGTCAAGAGTTAAGGTTTATCAGGATATTCTGGAATTCAGGAGTTGCAGGAGGCAAGCTGGATGGCATGGCGTATCATCTAGTATATAGTATTTCTTTTCCGCTGTTTGTTGTTGTTGATAGTTGTACACTCTGATGATATAATGTAATGTGATGTAATGTAACAACTGATATGGTTCTTTGTTTAAAGATTATTCATTTATCTATTATACGTTGTTCTGCTGCGATTGTGAGATTCTGATATTGTTCTGTTGTTTTCTTTCTGTTCTGTTCTATCTTTTCTGTTTTCTTCTACCTCTTTCTTTTTCTTAAAACCCTAAGTGTTCGGTTTTCCGGAATTCGAGTGCTCGGCAGTTGATACAGTGAACGTATTAATGTCGGTTTTCGGAAGTCGAAGAATCGAGTCCTTACAAAACATAAGCTCTTGAGTTAAAAATGAAGCAAATATTTTTGGAATTGAGCTAAAAGTTTTGGGTGAGGAGAATGTAAGTTTTCAACTAAGTATGTATGGATAAGTAAATGAGGTTAGTAGCATTTTTCATACCTTAGCAAATTTCGGGGACGAAATTTTTATAAGCGGGGTGGAATGTAACGACTCGGAATTTTGGTCGTTAGATTTCAACATTTAATTCATTTTAAATGTTGAATGTGAATTATAATTTGGATTTGAAACAAAAAGATTTTGATTAGATTAATGAAATTAGTTAAATTTCCATGGCTATTCAATTGGATTTGAATAATAATAATTTAATATTTGGGTATTGGGATAATTTGTGAATCTGGAGGTAAATAGATATGAAAATGGTTTCTAAAATTTATTTTAAGTCTATTTGGATTTAAATAATGTTGTTGGACTATTGGATGGAATCAAAAGTCGATAAGTCAAATTTGGAATTTTATATTAATTTTATAATGGAATTTAATAATATAATAATGCAAATAATCAGATTTTGGTTCATAGCGAACCAATATGATTTCTAGTGTGAATGTAAATTCTATATGACTTGTAAATAAGTTAGTAAAATTTTAAAAGTGAAAGTTTAAGTGATTTCGACGATTTTGAAAATCACTCGAATAAATCGACGAGTTAAAATAGCATTCCGGGGTACAGTCTCGGAATTCGACGAAGCTAGTTCCATTAGATCCGGAATAGTTAGTTTTTATCAGATTTCAAATTTCATAGTGTTTGGAGTTAACGTTTGTCCGTATGGGTGAGAAACACGTTGAAATTTAAATCGATAATTTAATATTTTAAATCGATTCAAAAATCTATCTTTCACATATGATTGAATTAGCCTCCGTAACACGTTCCATTGTGTTCGGAATGCGGGTAAAACCTTATAGTCGCCTGGCGGCGTGTTTGATTCGGAGTTCGTTTGAAAATAATGTTTAAAAGTGGATTTAATATTAAAATAATAATTATAAACGTTTATATATTAAATTTTTTTAGGCCGAAACCGTAGATATATTGCTCAACCGTCGTTCTCTTTTTCTATGGCCGATAATCATTTTCGTTTCTCCTCGATAATCTCTCGATCTGTGCCTTAATTTCAAAAACTTTCTAAAGGAAAGTTGTAGATCGTGGAGAGATCTACTCATCCAACGGGTGGTTCGAGCTATTGTCATCGATGGAGGGAGGAAATAGGCTGCTAAGGTGATGCGTTCGTGTGTGCTCTTTTATGAACAGGAGGCTTCGAGCTCCATGATGCTCTGGCCGATAGGGAAGTTCGAGATGCCCTTCGATATGGAAGGATTCGATCGTAGAATAGTGTGGCAGAGAGGTCGCGAAATTCGAAGGAATTGTAGAGCCAATGGGTTGCGTTGAAACCCTAGAGGCACGAGCGAGAAGAAGAAGCTGTGTGCGGCCGGATTTCTTTTGTTCAAAATGGATGGCCAATGGTTTAAAATGGTTTATAAATGTTTTATAAACATTAAAATTCAAATTGAATTTTTTTGACAAGGTATGGAATGGGTGTCAAAATGGCCGCATTATGTAATGAATATTCATGATTTCGCACATATTAAAATATATTTATGGAATGGAATCGAGTTGGAATTCTTTGGAATAAGAATTTTCAAAACTTTTTTAATCGTTTTCTTAAATAAAGGAAAAAGATCTAGATTTCATTTAGTGGATTTTGAAATATTAGCAAATCAAGTTTTAGAAATAATCGCGCTTTGGCAGTTCGTAAAAAAAGCGATAATTCCTTTAAAATTGATGTTTTAAATTCTTTAAAAATATGGAATAAATTATATAAATATTTTAGAATGTTTTAAAAATGATTTGAGGTTTGAAATGAATTTATAAATAATAAAAAAGTCCTTTTCATCAAATAAGCCTTAAAAACCCTATTTACATTACTTTTTTCATTAATAACTTTTGAAATAAGGATTTAAAATTAAGTATTATTTCTCAAATATTTTATAAATGTTTTTCAGACAAATAATTACGTATTTCAAAGATATTATGGAGGTTTTATAACTTATTTTAAAGTATTAAAATAAGTGATTTAAAGAAAAGCTGTTATAAATAAGTGATTTAATCTTGGTTCTAAAAGCCGATAAGTAGACCCGATTTTTCTATTCATGAAATTCAGATATGGTATGCTTAAATTAAGGAGATGTTAAGGAGAAACTACTGCCGTGGCTCACCAGGACTTTTTCCTAGGCTTGGGATAGATAAGGTCGAAATGTTGGAAACGAGACAAGTATAAAAGATTTAATTTTCCAAATTTGAGAAATTTGGATTGTATAGTAATCTTCTTACTCTTAGTATTAAACTCCGAGGAGCGACCCTATACTATCAGTGTGAATTTGAAAGATGAGTTCATCATTATTTGTTGGATAGTAAAGGTTGAATACAGAAATTGATATCCGGTAGAATTAGTATAATTTCTATTGATCCTTTTCGGCTCAATGCTAATTGATTTAGATTTATAATAAATAAGGTTTTTACTAACATTTTTTTGGCCCTTTTAAAAGTTATAATTTGAAATTAAGAAAACCTTATTAAGATTTGAATAAATAATTTGGAAATGTTTTCCAAGCTAATAGGCAAAACGATTTGGAAATTATTCCAAGATTAAAAAGGTTTAATTAACTAGAGAATCAGATAAATATGGCTTAAAGATTCCAGTTCTCTTAGAAAGATAAATGGAATAGCTGAAAAGAATATATCTCTTAAAGATAATTGAATGAATGGAAAGATTAACTAAATGGATGATGCTTGATAATCACCTGTATACTTGACATCTTTTTATCGATGACTGATTCGGAGAAACCAAAGCCGAATTTGAGTGATTTCTATCCAAAAATTACTTTGAATCAACGCACATGTTTGGAAGTGAAGACATGTTAAAGACAATGATTTTAAAGATGGCAATCTTCATGATGAAGGGATGCCTGCTATTAGCCTCGTGATTTGATATCATATATGTGGTAGTAGTAGTAGTGCTCTGTTCTGAAAATCTTCAATTCAAGTACTACCCGCTACTAATCCTAGGGTTGATTCTCAACGGGATGTAATAGGAAAGTACCATCGGTATGTCCTATTCCTGGACAACTTGTATTGATGAGTGTTTGACATTGCATTTCTGAAAACCACGTACATTAATCTCTACAAACAAACATTTATTTAGTGGTGTAGGAGGTAACTCTCTTATACTTATGTTCTTCTCTGAGATATACAAGCTCAAAGTTGTGCACTTGTGGAAATCGGTAGTGTGTTGTTAGAAATGGCAATATGGTGTTCATAGTGGAACCTATTATGAGAAAGGAAAAGCGTAGATTTGTGGAAAGAAAAGTATGGATTTGCGGAAAGTATGAGCGTAGCCACTTAACCTCACATCCCGTTAATGATACGGGTAATGATGTAGTCTGCAGGACATATATTTCGGGCTATTGGCTATTGCGAATACGGAAAGAAAAGGGCATCTATTGCCTAGAGGCCAGTAGTGTCTAGACCCTTGATATTTTATGGTATAGTGGTGTATGAGTCATATGAAAAGCCATTGAATACGTAGTAGTGTTGCAATACAAGAAGTACGGTGGTGTATGAGTCCCTGTAGGAAAAGCCACCGAGTACTATGACTTCTATATGTAGAAATTCCGCAAACCAAGAAAAAGGACACTAATTCCCCATCATGTTGGAAATCCAATTCTAATACAAGCTTTATGGTTTTGGTTGTATTCCCAAAATATGTATAATGCCTTGAAAACATTTAGCTACGCCTTGTTGGAATATAATAATGGTAACAATTTCGGCTATGTTTATATATATTTACTTGGATAGGATTTTCAAATAATGTCATTAGAAATAAAATGTTTTAAGTATTAAGAGTTTTGGTTATCATAGGATAATGACCCGTCTATGTTTATGTGTGACGTGGTCTTATGAGATACTCTTCTTTTTCAGAAAGGGTTTTCTTTGCAAAAAAATTCGATCTATGGCACCATCATATATATATATATATATATATATATAAACTGTGAATCACACTTATTTATCAAGCTTGATCCATGTATATTTAATACTTGGGTCAGATCCGAGTGCTTTTAGATTTAGATGAGAACGCTTGGAGTTTCCTGTGGAGAGTTGGAGATCTTCATCAATGTATGAATGTATTATGTTTTTCACTATATTTGTTTTATTGTTTTCAACATTTGTAAGAACAGAGGATTTATAACTATTCGGGCTGAATCTAGGTTAGATTCTGATTTATATTCAAAATTTTCCACGATAATATATTTTTGGTTAATAATATATGATTATTCCATTCATGTGAGATTATATTCTTTCTTCATTTTCCTTTTCCCGTAATAATTGGTTTTTGCCAACACTTGGATGCTCAACACGTAATATAGTGGACATATTAGTGGTTATTCCCGAGGGTCGGAAATCGTATACGATTGAAAATCATAGAAAGTCGTTAAAAGTACATATAAAATACACATTGATAATAATAAACCCAAAACACTTTCCACTAGGTGTAAGTAAATGGGTCGTAAAGAATTTAACCAAATATACTTATCATCGCTTCCCGATTTCAAATAGTACCATCCCTCGGTTAATAATATAGTCGGACAAATTAGCAATTATCCTTGCCTCGACGTACATTCTGAATTCTCAAGATAGAGACAAGTTTCTATACTTCGGAATCTGCTGTTAAATATGAAAATAATACTTTCATTTACATAAATCAGAAAAAAAACAACGTATTTAAATCCAATATATAAAATACATAAATATAACAATAATCAACAATCCATCCATGCATATTAATTCGATGTTAAGTATCGAAGACAAACCAACAAAGAAAATTTGTAAAATTATACTTTTACTTGAATATTTCTAATTTACAAAAATCAACATATTTAAATCGAATAATTTATTCCAATTGTAAATGAATTATAATTTTATTTGAAACTCTTTTATAATTTGAAAATATATATATATATATATATATAAATTTTTATTGAGCACTAAAATTCAATAATATTTTAACATCCATATAAACCACATCTTGACAAACACAATCATCCAAAATTCCATAAATAATTTTTCCGGCATACAACATATACATAAATATATATCCTCAAAATTTTAAATACTATAAAATATAACGACATTTTCTTGCCATTTATTTTTTGTGACTACTAATTTCACTTGGCTAGAAACATCACTTAAAATATCTATAACTACAAAATATAATTATTAACTCTAAAAAACTCCTTACTATATCAAAAATAATTAATAGTTTATCATCTTATTACATTCACCAGAATATCTGTCCATATAATATATATACACACTATCATATCACATTACGTCAATAATTATTGTTTTCAATAGTTATCGATATGCTCTCATAAAGGTGATTCAAAAATGTGATTCATAATAAATGAGCTTTAAAAAATGATTATTTTATAATATAAAAGGATATACTGAATTTCAATGAAGTTTGGAATAATGGAATGTTTTAATTTAAAGAAAAGAGAATCTTCTTTCTTTTATATGTACTGCTATACAATAAATAAATCTTGATTTTCAAACAAGAAGCATACATGGGAATTAAAGCAAATAGTGCTTGGAATTTTAACGATTTTTCTTTAATAAGAAAATAATTTTGTGGTAAATTATTTCAAATGTTTTGAAGTTTATTATATTTGATAAAGTTATTTATTAGAGGGCTTATCTTGGTAAGAAATATAGTTCCTAGTTTTGAAGTGTTAATTTTAGCAAATGTATATAAGGCCCTCTATGGTAATTATCTTTAGAAATTTTTTGACAAGTAGTTAATCTCTAAATACCTTGAGGTTATAATGTTGAAATGTGTTTCTTATATGAATAATTATGAAGTGTTGGAGTAAGTTATTTGTCAATTTATGAATTAATAGAAAATTTTAGGAGAAAGGATTTTATACGATTGTATTATTGGATTAAAGAATATTGAAACACCCCACACCCCTTTGTATACCGAAAAAGAGCACACTAAAGAATATCGTGCATTATATGTAACAACCCTGGTTTGGAGATTACCTATCAATATTAAATTATTGTAACATTCCGCCTTTTCGCATGATTTAAATCGACGCTAAACCACACACGTCAGACTTAAACCATACAGAAGGGCGGATTGTTATGGGGTAAATAAGAAAAAGTAGAGAAAGAAAAAACAAAAATAGAATCTTGCAGCGGAACGATAAAATATAATAATCAAATATACAGTTCATGAAGCTGTTTACCAAATATTCGATTATTCTTATAAATATATATCAGAATTACACATACCAAAGAATAATAACAATGCAGTGGAATACAATGTAACGTTTAGGATTTTAGACTCACGAAAGTCGACATTAGTACGTCCACTGTATCAACTGCCGAGCAATTCAAGGCCGGAAAACCGTACCGTTAGGGTTAAAGAAGAGGTAGAAGATAGAAGAAGAAATAAAAAGCAACAGAACGGCATCAGAATCTCACAATAGCAGTGGAACAACATATAATAGATAAATGAATAATCTTTAAATCAAAAAAACTATACATTTTATACATTCCATCACATTACATTACATTATCAGAGTTTACAACAACAAACAGCGGAAAAGAAATACTATATACTAGTTGATACGCCATGCCATCCAGCTTGCCTCTTGAGCTCCACAGCATCCTGAATTCCAGAATGACCTGATAACCTAACTCTAGACTGCCCGTGTTAAAATTGGTGGGCACCCAGAGTTTAGGAAGGAAACAATAAACTCCAGGTCAGTCATGGGGCTAGTGTGAGAACTTAAAACAGTTATATCTTTAAAAACAAACAAAGAAATATTTTAAAATATACTCGCAATGTTTTTAGAAAATGTAACTACCATAAGGCCTCCTGCCACACACACAATGCAAACGCAGAATTGGAGGAGATTTCTCCTTATGATAGTCAAGCATGCTTGATACACAAATTTCTTTGATTATTATTATTATTAGTGCAAAGTGCGGGAAAACATTTCGAAAGTACAATATTAATATTAGCGAGCATAGGTACCATTATAGTATGCCTACAATAGCTATTAGATGGCAGGTTCTACAACTAAAGCCGTACAAGGTGCGTATTGGAGTTTGGATTTCCAACAAATGGTCAGGCCAAGGAACTTCCCATTGCCACATGGGTACGCCTCTGGAAGGACGCCCCGAGAACCTAACCGAATCTCTACCAGCACAAGGCCGGATTACCCCTAGCTGGGTAACAACTGACACGAGTATGCCATCCTCCGGTCGTAACCGACCTAAATCCCGGGATTTACCAACAACCACAAAATAATAAGTTTGCAGCAACAACATAGGTTAAGTATCTGGGCTGCATACCATGATACCACCTCTATCCAGAAGGAATGACATACACTAAGGGGGCGCTATCCCCTAATAACCTTGCTGCATCTTTCCTGTTTTGACCATTACCGAGGTGTGAGGTCCGATGAAGTCTCGTCCAAAAAGCTACGCCTTTTCATAAAAGCCACGTTTTGATCAACAAATGATCAGCAGCACTCAGCATGCCACGTTACCAAATTGGGAATATATCACTAGTAACCATCAACTCATAACCTCTGAGCTCGTACGTCTCAAAGAAGGGTGTTAAGCTAAGAGAATAAATTCTCCGCCACCAACAGAAATGTATTTGATAGAAACCAGCTTTACATCTCAAATTGTAACGTCAGACACACATCCATTCAAGTCTGTTCCGGGATCGAACGGAACCGAAGGCACTTCCAAAGAAGCCCTTGCAATTCGGATATTCACTAATCACGTTCGGAATTCCCATCACAAAGGGTGGTAAAATCTCTATATCGGAGATCAGCCGATGCAGAGTCATTCGACGGTAATCCTTCCGTTTTCAAAAATATACGGTCTTCAACACCGGTCTTCAAATGCTATCCATTACGACGTATCACTATTCGGAATGGGATTTATGACCCAAAGGTCCTCTCCCGGCTAAACAAATAACGAGCACTTGTTTTAAAAATAAGTGTAGCATTCAAATTCAAAAAAATCACAACAAATACCCATTTAAAGGTAAATATTAATAGTCTCTTATTTAACTATTAATAGATATGCACAACATCACTACATTCCAAATAATTTCCCAACTTATTTATTTTCCAAAAATATCTTTACGAGATATATTTTTCCACACTTCAACCATTTGAAAATAAATTTCAAATCACTTTTCACCTTTCCAACTTTTAAAAACAAAATTTCAAATCATTTTCCTTACGTGGAAACACTTCCAAATATTTATTCATTTTCATTTCAAAATGGTTCATTTAAACCAATTAAATAAATCCTTACCGATTTACTTCAAATTTACGTTCCAAAATCCATAAATTTATTTCCACACTTCAAAAATAAATCAATGTTTATTTTTTTAAAACAATTTTCCCTGTCCTTTATAGATTCCATGGTGAATTCACATTTCCAAAATATCTATAATATACGATTCTCAAATCGATTTCAAATATCCACTTTCAATTTATCTTTAAAAGATAAAATCTCAAAACATTTCACTGCATATTGGAAAACATTTCCATACTTATTTAATAATAAGTAATTCACAAATCTATTTGTTTTCAACATTTGGAAAATATTCGATATACTTAAATCACAATTAAGTATATATTTTATTCTTTAAGGAAAACATTCTCTTGAACACATTTATTTGAGTCAAAATGAATGTTGCGTAAAACATCGTTTCGACAACCCAAAATCACTAGTATAAGGATTCTAAATTAGATAGATATATAAATCCCAATACTATATAAAACATTTCCTTTCGAAAATCAGTTACTATAACAACAGTGTTATAGTCCATCTTTTCCTTATTTCTCGAAAACGTCTATTTCAACAATGAATGTTGAAATCTAGGGTTTCAATCCTTAACAAATTTTAAAATAACTTCAAATAATTTTAATTCTATTTAAAATATCACTTTCCCAAAACATTTCTTTAATATATTATTTACCGTCCTAAAATCGTGAACATACCTCCTTTAATAAGCTTTCATATTTACTTATCAAATTCAATCGGTTTCGGATTTATGAAACAACGTTTATAAATTCACACACACATATATATTTATATAAAAAAAACTTCAACTTATAAAATCCCTTAATTAACAAATTCTATTTATATCACATTTAAATGCCAAAATCCAATTTATAAGTTAATTACTTATAAATCTTTTATTGTACAAAATCTATTCATTTTATAACTTCACAATTTATAAATCTATAAGTTTCATTCACTTATGAAATCCATTTATATTTCATTTTAACAGTTATAAAAACTCGTTTTATAATTCCAATATTTTAATTATAAATATCAGTTTTATAAATCTTTTATATAAACCGCTTATAAAAAATTCAAAAATCACAATTTAAACTATTTTATAAAATTAATCAACTACTTATTTCAAAAATCACATTTCGGTTATATTTCACAAAAATCTTAATTTTTATAACATAAAAATTATAATGATTATTTATTTAAAATGAATCAATTCCAAAATTCAATAAAACGTATACTTTCAAAAGTCACTTGAAAATCCTTTTAAATTCAAAATCGTTACTTTAACATTTTTAAAACTCTAAAAATAGGCCAATTGCCGCAACAGCACCAATAAATCAACCACGACATCAAAACATCATATATCAATATGATAACAAAATATATCGCAAATATCTGTAAATAAATCAATAGGGTGAGGAATCTAGTTGGATCCCTCCAACCTGTTTCCCTGCATCCACAGATGTTAGCACAATACCAATCCCGTTTCAAGACAAATATCGCGGTACATGGGTTTATATAAAAAATATTATCGGCTATTATGCGGCGCAATCGGGTCTCATCTGCTATATAATGCGTGAAAATCAACTCCAAGTACATATATAATACCAATTCCACTTCAAGGTGGAATATCACGGTATATGTGTTTAATAAATAACATCCGCTTAATATACGGCGTATAGGTTCTATTTCAATACAACATATAATAATATATCATTCAATCACACAATCAAGCAATTTTAAATCTAACTATTTAAAATTTTAAATCGAAACAATTCGATTGAGTGAGAAGTTCTCACCGTGTTTCAAATACAGTTGAAGTGTTTTATTTCGAATAAAATTAAACGCACGTTTATTTTACCCAAGATTATCACTAGCTCCAATCAATTCCAATCCAGCACCAACGCGTAGTATTCGTCCATATGAACCCAACGCAAGTTGTTTCGTGCAAAACGGACCTCGTATGAAAAAGTTATAGTGTTACAAAGTTTATACGAGTTAATATACAATTTAATTTTCAATTTTATTTTTATTTAACCTCGTTCCAATCTCGGCCGCATATATTGTTTCTTCTCCATCGCGTATAAACCCAGGCCGAAGAACCCATGCCGCCGTTCACAACCCTAGTGCTCGCGCCCAATATCCTCAACTTCACGACGATTAGTGACCACCATTTCATAGCCCATCACCACGCCTACCACCACCATGAACGCCATAGCACTCGGTCGTCCGTATGCCTTAGGAAACGTGCACGACCGTGGTGGCTTTGAGCTCGAATTGCCGCTGATTGGCAACACCTTAAACGATCTCCACCGTTGATTTCGTAGCTGTCATCGACCTTTACAAGTGTAGTTGGAGATTTTTCGTGAAAGTAGATGGATTGAAAGAAAAATGAGGAGGAAGGAGAATAATTTTCGGCCATTAGAACATAGGGTGGTGTTAACCTCGTTTTGCTCAACGACTCAACTGGTAGCGACTCATCTTCTTAAGAGGGACTCACGACTCATGGAGATCAGTGACTTAGTGGACCAACGACTCAACCGAGCTAAGGAAGGGATAGTCCGACTCATCTACTTAAGGAAGGTACTGACTCATCTACTTAAGATGGATACCGACTCATTTGATAGCGACTCAGTCAGTTAACGGCTCATAAGAAAAAAAGCCGACTCAGTAAGTCGCCGACTCATCAAGTTTATCGACTCTACGACTCAACTGTTATGCGATTCATGGATGCTACTGACTCAGCGACTCAACAAGCCCATGACTCATCCTGTAAGGCCACTCAAAGGAGCGACTCACGACTCATCATGGCTCGTCTACGAGTTAGGACTCGCCTTCACAAAGCCTGAACGCAGCTTTAAGCCGAAGGCAGCTGGTTAAGTCAACCACGACCTACGACTTATGATGAGTCGTATACGACTTATACAAACAAGCCAGAAACTACAACCAGATAACTCGTAAACGACCTAGTACTTGAAGCGTGGGTTCGAAAAAGGCAGGAAGCTCTCTACAAACCAGAGACTCAGCTCAATGAGTCGGTCACGACTCATCCTAAGTCAGCAACGACTTACCTTAAGTCGGCAACGAGTTAGGACTTAGCAACTTTTTTCACCCAGAACTCTCTATAAATAGACATCCATCTCCAACTCTGGGGGGACTTTTGGCGGATTCTCTTCAAGCACTGATACTCTGCTGCATTCCAAACCAATTCAACGCTTGAAGCTCTCGAGACACTAAGAACGCTACAAACAACTTCAACAAGAGATCACGTACATCCAACATGGATTCGAAGACTCTCATCTCCATCGAAGTTTAAAATACTTGTTCTAAGTTTCTTGTAGTTCAAAGTGAATTGTACTTGGGAAGAATTGTATCAACTTGTAACGAGATCATCAATAAAAGTACTTAAAGTGGACGTAGGCTGTACCCATAAGCCGAACCACTATAAAATTGCTGTTGTTTACTGCTTTTCCGTTATTACTTGCTTGTAATTCTTTCCCGATCTATCGGGTGGTGCTTTCACAACTACACTTCACACACCGGGGTGTTAGCGTTCAAATTTAAGCGTTAACATTTTTGGTGCTTTCACTGAGAATTGAACTCAGGACAACTGTCATCATTGCTTCACAGAGATTTGAAGAAAGAATTTCCTTAAAAACCAGAAGTATATCTGAGATTATGGCTCCTGGAAGGAAAAGTTGATCTATCAGATCTGGAAACATTCAAGAGGGAACCTCCGCTTCCCCTGTACCTAATCAACCCACTCCGTCTGTTGGAGTTACGAAAGCGGAGTTGGATGCTGTGATTCTAGGGCTAAACCAGCAGATAAACGCCCAAAATGTACAATTAGAGGCTCAAAGTGCCCAGAACGCTCTGATTCTGAATAAATTGAACGATCTACTTGGGGCAAACAATCAACCAGCTTGTAATGAAAGGAACTGTGCTGGCAACATTCACGATGTTAGTGAAAGGAATGCTCCTGAAAGGGCTGCTAGTCCCTTTGAACAGGCAGTTCCTGAGGCTGGTGGATCTAGAACTCGGCATGATGAGGAATATCTTTCTGGAATGGTCCGGCAGATCATGAAAGAAAGTATGCAAAGGGTTGAAGATGAGAAGGAATGGGGTTTCGCTCCAAGTAAAACTCCGTTTACTGAAAAAATCTTGAAGGCGGAATTTCCAAGGAAGTTTGTCCCTCCGACTATTCCAGCTTACAAAGGGACAAGTGATCCGAATGAGTTCTTGTATAAATATGATTGGCACATGACAGGTGCCAGAGCTTCTGATGAAATAAAGTGCCGATATTTCCCCGTATACCTTGAAGGGGTGGCTCTACTATGGTTTACCAAGCTGCCAGTCCGATCTATTGATCAGTTTTCAGACTTGACCAGAAAATTCAAGGAGCAGTTTAGACTTTATGCTTCAAAGGCCAAGGATATCATGTCATTGTCCAGTTTAGAGCAGAATCCTGGTGAGTCTATCAGATCCTTCTTGAACCGTTTCAATATAGCACTGGCTGAGGTGGACAATGCTGAACCACGAATGATATTGACTTATCTGATGAGGGCTATTGATAAGTCAAGCGAATTTGGGAAATGGTTAAATATGAAGGAGCCAACCTCTCTCGAAAAGTTCTACAAAAAAGCAGATGAATTCATTCGCTTGGAAAGCCGTCCTTTACCAGTAAAGACAGGGTTGGAAAAAGCAGAAGACAACACTGTCGCTCCACGCAAGAATGAATCGGTGGGGCAAAAAAGGGAGAATAGTAATGGGAAGAAACAGGGTAATCTGAAGAAGCCCCGATCCTTCAAGCCATCAGAATATACTCCATTATCACATACACCGGAGCACATCTACCTGGCCACTAAAGATTCCGTCGATTTCCCTAAACCTATCCCTTTGAGAACCGGGAAAAAAGCCATACAGAGTGGGAAATTCTGCTGCTTCCACAATCAACCAGGTCATGAAACTGATGAATGCCGCCAGCTGAAAAATCTGATTGAAGAGTTGCTAAGAGAAAACAAGTTGCAGCAATTCGTGAAAAAGAATAGCAACAATCCTGCATCGTCGAGTCAGGGGCAGCGGGCTCCTGTTCATCAGCCTGGGGCAGGTGAGAAAGCTACGGGGCATGAAACTGGAAGGCCCGTTATCAATATCATTTCAGGAGGACCTCACCCAGCTGGCAAGAGTTGGGGTGAGATGGAGAGATATTCCAGGGCTTTGAAATATGCTCCAGCCGAAGAAGACGTCTTTGTTCTAGAAGACACTACGCCCCTTAAACAACAGAAAACTTTCAGTGATGATATTATTTTCAGAGCCAGAGATTCTACAGGTATTGAAGCTCCTACTTTAGATCCCTTGGTCATCTCGGCTGGTATTGGACCAGCCATTGTCAGAAGAGTCCTCATTGACTGCGGAGCATCATGTAATATCCTCTTCAAAAAGACATTTGACCAGATGAAAATCCCTATGATCGATGTGCAAGCCTCATCACAGAAAATCGTTGGCTTCACTGGGGAGCCAAAGCAACCAGTAGGAACCATCGATCTGTTTGTAGAACTTGGGGAAGGAGAAAGGAAAGTGGTCCAAAAGCAAACCTTTGTGATCGTCGATGAATATTCTGCTTATAATGCTTTTCTTGGCCGTCCAACACTCGCAGCATTCAAAGCTATCCTAGCCCCGTGGTGCCTCATTATTAAATTTCCTACTGACAATGGAGTAGGAGTTATAAAAGGGGATCAAAATGCTGCGCGAGAATGCTATTTGACAGAGCTGCGAGAGTCAAGAAAAAGAGAAATGGGAAAGGACGCGGCAACCCCAGTCCGCATCAAGGAACCAGCCTTGTAGCAATTACAGAGCGGACCCTGCACTGGCGAGCACAGCGGGGCACGGAAAGAAATGGATCCCAGAAAAGCCAGTACAGGGGAGAATAGAGTAGTACCGGTGGAAACGACAGTTCCGGTACCTGTTGACCCGAAGGACCCAAATAAGGTGTTGAATGTGGGTTCACAGCTTAATGTGTCAATTCAGAATATCTTGATATCTTTCCTGAAGGCAAATCTGGATGTCTTTGCTTGGACTCATGCCGATATGTGTGGAATATCCCCAGAAGTTGCAGTACACGCTCTGAATATTGACCCAAAGTTTACGCCAGTTAAACAGAAAAGAAGAACCCAAGGTCCAGAAAGGTCAGCAGCATTAAAAGAAGAAGTTGATCGACTCATGGAAAATAACTTCATCAAAGAATCTACATATCCGAATTGGGTTTCAAATCCTGTGTTGGTCAAGAAAGCTAATGGAAAATGGAGAGTGTGCATTGATTTTTCTGATCTAAACAAGGCTTGCCCCAAAGATTGCTTCCCATTACCCAGGATCGATCAACTGGTAGACGGAACTGCGGGACATGAATTGTTATCTTTCATGGATGCCTACTCCGGTTATAACCAAATCACGATGCACGAGCCGGATCAGGAGGATACAAGCTTTATCACAGATGTTGGACTTTATTGCTACAGAGTTATGCCCTTCGGATTGAAAAATGCAAGGGCAACCTACCAAAGACTTGTTAATGCTATGTTCAAACCGCAATTGGGCAAAACTATGGAAGTCTACGTCGACGACATGTTAGTGAAGTCCAGGAAAGCAGCGGATCACATTGAACACTTAGCAGAAATGTTCGCAGTCCTCCGGAAATACAGAATGAAACTTAACCCTCTGAAATGTACATTTGGGGTCGAGTCCGGAAAGTTCTTAGGTTTCATCGTCAGTGCTAGGGGCATTGAGGCTAGTCCAGCTCAAATTACTGCCTTGAAAGAAGTTAAAGCTCCTAGAACAAAGAAGGAATTGCAGAGTCTCAACGGAAAGGTCGCCGCCCTGAGTCGGTTCATTTCCAAAGCCACTGATAAATGCATCCCATTCTTTGACGCCCTGAAGAAAGGAAAGAAGAATTTTGAATGGACTTCCGAATGCCAAAAAGCCTTCGATGAGTTGATCCGTCATATGGAAACGCCTCCAATACTTTCTAGGCCAGGCAATGGTGAGGATCTTCTTATATACTTGGCAGTATCATCTCATGCTCTAAGTGCAGCGCTGATACGGGAAGACAAAAGGATTCAACATCCGGTTTACTATATCAGCAAAAGACTCACTGGGGCAGAGCTGAATTACTCCAAGTTGGAAAAACTCGCCTATTGCCTACTAGTTGCATCGAGGAAACTGAGGCAATATTTCCAAGCTCATCCTATCAAAGTACTCACTGATCAACCTCTAAAGCAAGTCCTATTTCGCCCTGAAACTTCGGGTCACCTTCTAAAATGGAACATTGAACTCAGTCAATATGACATCACCTATCACCCCCGAAAAGCAATCAACGGACAAGCTTTAGCTGATTTCATTGCAGAATTCACAGAGAAAGATAATGGTGAGGAAGAAGCGATCAATGATTCCCCAATCCAGTGGAAGATGTATGTTGATGGCGCAAGAAATGACTACTGTTCTGGAGCCGGAGTGGTACTTGAAACTCCTGAGGGTCGATCATTATGTTATGCACTAAGATTGGAATTTCCTTCAACAAACAATGAAGCAGAATATGAAGCTCTTATTGCAGGTCTGAAAATCGCTAAAGAGCTAAACATTCGAGCATTACAAATCTTCAGTGATTCTCAGCTTATTGTATGCCAAGTCAAGAAGGAATTTCAAGCAAAAGGTGGAAACCTGCCTTCCTACTTGTCAAAGGCTTGGGAACTCCTATGTGAACTCGATCACTATTCAATAAGCCACATTCCTCGGGAAGAGAATATGAAGGCAGATTCCCTCGCAAAGTATTCAAGTTCTGGTGAAGCTCAACTATTGGGATTGGTCCCTGTAGAAGTCCTTTCAGCTCCAAGTATAGACGAGATGGATATAGACTGGATTATGAATGTATCTCAAGAACAAGAGTCATGGATGACTCCAATACTGGATTACCTACTCAGAGGTTCTCTGCCAGAAAACTCGATAGAAAGACGAAAGCTACTAAGGAAGGCCTCTCGCTATGTAATTCAGGATGGCCGATTGTACATACGGGGATTCTCAATGCCATTGCTTCGATGTGTATCCCGGGAAGAGTCCAAAACAATCCTAGCTGAAGTGCATGGAGGAGAATGCGGTGATCATTCAGGTGGTCAAACATTAGCAAAGAAAATTCTCCGATACGGATATTTTTGGCCAGAAATTAATCGGGATGCTGCAGATTACTCCCGAAAATGTGACAAATGCCAAAGATATGCCAAAATTCCTAGAGCACCTTCTACCGAACTCACACAGATGGTCAGTCCATGGCCATTTGCAATTTGGGGAATGGATCTCATTGGGCCGCTACCAACTGCTAAATCAGGGATTAAATATGCTATTGTTGCAGTTGATTATTTTACTAAGTGGGCTGAAGCTGAACCATTGGCTACTATCACTTCTAAGAAAATGATAAGCTTTGTGACCAAGAATATCATTTGCAGATACGGTGTGCCTCAGAAAATAATCACAGACAATGGTACTCAGTTTGAAAGCGAGGAATTCCAGGATTTTTGCAAACGATTCAAAATCCAGAAAAGCTTTTCGGCAGTAGCTCATCCGCAGGCAAACGGGCAAGTGGAAGCAGTGAACAAGATCATCAAATCAACCATCAAAAAGCAACTCGAAAGAGCAAAAGGTGGTTGGGTCGATAAACTACCACTTGCACTATGGGCATACAGAACTACTCACAAAACTGCAACTGGGCATACTCCTTTTTCGTTAGCATACGGATCGGAAGCAATGATCCCGGTTGAAACAGAGGTCCCTTCACACAGAAGAATCCATTTCAATCAAGCAGAAAATGAGAAGCTACAACTTGAAGCGCTGGATCTCCTTGATGAAAAAAGAGATGAAGCTAACCTCAGAGTTGCAGCTCATCAGCAAAGGATAGCCAGACATTTCAATTCCAAAGTTCGACAACGCAGCTTTGAAATTGGAGATCTAGTCCTGAAAAGAATTATGACTGCGACAGGTGTGTTTGGGCCAAATTGGGAAGGACCAAATGTAATAGGTCAGAAGCTTCTTGACGGCACATTCAAGCTCACCACTGTTGATGGAGATCAAATTCCAAGGGCATGGAACAGCAACCATTTGCGTCCATACTTTACTTGAAAATTTTGTTGAAACATTGTAAAAAGAATTATGAATGTATGATTCTTGTAATTGAAAGCAATTGTGAAACTGATGCAAGTAAATAATGAAAGAATATAAAGTGGATGTAGGCCCAATTTCATGGCCGAACCACTATAAATCTTGTGTTCCTTATTATCATTATATGTTTGCTTTGTTTTCGATATAAAAATACATAAAATGTATTGCTGAAATGTCGATTTAAATTTTTGCAGACAATGGAAATAAAACTTGCGCAAAATAAGACCGAGCGATTCTCACCATCATTCAACAAACAAATTTCAAGTCACAAAGACCCCGAATTCAAATCCTAGATAGGAAATACTTCAATTGAACGGCTAATGATTTCGATAGAAACGAGCCCTTGCTGATAAATTGAGATTGTTTGAACAAACAAACATCCAATTAGGAAGCTAGTGCCCGTTCTCACGAACTTGCCTGGCAATGAAGTACACTTCCTTGGATTAAACAAGCTACTTGCAAGAAAAGGGGAATGAAAACTTAAAAAAAAAAAAGAGAGAGGATCGCTGAAAAGGCATAAGCAAGTGAACAGAGGAACAACCAAAGCTACCATCAGCAGCACAAGTCCTCTTCGGAGGATAAAAGACCTCTAATGGGTCATACGCCACAAAAAAGAAAGTTCTCTACTCAACAAAAAAGATTGGAGGAGTCATGACCCTCCAACCATGAGAGAGTAACTTCCAGGCGATGAAAACCCTCTCTGAGGCACATTTCACCAGGAGTTGAAGTGTTATGACCGCTCTTCGGGATTTCACTTCACCAAAGTTGAAATGCCAAAAAATAAAAGCCCTCTTCGGAGGCCCATTTCACCAGGAGTTGAAGTGTTATGACCGATCTTCGGGATATCACTTCACCAGAGTTGAAATGTAAACAAAATAAAAGCCCTCTTCGGAGGCACATTTCGCCAGGAGTTGAAGTGTAATAACCGCTCTTCGGAATTTCACTTCACCAAAGTTGAAATGCAAAAACAAGATAAAGACCTTCCTGAAAGCCCACGTTTCACAAAGATTGAAATAAAACTTCCAAGTGTTGAAACGTGAAAAGGCTTTCTTCAAAGGCACAACTCTTTGGGGGTACACGTTTCACCAAGATTGAAATAAAACTTCGAAGTGTTGGAACGTGAGAAATCCCTCCTCAGAGGTACAACCCCCTCCCGGGGACACAATTAAGAAGAAAGACCTCTTCAGAAACCCACGTTTCACCGAGATTGAAATAAAACTTCCAAGTGTTGAAACGTGAAAAGGATTTCTAAGGCATAACTCTTTGGAGGTACACGTTTCACCGAGATTGAAATAAAACTTCCAAGTGTTGAAACGTGAAAAATCCCTCCTCAGAGGTACAACTTTCTATATAAAAAAAAAATCCTTATCAGGGGCATACTTTAACTTCCGAATAAAGAATAATTTACCTATTCTGGGGAATAATCTTCCTCGAAAAAAAAAAGAAAAGAGAGGGAGTTAAAGTACCCTTCAGAGGTCCGCTTTACCACATAGAGGAATTCACTTGGTAAAATATGCACATAAGCAAAAGAAAAAAGTGATTTCTTCGAACGACAAAGCGTAAAAACTTATACGAAGGGAGTTGTACTCTGCAAAAATTTTCTTTAAAGAATAAAATAATTATTCTTTAACAAATAAGAGTGCCAGTCCCCTCGAAGTATAAAATATTGCAGCAAGCTTAAGGTATGAGGGCAACATGGTATAGTAGTATAGCTGCATCAGTAAAGTAATACTCAAACAACATACCATAAGCCCGCTGCAATATCATATAAATAAACTTGTGCAAAAATAAATAATAAATGCATACTCAAATTCAAACAGAAGTTTGTACAAACGAAGAATCATTTTATTCAACTATAATGCAGATACAGGTTTCAAAATAAAAGCGGGGGCCGGTACCCGCACAACTCTCGGCCAGTTCATACAAAAGGCAAAAAGCTAAAATCTTCACTTCTTCTTCCCTCCTTTGGACCCTTTACCCGGTCGAATGACCAGCTTTTCAGGTCGGCCAGTGGGTATAAGGGAAGTAGGAGAGGTAGGTGTAACCGGTTCAACTTCCGGCTCCTCTTCAGTGGCGGTGATTTTCTTCCCCCTCCTCTTTGATGTCCCACGCTTCTCTCTCCTTTGTGAGGAAGACTCACTCCCCGGAGTGACAAGTTTAGATAGAGCAATGTCGTCAGAAGGAGTCCGTTCTGGGGATATGTCACCTCCCTCAGGTCTCTCATCTTTCTGCTCTTGCGAAGCGATGGGATCATCCAAGCCGTGAAGAGCCTCTATTTGTTCCTCCTGTGATCCAGGTTGCGAGGCAGAAGGAGGCGCCGCCTGAAGAGATGAAGGAAGGATAACCGGAGGAGTAGAAGTTTGAGCAGTGCTTGGTACTTTCTCTACAGAAGAAAAGAGGTTAAAGTCAGTAAAGAGAGGAGATGAAGGCTCACCAATAAAGTTAGTAGAGAGAGGAGATGAAGGCTCATCAAGGTTGAGAAAATAGCCAAGGAGCTCATGAAACTCATGCGAAATAAATGAGTAACCCGCTTGAGCAGAATTGACAGTAGCGAGATTAACAGTGAAATTACCTGGAGAAGCTGGTTTCCTGATATCGACTTCATAAGCTTGCGCATCAGCGCTCTCTTCACCCTCGTCTCCACCTTGTATGCTTGTGATCTCAGTGGTAACTTTCGTGGGAGAAGCAAAATGGGAACTGGAACCAATGATGTTGACTTCAGACGAAGAAGGTGGCTGGACTAGAATAGTTGAAGTGGTTTTTTCCAGCCGGTCCCCTTCCGTCACTTCGGTTCTTAGTTTGGCAAGTTGTTCCTTTCCCCTGGCGAGAGCAGCGCGAGCGTCTTCATCAAAATAATGCCTTTCCAGGGCTGACTCGTCATAACCAGCACCTTCAGCACCAAGCATATCGAGGGCGGCCTCCCACACTTCAGCTAAAGTGATCTCATACTTGGGACCAAGAAAAGCGAGGCTTCCACGCCCCAAGACACTATGCAAATAGAAGTCGAATAATGTTGAGCCGAAGCTGTTCTTGGTCGCCTCATGAGAATCTTCAGCTGTGATTCTGCCGGCGACAGCCTCATCACGCTCCCTCTCGGTTTTGGAAAGCTGAAGCTTAAGCAGTTGAATCTCCGCTTCCTGGGAGTTGTTTTTCTTTTGAAGCTCAGCAATATCAGAAGCATAGCCCTCGTTGATTCTTTTCTGCACTTCAAGCCTGTCCTCAGCGTCCCTCTGACTGGCATGAGCATCTCTAACTTGTCTGAGAAGCACTTCTTCTTTTTGAGAGTATGAAGTAGAGGAAGCAGCAAGCTCATCTTTCAACTTCTCAACCTTTGCTTCGAGCTCCTCGTTGTAGGAAGTAATGCTCCTCATTTCGGTGTCATGCTGCTCAAGGACCTTTTGCTACTCAGCCTTATCATTTTCCATGGTGAGCATGGCCTCTAAGTTGGCACGGTTAACTCTTTGAAGCTCATCAACAAGCTTCTGCCAGTTTGACATCCTCTCGATATCAAGTTTGACGGCGTCAAGATTTCGTAGCATAGCAGGCTTGTCAATAGGAACCAGGTCAAGGTCGAATCTCACACCCTTTAAGCACCATTGTGGAAAACGACTTTGTAAAGTGGCTGGGCCAGGTCCCACTTGAAATTTAGGCCTGCTTATTATTGTCTGGATGTCCTCCTTCCCGAGAGCAGGAGAGTCGGAAGTAATGTCAAGAGGGGCAGGGGCAGTAGGCTTTTCGGGAATAGTGGAAGCATGTCTCTCACCATATCAGGCTCGTTTTCCTGAATTTTCAGCTACATGACCCTTTCCTCGGTCGTCGTGAGATTTCCTTTTGTAAGAGTCGTCACTTCTCTGCAGAGAATCATGGTGCTCATCCCTATCCCTTTTGTCATAACGCTCTTCTGCATCCCTCCTTTCACGAGCCTTTCGAGCAGCCCTCTCTTCGTCAGACTCTCTATAGGAGGGAAAGTAACGCCGATAATCATATTGACCACGCCCCCCGTAGCGTTGGAAATCCTGATAATATGATCCGCCGCGTGTCATTGAAGAATCTGAAATAAGAAAAGATAAGCTTTAGAAATCTTTAAAGTATAAGATGATAAGTGCATAAATGTGCTGGAAAATCCTTAGTTGTGTGTGAAGTGCAAGCTACTCGCGTTGGACTAACGAACCACTCCTCTGTTGGGGGGAAGTGATAGATTTCACTGTTGATGACAATTCTTGAGATAAAGGAGTTAGAGTCTGTTGGAGGGCAGATGTTGCTTCAATCGTCGGAGGTATAGCTTTACCATGAGCAGGGTCTTCTTTAAAGAGCTCTTGGGAAGTGATAATTATGTCACTTAAATCCCCAAAGACGTCATCACCGTCATGCCCAACCTGATTCCCTCCATCAGCTCCTTTGTCAGCACTCTTCCTGGTTTGGGAAAGGGGCTCCTCTTCTTCTTCAATAATGGGAGCAAGTGCGGGCTTTTCGGAGGGTCCCGTATCATCTCTTGGAGTAGAGCACTTTACTAATAAGGTTTCTGCAGAAATTTCTCCTCGCATGTGCTCTTTAGTGGAGATCGGAAGGTCAGGAGTTTTCACCGGAGAATCAGGAACCTCCGTTGGAGCTTCACGAGGCCGAGTAAAGCGAGAGGGATGGAGGAGTCCGTATTGATGTAAAAATTCATCGTTTAGCAGAAACTTTATGCTCCTCTCTTCTACCGGCACGGCATTTAATCTTTCAAAAATTTGCTTAAGACTTGGGTCCCTGGCAGGGGGTGGAAGTGCTAAAACAGGAAAAGAATGAAATTAGCAATTGAGAGTTCAGATCTCGAGAAAGTTTCAAAACGGAAAAAGTAAAGACAGGAAATCTTACTTCCCACTCTCCAGATGGCATAAAACCCTGGAGGGCAGCGAACAAAGAAAAACTGATTCAAAAATCCGTGAGCGCTTTCGGAGTGATCAGTAATAAGTTTGCGGTTTCGAGCGCTTCTTATAACCACGATGGAGGGATGGTATTTAGTTTTCGTGAATGAGCAAAAATAGCAGATCTCCCCGAAGCTTGGTAATCGATCCAAAACTCTCCTAAATAGAACACATAACCCCATCAGAATGGCGTAGCCATTGGGGTGTAATTGGAATGGAGAGATAGACAACCGAAGCAGGAACTGTTGGAGAACGTCATTAAAGGGAGGAATAGCGCCGTTCAAGCACATTTGGCGATTAACAGCAACAAAGCCAAGAGGGGGCCTATCCGCGGTGTCATTTGGCCCCGGAAATAAGATGTCAGCATCATCAATGCCAAACTGGACGCGCAGTTGGTTAAACACCCGCTGATTCAAAGTTGTGGATGTTCTCTCCGGAGGGTTGTCTATAGGGATGGCTACTGGGAAGACATCTTCAGCCTGGCCCATCGGCTCTTCTTGATGAGAGGTCATTCTACACAAGCAACTGGATGTTCAAATGCGAAGGTGCACGTTTCCTAAAAAGTGTGAAGTGTCGTGCAAAGCTAATAAAAAATAATAATAATAACAAGTAAAGATAACTGGAATTAAACTGGTTGACGATTGATTGACTACGGTAATTTCGGAACTTGTTATTTAAAGCTCAAGCATAATATTAATGAGGGCTGGTCAGTTTCAATTGACTAATCCAGTGCTGCTTTAATATTCCACTTGAAATCGATAGCACTTCGTTCACACGATTTATTTAAGTTAATCATCTATCATTAACTAATCTGTCGTTCGATGTGGGCAATCAATGACAGTATATTCGTCCCAGTTTTCTGTGAATGTTATATTAACAGGTTATTAGCTTACAAGTTGAAGTAATCTGTAAAAGAATGCAGCAAAGTTCAACAGTTCAAAGTTCAAACAAAATTTACAAGTGTTAAGTTGTCAACGACTCAAGAATTCTTTGTACGGGTTAAGCTAAGTCATTGGTTATTTGGATGACTCGGCTACGACCTAAGGAAAGTGAGGCGAGTTAAGTTAGGTTGCTTCAATTTTAAACCGCTGATGTTATAAGTCGGCAGTGCTAAGAGTCGTAAATCAAGGAACAGAAGGGAGGCTCCAGTTCAAAGCAACAAGAAATCTTCTAAGTTCTAACTCGGTTACGACTCATGGCTTGAGTCGTAAAACTTGCTAGGTCGGATTAAAGTCAAGGGTAAAGGCTACTGAGTCGCATGGAAGTTGTTGAGTCGTTCACGGCTTATGGTTTGAGTCGTGCACGGTTTAAAAGATAAGTCATGAAGAAATAGCAAGTGCTGAGTCGTTCACGGCTTGTGGTTTGAATCGTTCGCGGTTTAAAAGGATAAGTCGTCAAAAGGACCTAAAGGATTGAGTCGTTCATACGACCTAAGACCTGAGTCGTCTGAATTAACACGGTTAAGGCATCAAGTCGCGCATGATTAACTCTACAAAGGCCCCTAAGGTCGGTTCTCCACTCACACACTGCCACATCATCTCTTAAGTTAACCCGCGAAGCCAAGGTCCCATTAACCCGGTTAACCCGTCAAAGCCTTCCTTATCTCTCCCAAATTTACTAACCAGTTAACATGAATCACTGTAATTAACCATCTCTGTCTCACATCATCACGAATCAATCGAAAATCCAACACAAATCGCCTCAAATCCGCCATACATCCGGTGCATTACCATATTCACAAGAATCGCCACAATAATTCAGTCAAAGGATTAATCGAATCGTGATTTATGGGAAAATGCAGCACGCGAAAGTGTATTAAGGATGGCGAGTGGAATACTGGTGAGTTGATGATGGATGCGGCTGATTGTTGATAAGATTTACTTACGCAATATGAAGTTAAAGGATGGGATGACGGTTGGTAAGCTTGGAATCGCCTTTGGGAGCTTGAAGGGGCGTTAATGGCAGACACGGTTTAAAAGTTAGGAAATGAGAAGAAGGAAGTAAGAGCAACGACTCAGGTGTTTTATAGCTGTGGGTGGTGAAAGTTGAATCGGCGCACGAGACAAGATAAGTCGAAGCACACGACCTACGACTTAGGCGCGTACTTCGAGGGGCAAATGTTAACCTCGTTTTGCTCAACGACTCAACTGGTAGCGACTCATCTTCTTAAGAGGGACTCACGACTCATGGAGATCAGTGACTTAGTGGACCAACGACTCAACCGAGCTAAGGAAGGGATAGTCCGACTCATCTACTTAAGGAAGGTACCGACTCATCTACTTAAGATGGATACCGACTCATTTGATAGCGACTCAGTCAGTTAACGGCTCATAAGAAAAAAAGCCGACTCAGTAAGTCGCCGACTCATCAAGTTTATCGACTCTACGACTCAACTGTTATGCGATTCATGGATGCTACTGACTCAGCGACTCAACAAGCCCATGACTCATCCTGTAAGGCCACTCAAAGGAGCGACTCACGACTCATCATGGCTCGTCTACGAGTTAGGACTCGCCTTCACAAAGCCTGAATGCAGCTTTAAGCCGAAGGCAGCTGGTTAAGTCAACCACGACCTACGACTTATGATGAGTCGTATACGACTTATACAAACAAGCCAGAAACTACAACCAGATAACTCGTAAACGACCTAGTACTTGAAGCGTGGGTTCGAAAAAGGCAGGAAGCTCTCTACAAACCAGAGACTCAGCTCAATGAGTCGGTCACGACTCATCCTAAGTCAGCAACGACTTACCTTAAGTCGGCAACGAGTTAGGACTTAGCAACTTTTTTCACCCAGAACTCTCTATAAATAGACATCCATCTCCAACTCTGGGGGGACTTTTGGCGGATTCTCTTCAAGCACTGATACTCTGCTGCATTCCAAACCAATTCAACGCTTGAAGCTCTCGAGACACTAAGAACGCTACAAACAACTTCAACAAGAGATCACGTACATCCAACATGGATTCGAAGACTCTCATCTCCATCGAAGTTTAAAATACTTGTTCTAAGTTTCTTGTAGTTCAAAGTGAATTGTACTTGGGAAGAATTGTATCAACTTGTAACGAGATCATCAATAAAAGTACTTAAAGTGGACGTAGGCTGTACCCATAAGCCGAACCACTATAAAATTGTTGTTGTTTACTGCTTTTCCGTTATTACTTGCTTGTAATTCTTTCCCGATCTATCGGGTGGTGCTTTCACAACTACACTTCACACACCGGGGTGTTAGCGTTCAAATTTAAGCGTTAACAGGTGGCGGCTGAAGCTTGAAACTAGGGTTTTGGTGAAAATTAGAATGATAGAGGTGCTTTTATAGAAAATATCGAAACACTATTCATCCCGAAATTTTCTGAACTCAAACGAAGCGTGCCGCCTGGCGTTTATAATGTTTTACCCCCTATTCTGAATGCAATGGAATATATATCGGGAGCCAATTCGATCAAATTTGGAAGATAGGTTTTCAAATCGACGATTTAAATTTAAAATTCACTTAAACCGATTTCTACGTGTTTTAGCTTGCCTCGGACAAATCGTAATTCCGATTGATACGAAATTTGAAACCTTATAATAATTTAACATTACGGATCCGATGAAACTAGTTTCGTCAAAATCCGAGACCGTTTGAAAAATGGCTATTTTAACTCGTCAATTAAATATTAAAATGTTCAATTTCTGCAAATTAATTTTTAATTCAATTTTAAAAGTTCTATAACATCATTCTAACTACAATATGATTTAATACAACTTTACAAATCAATTTAAATCACATTAAACCAAATTTTCAGTTATTTCTGTAATTTCAAATATTAAATTATCGATTTAATTATCCAATTAAATCTATATATTGGAAATAAAATTTATTTAACTTACAAATTTTACTTGTTAATATTTTAAAATCAATTAAATATACAAATTTCAAATAACAGAAATTCTGGGTTGTTACATACAGTGTAGTGGAACACTATAATATATAATAATATAATAATAATAATAATAATAATGAAATCTTCATCTTCGTCCTCTAGAAATAAAGTCTTTGATTCCTGAAAAGCTCGGACTGACCCGAGCGAATTGAAAAAACAAAACACTTGAGTCAGAACTAAAAGATCTTAGTAATTTAAATAAACTGAAATAAGTATGAGTGTAACGGCGTCAGAGATGTTTACGGGGTTTGACATCTCCTATCAAGTGTCTAACGTGAGTAGAGTAACTTAAGTGATTGCTTGGGATTCACATCTCCTAAGGATCCGTTAAACTATTTACTATGTAGTAATATTTCTCTATTATAATAATGTCTACAGTAAAATAAACTTACTTTTAAATGGCGTTAAGGAGTGACCCAATATTCCCCTTAACACAGTAATAGTCCCAGTAGTCCATCCAGTATCAGCGCATCTCCAGATCGGAAGACTACCCTAAATACTCCACGGTCTACGGGAGAAAAACAAACTCGTACAAGGCACGCTAGGGTAGGTGACACGGCACAACTAGGCAATGCCAGGGTAGTTATACCAATTACGCTTACGGGTCTGTGGTAATGTGTAGCGCGCAGCTACCGCCCACCTTGAGCCACACCCCCAAATAAAATTCAAAAGTGGCCACCGAATCAATTCACAAGTCAAAGTATAATATCGAAGGGATGTGTCCGATCAAAGGTGCTACCCCATTAACCCGTCGATCGCTCCTGTTTTAGCCACCTTATGCCAACTCACGGGAGTTGGGTCCACGTATTACCTCAAAGGAAGCGTCGCCACCAACCTACTTCATTCTGGAATCTCCACCGCGTACATGGTTGTTAAAGTGGTTTTCGGAGTTGGTAGAGAGTATGACAACTTTCGATCCCGGTCTCTTCAACAACCAAACGTTATTATAACACTGCAGTCCTTTAAAAATAGTTTATACTTTAAACCAGAATATAATATCCATTTCAAAACATATAACTACTATATCATTTCCCCTGTTAAAACCAAATCAATATGATATTACTTTCAAATATATTATTTTCTAAAACCATAACAATTTCAAAGTTATATTATTTCGAAACCAAATGCTTGAAATATAGCCATTCAAAATATAAAACTTTGAATTTCATAACTTTGAAATATAACTACAGCACTTAAATGGTTTAACTATTAAATTACTTTATATAATAAAATAGCTTCTTTACCTTCCCAAATCAATTTCAATATGAATTTTTAATTTCCACTTAAACAAACATAATTTCCATATATTTCAAAGCTTTAATTATCCCACCATTTCAAAACTTATTCTTTGATAATTCGTATATATCAATTTCAACTACTATTATTTAGATTTGAAATGTTTACTTAATAAATGCAATATATTTTAAGTAAAAATTTTAACCTCAAAACAACTGGATATTCTTTCAATTTATTTAACTTGATATATTCATTTATCTCAACTTTATGTCCATTTAAAACATTTAAACCAAATCAAGTTTCAAGGAATCATACCCTTTAAAATCTCCATTTTATTTAAAATTTCAAATTAGATTTATCCAAATACAATTCTTAAATAATTCAATTTAAACCAATTTCATATTTATCCTCTAACTTAAATTTCATTTAAGTCATTTAAAACTCTATATATATAATATCATAAATAGGTAATTAACCATATAATATAAAACCATCAAACTCCATTATTCAACTTATTTTATTAAACCAATTTATACATAGCTTAAATTCAAGAATTTAACTATATATATATAAAATAATATTTATAATATCAAAATTTAATATTTATTAAACCGTATTTTTCTTTCCAAACTAAAAAAAATCATTTCAAAATAATTGTATATATATATATATAGACTACGGTGTCTGTATAAAATTTTCTACCCTATGGTCAAGTGATACAGATATTTATCATTTCAATCCGCAATTTAAAAATAAAATGCGGTTGTACATTATTTCAAACTGCAATCTCGAATGAAATAAAAATGCATAACAACTTGTAGTTTATGATGATATGAATAAAACATCCATTCATCCATCATAAAATCATACATCCATCACAATCATCATACAACACAATCAACCAATATCAATATATAACTGATAATATAAACAGGTAATTAACTGGAAGTTATATTCCATAATAAATTAAATAACGAATTAATTTAAATAAATGCAATTAATGGATATGATGATTAAAAATATACAAATAGTCATAAATAAATTCAAAATCACAACATAAATTAGTGTAACAAACATAAGAATTTGTAGAAGTTGTGAGTGGGTTAAAACACTTACCTTATGAATTTAAATTGAATTTAAATTCAATTTAAACCCAACATTTGACATTCTCGAAATCCGTCCAAACCAGTGCCAGAACATCTGGAATTCCAATACGAACCTAGCGGAGAAAACCGCGCGTAAATCGGATATCGTATGAGAAAGTTATGTTGATTAAAACGTATGAAATCAAAATTAAAACAAAACAAAATAAAATAAAAGAGTATACAAACCCTTCCACGTGGCCACGTGCGCTTCTTCTCTCCAACACGCGAAAACCTACCCAAATAAAATCGAACGACCGATTCACGGCCGCCACCCTAAAACCGACCGCTTCTGACATTTGTCGCGCCCTAGGAAACTCCCCCTCCATGCTCACCGATCCACGCCCAAGCCACCTCGACCGTCGCCGATGGTCCACGACGCCGAACGTCACCCCTAAAGCCAGTCGCCGCCACCCATAAGCTTACCCTAACTGAATTTTCGTGGCCAATCTGGCTGTCAACTCGTCGAACTACCCACTCCAATGAGATATCCGCTCGATTCTCTACGTATCCATGCCTTCGATTGAAAGATCAGGCTAAGTTCATCGTCAAGCGATGAACGGCCGAAACTAATCCATTGATTTTTGGACAAACAGAGACCCGAATCGTGGAACATACAGCGTATTCAACTTGCGCTCATTGAAGGCTTCGATATATATTTTTTCTGAATTTTTCTGAGGAGTTTGAATTTTTGAAGCTAATTTTTGAATTGAAATTCGAATTGGAAAAATTAGGGTTTACAGCCATTGAGGAAGAGAAGTACAGAAGTTTTTGTACGTATAGAAATGAGGAATAGAGGCTGCTAGGGTTTATAACAGGGTATTTATAGACAAGGTTGAAAAAGAATAGATGGATCAGATAGGTATACGCGTTAAACGATAAAGTGGCCCAAAAAGCCCATTCTGACTCCGGAACGAAGTTGGGCCAACCCGCATATCAAAATAAATGTTTTAAAATATTTTGAATGCAATGGAAAAGGTTTCACGTCCAAATTCCATCGTATGAAGAAGTTATGCTAAATACAATATTTTCCAAATTGATTTCAATTTATTTCATTTTAATTGATTTTAAGGCGTTTCAAGTCCGTACGATCAAACGACAAGTCCGATTGCTACGAAACTTGAAATTCTATAATAATTCACCGTTACGGATCCGATGAAACTGGTTTCGTCGAAATTCGAGTCAGTGGCCAAAATGGCTATTTTCACATTAATTAAATAATTAAAATAATCAATTAATTGAGTCCAATTTTTTAAATATCAATTCTAAACTTGACAAATTTTTATCACATTTATATTTCTTAATCATTTCTACAAAATTTAAACAAATTTATACGTCCCTTGAATGCTGATTCAATTATCAATTTCAGCGTCAAATTACAATTTCGTTAAATTCAGAGATTATAAAATAATTTTCAATAATTCCATTGACTTAAATTTTCATTCTATTGTTCTACCTATTAGTATCAAATAGATGAAACTAACATTGGATTCTTACTTTATTATATAACTATCTCCAAATTTCTTCTAAATTTCTATCAACGTAAAATTTAAATGTTAAATTTCATTTATTTGCAATAAATTCAATTATTGAATTTTTCTTCAATTAAATAAATAAATCTAGCTTCGTATTCTTTAAATCAGCCAATTGTCATATTCTAAATAGCATTAATTACATCTTATAAATTTAACCATTTTCAATGACAAGTCACACCTACCCTAACTGCACAAACTAAGTCAATTAATTGTAATTGATTTCACATTAAATGTTATTAATTAATTATAAATTGAAATCTCAATAAGTTCGTTTATTGATTTAAAATCTTTCTATTCAATAAATTGATATTTTATGGTTATAATTAACAATGAATTATATTACATTTCCTTAATGTATTTATTAAATTTATTTCCAGTTCACGTATTACCTAATTTCCTTTAATTGCAAATTTGATTTCCAAATTTTATGTAACATACTAAAGAAATAAAAACATATATTAATTGATTCGTTGTAATTCAAATCTTTTTATTAAGTTAAATACTACTATATAAACTTAGTTACCTTGTTTTTTCCCATTCATTACTTTAATATACCCATTCTAACAACTCCTAACCATTGTATTACATTTCACAAAAATGTAACATTTATTACAATTTATCTCCAATTCCAATTAACCATCTAAATAAATAGGTAGCCTACAATAAACATTAGTGTTACTCTTTAGTCACATAAATAAGCCTCTATTACTTACAAATCAATGTTGGCATTCCATACTACTAATTTCATTCACTTATGTTCTATCCAAACATAACATTTAGATTTATTTTCATTAATTAATTCAATACTTACATCCACTTCTGTATATAAATTTTGTAACCAAGTTATAACCTTTACATTGTTTCACTTATTGTAATAACATCTAAGTTATTAACAATTAACTTCCATTTATACAGTTGCAATTCATTTTAGTTACTATTTCATTAATACTATTTCCAATTTTATTTCTTTCAGTATTAATTACACAATCATATTTAATTAACAAATCATCATGTTTTCCACTATTTCTTTGTTGGGATTTCATTCCAATTTTCAAGAATTGATTTTATTTACCATTGCAACATTTAATTTTCTAACATTCGCTCCAATATAAATTATAAAATTTTCATTTCTTTCTACATTTAATTACAAATCTTATAAATTTAACAAATTTTAATTATCGAAATTTACGTGTCGTTACAATTATAACGATAGTTATAACTTAATATTGTAATTTAAATTAAAATTGGTGATTTTAAATTGTTTATTAGAAATAAACAATGAAATTGGGATTAAATTGAGAAAATAAAGTTCTAACCTTTATTTTATTTTGTTTGGGTTGATAATATATGGAATATGGGCTTTAAAGTGGAAAATGATTTTTATTTTAGAGAAAATGCAATAATTACATTAATTATTTCTCATTTGTTTCTTTTAATAATTTTTAATTGAAGTATGTAATTTCTTAAAGGTGATTTGTTGAAATAAAAGGTGGAAATTGGTTTAAAAATATGTTTTGGCTGTAAATTATGTTTTGAAATGGTTTGAAATATTTTCTAAGTGGGAAAATAAATTTTATGGAATTTTAGAAGTTAAAAAACATGGTTTTATTCATTTATTTAAGTAAATAGTGCATTTTTGTTAAATTAAGGAATTTAATAATAAAAATGTTTTAGAAAAATAAATTAATATTTTTATATGATAGAAAATGTTTTATTTTGTATGTATACAAGTTTTCATATTTTTCCTATGTGTAAATGTAGAGAAAATGCATTTTATTTGTATATATGTGATATATGCACATATATTGTTGTTGATTAATTAAACCTTAGGTCAATTTATTTCTTTTAGTTATCAAACCTAATTGGCCCATTAACCTTTAACTTGTTTGAGAAATGAGAAAAACGAGTGGCTGTACGTTTATTTGTACAGACTATCATTTCTTCTTCCTTCTTCCACCTGAAAAGAAAGTCAGTAAACCCATTTTCCAAATTCTCAAACCCAAGCAATTTCTTCATCAAATTAAAATGTCTTTGCAATCTAGAGATAAATCAAAGGTAATCGACTCCAAATCACCCACTTTCATCAAATCATTTCTTGTTACAGTGAATGAATTTCTCTAATTTATTGTATATTAGTTTGCATATACTGCTCTTCTTTCCTATAGATCCTTAGAGGCTTCTCTCTAGCTAAAAGCTTCCAACTTGCTGGTATAATCCGGGTATTTGCATTTAACGGAAAGGGGAGCTCCTAAAACTCGCAAATGCTGGCTGAGCAAAGCTCAAATTACTTAAAACTATGCAATATCGCTCTCTGTATAAAAATTTCCTATTGATTGTTTCTTTGTTTGACATCTAATTTCTGTTACTACTTTGAAACCTTATAACTTTTGATTTCGGCAATGAAATTTTGATGGATTTCTTGCATGTGGTAGCCTGCATGTTGAACTTCATCTCTGTAAATTTTGGTTGAAAATACTGTAGTTTACATATTGATATTTCTTCTGAAACTTGAACAAAAAACATGGAAATCAACTGGAAGAAAATACGTTTGCTAGGTGGACTGCACCTCTCCCTAGGTCGACCTGCCTGTGGACCCACTGCCTCCTCCAGGTCGACCTGGATAAAGGCAAAAAATTGGCCTTGTCTCTCCTTTTGTTTCGATGTTTTCTAGTTTTTTGCTCCATTTTGTGGTTAGATTTCATGTTGTTTTATGTCGTATTTGAAGGCCATGATGTCTATCAATAGACTAGCCAACTTTTGGAGATTTTGAAATTCAAATTTCGAATTGTTTTGAATTTAATTTGAATTTAAATTCGAATATCGGTTTGAATGATTTTCCTTGTTCTTATTCGTTTTCGAGCACAGTTTTCTCAAATCTTTTTAAAATGATTTTTAAAATTAATGGGCATTACAAAATAATTATTGTATAATATTTTAAAGCATTTTCAAGTGTAAAATCTATTTTTTTCTCTATAATAAGGGAAATTTTCAAATAGGTTTTCAAATTGATTTTGAAAATTGGTTTTAAAAGCTTGTTTATCAAAGCAAATTATTTCATATATAAATTACACGTTTTTCACATTTTGAGCGAATGAGAAGGAGGATTAATTGGTTTGGTAAAATACGTAGTATGAAACAGGTGCACTTATTTTATCGATTAATTCCCAACTTGTCTGTTTGCCTGTTTTGACCTTCGTATCGAGTTTACCGATGAGATGAGATAAACTTTCACTGCTTTGAGTGTCAAATTTACTATCGGTTAGTAAACCGTTTAGTGTGAACGTGTGGTATGGGATGCACGTTAACACTGTTCATGTTTCAATTCGAGAGTTTGTGACACATTTCTCTTCGAGACGTATGCCAGTACTGGACCTTCTGGTCATTGTCCTAGAGACGTTTGCCATTGCGGCGTATTTTCCATTGTAGTGTATTTGTCTTCAAGACATTTTCCATTGCGGCGTATTTGTCCATTAAGACGTATTTGCCTTCGGGCGTGGTACCACATTTGAGAGAGAACGGTACTTGGCAGGCTTCGGCCAAATGCATGTGCAAATTTTTGGGATTATATTATTATGATTTCCCGAGTGTATTGCCTTGTTATTATTGGCCATTCGAGCCATTATATATATATATATATATATATATATATATATATATATATGGCGAATACCTTATGGGAATTTGTCCATTGAGACGTTCTATCTTTGAGATTTGAGTTGCCTACAATAGCATTATTTGAGATTTACCTTTTGGCGATATTTTATGAGATTTGCCTTTTGGCGTTTATTTGAGATTCTATTCTCTTATTTGGAGATATATTTTCCTTATGGCATATTTTGAGATGGGATCTTTTTTAGTATGTTTTGAATTTCCAATATGGCGGGTTTGGGTTTTATCCCTAAACCATATTTGATGTTTTGAGAATCGCCAATGATATGATGCGCACTTTTGTTGGAGATTCGTTTTAGAGTTTTATCTCTTTTGAAATTGTGCACATGCTTTGTGATACCTTATGCCACATGAAGTAACTATCCTTACTTGACTATGTCACTTGAAGTAACCATAGGCATTGAGTTGTATCTACTCTTTTGAGTTGTTTATCATCTTGAACCTTAGGCTTATATTATCGTATTTCCCTTAATTGAATTGTTTAGCTAGACTGCCAGTGTATTTTATACTCGGGTAAGACCGAGATGTTTCAACTTAGGAACCTTTCTGCTTCCGCATGGACTCATTTTGAGATTTCCTTTTTGATATAGCTTTTGTGTAGTCATTTTGTTTGCTACTCTGATTTGTGTATCCTTTTAACCCGTGTTTGTATTGTGGTCATCATACCACATGTGTAATGTATCATTTTGTATACTCTGATGATGTATCCATATATGTGTATATATGTGATTATTTGCTGTTATGTGATATGTTTGCATTTGGGTGGTTGTATTTTTTCCAATAGATCCTATAGCCACCTATAGTTTTCTATTAACTATTTACTAGATATGTTAATCCACTCAAGTTAAAAGAAAAAATATGGAGCATTTATCGACGTATTCAATAGATATTCAAGACAAGGCTATAGATGGCCGCTCCTAACCAGCCTTATTCTTCATAGTAGCAGACGGTATTACCCAGTAATGCTCTTTGTTAATGTGGGTCTTGAGGTGGGGAGACACAACTTAGTATCAGAGCTGAGTTTAGAACAAAATATGATAAATATAGAACAAAAACACATATTACGGTACATCCAAGTGTAATACAAGTGTTACGAATCCTTTTATGATTGTGCTTGTCCTTTTCTTGTCCTCTGGGGTAGATAGAAGTTTGGGAATATTCTAGGAATTAATTTTAATTCTGTAGTATTCCTTATTGAATTAATGGTATCTAACCCGTGAATAATCTTTTCTATCTTAACTTTCAGCTAATGGCAGGAAGAGGCAGAGGACGTGGCTCGGATGTTGGGCAATCCAGCGGCTAACATCTAGATGGCGTGTACATGTCAGTTAATCATTTTATGGAGTTATTTAGGAGCATATAGCCTCCCGCTCCTACTCGAGCATCTCCTCCATGCAAGTCTGCTTTTGCGCACATGTGTAATGATTTCTCTCATCTCGGTGGAAAGCCGTTCAAAGGCACTGGTTTGTTCTGGAAGTCCAAGCTTGGGTTCATACCTACGAGGGCATGTTTTCTCACATGGATCTTTCTAACCACGATAGAGTTCTTGTAGTGTTTAGCATGTTGTAAGAGCATGCCCTTGACTAGTACGAGCTTCTCAAAGCTGAGCTTGATGAGTCTACTCTCTCTTGGACTCAGTTTCGGGAATGATTCGTGCTCAAGTTCGTTCTTGAATCAAAGAAAGCTTTATTAGCCTGTGGCTTCCTCAAGTTGAAGCAAGGGAAACCTTCCATTTCTAATTACGTATGTTCGCTCAAGGCCTTATCCAAATATGGTCTCAAATATATCAGCACCTCTTACAAGAAGAATTTGAAGTTTGTAGTTGGTTTGAAGAAATATCTAAAGAAGTCTTTGATGCTCCAGCTCAAGTTATCTTTCAAAGAGTTGGTTGACTCAATGCTTTATCTCGAAGCCATTGAGAAGGAGTGTGATAGTGGTGATGAGGTTGAGGTTCGCAAGAACCCCAACAAGAAGTGGTTCCCTTTCCAAAAGTCCAATTTTTTTCTTCCAAGAAGAACAAGCCTGTTGGTTCTGTTTCTCATTCTCAGCCTAGTGGAGTATTTCCTGCTCAAAAGGGGTGTCAATTATGGTTCGCCTGACCATATGATTCGAGAGTGTCCTAAGCCTCTCTTCTGTCGATACTACAAGAAGGAAGGTCACCATATTTTCAATTGCCCTATTGCACTAATACCCAGTTTGGCAAGCTGAATGTTATGTATGCTTTTGGAGGGTCTTCTCGGCGTGTAAGTACATCTCCTTCTATCCTTGAAGGCTATATTTTATTCCATGATCGATCTATTCGAGTTCTCTTTGATACAGGTGCGTCGCATTCATTCCTATCAAAGGAGCTCGTTGACGCTATTTCTTTGGATGTTTCATGTATGGTTACTTCATTGAGGATTATGAATCCTATTGGGGGACCCGCAACCCTTAGCATTCTTTGTAAGAATGTTGAGATTGTTTTATGTGGCTTTCCTTTCCATGCGAAGGTGCACATGATTTCTTTTCTGGGTTTTGATATGATTTTGGGTATGGACTGGCTAGTTTGATATGAATGCCACGATTATTTATTCTTAGAGAGTTTTATATCTTCGACATCCAGATTCGTCTGCTCAGCTAACTCTTATTCTTTGGAATGTGGATAATTTGGAAGGGGATTTATATTCTCTAGACTCATGATTTCGGAGGTTTGTGATTTCTCCGATGTCTTTGAGCCTATATCGGGTTTACCATCCAAGCGGGCTATCGAGTTCCACATAGATCTCATTCCAGGCACGTAGCCAGTTAATCGCTCCCACGAGGATGTCTACAAAAGAAAATGAGGAACTCAAGAATCATCTTTTGGAGCTTGAAGCTAAGTAGTTGATTCAGTCCAGTTCTTCACCGCGAGGTACTGCGGTTGTCTTCCTCAGGAAGTTCGATTAAACTCTTAGGCTTTATGTTTACTATAGCAAGCTTAACAAGTTGACCATCAAAAATGGGTATCCGTTGCTAAGGTTCAACGTTATATTCGATCAATTGAGTGGAGCTAAGGTCTTCTCTCAACTCGAACTTGCCATTGGTTTTCATCAGCTTAGAGTTATGGAAGATAGCATGCCTCTTATAGCCTTCCGCACTCGATATGGATCTTACGAGTGGCTCGTTATGCCATTCGGCTTGACGAATGCTCCTCCTTTCTTTGTCGATCTTATGAATCGAGTATTCCGAAATATCTCAATAAGTTCGTCCTTGTGTTTATTAATGGCATCCTGGTCTACTCAAAGTCTGAAGCCGATCATGCTAATCACTTGAGAATTGTCTTGAGTACTCTTCATCAGCATCATCTTAAAGCCAAATTCTCTAAGTGCCACTTCTTGGAGAATATGGTTAAGTTCTTAGGCCACATTGTTTCTTCAGAAGGCATTTCGGTTGATCCCTCGAAGATCGAAGCTATCCAAAATTGGAAGAGACCTGAGAATGTTCATGAGATTCGCAGCTTTCTTGGATTGGCGGGTTATTATCATAGATTCATTATTGATTTTTCCTGCATTTTTCTTCCTCTTACTAGCCTTACTCGAAAAGGCGTTTGATTTATTTGGTTTGATAAGAGTGAAGCTTCTTTTCAGCAGTTGAAGGAGCTTCTCGCTAATGCTCCTATTCTAGTGGTTCCCGAAGGGAATCATGATCCTGTTTTCTACACGATGCTAGTAGATGTGGCCCTGGTGCCACGCTTATGTAGAAGGATCGGGTAGTTGATTATACTTTTAGGTAACTACGATCGAATAAATTTCGCTATGCCACTCATGATCTCGAGTTAGCCGCCGTCGTCTTTGCCTTGAAGATTTGGCGACATATCTATTAGGCGAGCGCTTTATTCTCTATATTGATCATAAGTGCTTGAAGTATCTATTCACTCAGAAGGAGCCCAATATGAGGCAACAGCGTTGGCTCGAGTTCCTTGCCTCCTATGACTTTGATATCCAGTATACCGCTGGTAAGGGTAATAGTGTTGCTGATGCGCTCAGTCGCAAAAATTCGGCCATTGTTTCTATGATGCTAGCGGAGTGGAATGTTCTTGAGACCATATCCCTATGTGATATTCATGATCGAGCTCCATCTTCCAATTCTCCTATTTTAATATTCCGTTTGGAAGCTCGGCCCAGCTTATTGGATCGTATAGCTAATGCTCAGTGGCGTGATCCCAATCTTATGCATCTTATCCAAACTTTTGAGTTTGAATTATGTGTTGAGGAGTAGCGGGATTTCAGAATTGATTCTCATGGGCATCTTCGTAAGAAGAACCTTCTAGAGGATCTTCTGATTCTACATTTAGGCGTGACATTCTCGATGACGGTCATCGTTCTCATTATACCATTCATCTCAGAAGTAGCAAGATCTATGCCGATATGCATTGCCTTTATTATTGGGAAGGCATGAAGAGCAATGTGGTGAGTTATGTGAGTAATTGCATGACATGTTAACTTATCAAAGCTGAGCATCAGCGCCCTTCTGGTCTCCTTCAGCCTTTAGAGATTACATCGTGGAAATGGGACCATATTTTGATGGATTTCATTATTGGCCAACCTCGTTCGAGATCGGGCCATTCTAGCATTTGGGTTATTATTGATCACCTCATTAAGTCCGCTAACTTCATTCCTATTAATTCTATTAGGAACGCCTCTCATCTGGTCAAGGAAATCGTGAGACTTCACGGTATTCCTAGTTCGATTATATGTGACCATGATCCGCTTTTGAATAGTCATTTCTAGCAAAGTTTTCAGCAAGCTTTTGGGAACAAAGCTTAATTTCAGCACAGCATATCATCCGCAGTCTGATGGACAGACTGAATGGGTGAATTGCATTCTTGAGGATCTTCTTGGTGACGACCCGGAATTTCTAACAACTCAAATTGGGATTGTTAATTGATTTTAAATATTTAAAAGTTAATTCTAACTTGAATTTCAAAATATCAATACTTACTTGATAATTAAATTATTGAATTATATAGTTTAAATATTGAAATTAATAATTGAAATTGGGGAAATTGTTGAATCTGAAATTTCTAAGCCTATTTAAATAATTTAAAGGCTTATAAAATTTATAATGATGATACTGAAGATAATAGAATGGTTGAAATTTAATTTAAAGGTGGTTTGTTTAATTTTAATGATATATCGTTTAAATTGATATTTAAAAATAGCCATCCGAGACTGACGAAACCAGTTCCATTGGATCTGTAATAGTTAGTTATTATCGGATTTCAATTTTTGGAGCAATCAGAGTTGTCGTTTGACCATGACAGCTCGAAACGCTTAGATTTATTTTAATCGGTTTAATTTAATATCGATCGTTAAAATTCTGTAACTCGCACATATGTTCAAATTAACCTCCAAAACACGTTCCATTGTGTTCGGAACCCCAGTAAAACCTTATGAACGTCTGTCGGCATGTTTGATTCGGGTTTCGGAATTTCGCGTTATACAACGCGAGATAATTTCATAATTTAAATTATATTATATTCATGCATATTCAGGAAGCTTCTCCAACCTATATTTCTTCCCGTCCTCTCTCTCACCTTTAACAGTAATTCGAACTTATAGAAAAAATGGCTGAAGCCAGCCTCATCAAATCGAACTCGATGGTGTAGGGCGCTGTCGCGTGAGAATGGAGAGGGTGAGGCTTCAGGCCGCAATTGGATCTCGCGTACGCGCGCGCGCGATAGTGACGATGTCGATTTGGGATTTTCGAGCGTGCGAGGTGGCGGCTGCTGAGGTGGAGCGACGCGCGACCGTGTGAGGTTTCATGATAGGGTATGATCAGGAGCTTTTGCGAAGCATCAACGGTCGGCATGGGCTGGAGCTCGTGTGTAACGACCCGTATTTTTACGTGTCGATAAATCGTAGAATTTACAGGTTGTTAGTGTTGTTTGTGTTGCTTCTAGCTTGAGTCGTTTAGAAGTTAACCCGGGTACAAGTGATGAGTCGTGACCGACTCATAGGGGACCGACTCAAGGAGGGGTAGCGGTTTAAAGTGTTGGCCGAGATAAGGATGGACCGACTCAAGAAGTTAGGCGACTCATAGGATGACCGACTCATAGAGGGCCGAGATAAGAAGTGTGGCCGAGTCAACGAGTTACGACTCATAGGGTTTGCCGAGTTAAGGAGTTAACGGGTTAAGGGTGTAGCGACTTAAGGGGTTTAGGCTTAGGTCGTGGGTAATGAGTCGGCAGGGTTTTGAGTCGTAGGGCCTGATGAGTCGTGAGTCGGCATCATAGTTGAGTCGTGAGTGTGTATTGTTGAGTCGTCGTACGACTTAGGACTTGGGGAAAACGCGGCAGTGTCTTAGGTCGGAGGCTTTTAGGTCGTGACCGACTTATGTTGAGTCGGCACTGGTCTTGAGTCGTGAGTCGGTAGGTGTTGAGTCGGTTTGGGTTTGAGTCGTTTGTGTCATAGTTAAATCGTGACCGACTTATGTTGAGTCGGCTAGGACTTAGGTCGGCCATAAGGCTGTGTTGTTAGGTCGTTTGCAACTGAGTCGGTAGGCACGACTTAACGATGAGTCGTAAGTCGTTAGGCAGCTTGGTGTTGAGTCGTTGATTAGTTAGGTCGGCTCTGGTATTAAGTCGTAGGTCGGCAGGGTTGTTGAGTCGTGTGAGTGGCTTATGGTAAGTCAGCATGTGGATGAGTCGGGGACGACTCAGGAGTTGGGTCGGCGACGACCTAAGAGCGACGACTCATGGTTGATTCAGCCTATAAATAGAGGGGTTTGGCTCACTTTTTGGCACCGGTTTTTGAAGCGACGAAGTGCTGCCATTTTGAAGACTCGACTACAACATTTCTTCACCTTCTTTTCTCTATTCCAATCTAGTTCTAACATCCATCCAAGATCGAAGATTTAGATTGAAGATTCAAGTGCCAAAGTTGAAGATCTTCATCCGTTTGAGCTAGATTTCATCGATTGGACGAGATATTGCCGGATCAAGCCTTGATCTTTGCTGTCCAGATCTGAAGTTGATTGATTTTAGGTTGTTTTGGTGATTTGGTGAGTGGTAGTTATCTCTCACGCGGATCCAAAGGAGTATATTGGATTGGTGGCATGTTTGGGTGTTAAAGTTAGAGATTTCATGCATTTTTCTTAGATCGAAGTCTAGATCCATGGTTTTGAAGATGTTTACTTATGCAAGTTAGTTTAACAAGTATTAGAGACAAAACCCATGTTTTATATTTGATAGATCTATGCTAAAAACTATGGTTTCACATATGTTGGACTTTTGCTCACTTATTTACGAAATTTCCATTATAGTTGATATTGCTTATATTGCTTGTTAGATCTTGTTTGAATGATTGATATTTGAATGTATGATTGATTTGATTGTTTCCAAGTTAGCTAGTAGTTGATTTGGAACAAGATGATGGAAGAGGATTCAAAAGCTATGGAAGAAGGCTCTTGAATGGTGAAAGCTGCTTAAGGCATATGTAGCGGATGTTGAAGCTCATATGTATAGATTGGATGATGTTGAGATGGGACTTTGCCATGATTTGATGAGGCAAACCATGTTGTTGAGTTGAGACTTTGCTTTGATGCGATGAAGCGAAGTATGATGTGAGTCTTGGCTTAATCCAAGCAGGGATCATTCCAAGCATGTTGATAACTTGAAGAGTAGTTCAAGTTGGTTGATAATGGATTGTTCAAGAGGTAGCTTGAGCTTGTATGAGGATAGTCGTCAAGAAGGATGGCTAGGAGGCTTGGATCTCGTCGTTGTTGAAGGTTCTAGCATGCTCAAAAGCAAGAGTACATGGGGCGCCCATAACGACTACAGGAAGGTAGTCGGGACACCCAAAAGACTACAGGTAGGTAGTTGAGTACTCTGGGCAAAGTAGGTAAGTCCTAGGCACAAGGCAGTGTGCGGAGTTATGGTTAGAACCGGGGTTACCATTAGCCCTTGACAGATGGTCATTCAACTAACGGTGAAATCGAGGCAAGGATGACAGTGATAGCCAGAGTCATGGATGTTTGGTTGTATTATCATTCGGCTTCAAGAGCGGTGTTTTCTGGGTGCTTATCTGATCTTGGTTTAGGCCTTGGGGGTTTGTATTTGGAAAACATCGTCCTTGACTCGAGTGGTATTCGCTTTACCTTAATTGTCTATGTTGTTATGCTTGCTTCTCCTTAGTGTATGTCTGGGGCTATCACTGTAGAAAGAGGTGGAGTGGGATGGTTTGGTTCCTATTCCTTTTATCCTTTATGCTCTTTTGGTATGTTTGATAGTTAATTTACTGCTCACTAAGACTTTGTCTGACTCAAGGTTTTATGTCTCCTCTTATTACCTTGGGCTGTTCATCCATGTTTGGGATGGGCAGACTAGGTAGCAGGTGACAGGTGCTGTGCTAGGAGTTCTACGCTGAAGATGACGAAGACGAGCAGGAGGCTTTGCATATTAGTTTTCTTACTATATGTACTGGGTATCCGCTGCTGTATTTGGTTGAGTGATTTGTAGTGAGGCTTTCATGTATGGATTTGAGTAGATGATTGTATGAAACTACTGTGATGCTTATATGATGATGTTCTGTTCTATGGAGCTTCACTATATTATATTTCTCTATTGTATTTTATCCATGCGCTGTGAGTTATGCGATAGAGATTCTTTTGTTTTGTTTTACCCTGACTATCGTCCATGGCTGCCTGGCACACCTTTCAGCGCATTATTTCCTTGTTTTGGTGCGGGAGTCATGGGCGGTCGTCACATTTGGTATCAGAGCTTTGGTTAATCGATTTTAGCCAACGCTCGCTGATGTAACTACGTAAGAGAGACGTAATTGTAATTTGATGGATGATTACTATATATAATATAGTAGTTTAGAAGGGTTTGAACTCCTTATGCAGTTGTTTCTTAAGGTGTTCTAATCATTCTTATTTACAGATATTAAGGATGAGTCGAAGTGAGAGACAAGCTGCGAGGGGTAGCCGTGATGCTAGGGAAGCTGTTGATTATGCTCCTATGTTTGAGGCCATGATGACTTCAATCATGAGGAGAATACCAGCTTCAGGATCATCTGTGGATGTGGGAGTTCAAGTCCAAGCTCCGAGACCGGTGGATTTTGCCAAGCTTTGCAAGGATTATACTGCTCTTGGAGGGAAAGTTTTCTTGGGGACGGAGTCGACTATTGAGGTGCAGAGATGGATTGATGCTTGCAAAAGAATCTTTGGTGACTTAGGGATTGAGGATGCAACTAAGAGGAAGCTTGCATCGAGACAGCTTCAGGGAAGAGCTGCTGATTGGTGGAATTCTATCACCATCGATACTCCAGAAGAAGAGATTACTTGGGAGCAATTCCAAGTTAGATTTGAAGCTAAGTTCATCTCTACTTCCCAGAAATCTGTCTTGTTTAAGAGGTTTGTGGAGCTCAAGCAAGGGGGAAGGCCTGTTCTTGAGTATATTTCGGAGTTTGAAGCTTTGTCTAAGTATGCCAGATCATATATTGATTCTCCCTACCAGAAGAATGAAAAGTTTGTGACTGGTCTGGATGCTTATCTTGGGAGGCAGTTAGTGGATCATCTGGACGATCCATTTGAGAAGCTTGTGGAAAAAGCTCTTAGGCATGAGAGTTTGTTTCCTAGGGAAAGTTCTGTCGTTTCTGTAACCAGGGAAGGATCTAAACCACAGCAGAGTGGCAATAAGAAGAGGAAACAACAGCAACAGAGGGGTAGGGATGGCCAGAAGAAGCCGAAGAGTGAAGTGACTTGCTATAACTGCCAGCAGAAGGGCCATCTTTACAAAGATTGTAAGAATCCCAAAGTGCCGGGAAAGTGTTACAACTGTGATAAGCTGGGACATATCAAGAAGGATTGTCCAGAACCGAGGAAAGATAGGCAGGTTGTGCAAGCCTATGCTTTGGGGGCTGTTCCATCGTCTTCGAAAGCTCCTACTGCTGAAGAGAAGGGGAAGAGTGTGGTTGTTCAAGGTACTCTTTCTATTTGTGGTGTTCCAGTTAGAGTGTTGTTTGATACTGGAGCGTCGCATTCTTTTGTTTGTGATGATTTGGTAAGCCGGTTAGGTATGAAACCGGATATTGTTGATAGGCCATTGGTTGTGACTAATCCGGTAGGGGGTTCGTCATGTTTGTGTATGTTATGTCGTGGTCTAGTTGTGTCGAGTCATGATTGCTCGTTTGTTTGTGATTGCTTTGTTCTGAACTTTGCGGGGTTCGGAATTATTTTGGGTATGGACTGGCTTAGGAAGTATGCGGCTAGGATTGATTGTGAGAGGCTTGAGGTGACAGTCGGGAATGTGGAAGGGCGAAAGGTTGTGATACGATGTAAGCATGAAGAAGGCGTCTTCATGAGCTTCATGTATTCGCTAGTTGTTCCACGGGATGGACTGTCATCGGTGCCTATTGTGAATGGGTTTGAGAATGTCTTTGAGGAAGTCAAAGGGTTGCCGCCGCATAGGGAGATCGAGTTTCGTATCGATCTAGTTGAGGGAGCCAGACCTGTTGTGATGCCTCTTAGGCGGATGGCACCGAGGGAGCAGCAAGAGCTGAAGGTGCAAGTTGATGACCTTTTGCGGAAAGGATTCATTCGGAGAAGTGTGTCCGAATGGGGTGCGCCCGTTGTGTTCGCAACCAAAGCGGATGGATCGTTGAGGTTGTGTGTTGATTATCGTGAGCTGAATAAGGTGACTAAGAAGAACAAGTATCCATTGCCGAGAATAGATGACTTGTTTGATCAGCTCCACGAGGCTAAGGTGTTTTCTCAGATGGATTTGGCAACGGGATTTCACCAGTTGAGAGTGGCAAAGGATAGTGTGCCGAAGACTGCTTTCAGAACACCATCCGGGTTTTATGAGTGGCTGGTAATGCCGTTTGGGTTGACTAACGCGCCAGCATATTTTGTGGATCTTATGAATAGAGTGTTCAGAGATCAGTTGAATAAGTTCGTGCTTGTGTTCGTGGATGATATTTTGGTTTATTCCAGAACTGAGGAAGAGCACAAGACGCACTTGAGGATTGTTTTAGGAATCTTACGGAAACATCAGCTGAAGGCTAAGTTTTCGAAGTGTCACTTCTGGAAGAATGAAGTGAGGTTCTTAGGTCATGTTATTTCTGGAAATGGAATAGCGGTTGATCCCGCTAAGGTGGCAGCGATCCAGGATTGGGTTAGGCCTAAGAATGCATCTGATGTGAGAAGTTTTCTTGGATTAGCAGGATATTATCGTCGGTTTATCAAAGACTTTTCCAAGATAGCTGCACCGTTGACAGGATTGACGAAGAAGAACCAAGTGTTCAGATGGGATGATAAGTGTGAGCAAGCTTTCGTAATCCTGAAAGAGCGACTGACGAGCGCTCCTGTTTTGACTATTCCAAGTGGGAATGATGAGATGGTGGTTTACACCGATGCATGTGGCACTGGACTAGGAGCGGTGCTAATGCAGAAGCATAAAGTTGTTGCGTATGCTAGTCGACAACTAAAGCCGCATGAAAGGAATTATCCGACTCATGATTTGGAGTTAGCGGCGATTGTGTTTGCTTTGAAGATGTGGAGACACTATCTATTGGGAGTTAGATTCGAGCTGTTTACAGATCATAAGTCGTTGAAGTATCTGTTTTCCCAAAAGGATTTGAATCTTCGACAGCAAAGGTGGCTAGAGTTCTTAGCATCGTATGATTTTGGTATAGCCTATACTCCAGGGAAAGGTAACGCAGTGGCTGATGCGTTAAGTCGAAGACATGCAGGATTGGGAGCCATGTTTTCAGAGTGGAAGAGTCTCGAGTATTTGGCTGAGTTTGACTTCAGGCCAAGGTGTGAATTGGAACCTGAGATGTTGGCAAACTTATCGATAAGGCCTACTCTTGTGGAAAGGGTTGGCGAGAGCCAAAAGGGAGATGATAAGCTTGTCAAGATTATCTGTGATTTGGAATCTGGATTGGACCCGGAGAAGGATAAGGGATTCGAGGTCGATCGAGAGGGTTGGCTTCGAAAGCAAGGGCGACTAGTTGTTCCCGATGTAGATGGATTGAGAGATGAAGTTCTGAGGGAGAGTCATCACTCGAAGTTGACAATTCATCCAGGTGGAAATAAGATGTATCGGGATATGAAGAGAACCTACTACTGGGAAGGTATGAAGAAGGATGTTGGAAATTTTATTTCCAAGTGTATGAATTGCCAGTTGGTGAAAGCTGAGCAGAAGAAGCCCAGTGGATTACTTCAGCCATTAGAGGTTCCTGCATGGAAGTGGGAGCAAGTGTCGATGGATTTTATCGATGGTCTACCTAGAACTAGGGCAGGAAATGAAGGGATTTGGGTCACAGTAGATCGTTTGACCAAGAGTGCAAGGTTCATTCCTGTTCGATCGACTAGGACTGCATCGAAGTTGGCTGAGCTATATGTGAAGTGGATAGTTCGTTTCCATGGTGTTCCGAAGAGTATAGTGAGCGATCGAGATCCATTGTTCACTAGTAGATTTTGGAAGAGCTTCCAGGAAGTTTTGGGAACTGAGTTGTGTTTGAGTACAGCTTATCACCCTCAAACAGATGGTCAGACTGAGAGAGTCAACCGAGTTTTGGAAGATCTTCTTAGAGCATGTGTTTTGGACTTCGGAGGATCATGGGAAGATCACCTTCATTTGGTGGAGTTTGCTTATAATAACAGTTATCAGTCGAGTATTGGTATGGCACCATATGAGGCATTATATGGAAGACCGTGTAACTCTCCGACATGTTGGTTGGAAACTGGAGAAAAGCTGATACTTGGGCCAGAGATGATTCGACAGACTTCAGATTGTATAGAGATCATTCGGCAACGAATGAAGGCAGCCCAAGATCGTCAGAAAAGTTATGCCGATAATCGTCGTAAGGATTTGGAATTCGACGTAGGTGATATGGTTTTTGTGAAGATTTCTCCTCTGAAGAGTGTCATTAGATTCGGGAAGAAAGGAAAGTTAACTCCGAGATTTGTTGGACCATTCCCGATTATCGAGCGTATTGGAAAGCTCGCTTATAGATTGGAGTTACCGGAAAAGATGGCGGGTGTGCACAGTGTTTTTCATGTATCTTATCTACGGAAATATATGCACGACCCAACTACGGTGGTTTCTGCTGATAGCTGTGAAGACTTGGAGGTTGATCCAGTTGTTTCGAGACCTCGTAAGCCGCTTCGTATTGTTGAAACCGATACGAAACAGCTTAGGAGGAAGACGATTACGTTGCTCAAGGTACAATGGAGTGATGATGTTAACGACTGTACGTGGGAGGAGGAAGAGAGGATGAAGGCAGCTCATCCCGAACTCTTCGAGGTATGGCCCTAAAGTGTCGTGACATCTCATGAATTTGTAGCTTGTTCTAAGTCTTAGAATTCTGCATGCTAGGTTAGAATTGGTTGCATGGATTGTTGATTGCCATGGATGATAGGCATGCGGAATAATTTTGATTGCTGTTGTTTGCTTGGAATTTCGGGGGCGAAATTCCTAAGGGGGAGAGAATGTAACGACCCGTATTTTTACGTGTCGATAAATCGTAGAATTTACAGGTTGTTAGTGTTGTTTGTGTTGCTTCTAGCTTGAGTCGTTTAGAAGTTAACCCGGGTACAAGTGATGAGTCGTGACCGACTCATAGGGGACCGACTCAAGGAGGGGTAGCGGTTTAAAGTGTTGGCCGAGATAAGGATGGACCGACTCAAGAAGTTAGGCGACTCATAGGATGACCGACTCATAGAGGTCCGAGATAAGAAGTGTGGCCGAGTCAACGAGTTACGACTCATAGGGTTTGCCGAGTTAAGGAGTTAACGGGTTAAGGGTGTAGCGACTTAAGGGGTTTAGGCTTAGGTCGTGGGTAATGAGTCGGCAGGGTTTTGAGTCGTAGGGCCTGATGAGTCGTGAGTCGGCATCATAGTTGAGTCGTGAGTGTGTATTGTTGAGTCGTCGTACGACTTAGGACTTGGGGAAAACGCGGCAGTGTCTTAGGTCGGAGGCTTTTAGGTCGTGACCGACTTATGTTGAGTCGGCACTGGTCTTGAGTCGTGAGTCGGTAGGTGTTGAGTCGGTTTGGGTTTGAGTCGTTTGTGTCATAGTTAAATCGTGACCGACTTATGTTGAGTCGGCTAGGACTTAGGTCGGCCATAAGGCTGTGTTGTTAGGTCGTTTGCAACTGAGTCGGTAGGCACGACTTAACGATGAGTCGTAAGTCGTTAGGCAGCTTGGTGTTGAGTCGTTGATTAGTTAGGTCGGCTCTGGTATTAAGTCGTAGGTCGGCAGGGTTGTTGAGTCGTGTGAGTGGCTTATGGTAAGTCAGCATGTGGATGAGTCGGGGACGACTCAGGAGTTGGGTCGGCGACGACCTAAGAGCGACGACTCATGGTTGATTCAGCCTATAAATAGAGGGGTTTGGCTCACTTTTTGGCACCGGTTTTTGAAGCGACGAAGTGCTGCCATTTTGAAGACTCGACTACAACATTTCTTCACCTTCTTTTCTCTATTCCAATCTAGTTCTAACATCCATCCAAGATCGAAGATTTAGATTGAAGATTCAAGTGCCAAAGTTGAAGATCTTCATCCGTTTGAGCTAGATTTCATCGATTGGACGAGATATTGCCGGATCAAGCCTTGATCTTTGCTGTCCAGATCTGAAGTTGATTGATTTTAGGTTGTTTTGGTGATTTGGTGAGTGGTAGTTATCTCTCACGCGGATCCAAAGGAGTATATTGGATTGGTGGCATGTTTGGGTGTTAAAGTTAGAGATTTCATGCATTTTTCTTAGATCGAAGTCTAGATCCATGGTTTTGAAGATGTTTACTTATGCAAGTTAGTTTAACAAGTATTAGAGACAAAACCCATGTTTTATATTTGATAGATCTATGCTAAAAACTATGGTTTCACATATGTTGGACTTTTGCTCACTTATTTACGAAATTTCCATTATAGTTGATATTGCTTATATTGCTTGTTAGATCTTGTTTGAATGATTGATATTTGAATGTATGATTGATTTGATTGTTTCCAAGTTAGCTAGTAGTTGATTTGGAACAAGATGATGGAAGAGGATTCAAAAGCTATGGAAGAAGGCTCTTGAATGGTGAAAGCTGCTTAAGGCATATGTAGCGGATGTTGAAGCTCATATGTATAGATTGGATGATGTTGAGATGGGACTTTGCCATGATTTGATGAGGCAAACCATGTTGTTGAGTTGAGACTTTGCTTTGATGCGATGAAGCGAAGTATGATGTGAGTCTTGGCTTAATCCAAGCAGGGATCATTCCAAGCATGTTGATAACTTGAAGAGTAGTTCAAGTTGGTTGATAATGGATTGTTCAAGAGGTAGCTTGAGCTTGTATGAGGATAGTCGTCAAGAAGGATGGCTAGGAGGCTTGGATCTCGTCGTTGTTGAAGGTTCTAGCATGCTCAAAAGCAAGAGTACATGGGGCGCCCATAACGACTACAGGAAGGTAGTCGGGACACCCAAAAGACTACAGGTAGGTAGTTGAGTACTCTGGGCAAAGTAGGTAAGTCCTAGGCACAAGGCAGTGTGCGGAGTTATGGTTAGAACCGGGGTTACCATTAGCCCTTGACAGATGGTCATTCAACTAACGGTGAAATCGAGGCAAGGATGACAGTGATAGCCAGAGTCATGGATGTTTGGTTGTATTATCATTCGGCTTCAAGAGCGGTGTTTTCTGGGTGCTTATCTGATCTTGGTTTAGGCCTTGGGGGTTTGTATTTGGAAAACATCGTCCTTGACTCGAGTGGTATTCGCTTTACCTTAATTGTCTATGTTGTTATGCTTGCTTCTCCTTAGTGTATGTCTGGGGCTATCACTGTAGAAAGAGGTGGAGTGGGATGGTTTGGTTCCTATTCCTTTTATCCTTTATGCTCTTTTGGTATGTTTGATAGTTAATTTACTGCTCACTAAGACTTTGTCTGACTCAAGGTTTTATGTCTCCTCTTATTACCTTGGGCTGTTCATCCATGTTTGGGATGGGCAGACTAGGTAGCAGGTGACAGGTGCTGTGCTAGGAGTTCTACGCTGAAGATGACGAAGACGAGCAGGAGGCTTTGCATATTAGTTTTCTTACTATATGTACTGGGTATCCGCTGCTGTATTTGGTTGAGTGATTTGTAGTGAGGCTTTCATGTATGGATTTGAGTAGATGATTGTATGAAACTACTGTGATGCTTATATGATGATGTTCTGTTCTATGGAGCTTCACTATATTATATTTCTCTATTGTATTTTATCCATGCGCTGTGAGTTATGCGATAGAGATTCTTTTGTTTTGTTTTACCCTGACTATCGTCCATGGCTGCCTGGCACACCTTTCAGCGCATTATTTCCTTGTTTTGGTGCGGGAGTCATGGGCGGTCGTCACATCGTGCTAGGGTTTCAGTACGTTGACTTGGGGAAGGCTACGTGATCGAGGAATGTTCGGTTGAAGCAGATGCTGGATCGAGCATTTGGGTAGCTCTTTCTAATTTTACAAGTCAATTTCTAACTGATTGCATGCAATACGTTAGTTCACTGATGAAGATTTAGGGGAAACACAGATTTATTTGATTTTAAGAACATAGTATGGTTTTTGAACAAATGTTATCTGAGAGTTTATCTATATATATATAGAATAGATATGTGAAATTATAAATAGAAACGGTTAAAATAGATGATAGTTTATTTACAGTATGATTTTGGAAGTTATATAGATTTTTATAAAAATATTTGGAGTTTCAAAAGAAAAATATAATAAATATATGTATGTACATTTTAAAATTTAGAATTTTCTTAAATTAACGGAACATAGTGATTTATGTGTTTAATTAACTTATCATTTAATTACTAAAAGATTTATTTCAAAAGGAAATTAGTTTTGAGATTTAATTATTCATTTAAAATTTAAATCATTAGTTAAATTAAATTATTAAATGACGATTGATTGTTTGGATGTTAATAAAACCATCTAATTAGTGATACAAGGTCAATAATCGAGGAAACCAAGGCAAATTTGAAGTGGATTGCAAGTAAAACAAAGGTGAGTAAATCTCACTCTGTTGAATTTTTATTTAAATTTATATGGTTAATTTAAATAATTGGATGAATGATTGAATTGTTTGGATGTGTACTGATGATCTGATGATTTAGTTTTGGTTATTTAATAAGGGCTTAACGATTTGTGATACACTAATTAGTAGGGTAATTAAAATGGATAATTAATTAATTTAATTAATTAATGATTTGGGTTATTTAATTCAGTAATTAAAGGTTTGAATAAATAATAAATTAAGTTGTAAGTTAATTAACTAAGTATAAGTAATTCAGAATGATCATTTAATGGTGTGATAAATAATTACTTAATGTAATTAATAAAATATAGTTACTTTGCGAAATTTATCAAGAGATTAATTAAGATAATTAATTAAGGGGTAATTGATTTATTAACGAAGTAAATAAAAGAATAGTTAATTACATATTGAGATTAATCGAGAATGATTAATATTGGGGTTGAATTAAAGTAATTAATTTAGATTAGAATAAATCAAAACATAATTGGAAATCATTAATTTATATAATCAACGATGTAATTAAAGATTGATGAATTAAGTTGAATTAATCATAAGACTCATGAGAAATTAATTAATGTAAGTAATTAAGAATTAGTGTAATTGATTATAGTTAATAAATTTGTGAAGTAATTAAAGATTACTCACTGATTTGGTCAAAATAATTAATGTCGTGAAATTAATTAAATATAATAACTTGAATGGAATTGGAAGATAATTAATCCAGGGTCATTAATTAAGATGAATCAGGAAGGGTTGATTAATTAATTTGGAATTAATTAATGAAAGAATCTAAGTGATTAAGGTTTGAAATTCAATTAGAATCAATAGAAATGATTTGTATGTGATTATGCTTTGCTTCTGAATGATTGAATGGCATTGGATGATTTGAAGGAGTTGATAACTCTGATATGAAATGTTGAGTATTTCTTTTGGATAACTTGGAATAGAATGATATGAGAATCGAAGATACCAGGGTCGGGTATTGGGGAAATACCCGAGACCACTTCAAATGTTTGTAGATTGATATAAAAATATCTATATGCTAGAGTGAAGTGATTTGGAGGTATTGGACTGTTTTAAAACCTAAATCTTTGGTATTTAGAAACTTATATGTGGGCTACGTATTGTCTATAATAATTTGTGGCTTGTGAATTGATATAAGTTACCTGGGTTTATATGAGTTGTGTACTTTGTATTTCATGCTAGTTGGGTTTACTCACGCTGGTTTCCAGCCTGACCCGGGTGTTACTTTGGTGTAATGCTCGGGTCAGACCGAGTATTACAGATTTTCAAGTTAGGACGTTCTGGAGCTCAGGAGGCGACCGGGATGACAATAGCGTATATTTAAGGAATGACTTAATATTATGTTTTTAAAAGTATAAATCTAGTTTTATATTTATGAAGTAACCTTATTTTCAAATATTCATATAGTATGGTATTTTTAATAAATTATTGATGTAGTTTTAACCTAAATGTTTTAAAGTATACTTCAAAGTAAAGTGTTTTGAATTATTTTTGAAATCTAATTTTGTGCTTGGTGATTTCAGAGGAGATAGGAAATATTTAGGAAAGTTTATTCTGAAAGAAAGATGGATTTGAAACTGATTTCAAAGGATTGAAAATAGAAATATATCTTTTGAAGATATTTTGAGGTTAATAAATAATTTGGAAAATTATTTATTGTTGGATGGATGTTTGTGAATATTAATTGACAGTTAAATCACCGACTATCAATATTGGACAAATATGTTGATCGTTTCGAAGAGACCGGGATCGAGATTTATTTCTCGAAAACCACTTCGATCCGATTTGTACGTTTTCGTGAAAAACGATTTTTGGAATCGAAGATGGAACGGTGAAGTGCAAGGGCTAGTCGCTATTAATCCTGAGGATATTTCCAAAATGGATGTAGTAGGAATAGTGCCTTCGGTTCCGTTCGAACCCGGGACGGACTTGTATGGATGAATGCTTGCGAAACATCGTCAGGTGGACGATGGGCATTCTAAGGGATATTTTCTAAAAGGGTAACGCTTAGCCTCAAGCCTCATCAAATGGGAATGGCGGAAAATCAGGGGTTATGCAGCAAGGCTTCGTGGGTAGCCCCCACTGGAGGGTGAGGTCATCCTTGTCTAGATGTCCCTTTATTTCGGCTTAGTGGGCGGTTGCTGATCCCAACCGTGGGATGATCTTGCTCGGGACTGTCCAGTAAGGGATGGTTCCGGTCTTGTGTTGCAGGGGAGTTAGGGTGGCTCCTCGGTACGCTGATCCAGACCAGGTACCGTGACAGGTGGTAACCCAGTGCCTAGCCATTAGTTGGAATTCATTTTCCCTACACGCCCATATGGTTTTGATTGTCTGAAACGTGAGATGCAAGCATTTCAGCTAGATTCTATTTTACTTTCTATAGACACTATTATAATATCAGAGGACTTTAATAAAAATGTTTTAGTTATCGTAAGGTAAAAACCCGACATGTTTGTTTGTGGCGTGGTCTTACGGGATGCTTTTGTTCTAAAAGGATTTTTGAAACTTTAATAATCAACTGGGTGTGATTTCCTCAAGCTGGTAATCCAGACTGACTCGGGTGTTATTTAACTATAATTCTCGGGTCAGACCGAGTATTATAGGATACAGGATATGATGCTTTGGAGCTCAGGAGACGAGCAGGATGACGATACGTACTCTCGCACTTGTTTATATACATGCATATTCCACTGTGTTGTGTAGCTTTGTATCCAGTTGTATGTTATTGATGTGAGCTGTGATTGATGTACTCTGATGATGTAATATATATAAACATATATATTTGATTTTTGAGTAAAGATCATTATTATGTATTATATTTTATTTCGCTGCGATAGTTAGATTCTATTGTTGTTTTCTATTCTCTTCTTCTACCTTTTCTTCTTTAACCCAAATGGTTCGTATTTCCGTACAACTTGAGTTGATTTAGGTAGAATAGTGTTGATTCAAGGGGTACGGATTTGCGGGTCATTACACTTGGTATCAAAGCCAGGTTGGTGATAACCTTGGCTCTGGTGGGAACTACTCATTTAAATTAGAGTCCGTAGTACTCCAGAATGAGTTTGAGCGTATTTATAGATATGAGCGCGTATTTGTTAGTGAATATAAATTGTTTTAATATTGTGTTGATTGATTTATTGAGTGGCATATGAACCTTCGTCGACACGGTCTGCGCAACTGTATCGAAGGGGTTTCTAAACACTTGAATAGAACAATTGACACGGTATTGTTTTAAATGTGGGTAAATGAAATAATTTTACCCAAAAATATATTTTGATGTAAAGAAAGTTTTTGAAAACTATTTAGCTAATATGATTGCTTGGATGTTAGAAATGACAATATTAACGTATTATCATTGTTAAGTGAAAATTTAACTAGAAATTTAAATATAACTAACATTTAAGGGAATAAATTCATTATAAAATGAAATTTATAATTTTGAATTGTAAATGTGCATTATAAATTAAAATATAATCAAATAAGAATTTGTATGAGCATAAGATATGCAAATGAATTATAGTAAAATTGATTTAAGCAGGATTTGGAAATTTAAATCCCGGAAACTTGGAAGTGTTTGTCGAAGTATTTGAAGATGAATAATAGCCTCATTGTTTTGGGAGGTATTTCCGAAAGAAAATGTGTTTTGAATGAATTTTGGAAGTGATATAGCATTGAAATCACTTGGATCATTGGAAAATAATTCTAATGATGACGGCCGCATCATCAATATTCATTTTCGAATTTCTAAGTGGTGGATTGCTGCCAAAAAAACTGATTTATTCAGAAAAGCTAGTTATTTTTGAAAATCTCAAAGGGAATTTGTTGGGATAAAATCAGGATTGGATTAAGTTTTGAGAAATGTGATTTGAGATGTTGAAGATTTCAAAATGTTTTGAAACCAATAACCGGGTGTTTAGAAATCCTGATGAAATAGGTTGTAAGCTTAAAACTTGAGATGATTTTTTTTAAACCATGAAAGAAATATAAGCTTTGAATAATGGAATTTATATTTAGAATGGAAATGAAGTTAACTTGGATTGGGGAATAAAATTTAAATTGGAATAAGAATTCAATTGAATTATTGAATGGAATTAGATTTTTACCTAAATGAATGGATAATAAATTGAATAAGGATTGGATTGAAATAAATAAATTAGAATAACTTATAAGAGAAATTGAAAATCCATAGAAATAAAATATGCTTGGGCTATAGATAAATAGAAGGCTTGAGTTAAAAAAAAATGATGAACATATTCAAGTCTATAATGAATGGAATTGTGTAAATAATATGTTGTGACTTATAAAATAAAAAATGGAATACAAAATTTAAAATAAATATTGTTTGATGAATTAGGAAATAAAACAAAAATCCAAGCTTGAACTATAAAAATTAATTGAACTTAAGCAAATTGAATGAAGTGATATTTGAAATTAAAATTCAAGTATTGAATTATAAATTAAAGAAAAACTAAGTAGATAATAAATTAGATAACCAAATATATAATGATAACCAATGTAGCTAAAGAGAAGCTGAATTGGTGAGTTAATATTGAATTTTGGACATAAAACTCAAGTTATAAATAAAATTCGACTTGAATCATTAGTGAAGAAAATATAATTGAAAGTGGTCTTGTAATTAATTAAATAAATTGAGAATGAAGTTGAATTGGAGTTAAAAATGGAATGTAAGTAACATAAACTAATAACAATTTAAAACGTATAATTCTAACGCATATATGTATGTGAATATATGTGTTTATATTCTTTTACATGAATGCTCTGTGAATGATAACATTTATGGGCAGGCTATTTATTATATACCCCTCTGTTTTGAGTTTTCACAGAGCAATGTTTTTAATTTAAAAATCATTCTCTATTGAAACACTGTTTTGTTTGAGCTTAGAATTAAGCCAATAGGGGTGGTTATAATCTAAACTAAAGATTTAAACATATATTAAGTTAGACAGTTAGTTCATAATCTCTGAAAGAACTAAAAGAGGCTGATCTAATTTATTTTTTAAACACAGTTGTGACCTGAGTTTTCTAAACAAAGATTCAAATATAAATACAAGTCTTTATTATGTAGAAGTCACTATGCACTGGTCTTCATTTGCATTATGCAGTAGCTTGCACATTGAGCTTGTTGTATTGGTTATCTCACTGGACTTGTTGAGTTGTCCCTGTTGTCCCTTTAATCTGAACTACACATATGAATGGGTCACTGACCTGATTTGTATATTGGATAGATCCACTTAACTTTGTTAAGCATGTCTCTAATGTTCTCCAGACCTGGTGTCTGTAGTTTGGTTGCCATTAATATTAGTTTGAGATGTACTTCATGCTAGAAATCTTTCACCCAACCTATGTCCAGTGTTGGACTGATTTCCAGTCTGGTTTGAGGTTGGGATCTTGACTTGTGAAGTGCTTTGTGACTTTAAAAAAAAAAGAGAAGAGTTTGTATAAATTGAATCTTGATCCGTTTTCCTGGAAATCTGAGATTGAAATGATGAATCTCAGATCAATGTTAACCGAGTTATAAACTAAAGTTTTAAAGTGAATTCAAGTTAATTTTGAAATTGGGTTTGGAATAAATAAACTTTAAATTTGAAAATTGTTATTAAATAACTTAAAGGTGTTAGGAGGAAAGTTTTTTTTTAGAATTTGAATTGATAATGGAACATGGAATTTTTAGTGAAAGAAAGTTCAATCCAAAGCCGAAACCTGGATTTCAAACTAATTTTGAATTTCAGTTTTGGAAAGAAATAAGTTTTACAAGATTTGAATGCTTAAAATAAGTTTAAATGAAGTATGTTTAAAAATGATTTGGTTCCAAATAAAGGTTTAAACTTGCTTTATAATGTTTCTTTTATATAAAGAAAAAATAAAAAAATTTGTGGTTATTAACTGATAGACGTAACAAGGATTAATTTTGAAATCAATTAAATTGGAAATGAATTGTTTGGACATAACTATGAATTGAAGATAAGCAAATGAGTTGTTAATCACTTGTGTTGAATGCAAATGGTATATGAAACAAAGTTTGGGAACTGTACAAATGGCTTATGGAAGTATTTCTAATGCATGACATATATTATAGATGTGTTGTTGTTTAAATAAACGAAGTGTTATGAATTTTAGAAATATGTTACTTATGTGTTTAATTGAGTAAGTACAGGTAACAGAAGATCGTTTAGCGGGATTTTGGGATGCGCATATGCGAAAATAATAAGCCGCTTGCTTATAAATGCTAAATAAGGTACGCCTACACAATAAAAATAGGAAATATGAACTGTTTTTGGTTTTTCCGACCGTGTGGGTCGATGTATATATATTTATCTCTTTTGTCAAATTGCAAAAGCTCCTTCATACAAAGGAGACTCTGCCAAAAATTTTTGAAAATTTTGGGAGTTAGAAAATTTTTGAAAATTTTTGGATAATTTTTGTTAATAACGAAACGAATTTAAATTGGCAACTAAAATTAATTAGTAAATGAAAATAACTAAAATAATGACATGAATCAGTATAAATGAAAAAAATAAAATTCAAATAGTCGGAGTTAAAGATGAATTGAATTCATATGGAAATGAAAGAATTAATTTGAATAGAAATAGATATAAACTGAAGTGGTAAGATGAAAATGAATATAAGAAGCATATAGAATGCTTATACTAAACTTAAGGAAGGAATGGTGAATTCTTAATTGGAAATTTATATTACAAATATATTCTAAGTTGATATTTAGATGAATATTGACATTTGGTAAGAAGGTCGATAAAATGTTTTGGAATGTTGTGATTGGATATTAGTGCTAAGCAAGATATGCAGGTATTATAAAAGGGAAAAGAGAATTGGTTTTTGATTTCAAGAAGATAAATTTGAATTGCTCGACAAAAAGGTATGTATCTAAATTTGGTATGAAATTGATTGGGATTTGGATTGAGCCACTTGGCATTTTGTTTTCTTTGAGATTTGGGAGCCCGTAGAGGCCATTTTGTAGTCGTACCGAGCTAGCCGCGCAAAGGAGACGCTGGCGAAATTTTTCGGAAGTTTAGGGTGTTAGAAAATTTTGACAAAATTTTGATAATTCAAAATTTGGTTTTAAATTGAAACTCGAATGATTAAACGAATAATATAGTTTGAAACTATGGGAGAGTTGAGAGGTTAATAAGAATGATAATGGGTCTTTTATAAAAAGATAGTTAGTAAGATGTAGGATTGTTTGGTTTAAGGATAAGAAAGCGGGAATTGGACCATTCTTCCTATCTAGTAATTTTGGGGACGAAATTCTTTTAAGGGGGAAGGAATGTGACGACCCAAAAATTTTAAGCTTTTAAAATCGAAATATTTAATTGATTTAAATATTCAGTACAGTAATTTTAACTTGAATTACGAGTATCACAATTTATTTGATAATTGAATTATTAAATTAAATAAGTAAAGTTGGGTAAATTGTTGTAGTTAGAATTTTAAGTCTATTAAAAATAATTTAAAGGCTTGTAAAATTTATATTGATAATATTGAGGATAATAGAAGTTGTAAAATTAAATTTAACACTGATTTGTTCAGTTTTAAAAATATATCGTTTAAATTGAATTTAAAAATAGCCTTCCGAGGCACAGTCTCGGAATTCGACGAAACTAGTTCCATTGTGTCCGTAATATTGAATTTTTATCGGATTTCAAATTTCGTGGTGATCAGAGTTGTTATGTGAACATACGATATATAAACGCGCTGAATTTTATATCGAGAAAATTTGAATTCACAGTAAAAATATATGCATATATACCCTAGTCAAACCTCAGCCGCATTCCTTCACATCGTTACTTTTCCCTTTCACCTTCAAAACACTGTGGCAAAGCGTTTCAAGCACGCTACTTCCTCTTTAAAAACATTCTTAAGCAAGCTAACGTAAATAAAAAATAATGGCCGAGCTTCCTCTCAAGATTTGTTTCAAGGATCGAGACATACCCTTTTCGTCTCGTTCAATCGCACGAATTCGAAGAAAACCCATTCCCCTTTTTCTCCTTTTCTTCATACGAATTCAATTCGTTCATTCTAAGAAAAAACTAGCAGCCGCGTGAAATGAGATCGAAGAAGAGGAGAGGGGATCGAGGCCGAGCCTCGTTTGGAATCGTGACAATCTAGCACCTCGCTCGATTTTGTTTTCGAGGGAAAGCGATTCGATATCGCGAGTTCGATTTAGGGCTTCGATTCATGGTGAGGGTTCGGCAGTGAAGTCGAGCGCGGCCCATTTGAAAGAGAAGGAGGGAAGGCGACGCAAGGTTCGCGCGCGTGATGCTCGCAACCGCGATGGCATGGATCTCGGTGGCCTCTCGTTCGTGGCCTGGGTTCGCGTGCGAGTGTGCGGTGGGATGCAAGCGAGGCTAGGGTTTCGATCTGGCAGTTAGGTATAACCATTCTAACTTTTATACAATACATGTAATATGAAAAAAAAAATTAAACAGAAAGATTTCGAAAATAGAAATACATATACAAGAATCTTAAATGTTGGAAAGTTTATGACTTGAGAAAGTATTTTAACAGTACCATATATATATATCTAAGATTTCTTTAAAAAAAAATTAGGAATTTAAATGTGTAGATTTATATAAAAATGTGATTTTTTTAAAAATATATTATTTTATAAGCATATATATATGTAGATAATTTCAAAGGGAAATGAATATAGATATATACATCTACATATTTTTGTTGGTAGTTTAATTTAAATAATGTTTAAAAAATTTAATTATTTAATTTATCTTTTTAGTTTTTCAAATGTGTTTATAAAAATAAAAAAAAATGTTTAAATGAAATTTGGGGTAATTAAATTTATTGTTCGGCTAACTCAAGTATTAATAAATCGTATAAACTGTTTGTTCAATGTTCAATTCATGAGGGAACTAATCGGGATAGATCGTATTGCAAATGGAAAACAATTGTGAGTTAATCTCACTCAGTTATATTTAAATTTAAATGATTAAAGTTAAATAATTGTTTGAATGGTTGAATTGATTGATGTGTTATGGTATGGCATATTATATTGTGCTAACATCTGTGGATGCAGGGAAAACAGGTTGGAGGGATCCAACTGGATCCCTCAACATTTATTTAAATTATTTAATACCTTCTGTTGTTGTGATTATTTGATATTCCATGATGGATTATATTGAAATATTGAATGCTATGGTTCAATTGGATATAATTGGGTATAATGAATTACCAAAAATATATAAATTGGATTTTGGAAAGGAAATAATAGGAGTAAATTTGAAGGTAAAATGATTATAGAAAAGTTGAATATATTTAAGAATGAATTGGAAAGGAAATTTTTGAATAAACAGAAAGTTAATGAATTTTAAACTTCAATATTAACATTTAAAAGAACAAAACATTTATTCAATATTTAAGATTTAATTTATTAAAAAGAATCAAGAAGAAATTGGGAATAACCTGAAATTTGTATATTTCAGTTAAAGATTTAAAAATCAAACAGAAACTAATAATAACAATAAATTCCATAATAAATGAATTTTGAAGTGAATTGAGTAAGCAAAGAAATTTATTTCAAAGGAAATAAATTAGGAATCAATTTGGAAAATTGATTTAAGTGAGTGAGATTGGAAATTTCTCCCTAGGTAACCAAGTAGGTCTTCAAACTAAACTTTTAATTTAAATTAAAGATTTTAAAGTTGTTTTTAAAAAGCAAGTTTTGGAAAATTTCTTATTTCTAATATTTAAATCCTAAAGTAAGTATTTTCTCCTTATTTATTATATTAGTAATTATTTGAGGAATGACTTAATATTATGTTTTTAAAAGTATAAATCTAGTTTTATATTTATGAAGTAACCTTATTTTCAAATATTCATATAGTATGGTATTTTTAATAAATTATTGATGTAGTTTTAACTTAAATGTTTTAAAGTATACTTCAAAGTAAAGTTTTTTAAATTATTTTAGAAATCTAATTTTATGCTTGGTGATTTCAGAGGGGATAGGAAATATTTGGGAAATTTTATTTTGAAAGAAAGATGGATTTGAAACTGATTTCAAAGGATTGAAAATAGAAATATATCTTGTGAAGATATTTTGAGGTTAATAAATAATTTGGAAAATTATTTATTGTTGGATGGATGTTTGTGAATATTAATTGATAGTTAAATCACCGACTATCAATATTGGACAAATATGTTGATCGTTTCGAAGAGACCGGGATCGAGATTTATTTCTCAAAAACCACTTCGATCCGATTTGTACGTTTTCGTGAAAAATGATTTTTGGAATCGAAGATGGAACAGTGAAGTGCAAGGGCTAGTCGCTACTAATCCTGAGGATATTTCCAAAATGGATGTAGTAGGAATAGTGCCTTCGGTTCCGTTCGAACCCGGGACGGACTTCTACGGATGAATGCTTGCGAAAAATCGTCAGGTGGACGATGGGCATTCTAAGGGGTATTTTCTAAAAAGGTAATGCTTAGCCTCAAGCCTCATCAAATGGGAATGGCTGAAAATCAGGGGTTATGCAGCAAGGCTTCGTGGGTAGCCCCCATTGGAGGGTGAGGTAATCCCTGTCTAGATGTCCCTTTATTTCGGCTTAGTGGGCGGTTGCTGATCCCAACCGCGGGATGATCTTGCTCGGGACTATCCTGTAAGGGATGGTTCCGGTCTTGTGTTGCAGGGGAATTTAGGGTGGCTCCTCGGTACGCTGATCTAGACCAGGTACTGTGACAGGTGGTACCCCAGTGCCTAGACATTAGTTGGAATCCATTTTCCCTACGCGCCTGTTTGCATAAAAAATGGGCAAACACCTCCAAGTCGTATGAATTAGTTGATTTTATGTTGTTTCTGGTGATTTGGGTGATTTACGCAAATATATAAAAAGCATGGAATAAACTGTAAAAGACACACAGATTTATAGTGGTTAGACCAGAACGTGCCTACGTCCACTTTATATGTTATTCTCCTTTTCTATTCAGATTACAAGTATAAAGCTTTGATTACAAGTAACTGAAAGTTGTTTGAAAGTTCTCTCCGTGCTTGAGCTCTCAAACTTGTCTGCCATTGTTGTACCCCTTCCCCTCTATTTATGGAGTGAGGATGGGGGCAGGGGTCTTAGATGTATATAGCTGCTGACGGGCCTGGGCTGTTGCAATCTGGCCCGGCAAAGTTGGTCCGGAATGCCTTGGTCTGGTAGTATTGTGGTCTGGTAGAGGTTGGTTTGGTGGTGAATGGATGAGGCTTGGTCCGGCCATGCTTTTGTCCGGTAGTCGATGGAGGTTGTTTGGCTCGGTGGTGGTTGGTCCGGCTAGGACTTGGAGACGAGCTGGTCCGGTAGTAGCAGGGAAGTGGATTTGGACCGGTGGAGGTTGGTCCGGTGGTAGGAGCGTGATTTGGAGTTTGGACCGGCAGTAGGTTGGTTCAGTCATGGGACCGGATCGATGTTGGATGGAGAGGCTTTGGACCGGTGACGTTGGGTTTTGGACCGGTGATGAGGTGGTTGGTTCTGTAGTGCGTAGGAATGGGGTTGGTTCGGTGATGGGTGGCTTGGTAGGAATATCCTTACTCTGGTTCGACGAAGGCACGCCCAACATTTGCCCCCCAAAGTGGGGCACGTGCTTGTACGTGTCGCGCTTTGTTTTCCCGCAGTTGAGGTAGCTTCGTTCGGTCCTGGGTGTACCGAACAAGTTGGTCCGGTCGATATGTTTCGCCTATAAATAGGGGCTTCAGGTTATTGTTATCCTTTATCGTTTTGAGATAGCCGAATCAACCTGAGTACCGAATCAATCTGAGTACCGAATCAACCGAGTACCGAACCATGTATGTTTTCTTTTGCCGAATGAGCTTGGGCTAGCAGTACCGAATGAACTTGAAAACCTTCAACACCGAATGAACTCAAAGACCATCAGTACCGAATGAACTCAAAGACCATCGATACCGAATGAACTTGAAAACTTTCAACACCGAATGAATTCGGGAGTGTTTAAATGCCGAATGGCCTTTTTTCCTTGAACTGTCGAATGAGCTGAGGAGTACAGCGCAGAACGATCTTTCGACCTCGTACTACCGGATGAGTTTGAGAAGCGAGGTCGAATGGTCTTTGGTCTTGAACTTTTATGTTTCGAATTGCGAATGATACTCCAGGCTATATGTACTCGTTTGTTTGTATCTCCATACTCCTTGTCCTAATATGTTTTTCCGGTGTTACAGATAAATGTCTCGCAAAGTGGAAACCCGATCAGAAAAACAGAGGAAATCTATGGACAGGAGAGAGTCTCCCGCTGTGCCCGTAGTCCCGCCGGAACCGGTGCGACATGGGTCTACCCCGAGGTCATTAGTGGACGGGTATGGCCCTCAAGAGCTTCTGAACTCTCCTCCCGATTGCTTTCCGAGCTCCCTCAAAGAGGGACAACTTGATGTCATCGCTCGCTCCTTCGGGATTGACAAAGCGAGCATGCTGTTGCCGGGAGATGGTGTGATGCCGCATGATCCTCCTGAAGGATATTTCGCCTATAGCCGATACCATTACATGTGCGGGGCCATTCCTCCGATCAATCCGTGGATAGTCAGTTTCATTACCTACCTGAAGGTGGCTCCTTTCCAGCTTCAGCCCAACTCCTACGCCATCTTAGTGTGTCTATTCGTTATCTTCCAGAGGAGGTATGGGCGCCCCCCTTCTAACCGGGATATCCGATATTTGTATAATCTGAGAGGCTATAAGAAGGGGTCTCCGTACATTAGTTTAGAGTCGGCCGTGTCCTTCAAGCCGGTCTTGGACTTATACTCGAAGTTTACCATGTTTAAGAAGGAATGGTTCTTCGTCAAGGACGACTCTGTTTCTTTTCGCCTTTTCACTTCTGGCTGTAAGTTGAATTCCACTTGTAATTTCTTTGTCCCGACTGCAATGCTTCTTCTCATATGCTTTTATTTCTTGCTAGCAACAGGTGGCTTTGCGGTCGTGGAGAATGATGCCTTGTACAGATGGCTGCGGAAATAAAGGCCATTTCGAGACGAGATAGGTCGGCTTCTTACCTGTCAGGAATGCCACTCTCCTGGAGTACAACTTAATTCTGCCACGTCAATCTGTGGTTAAGTAGAGAGATACAGCCGAGGAGAGGGCTGCCAAAGCTAGAGACAGGGCTACTGCGAAGAGTAGCAAGAGGAGACCTTTCTCGGTACCTCCAGTCGTCGGGGGTAAGAAGCTTAAGAAATCCGATGGACCCTCTCCCAGCACATGCCCAGATGTTCCGGAGGAGGAAAGTGGAGAGGAAGAAAGAGGCGAGGAGGAGAGCGGAGGTGATGGAGAAGGTGACGGTGGCGAAGGCAAAGTGGTAGTGGCATTGGTGCCTTGACTTCTAGGCAAGCGGGTGAGATTCAAGAGTGGACGGATGATGCCTTCCGTCAAGCCTTCGAGGGGTTGGGGGAAGGGCCGGCCTTGGTGGAGAAATCGAAGAAGTCTGATAAGGCCGGGACGGGCGCCAATCTATCTTCTGAGAGTATTTAGCTAAGGCAACTCCGTCAGTTCAAGGTGAATTCTTAACTTCCGTAGACTCCCTTTATGATAAGGACTTAGTAATATTTTATGGCCAGCTCCCGTCCTGGAATGAGATTCAGGACTTATTGCAGTATCCAACTCCCCCTCAGGGTTTGTAAAATAAGCGCATTTTCCTACTCCTTTTAACTTAACATATTTCTCGGATCATAGTTTCATGCATGCTTGAAACATTTGGTTTTTATTCCAGGAATGGGTAAGGTGGCCAAGACATCAGATAATCGGCACCGCCTTGAACAGTACAAGCTACTCAGAGCTTCCGCCAAACTGAAGCCGTCAACTAGCCGTCCCGGAGATGTGTTTGGCTATCGCCCTCTTCTCGGAGTTATTGAAGAAGATATGCAAAAGAGGAAGAGGGGCCGATCTTTGTTTGAACCTTCGTTTGGCCCTCAGCCTCCATTCCAACCTATCCATGATATTACTGAGGAAGATACTGAGTTTATACCTTCCCCACATCCGTCCGAAAATCAAGCCGTCACCCCGATAGACCACCCTGGTTTGGTTCGCAACCCATTTGCCGGCCACCCGGATCTGGACCCGAGTTTTCAGGACATTTCTTTTGACGAGGCCACGGGTGAGCATCTTCTTCCCCGCAATCCCATGGTACGGGTGCTTGATGAGGCTAAGTCCTTAGACCTCGATTTGCTTACTACTCAGATTGTGACCATGGGGGATGAGGCCAAGGCAAACAACGATAGGGTGGCTGAAGAGACCAAGAGGCTAATGGAGCATCACGCTCGACTGGCCAAGGCTGGAGAGGAAATCAGAAGTGCTAACATTCGGTTGCGGCTAAAGGTTTCCGATCAGGCCAAACAGCTAGCCGATCAGGCTATCCAGATATCCCAGCATGAGGCGGCCTCCAGACGACGGAAGAAAACCATGGAAGAGGCTAGCAAGGCTGAGTTGCGAAAGATGGAGGCTGTTTGCAAAGAACGAATTGACATTGCCATCGCAACGGTGGATGAGGTTCGGAGAGCAGATCTTGAGCAGGTAGAGGAGTTATCTGGGAGGCTTGAGGCTGCAGAGCTTGCTCAGGCCAAGCTGAAGGAGGAGATGGAAGTGATGCGGAAATCCCTTCAGGCTGACTGCTCGAGATACCGATTGGAGAGAGATGCTACCATCGCACGGCTGTCGGCTTCTGAAGCCCGGATGAAAGAGTTTGAGGAGAACGAGGGGATGATGGATGAGATGCTCCAGGACATGTATTTCCAAACTTGGAGGCAGGGCAACCTGTCCTGGATGGACGACTATCCCCGGGTCATGGCTAGAATATATCTTCGGGCTTTGGAGGAGGCTAAGGCCGATGCGGATAAGGAAGGTGGTGCGGCTTTCAGGATGGATGTGGTTACGGCCCAATTCACCAAGGAAGAGAAGGTGGCGGTTAAGGAGGGCATGCGGCTGCTTGCTGCGGATGAGGTAGGCATGCAGCTAGACGATGATAATCAGGGAGCAGGTGCTGGTAAGTCTTCCCTCTCAATCTTTTCTTAACTTGGCTGCGTATAATTTATCTGATGTATTCTTTTCCCAAATCGGACAGGTGGGACCCCTGGCCAGCATGCTGGGAGTTCTGACCCTGCGGTCAAGTAGATCCCGAAGGGCGAGCAGGATAGAGGCAGAGCCCTGCTGCAGCTGATTATTTTTTGGCCTTCCTGGCATTCCTGTATATACTAGTTCCAAAACATTAATGCACTTTTGGGTTGTAATTATATCATTCGTATGAACAGCTTTATTTCTTGACATGTAATCTCATAACACAGACTGATTCTGCTATATTTGAATGCTTTTGTTACTTTGATGTGTTGCATAAGAAATATAGTTGTGCATGTGCTAGTGATTTAATTGTGTTTAACGTTAAGTTCTTGCTTAAAAAATAACTTATGTTAGGTAACGTTAGTGTGATGTGCGCATAAATTATAGCTACGTATTTATATACAAAAGAAGAAACTACCGCTCTTCAAGTTTTAGCCGTATATGGTAGCTTTGAATGTCTTGTGTAGCTGAGTATGGAATGCAGCTGAGTGTCATGTCATCTAGTTGTGAGTTCCTATTTCCATCAGCGGGCATCTCCTATTCTGTGTCCTATACTTTAGGGATCGTTATAGAGGATAGGAGGAAAGTTTTTATAAATAAAATGGAAATATAAGAAATAGTAAAACTTCCAATCTCGGAAGGCCGCCGATATGCTTAAGTTCGTGGCAAACGGGTTTTGTAGTCACTTTCCCTAGCTGTGGGTCTTGGAGACATTTGTTACCCATCTTACGCCTCCGCGGGGAGTTTATCTTTTTTACCACAACCGCACTTAAGACATATCGGAGCCGAGATCGCGCACAGTAACTACCTGAGCCATTATGGCCCGTAATCGTGGGTATTATTCGATTTACCGTGGTCGGCTAGCGTGGGTGCCGATCTTCAACCGTGAACTACCCCTGGCTGGCCACACCTTATGTTGGGGCTTAAAGTAGGTTCACAGTTGCCGGCGAGCCGAACGCCATAATGAGCTGCCATCGGCTATAGTCGGCCTTCTTGATGGTTTATAATCGGCTCATTACAGTTGGCTTTTAGGGCAATCGCGAGCAATGAGTTAACCCGCAGCAGAGGGATGCCGGAGCAAAAGTGTCTCATTGGCGAGTGCATAGATTCGAATAGTACCTGTTAGGTCTTGTCCAGGTGAAGCCGCGCTATGATACGTCTTGAATGGAAATGCAGGATTTTGTTCAACAGAAAAGGATAAAACTCAACAAGTAGCCAAGACATAAAGGAACAAGTTAACATGAGACAAGATTTTTTAATGTGGTTCGGCACGAAAATGCCTACGTCCACTGATTCTCTTTGTTAATTCACTTCATATGGGCAGTACAAGTTAAGAAAAGTATCGACGAAGGTGTTGGATGTTCCATGCCCTCTGGAACACCTCTCCGTCCACTGTTGACAAAATATAAGCTCCGTTGTGGAGATCTTTATGAATTACATAGGGTTCCTCCCAGACTGGATCTAGCGCCCCGGGGCGCGGGAAGATCCGTTTGAGGACAAGATCTCCTTCTTGTAAGCCACGGTGTTTGACTTTGGAGTTGTATTGAGCTGCTGCTTTTTGCTTGTGAGCTGCTGCTTCGAGTGCTGCAACATTTCTTCTCTCCTCAATCAGATCCAAAGACATGTGGAGGAGTTCTTCGTTCTCTTCTGGGTTGTAGTGGATCCTACGGTGGGAAGGCACTACAGTTTCAACTGGGAGCATGGCCTCCGATCTGTATGCCAAAGAGAAAGGAGTATGCCCTGTTTATGTTTTGTAAGATGTGCGGTAGACCCAAAGTGTCGTAGGAAGTTCATCCACCCAAGCGACTTTTGACTTTCCAAGTTTCTTCTTGATTAGGGTTTTGAGGATTTTGTTGACAGCTTCGACTTGTCCGTTTGCTTGGGGATAAGCCACAGATGAGAAGCTTTTGTGGATTCCGTGCTCTTGGCACCAGTCGGTGAATTCCTCGCTGTCAAATTGAAGCCCATTATTCGATATGTTTTTGAGTGGAACCCCGTACCTGCATAAAACATTTTTGATCAAGAAGTTAATAACTTTTGCCGAAGATATTTTATTTAGAGGCTTCAGTTCCACCCATTTGGTGAAATAGTCAACTTCCACTATGGCATATTTGGCTCTGCCTCGGCCCATTGGCAGTTCGCCAATCAAGTCAATTCCCCATATTGCAAAGGGCCAAGGGTTGGTCATTTGAGTAATCTCATTTGTGGGAAGTCGAGGAATCTTAGCAAATTTCTGAAATCTGTTGCATTTCTTGACGAAGTCCAAGGCATCTTTGTTTAAAGTGGGCCAGTAATACCCGTATCGGAGTGTTTTCTTGGCTAGAGTCTGCCCTCTGGTGTGATCTCCGCAACTTCCTTGATGAATGTTGGACAAGACTTCCCTGGCTTCCCTTCCAGCGATACACCTTAATAAGGGATTAGAGAAGCCGCGCCGATAGAGGATGCCTTCTTGTAATGTGTAGCGGGAAGTTTTCCTTAAGATTTTCTTAGCTTCGTTATGCTCGTCGGGCAGTGTGCCATCTTGTAAATATTTCCGGATAGGAGTCGTCCAAGTTTCTCTTCGATTGCAGCTATCATACTCATTGTCTCGTAACTCGGGGCTAGTCGCTGTGAGATGGTTATGGTTCGGGAAGCGATGCCGTCCTCCATGCTAGCTTGCTTTGCCATTTCGTCGGCCTCTTGATTCTCTTCTCGAGGAATGTGTTTGATTAAATAGTGATCCAATTGATTGAGCAGCAGCTTGGTCTTCTTTAGATATGCTGTGAGTCGTTCTCCTCGAGTCTGGAATTCTCCTAGTATTTGGTTTACAATAAGTTGAGAATCACTATGAAGACATAAAGAACTGACTCCAATCTCCAGGGCAAGTTCTAATCCGGCTATCACTGCTTCGTATTCTGCGTCGTTGTTGGTGGCAGCGAATTCCAACCTTAGGGCGTAGTGCAGCTTCCTTCCCCTGGGGGTGATTATCACAACACCTGCCCCCGAGCCATGTTCATTTGATGCTCCATCTACAAAGAGATTCCACTTGATATCTTTTGCTATTTCAGATTGCTCCTTACCTTCGTCAGTGGTGAATTCGGCAATAAAATCAGCTATGGCTTGCCCCTTGATAGCGGTGCGAGGATGGTAGGTGATATCATATTGACTCAGCTCAATGCACCATTTAAGTAGTCGCCCAGTAGTGTCGGGGCTATGGAGTACTTGCCTTAGCGGTTGATCGGTTAAAACTCTGATGGAATGAGATTGGAAGTAGTGTCGCAGTTTCCGTGACGTGATTAGCAAACAGTATGCTAGCTTTTCAAGTTTAGGGTATCTGGCTTCTGCCCCTATAAATCTCTTGCTTACAAAGTATATGGGTCGCTATGCGTGGTTGTCTTCCCTTACGAAAGCGGCGCTTAAAGCATGGGACGATACATCAAGGTATAGGTATAGTTCCTCGCCTTCATTTGGAGTTGAGAGTACTGGTGGTCTCTGGAGGTGTTCGATTAAGTTAAGGAATGTTGTCGAGCATTCGTCAGTCCATTCGAACTTTCCTTTGTCTTTCTTAAGAGCTTCGAAGAAAGGGATGCATTTGTCGGTTACTTTAGAGATGAACCTTCTTAGGGCGGCCACCTTCCCGTTTAGGCTTTGCACCTCTCTTCGAGTGGATGGTATCTTGATATCTTGCAAAGCCCGGATTTGCTCGGGGTTCGCTTCAATCCCCCTGGCATGGACGATGAATTCCAAGAACTTTCCCGATGATACTCCGAAGGAGCACTTTAGAGGATTCAGTTTCATTCCATATTGGCGAAGTACTTGAAACATCTCGTTCAGGTGGTTTATATGATCGTTGGCTTTCCTTGATTTTACCAGCATGTCATCCTCATAAACTTCCATAGTTCGCCCTATTAATTCTGCAAACATCTTGTTGACGAGGCGCTGATAAGTAGCTCCGGCGTTTTTAAGTCCAAAAGGCATTACTTTGTAGCAGTACAATCCCCGGTCAGTGATGAAACTAGTATGGTCTTGATCGGGGGCGTGCATAGGGATCTGGTTATATCCTGAGTATGCGTCTATAAAGGATAAGAGTTCGTGTCCGGCTGTGCTGTCCACGAGTTGGTCGATTCGGGAGAGTGGGAAGCAGTCCTTTGGGCAAGCGTCATTTAAGTTGGAGAGATCGATGCATGTTCGCCATTTCCCATTAGCTTTCTTTACCAGTACCGGGTTGGCGATCCATTCTGGGTAGATGGCTTCTTGTATGAAGTCATTGGCAATTAAGTTCTTTACTTCTTCCTCGAGGGCTGCTGATCGTTCTGCCCCCATGCTCCTCTTTTTATGCTTCACTGGCACCTTGGTAGGATCGATGTTCAGTATGTGGCATGCTACGTCTGGAGAGATTCCTGTCATGTCAACGTGCGTCCATGCAAATACATCCATGTTGTGGCGAAGAAAAGCGACGAGTTGATCTTTCAACTCTGCTCTTAACTGAGACTCGACTCTCAGCAGTCTACTTGGGTCGTGTTTGTCTACAGATACAAATTCCATAGCCTCTGCAGGCTCGGTGGTGGCCTCCTCCTCTTTGTCCCTGGGGTCTAATTCGTTGAAAGGATCGCTGGTATATCGAAGAGGAGGGGCTTTCTTTAATTGCTATGCTTCCAAGTTTTTCTTGCAGAGAGAAGTCTCTGCATCCTTCCCTTTTTCCTTCCTGCGGTTATTGCGAAGCTCAGTTACGTAGCAATCTCGGGCTGCGTCTTGATCTCCCTCTATTTCTCCTACTCCGTTATCTGTTGGGAATTTCATTTTCAGGCACCATGGGGCTAGCACAATTTGGAAGTCAGACAAGGCTGGTCTTCCCAAAAAGGCGTTGTAGGCCGAGTGGCTTTCTATTAGCACAAACGTTTGTTTCCGTACAACGGAGAGGGGATGACTTCCTATCTCGACAAAGAGGTCCAGTTGCCCAAGGGGCATCTTCGCATCTCCAGTGAAACCATGTAGTGGTTTGTTGCAAGGAGACACATCCTTCATTGACAGCTTTATTTTGTCGAAAGCATGCTTGAATATGATATTTACTGAGCTTCCAGTCTCTATTAAAATTCGGAAAACTTTGGCTGGACCGAACCAGGCAGAGATGACCATAGGATCCATGTGTGGGTACTGTCTTCCCTCTAGGTCATGCCTACTGAATGTGATGTCGTCATTCTCTTTCCGTTTCGGGTGGCGTTCTTCCATGACAGAATTAACGTAGCCTTCATCGTTCCTAAGTGACTTACCGTATCTTTCCATCTCTGCCCAGCTTCTGTCGGCGATGTGCGGTCCTCCTGATATGATATGGACCACTATCTTCTCTTGACTAGAGTCGTTGGTGTTGCGATTTCTTCCACCTACTTCTGGGAGGGGTAGCCCTGGGTTTTCATTGGCGGGAGCTGGAGTCTTGTTATGGCTTTTTACATAGCGTTCCAGTCTCTTCCTTCTGATGTGTTCTTCAATTAAGTCCCGGAGATGGTGGCATTCATTGATGTCATGTCCATGGGATTCATGGAAGCGGTAGAACTTTCCAGACTTGAGTGCATCATCTGACTCCTTCTTGTGCGGGGCCCGCTTGTATCTAACTTCGTCTTGAGTGGCTAGGAAGATGTTTTCGATTGTTTCATTCAAAGGAGTGTAAGAGTCAAATCTTGGTCCTGGTCGATATAAGCGCTTTTCTCCCTTCTTGCCCCCAACATTGTCTCTAGAGTCACTTCTCCGAACATCCTTTGCTGCAGCGGGAACCCTGTTTGGAGCTGTCTTAGCCTGTTGCCCTGACTGCCTCTCAGTAGCAGCGTCTTCAAGTCTCATATATTTTCCAGCTTCATGGAAGAAATCAGGTAAAGTGGCTGGTTTTTCCTTGGTTAGTCTTCGGCAAATTTAGTATCTGGATGTACACCACTGCAGAGGGCCATTAGGATAAGTTTCTCGTCGGCATCTTGGACTGCGGCTGCCGCGGCGTTGAATCGGGTTAGATATTGTTGCACTGTCTCTCCGGGTTTCTGTTTGATATTAGATAAGGAATAAGCATCCTTGGGTTGTTCCATATGAATGCGGAACTGACTGATGAACTTTTCTTTCAACATTTCCCATGAGCTGATGGACCCTTGGGGTAGGTGGCAGAACCAGGAGGTAGCAAGATCTGCCAAGAATAGTGGGAAGCATTTACACAATACTCCCTCTGTTGCTCTGCTCATGAGCATATGCTGTGTGTATCTTTGTAGGTGTACGACGGGGTCAGAGGTTCCCTTGTAAGGTTCCATTGTTGGCATTTTCCACTCTCGGGGAGTGATGGCAATTTCGATATTACGGGTGAAGGGGCTGGTTACCCTAGCACCTATCCCTCTATCTCTTTGGTCCCGTTGGACGCACCCTCTGAACAATCGTGCCAACCTTTCATCAGAACTTGGAGCGGATAGAAATGAGTTTGGTGCTTCCCGGTGGGATTGATTCCGTCCAGATGACCTGTTGGGATGGTATCGTCCATCACTCCCAACATTCTTTGATGGCTGCCTCTGGTCTTCCGGGGGCATGCTGGGGTCAGCCACAGTTGGCTCTTGCCTTGATCTTTCCCTGCTGGCTTCTCTTCTCAGCATTTCCTCGGGTCCAACTTCAGGTTGGACTCCAGCTCGGCCCTGTTCCTTGGTGTTTTTATGGTTAGGTAGCATGGCGGGCTCAGCTACATCCGACCCTTGCCTGGTACCTCCCCCGTTGGGTTCGGTTCCGAGCGTTTCCTCAGGTCGGAATTCGGGCTGAGTTCGGGCTCGGCTCTTACCATAGCTGTTTCTGTTGTTAGCCTCTTCGAAGAAGAAAGACCCTTGTCGTCTCCTAGATCCTCCAGACTGGGACTCTCCCCATGGTTCAGTGTTGTGGTTGGTTTCTTCGACATCCCTTAAGCATGACATGAGTTGATCCACTAAGGCTTCTTGTTGAGATGCGAAGCGGTAAGTTACTTCAGCCACAACCCTGTCCAGATCCGCCCTTGTAATTGGTTGTTCCGTAGCAGGGGCTGTCGGATCTGCCTGATTTAAATTTGTTGTTGGAACTTGACGATTGTCTTGGTCTCTGATCACTGGATCTGGGATACTGCCAGTTGCGATGTTCTTTCCTTTGTTAGCATCTTTCTTCCGTCCGGGAGGCATGTTTTCCAGGCAATGAACGATGCTGATAGAAAAAAGGGTTTAAGTGGGGGAAGCTGAAGCTTCGAGCTCCTCCTCTTAATGAAAGCACCAAAAATGTTTGCACAAAAAATAAGCAAACACCTCCAAGTCGTATGAATTAGTTGATTTTATGTTGTTTCTGGTGATTTGGGTGATTTACGCAAATCTATAAAAAGCAGGGACTAAACTGTAAAAGACACACAGATTTATAGTGGTTCGGCCAGAACGTGCCTACGTCCACTTTATATGTTATTCTCCTTTTCTATACAGATTATAAGTACAAAGCTTTGATTACAAGTAACTGAAAGTTGTTTGAAAGTTCTCTCTGTGCTTGAGCTCTCAAACTTGTCCGCCATTGTTGTACCCCTGCCCCTCTATTTATAGAGTGAGGCTAGGGGCAGGGGTCTTGGATGTATATAGCTCGTGATGGGCCTGGGCTGTTGCAATGTGGCCCGGCAAAGTTGGTCCGGAATGCCTTGGTCCGGTAGTATTGTGGTCCGATAGAGGTTGGTTTGGTGGTGAATGGATGGGGCTTGGTCCGGCCATGCTTTGGTCCGGTAGTCGATGGAGGTTGTATTGCTCGGTGGTGGTTGGTCCGGCTAGGACTTGGAGACGAGCTGGTCCGGTAGTAGCAGGGAAGTGGATTTGGACCGGTGGAGGTTGGTCCAGTGGTAGGAGCGTGATTTGGAGTTTGGACCGGCAGTAGGTTGGTTCGGTCATGGGACCGGATCGGTGTTGGATGGAGAGGCTTTGGATCGGTGACGGTGGGTTTTGGACCGGTGATGAGGTGGTTGGTTCGGTGATGGGTGGCTTGGCAGGGATATCCTTACTCTGGTTCGGCGAAGGCACGCCCAACAGCGCCCATACGGTTTTGATTGTGCCCAACTATTGCTGAAACGTGAGATGCAAGCATTTCAACTAGATTCTATTTTACTTTCTATAGACACTATTATAATATTAGAGGACTTTAATAAAAATGTTTTAGCTATCGAAAGGTAAAAACCCGACATGTTTATTTGTGGCATGGTCTTACGAGATGCTTTTGTTCTCAAAGGATTTTTGAAACTTTAATAATCAATTGGGTGTGATTTTCTCACGCTGGTAATCCAGACTGACTTGGGTGTTATTTAACTGTAATGCTTGGGTCAGACCGAGTATTATAGAATACAGGATATGATGCTGTGGAGCTCAGGAGACGAGCAGGATGACGATACGTACTCTCGTACTTGTTTATATATATACATATTCCACTGTGTTGTGTAGCTGCGTATCCAGTTTTATGTTATTGATGTGAGCTGTGATTGATGTGCTCTGATGATGTAATATATATAAACATATATATTTAATTTTTGAGAAAAGATCATTATTATCTATTATATTTTATTTCGCTGCGATGGTTAGATTCTGTTGTTGTTTTCTATTCTCTTCTTCTACCACTTCTTCTTTAACCCAAATGGTTCGTATTTCCGTACAACTTGAGTTGATTTAGGTAGAATAGTGTTGATTCAAGGGGTACGGATTTGCGGGTCATTACACCAATCTTTGAGAATTTAACTCGAATTTCCATAATTCGAGATAGTTTAAATTCAAGATTGAATTGAATTAGTTCAAAATTGAATTTGGTTTGAAATAATTTGATTGGTGATTGAAGATGTATAAGTTTAAAATTTTAAATGGATCAATTTAAATGAAAGTGTAAATTTACATTGGACTGTTGGGGAAGTGAACAGTTGACTCTTGACTAGTTTCAATATGAATTGTTTTAATATAAATTTATTTTTATAAGCTATAAAATATATACAATCTTTCTTTCTTAAAGCCAAATTATTTTATACTTGTTTTACAATTATTTTTGGAGCTATTTAACAATTTTTCAATTTTTTGCTAAACTAATTACTATTTTTCAACTATTTTACAAATTAATTACTATTTTACAACTATTTTGCAAATATCTAAAATTTATAAAACTATTTAGCTATTTTTTCAACTATTTTACGACTAGTTAACTATATTATAGCTATTTTGCAAACTAATAATCATTTTTCAACTACTTGTCTATTTTTGAAATTTTCAAGCTATTTTCCAAATATAAACTAGTCGGAGTTCAAACTATTATTAATTTAAATACCCAAATGAGATAAAAATTGAAGTGATAATTCAATGAGAATTAAGGTAATTGTAAATAAGTGAAAAGGAATTATAGGAATTGTGAATAGAAAGGAAATTGATTTGGCTGATAATCAATGGAAATAAATACGTAGGATGTAAGTATATTATTCTATTTGCACAGTGATTTGATCCAGATTCGAGCACAGAATTTCGAGATGGTTTATCGATCCGAGTTGGGATTTTTCACTCGATTTTCGACGGCGAACCTGGATATGGATTGTTGATTGGTTCTGGATATTCTCTATCATAGTTTTGGCTATGCAAGGAGAATGACGGTTTCTAATCAAGAAACCAGATCTGAGTCCGCACTAGGAAGTCGGGTGAACGATAGTAGTTCGGAAGTGGAATTGTGTGATCGAGTGAGCGATCAGATAGGTATAACGTGCGGATGATATGTGTACATCATACGGATTTGAATAAAATTGGTATTGGGAAGAGTAATCAAATTTGAATATTTGATTTTAAATAAACAAAGTTATATATCTTTGTTATATATAAGATTAAGCTCCCCTTGTTAAATTTATAGCTGGAAGAAAAAGGATTTTTGACGTGTTTGAAGTATAAAAGGAGTTTTATACAAGTTTGAAATGATCCAAAGTTTTAAAAATTATATATATTTGAATATATATATAAAGGATCTTATGAGGAATTTGGAAAAAGGTTTTGGGAACCTTTGAATTTGGAAGGGCTTTTGATTTTTGGGTAAAATCAATATTGAATTTGGGAAGCCTAGTTTGAGAATTATCGATTTTGGAATAATCGATTTGGTGTAAAGAAGCTTTGTATGAGATCATACTAGGTGTATGGTTTGAAAGATACTATATGTGTATAGTATAAAGTGTTTTGATGATGGATCTAGGGGAAAAGGCGCTCCCTTGAAATGAACTTCTCAGGTGTACCACCGGGTGGTGCTGCCTTGAGCCCTAAGGGGGGTTCTAAAGTTGATCCTGTGAGAGTCCGGACAAAACTAGTTCCTGAGGATTATGAGTTGAGTATAAAATAGCGAAAGTCGTGTGTGCCGCTGAGAGCCAACAATTACATGGACTTTTGCTGCGATGGCAATGTAACCCAGGATGTAACTACGACATATGGTATAACATAGCGAAAGTCGTGTGTGCCGCTGAGAGCCAACAGTCTGCGTTTGATTTTATATCGGCAGACCGCGACCTATGTTGGAGTGGAGAGATTTCATTTTGATAGCGAAAATCAAAGGCCGCGGAGAGCCTGCAATTACATGGACTTTTGCTGTGAAGGCAACGTAACCCTAGATGTAACTGTGATCTGTTGTGTTTTCCATGGCATAATTGAGAGGCCGCGGAGAGCCTGCAGTTACATGGACTTTTGCTGCGATGGCAACATAGCCCTGGATGTAACTGTGACCATGGATGGGGGTGATGATTTCCAGAGCATTCTCACCAAAGATATTTCCTCTATTTCAAAATGCTTTCAATATTTTCAATAAAATTATTTTCCAAGTATTTTTACTGGGTGTTGAAAACGGGTTTACCAAGTACTTTTAGATTTTCAGTCCTACGCCTGATCAACGTATGACTGAATTTCTGTGAGAACAAGGATGGACTGGTTGAGACATCGAGTTATAAGAAGTATTTTTATAAAGAGCTATTTTATTAGTATGATGTGAATTTAAAAGCATTTCTAAATTTTTCAAATAAAGATGTTGGAATTTTGGAAAATCAAGGAAATCCAAACTGGGATTCTAATGAAGTGAATTTGTAATTAAAATCGAATACTGATTTAGAAGTTGAAATAAGCTAACTGGCTAAATTATTATTTGATTGAGTACATTAATAAAATTTAACTTGGGAAAATAAATGGATTGTAAGTTGATAATGGGTTTGGGAATGAATTCGAATTATAAATAGAATTCGACTTAGATTTGATAATGAATTAAATAAGAGGAGATGTTGTAAAATAAAAATAAAATAGGGTTGGATTGAAAAATGTGATGGTTTGAATTACAAATAAAATCCAAAGGTGATTTGAATAATATTTAATGAAATTTGCAAGTAAATTGGATATAAGAGAAGTGATTATAATAGAAATGGTTTGAGTTGCAAAAGAAAACCCAAGTGAATAGAAATAAATTGAGAATGGCCTTGTATTAATAAAATAAATTCGAAAATGAACTAAGTAAGTAAATGAAATTTTTTAAATGGGTTAATTGAATTAAATAATAATTGGATGAAGTCTGATTGAATAAAAACTAAATCAAGTTGTGATTGGAATTGGACTATCAGACTAAACTTAAATTTGGTGGTATATTAATTTGAAGTATAAATGAGTTAAGTATGTGCTTGGATATTATTTTGATAAATTGAGAAGGTGAATTTGAAATTAAAATTTAAAATGAATGGCTAACTGAATTTAATGGAGATTGATTAAATGAGAATCAAATAGATGTAAACTTAAGTTTGATGTTGGAATAAGTTAAAGTAGATTCACCTAAGTTTAAAATTTATGGAAGCTTGGCTACGAATAAGAGTGAAAGCCCATTGAATAAAAGCTTGGACTGAATTAATTTGGGAATGGTTAGAAATATACAAGAATGGAATGTGTCGAGCTAAATAAATGGTTGGTGAATAAATTAGAAATGAAATGGAATTAAATACAGAATGAGTTGAAACTAATTTAATGTGGTTATAAACTAAAATAGATACTTTATTAAGCAAATATCATCGAAATTGCATAACAATAATTGTCGTTTGGCGTAAAAAAAAGTAATTAAATTTATGTGAGTTGATAGAGATTAAATAAATTGGTTTTAGAATTGATTGAATTGAATATAGCACTTGAGTTGTAATCCAATAAAATTGAATGAAATGTCTTATGAGTTGGTTGAAAGCGATTGAATTAGGTTTGAAAACATATTGCTTGTGGAAGTTATTTTGAATGCATTTTTTTTTTAGAATTGAAGTGTCATAGTTGTTTAAGTAAGAGAAATGTTATAAACTTCATATATATAGTACTTATATGTGTAAATTAAGTAAATACAGGTACCTGAAGGCCGTTTGGCTGGATTTGGTTGTGCTATTTGCTAGAATTAATAAGCTGCTTGCTTAAAATGCTAAATAAGGTACGCCTACACAATAAAAATAGGAAATATGAACTGTTTTTGCGTTTTCCGACCATGTGGATTGACGTATACATATTTATATCTCTTGTTAAATTTCTTAAGCTCCTCCGTACAAAGGAGGCTCTGCCAAAATTTTCCAAAAAATTTGAGAGTTAGAAAATTTTTGGAAAATTTTGAGAGGAAAGAAAATTTTGGTTAACGACAAAACGATTTCAAATTGAAAATTAAAGTAAATTAGTAAATGAAACTATTATGAATCAGTTATACTTGAAAGATAAAATTCAATATGCAAAATATAAAATAAATTGAATTCCTATGAAAGTGGGGAAAACTAATTTGAATAAAAGTGGGTCTGAAACTTATGTAGGAAAATGTATACAATGATTAAAAAGGTTACGATTGGATATTATTGCAAAGTAAGATATGCAGGTATATAAAGGGGAAAATGAAAATTGGATTTGATTCCAAAAGATAAATTTGAATTGCCTGACAAAAAGGTATGTATTTAAGTTTCTATATGAAATTGGATTGGGTTTTTGATGTAGCCACTTGGCTTTTGTTTTCTTTTGAATTTGGGAGCCCGTAGTGGCCTTTTGTAGTTGTACCGAGCTAGCCGCGCAAAGGAAACGCTGGCAAAAAAAGTCGAAAATTTTGGGAGTTAGAAATTTTTTGAAAATTTTGATAATTCCAAAGTTTCCTTTAAATTAAAATCTAAATGATTGACAAAAGGATATTATTTGATACTATAGAGGGTTTTGGGAAGTTGGTTAAGGTGATAGTGGGTCTTCAGTAAAAGATAGTTGGAAGGACGTTGAATTGAGAGTTTTGGAAAAGTGGAAATTAGGCACAACTGCCTCTTTAGCAAGTGAAATTAGTTTTTAGAACACACAACTGAAATAATTACTTTTAAGGACAAAATACAAAATAATTAGTTTGTAAGGCCTAAAAACCTATGAAATTATGTCCTTGAAAGTAATTGGACTACTGAATTTGTCCTTAAAAGTAATTATTATGTTGACTTTGGCCTTGAAATTAATTTCTGTGGATGTGTGTCCTATAAACTAATTGGACTGTAAAGTTTTTCCTTCTAGTGAAGTTCCCCTTTGGGAAAAGTAAACGGGTTTTGAACCATTCTTCCTAACTAGTAATTTCGGGGACAAAATTCTTTTAAGGGGGAAGGAATGTGACGACTCGGAATTTCTAACAACTCAAATTGGGATTGTTAATTGATTTTAAATATTTAAAAGTTAATTTTAACTTGAATTTCAAAATATCAATATTTACTTGATAATTAAATTATTGAATTATATAGTTTAAATATTGAAAATAATAATTGAAATTGGGGAAATTGTTGAATCTAAAATTTCTAAGCCCGTTTAAATAATTTGAAGGCTTATAAAATTTATAATGATGATACCGAAGATAATAGAATGGTTGAAATTTAATTTAAAGGTGGTTTGTTTAATTTTAATGATATATCGTTTAAATCGTTATTTAAAAATAGCCTTCCGAGGAACAGACTCGGAATTCGATGAAACCAGTTCCATTGGATCCGTAATGGTTAGTTATTATCGGATTTCAATTTTCGGAGCAATCAGAGTTGTCGTTTGACCCTGACAGCTAGAAACGCTTAGATTTATTTTAATCGGTTTAATTTAATATCGATCGTTTAAATTCCATAATTCGCACATACGTTCAAATTAGCCTCCAAAAAACATTTCATTGTGTTCGGAACGCGGGTAAAACCTTATGAACGTCTGTCGGCATGTTTGTTTCGAGTTTCGGAATTTCGCGTTATACAATGCGAGATAATTTCAAAATTCAAATTATATTATATTCACGCGTATTCAGGAAGCTTCTCCAACCTATATTTCTTCCCGTCCTCTCTCTCACCTTTAACAGTAATTCGAACTTATAAAAAAAATGGCCGAAGCCGGCCTCATCAAATCGAACTAGATGGTGCAGGGCGCTGTCGCGTGAGAATGGAGAGGGGGGAGGCTTCAGGCCGCGATTGGATCTCGCGTACGCGCGTGCGCGATAGAGGCGATATCGATTTGGGATTTTCGAGCGTGCGAGGTGGCGGCTGCTGTGGTTGAGCGACGTGCGACCTTGTGAGGATTCGCCATAGGGTATGATCAGGAGCTTGTGCGAAGCATCAACGGTCGGTAAGGGCTGGAGGTCGTGCTAGGGTTTCAGTACGTTGACTTGGGGAAGGCTACGTGATCGAGGAATGTTCGGTTGAAGCAGATGCTGGATCGAGAATTTGGGTAACTCTTTCTAATTTTTGCAAGTCAATTTCTAACTGATTGCATGCAATATGTTAATTCACTGATGAAGATTTAGGGGAAACACGGATTTATTTGATTTTAAGAACATAGTAAGGTTTGTGAATAAATGTTATCTGAGAGTTTATCTATATATATATATATATAGAATAGATGTGTGAAATTATAAATAGAAAAGGTTAAAATAAATGATAGTTTGTTTACAGTATGATTTTGGAAGTTCTATAGATTTTAATAAAAATAATTGTAGTTTCCAAAGAAAAATATTATAAATATAAGTATGTACATTTTAAAATTTTAGAATTTTCTTAATTTAACGGAATATAGTCATTTATGTGTTTAATTAACTTATCATTTAATTACTAAAAGATTTTTTTCAAAAGGAAATTTGTTTTGAAATTTAATTATTCATTTGAAATTTAGATCATTAGTTAAATTAAATTATTAAATGATGATTGATTGTTTGGATGTTAATAAAACCATCTAATTATTGATACAAGGTCAATAATCGAGGAAACCAAGGCAAATTTGAAGTGGATTGCAAGTAAAAGCAAAGGTGAGTAAATCTCACTCTGTTGAATTTTTATTTAAATTTATATGGTTAAATTTAAATAGTTGGATGAATGATTGAATTGTTTGGATGTGTATTGATGATCTGGTGATTTAGTTTTGGTTGTTTCTCGAGTCAATTGTGGTTGACTCGGAGTATTTGGGTTTTAAAATTATTTTAAACTTAAGTCATAAATATGAAAATGTTTCCATTGTTAATAAGGGCTTAATGATTTGTGATACATTAAATTAGTAGGGTAATTAAAATGGATAATTAATTAATTGAATTAATTAATGATTTGGGTTATTTAATTCAGTAATTAAAGGTTTGAATAAATAGTAAATTAAGTTGTAAGTTAATTAAATAAGTATAAATAATTCAGAATAATCATTTGATGGTGTGATAAATAATTACTTAATGTAATTAACAAAATATAGTTACTTTGTAAAATTTATCAAGAGATTAATTAAGATAATTAATTAAGGAGTAACTGATTTATTAAAGAAGTAAATAAAAGAATAGTTAATTACATATTGAGATTAATCGAGAATGATTAATATTGGGGTTGAATTAAAGTAATTAATTTAGATTAGAACAAATCAAAACATAACATTAATTTATATAATCAACGATGTAATTAAAGATTGATTAATTAAGTTGAATTAATCATAAGACTCATGAGAAATTAATTAATGTAAGTAATTAAGAATTAATGTAATTGATTATAGTTAATAAATTTGTGAAGTAATTAAAGATTACTCATTGATTTGGTCAAAATAATTAATGTCGTGAAATTAATTAAAGATAATTACTTGAATGGAATTGGAAGATAATTAATCCAGGGTGATTAAATAAGATGAATCGAGAAGGGTTGATTAATTAATTTGGAATTAATTAATGAAAGAATCTAAGTGATTAAGGTTTGAAATTCGATTAGAATCAATAGAAATGATTTGTATGTGATTAAGGTTTGCTTCTGAATGATTGAATGGTATTGGATGATTTGAAGGAGTTGATAACTCTGATATGAAATGTTGAGTTTTTCTTTTGGATAACTTGGAACAGAATGATATGAGATTCGAAGAAACCAGGGTCGGGTATTGGGGAAATACCTGAGACCACTTCGAATGTTTGTAGATTGATATAAAAAAATCTATATGCTGGAGTGAAGCGATTTGGAGGTATTGGACTGTTTTAAAACCTAAATCTTTGGTATTTAGAAACCTATATGTGGGCTAAGTGTTGTCTGTAATAATTTGTGGCTTGTGAATTGATATAAGTTACCCGAGTTTATATGAGTTGTATACTTTTTATTTCATGCTAGTTGGGTTTACTCACGTTGGTTTCTAGCCTGACCTGCGTGTTACTTTGGTGTAATGTTCGGGTCAGACCGAGTATTACAGATTTTCAGGTTAGGACGTTCTGGAGCTCAGGAGGTGAGCTGGATGGCAAAGCGTATTGAGTATTTCTGCTGTATATTATTGTTGCTAATCTGAGACATGATAATTGTATGTGTTCAGTGACTATATATATGTGAAACTTTGATGCGTATTAAATGTAATCGATAGACATAGTATCATTTTGTAAACTATTAATATTTATTATTATATTTTATCTGCTGTGAATGTGAGATGTTTTGTGTTTCTGTTCTCTTCTTCTATCTCTTTCTTCTTTTTCATAACTATCTGGGATTTTCGGGTGTGAAAATTTTGGGTCGTTACATTCTTCGTGCTTGCATTTTGGATTTCAATGGTAGTTGGGAGGACTACCTACCGCATGTGGAGTTTTCCTACAACAATAGTTTTTCAGTCTACTGTCGGTATGGCTCCTTTCGAAGCCTTATATGGAAGGCCATGTCGATCTCTTTCATGTTGGTTGGAATCTACGGAGAAGCTTATTCTTAGCCCAGATTCTGTTTGTGATTCTTTTGAGAAGATTGTTCTTATTCGATAGAGAATGAAAGAGGCGCAGAGCCGCCAGAAATCCTACGCGGAGAACCATAGGAAGCCTCTCGAGTTCTCTGTTGGTGATCTCGTCTTTATTCGTGTTTATCCTCTGAAGGGGGATATGCTTTTCAGTATGATTGAGATATTGGCACCTCGCTTTATAGAACCATTTCTTATTATGAACATGTTGGCACTGTGGCTTATAGAGTTTCGCTTCCAGCTCATCTTCCTGGCATTGATGACATGTTTCACGTCTCTCAGCTTCGGAAGTGTCTTCAAGAATCGGATTCTGTTATCGATTCTCCTGATTCGCAAGAGCTTGAGTTCTCACCAAACGTATCTGTTGTGCAGCAGCATATTCATGTACTTGCACCAGAGGTGAGAAACCTTCAAAACATAGACATGCCGCTTATTAAAGTTCAATGGTCCGCTTGAAAATATTTTATTTCCATTGATTTTAATTGATTTTAAATTGAAATTTACACAATAGGACTGGTTTTCATATTTTCTGACAAAATTTTTCCATTTGCTACGTTTAAATAGATGCATAACAAATATCAAATTTTCATATGTAAATTTAGTTGTTGTACTTTTATGAAAAATTCAGTTAATTACATTATAAAAATCGTTAAAATTTATGGATCATTACAGATATTTTTGTTTTGGATATTACAATTCAGTGTAAGGAGGAATCTAAATAAATGGACTTATAATACTATTCGGTATGGAAAATTTGGTAATATTCATTGGTTATTTTTAGACTCATTATATAGAAAATTATGGGGATTGAGCGCAGATTATGAGCGTTGAATAAATGATTGAGTATCAAGCGGTGGTATGGTATGCGGATGTGATATTTTTTCGGTATTCATTGAGAGTAAACGTCACTCATGTTATATGACCAATGATACTAGGGTAATAATTAGGTAAGTTATTACTCATGGATTCAAGCCAGGGGATACCTATGTCAATAGATACTATGTGTTCATCTATCATGAGGTAATCTTGGATAATGTGCTGAAGTGAACCAGATGGTTGGAATCAAACATAGTGGCATGATTGTTGGGTTGCTTCCTAGATCTATGAGACACTACATTCATAGTAGGGTATTTAACCATAGCCCCTTGTGTTACCTAGGCCAATAATCTATTACCATGGAGACCAAACCAGGTCGTGGTTGTAAGTCCTCGCGTTGAGGAGCACATCGGTGGATAGTGTCATGATTAGTATGGAGGTAACAAAAGGAAGATATCCAGGAGGATGACTAGTTTGCTTATGGATAAGGCAGACGACCACTCATAACAATTCTAGTCCTAACAGAATGATGGATTGGCATATACTATTTATATACCTTACTTGAGAATTAGTAGTGGAATCTAGTGAATAGCCCATGTACTCCTGGAGAAGACGGATAACCATGTTATAATATGACTCTACTTGAGACTTTGTGTCTGTTGTGCAGTCATTCTTCTTTCATGATTAATTATGAGTTATACTATATAAGGAGATCAAATTATAACAATGATAGATGTCCAAATTATAGTTGATTCTCGTATCTTTTATTGTATATGATTTAGTGATAGGTGTCCTATATTTTCTATCGACGCTACTACTTTATTATATGAGATGAGAGATACACTTAGGAAATTCTATGTGCTAGCTTAGATATATTTAAGGATATCTCATTTATGGATGGTATTTAGATTTGATAATGATTTCTTGATCATGATGGACGATGCTATTTCATTCTTTGAGATGAAGGGATATTTTGGTACTGCAATGTGCTAACCAACTATATTTGATGATATCGTCAACTTTGGTGATTTATGGACCTTTATAATAAACACTGATATCGTTGATTATTTATTCTCAATAGGGGTAATTATTGATTGTAGATCTATGGTAGATATAAGTTATTTTGTTGATGTTAAAACAATCGTTTTGTTGACTTAACTCACCTTTAGATGAACTCTATATGATATATACTAGATATTAATTATTTTTTGTGTTTGAATTATTTATTAGTTTGGTTTGTTGAATTTTCGCTTTGAAAAGCAAATAAGTAAAATGAAATATAGAGAATTTTGTAGAGGAATTTAGATTTCTTGTCTCTACAATTTAAAATTTTAGTTATATATCTGTTGAATAAATTGTTGAATGTCAAAGCTTGATAGTTTAGCTACATTGGATATGACATTGATATATATATATATATATGTATGTATGTATGTATGTATGTATGTATGTATGTATGTATGTTAAAAGTTGAACCCTTTTAGTAATGAAGGCAATAGTAGCATTACTTAAGTGCTATGATAGCTTTTGGCCACGTTATAGTATTTTGAAATACTACGGTTTGTTATTTTGATTTGGAAATGGTTTTGATTCGGATAATGATTTTAAATGTGATTTTGGGAATTTTCTTTGGCAATTGATTTATGCTTTTGAACTTCTTTATTTTATTTCAAACTTTTTGTTAATCTTTTCTAATTTATGGGGAATGTTTTAGAAGTTGTAACGACCCGAAATTTTACTGCTTTGATTTGCGAATATTTAGTTAATATTAAATATTCAAAAATTGATTTTATATTCAAAATAAAACTCTTGTAAATAATAATTAATGATAGTGAAACGGTTTTCAAATTTTGTTTGCAAAAATACACAGTTCGATGGAAAACACAAATTGTGACCGAAAATCGTTTTCGGATGTTCGATGTTTCATCGTATAAAAGTTATCTGAAATATTGTGTACTCATTTGTAAATGTATATTCACATATATGCAAAGATTATCAACATAGTTTAGTTAATTAGTTAGGGTTAACTATTATTAAATTAAGTAATATATATATATATATATATATATATATATATATATATACCACATCCGGGGAACATGATTAAACATAATGCAAACTCAAGGACATTTAGCCATCTTTTCTTGTTTTTTCATGATAATTTTTAAATTAATAAAAAGGGTGATAAGGAAACATGCAACATGAGGTGTCATTAAGTTGTGGAGGGTAGGTGCCCTAAGGGATTTTTAGTAATTTATGTATTTCATCTTATATATATACGACTTCCTAATTTCTTTTCCTTCCTATTTCATTTTATTTTCAATTCCAAAGCTTCATTTTCTTCCTCAGGCTTTCGAAAGTGTTTTAGTGGCTTCTCCTTTTAGTTTTAAACTTTAAAAGGAAATATTTTTAAATTGTTTTAAATGTTCAAACTTGTTTTAAGCTGCTCTATCACGTTATAAACTCCTCCACTTTTCCCTTTTTTTCCACATTCGACCATAACTTTCTATAGATTACACCAAATCAAAATTTTCTTTTTTCATACCATGTCAAATTTATGTAGCTATAACTTTTATGTATATCACTTTTTCGAATTTTAGGTCTGTATATGTCAAAATCTCGTTTATTCGCATAGTGTTTTTGTACTCAGAGATCTAAGTCCGAAAATGGTTCTTCTAATCTCAGCCCAATCTTCCTCAAAAATAACTGAAATTGAGTGTTGATTTTTTTTCAAATTATAGAGGAATGAATTTCCTAAAATATTCCTTTGGACCAATTTACCAAAATCTGAGAATTACATGCCCAAAAACCAAGGAGAAGATGACCCCTTTCGAGTTGTTTTTTGGTGGTTTCCAAGCTTTACATTTTTGAAGATTATTTCAAGTTTCTAGAAAGACTTTGTGAGTAAACACTCTTATATTTTGCAAACATTTTAAATTTATATTTTTGGTTTTTTGGTTATGCAACATTTTGGTTGTTTGGTTGGATTATCATGTTTTTGGATTTATGCAGGTTGCTTGTATGCGATTAAATATGTGGTATGGTTGATTTTTAGTTTAAACTTGTTAGCAAAGCCTAATAAGTATTATTATGATTATAAAGTTGGATATTTTACTTATGTTGGAGTTGTGAGATGTTTATAGATGTATCAACTTGTGAATGTTGTAAGAGATTAACACTTGAACTTGTTAAGGTGACATGGGGATCACTTGAGTTAAGTGGTTTACTTAATTTGTTTTCTATAGAATGTTCTAACCTTTACATTTTTTTCCAAAAAATTTACTAAGTTAGTAAATAAGTTAAAGTAAAGGGTAAGAGATTTAAAGTTTATTGTATATGCAAAATAAGTGTTCAAGTTATGGCATCTAGCGATAGTCACTATGGATGTAGTTTCGCTTTAAAAATCAAAATTTATCAAATTTAAGTTATGCTTAAAATTGTTTTATAAATGTTTTAAAAGCCTAAAAATATTGTTTTTAAAAGTTAATCAAGGTTTTAATAATTGATTAATTAATTTTAATAATTATAAATTAATTAAGTATTTATAAGGTTTATTAACTTTAATTAAGCGAAGATTAGTTACTAATTAATTACACTTTTAATGATAAGATTAATTTTAATTAATTAATTATTAAGTATGATTAATTTTTAATTAATTATAACTTATATATATGTTTTACTTTTAACTAATTACTAATTAAACATAGGGTTAATTATTAATTAATTATTAACCATGTGTTTAATTTTAAATAAATTAAGGTTGCAATTTATAAATTATTTATTAAATGTTTAGTTTATTGCTTAAGACTTAAGTAAAAATTATTTAATTGAGATTAATTAATATTAAATTATTAATTAATGTTTAAATGATTATTTAATAATTGTAAAGGATTAATTAGTGTTTAATTATTTATAATAATTAATCATTGTTTAATCATTTATTTAAAGGTTTAATTATTTCTTAATTTATTTATTTAATTAAATTAAGATTTAATAAATATTAATTATGATTTAATAAGAGTTTAACATATATAATTAATTATTTTAAAACGGAGTTTAAGTTGTAAATCCTTTGATTTTCTAAGAATCAATTTATTTAAAAAGGGAATTCTTAGAAAGTACAATTTTGAGCACAAGAGATTTAAATATTGATACATTATGTAGACAAATAACTATAAATGATTATAATGTTGATTGATTGAATTGTTTGGATATCTAGTAGCCGAAAATTTGTGTTCTGCTATAGTGTAATTGTTTAGTTGTTGTAGACACAATATAACAACATAAATTTACATTGTATTACAAATTGATTGTTGACAGTGGGACATGTGTTAGCAAAATAAATCACCGTTCTACTAATTAACTTGTATTTGACATCTATCTAGTATAATAAGTCACAGTTCTGGCATAATTTCCTAAGTAGATTATGTGGACATCTATTTAATAGAACAAATCTCCATCTGCTATTGTAATAACTTGGACATGAGTTTAGCAGAAAAAATCCTCGTCTGTTATTATAGAAACTTGGATATCTTACCTATATGTTGATTTGTTTGTTGTCGGCTGATTCTGTTATACATATCTTCTTGTTATGTAAATACCCATGCTATAACATGAATGGTAAACTTAATTAAAAGAGAACCATTGTGGACACTAAGCTTCTTTCTGACTTTTAAAGTTAATCATACTTTTAATAATAGTTTCAAGGTGAGTAATGATTTTAATAAAGAATGTTTATGATAATCGTTTTTTTATCAAAAGGACTTTATTAAAGGTGTTTATTGAAGGAGTTTTATTTTAAATAAGGAATATTTATAAGAAATTTTTATAAATGATTTTAGAAATTTATAAAGGTAGTTTTATAAATAATTTTGGAGATTTATAAAGAGATATATAAATGGTATTGTTATTTATAAAAGAGTTTTGTAAAATTTAACTGGGTGATTTATAAAGAGTTTTGTAAATGGGTTTGGAATTTATGTAAAGAAGTTTCATAAATAAAAGATATTTATTTAGAGTATTTAAAGAAGGAAATTTATAAAAAGATTTGAGATTGGATTTCTTTTAACCGACCTTCTTAGTTCTGGTTGTATGGACATTCGTTCCACACTTAACATCAAAGGAATATTGTTTGAGGTTATTTTTATCTCTAATTTAAATAACATTTTGTTTGATCCTTTGATATGATTTGGAATTGAGAAATCTTTCACAAATATTTGGTGAATATACTTATGTCAATGAGATAAGTACATGAATGTTTTGACATACACTTTTGAAAAGAGTTTTAATCAATGAAAGATTTAGTTTGAGGCTTAGTGGTTGTTATGGGTAATAAATCTCTGAATTTTTTATTATTTGTTATTTGATAGTAAAATAACTGACTATCAAATATGGACCAAAATATAACTCCGGAAATATCTAGGATAAACATGTGAATTATATGGCATGGTCATCTTCGATAATGTTGTACTGTGTGAATAAATTTCGTTTTGTTCTCTTAGGACAAAGATAAGGAGATTCGTCTTTTTAAACGGTTAGGGGGTGATCCCTGCTCCTATGTATTGTCAGATTATTTCCAAAAAAACAAGGGTTGAGTTTACCAGAACTATCGAACTTTGTTTCAAAGAGACCGGGATCTGATTTTCTTTACGCGAAAACCATTTCGATCCAACTCAAACGTTTCGAATTGAAGATGGAACTTTTGAAGTGTAAGGGCTACTTGCCACTAATCTTGAGGGTGATTCCAAAATGGATATAGTAGAGGTAGTGCCTTCGGTTTCGTTCAGACCTATGACGAACTTGTATGGATTGGCTACATAGTAGATAGTTTAACAGATCCTTAGGAGATGGAAATCCCAAACATCTCCTAAGTTAATGCACTCACGTTAACACTGGGTAGGAGATGTCAAAACCCGTAAACATCTCTGACGCCTTTACACTCATATTTATGTATTGTTGATTTAACTTACATAAGATTTTTTAGTTCTAACTCGAGTGTTTTGTCTTTCAACTTGCACGGGTCAGTCTGAGCATTTCAGTGTATTGGACACCTTATTTCTGGAGGATGAAGACAAAGATTGTTGTAATAAACCATAAATTTTACTAGTTTTAATAACGTAATTAACTGAATTTTTTTTGAAATTTTAAATGATTGAAATTGTAAATGAAAATTTATTATTCGGAATAAGTCTATTTAGACATAGCAAATGGTGAATTTTCATCAGATTATAGGGAAGTTTATTTTATTATGTAATTTATTTCAATTCAAATCAGTTAAGAATTGATGATAATAAAATGTTTTCCAAACCTGAATATTTTGGCATAATAAATTTGTAAATAATCTTTTGAGTAAGACTTCATCCTCTGTTTCATCAAATTCGGACTGCTATTGCTCCGTCTACCTTAATTCTAGCATTTTAGCAGCATTTTTGGTACCAAATATCGACTTTTGACAGGTTGATCATACAAGTGATATCTGTATGCCGTTTTGACCTTCTCGTCATGCTGATCTCTATGGTATATTCAATTTTGTATTTGAAGTCCGGTACATAATGGAATCCGTGAAATCTGTAACCGTATCGGTACCGGATCCGTGACCTTTTGTTTTCTTTTGAATTTCAAACTTTAACAATGTCATCCAAGTAAGAATTAATTGCTTTAATGACATTTTCCAAATCAGTGGCCATATGTTTCTATTCCATCATTTCAATGCATTGATGGTTCGTTCTTTACCTTTATTTCTATCGATTTGGAAATATAAAATTTTATATAGGTGGTATGCTTGCATTTCTTTATTATCTGTTCATTGCTCATCCAGACCTCTCTTCCTCATGCGAAGCTTGCATATAACTATTCTTTTCATTTTGGTCATGCTTCCTTTATAAAAAAGAACAAATAAATATATAAAGCGTATTATATATTTGCCAATAGAAACATTCCATTGTTCGATTTTTCCAATGCTTCCATCACCCTCTCTCCCTCTCTTTTGTTCGGCCTCCACCCTCACAACCCACCAGCGCCTCCTACCCCTCAATAATCTGCCTCGCTTTGGCCACCCTTCACTTGGAAGCCGAAGGTAGCACATCCAATCACCCGCACCAACAACTCACTGATGCAGCGCAATTACCTTCCTTAGGTCGCTCACGAGCAACGAGTCACGAGATAAGGAGTTACAACCTAACCGGGAACAAAAGAAGGAAGATGCAACGAGTTCGCGACCTAATATCTTACAACCTAATACGAGTTCGCGACCTAATGTCTTATGACCTAATACTTAGGTCACTCACGACCTAAAGACCATATTCCTTACATCGCTTTCAGTTCTGCCGCATTCTATCTCCTTATGTCGCAAAAACTTAGGTCGCTTCGGAAGTTGGGTTGCAAGGTCGCTTATGTTAAGTCGCCATCACATGCCACTTTCTATAGGTCATTCATATCCTTAAATCGCTCCACTGTTATGTCGCTCGAGTTATGAAGCTATACATTGAGGTCAAGTCGATGAAGCTTTTGTTCTTAGGTCGTGTACATTGTTGATGTTGTATATATCCTTGGGTCGTTTGTTTTTAAGTTGTTTTGTGTTGTAAAGGCTGTTAAACCGTGGTTTTGTACTGAACTCTTATGTCGCGTGAAGTATTGTAATGTTGTATATATTAAGTCGCTTACCATATCTTGTGAGGTTGTTAGGTCGTTAATGACCTTGGTTAGGTCGCAGGTCGCGTAACGACTTATGTTAGGTCAGTGGACTATGCTGTTGTGTTGAGTTGTACCCTATAAATATGGGTGTTGGGTCATTTGTAAGAGTGTTTGATTTTGAATAAAACTTTGTTTGAGTGCTTTGTGCCTCTTTGAAATTGGAAGTTGAGTGTGAGCTCCTTTCTCCATTTGCGGTATTCGAGTGCGCTCGAATCAACGGATTTGAAGCATATTCACGGAATCTCGTGCACGAGATCAACGTCGAAGAATCGTAGATCTTTTAACACGGTATCGTGCGCGATCAACGTGTTGGGGATAGCTAGAATTCGGTATCTTTTGGAGATCAATGAATTTGGGCATTCGGTAACTTTCAATCCATCGATTTATATTGCTTCATCTAATCGTTCTTCGATTAGTTTGACACGAAATCTTCATTTCGTCGTCATCGTTATAACCCATTGCGTCAGTTTGGTATCAAAGCTAGACATAGCCAATCATAGCTAAGATGAGTCCTCGGAGCCAAAGAGAAGAGTTTGAAGAGTAGAGCCGAGCTTGTTCAAGTTTGTGGGAGATTTGTTCAAGCCGAGAGCAAGTACAGAAGGTAGATTCGGGTTATAAGTGGAGGTGTGTATCACTTGTGTAGTTCAAGGCCGAAAGTCAGTTGGTATCAGTTCATTTGAAGAAATTAAAGCCGAGTTTGTTGAAGATTGTTGTTAGAGATCATGCCGCCGAGAAGAGCTAATCGTCATCAAAATGTTGAAGTGTTGTATAGAAGAGAAGAAGCTGAGCAAATGGAACAATGCATCAATGAAATGTATGATGAAGGTATTGGGAAGTTAGAAAAATTGATGATTGACATGAATCAAAGTCAAAGGAGAAGGTCGCTAGTCTCGAACCATGGAGGAAACAGAGTTTCGCCATCGGTTATGGAAGCGAGGAGGGTGTCGCCACAATCTTATCGAGAAAGAAGAGAATCATCAGTTTCATTGAGACGAGAACATCACGAGTATAGAAATGAAGAGAGAAGGAGTCTACGGGAGTATGAGCATGAGCCATATCGTGATGAAGAAAGACATGGTAGAAGAGATATGTATGATCGAAGAGAAGTTGATGGTTGAGATGGATATAGACGTACACTTGATGTTGATGAAGATGGTAATAGAACTACTATTCATTATCGAGATCGAGGGCAAGTGCGAAATCAATATGTGGATGTAGAAGATGATCGTAAATGGGAGTCGGGAATTAAAACAGAAATTCCAGAATTCAAGGGTGGAATGGTAGCTGAAGAATTTCTTGATTGGTTATCTAATGTTGAAGAAATTTTTGACTTTAAGGAAGTTCCTGAGCATCGCAGAGTTAAGTTAGTTGCTACTCGTTTGAGAGGGAGAGCTATGGCATGGTGGCAGCAAACTAAACTTACACGGGAGAGAATGGGGAAGTCAAAGATTGAATCATGGGAGAAGATGAAGAAGTTGATGGAGGCTACGTTCTTGCCTTATAATTATCAGTCTCTTATGTATCAGTGATTGCAGAATTTGCGACAGGGAACAAAGTCACTGAATGATTATGCGGATGAATTTTATCAACTGATTGCAAGGAATGATATCATGGAGACAGAGGAACAATTGACCGCTAGATTTGTTGGAGGACTGAGAATGCAAATTCAGGACATGGTGAATATGTTTGATCCTAGATCTGTTGCAAAAGCACACCGGAAGGCGTTAGCTTGGGAGAAGCAAGGAAGAAGAGGAGGTGGTGTGTTTACAAATTCCAATAATCAAGTGAAAGGGGCTAGTAGCAATGCGAATGTTTCCAAGGCTGTTGCGAAACCAGTTGTCAATGAAATTGCTAAGACCAAGGTCAATAGTGGTATCAAATGCTATAACTGTCAAGAGTTTGTTCACAAAAGCAATGAATGTCCAAAGCCTAAGAAGCGAGTGATGGTTGCTGAGGCTGAGGATGAGGATGTTGGTGAAGATTATTCTAGTCCAGTTGAGGGGAATGAACAGGATATCGCGTCGGGAGATAAAGGATGTAATCTAATGTTGAGGAGATCGTGTTTGACACTGAAGCAGGAAGAGGAGGCTAGTTGGTTGAGGAGTAATATCTTTCAGTCGACATGCACTATACTGGGGAAGGTTTGTAAATTTGTGATTGACGCGGGAAGTTGTGACAATACCATTTCTACCGAAGATGTGAGAAAGTTGAAGTTAAAGACGGAGAAGCATCCAAATCTTACAAATTAGCGTGGCTAAGGAAAGGAGGAGAGGTGAAGGTGGACAGGCAAGTTCATGTTCCATTTTCTATTGGGAAGAAGTATAAAGACGAGATCTGGTGTGATGTGGTGGAGATGGATGTTTGTCACTTGCTTTTGGGAAGACCATGGCAGTATGACCAAGCAGTGCAGCATGATGGACGAACCAATAGCTACAGCTTTATGTGTGAGGGTACTAAGATCATTTTAGTTCCGAAGAAGAGACAACAAGAAGAGAGAAAGTCAGAAGAGATAGAGGAACTGAAGACTTTGTTGACTTTGAAGGAGTTTGTTGGAGAAGTAGAGGAGAGTCCATAGGTGTTCTTGTTGATTGGACATGAAACTACTGAATCTGTTGAAGTTCCAGAGGGATTAAAGCCAGTATTGGAAGAATTCAGAGATGTGTTTCCTGAAGAGTTGCCAAAGGAGTTACCACCATTGAGAGATATTCAGCATCAGATTAATCTTGTGCCAGGGGTGGTATTACCTCACAGGCCACATTACAGGATGAGTCCTAAGGAGCATGAGGAACTGAGAAGGCAGGTGGAGGAGTTGTTAGAACAACGGCGTGTTCAGGAGAGCTTGAGTCCTTGTGCAGTGCCATCGTTATTGGTACCGAAGAAGGATGGTTCGTGGAGGTCGGGCTCTAAACAAGATCACTGTGAGATACAGGTTTCCTATGCCGAGGTTCGATGATTTGATTGATCAGTTGAGTGGGGCTGTTGTGTTCTCAAAGATTGACTTGAAGAGTGGAGACCAACAGATTCGTATTAGACCGGGTGATGAGTGGAAGACTGCTTTTAAAACTAAGGAAGGTCTATAAGAATGGCTGGTTATGCCGTTAGGCTTGTCAAATGCTCATAGTACTTTTATGAGAGTGATGAACTAGATTTTCAGACCATTTATTGGGAAGTTCGTAGTAGTTTACTTTGACGATATTTTGATCTACAGTGGGAGTATGGAAGAGCATATCCAGCATTTGCGAGAAGTGATGTTTATTCTATGACAGGAGCAATTCTATGCAGCAGTGAAGAAGTGCATGTTCATGACGCACAGTTTTTTTGTTTCTGGGATATGTTCTGTCGAAGGAGGGTATTCAAGTGGATGAAAGCAAAGTGGTAGTTGTCAGAAGTTGGCCACAACCCAAGACAATTACTGAAGTGAGGAGCTTTCATGGGTTGGTATCTTTTTATCGAAGATTCATTCCACATTTTAGCAGTGTGATGGCATCTGTAACCGATTGCATGAAAGGAAAGAAGTTTGCATGGTCAGAGGAAGCAGGATTTGCTTTTGAGCGAATCAATGAACTTTTGACGTCAGCACCGATTCTAGTTTTGCCGGATTTTCAGATGTTGTTTGAGCTACAAACAGACGCATCTAAAGTCGGGATTGGAGGAGTGTTAAGTCAGAGGGGTCGAGCAATTGCATATTTCAGTGAGAAGCTTTCGGGGGCCAAGATGAGATATAATACTTATGATGTAGAATTCTATGCTATTGTGCAAGCCGTGAAACACTGGAGACATTATCTGTTTCAAAAGGAGTTTGTTCTTTATATGGTTCATAAAGCTTTGAAACATCTGCGAAGGAAGGAGAAAATTTTAGCTAGACATGCATCATGGATTGCTTATTTGCAGCAATTTACATTTGTTGTGAAACACAAATCGGGAGTTACAAACCGTGTTGCAGATGCATTGAGTAGAAGGAATCATTTGTTGACTACAATGAAAGTTGAAGTGACGTGGTCTGAAGTACTTCCAGAATTGTTTATTGAAGACCCTTACTTTGCGGAGTTTGTAGATAAAGTAAAGAAGGGAAGGGCAGATGAGTTAGTGTTGGTGGATGGTTTTCTTTTCAAAGGAAATCAATTGTGTATACCAGATTGCAGTTTACGGATGAAGATTGTGAAAGAATTGCATGAAGAAGGCCATGTGGGTAGTGATCGTACATTGCAGTTGATTTGTCAATCCTATTTTTGGCCATCAATGAGAAAAGAAGTTGAAAGATTTGTGGAGAGATGTCATATCTGTCAAATTTCGAAGGGAACAGCTACGAATGCGGGATTATATATGTCATTACTGTGCCTACTAAACCGTGGGTTGATATTAGCATGGATTTTGTTTTGGGTTTGCCTAGAACTCAAATGAGGAATGATTCTATATTTGTTGTGGTGGATAGATTTTCAAAAATGGCACATGTCATAGCTTGTAAGAAGACAGCTGATGCAGTCCGTGTTGCTCAATTATTCTTTAAAGAGGTGTATCGATTGCATGGGCTACCTGAATCTATTGTTTCTGATCGGGATACTAGATTTCTAAGCCATTTTTGGTTGAGTTTGTGGAAGATGGTTGGAACGAAGCTGAAGTTCAGTAGCGCCTATCATCCGCAAACAGATGGGCAAATGGAAGTGGTGAATAGATCGTTGGAAAACTTATTGAGATGTCTTGTGAAAGACAATTTGAAAACATGGGATGTGAAGTTATGTCAAGCAGAGTTTGCACATAATCACGTTGTTAATCGAAGTACTGGATTCGGTCCATTTCAAGTTGTATATTCAGCAATTCCGAAGGGACCGTTGGATTTGACGACAGTGCCATGTCAGAAGGGAATTGTTAAGCGAGCTTATGATTTCGTGAATGAGCTGCAGGAGTGTCACAGAACAGTTGATGAACGATTGCTTGCATCAAATGAGAAGTATAAACAAAAGGCGGATAAGAAGCGAAGGGGTGTGAACTTCAAAGAAGGTGATTTGGTTTACGACGTTTTGACGAAAGATCGTTTTCCAGTTGGAACTTACAACAAGTTGAAAGCTCGAAAAATTGTTCCAGTGGAAATCTTTAAGAAGATCAATGATAATGCATATCAGTTGAGGTTGCCGAATCATATTCACACTACAGGCTTTTTAACGTCAAACATTTAATTCCGTTTCATGGGAATGAGCCTGTCAAGGAAGAGGAAGGTGCAAATTCGAGGTCGAATTCCATTCTACCGGGGGAGGATGATGCAGCGCAATTACCTTCCTTAGGTCGCTCACGAGCTAACGAGTCACGAGATAAGGAGTTACGACCTAACCGAGAACAAAAGAAGGAAGATGCAACGAGTTCGCGACCTAATATCTTACAACCTAATACGAGTTTGCGACCTAATGTCTTACGACCTAATACTTAGGTCGTTCACGACCTAAAGACCATATTCCTTACATCGCTTTCAGTTCTGCCTTATTCTATCTCCTTATGTCGCTAAAGCTTAGGTCGCTTCAGAAGCTTGGGTCGCAAGGTCGCTTATGTTAAGTCGCCATCACATGCCACTTTCTATAGGTCGTTCATATCCTTAAATCGCTCCAGTGTTATGTCGCTCGAGTTATGAAGCTATACATTGAGGTCAAGTCGCTGAAGCTTTTGTTCTTAGGTCGTGTACATTGTTGATGTTGTATATATCGTTAGGTCGTAGGTCGCGTAACGACTTATGTTAGGTCGGTGGACTGTGCTGTTGTGTTGAGTTGTACCCTATAAATATGGGTGATGGGTCATTTGTAAGAGTGGTTGATTTTGAATAAAACTTTGTTTGAGTGCTTTGTGCCTCTTTGAAATTGGAAGTTGAGTGTGAACTCCTTTCTCCATTTGCGGTATTCAAGTGCGCTCGAATCAACAAATTTGAAGCCGATTCACGGAATCTCGTGCGCGAGATCAATGTCGAAGAATCGTAGATCTTTTAACACGGTATCATGCGCGATCAGTGTGTTGGGGATAGCTAGAATTCGGTATCTTTTGGAGATCAATGAATTTGGGCATTCGGTATCTTTCAATCCATCAATTTACATTGCTTCATCTAATCGTTCTTCGATTAGTTTGACACGAAATCTTCATTTCATCGTCAGCGTTATAATCCGCTGCATGACTCACCCTCCAAACCACCTTCCGCGCTCCAACCATGTCCAGCTCACCCTCTCCGTGCACCGCCCAGGTCCCACATCGTTGTCCCACTGCCTTCCCTACCTTCCGGCCGAGCTTCTTTGCTTGAGACTTATATTAAGGTATATTGTATTTATATGTTTATAATATATATATATATATATATATATGTGTATGATCTTCTATTTTATACCATACTGTTTGCATCGGTATTTACTAATTGTTGCCTATATAGATATTTTATATATAAGGATTTTACAAATCTTTGTTGTACTCGATTTGATTAGTTTATATAAGATATTTAATCAGTTTATAAGTCTATGTGATTGTAAGTATATAAGCTTATATTACTTTATCTGTTTGTATAAATTATACTTAAAAGGGCACGTATGTCTGTTTGTCCATATATAACAAATAAGTATATGTTTTAATTTTAAATTTACATGTGATATATATATATATATGTCTGGTTTGTTTGTTTAAGTTTTATATTTCATCGGTACATTCTGTGTTTGTGTATCGATTATATTTGTTTCTGTATATATATTATTTTTTCAATATACGTTAGTTTGTATATATATTTATATACATTAGTTTATAGGTGAATGTATACAATCTTAAATATTGCTTTGTTTTCTTTTGTTTCATATTTTACAGTTTATATTTGTAATATATTTAAATTTTGAGAAAAAAATGTTTAAAACTTGTGTTAGACAATATATGTATAAGAGTTTCTAATACGGAATGCTTCATATGTAATTTTGAAAATCTGGTTCCATTTGCATATGATTTCGTGTAAGCACGTATATAAAACAGTTTCATATATATAGTTTTAAATGTATAAACAAGTTTCGACCCTGCTCATTTCATTTGCATTTGTACTTTTGCTTTTCAAAAGGGTCTAGTTTAAGTTGCTTTATTAGGTAAGTCTGGTACTATAATTCATACATGTATAAATAATATATGTTGTATATTACAGCATGAATATGTTGGCTACAGAAGTATATTTTGGTTTCTCTATATTGTAGCTTTAAGATATATATTACATTCTAATATATATATATATATATATATATATAAGTGTTGTTATAATGTCTCAAAATATAATATATATATATATATATATATATATATTCTTGTACATATATAAAGTTTGAACCGTTCATATTATATGCTACATAGTATATGTCCTAAAACGGTTACCTAATATAAAATATTCTTTTAAAAAGTAGATTTAATAATAACTCGTATATGCATAAAACATGTTTAAATACATACATACATACATACATACATACATATATACATACATATATATATATATTTAATTTAACATGTGTTTTGAATTTAAGAATATGGTTTTATATATATAGTTATATATAGCTATATATATAAGTTCCCTTGTATCAGTTACCTTCATCGATCCAATTCTGATTACATTACGTTAATTCCTATTTATCATCTTTGTTCATCGAACCATGTCCTTCTAGCGTTAATTTGAAATTCGTTGTTCATTTCTTTGTCAAATCTATCTAGCCTCGAATGGTGAGCGTTCACTCCCGATTAACGTTTTTATATTTATTGAAGAGTAGAGGGTTGGGACTGAGTTAATAAGTGGGGTTAATGGGCCCAGCCCAAACCAAAGCCCTAAGTGAAAAAGTAGCAAAATTCCACTAACTCCAAACATATAAAAGTTTATACTTAAAAAGATCGCAAACGGCGTTTTGAACTCAATGGAGGTAGTCCCGAGTCCTAATTTGACTGTTTGCAAAAAGTAGCTTTTCAGACTTTAATCCGACTAACGATGGAATATTTAAATAAAATATCTCAATCGTAAAATATGCAGGTTGTTACAACAGGTTTGGATTAAAATTTGAAAAGTGTGATTTTGGGATATTTATGATTTCAAAACGATTAGAAAAAAACCGAGCCTTTGAATTCTGGAATCCTTATTTAAATAATTTAGAAATCATCATAAAATAAGTTTTAAACTGTAAATTGAGGATGACTCTAAATAGGGAAGGAAAATATGGAATTTGAGTTTCGAGAAATGAATTTTAACTTGGGTAAAGTGAAAATGGATAAAATTAAACTTAAGAAAAGCAAATTGAAATAAATAAAACCAATTGAATTTTACTCATGAAAACTAAGCAGATTGAATTGGTAAAAGAAAGTTTGAAATTTAACTTAAGCTAATTAAATCAAAATTGGGTTGAATTTGGATTGGAGATAATATCGGATTGAAATAAATAAATTAACTCAAGAAAATATGTTAAATGGATGCTTGGCTTAAATTAATTTGTGAAATTGTTATTTAATATAACAACATGTAATGTTTTCGAGCTAAATTTTGTGGATTTTTGTATAGTAATAGTGAATTGAGTGGAATGCAAAATAAATAGATTGAGAATCAATTGGAAACGGAGTAGAATTAAATACGAGTTGATTGGAACCAATTTAAAATAGCTATAAGATGAAATGATTACTTTATTAAATGAATAGTGCCAAATTTGCGTAGAAAAATTGTTGTTCGACGTAAACTAAAGTAAATAAAATTCTATAAATAGATAGAATGTAAATAAAGTGATTTTAATCAATGTGAAGTGGATATGGTTTGTTTGGTATAAAAATGAAATGAATGCAAATAATTTGGTTGTAAATCATCTAAATTGAATGAAATAGTACGTGGATTGATTATAAGCAATTAAATTAGTATTGGAACCTTATAAATTGCTTATGATATATGTTTAGCATGCTATTTTACGGAACTTATGTGTTTACACTAGTTAAATAAATGAAATGTCATGGAATTTCATATATTTTGTACTTGCATGTTTAAATTAAGTACAAGTACCTAGAGCTATTTTGCTTGACTGTGATTACGTGAATTGCAAAATAAATAAGCCGCTTGCTTAAAAATGCTAAAATAAGGTATGTTTTCGGATTAAATACTATGAAATTATAAAATATTGTTATATATTTGGTTTTCTAACCGCATGGTTCGATGTATATATATGTATATCTCTTGTCATATTGTAAAAGGCTCTCCATATAAGGTAGATTCTGCCAAAAAAATTTTAGGAATTTAGGGTTTTAGAAAAAATTTGAAAATTTTTGAAAATTTTTTGTCAACGACAAATTGATTTCAATTAAATTTTAAATAAGGGTTTTGGAACTAGAGTAGGAAGCTAATTATTTTGGGTGTAACTAAAAGACTAAAGTTGTAACATTCCCCTTTTTAAGTCAAATTCAAATGGGTAATTTATTTAATTTTTGGAATTAAATTATGAATTTAATGGTGAATTATTTTGAATTTTCCAAAATTAAACAAGATTTGTGATTGTTTATTTATATAAATAGATTGTGATTTGAAATTTGAATTTGAAACCCTATAATTTAAAGACTAACAAAAATTTGTTTTGGAATTTCAAGAATAAATATCGTACAAAATTAATTGGATTTTAAACTTTATAATTAAAGAAACTAATATATATTTTTATATATGAGTATATGATTATTTGTAGTGAATAATTAAGTTTAAATCATTTTCTTTAAAAAGTTATATAAGTATAAATATAGAAAATGTATGGATAAAATAAAAAGACATATATACATATCTAAAGTTGGATTGTAAATATATAAATTGAGATTTAATTAAAGATTTAAAATACTTTTCTTTTATGTACTTGAAAATAAATATAAGTAGTATATATGTAAGTAAATATAAAAGCTTTGATGTGTATATATCTTTTGAAAGTATAAGTATAAAATTTAAAATACATAACACATATGTAAATATAAAATAGATAATCTACACAGATAAATTAAAATAAGTAGGGATATAAATCATAATTTATAAATAAATTTGAGAAAAGTACTTATATTTTAACAGGTAGGAAAATAAATACAAGTATTTACAAGTGTAAGATTGATATACAAGTGGCATACTTGAAATCTCATTTGAATTACAAATAATATGTATAGGAGAGAGCAAGGCTGTTTACATTTTTCAATCCACTTCTTTGCTTCATAACAAAATTTAAAAACCAGAGAATCAAAACCTAGAAACAAGAAAATAAAACAGATCAAAGAAAAGAAAAAAAATATCAAACTTGAGAAAGCAAATTCAAGTTCAACTCAAATGTAAAGCAAGAATTCAACGACAAGTGGATCAAATTCAGTTGAACAAGCAAGATTCAAGAAGAATCAAAACATCAAACACTCCAGTTTCAAGATCAAATACAACTTCTGTAACAACCCGCATATTTATCGATTTTATATTTAAATATTTTATTTAAATATTTTGTCGTTAGTCAGATTTTAGTCCGAAAAGCTACATTTTGCAAACAGCCGAATTAGGACTCGAGACCACCTCCATTGAATTCAAAATGCCGTTTGCGACCTTTTTGAGTATAAGCTTCGATATGTTTGGTGAAAGTTGATTTTTGCTACTTTTTCCCACTTAGGGCTTTGGTTGGGCTGAGCCAATTAACCACTTAACTCAGTTCCAACACTCTCCTCTTCATTCACTTCTCTTCTATTTTCCTAATACTCAAGCTTTTATGTTAATGGAGGGTGGAAGAGGAAATTAAAACTCCAAGCCCTAACTTCCTTTGCAAATCCAAGCTTTAGCTCCAAACTCAAGAAGAACCCATTGGTAAGCTTCTCTTTTTCTTCTCCAACTCTTTCTCCATTCAATTTCAGAAAATTCCTAAACCTAATTTAGGAAATGTTTCTCTTTTAAGCTTAGATTCAAGCTTCTTGTGTTGAGATTGAAGTGTGGTTGATTCCCCTTTTCATTCAAGCTTCATCTTCATAAATTTTAGTTCAAAGGTGAGATTTTTATCTCACATCTATGCTTGTATTTATCTTCGAATGTTAGGTATGAACTCCTAACACTTATTCGTGTGTATTTGCTTTTGGTTTGGATTGAATTGGTGTATATTCCAATTTTTAGTGTTTTGAGTTCAATTCGTTAAAAATCCTAACTTCTATGTTTGAACATGTTTTTGGTAATGCATCAAGGAGCATATAGGGCCGGGTAGTCGATTGACATAAACCCTTAGCACCATTGCTCGTGCGAATGCAATTTTGGTCAAGATTGAACTTCATTTGTAATAGGCATGGATGAGGCTGGAAACAGGCTTGGCCGACCGACCCCCTGGTCCGGTCGACCGACCAGCTTCAAAGTGCATAAGCACTTTCTGTTTTAAGGTTCGGTCGATCGAGTATAGGGTTCGGTCGACCGACCTGCTGTCCCGAGAGGTTTTCAACCTTTGGTTCGGTCGACCGACTCAGGGAGTCCGGTCGACCGACCTGATGATTTTTGCCAGATTTGCCTACTTTGCTAATTCGTTTGAATATCCAACTTTAATCGATTCGTGTTGTCTCCCTTTTGCTGTCGTCATTTATTATCGACTTGGATGACCTTTTCTTTGGGAATTTTAGATATATCCACTTTGATGGATTTGATATCGATTTCTTTGGATTTAATTCACGTCTTCGAATGTGAATTTTTATGCCCGATTGTTTCTACAATCACTTCTATGATTTGTCACTTTAAAATATAAAGGTTTTCTATACTAGTAGTAAATATCAAAACTCTTTCTTTAAATGATTTCAACACTATTTTATAACAAAGCTCGTTTTCTCAAACCGATTTCCAATCTATTAGTATATACAAACCTTTACCTCACTCGTATGAGAAATCTAATTAAACGACTTAGTAAAACAAGTGGTATGAAACGCTTGCGTTTACTTCGTCGGTTAATCCTTGGACTTGTTCGATTGAATCTCTTGTGACAATTTTCTAGTGGAGATCTACAATTTGTTCGGAAATATTTAAGTTAAGCTAGTGGTTATGGGACATGATGCTTAGCTCATATATTTACTAGCTTACTGTAATCGACACTTCTCTTTGATCATGACGATCATTTTATGTTTTAGACTAGCATTGTGCAATGTCTTTGTGATTTGGTTCATCGGATGTCCCGCTGTACGACGTCGTTGTTCCCTTTGATTGTGTTTTGGTTCATCGGATGACCCGCTGTACGACGTCGTTGTTCCCATTGATTGTGATTTCTGGATTTCGTGTGTTGAATTCTGGAATTTATGTTTCACCAACTTTTACGATTGGCATTGATATATATGTCATTTATTGTGGCTTGGTGAATGAAATTAGGAGTATGACATTCCTTTTTATCTTGAGTAGATTATTGTGATATTGATTAATCTCTTGTTGATTTTCAATTACCTATTTATCACAGCTTGGCATTGTGATTATTATATGTTTATGTCATATCTCTTATTATATATCACTTCATCTGATATTTATAGCTAGACTGATCCGTTTATTATTTTCTTCTTAAATAATACTCGGGTCAGACTGAGATTTTACAGGTGCTTCCTCATGGCTTCCTATCTGGAACCATCTTCTGACTTTTGGCTAACTACTTTAGTTTAGTATTTTTTGTTGAATACATTTGAGATATAGACTGTATGATGTATACTTATTCTTTTGTCTAGCACGTGTTGCTACTCTTTGTATTATTGTGGATCTTTTTGACCACTACTCTGATGTACACTTTCATGTGTAATATTCATATCTATTTCCGCCTTTGTGATATGAATTGTCTGTGACTGATTTATGTTATGTTTATTTCTATATTTGTTTCAGAAGACCTTTATAGCCACTGTGTAGTAGCTTTGAGTTTGTGCCGGTATGTCGGATTGTTATACTATCTGACATATCGATGCTCGCGCAAAGCAATTACACGGACGGTCGCTCCTCAACAGCCTTATTCTCCGTGCTAGTTGACAACATTCTCAGTGATGTTCTTGGCTAGCGTGGGTATAGAGATGGGGCGTCACAACTTCAAGGTTTTGCTTCAAAGTAAAATAAATTCCAGAAGTTCAAAAAAAATCTGGTCCCCTGTCTTCATTTCCAGGTGAGCAAAGTAACCTTGGATCTGCTATGATATCTTGATGTTATATACTTAAAATCGTTATGAGAAAAGATGTTTGTATGAATGTTAACATGCCTGCATGTCTGTGTGAATATGTATGTATGTATGTATGTATGTATGTATGTATGTATGTATGTATGTATGTATGTATTGTTGTGTGCACGTCCGTTTACAGGCTTTTATATCTCTGTTTAAACATTCACACGCGAAAAACATCATAAATTGATCTACATCTCCCCAAATAAACATTAGTAGGTTATGATTTCTGAATGAAAAAGGATTGTAATGGTGTAGTATTATTTTTAAAATAAAAACAAGTAGAATTATTAAGTAATTTTCTGGAAAATAGGAATTACATTAAAATATGTTCAAAAAGAAAAATTGATGATCACGAATTCAAGTTTGGATTTCATAATTCGATTTGTAGTAGGAAATGATGAATTTTGGTGATAAAATTATTATTTTTAAGCTTATAATGGTCAAGAAATTTAGGGTTAAAAGGGATAGACAAATTCGTCAATTGCAGTCAACCAGCAAGCTTATATGCATCGAGATCATGGTGGAAGGTGGTTTCGGTGTCGTAGATTGGAGGGGGAAAATGGAAATGTATTTTTTTCGAGCGTCATTGTTGACGATCCGGTAGGAAATAGGGTTTAAGGAATGGGTTTGTTCGATTGGGCTTGCAAAACAAATTCATTGTCAATGGTGGATTATAGGTGATCGGACCGGGAAGAAAGGGTTTGTGGGTCGTCGGAGCAGCTGGGTTGGGGAAGCGTGGCATTCGGTGGTCAGAGTGGGCGTATGGAGGTGGTTTTCGTTAACTAGGATCTGTTCCAGACTGTTCGATTCGTTCGATTTTGTTTTAATTGTGATTGCATCGAACTGGGTGGTCGGGTCATCGAAGGAGGTAGTCGTCGACTTGTTAAAGGTCAAGGCAATGGTCGAAGGTGACCGGAGCGTCAGTGCACGTGCACGGGGTGTCAGAGTTTTATCAGTTGAACGAATTTGGGGAAGAGGCATAGTTATTGGGTTCGATTCGAAGAATTCTGCAAATTGACTCGAAGTAGAAAAAGAAAATGAGAGTCTTGGGGAAAAATAATTATGGGCTCGGGGTTTTTGATAATTGACTCGAGTGAAGACACGGAGTGGCTTCGGGTTGTGTTGAAAAAGTTTTAGATTTTAAAATAAAACAAGTTTTATTCGAATTTTAATTAAATCAAGTTTTAAACCTTTTCTGTTTTATTCTTTTAAGATAATAAATGTTTATTTTTAGTTTTGAATAAACTAATGGTTTTAAAATATTTTAATTGGTCAAGTGAAGTGTTTTATAGCTTTTAAATTTATTTTAAATAAATATAATAGTATAATTAAGGATTTAGTTAAGAAGAATAAATGTTTTTAATCTACTTAAAGGCTTCAAGTTAAATTAAGTGATAATGATAATTTATCTCAAAGGTTATTTAAAATAAGATTTAAATGATGATTTTGAAATTAATTAAGATAAATGGGCTATCTTAAGATTAAAAGATCATCAATTTGAAATTTACTGATAATTACTTAATTAAAGGATAATTAATGTGATTAATTAATTAAGGTAACTAATTTGAGGATAATTAATTATTTAATGAAAGTGATTAAGGAATGGTTTATTAATTAAGGTTTAATTAATTTGTAGAATCAATTAAGGATAATTAATTAAAGAATTATTTAATAATTAAAGGTTAATTATTTAATGATTAAAGGTTGATTAATTAAAGTTAAAAGGTTGATTAATTTATTAATTAAGATTGATTAATTAATAATTAAAGGTTAATTAATTTATTATTAAACGTTAATTAATAAATGTTTAAAAGATAATTAATATGGTTTGTAATTAGTTAATGTTAATTAACCAGGATTAGTAAATTATTCATAAGTGATTAATCTGGTTTAAATTAAACAGATGATTAATTAGTCTTGCTTATAGATGTTTGGATTGTATGGAATGCTTTGAATTGTTTAATATCCCTGATGTGTGATGTTTTGTGATATGAATTATTTGATTTGAGCTATGTTGAATGTAATTAATTTATTTGTGATGAATTTATATTCTTTATATGTGAATCTATGAATGAAGATAGGTGTTATAGACTTATACCGCTTATTGATATTGTTGTGCTTGGATTTGTGATGATTGATGATATTGTATTGTTGTGTGTAAAACCCCTGGACTACACCACACACACAAAAATATGGATTGCATGAGGAAATTGGTTAAGTCACAGATATTTGAATTTTATATTATGAAATGGTTTTAAAGATTGAATTTTGAATCCAAAATGATTTTGGAAATGGAATTGGGTTGAATATGAAAAGCTTTTGAAAAGGAAATTTGAAATTGAATTAGTTTGAATAGAATATATGTTGTTTAAGTTTTGAAATTATTTTAGAAACAATGGTTTGAAAGGTGTACGAGTTATACAATAATATTTATGGATTTCAAACCATTTTAAAAGTATTATTTTGGGAATTTAAATTTAACCCAAGTTTATACTTTAAAGGCTATAACTTGTGCATATTTGATCGGATTTTTCCGAAATGAAATGCATTTGTTTCCAAATGATAACGACTTTCATATAACAAAAGAACTTCCATTTTTTGTTGAAAAGACAAGCTCGAAATGGAATTGCTTTGAAAGCTATGAATACATCTTTGTGAAAGATTGGTGAACTTTGTTTCTAAATTAAAGAGAATCTTAAAGGTGTATCCTTTGTATAAAAGATTTGAAATGAAAATTGTTTTGAAAGCTACGAGTAAAACATGGTGAACTTTGTTTTCAAATTAAAGAGAATCTTAAATGTGTATCCTTTTTATACAAGATTTGAAATGGAAATTGTTTTGAAAGCTATGAATGAATCTTTGTGAAAGATTGGTGAACTTTGTTTTAAAATTGAAGGGGATCTTAAATGGGTGAATCTTTTGTTTTAAAAGATTAAAGTGGAAATTTTTTTAAACAATTTCAAGAAAAGGTTTTAGGCTAAAAAGCGTGACTTAACTAAGATCCCATATATCCATATGTTTTTGAATTAAGCGCTCATTATTCGGTTTAGTCGATAGAGGACTTTGTTATAAAACCCATTCCAAATAATGATGCGATGAAATGGATAGCATGTGAAGACCGATGGTGAAGTCCAGGTATTTTCGAGAACGAAAGGATTACCTGTCGAATGACTCTACACTGAGTAGCTATGTTATAGAGATCTCCATATGTGATGGGGAGTCCAATTAGGATTGTGAATACCCGGATTGCAATGGCTTCTTTGAAGTGCCTTCGTTTCCGTTCGAAACGGGAATGGACTGTATGGATGTATGTCTGACATTACACTTTGTGATGTAAAGCTGGTTTCTATCAAATAGATTTCTGTTTAGTGGCAGAGAATTTATTCTCTTAGCTTAACACCCTTCTTTGAGACGTACGAGTTCAGAGGTCATGTAGTTCATGGTTACTAGTGATACACTCCCAATTTGGTAATGTGGCATGGTAAGTGTTGCTGATCATTTTTTGACCAAAACATGGCTTTTTTTTAAAGCATAGCTTTGTGGACGAGACCTCATCAAGACCACACAAACCGAAAATGGTCGAAACAGGAAGAATACAACAAGGTTATGAGGGTCGCGCCATTTAGGGTATGTCCATTTCCTTCATGGATAAAAGTGGTATCATGGTTGTAACGACCCGTATTTTACGTGTCGATAGATCATAGAATTTACAGGTCGTTAGTGTTATGTTATCCCCAGCCTAAGTCGTTTGGGAGGTTAACTTGTGTAGGCAGCTTAAGCTTAGGTCGTGATGGAGTTAGGTCGGTAGAGCGACCTAAGGTAGTTAGCGACCTAGGAAGTTAGGGTCGTGAGGAACGACCTAAGGAGATAGGCCGGTTTAGGTAGATTAGCGACCTATAGGGTATAGCGACCTAAGGAAGTTGGCGAGTTAAGCTATGGCCGACCTAAGAGGGCAAGCGAGTCAACGGGTTAGCATGTGACACGAGTTAGGGTGTTAACGTGTTAAGAGTTAGGTCGGTTGAGCGACCTAAGATAGAGGAACGACCTAAGAGAGTGACCGACCTAATGGGAGTTAGCGACCTAAGATAGTGGGCGACCTAAAAGGATGAGCGATCTAAGGAATATTGGCTTAGGTCGGGAGGACGAGTTAAAGATAGGTCGTGTGAAGGAGATGTGGTTAGGTCGCGAGCGACTTAGTGGTTAGGTCGTGAGTCGTTAGCCCTGTGTCTGTGGTAGGTCGGGTCTGTTAGGTCGCTCTTGTTTTAGGTCGTTGGGTTTGTTAGATCGCTAAGCCGCGTGAGTCCTTAACCCATATAGGTCGTATGTTGTTAGGTCGCGTGAAGGCCTGGGGAGTTAGGTCGTTGACTCGGCATTTAGTTAGGTCGGCATAGAGATAGGTCGGCCGTGTTTGTTAGCTCGTATGTTTCTGGGTTGGTTAGGCCGTTAGGTCGTTGGAGTGTACAGGTCGGCAGCGACCTATGTTAGGTCGGGGTTTTTAGGTCGGCAACGACCTAAGTCTGGGCGACCTAAGGGTGATTTCAGCTTATAAATAGAGGGGTTTGGCCCACTTTTTGGCACCGGATTTTGAAGCGACGAAGTGCTGCCATTTTTAGAGCTCGACTACAGCATTTCTTCACTTCATTTCTCCGCTTTGATCAAGTGTTAACATCCATCCAAGATCGAAGATCAAGATCGAAGATCGAAGAGCCAAAGTTGAAGATCTTCTTCCGACGAAGCTAGATTTCACCATTTCAAGCGAGATTTCAACAAATCGAGCTTGAATCCTTGCTGTCCAGATCTGAAGTGATTAGTTTTTGAAGTGTTTGGGTGATTCGGTGAGTGGTGATTATCTCTCACACGGATCCAAAGGAGTATATTGGAGTGGTGGTTCATTTATGTGTTAAAGATAGTGATTTCTCGCATTTCTCTTAAGTCTGCATGTAGATCCATTGTTTATGAAGATGTTTACCTATGCAAGTTCATTTATCGAGTTATAGGAACAAAACCCATGTTTTATATTTGATAGATCTATGCTAGAAATCCATAATTCATGTATGATAGACTTTCACTCATTTGTTTACGAAATTGCCATTATAGTTAATATTGCTTATTAGATCTTGTTTGAATGATTGATTGTTTGAATGTATGATTGATTTGATTGTTTCAAGTTAGCTAGTAGTTGATTTGGAACAAGATGGTCGAAGATGATTCAAAAGCTAAGTGGAAAGGCTCTTGAATGGTGAAAGCTGCTTGTGGCTTATGAAGCGGATGAGGAAGCTCATATGGATGGATTCGAGGACTTTGCGATGATACGAGGAAGCAAAGTATGATGATGATGGACTTTGCCGTGATATGATGAGGCGAAGCATGATATGGACTTTGCTAAGACGCGATGAAGCAAAGTATGATATGAGATAGTCTTGGTCTAGTCCAGGCGGGATCATTCCAAGCATGATGTTAACTCGGTGATATGGTTCGAGTTTTGATGGATAATGGATGGCTCGAGAGGCGCTTGAGCTAGTATGGGAATAGTCGTCGAGGAGGATGACTAGGAGGCTAAGACTTCATCGTTGTTGAAGGTTCTAGCATGCTCAAAGCAAGAGTACGTTGGGCGGCATTGATATCCCAGGCACGGGTCACGATGACGTGCTAGTACTCTGGGCAGCATTTATATCCTAGGCACGGGTCACGATGACGTGCGGAGTTATGTCTAGAACCGGGGTTACCATTAGCCCTTGACTGACGGATGAAAGAATGTGCCGTTCATTCAACTAACGATGAAATCAAGGCAATGATAACAGTGATAGCCAGAGTCATGGATGTTGGTTATATCATCATTCGGTCTCAAGAGCGGTGTTTTCTGGGTGCTTATCTGATCTTGGTTTAGGCCTTGGGGGTTTGTATTTGGAAAACATCGACCTTGACTCGAGTGGTTATCGCTTTACTTTAGTTACCTGTTGCTATGCTTGCTTCTTATTAGTGTGTGTCTGGGGGCTATCACTGTAGAAAGAGGTGGAGTGGGATGATTTGGGTTCCTATTCCTTTTATCCTTTATGTTCCTTTGGTATGTTTGATTGTTGATTTACTGCTCACTAGGACTTTGTCTGACTCAAGGTTTTATGTCTCCTCTTATTACCTTGGGCTGTTCATCCATGTTTTGGGATGGGCAGACTAAGTGACATGTGGCAGGTGCTGACCTTAGTGATTGACGATGCAGATGGCGAAGACGAGCAGGAGGCTTTTACATATTATTTTCATATTCTATGTACTGGATATTTCCGCTGTTTTGTTGTTACTCCGAGTGTTTGTAGTGAGGCATGATTGTACTAACTTTCAGATGATTGTATCAAACCTCTATGATGTCTATGATGATATTCTGTTTTGGAGCTTCACTATATATATTTTTCTCTATTGTATTTGATCCATGCGCTGTGAGTTCAATGATAGAGATTCTGCGATGTTTATTCTACCCTTGACGGTCACCCATGGTTGCCTGGCACACTTTTCAATGCATTATTTCCTTATTTGGTGTGGGAGTCATGGGCGGTCGTCACATTTGGTATCAGAGCTTTGGTTAATCGATTTTAGCCAACGCTCGCTGACGTAACTACGTATGAGAGACGTAATTGTATTTTGATGGATGATTACTATATATAATATAGTAGTTTAGATGGATTTGAAGTCCTTATGTAGTTGTTTCTCAAGGTGTTCTAAATCATTCCTTTTTGTAGATATTAAGGATGAGTCGAAGTGAGAGACAAGCTGCCAGGGAAAGCCGTGTCGTTGGGGGAGCTACTGATTATGGAGCTATGTTTGAAGCTATGATGACTTCCATTATGAGAAGGGTACCAGCTTCAGGGCCATCTGTAGATGTTGGAGTTCAAGTTCAAGCTTCGAGACCAGTGGATTTTGCCAAGCTCTGTAAGGATTATACTGCTCTTGGAGGGAAGGTTTTCTTAGGGACGGAATCTACTATTGAGGTCCAGAGATGGATAGATGCTTGTAGGAGGATTTTTGGTGATTTAGGAATCGAGGATGCAACTAAGAGGAAGCTTGCATCGAGGCAGCTTCAAGGGAGAGCTTCTGATTGGTGGAACTCTATCACCATTGATACTCCAGAAGAAGAGATTTCCTGGGAGCAGTTTCAAGCTAGGTTTGAAGCTAAGTTCATCTCTACTGCTCAGAAGTCTGTTTTGTTTAAGAAGTTTGTTGAGCTCAAGCAAGGCGGGAGGTCGGTTCTGGAATATGTTTCTGAGTTTGAAGCCTTGTCCAAGTATGCTAGATCGTATATTGATTCTCCCTATCAGAAGAATGAAAAGTTCGTGACAGGCTTGGATGCTTATCTTGGAAGGCAGCTGGTGGATCACCTGGACGATCCATTTGAGAAGCTTGTGGAAAAAGCTCTCAGGCATGAGAGTTTGTTTCCTAAGGAAGGGTATGTTGTTGCTGTGACCAAGGAAGAGCTCAAACCACAGAAGGGTAAGAATGGCCAGAAGAAGCCGAAAGGCGAAGTGACTTGTTTCAACTGTCAACAGAAAGGCCATTTCTCCAGGGATTGCAAGAATCCAAAGGTGTCGGTGAAGTGCCACAACTGTGACAAGCTGGGGCATATTAAGAAGAATTGTCCGGAACCGTTGAGGGAAAAGCAGATTGTGAAAGCTTATGCTTTGGGGGCTGTTCCATCGTCTTCGAAAGCTCCTACTGCTGAAGAGAAGGGGAAGAGTGTGGTGGTTCAAGGTACTCTTTCCATTTGTGGTGTTCCAGTTAGAGTTTTGTTTGATACTGGAGCGTCTCATTCTTTTGTTTGTAATAAGTTGGTAGACCGGTTAGGTTTGGAACCGGAAATTGTTGATAAACCATTGGTAGTGACTAATCCAGTTGGGGGTTCGTCTTGTTTGTGTATGCTATGCCGTGGTCTAGTTGTGTCGAGTCATGATTGCTCTTTTGTTTGTGATTGCTTTGTTCTGAACTTTGCGGGGTTCGGAATTATTTTGGGTATGGACTGGCTTAGGAAGTATGCGGCAAAGGTTGATTGTGAGAGATTGGAGGTGACAGTCGAGAATGAGGAGGGGCGAAAGGTTGTGATACGGTGTAAGCATGAAGAAGGCGTCTTCATGAGCTTCATGTATTCGCTGGTTGTTCCACGGGATGGACTGTCATCGATGCCAATCGTGAATGGATTCGAGGATGTCTTTGACGAGGTCAAAGGGTTACCGCCGCATAGAGAGATCGAGTTTCGTATCGATCTAGTTGAGGGAGCCAGACCCGTTGTGATGCCTCTTAGGCGGATGGGGCCTAGAGAACAGCAAGAGTTGAGGGTGCAAGTTGATGACCTTTTGCGGAAAGGATTCATTCGGCGTAGTGTGTCCGAATGGGGTGCACCAGTTGTGTTCGCAACCAAAGCGGATGGATCGTTGAGGTTGTGTGTTGATTATCGTGAGCTGAATAAGGTGACTAAGAAGAACAAGTATCCATTGCCGAGAATAGATGACTTGTTTGATCAGCTCCACTAGGCGAAGGTGTTTTCTCAGATGGATTTGGCAACGGGATTTCACCAGTTGAGAGTGGCGAAGGATAGTGTGCCGAAGACTGCTTTTAGGACACCATCCGGGTTTTATGAGTGGCTGGTAATGCCGTTTGGATTGACTTACGCACCAGCATATTTTGCGGATCTTATGAATAGAGTGTTCAGAGATCAGTTGAACAAGTTTGTACTTGTGTTCGTGGATGATATTCTGATTTATTCCAGAACTGAGGAAGAGCACAAGACGCACTTGCGTATTGTTTTGGAAATCCTGCGGAAACATCAGCTGAAGGCTAAGTTTTCGTAGTGTCACTTCTGGAAGAGTGAAGTGAGATTCTTAGGCCATGTTATTTCTGGAAATGGAATAGCGGTTGATCCCGCTAAGGTGGCAGCGAACCAGGATTGGGTCAGACCTAAGAATGCATCAGATGTGAGAAGTTTTCTTGGACTAGCAGGATATTATCGACGGTTTATCAAAGACTTTTCCAAGATAGCCGCACCATTGACAGGATTGACGAAGAAGAATCAGGTATTCAGTTGGGATGCTAAGTGTGAGCAGGCCTTTGGAATCCTGAAAGAGCGACTGACGAGTGCTCCTGTTTTGACTATTCCAAGTGGGAATGATGAGATGGTGGTTTACACCGATGCATGTGGTACTGGACTTGGGGAAGTGCTAATGCAGAAGGATAAAGTTGTTGCGTACGCGAGTCGACAACTGAAACCGCATGAAAGGAATTACCCGACTCATGATTTGGAGTTAGCGGCAATTGTGTTTGCTCTGAAGATGTGGAGACATTATCTATTGGGGGTTCGATTCGAGTTTTTTACGGATCACAAGTCGTTGAAGTATCTTTTCTCCCAAAAGGATTTGAATCTTTGGCAGCAATGATGGCTAGAGTTTTTAGCATCATATGATTTTGGTATAGCTTATACTCCAGGAAAAGGTAACGCAGTAGCTGATGCGTTGAGTCGAAGACATGCGGGATTGGGAGTCATGTTTTCGGAATGGAAGAGTCTCGAGTATTTGGCTGGATTTTATTTCAGGCCTAGATGTGAATTGGAACCTGAAATGTTGGCAAACTTATCGATAAGGCCTACTCTTGTGGAAAGGATTGGCGAGAGCCAAAAGCGAGACCATAAGCTTGTCAAGATTATCCGTGATTTGGAATCTGGATTGGAACCAGAGAAGGATAAAGGATTCGAGGTCGGTCAAGAGGGTTGGCTTCGCAAGCAAGGACGACTGGTTGTTCCCGATATCGATGAATTGAGAGATGAAGTTCTAAGGGAAAGTCATCACTCGAAGTTGACAATTCATCCAGGTGGAAATAAGATGTATCGGGATATGAAGAGAACCTATTACTGGGAAGGTATGAAGAAGGATGTTGGAAATTTTATTTCCAAGTGCATGAACTGCCAGATGGTTAAAGCAGAGCAGAAGAAGCCCAGTGGGTTGCTTCAGCCATTAGAAGTTCCTACATGGAAGTGGGAGCAGATATCGATGGATTTTATCGATGGTTTACCTAGAACGAGAGCGGGAAATGAAGGGATTTGGGTCATTGTAGATCGTTTGTCCAAGAGTGCAAGTTTCATTCCTGTTCGATCAACTAGGACTGCGTCAAAGATGGCTGAGTTGTATGTTAAGTGGATAGTTCGATTCCACGGTATTCCAAAGAGTATAGTGAGCGATCGAGACCCATTGTTCACTAGTGGATTTTGGAAGAGCTTCCAGGAGGTTTTGGGAACTGAGTTGTGTTTGAGTACAGCTTATCATCCCCAAACAGATGGTCAGACTGAGAGGGTCAACCGAGTTTTGGAAGATCTTCTGAGGGCATGTGTTTTGGATTTCGGAGGATCATGGGAAGATCATCTTCATTTGGTGGAGTTTGCATATAATAACAGTTACCAGTCAAGTATTGGTATGGCACCATATGAAGCCTTGTATGGAAGACCGTGTAACTCTCCGACATGTTGGTTGGAAGCTGGAGAAAAGCTGATACTTGGGCCAGAGATGATTCGTCAGACTTCGGATTGTATAGAGATCATTCGACAACGAATGAAGGCAGCCCAGGATCGTCAGAAAAGTTATGCAGATAAACGTCGAAAGGAGTTGGAGTTCGACATAGGTGACATGGTTTTTGTGAAGATTTCTCCATTGAAGAATGTTATTCGATTCGGGAAGAAAGGAAAATTGACCCCGAGATTTGTTGGACCATTCCCGATTATCGAGCGAATTGGAAAGCTCGCTTATAGATTGGAGTTACCGGAAAAGATGGCGGGTGTGCACAATGTTTTTCATGTATCTTATCTACGGAAGTATGTGCACGATTCGAGCACAGTGGTTTCAGCTGATAGCTGTGAAGATTTGGAGGTTGATCCAGTTGTTAGAAGACCTCGTAAGCCGCTTTGTATTGTTGAAACCGATACGAAACAGCTTAGGAGGAAGACGATTACGTTGCTCAAGATACAATGGAGTGAAGATGTTAACGACTGTACGTGGGAGGAGGAAGAGAGGATGAAGGCAGCTCATCCCGAACTCTTCGAGGTATGGCCCTAAGGTGTCGTGACATCTCATGAATTTGTAACTTGATTCCTATCTTAGAATTCTGCATGCTAGGTTAGAATTGGATGCATGATTTGTTGATTTCTATGGATTGTAGGCATGCGGAATATCTTTGATTGCTGTTGTTTGCTTGGAATTTCGGGGGCGAAATTCCTAAGGGGGAGAGAATGTAACAACCCGTATTTTACGTGTCGATAGATCGTAGAATTTACAGGTCGTTAGTGTTATGTTATCCCTAGCCTAAGTCGTTTGGGAGGTTAACTTGTGTAGGCAGCTTAAGCTTAGGTCGTGATGGAGTTAGGTCGGTAGAGCGACCTAAGGTAGTTAGCGACCTAGGAAGTTAGGGTCGTGAGGAACGACCTAAGGAGATTGGCCGGTTTAGGTAGATTAGCGACCTATAGGGTATGGCGACCTAAGGAAGTTGGCGAGTTAAGCTATGGCCGACCTAAGAGGGCAAGCGAGTCAACGGGTTAGCATGTGACACGAGTTAGGGTGTTAACGTGTTAAGAGTTAGGTCGGTTGAGCGACCTAAGATAGAGGAACGACCTAAGAGAATGACAGACCTAATGGGAGTTAGCGACCTAAGATAGTGGGCGACCTATAAGGATGAGCGATCTAAGGAATATTGGCTTAGGTCGGGAGGACGAGTTAAAGATAGGTCGTGTGAAGGAGATGTGGTTAGGTCGCGAGCGACTTAGTGGTTAGGTCATGAGTCGTTAGACCCTGTGTCTGTGGTAGGTCGGGTCTGTTAGGTCGCGCTTGTTTTAGGTCGTTGGGTTTGTTAGATCGCTAAGCCGCGTGAGTCCTTAACCCAGATCGGTCGTATGTTGTTAGGTCGCGTGAAGGCCTGGGGAGTTAGGTCGTTGACTCGGCATTTAGTTAGGTCGGCATAGAGATAGGTCGGCCATGTTTGTTAGCTCGTATGTCTCTGGGTTGGTTAGGCCGTTAGGTCGTTGGAGTGTATAGGTCGGCAGCGACCTATGTTAGGTCAGGGTTTTTAGGTCGGCAACGACCTAAGTCTGGGCGACCTAAGGGTGATTTCAGCCTATAAATAGAGGGGTTTGGCCCACTTTTTGGCACCGGATTTTGAAGCGACGAAGTGCTGCCATTTTTAGAGGTCGACTACAACATTTCTTCACTTCATTTCTCCGCTTGATCAAGTGCTAACATCCATCCAAGATCGAAGATCGAAGAGCCAAAGTTGAAGATCTTCTTCCGACGAAGCTAGATTTCACCATTTCAAGCGAGATTTCAAAAAATCGAGCTTGAATCCTTGCTGTCCAGATCTGAAGTGATTAGTTTTTGAAGTGTTTGGGTGATTCGGTGAGTGGTGATTACTCTCACACGGATCCAAAGGAGTATATTGGAGTGGTGGTTCGTTTATGTGTTAAAGATAGTGATTTCTCGCATTTCTCTTAAGTCTGCATGTAGATCCATTGTTTATGAAGATGTTTACCTATGCAAGTTCATTTATCGAGTTATAGGAACAAAACCCATGTTTTATATTTGATAGATCTATGCTAGAAATCCATAATTCATGTATGATAGACTTTCACTCATTTATTTACGAAATTGCCATTATAGTTAATATTGCTTATTAGATCTTGTTTGAATGATTGATTGTTTGAATGTATGATTGATTTGATTGTTTGAATGTATGATTGATTTGATTGTTTCAAGTTAGCTAGTAGTTGATTTGGAACAAGATGGTCGAAGATGATTCAAAAGCTAAGTGGAAAGGCTCTTAAATGGTGAAAGCTGCTTGTGGCATATGAAGCGGATGAGGAAGCTCATATGGATGGATTCGAGGACTTTGCGATGATACGAGGAAGCAAAGTATGATGATGATGGACTTTGCCGTGATATGATGAGGCGAAGCATGATATGGACTTTGCTAAGATGCGATGAAGCAGTATGATATGAGATAGTCTTGGTCTAGTCCAGGCGGGATCATTCCAAGCATGATGTTAACTCGGTGATATGGTTCGAGTTTTGATGGATAATGGATGGCTCGAGTGGCGCTTGAGCTAGTATGGGAATAGTCGTCGAGGAGGATGACTAGGAGGCTAAGACTTCATCGTTGTTGAAGGTTCTAGCATGCTCAAAGCAAGAGTACGTTGGGCGGCATTGATATCCCAGGCACGGGTCACGATGACGTGCTAGTACTCTGGGCAGCATTGATATCCTAGGCACGGGTCACGATGACGTGTGGAGTTATGTCTAGAACCGGGGTTACCATTAGCCCTTGACTGACGGATGAAAGAATGTGCCGTTCATTCAACTAACGATGAAATCAAGGCAATGATAACAGTGATTGCCAGAGTCATGGATGTTGGTTATATCATCATTCGGTCTCAAGAGCGGTGTTTTCTGGGTGCTTATCTGATCTTGGTTTAGGCTTGGGGGTTTGTATTTGGAAAACATCGACCTTGACTCGAGTGGTTATCGCTTTATTTTAGTTACCTGTTGCTATGCTTGCTTCTTATTAGTGTGTGTCTGGGGGCTATCACTGTAGAAAGAGGTGGAGTGGGATGATTTGGGTTCCTATTCCTTTTATCCTTTATGTTCCTTTGGTATGTTTGATTGTTCATTTACTGCTCACTAGGACTTTGTCTGACTCAAGGTTTTATGTCTCCTCTTATTACCTTGGGCTGTTCATCCATGTTTTGGGATGGGCAGACTAAGTGACAGGTGGCAGGTGCTGACCTTAGTGATTGACGATGCAGATGGCGAAGACGAGCAGAAGGCTTTTACATATTATTTTCATATTCTATGTACTGGATATTTCCGCTGTTTTGTTGTTACTCCGAGTGTTTGTAGTGAGGCATGATTGTACTAACTTTCAGATGATTGTATCAAACCACTATGATGTCTGTGATGATATTCTGTTTTGGAGCTTCACTATATATATTTTTCTCTCTTGTATTTGATCCATGCGCTGTGAGTTCTATGATAGAGATTCTGCGATGTTTATTCTACCCTTGACGGTCACCCATGGTTGCCTGGCACACTTTTCAGCGCATTATTTCCTTATTTGGTGTGGGAGTCATGGGCGGTCGTCACAATGGTATGGAGCCCAGATACTTAACTTATGTGGTTATTGCAAATCTATTGCTTTGTGGTTGTTGATTGAGAGGTTCCTTGGATAAAGGTCAGTGACGACTAGGGGATGGCATACTCGTGTCAGTAGTTACATAGTTACAGAGGTAACCCAACCTTGTGTTGGCAGTGATCCGGTTAGGTTCTCGGGGCGTCCCTCCAGTGGCATACCCATGTGGCATAGGAAGTTCCTTAGCTTTACCATTTGTTGGAAATACAATCATCCAATACGTGCCATGTGCATTTTTAGTTGTAGAACCTGCCATCTTACATGGTAGCTATAGTAGGCATACTATAATGGTACGTACACTGGCTAAGATTGATATTATACTTGCAAATGTTTTCTACTCTATGCACTAATAGCATTATCAAAAGGATTTTCGCGTATCAAGCATGTTTGACTATCATAAATCTCTACCAAGTGTGCGATTGCATTGTGTGTGTGCCGGGAGGCCTTATGGTAGTTTCATTTTCCAAAAAGCATTGTGGATTTCTGTTTAAATTCTTTTAGTTTGTTTTGTTTAAACAACTATTTTTGTTTGCTCACACCAATCCTATGACTAACCTGGAATTTATTGTTCCCTTTCTAAACTCTTGGTGCCCACATTTTTCCACATGGGCAGCCTAGAGTCAGGTAGTTAGATAATAGGTATACTTCGAAGTCATTGGTTTAGCTATCGCATTGGGATCGCATTTTCGTTTCATACAGCATGATGGTGGATCGAGTTTGTTGGTTTGGGAGTTCTTTAAGCTTTTGGTTTTGGATATGAAAGTCTTTAGAGCTTTGGAGCGATGATGCATTGTGTTGGATTCACTCTCTCTTAAAGACCATACCGGGGATATTGTTCCACTGTTGGTGTTGTTTGGTTCTGCTATTGTATATTTATGGATCTCTAATGTTGTTTAGATATTGTATTCATGGAGTCGTATCAATGATATTCATTTCTTTTTGCGCTATGTTGTTGTAATTAATGTGTTATAAGCTTCGGCGAATCAGATTCGACGTTTGAATCTGGGGCATTCAAATACGGGTGAAGTGTTTGGGTGTCGATTTTCGAAGGTCGAGTCGGGGTCATTTCATTTGGTATCAGAGCTGAAGGTTGAGTAAGAACTTTAGCTCAAGAGTATAACACATTAGGTGACTCATTAGAGATGGTTATAAATACCCTAGAATGAGTATATCCCTAAGATATCCGTCCGTATGCCTCGGTAAATTCTCTTACTATCCATTGATAGTGAGTATGAGTGCAAGAAGAGGACGAGATAGGGGACAGGGGAGTACCAATTCAAATGGTTAATACCCTGTAACAACAAGGAACAACTTTTCCCATCAATCTCCTTTGATCATCATCTGATTTCACCTCTTTGATGGCTTCGTGGCAGCTGCAAGGAGAAGATTTGGTGGGATGGTAGCCCTACGAATCGTTGTAGATAAGTTCCTATTTCGTATTCTCTTTGTCAGTTTCCTATCAATTTTTCGTTTTTAACTTTAATAAATTTGAAGTTTTATTAGAAATAAATTGGTTAACAAAATATGAAACTAAATTAAGTTGTATCCGTTTGTCTATTCTTTTGGGTTCAGATACATTCTACGAATGGTTAGTTATCCCTTTGAACTAATCAATGCCTTTGCATATTTCATAGACTTGATGACCCGAGTATTTAATAAATTATTGAATAAATTTGACTTCATATTTCTTAATGATACTCTGATTTGGTAAGCCAAATGCAGAATGGATATTCAGTTTAACCTTGTAAAACATTCTCCATCTATTTGTTTGTTGTCTCCCTGTCTAGTGAATTTCGAGGACGAAATTTTCTTAAGGGGGGAATCTATAACATTCCCATTTTTAAGTAAAATTTAAATGGGTAATTAATTTAATTTTTGAAATTAAGTTGCGAATTTAATGGTGAATTAATTTGAATTTTCCAAAATTAAACAAGATTTGAGCTTATTTATTTATATAAATAGATTATGATTTAAAATTTGAATTTGAAAACTCTATAATTTAAAGGCAAATAAAAATTTGTTTTGGAATTTCAGGAATAAATATCTTATATAATTAATTGGATTTAAAACTTTATAATTAAAGAAACTAATATATATTTTTATATATGAGTATATGATTATTTGTAGTGTATAATTAAGTTTAAATCATTTACTTTAAAAATTTATATAAGTATAAATATAGAAAATGTATGGATAAAATATAAAGACATATATACATATCTAAAGTTGCATTGTAAGTATATAAATTGAGATTTAATTAAAGATTTAAAATACTTTTCTTTTATATACTTGAAAATAAATATAATTAGTATATATGTAAGTAAATATAAAAGCTTTGATGTGTATATATCTTTTCAAAGTGTAAGTATAAAATTTAAAATACATAACACATATGCAAATATAAAATAGATAATCTACATACATAAACTAAAATAAGTTGGGATTTAAATCATGACAAAGATTTAAACATAAAAGTACATATATTCTAACAAGTAGGAAAATAAATACAAGTATTTACAAGTGAAAGATTAATATACAAGTGGCATACTTGAAATCTCATTTGAATTACAAATAATATGTATTAGGAGAGAGCAAGGCTATTTACATTTTTCAATCCACTTCTTTTCTTATTAAATAAATTTAAAAACCAGATAATCAAAACCTAGAAACAAGAAAATAAAACAGATCAAAGAAAAGAATAAAATCAAACCTGAGATAGCAAATTCAAGTGCAACTCAAATGTAAAGCAAGAATTCAAATACAAGTAGATCAAATTCAGTTGAACAAGCAAGATTCAAGAAGAATCAAAACATCAAACACTCCAGTTTCAAGATCAAATACAACTTCGAGTTTCAGCTTCAAAGTAAAATAAATTCCTGAAGTTCAAAAAAAATTTGGTCCTCTGTCGTCATTTCTAGGTGAGCAAAATAACCTTGAATCTGCTATGATATCTTAATGCTATATACTTAAATTATTGCGAGAAAAGATGTTTGTATGAATTGTAATATGCCTGCATGTTTGTGTGTGTATATATTGTCGTATGCATGTCTGTTTACAGGCTTTTATATCTCTGTTTAAACATTCATAGGCTAAAAGCAGCATAAATTAATCTACATCTCCCCCAATAAACATTATTAGGTTATGATTTCTAAATGAAAAAGGATTGTAATGGTGTAATATTATTCCTAAAAATAAAAACAAGTAGAATTATTAAGTAATTTATCTGGAAAATAGGAATAATGGTGAAATATGTTAAAACAGAAAAATCAATGATCATGAATTCAAGTTTGGATTTCATAATTTGATTCGTAGTAGGAAATGATGAATATTGGTGATAAAATTATAATTTTTAAGCTTATAATGGTCCAGAAATTTAAGGTTGAACGGAATAGACAAATTCGTCAATTGCCGTCGATCAGCAAGCTTATATGCGTCGAGATCGTGGTGGAAGGTGGCTTGGGTGTCATAGATTGGAGGAAAATGGAATCGTATTTTTCCGTTTATTGTTGTTGACGATACGGCAGGGTTTTAGGAATGGGTTTGTTCGACTGGGTTTGCAAAACAAATTCTTTGTCAATGGTGGATTATAGGTGATCGGACCAGGGGGAAAGGGTTCGTGGGTTATCGGAGCAGCTGGGGTTGTGGTAGCTGGCGTCCGGTGGTCAGAGTGGGCTTAGCGAGGTGGTTTTCATCGACTAAGAGCAGTTCCAGATTGATCGAGTAGTTCGATTTTGTTCAATTGGTGATTGCATCGAATTGGGTGGTCAGGTCATCGGAGGAGGGAGTCGTCGACTTGTTGAAGGTCAAGGCAATGGTCGGAGGTGACCGGAGCATCTGTGCACATGCACGGGGTGTCAGAGTTGTATCAGCTTAACGAATTTGGGGAGGAGGCATAGTTCTCGGGTTCGATTCGAAGTATTCTGCAAGTTGACTCGAAGGAGAAAAAGAAAATGAGAGGCTCGGGGAAATATAAGTATGGGCTCGGGGTTTTGATAATTGGCTCGAGTGAAGGCACGAAGTGGTTTTGGGTTGTGTTGAAAACAGTTTTAGATTTTAAAAAAAAACAAGTTTTTATTCAAATTTTAATTTAATCAAGTTTTAAACCTTTTATGTTTTATTCTTGTAAGATAATAAATGTTTATTTTTAGTTTTGAATAAATTAAAGGTTTTAAAATATTTAAATTAATCAACTGAAGTGTTTTAATTCTTTTCAAATTTATTTTAAATAAATATAATAGTATAATTAAGAATTTAGTTAAGAATATTAAATGTTTTTAATTTACTTAAAGGCTTTAAGTTAAACTAAGGGATAATGATAATTTATCTCAAAGGTTATTTAAAATAAGATTTAAATGATGATTTTGAAATTAATTAAGATAAATTGGTTATCTTAAGATTAAAGCATCATTAATTTGAAATTTAATGATAATTACTTAATTAAAGGATAATTAATGTGATTAATTAATTAAGGTAATTAATTTTAGGATAATTAATTATTTAATGAAAGTGATTAAGGGATGGTTTATTAATTAAGGGTTAATTAATTTATAGAATCAAATAAGGATAATTAATTAAAGAATTATTTAATAATTAAAGGTTAATTATTTAATGATTAAATGTTGATTAATTAATGATTAAAGGTTAACTGGTTTATTAATTAAGATTGATTAATTAATAATTAAAGGTTAATTAATTTATTATAAAAGGTTAATTAATAAATGATTAAAAGATAATTAATATAGTTTGTAACTAATTAATGTTAATTGTTATCCCATTTTTTGGTCAAAACTGGAATATCAACAAATTGGCAAGGAATTATGGATATCAGGACTGGAGATAAGGCTACAATGGATATCGTCAAAATTTTGTTGAACTCCGATCGGGACGAAATTGATTGGAAATGATGATAAGGACTGTGAAAGGCTATGTTTCAAATTTCAGGTTAATCGGAGTTCGTATGAAGGAAATATGATGGATTCAATGTAGGAATAGTACGTAGTTCGAATCCATCAAAAAGGGAATAAAGTGACGCTCGGTTCGAACCGATCAGGTTCGAACCCATCAGGATTCGAACCCATGAGGTTCGCATCGATGGGAACTAGATGGGTTCGAAAGGAGTAGCTTCAATGCAATGGACATGGATTCGAACGATGGACATGGACTCGTAGATGGTGGATTCGAACGATAGGTATGGATTCGAAGATCATGGATTCGAAGATGAAGATGGACTCGAAGAAGGTAATGGATTCGAAGTATACATGGATTCGAAGATGAAGATAGTCTCGAAGAAGGAGATGGATTCGAAGTGGACATGGATTCGAAGAAGGAGATGGAGTCGAAGTAGACATGGATTCGAAGAAGGAGATGGAGTCGAAGTAGACATGGATTCGAAGAAGGAGATGGATTCGAAGTGGACATGGATTCGAAGAAGGAGATGGATTCGAAGAGGACATGGATTCGAAGATGATGGATACGAAGCAAGGGACATGGATTCGAAGGACGAGGATTCGAAAGGGATGGATTCGAAGAGGATGGACTCGTAGGATATGGACTCGAAGGAGGCGGCTTCAGAAAGCATGGATTCGAAGAGCATGGGTTCGAAGGGTATGGATTCGAAGGAGTCGGCCCTATGGATTCGAAGGGGATGGTTTCGAAGTAGATGGTTTCGAAGCATGGGTTCGAACCATTCAGGACGCACGGATTCTTGAACTTGGATCGATCATATCTTCCAAACCGTTGATCCAAATGCAATGAAATATTTACAGGAGCTTACATACATGTTGAAGAATGTTCACACCAAATTTCAGCTCAATTGGATGGATTCTTGATCGATTCGAACGTCACTTCGAATCGATCCCAAACTGGGCACGGATTCTGAGAACACGGGCCTGTGGGCCCCCCTCACGTGCCAAGCAGCCTCCCCAGGTTTTAGGCGGGATTTCAGCCTTCCACGCCTATAAATAGAGCCCCTGGTCATTCAGAAAAGGGGTCGGAAGATTTGGAGAGAAGAGGCATGCCCGGATGCTGCTAGAATCATTCCATAGCTTCATTACTGCTATTTTCTTCAGATTTGGTCATTACAACTGTTGAAATCACTTGTAACCTTGAAGGATAATTAATAAAAAGAAAAAAAATTTGGAGTGGACGTAGGCCGGAGATAGCCGAACCACTATAAAACCTGTGTTTCCGTTCTTTACTTTTGGATTGCTGTCTATTATTTGTTGAGATTTGTTGTTTGTGTTTGAATATCACTAATTTATATTCATACACTGGTGCTTTCACGGTATTGGGTGTTTGTGACCAATTTTGGCACAAACATTTTGGTGCTTTCACTGAGAACAACTAGCACCCGCTACATCGGATTTGAAGAGTTTGAGGAATTTGGATTTGGAAGACAATGACTAGGCAGAATAGCAGAAGGCTAAGGGCTGAGAGAAGCCAACAAGGAGGAAGTCAACAAGCATCCTCCAGAGGTGAGGAAGGACAGGCTTCGGTCTACATAACTCGGGATGAAATGGAAGCTATGGCCAATTCTTTGCAGGAGAGATTATTGAAAAGTCAACAGGAAATGATGCAAACCTTCTTGGAACAAATGAGAGCTGCAGGGATGCAGAACTTAGGAACAGCTACAGCAACTGCGGATGTAGGACAAGGAGCTAGGGTTGTGGAACCCAATGAAGGACAGGATACGGAGCCAGAAGGCAATCAACAAGGGCTTGGGGGTAGGCCCACAGAATTCAATGCAGGAGAACCTTTGGGAGGAATTCAACAAACTAGAGCTAACGTTGCTGCTAGTGAGCCACACGAGGAATATGTACCAGAGTTCCCTCGGGGGCATGGGGGGCAACCCCTACCAGACAATATAGGATTAGTAGAAATGATCAGGAAGACTGTGCGAGGTGGTTTGACAAACGGAGATTTGGAAGGAGTGAATAGAAGTCCATTCGCTCGGGAGATAAGGATGGCTCAGAATCCACCTAAGTTCAAGCTACCTAGCGTGGAGGTATATGATGGTAAGACGGATCCAACAGATCACTTAATGAGGTACACCAGACACATGGAGGTGCTGGGGGCATCAGAGGAAGTGATGGCCCGATGTTTCCCTTTGTATTTGAAGGAATTAGCTGCAATGTGGTTTAGGCAGCTGGAAGAAGGATCTATCAGGACTTGGAAGGAATTAGTGGAAAAGTTTCTGGGACAGTTTCGGGTTCACGTCAAGAGGCCGAAGAACGTGATGACTTTAACATCGGTGAAGCAAAGGATGGACGAATCGCTTAGAGCTTTTCTAACTCGATTCAGTGCGGCAGTCGCTTCGGTGGATCGGCCTGATCCATCAATGGTTTTAATGGCAGCAGTATCAGGAGTCAAGGAGAATTCGGATTTCAAGGTATCTCTGATACGAGATCCCCCGCAAAATCTCGACGAATTCTTTCATGAGGCAGAAAGGTTCCTTCGGCAAGAAGATGCAAGTACGGATTTAAAGTTGAAGAAGGCTAATGCAATCGAGGTTGGAGCGGTAACCAAAAATGGTTTGGATAAGGATAAAGGAAAAAGGAAGTTAGATGACGACTCTGGAAACGCTAGGAAGTGATGGAAGGATCCAAAGTTTTCCACATACACAGGATTGAACGAGACGCTGGAGCGGATATACCTGGAGACTCGGAATCGCCTTCCCTACCGAAGGCCGGCTAGGAGGGAACCAACAGAGCGGGAAAGGACATCAGGAAGGCACTGTCTCTTCCATGATCTGGATGGACACGATACCAACAGCTGCAGGCACCTAAAGGACATAATCGAGGAGCATGTAAGGAATGGACAGTTACAGCAATACGTTGGAACTCGGGATGCAACGGTGGAGCAGGAGAAGCCACCGACCACTTCACGCCGTGATGATGGGAGGCCTAGGGATGATCGTCGATTGATCATCCATTGACCAGGATAATATGGAATAATTAGCAAGCTACTAGCAAACGGTAAAGTCATTTGCACATGTACGGGGACGGAGATAGCCCCTAGGCTTGCTCTGAATGATGATAAACCGGGATGCTATGGTTTGTGAAATTTATTTCTCGCTTTTTAGATTGGACATTGCTTTTCTTTTTTGGATTTGGTTTTGGAGCTTGGATTGAGCTCCTGTTTTTCTTGCTTTTTTATTTGGATTTTCCTTTGGATGATTGTTTTTGGTTTTGGATGCTGGTTTGGATTTCTGGTTCTCTGGTTTGGATTTGAATTTTGGATTTGGATTTGGATTTTGGATTTGGATTTCGAATTTGAATTTCGGATTTGGACTTTGGAATAAATTTTGGTTGGACTTTTATCTGGTTTTTGGTAAATGGTCGTCGGGTATGGATTATGCCTGGCAAGGGATGAGTCACTTTACCCAAACAAGGTAGATTGACTCATTCAGGTCGTCAAGTATGGACAATGCTTGGCAAGGGTCCGGAGTGACCAGGATTCGGCCTAGGACTTAGGCCCTCTATTATCATTTATTATTTTCAGGTCGTCGAGTATGGACTATGCTCGGCAAGGGTCCGGAGAGATCAGGATTCGGCTTAGGACTTAAGCCATGGCATTTTACAGCGCCCAGGGACACTGGGCCAAGGTCGTCAAGTATGGATTGCGCTTGGCAAGAACCCGGAGAGGTTGGCTCAACGTCCAGGGACACTGGACCAAGGTCGTCAAGTATGGATTGCGCTTCGCAAGAACCCGGAGTGGTTGGCTCAACGTCCAGGGACACTGGACCAAGGTCGTCAAATATGGATTGCGCTTGGCAAGAACCCGGAGAGGTTGGCTCAACGTCCAGGGACACTGGACCAAGGTCGTCAAATATAGATTGCGCTTGGCAAGAGCCCGGAGAGGTTAACTCAACGTCCAGGGACACTGGACCACGGTCGTCGGATGTGGATCACGCTTGATAGGAACCCAGAGAGGTTATGGATTTGGATATCGACCTGGAGAGGTCCTGGCTCCGGTTATTGGCTATTGGATAAGGATGGATTGGAACTTGGTTGTCGAGTTCGAATGGATACGGAATTGTCTAAGGCTTTGGCTATTGGATATGGAATTGGACATCGACTCGAAGCAGTCAAGGACGATATACTCTGGCAATATGGCTGTGGACTTCGGATATTGGATTCGTAATTATTCAAAACACGCCTTGTTATCACAAGGCATGTTTTGGGGGGAAAATGTTATCCCATTTTTTGGTCAAAACTGGAATATCAACAAATTGGCAAGGAATTATGGATATCAGGACTGGAGATAAGGCTACAATGGATATCGTCAAAATTTTTTTGAACTCCGATCGGGACGAAATTGATTGGAAATGATGATAAGGACTATGAAAGGTTATGTTTCAAATTTCAGGTTAATCGGAGTTCGTATGAAGGAAATATGATGGATTCAAGGTAGGAATAGTACGTAGTTCGAATCCATCAAAAAGGGGATAAAGTGACGCTCGGTTCGAACCGATCAGGTTCGAACCCATCAGGATTCGAACCCATGAGGTTCGCATCGATGACGCTTCGAATCGATGGGAACTAGATGGGTTCGAAAGGAGTAGCTTCAATGCAATGGACATGGATTCGAACGATGGACATGGACTCGAAGATGGTGGATTCGAACGATAGGTATGGATTCGAAGATCATGGATTCGAAGATGAAGATGGACTCGAAGAAGGTAATGGATTCGAAGTATACATGGATTCGAAGATGAAGATGGACTCGAAGAAGGAGATGGATTCGAAGTGGACATGGATTCGAAGAAGGAGATGGAGTCGAAGTGGACATGGATTCGAAGAAGGAGATGGAGTCGAAGTAGACATGGATTCGAAGAAGGAGATGGATTCGAAGTGGACATGGATTCGAAGAAGGAGATGTATTCGAAGAGGACATGGATTCGAAGATGATGGATACGAAGCAAGGGACATGGATTCGAAGGACGAGGATTCGAAAGGGATGGATTCGAAGAGGATGGACTCGTAGGATATGGACTCGAAGGAGGCGGCTTCAGAAAGCATGGATTCGAAGAGCATGGGTTCGAAGGGTATGGATTCGAAGGAGTCGGCCCTATGGATTCGAAGGGGATGGTTTCGAAGTAGATGGTTTCGAAGCATGGGTTCGAACCATTCAGGACGCACGGATTCTTGAACTTGGATCGATCATATCTTCCAAACCGCTGATCCAAATGCAATGAAATATTTACAGGAGCTTACATACATGTTGAAGAATGTTCACACCAAATTTCAGCTCAATTGGATGCATTCTTGATCGATTCGAACGTCACTTCGAATCGATCCCAAACTGGGCACGGATTCCGAGAACACGGGCCTGTAGGCCCCCCTCACGTGCCAAGCAGCCTCCCCAGGTTTTAGGCGGGATTTCAGCCTTCCACGCCTATAAATAGAGCCCCTGGTCATTCAGAAAAGGGGTCGGAAGATTTGGAGAGAAGAGGCATGCCCGGATGCTGCTAGAATCATTCCATAGCTTCATTACTGCTATTTTCTTCAGATTTGGTCATTACAACTGTTGAAATCACTTGTAACCTTGAAGGATAATTAATAAAAAGAAAAAAAATTGGAGTGGACGTAGGCCGGAGATAGCCGAACCACTATAAAACCTGTGTTTCCGTTCTTTACTTTTGGATTGCTGTCTATTATTTGTTGAGATTTGTTGTTTGTGTTTGAATATCACTAATTTATATTCATACACTGGTGCTTTCACGGTATTGGGTGTTTGTGACCAATTTTGGCGCAAACATTAATTAACCAGGATTAGTAAATTATTCATAAGTAATTAATCTAGTTTAAATTAATCAGATGATTAATTGTTCTTACTTATAGATATTTGGATTGTATGAAATGCTTTGAATTGTTTGATATTCCCCATTTGTGATGCTTTGTGATATGAATTACTTGATTTGAGCTTGTGATGAATGTAATTTACTTATCTATGATGAATTTATATTATTTATCCGTGAATCTGTGAATGAAGATAAGCGTTATAGGATTATACTGCCTATCGATATTGTTGTGCTTGGATTTGTGATGATTGAAGATATTTTATTGTTTTGTGTAAAACTCATGGATTACGCCTCAAACACAAAATATGGATTCACGAGGAAATTGGTTAGGTCATAGATATTTGAATTTAATATTATGAAATTGTTTTAAAGATTGAATTTTGAATCAAAAATGATTTTGGAAATGGAATTGAGTTGAATATGAAAAGGTTTTGGAAAGAAAATTTGAAATTGAATTAGTTTGAATATACTATATCTTGTTTAAGTTTTGAAATTATTTTAGAAACTATGGTTTGAAAGGGTATACGAGTTATAGAATAATATATATGGATTTTAAACCATTTTAAAAGTATTATTTTGGGAATTTAAATTTAACCCAAGTTTATACCTAATCGGCTATAACTTGTGCATATTTGATCGAATTTTTCTGAAACGAAAAGCATTTGTTTCCAAATTATAACGGCTTTCATATAAGGAAAGAACTTCCAATTTTTGTTGAAAATATTTCAAGTTTGAAATGGAATTGTTTTGAAAGCTATGAATAAATCTTTGTGAAAGATTGGTGAACTTTGTTTTTAAATTAAAGAGAATCTTAAAGGTGTATCTTTTGTATAAAAGATTTGAAATGGAAATTGTTTTGAAAGCTATGAATAAATCTTTGTGAAAGATTAGTGAACTTTGTTTTCAAATTAAAGAGAATCTTAAAGGTGTATCCTTTGTATAAAAGATTTGAAATGAAAATTGTTTTAAAAGCTATGAATGAATCTTTGTGAAAAATTGGTGAACTTTGTTTTTAATTGAAGGGGATCTTAAAAGGGTGAATCATTTGTTTCAAAAGATTAAAGTGGAAATTTGTTTAAACCATTTGAAGAAAAGGTTTTGGGCTAAAAAGTTTAACTTAACAAAGAACCCATTTATCCATATGTTTTTGAATTAAGCGGTCATTATCCGGTTTAGCCGGGAGAGGACTTTATGTCATAAAACCCATTTCGAATAATGATACGACGAAATGGATAGCCATTAAAGACCAGTGGTGAAGAATAGATATTTTTGAGAACGAAAGGATTACCTGTCTCATGACTCGGCACTGGGTAGCTACGGTATAGAGATCTCCATATGTTATGGGGAGTCCAATCGGGATTGTGAATACCCGGATTGCAAGGGCTTCTTTGAAGTGCCTTCGGTCCCACTCGAACCTGGAACGGACTTGTATGGATATATGTCTGACATTACACTTTGAGATGTAAAGCTAGTTTCTATCAAATACATTTCTGTTCGGTGGCGGAGAATTTATTCTCTTAGCTTAAACCATTCTCTAAGACGTACGAGTTCAGAGGTTATGTAGTTGATGGTTACTAGTAATACATTCCCAATTTGGTAATGTGGCATGCTAAGTGCTGTTGATGATTTATTGATCAAAGCATGGCTTTTGTGTAAAGCGTAGCTTTGTGGACGAGACCTCATCAGGACCTCACAAACCGAAAATGGTCGAAACAGGAAGAATGCAGCAAGGTTATGAGGGTCGCGCCCTTTAAAGTATGTCCATTTCCTTCTAGATAAAAGGGTATCAAGGTATGGAGCCCAGATACTTAACTTATGTGGTTGTTGCAAATCAATTGCTTTGTGTTGTTGGTTGAGAGGCGCCTCGGATAAATGTCGGTAACGACCGGGGGATGGCATACTCGTGTGAGTAATTACCTAGTTACAGAGGTAGCTTGGCCTTGTGTTGGTAGAGATCCGGTTGGGTTCTCGATGCGTCCCTCCAAAGGCGTACCCATTTGGCATAGAAAGTCCCTTAACCTGACCATTTGTTGGAAATCCAATCATCCAATACGCGCTTGTACGTTTTTAGTTGTAGAACCTGCCATCTAACATGGTAGCTATAGTAGGCAGACTATAATGGTGCGTATGCTGGCTAAGATTGATATTGTACTTGCAAATGTTTTTTGCACTATGCGCTAATAACAATATCAAAAGGATTTTCGCGTATCAAGCATGTTTGACTATCATAAGGAGTAATCTCCCCCAACCATGTGATTGCATTGTGTGTGTGCCGAAGGCCTTATTGTAGTTTCATTTTCCAAAAAGCATTGCGGATTTCTTTTTCAATTCTTTTTGTTTGTTTTTATTTAAACAACTTTTTTTGCTTGCTCACACCAGTCCCATGACTGACCTTGAGTTTATTGTTCCCTTTCTAAACTATGGGTGCTCATAATTTTCCACACGGGCAGCCCTGAGTCAGATAGTCAGATAGGTGTAACTTTGGAAATCTTCGAAGTCTTTGGTATAGCTATGGCATTGGGATCGCATTTGTGTTTCATTACAACATGATGGTGGATCGAGTTTGTTGGTTTGGGAGTTCTTTAAACTTTTGGCTTTGGATATGGAAATCTTTAGAGCTTTGGAGCGATGATGCATTATGTTGGGTTCACTCTCTCTTAAAGACCATATTGGTGATATTGTTCCGCAGTTGATGTTGTTTGGTTCCGCTGTTGTATATTTATAGATCTCTGATGTTGTTCAGATATTGTATTCATGGAGTGGTATCAATGATATTCATTTCTTTTTCCGCTGTGTTGTTGTACTTAATGTGTTATAAGCACTGGCGAACCAGATTCGACGTTCGAATCTGCGGCACTCAAATACAGGTGAAGTGTTTGAGTGTCGATTTTCGAAGGTCGGGTTAGAGTCATTTCAAGAAAGTGAATATCGAGTTTTAACTAAGTAGGGTTTTAATAAGTGATGGGTTTGTAGAATTTTTCCTGCCTTAGGAATTTCGGGGATGAAATTCTTTTAAGGGGGAAGGAATGTAACAATCTAGATTTTTCAACGTTGGTTTGGAATATTTAAGCAGTTTTAAATATTTAATTTGGAATTATAGGTTGATTTTGAATATGGAAATTTGGTTTTTATTTATAAAATAAATTCAGAATTTAAATATAGTGATTTATTGGATAATTTAGTTTTTGAATTTAATAATTGAATATTGGTTAAATTTTTTGTATCTATAGTTTTAAGCTCGATAATAATAATTTAAAATCGTGTAAAATTTAAATTAATAATAATGAAGATAAATAAAGTTTTAAAATTGAATTTAAAAGTGATCTGTTCAATTTTAAAAATAGTTTGTTCGAAATATCATTTTAAAATAGCGATCCAGGACACAGTCTTGGATTTCGACGAAACCAATTCCATTGGATCCATGGTATTATTGGATTTCAAATTTCATAGTGTATGGAGTTATCATTTGGTCGTATGGGATTGAAACGCATTGAAATTAATATCGACATTTAATATAATAATTGGGTCCAAAAAGTTATCTTCTCCATACGATTGAATTAAGAATCGAAACCTTCTCGATTACGTTCGGAATAAGGGTATAACATTACAAACGCTTAGCGGCGCGTCTCAATTGGAGGTTGAGATTTCAAGGTACATTTTCAAGGTATTTTGAAGATATATATATATATATATATATATATATATATATATATATATATATATATAATAAAAGTATAGTCAAATTAAATCAAATCAGGATGGCCTTTTTCCACATAGAAGGACAAATCAAATCGCGTCTATCTTCTTTCTTTTCTTTTAGTTCGTTTTAAAAGAAGATAAAATCGATCTTCTGAGATAAGAAAAAAAGTCATGTTCATTTTCTTTCCAATTCGAACCGAAAATCGATTGGAGAAAATAAAATAAAATAGATTCATGCGATTCCAATCGCGTGGGAAAAAGCGTCGCTCGCAAGCGAGAGGGACATCGTGACCATCGAGGAAACTTGGGCACGCACTTATGAGGATCAGAGGTCGACGTCGTCGGCAGGAGAGCCTTTGTGCATGATGGTAGTTCGTAAGGGTTGGTGGCGTTCAGTGAGGGGAAGAGGGTAGGTTTCGAACTTGCTTTGAGCGCGGTCGAGGTGATGGTGGCTGCGACACGAAGTGGAGGCGTGCGTTAGAGACTAGGATTTCGGCAGCGGCAGCAGGTTGATGTTGCCATGTGCGGAAGCCAAGTTGATGCGACCCGGGGATGAATTGGGTATGGTTAGCGTGACAATGAATGTGAGGTGATGGCGAGAGGGGTTTCAAAGGCCGAAGTTGTGAATTTCGGTGGATTGGGAAGGACTATGAAACTAAGCAGGTGAAAATTGTCAAATTAAATTAAAATTTAAAATTTAATATGTTGATGATAGTTTTAAATTTTATTTCAATTATTAGTAAATTGTATAACTTTTCTACGAGGTCTGAAAATTGTTGTTAGTGGATCAAAATACTCACCTTTGATTTGAACTCGATTTGAAATCCAAAATAAGGCTTAAAACTCAACAGTCACAAAATTCATCCGCACCTATTCATTAATATCCTAAATTTTGACAGGATCGCAATGGGGAATACCGCGCGTGAATCCGAGTTCGTGTGAAAAAGTTATGCATGTTTGAATGTTTGAAATTTAAAAAATATAATAATTTATAAAATAAAAAGAAAAGGACACTTCGCCTTTCCACAGCGTAACCCAAGTCTCAATCGACATAGCAAACACGTAACAGCCGCTGACTTCATCAACGATCGCATGCCACCACGTTCATCATCGACCAGATCGTGATTCTTTTGAGAATATTGTTCTTACTCGATGGAGAATGAAAGGGGCACAGAGCCACCAGAAATCCTACACGGACATCCGTAGGAAGCCTCTCGAGTACTCTATTGGTGATCTCGTCTTTATTCATGTTTATCCTCTGATAGGGGATATGCGTTTCAGTATGATTGAGATATTGGCACCTCGCTTTATAGAACCGTTTCTTATTATGAACATATTGGCACTGTGGCTTATAGAGTTTCGCTTCCAGCTCATCTTCCTGGCATTCATGGCATGTTTCACGTCTCTCAGCTTCGGAAGTGTCTTCAAGAATCAGATTCTGCCATCGATTCTCCTGATTCGCAAGAGCTTGAGTTCTCACTAGAAGTATCTGTTGTGCAGCAGCATATTCACATACTTGCACCAGAGGCGAGAAACCTTCAAAACATGGACGTTCTGCTCGTTAAAGTTCAATGGTCCGCTTGAAAATATTTTATTTCCATTGATTTTAATTGATTTTAAATTGAAATTTACACAATTGGACTGGTTTTCATATTTTCTGACAAAAATTTTCCATTTGCTATGTTTAAATAGATGCAAAACAAATACCAAATTTTCATATCTAAATTTAGTTGTTATACTTTTATGAAAAATTCAGTAAATTACATTATAAAAATCATTAAAATTTATGGATCATTACAAATATTTTTGGTTTGGATATTACAATTCAGTGTAAGGAGGAATCTAAATAAATGGAGTTATGATACTGTTCGGTATGGAAATTTTGGTAATATTTATTGGTTATTTTTAGACTCATTATATAGAAAATTATGGGGATTGAGCGTAGATTATGAGCGTTGAATAAATGATTGAGTATCAAGCGGTGGTATGGAATGCGGATGTGATATTTATCCGGTATTCATTGAGAGTAAACGTCACTCGTGTTATATGATCAATGATACTAGGGTAATAATTAGGTAAGTTATTACTCATGGTGTGACGCCTTACCTCTATGCTCACAATAACAAAGAGTATTAAAGGAAATATTGTCTGTTATTACGAAGAATAAGGCTGGATAGGAGCGGCCATCCGTAGTTAGGCCTTACACTAGTATTGGTTATCTCGATTAGAGTAGTATATATTTTTATTTTTCATCTCTTTGTTTATTTACTCCCATCGACATACCGAATTCCAGTATAAATCGAACTACGATGGTTCATAATAGTTTAGGACAACATATATAATAATAACACAGATAATCTAAATGCGAAACACAGATAATATAAAATCTCATACATATAACTGAAGTCAGTTGCAATACATGTGATACAATACATATGATACAACTACAACTGTCGACACTGGAAGTTACATATACAAGTACATTATCGTAAATAATATACATGAATATATAACATCCTATGCTATAACAACGACTACTCCAAATGATATAAAGAGACTTCATAGGTCTAGCAGCAACCCAAAGAAAGATATCTACAACCTGTAATAACTCGGTCTGACCCGAGTATTAAATTCAAAAGAAAATAATACACGGGTCGGTCTAATTCAAACTCAATTATTAATGCACGGAAACAATAATAATTGATCAACAATTAGACGACAGTCACAATAACTCTCGTCTATCCAATCCTTTAATAAGAAATCAGATAACGGTAAATACAACACGTAACAGTGTTAAACAACAAGTCAGTAGATTCAAATTATCAACGAAGATAAATAAAAAGATTATCAATGAAGATAATTTAGAAAACAACAGAATTTCCTAAACCGCAATTAACAACAAAATCTGATTATTAAATAAATAATTAGAAACTCATAATCTAATAATCAAACAGATAATTAGACAACACCAAAATGATCGAATCAAATCAAATCAAAATACAATTTCAAAATATTGAATTGAATAAACGAAACAATTCAAACAATTGAAATATCACTTAAAAAGTCAATACTGTGTGGCTGTAGTACACGCACGTGTGCACTGCCTCGCCACTACAGCATATAAAGTCATCACAAATCCAAATATTAATAGCAAGTCGTAATTGCAAAGCCAAATCATTTATAAAATGCAGAGGTCAAGTCACTGTTACCAAGACTCAACACAAACTGCGAGGCCAAACCAAAGTTAACAGCAATACCATGAAAAGGTCTGGGCAACAATGAATGACCAAGTGCACAAGGGCAGTGGTACAAACATGGTGCAATAGAAAAATGCAGTTCAAATCAAACTGCAATAAACCAGAAATCACAAAACCAAACATCAACTAAGTTCAAATGGTCAAGACAGCTACAACTCAAATTGAAACTGCTCATATACTCGAAGCACAGTGCAAAATGGCATGAACAAGGTGTACTTGTGAAACTGGCTACAAGTAATACATGAACACATATATGACTTGCATAAACAAACTTCAATAACCAGAGGGACCATGCATGCTACAGGATTGGGTAATTAACATGCAGGGATATACAGTGACACATGAACTAAAGGTCAAGCTACGGAATGGCCAAATTGCACAGACCACGTGCTACTCCAAATAACAACAAAGTCACCAATGAATCCAACAATGCAACAAGCCATACGGGTCAAGCAAGTGATATATGCAAACAAAACAATGGATGCAACAGATGTATGGTGCTATGCACAAGCAAGATCAATACAAATGAATGCACTATGCAAACTAATGCACGAGTATCAAAATCAAGAACAAGGTGCAGTGCCGAAGAAAAAAGGCAAAATATATTGCTTCTTCAAAACAAAATACTGGACAGTGCAAGCACATGAATGCAAAGTGCAATTACAACAGATAGTGAAATTAAAATTCAATTTCAATCAACACAGTATGACCCAAAACATGAACAAGGGTAAAATCTGGAATGCACCCTGAAGTCAAAATCTCAAAACAAATGCAAAGTCAAAGTTTAATGAAATCAATGTCGAACCATTCTTGCAGGTAATTGTTTCATACCAAGACAGTGCCAGAAATCAAAACAGTTCCAAGTTAAACAAGTTAATTCCAAAATTACCATAATCAACTCAAGTGAGCGATGTTAACAGGAATCGAAATCCTGGTGGCCACAACCGAAATCAACAATAAACGACATCACAAAAACGACATCACGAGCCGAAGCCAATATGAATTTGAATAACAACGAATCGAGAGCAAAGAAGATAGTGCCAAATAAAGTAAAAAGCGTGTAGACCTAGTAAACTAGAAATCGAACCAAGTCAAAATCAAGTCAGAAATCATCAACGACAAAACCAAATCGAACGCGAAGCATAGTACTAGGTTTGAATTTAAGATGTGAGTGTAAACCACTCACCTTGACATCGAAGAGCATGAATAATCGATCGGCATGGTCGGCGCCTTCAATTTTCCACAAGCCCTAATTTGGTACGAAGAGGAAGGAACACGAGGCCGCCATTTTTTCTTTTGTATGCTTTAGGTTTTGCCAAGTGAAAACGAATAATAGAGGAACTGGTTTTCGTTTTGATATAACACGGCTCAAAACAAAAAGAAACGTGGGCCATAAATTAAATTTTAAAGCTCGCATAACTTTTAACAATTTTTTAAAAGAATTTCAACCCAATAAAATTCCAATAGCAATTAGCTAACAATTTAATCACCATTAATTGATTAATGACGATTATAAATTGGTGCAATATCCCGGGTTGTTACGGACTCCCCTCCTTATAAAATTGCGTCCCCGCAATTTTGATAACTAAAGTCGTCAATAACAATTATTTTTCTAACCTAAACTGGTTATGCTAGAAAAATAATGGTCAAGAACAGAAACCCTAAAGAAATCTTTTAATTTCATAAAAGAAATTCACAATTTCTCAACAAAATCTAATTATCAAGTAGATAATCAGAGAACAACAAAACTGAATAAATGCAATTATCAGCAATATTTAATTATCAATTGGATAATTAGGATAAATAAATCACAAAACAGCAATATCTAATTATCAATACGATAATTAGAAAATAGCAAAATCTAATTATCAACAAAGATAATTAGAAAACACAAAATCGCAAATCGCAAAACCGCAAATATCTAGTTATCCAACAGATAATTAGAAAACACGAACTTCAAAATAAACAAACGCTAATTATCAACAGAGATAGATAGAAAACAGTAATTCAATATAATCAACATAATATAGAATCAATTAGAGACTAGAAAATCTCAAATCAACAAATATCCAATTATCAAAAACGATAATCAGAAATCTCAAATCAACAAATATCCAATTATCAAAAACGATAATCAGAAAACATCAAATATCTAATTATAAAAAACGATAATCAGAAATCTCAAATCAACAAGTATAATATTATCAAAAACGATAATCAGAAATCTAAAATCAACAAATATCTAATTATCAAAAACGATAATCAGAAATCTCAAATCAACAAATATCTAATTATCAAAAACGATAATCAGAAATCTCAAATCAACAAATATCTAATTATCAAAAATGATAATCAGAAAACATCAAATATCTAATTATCAAAAAAGATAATCAGAAAACATCAAATATCTAATTATCAAAAACGATAACCAGAAATCTCAAATCAACAAATATCCAATTATCAAAAACAATAATCAGAAATCTCAAATCAACAAATATCTAATTATCAAAAACGATAATTAGAAAACATCAAGTATCTAATTATCAAAAATGATAATCAAAAACGACAAATATCTAACTATCAAAACGATAATGAAAAATCTCAAATCAACAAATATCCGATTATCAAAAACGATTATCAGAAATCTCAAATCAACAAATATCCAATTATCAAAAACCATAATCAGAAATCTCAAATCAACAAATATCTAATTATCAAAAATGATAATTAGAAAACATCAAGTATCTAATTATCAAAAATGATAATCAGAAACAACAAATATCTAACTATCAAAATGATGATGAAAAATCTCAAATCAACAAATATCCGATTATCAAAAACGATAATCAAAAATCTCGAATCAACAAATATCCGATTGTCAAAAACGATAATCAGAAATCTCAAATCAAAAAATATCCGATTATCAAAAACAATAATCAGAAATCTCAAATCAACAAATATCTGATTATCAAAAACGATAATTAGAACCCAAATCAGCAAATATCTAATTATCAACAACGATAATTAGAACTCAAATCAGCAAATATCTAATTATCAACAAAGATAATTAGAACTCAAATCAGCAAATATCTAATTATCAACAAAGATAATTAGAACTCAAATCAGCAAATATCTAATTATCAACAAAGATAATTATAAACAAAAAATATCTAATTATCAACGAAGATAATTAGAACTCATAATAGCAAATATCTAATTACCAAAAAAGATAAATAGAACTCAAATCAGCAAATATCTAATTTTCAACAAAGATAATTAGAAACAACAAATATCTAATTATCAACAAAGATAACTAGGACTCATAACAGCAAATGTCTAATTACCTGTAGATAATTAGAAGCAACAAATATCTAGAATCAATTAAGATAACTAGAAAATTAACATAAAAGGTGGATCAATCCCAACAAATGGCGAGTTTTAGCTACGCCGCACGTGCATCAACATATGGCCAAAGCCAACCAAGTACTGTCAACATAATTTTTGGCGCCCAACATATGACCCGAAGGTCCAACATATGACCCGAAGGTCTAGTACTGGTATTTGACATGAAAGTATAACATATGACCCGAAGGTCCAACATAGTGGCTCGAAAGCACATGAAAATCATTGAAATCACCAAACAACAAATATTTCAATTAACGAGTCCTAAATTAACCAATATAGCAAACGCACATGTCTCATACCATGAGTTTTACTAAATCGTTTAATTCTCTTCATAGTTTCCTTGAAAGTGCAAAATTGTGTATTTTAAATAAATAACATTTTACGTTCTCAAACGGACAAGTCCGGAATTAAGCGAATCGGCAAAAGTAAGGGTTCACGGTCCTCGATTTTGCTGAAACGTTTAAATCGCTTCCTCATTCTTTTGAAAGCGCAAACTATAGAAATTTTGGAAATTTTTTTTATTTTAAAACGATTTGAAAAACCCATGCTCAAAACAGCAACATCTGTAGCAAATTCGATAAGAAATTGCACTGCACAAAACACCGTAAAAAAGGATCTCAAAATCAGCATTGCGGGATAACCGCTTAAAAATCCACTCTAAAATTTGTCGCTTACTGAAGTCAGAGCGATAGTAATTTTTATACGTAAAAATCTCATCAAAATAATTCGCATCAAAATATAATACCATAGAATTTTCATTCATTCTAAATGTCAACAAAACATCGTACTTCAAAATTCTAGCACTGGTGCAGAAATCCCATTATAAAAATAATGGCAGCAAAGTACGTTAAAAACAAAACATCGGTTCAACGTAAAATTAAAGCAGTAACGTGAAACTTTAATTTGCACGTCTACTACAAAATGAACAACGAAATCACTCGAATATATCTTCAATGAACATAATTCAAAACAGCAAAATCTCAACAAAATCACATAACTGCAATCGCTTCGGATCCTCAGTCGGATTCGAAATTTTCAAAGAAATCAGAAATAACCACATCTATATAACAACACAATGAAATTTCTTTCATTTTCATATTTTGATTTTTAAATCAAAAGAGTTACCAGCTATACTCAGCGAAGATAGTGTCACTACTTTCGCTGCGCACTCTGATAAACAGAACACAAATTACTCAATCATCAAAACACACTTTTCACTTTTATTTTTAAATAAAGCTATTTAAAAATTTCATCATAATTTCATAACTTTAGTTATGACTTAAAGTACAATTAAAACATCGACTAATAGTTGTAACACGTGTTCCATCTAAGTTATGTTATATATTATGTCCATAAACCCCAAGCGCTAATACCAACTGTGGTGCCCCACCTCTATGCTCACAATAACAAAGAGTATTAAAGGAAATACTGTCTGTTATTACGAAGAATAAGGCTGGATAGGAGCGGCCATCCATAGTTAGGCCGTACACTAGTATTGATTATCTCGATAGGAGTAGTATATATTTTTATTTTTCATCTCTTTATTTATTTACTCCCATCGACATACTCAATTCCAGTATAAAATGAACTACGATGGTTCATAACAGTTTACGACAACATATATAATAATAACACAGATAATCTAAATGCGGAACACAGATAATATCAAATCTCATATATATAACTAAAGTCAGTTACAATACTTATGATACAATACATATGATACAACTACAACTATCGACACTGGAAGTTACATATACAAGTACATTATCGTGAATAATATATATGAATACATAACATCCTATACTATAACAATGACTACTGCAAATGATATAAAGAGACTTCATAGCTCTAGCAGCAACCCAAAGCAAGATATCTACAACCTGTAATAACTCGGTCTGACCCGAGTATTAAATTCAAAAGAAAATAATACACGGGTCAGTCTGATTCAAACTTAGTTATTAATGCACGGAAACAATAATAATTAATCAACAGTTAGACAACAGTCACAATAAATCTCGTTTATCCATTCCTTTAATAAGAAATCGGATAACGGTAAATATAACACGTAATAGTGTTAAACAACAAATCAGCAGATTCAAATTATCAACGAAGATAAATAAAAAGATTATCAATGAAGATAATTTGGAAAACAACAGAATTGCCTAAACGGCAATTAACAACAAAATCTAATTATTAAATAACTAATTAGAAACTCATAATCTAATTATCAGATAGATAATTAGACAACACCAAAATGATCGAGTCAAATCAAATCAAAAAACAATTTCTAAATATTGAATTGAACAAACAAAACAATTGAAATATCACTTAAAAAGTCAATACTCTGTGGCTGTATTACACGCACGCGTGCACTGCCTCGCCACTACAAGATATAAGGTCATCACAACTCCAAATATTAACAGCAAGTCATAACTGCAAAGCCAAATCATTTACAAAATGCAGAGGTCAAGTCACTGTTACCAGGACTCAACACAACTGCAAGGCCAAACCAAAGTTAACAGCAATACCAAGAAAAGGTCAGGACAACAATGAATGACCAAGTGCACAAGGGCAATGGTACAAACATGACGCAACATAAAGATGCAGTTCAAATCAAACTGCAATGAACCAAAAATCACAAAACCAAACATCAACTAAGTTCAAATGGTTAAGACAGCTACAACTCAAATTGAAATTTCTCGTATACTCGAAGCACAGTGCAAAATGGCTTGAACAAGGTGTACATGTGAAACTAGCTACAAGTAATACATGAACACATATATGACTTGCATAAACAAACTTCAATAACCAGAGTGACCATGCATGCTACAGGTCTGGGTAATTAACATGCATGGATAAACAGTGACACATGAACTAAAGGTCAAGCTATGGCATGGCCAAATTGCACAGACCGCATGCTACTCCAAATAACAACTAAGTCACCAATGAATCCAACAATGCAACAAGCCACACGGGTCAAGCTAGTGACATATGCAAACAAAACAATGGATGCAACAGATGTATGGTGCTATGCACAAGCAAGATCAATACAAATGAATGCACAGTGCAAACTAATGCACGAGTATCAAAATCAAGAACAAGGTGCAGTGCCGAAGCAAAAAGGCAAAATATATGTCTTCTTCAAAACAAAATACTGGACAGTGCAAACACATGAATGCAAAGTGCAACTACAACAGGCAGTGAAATTAAAATTCAATTTCAATCAATACAGTATGACCCAAAACATGAACAAAGGTAAAAATTGGAATGTAACCCAAAGTCAAAATCTCAAAACAAATACAAAGTCAAAGTTTAATGAAATCAATGTCGAACTATTCTTGCAGGTAACTGTTTCATACCAAGACAGTGCCAGAAACCAAAACAGTTCCAAGTTAAACAAGTTAATTCCAAATTACCATAATCAACTCAAGTGACCGATGTTAACAGGAATCGAAATCCTGGTGGCCACAACCGAAATCAATAGTAAACGACATCACATAAACGACATCACGAGCCGAAGCCAACATGAATTTGAATACCAGGGAATTCGAGAGCAAAGAAGACAATGCCAAAGAAAATAAAAACCGTGTAAACCTAGTAAAATAGAAATCGAAACAAGTCAAAATCAAGTCAGAAATCATTAACGACGAAACCAAATCGAACGCAAAGCATAGTACTAGGTTTGAATTTATGATGTGAGTGTAAACCACTCACCTTGACATCGAAGAGCACGAATAATCGATCGGCGTGGTCGGCGCCTTCAATTTTCCCACAAGCCCTAACTTGGTACGAAGAGGAAGGAACACGAGGCCGCCATTTTTTCTTTCGTATGCTTTAGGGTTTGCCAAGTGAAAACGAATAATAGAGGAACTGGTTTTCGTTTTGATATAACACGGCTCAAAACAAAAAGCAACGTGGGCCACAAATTGAATTTTAAAGCCCTCATAACTTTTAACCATTTAATAAAAGAATTTCAACCCAATAAAATTCCAATAGCAATTAGCTAACAATTTAATCACCATTAATCGTTTAATGACGATTATAAATTGGTGCAATATCCCAGGTTGTTACTCATGGATTCAAGCCAGGGGATAACTACTGTAACAACCCGCATTTTTAACGATGATATATTTAAATGATTTATTTAAATATAGCGTCGTTAGTCGAATTTAGGTCCGTAATGTTACTTTTTGCAAACTGTCGATTTGGGACTCAGAACTACTTCCATTGAGTTCAAAATGGCGTTTGCGATCTTTTTGAGTATAATCTTTGATATGTTTGGAGTAAGTAGAATTTTGCTACTTTTTCTATTTGGGTTTGGGGTTTGGGTTCAGCCCATTAGCTTAGCTTAATACCCAACCCAGTCCCGTCTCTTCTCTCCATTCACTCATTTTCATTTCTCAAACTCTTACTCAACTGAAAATGGGGAAAAGAAGGAAGAATTAGAAACTCCGAGCCCTAGTTTACTCTTGCAAACTCAAATTCCTGCTCCATAATCCAAGAGAAGCTATGGGTAAGCCTCCTCTATGTCTTCTCCAACTCTTTCTTCCTTCAATTTCAGAAAGCTTCCCAAACCTAACTTAGGAAATACTTGTTTTGATCTTATATCGAAGCTTGTTTAGTGGAAGTGGAGAGTGGTTGGTCTTTTCTTTGCATTTGAGCTTCTCATCCTTTTTTTGAGTTAAAAGGTGAGATTTTTATCTCACATCTATGTCAACAACTATGTTGGATTATTAGGAATGAATTACCTAACATATTTACATGTTCATTTGCTGTCGATTTGGATTGATTCGGTGAAATTGCCAATTTATGATTTTTGAAGCCAAATCTATGAATCCTTATATGGTTGATGTTTATGTTGTTCGGAGGGTTTGGGTGAGTCATTAAGGTTGGGTAGTCGTTGGACGAAGCATGTAATCATCCCCCATCCGATCGCTTCCGATACTATTTGGCCATCATTGGCCTTGGGGAGAAAATTCCCAAAGCTTCAGTTTTAGACATCCGAAACTATAGATTCAGACGTCTAAATCTATTCGGGGCAAAATTTCATTCCCCAGGTCAGACATCTAGATTATAATTTTCAGACATCTGAATTTTCTCAAATCCAACCCGAGAGCAAATAGGCTAAAACTAGCTATTTTCAGACGTCTGAAATAAATCATACAGAAGTCTGAATAGGGCTCTGGAAAATATTCATTTTCCAGATTCAGATGTCTGAATCATTTACTTCAGATGTCTGAATCTGCTGTTTATGCCCAATTTGCCTTTGGGATTGAATTTCCAATTTTTATCAGCTTTAGTTGTTCTGATTTGTTGTTATCATTCATCATTGACTTTGATGATTCCTTTTTGATTTCATACACGTGTTTTATAAAATGATCTCTTCAAATCGTATTAAAAGCTCACTTCTCTAATTTATAAATTCTATTTAAAAAACACACACAATTTCGCACTTCGAGCGAAGTGGAAAGGAGATTAAATGGTTAGGTAAAACATGGACCATGAATCCTTGCGTTTATCTTTCCGATTAATCTCGAACCTATTCGATTAATTGTTTTGACCTTTGGTCTGGTTTACCGATGAGATGAGGTAAATTTTGTACTGCTTTGAGTGTGATACTGACTATCGGATAGTAAACCGTTTAGTGCGAACGGGTGGTTATGGGACTCACGTTAATCCTTTTCGGGTTCCTTTTCGAGAGTTGTGACACATTATGCCAGTTAGTGGATGCCAATACTGGGCCTCCGGACCTTCACCACTACGATTTGTTGCCTTTGGGATAGTGTCTTCGGACTGTCTCCTTCAGGTTTGTTGCCTTCGGGTATGTTGCCTTCGGGTGTGTTGTGTAACAACCCGCATTTTTATCGATTTTATATTTAAATAATTTATTTAAATATTTTATCGTTCGCCGGATTTTGGTCCGAAAAGATACTTTTTGCAAATAGTCGAATTGGGACTCGAGACCACCCCCATTAAGTTCAAAATGACGTTTTCGACCTTTTTGAGTATAAACTTCGATATGTTTGGAGATAGTAGAATTTTGACCTTTTTCACATAGGGCTTTTGTAACAGCCCTAGTTTTAGCTATTTATTTTATTTTAATTATTTAACTTTGAAATATATTTTATATAAATTGTGTTTATCAAAATAGTTAATTATTTTATTTGGAGATATATTTTATAAAATTTGTATATGTCAATAAAATTAAATAATAACTGTGAAAATTTAAGCTATTTTTGAACTGTTAAATTTCGCGTTTAAAGGACGCGTCAATTATAGGGTATAAGTGACGTAATAAAACGTGTGTTTTTAAAATGTTATTTTTATGAAAATTTTTGATGTTTTGGACTGCGTCTGTTTAGCGTAGTGTAAAAATCATGTTTTCGTAAAATTTTGGAGAAAAATATCAGTCAGAGATTTTATAACAAACGTTACGTTGCATTAACTGACAGTCTGATTTTAAATAAATTTGTATACGTTTTTCTAAGCTTTGCATAAATTCTTGCCATTCCATTTATTGTTTTCAAACTAAAATCAAATAAATAAAATGAAGTAAAAACTTAACATGGAAGTAACGTGTGAGACAAAAATCCAAGGAGAAATTTGTACATGCCTAAATTGATACGATACATATCAACTCTTTCGTTCATCCTCTGATGTATACTTACCTTTATTTCTCCCCATATCAACGTATGCCTTAATTAAACCTTTTGTAAATCAAAACTGAATTGAATATGAGTTTGCCTTTCCTTTTCTCAGAAATAAAATCATGCATTGATAACTTCCCTTGTTTATTTCTTCAATCACGTTTAAGCATTTATTCAAAGAGAAAACTGAAGCAAATCTCTCGGCCTTCCAGTAAATTCAAAAACTTATAATTTTTGCAAACTGAACTAAAAAAAAAAGAACATAAAGTTACGTACAAACTTTATATCCAGGCTTATATCACGCAACTTTTCATTTTGTACGTTTCTTTTTAAAAAGTTTTGCATTAAGTCTGGCCAGTTTGTTTATTAAATCAAACATAGGAGAATCAAAGCATGCTGAAATCACGCATGCATATTTACATATTTTCAAACTTTATATGTTGTGTAACTGCCTAAATCTTATATCACGTAAACATATTTATAACTTTTGTAACTGAAAGCTTTAAATCTCTACAGCTTCCTCTTTTTCCCCTGTGTTTTTGCCTATGATCTAGTATGGTATCTGCGAACGTCCAAATACATTTGTAAACATATTTAATACAAATCAAAATTTATGTAAATATAAATGAATCATCACACACGTATTCATATTTACATATTTATATATATAAAACTGATACTTTAAACCATTTAAGCTGCTTGCCCTTTTCTCCCCATTTGTCCATTTGATTCCGCCTCAAACAAATCCTTTTATCTGCAAATCATCAATCTAAAATCACGCCTACATTAAATAGTATAAGATTTTGAAATCAAAGCTTCTCATAAAAATTGCAGTTATCGCATGCATTAAATCTAGATTTCAATTGGCAGTTTTAAATCGCGCATTCATACTTAACCTTGCCTATCTTTTCAACTTCTCAATTCCCATGTATATCTCTCTATTTCACCTTTATTGTGTAATAAATAAATAAATAAATAAATAAAATTTTCCGTTCCTAATCACACATATAATTCAAGCAAAGTATCCTGGAAGGAAATTACACAGTCCATATTCATCAAATCTGGAAATTTATAAGGCACGCATGCTTTTGAAAAAAAAAATTCTTATAACGTGCAAACATTTATATTTGGAAGATATATCACGCATGCATTAAAACTGGAAATGAATCACGCAACCTACAGTTAAAACAAATCTATATGTATTTGCTTGAATCACTAGTTGTATCAGCACCTCTGCCGTTTCTTAAGACCAAGGGAATATTGCATTGTATCACTATTTGCCGTTTGTTTGCCTATAAATCAATGTATAAACTAAATCACGTATAAGCATTTATCATATAGAAACTGATGTTTTCATTCCCATTTATCTCTCCTTTAATTCATACGAAGATTTAAAGCAAATATTTACCAAATCAATGCTTGAAATGTGAACGTATTCCCTGACATCTTGTATAATTGATAACTATTGATTTATCTCCTCTGATTTAGCTCGTCAGTTATATTCAAAGCCCTATATATTTATCCCATTGCTTTAATCACGTGAGTAAACAATTAACATAAGAAACTGATGCATTCAATCAATTGTGTATAACTGGCAGCAGATTTGATTTCTCTTCCTCTTAATATTGAAACCTTTATTTCTTTGAAACTGAAAGGAGAAATCACGCATATATGCAAAACGTTCAGATTTCAAAGCAATGCTCCGTTTCTATTCTTGCCATTTTCCCCATAAATCTCTGCAACTACTTCAAAGCATGTTTGCTTTAACCATGCAACTGTTTAATTGGAACATATTGTGAAATCAAAATATATTCATAATGAGCAGTTTAAAATCACACATATCATCTGGAAAGAAAAAAATATAAATCAAGCACCCTTCAAATGCGCATCAGTTCAAATTTATGTGCCTTGCCGTTTTATCATTTAATCACACATCACATAAATTTGAAGTTATAACAATGTATACCTGCCAAGATACCAGTTCTCTGGTATGAGCTCAAATCACGCAGGAAATTAATCTGGCATTAAATTATCATCAAGCTTTATACGTTGTGAAACTCTTGGCTTCCCCTGTATATTTCGAAGATTTATCCTTTTGCAAACTGATCAGTAAATCACGCTCATAACGTTCTAACAGAGGAGTGGTAGGAGAGATCAACGCTTACATTAATACTCGTACGTTTCATATCTGACTATTTCGCAAAATCCATCTATATATACTTTGCTTTATCTTCTTTAGTTTCATTCTCTCTTGTCTGTTCTTCTCGGGCTCGAACTCTTATCAGGTAAATGGTCTATGTCATTTTCTTTTCTTTGTTCAGATATTTCCTCTTCCTCGAAAATTTTGTTTTATCTCTGCCTTGCTCGGCCACACTACCATTTATCCACTTTGTTTTCTCTAAGAATCTTATCATATGCCTTGAACAACATATGGATCTGGGTTTATAGAGTTTTCTTTTTTTTTTCTTTTTTTTTTGTATACATAATTAAGTCAGAGGTACTAACTTTATAGAACTGAGAGGTTACTTTGAAAAAAAATTTTACATATGTAAAACCAAGTTCTATCAAACATCTCATTAACCTGAGTTTTCTTTTGATTTCAAAATCATGGGTTCGACTAGGGGTATAATAAGGAATTTGCTCATTTTTCTCCTTTCAGACAAACTGTATTTGTAAACTTAGACCAGGTTTGGGTTCTAGTTTGGGTAAGTCATTGCAAAAGAGGATAGAAGAAGAAAAGAGCATAGAGGCATATATGAGTGAATTAAGAAAAACGTAGTTGAGTGGTAGTCTGCATTTATAAAATTCATAGGCTGTGCATATCTGTGTATCACACGGTGCACGAATGGATCAGTAAAAACTTGCTTTGGATATGATGACCAAGCCTTGTGAGTGAATTCATCTAACCTGAGTGTTTAGTAAAAGGCTGGAGTTTGGGGATGCTAGTAATAGTTGAAGATAGGATGAGGTGTGTCTGTACAGTTTTTAAGCCTGGAAAGTTTAGATTGAAGATGGATGAAGTCATAAAGCAATGATGCAAATTAAGTTTAAAATGTAAGATAGTAGCTGGATTTGAAAAAGTGACTCTAAGTTTGAGGAAAATTTAAGCAACAACATTTTCATAATACATAGGAATGCAAGTGTGCACGTGTATGCGTATTCAACATTTTGCCGTTTTTGTTTTAGGAAATTTTGTCGTAATTTTTGTGTTAGCACGGTTCACGTTTGGGTATATTTAGGTCACATTATACGGTGGAGTGGTCGAGCAAGTCAAAACAATTTCCGTTCTATTTTAATCCTTTCTTGACCATACATTCTAAAGTCGCGTTTCAAAATATTTGAATTTGTTCTAGATTTGAATCTAGGCGACATCAGAAGAAATTTGATCGTTATTTTCTGTCGGTCTTTACCGGTGAATCGTCGTTTTGAATTCAAATTTTCTGCAACTTTCAGGTGAGTATTTCTCACCAGACATACGTATTTATATTTCGTAAATTATTGCAAGTGTATGTGTAAAATTTTATGTCACTATTATCTGTCTGTAGTGTAATATAAAATGATGAACCCCATTTAAATTGACACCTCATCAGTTATTATCTGTTGTATTATATCTGCAGTTATATTATGTTATTGTTTATTTACTGCTTAAATCACACTGCAAGTTCCCTGTTATACGTAGATTGTTATGGGCTGAAATGATAGGCCTAAATGATTATTATTGTTAAATTATGCTGTTAACTGTTAAACTGTTAAACTTGGGATTGCGGGTTTGAAATGATAGGACCCGGGATATTTGTAAACTACGGATTGAAATGATATAAATCCGTACCACTTGACCTAGGCTAGAAAACTATATACAGGCCCGTGGTCCTTATAATATTTTCTGAAATATTTAAAATTATTTTGGAAGTTAAATATTTGATTTATATCTTTAAAGGAATTTATATTGATTTTTAATAAGTTATAAATAAAGAAATAAATAAATATTTGAATAAATTTATGGAATATAACTTATTTGGTAAATCGGGATTTTGAAAGAATAAGATTTCAGTTAATAAATGAATAAATAAATAGGTTATATTTGGAAATATTTATCAAGTTAAACAATCTATTACAGCATTTAAATGCTGTCTTTTGAAATTTGACTAGTTTTACCCATAACTTTAGGTAGCATTTCCTAAGTGCTATGGAATCTAGAATTTGATTGCTCTAAAATTTATGGAATTTGATAAATTTTATTTTACCTTAAGTTTTGGAAAAACTTAAGACATAATATTTATAACTGTATTTTCCTAAATAAATTAAAGATAAATATTCTGGTATTAAGTAAATTTTGGGAAAAATTTAATGGTTAAAATTTGGAGTTTTATTTATGGAAATTATGGGAATATTCAAGACTAAAAATATAAAACATTGATTTGTGAAAGAATAAAACCCAAACTAAGTTGTAAATAGTAAATACTCCAATTGGATATATATAAAAATTGAAATGGTTTTGGGAACATAAAGGGATATTTAAATTATGGTTAAACTTTAAATAAAGAAATATATTTGTGAAGCTATGTAAATTATCTTCTTTACAAAGTAACCATAAAGTTAACCCATTTATATATATACCGTTGAATGTCCAAACCATTGTGTTTGGGAGTTATGGATTTAAGTAAAGTTTCCAAACATTATCCTTTGAAGATATAATTCAAATATTTGGTCTCCAGATATTATAAACAGTATGGTTTTGGAAAGAATTATATTTGAATATAACGATATCCTATTGTTTTGGGTTTTAAAATGATATCGTATCTATAGTTTTGAAATGGAAATGTTTATTCTGATTTAAAGTATAAACTGTTTTTAAATAACCACGGGTTATAATAACGAAGGGTTGGCAAAGAGACCGGGATCGGTTATGGACATACTCTCTGTCGATACCGAAAACCACTTTGACTAACCGTGTACGCGGTGGAGATTCCAGAATGAAGTAGGATGGTGGTGACGGTTTCTTGAAAGGTAATACGTGGACCCGACTCCCGTGAGTTGGCTTAAGGTGGCTAAAACAGGAGCGATTGACGGATTAATGAGGTAGCTCCTCTGATCGAACGCACTTCTTCGTATACCATTCTATTGCTTATGTGATTGTTTGGGTGCACCCTTGATTTGGGAGTGTTGTTCGAGGTGGGCGGTTGCTGCGGCTTCGCGTTACCATCGGTCCGGAAGCGTAATTGGTATATCTACCCTGGCATTGCCTAGTTGTGCCGTGTCACCTACCATATCGAGCCTTGTACGAGTTTGGATTTCTCCCGTAGCCCGTGTGGTATCCTCTGGTGGCTTCCCGATCAGGAGGGGCTATGATATTGGATGGACTACTGGGACTATTACGTGTTAAGGGCTATATGGGTAACCCCTTAATGCTAAGAAAAAAGTATGTTTATTTTATAAATAGACACTATTATAATAGCGCAATATATTACATAGTAAATAGTTTGACGGATCCTTAGAGGATGGGCGGTCCCAAGCATCCTTTAAGTTACTTGCTCTATATTACAGTACACTTGATTTAGCTTACATCATATAAGTATGTATGTCCTGACTCGAGTGTTTGTTTTATTTTACGCTCGGGTCAGCCTGAGTTGCAGCTTCAGTTTCTTCTCCGTAGCTAGGACACTCAATAGATCATTCGTGCTATTGGAAGTTGTTTCAGCCTTTATCCTTTCTGGAATTCAAGACTTTGAAGACTCTCTATCTGTGTATGTTAAAATTTGTATTGAGGATTATAGACAATGTAAGTTCTGTTTTGTTAAAGATGTATCAGTGGCTTCATGAACCACTAAATTTTAATTTCCGCTGCGAGATTCTGATATCTGTGTATGTGATTCTGTGATTTATTTACTGTATATTCTGAGTTTGCTAAATTTATTCTACAACGCAGTATTTTGAACAATTCAAGTCCGACATGTGCGGATGCGAATGGTTGAAAATATTGGGTCGTTACATTTGGTATCAGAGCTTTGGCTCTAGGCAAACTTAGAATGTATGGTAAATTGATTTATAGAATCACCTTCATTCGAGCTTGAACCTCTTCCTTTTCGAATTTGGAACATTCCCTGTGGTTCCAAAGTTCATCCGTGTCCCTCACTTTCATCTACTTTAGATTCTGGAGTGTCCCATAACTCCACTTCGGATGATCTTTATAGTAAATTGGCGGTCTCGCCATTATTCTAATAAAGGGGCGAAACTCCTTTACCATTAACATTGATTCACCAGAGATTTATATTTATCCTCGGTTTATATGCCAGTATCTTTGGTTATTCCGAACTCTATCTCTTCGGATCAAATATAGATTTACCCAATCATATCGATCCGACTCTTCAAGTCACGGTTGACCAGGTCAAGGTTGTCCGCGATTTATATAGACTTACCCAGTTCCTTATTCTGTTATTTAATCATCGGACCTTCTGATTTTAACTAGCTTGGATTCTATTTGATTTGAGTTCATCAAATTTGAATTTCTATCCTTGTTTTGGAAATAGACATGTCTTGAAAAATGGATAATTATGATTAAGATGTATTTTAATATCACTAAAATTTGATAATTGAGAATTTGGTTTTCAAATGGAAATTTCAAGTGTAACTTATTAAAGGAATATCTTAATTATAAAATAGGTATTTTAAATAAAGTGTTAGGTTATTGCTAAATCAAGAGTTAAGTAGAATAATGAATTGATTGGAAAATACTATTATATCTACCGTAACATATTATAAGTGCTGCTGTTTTTAAAAATAAAATGTTTTGAAAATTTTATAATTGAATAAATGAACCTTAAAATATTTCAACTTTGAAATGAGTATTATTTGGCATTGAATTTAAAAGGTATAAATGAAGATTATTTTAAAAAGTGCTATGATTTTTGTAATATGATTTCCAGATGATGATATCTATAAATTTTAACGACCTTCAAAGTATTATAATCTCAAAAGCATTATGATTTCAAATTTATTATCTTATTTTGTTTATGAACTATTTTTAAGTGTCCTTGGTTTCCCTATCTGCTACAGAATGGGGAGGCTATTGCTTCTACCAGCCTATTTAGGAATCTTTCAATAATCTTTGAAACCTTTGTTACTCATCGAGACCTAAGCACCGTTTATCACCCATGGACTGACGGTCAAACTGAAGAGTAGAACCGATTCTGGAGGATCTTCTTCGTGTTTCAAATCCGGAACTATTCGTTTAAGATTCTTGTTTGTCTAGCTTATCCTCTTTTGATTCTTTTCCTTTCGTTCCTTTTCGAGGACGAAAAGTTTTTAAGTGGGGGAGAGTGTAACAGCCCTAGTTTTAGCTATTTATTTTATTTTAATTATTTAACTTTGAAATATATTTTATATAAATTGTGTTTATCAAAATAGTTAATTATTTTATTTGGAGATATATTTTATAAAATTTGTATATGTCAATAAAATTAAATAATAACTGTGAAAATTTAAGCTATTTTTGAACTGTTAAATTTCGCGTTTAAAGGACGCGTCAATTATAGGGTATAAGTGACGTAATAAAACGTGTGTTTTTAAAATGTTATTTTTATGAAAATTTTTGATGTTTTGGACTGCGTCCGTTTAGCGTAGTGTAAAAATCATGTTTTCGTAAAATTTTGGAGAAAAATATCAGTCAGAGATTTTATAACAAACGTTACGTTGCATTAACTGACAGTCTGATTTTAAATAAATTTGTATACGTTTTTCTAAGCTTTGCATAAATTCTTGCCATTCCATTTATTGTTTTCAAACTAAAATCAAATAAATAAAATGAAGTAAAAACTTAACATGGAAGTAACGTGTGAGACAAAAATCCAAGGAGAAATTTGTACATGCCTAAATTGATACGATACATATCAACTCTTTCGTTCATCCTCTGATGTATACTTACCTTTATTTCTCCCCATATCAACGTATGCCTTAATTAAACCTTTTGTAAATCAAAACTGAATTGAATATGAGTTTGCCTTTCCTTTTCTCAGAAATAAAATCATGCATTGATAACTTCCCTTGTTTATTTCTTCAATCACGTTTAAGCATTTATTCAAAGAGAAAACTGAAGCAAATCTCTCGGCCTTCCAGTAAATTCAAAAACTTATAATTTTTGCAAACTGAACTAAAAAAAAAAGAACATAAAGTTACGTACAAACTTTATATCCAGGCTTATATCACGCAACTTTTCATTTTGTACGTTTCTTTTTAAAAAGTTTTGCATTAAGTCTGGCCAGTTTGTTTATTAAATCAAACATAGGAGAATCAAAGCATGCTGAAATCACGCATGCATATTTACATATTTTCAAACTTTATATGTTGTGTAACTGCCTAAATCTTATATCACGTAAACATATTTATAACTTTTGTAACTGAAAGCTTTAAATCTCTACAGCTTCCTCTTTTTCCCCTGTGTTTTTGCCTATGATCTAGTATGGTATCTGCGAACGTCCAAATACATTTGTAAACATATTTAATACAAATCAAAATTTATGTAAATATAAATGAATCATCACACACGTATTCATATTTACATATTTATATATATAAAACTGATACTTTAAACCATTTAAGCTGCTTGCCCTTTTCTCCCCATTTGTCCATTTGATTCCGCCTCAAACAAATCCTTTTATCTGCAAATCATCAATCTAAAATCACGCCTACATTAAATAGTATAAGATTTTGAAATCAAAGCTTCTCATAAAAATTGCAGTTATCGCATGCATTAAATCTAGATTTCAATTGGCAGTTTTAAATCGCGCATTCATACTTAACCTTGCCTATCTTTTCAACTTCTCAATTCCCATGTATATCTCTCTATTTCACCTTTATTGTGCAATAAATAAATAAATAAATAAATAAAATTTTCCGTTCCTAATCACACATATAATTCAAGCAAAGTATCCTGGAAGGAAATTACACAGTCCATATTCATCAAATCTGGAAATTTATAAGGCACGCATGCTTTTGAAAAAAAAAATTCTTATAACGTGCAAACATTTATATTTGGAAGATATATCACGCATGCATTAAAACTGGAAATGAATCACGCAACCTACAGTTAAAACAAATCTATATGTATTTGCTTGAATCACTAGTTGTATCAGCACCTCTGCCGTTTCTTAAGACCAAGGGAATATTGCATTGTATCACTATTTGCCGTTTGTTTGCCTATAAATCAATGTATAAACTAAATCACGTATAAGCATTTATCATATAGAAACTGATGTTTTCATTCCCATTTATCTCTCCTTTAATTCATACGAAGATTTAAAGCAAATATTTACCAAATCAATGCTTGAAATGTGAACGTATTCCCTGACATCTTGTATAATTGATAACTATTGATTTATCTCCTCTGATTTAGCTCGTCAGTTATATTCAAAGCCCTATATATTTATCCCATTGCTTTAATCACGTGAGTAAACAATTAACATAAGAAACTGATGCATTCAATCAATTGTGTATAACTGGCAGCAGATTTGATTTCTCTTCCTCTTAATATTGAAACCTTTATTTCTTTGAAACTGAAAGGAGAAATCACGCATATATGCAAAACGTTCAGATTTCAAAGCAATGCTCCGTTTCTATTCTTGCCATTTTCCCCATAAATCTCTGCAACTACTTCAAAGCATGTTTGCTTTAACCATGCAACTGTTTAATTGGAACATATTGTGAAATCAAAATATATTCATAATGAGCAGTTTAAAATCACACATATCATCTGGAAAGAAAAAAATATAAATCAAGCACCCTTCAAATGCGCATCAGTTCAAATTTATGTGCCTTGCCGTTTTATCATTTAATCACACATCACATAAATTTGAAGTTATAACAATGTATACCTGCCAAGATACCAGTTCTCTGGTATGAGCTCAAATCACGCAGGAAATTAATCTGGCATTAAATTATCATCAAGCTTTATACGTTGTGAAACTCTTGGCTTCCCCTGTATATTTCGAAGATTTATCCTTTTGCAAACTGATCAGTAAATCACGCTCATAACGTTCTAACAGAGGAGTGGTAGGAGAGATCAACGCTTACATTAATACTCGTACGTTTCATATCTGACTATTTCGCAAAATCCATCTATATATACTTTGCTTTATCTTCTTTAGTTTCATTCTCTCTTGTCTGTTCTTCTCGGGCTCGAACTCTTATCAGGTAAATGGTCTATGTCATTTTCTTTTCTTTGTTCAGATATTTCCTCTTCCTCGAAAATTTTGTTTTATCTCTGCCTTGCTCGGCCACACTACCATTTATCCACTTTGTTTTCTCTAAGAATCTTATCATATGCCTTGAACAACATATGGATCTGGGTTTATAGAGTTTTCTTTTTTTTTTCTTTTTTTTTTGTATACATAATTAAGTCAGAGGTACTAACTTTATAGAACTGAGAGGTTACTTTGAAAAAAAATTTTACATATGTAAAACCAAGTTCTATCAAACATCTCATTAACCTGAGTTTTCTTTTGATTTCAAAATCATGGGTTCGACTAGGGGTATAATAAGGAATTTGCTCATTTTTCTCCTTTCAGACAAACTGTATTTGTAAACTTAGACCAGGTTTGGGTTCTAGTTTGGGTAAGTCATTGCAAAAGAGGATAGAAGAAGAAAAGAGCATAGAGGCATATATGAGTGAATTAAGAAAAACGTAGTTGAGTGGTAGTCTGCATTTATAAAATTCATAGGCTGTGCATATCTGTGTATCACACGGTGCACGAATGGATCAGTAAAAACTTGCTTTGGATATGATGACCAAGCCTTGTGAGTGAATTCATCTAACCTGAGTGTTTAGTAAAAGGCTGGAGTTTGGGGATGCTAGTAATAGTTGAAGATAGGATGAGGTGTGTCTGTACAGTTTTTAAGCCTGGAAAGTTTAGATTGAAGATGGATGAAGTCATAAAGCAATGATGCAAATTAAGTTTAAAATGTAAGATAGTAGCTGGATTTGAAAAAGTGACTCTAAGTTTGAGGAAAATTTAAGCAACAACATTTTCATAATACATAGGAATGCAAGTGTGCACGTGTATGCGTATTCAACATTTTGCCGTTTTTGTTTTAGGAAATTTTGTCGTAATTTTTGTGTTAGCACGGTTCACGTTTGGGTATATTTAGGTCACATTATACGGTGGAGTGGTCGAGCAAGTCAAAACAATTTCCGTTCTATTTTAATCCTTTCTTGACCATACATTCTAAAGTCGCGTTTCAAAATATTTGAATTTGTTCTAGATTTGAATCTAGGCGACATCAGAAGAAATTTGATCGTTATTTTCTGTCGGTCTTTACCGGTGAATCGTCGTTTTGAATTCAAATTTTCTGCAACTTTCAGGTGAGTATTTCTCACCAGACATACGTATTTATATTTCGTAAATTATTGCAAGTGTATGTGTAAAATTTTATGTCACTATTATCTGTCTGTAGTGTAATATAAAATGATGAACCCCATTTAAATTGACACCTCATCAGTTATTATCTGTTGTATTATATCTGCAGTTATATTATGTTATTGTTTATTTACTGCTTAAATCACACTGCAAGTTCCCTGTTATACGTAGATTGTTATGGGCTGAAATGATAGGCCTAAATGATTATTATTGTTAAATTATGCTGTTAACTGTTAAACTGTTAAACTTGGGATTGCGGGTTTGAAATGATAGGACCCGGGATATTTGTAAACTACGGATTGAAATGATATAAATCCGTACCACTTGACCTAGGCTAGAAAACTATATACAGGCCCGTGGTCCTTATAATATTTTCTGAAATATTTAAAATTATTTTGGAAGTTAAATATTTGATTTATATCTTTAAAGGAATTTATATTGATTTTTAATAAGTTATAAATAAAGAAATAAATAAATATTTGAATAAATTTATGGAATATAACTTATTTGGTAAATCGGGATTTTGAAAGAATAAGATTTCAGTTAATAAATGAATAAATAAATAGGTTATATTTGGAAATATTTATCAAGTTAAACAATCTATTACAGCATTTAAATGCTGTCTTTTGAAATTTGACTAGTTTTACCCATAACTTTAGGTAGCATTTCCTAAGTGCTATGGAATCTAGAATTTGATTGCTCTAAAATTTATGGAATTTGATAAATTTTATTTTACCTTAAGTTTTGGAAAAACTTAAGACATAATATTTATAACTGTATTTTCCTAAATAAATTAAAGATAAATATTCTGGTATTAAGTAAATTTTGGGAAAAATTTAATGGTTAAAATTTGGAGTTTTATTTATGGAAATTATGGGAATATTCAAGACTAAAAATATAAAACATTGATTTGTGAAAGAATAAAACCCAAACTAAGTTGTAAATAGTAAATACTCCAATTGGATATATATAAAAATTGAAATGGTTTTGGGAACATAAAGGGATATTTAAATTATGGTTAAACTTTAAATAAAGAAATATATTTGTGAAGCTATGTAAATTATCTTCTTTACAAAGTAACCATAAAGTTAACCCATTTATATATATACCGTTGAATGTCCAAACCATTGTGTTTGGGAGTTATGGATTTAAGTAAAGTTTCCAAAACATTATCCTTTGAAGATATAATTCAAATATTTGGTCTCCAGATATTATAAACAGTATGGTTTTGGAAAGAATTATATTTGAATATAACGATATCCTATTGTTTTGGGTTTTAAAATGATATCGTATCTATAGTTTTGAAATGGAAATGTTTATTCTGATTTAAAGTATAAACTGTTTTTAAATAACCACGGGTTATAATAACGAAGGGTTGGCAAAGAGACCGGGATCGGTTATGGACATACTCTCTGTCGATACCGAAAACCACTTTGACTAACCGTGTACGCGGTGGAGATTCCAGAATGAAGTAGGATGGTGGTGACGGTTTCTTGAAAGGTAATACGTGGACCCGACTCCCGTGAGTTGGCTTAAGGTGGCTAAAACAGGAGCGATTGACGGATTAATGAGGTAGCTCCTCTGATCGAACGCACTTCTTCGTATACCATTCTATTGCTTATGTGATTGTTTGGGTGCACCCTTGATTTGGGAGTGTTGTTCGAGGTGGGCGGTTGCTGCGGCTTCGCGTTACCATCGGTCCGGAAGCGTAATTGGTATATCTACCCTGGCATTGCCTAGTTGTGCCGTGTCACCTACCATATCGAGCCTTGTACGAGTTTGGATTTCTCCCGTAGCCCGTGTGGTATCCTCTGGTGGCTTCCCGATCAGGAGGGTCTATGATATTGGATGGACTACTGGGACTATTACGTGTTAAGGGCTATATGGGTAACCCCTTAATGCTAAGAAAAAAGTATGTTTATTTTATAAATAGACACTATTATAATAGCGCAATATATTACATAGTAAATAGTTTGACGGATCCTTAGAGGATGGGCGGTCCCAAGCATCCTTTAAGTTACTTGCTCTATATTACAGTACACTTGATTTAGCTTACATCATATAAGTATGTATGTCCTGACTCGAGTGTTTGTTTTATTTTACGCTCGGGTCAGCCTGAGTTGCAGCTTCAGTTTCTTCTCCGTAGCTAGGACACTCAATAGATCATTCGTGCTATTGGAAGTTGTTTCAGCCTTTATCCTTTCTGGAATTCAAGACTTTGAAGACTCTCTATCTGTGTATGTTAAAATTTGTATTGAGGATTATAGACAATGTAAGTTCTGTTTTGTTAAAGATGTATCAGTGGCTTCATGAACCACTAAATTTTAATTTCCGCTGCGAGATTCTGATATCTGTGTATGTGATTCTGTGATTTATTTACTGTATATTCTGAGTTTGCTAAATTTATTCTACAACGCAGTATTTTGAACAATTCAAGTCCGACATGTGCGGATGCGAATGGTTGAAAATATTGGGTCGTTACAGCTTTGGTTTGGCTGAACCCATTAATCACTTACTAACTCAGTCCCAACCCACTCCAACTCTTCATTACTTCATTTCATATTCCTAACACTCAAGCTTAAGCAAAAATGGTGGAAGAGAATGGGAATTAGAAACTCCAAGCCCTAGATCCTCTTGCTAGCTCAAGTTCTTGCTCCAAAATCAAAGAGAACCCATTAGTAAGCATCTCCTTCTTCTTCTCCAACTCATTCTCTCTTTGATTTCAGAAAATTCCTAAACCTAATTTAGGAAATGTTTCTCTTTTAAGCTTAGATTCAAGCTTCTTGTGTTAAGTTTGAAGTGTGGTTGATCTTCCTTCGTCTTCAAGCTTCTCATTTATTTGTTTAGGTTCAAAGGTGAGATTTTTATCTCACATCTATGTCTATATCTATCTTTGTTGTTAGGTATGAATTCCTAACACTTATTTATGTTCATTTGCTTTTGGTTTGGATTGATTTGGTGAATATTTCAATTTGTGGTGTTTTGTAGTCAAATCTTTAAAAATCCAATCTTTGACGTTTGGACATGTTTTTGGTGATGCATCGAAGAGCCTATAGGGCTGGGTTGTCGCTAGGCATAAATCCTTAGTCGTCATTGCTCGTCCGATCGCTCCCGATACGTTTTGGCCACTTTGGCCTAGGCAAATTGTTGCCCAGACCAGGTGACCAGACGTCCGGTGACCAAGTCCAAACGTCTGGTTTGGACCTGGAAAGGAAAAATATAGCCACGCAGAATATATAAAAAAGGCAGAGACTAATTCCAGACGTCTGAAATTTAGGATCAGACGTCTGGATAGGTCTCAGATGTAACGAAATGATTTTTGCCCGCTCGAAAATTGACATCCATGCTTCAAATCGTATTCGAATGCCGTAGATTCGACCGTTCAAATCTGATTCGCCGGAGCTTATAACAACATTAAGTAAATAACACAGCAGAATAAAGAATAATACATCGATATACAACACTGATACAACAGAGTGATACAATGAATATCAATATACATCAGAGATACAAGAAAATAGCAGCGGAAAGAAAATAGATAACACTAGCAGCGGAAAAAAATAACTCTAAGATAGTCTTCAACGAAGAACTCCAAATCTGAACTCCATCTCCAAGAACTAATCCAGCAATAGCTCGAACTCCCTATAACAATGCACCAAGCAAGTGCAGGTGCGAACCAAAGACTGAACTAACTCCAGATAATCTACTACATTTAACTATCTGAAAAACCCAACTCTAGACTGCTCGTGTGGAAAATGATGAGCATCCAGAGTTTAGGAAACGAACAATAAACTCCGGATCAGTCATGGGACTGGTGTGAGTAACAAAAACAGTTTATCTTTTAAAACAATCAAAAAGAGAATTTAAAATAAATTCGCAATGCTTTTTGAAAATGAAACTACTATAAGACCTCCCACCACACACACAACGCAAACGCAGACATGGAGGAGATTTCTTCTTATGATAGTCAAACATGCTTAATACGTAGAAAATTTCTTTGATATTATTATTATAAGTGCACGGTGCAGAAAAGCATTTCGAAAGTAGAATATTAATCTTAGCCAGCATAGGTACCATTATATTATGCCCGCTATACTACCATATTGGATGGTAGGTTCTACAACTAATACCGTAAAGGGTTTCGTATTGAAGATTGGATTTCCAACAAATGGTCAGGCCAAGGAACTTCCCATTGCCACATGGAAACGCCTCTGGAAGGACGTCCCGAGAACCTAACCGGATCTCTGCCAACACAAGGCCGGGTTACCCCTAACTGGGTAACAACTGACACGAGTATGCCATCCCCCGGTCCTTTAGGACCTTTAACCGAGCGCTCGATAACCAACATCACACCATAATAAATAGAGTGTTTTCCACATGAGTAAGTATCTGGGCTCCATACCATGATACCACCCTTTTCCAGAAGGAAATGAACATACCCTAAAGGGGCGCTACCCCCTAATAACCTTGCTGCATCTTTCATGTTTTGACCATTCCGGGGTGTGAGGCTCGACGAATTCTCGTCCACAAAGCCACGCTTTGGTTCAAAGCCATGCTTTGGGTCAACAAATGATCAAAGTAATGATCACAAAGATAAATGATCAAACAAATGATCATATCACAAATGATCAAACAATGATCATTACACAGCAACACTTAGCATGTCACATTACCAAATTGGGAATATATCCCTGATAACCTTCAACTACATAACCTCTGAGCTCGTACGTCTCAGAGAAGGGTGTTAAGCTAAGAGAATAAATTCTCCGCCACCAACAGAAATGTATTTGAAAGAAATCTGCTTTATATCTCAAATTGTAATGTCAGACACACAATCCATACAAGTCTGTTCCGGGTTCGAACAGAACCGAAGGCACTTCCACGGAAGCCCTTGCAAGCCGGATAATCCCTAATCACGTCCGGATTTCCCATCACATATGGAGATCTCTATACCGGGGATCAGCCAGTGCAGAGACAATCGACAAGAAACCCTTTCGTTTTCGAAAATATTCGGTCTTCATCACCGGTCTCCAATTGCTATCCATAACGACGTATCACATATTCGGAATGGGATATATGACACAAAGGTCCTCTCCCGGCTAAACCGAATAGTGAGCGTAATATTTCAAAAACATATGGATATTGGGATTTCAATTAAGTCACAACTTAATAATTCAAAACTTCTTTTCAATGGTTAAACAATTTACCATTTCAAATTTTTAGACAAAAAGATTTATTTCACAAAGATAAATTCATAGATTTCCAAAACAATTTCATTTCTATAGGATTAACCCATTAAATCTTTAAATCAAAGATTTAACTTATAGTTTCAAACCGTTTCCAAAACTTGGAAGTCATTTTCATTTTCAAACTTGAAATTCTTTTTAACACAAATTGGACGTTCATTTCTTATGTGAAAGCTTTTATTATGTGAAAACAAACAGTTTTCGTTTTAGAAAAATCCAATTAATTTATACGAGTTAAAGTTCTCAATTTGTATTCATATTCCCAAATTAATGCATTTTAAAATGGTTTAACCCATATATAACTGGTATAACACCTTTTTAATCCCTAGTTTCAAATTATAGAATTCAGTTTCACATTTTGAATTTAAATTTAAATCAAATTATTTAAATTTCAAACTTTATCAAGTTATTCAAAAATAAATTTCATCTTTGAAATTCCATTTCAAAAGCTTTTCACTTTAAACCCAATCTTATTTTCAACCATTTGAATTTAAAAATTCAAATTTAAAACTAATTTCAAAAATCTGTGACTTAATCGATTTCCTCGTGAAATCCATATTTGTGTGTGTATGGTGTGGTCCAGGGGTTTAACACAATAGTGCAACATCATTCAATCATCATAGATTAAAAACACAGAAATATAGTTGATAAGCGATATAAACTATAACGCTCATCGCCCATTCGCAGAGTCACAGATAATATACAGATGCAAATAAATATACACAGCTCAATCTACAGAACAAAATATCACAAATCAGATAGGATAATCAATTCAAGGCATCACATATAATACGATCATTCATAAGTAATTCAAGTATCCAATAATCATTTATAAACAGGATTTATTAATCGTTTAATCCTATGTAATTCAAGTTATCTCCAATTAAATTAATTACTTATGAATTTATTATCCAATTCTGATTAGATTATTTTCATTAAGTAATTACATTTACATCATTTATAATTGATTATCTAATTTATTTAATCCAATAAATCATTAATATTAATCACTTTAAATCAATTACTTAATAATCCTTAGTTAATTATCCTTATTAACTAATAATATTTCTTAATCACTTTCTTAAGAAATTATCTTAGATTAATTCATTATTAATCATTTCTAATTATAAATTAATCTAAATTATTTATTTATAAATTAAATAAATCATTCTTTAATTACCATATTAATTAAATCATTTTATTACCTTAATTATCTCTAAGATAACAAATTTCTTTATTAATGATTTCATCAATCACTTAAGTGTAATTTAAACATTACACTTTTAAATTAAAATCAAATTTAAATTTAGTTTCAGATTTCAAAATTTGATTCAACTGGTCTAAGTTCTTTCTTTACAAGTCAAAAATTCCATTTAAATTCACATTCCTTTTTAACCTTTAAAATACTTTAAAAATTTAAACAAGTTAAGAATTTATTTACTAACAACTAATTTGATTTTACTTTGATTTTAAACTTTAAATAAAAAAAATAAAAAAATCAAACTTCATTTCAAAACTTTAAGATTCAAAAGTTTATTTGAATCTAAACTCCATCCTAGATTTAAACTTTGTTTAAATCTAACTCACAATTTAAGTTTCATTTAAATTTGTTTTAAATTCAAATTTCCTTTCCAATACTTAAGCATTTTTAAGTAATTTAGAACAATTTTAATTTCATTTTTATTGCCAAACTAAATTTTCAAATCTGAACTTGAATTTATGTTTATACTTTGAAATTTTTAAATTTAGATTTAGCAACAATTTTATAACATTCTACTTCATAAAAGTCACGGCCCATCCCATTCCTGGTCCACTTCTCCTCTCGGCCCAACTCCTCTTTACTTTTCTTTCCCTTCCTTCTCTATCTCGTTACCTACCTGCTACTAAAATGTGATACACGAACAAACCGTGCATGTGCACCAGGGCTCGGAACATCTCCGACCAACCCCATCCCCTTCGACCAGTCAATCACGATCCCCCTGATGAACTCAATCTCCCAGAACACTCAATATCGCCACCGATAAAAAAAAAGAGTACTCGATCGAACTGGAACGAAAATGGTCACCAAGCAAACACCTCGCATCACCTCGCCTTGCCACCAGAGACTAAGCAACTCCGACCGAAGCAACTTCACCCACTCACGTCTCTCCTCCCACAGTCCGGTCGAACTCGATCAACTAGTTGTTGAAAGCAGAGACAAGATTTTGAACTGCTTTTGACTTGCATCTAGAACAACTTTGATTTTTAAGTTCTTGTACAGGTTTGCTTGACGAGGTTGAATATTTCTTTTGCATTTTTAAACTGAGAATGATTTGTTTGCTCCAGATTGAAGCTTGCTTCAGGTTTGAAGCTCTAACCTGATTCCTTTCTCTTTTTCTCTTTTTATGAGTCGAAATGGAGGGGAGATGATATATAGGAAGCAAATTACAGGTTGATTAAAATTTGTTTTGTACAAAGCAGGACAAGATATCATCTTGTACAATGAAGAGCAGAGATTTTTTTTCTTTGCTCTTGGTGGCTGAAGTGATATTATAGTGTGCTAGAGAAAAGATATTATGTACTAAGGTACCTTGCATTAAATGTTTGCTTGACTTCGGCTGTTCAAAGATTTGAGACAGTGGTGGCTATGTTGGTATTATATTTGTTTGTCTCGGCTGTACATACTTTTGCATATATGCTTAGAGATGAAAACATTAATTGCTTATGTACTTCTTTTGCTTTGTATTTATTCTACAGGCATATCTTATATTTTTTTTCCACTTGCCTACTTTCTTTACTTGTTTTCCAGTTCACACTTACTTTATTTATATTTTTATTTGGTTGCTTGTTTAATTATCTTGTTTAATTATTTTCTTACTCATGTGTATTTTTGGTTGTCTTGTTGTATGTCAATATAAATTTATTATTATTGTAGTACATTTGTTTGTATTTTATTTTACTTTACAATATTTTTAAATCCCAATTCAAATTAAATTTAAATGCATTTTTCAAAAATTCATAATTTAACTGATATTTTATATAATCACCAATTAATTTCACAATTTTAAATCAGAAATAAATTTAATTATCAATTTAAAATAAATTGAAATTCGAGATCGTTACATCAGACGTCTGAATTGAAGTTTCAGACGTCTGGGTGTTCTCTGGATTATTCCCAGAGAACAAATCCAGACGTCTAGATTCTAAACCAGACGTCTGATTGGTTTTCAGACGCCTAGATTGGACCTCCAGACGTCTGGAACTGTTTAATTTGCCTATTTTGGCTATTTTTGAGTATATTTCCAACTTTAATCGATTCGTGTTGATTCCCCTTTTGTTGTTATCATTTATTATGCACTCTGATGACATTTTCATTGTGATTTTTATGAATATCCATTTTGATGGATTTGGTATCGATTTCTTTGGATTTGATTCATGTCTTCAAATGTGAATTTTTATGATCGATTGTTTCAACAATCACTTCTATGATTTGTCACTTTAAAATATAAAGGTTTTTTATACTAGTAGTAAATATCAAACTCTTTCCTCAAAACGATTTCAACTCTATTTTTAATACCAAACTCGTTTATAAAACCATTTTCCAAATCTATTAGTATATACAAACCTTTACCTCACTCGTATGAGAAATCGAATTAAACGGCTTAGTAAAACAAGTGGTATGAAACGCTTGCGTTTACTTCGCCGGTTAATTCTTGGACTTGTTCGGTCGAAACTCTTGTGACAATTTTCTAGTGGAGATCTACAATTTGTTCGTAAATATTTAAGTTAAGCTAGTGGTTATGGGACATGAAGCTAAGCTCATATATTTACTAGCTTACTGTAATTGACACTTCTCTGCGATCATGTCGATCATTTTTACGTTTTGGACTAGCATTTTGCGATGTCTTTTTGACTTGGTTCATCGGATGTCACGTTGTACGACGTCGACGCTCCAAAATATTTGATACATTGGATGTACCGTTTGCACTACATCAATGTCTTTGCTTTTGATACATTGGATGTACTGTTTGCACTACATCAATGTCTTTGCTTTTGATACATTGGATGTACCGTTTGTACTACTTCAATGTCTTTGCTTTTGATTCATTGGATGTACCGTTTGCACAGCATCAATGATATGCTTTTGATAAATTGGATGTACCGTTTGCACTACATCAATGTCTTTGCTTTTGATACATTGGATGTACCGTTTGCACTACATCAATGTCTTTGCTTTTGATACATTGGATGTACCGTTTGCACTACATCAATGTCTTTGCTTTTGATTCATTGGATGTACCGTTTGCACTGCATCAATGATATGCTTTTGATACATTGGATGTACCGTTTGCACTAAATCAACGTCTTTGCTTTTGATACATTGGATGTACCGTTTGCACTACATCAATGTCTTTGATTTTGATACATTGGATGTACCGTTTGCACTACATCAATGTCTTTGCTTTTGATTCATTGGATGTACCGTTTGCACTACATCAATGTCTTTGCTTTTGATACATTGGATGTACCGTTTGCACTACATCAATGTGTTTGCTTTTGATACATTGGATGTACCGTTTGCACTACATCAATGTCTTTGGTTTTGATTCATTGGATGTACCATTTGCTCTACATCAATGTCTTTGCTTTTGATTCATTGGATGTACCGTTTGCACTGCATCAATGATATGCTTTTGATACATTGGATGTACCGTTTGCACTACATCAACGTCTTTGCTTTTGATCATTGGATGTACCGTTTGCACTCCATCAATGTGTTTGCTTTTGATACATTGGATGTACCGTTTGCACTACATCAATGTCTTTGCTTTTGATTCATTGGACGTACCATTTGGACTACATCAATGTCTTTGCTTTTGATTCATTGGATGTACCGTTTGCACTACATCGATGTCTTGGCCATTCTTTTCTTGTGATTTCTGGATTTCGTGTGTTGAATTCTGGAATTTATGTTTCACCAACTTTTACGATTGGCATTGATATGTATGTCATTTATTGTGGCTTGGTGAATGAAATTAGGAGTATGACACTCCTTTTTATCTTTGAGAAGATCCTTGCAATATTGATTAATCTCTTATTGGTTTTTCAATTATTTATTTATCACAGCTTGGCATTGTGATTATTATACGTTTAGTCATATCTCCTATTTATATCATTTCATTTGATATTTATAGCCAGACTGATCCGTTTATTATTTTCTTATTAAATAATACTCCGGTCAGACTGAGATTTTGCAGGTGCTTATGCTTGCCACCTTATCGGACCATCATCTGATCTTTTGGTTAACTACTTAGATTAGTAGTTTTTGTTGTATACATTTGAGATACAGACCCTATGATGTATACTTATTCTTTTGTCTAGCACTTGTATCTATTCTTGTTGATATTGTGGATCTTGTTTGACCAATACTCTGATGTACACTTTCATGTGTTATATTCATATCTATTTCTGCCTTTGTGATATGAATTATCTGTGACTGATTTGTGTTATGTTTATTTCTATATTTGTTTCCGAAGACCTTTATAGCCACTGTGTAGTAGCTTTGAGTTTGTGTCGGTATGTCGGATTTCCTCTTGAGATGAAAAGCAATATTTTTATCCGGCATATCGGTACTCGCACAAAGCAATTATACAGATGGCCACTCCTCAACGGCCTTATTCTCCGTGCTAGTCGACAGCATCACTCCGTAGTGTTCTTGGCTAGAGTGGGTATAGAGGTGGGGCGTCACAGCTTTGTATCAGCGCCAAACTTCGGAACAATGTAGAATAATTTAGCAAGGATCATGTCCTAAGTCTTTCTTAGGAGTTGTGCCTTAGGATTTATTCGAGTCTTCGTACCGTTCTATCCTACTTTCTTTTATGATTCCTTGTTTTATCTATCAAGATTGCTTGATATTTATTTTGAGAATAACTTTTTCCACTTCTCTCTTTCTTTCTTAAAGAAGAGAAATGGTTAGACCTGGCCGTCCCAGCACCGGTCAATCTAGTGCTACTCCTTTGGATGGAGTATTCATGTCTGCTCAACAACTTTTGGATCTTGTAAAGAATTAAGAGCTTATCTATGCTTTGAGTAAGAACCCCGAAATTGTTCTACCTTTGAAGCTTGAAGTTTCTTTCAATCAGCTTGTGGATGTTACTCTTCTTCATGGAGAGGTTGGTAAAGGAAGTGTTTGTGATATTGGGACTTCCAAGAAGAGGCATATTAAGTTCAAGAGCCTTAATCCCAATAAGAGGGTGAAGAAAACTACTTTTGTAGCAAAGACTTCAATCTCTAATCGTTGAGTATGCTACAATTGTAATTCTAAGGAACGCTATGCGAATATGTGTCCAAAATCCCATTCTTGTCGCTATTGCAAGACACCGGGTCATCTTTTATCTGCATGTCCCAAACTTTTGAACAAGGACATGAGAAAGCTAAATATTGTGCAAGCCCCTAGAAACTCTTCTCTCGGTCAAGGTATTTTTCATTCAATCCTTGATGACATTTGCTTTGTGATTATCTTGTTCGTGTTCTTTTTGATATGGGTTCCATCTCACTATTTTATATCAAAAGAACTTGTTGATTCTTTTTCTTTAAATATTTTGGGCTTGATGACTTCGTTGAGAATTGCGAATCCGGTTGGTGGATCCGCAACACTCAATTTGCTTTTTATTGATGTCGAAAATTATTTTATGTGATTTTTCTGTCCGAGCTGATTTTTACTTAGGCTTCGGAATTTACTTTCGTATGGATTGGCTTAATTATTATGAGGCCATATCCTTTATCCCGTGCGGACTATTCATCTTTGACATTTTCAATCTGTTAAGCAGATTTCTATTTTTCCTTTATGATTTTGATTCGAACTTGATGGCATCATTTTATTCCTTAAGCCCACTTATAAGGAAAGTGTTATTTCTCTCATTCATGTTGTTTGAGAAATTTTCCGGTATTTTTGAGGTTGTCTTAGGATTATCACCTAAGTAATCTTTTGTGTGGTGCTAAGGTCTTTTCAGTTTGACCTTACCACCGGTTTTCATTTGCTATGAGTTGCGGAAGTTAGCTTTCCACTTACCGTATTCTGCACTTGTTATGATTCCTATGAATGAATTATTATGTCATTCAGTTTGTCCATCTTATTTCATCCATTTTAGGTATCGAGCATTCTATCGAATATCTCGATGATTCCATTTTTTTGCATTTATTGATTTTGGATGAAAACAGCAATTTAAAATTTTGCAAAATCTTTTTCATAAGATTTATTTAGAAGTATAACTGGATTTTTGTTCTTAAAACGAACAAAGAATATTCTTAGAAGTTTTTGAGAAACTTACTTATCCTATAGAATATGATTTTGTGATCGTATTGCCCATTTAGTGTTTTAAGAATTCTGGTCGATGCGCTTGATCAACTTATCGATAAGAATCTCCTAAACGCTTTGATGAGACAGTCAGACACAATAAATTGATTTGAAATAAGAAAAATATTCTAGAAAGATTATTACATAAAAATAAAAATGTAATTTTGAAAGTTTTAACTTTTCGGAAAAGAGGATTATTTAAAAGAACTCTTCCTTTCGAAACACTTATTCTTGTGATTCGTGAAGGGGAACCATGACTTTGCTATTTGTACCGATACTAGTCGTATTGGTTTGGATGCCATTCTCTTGAAAAAGGGAACGTGCTATCTCTTATGCTTTTAATCATTATAGCCTATCGAGACTAGATATACCACTCATGATCTAGTACTCGCGGTTATTGTTTCTACTTTTAGAGTTTTGCATCATCATTTTTAGGGGAGGAATTTGTTCTCCATCTCGATCATAAATCCTTGAAATATTTATTTTCTCATAAGGAACTTCATGTTGACTCGAGTTCCTAGCATCTTATGATCTTGATATTCTTTTATTACCGAAAGGGAAATCGTGTTGCCAACGCGCTTTGTCGTAGGCAACAAGTTGTTGATTCTTTGATGTTGTCTGAATGGAATTATCTTTTTATCAAGTTCATCGAACGTTTTGATATACTTTGTTTTATTGAGCTTTATCTTATTATTTTTTTATGGACTAGCGTCCGATGTTCTTTTACGGTGTTCGGTTCATCGGATGTACTGTTATTATACTACATCGATGTTACGTCTTATCTGGATCAATGGATGTACCATTATTATCCTACATCGTTGTTCCGTTTTATCAGTTCATTGGACGTACTGTTTTTATACTACGTCGGTGTTCCGAAATTATTCGGGCTTTGGTTCATTGGGCGTACCGTTTTTGTACTACGCCGATGTCCCAAATTATTTGAGTTTCTAGTTTCTCGGGCGTACTGTTATTATACTATGTCGTTGCACCAGCTCAATTTTCTGTTATTCTTGACATTCTCCATGTCTTTTATCTATGGAAATGCCTTAGGGATTCCGGTTTTTATTCTTGTGCCCGGTGATATTGTGGAAATTGAAGTTTCACCAGATTTGATTTATGAGCAACATTCCATTCGCATCATTGCTTCGGAGGTTGAGCGCCTTCGGAATAAAGATATTCTTCTTGTGAGAGTTCAGTGGTTCTCAAATCTTAGGGATTACTCTTGGGAATCTAGAGAATTCATCGAGCGATCCCATTCATGCTAACTCTTTCGTGCTCTTTATGGTGAACTTCTTATCTCAATTTTCTTTTGTGTTGATATGCTTTTATGGTTGTTACTCTTTATTTTCTTCTTAAGTATTGCGAGGACACAATTTCTTTAAGGAGGGGAGTCTGTAACAACCCGCATATTTATCGATTTTATATTTAAATATTTTATCGTTCGTCGGATTTTGGTCCGAAAAGTTACTTTTTGCAAACAGTCGAATTGGGACTCGAGACCACCCCCATTAAGTTCAAAATGACGTTTTCGACCTTTTTGAGTATAAACTTCGATATGTTTGGAGATAGTAGAATTTTGACCTTTTTCACTTAGGGCTTTGGTTTGGGCTGAACCCATTAATCACTTACTAAATCAGTCCCAACCCACTCCAACTCTTCATTACTTCATTTCATATTCCTAACACTCAAGCTTAAGCAAAAATGGTGGAAGAGAATGCGAATTAGAAACTCCAAGCCCTAGATCCTCTTGCTAGCTCAAGTTCTTGCTCCAAAATCAAAGAGAACCCATTAGTAAGCATCTCCTTCTTCTTCTCCAACTCATTCTCTCTTTGATTTCAGAAAATTCCTAAACCTAATTTAGGAAATGTTTCTCTTTTAAGCTTAGATTCAAGCTTCTTATGTTGAGTTTGAAGTGTGGTTGACTTCCTTCGTCTTCAAGCTTCTCATTCATTTGTTTGGGTTCAAAGGTGAGATTTTTATCTCACATCTATGTCTATATCTATCTTTGTTGTTAGGTATGAATTCCTAACACTTACTTATGTTCATTTGCTTTTGGTTTGGATTGATTTGGTTAATATTTCAATTTGTGGTGTTTTGTAGTCAAATCTTTAAAAATCCAATCTTTGACGTTTGAACATGTTTTTGGTGATGCATGGAAGAGCCTATAGGGATGGGTTGTCGCTAGGCATAAATCCTTAGTCGTCGGTGCTCGTCCGATCGCTCCCGATACGTTTTGGCCACTTTGGCCTAGGCAAATTGTTGCACAGACCAGGTGACCAGACATCTGGTGACCAAGTCCAAACGTCTGGTTTGGACCTGGAAAGGAAAAATATAGCCACGCAGAATATATAAAAAAGGCAGAGACTAATTCCAGACGTCTGAAATTTAGGATCAGACGTCTGGATAGGTCTCAGACGTCTGACTTGAAGATTCAGACGTCTGGGTGTTTTCTGGATTATTTCCAGAGAACAAATCCAGACGTCTGAATTCTAAACCAGACGTCTGATTGGTTTTCAGACGCCTAGATTGGACCTCCAGACGTCTGGAACTGTTTAATTTGCCGATTTTGGCTATTTTTGAGTATATTTCCAACTTTAATTGATTCGTGTTGATTCCCTTTTTGTTGTTATCATTTATTATGGACTTTGATGACATTTTCATCGTGATTTTTGGGAATATCCATTTTTATGGATTTGGTATCGATTTCTTTGGATTTGATTCACGTCTTCAAATGTGAATTTTTATGATCGATTGTTTCTACAATCACTTCTATGATTTGTCACTTTAAAATATAAAGGTTTTCTATACTAGTAGTAAATATCAAAACTCTTTCCTCAAAATGATTTCAACTCTATTTTCAATACCAAACTCGTTTATAAAACCATTTTCCAAATCTATTAGTATATACAAACCTTTACCTCACTCGTATGAGAAATCTAATTAAACGGCTTAGTAAAACAAGTGGTATGAAACGCTTGCGTTTACTTCGCCGGTTAATTCTTGGACTTGTTCGGTTGAAACTCTTGTGACAATTTTCTAGTGGAGATATACAATTTGTTCGTAAACATTTAAGTTAAGCTGGTGGTTATGGGACATGAAGCTAAGCTCATATATTTACTAGCTTACTGTAATTGACACTTCTCTGTGATCATGACGATCATTTTTATGTTTTGGACTAGCATTTTGCGATATCTTTTTGGCTTGGTTCATCGGATGTCACGCTGTACGACGTCGATGCTCTGAAATATTTGATACATTGGATGTACCGTTTGCACTACATCAATGTCTTTGCTTTTGGTACATTGGATGTACCGTTTGCCCCACATGAATGTCTTTGCTTTTGATACATTGGATGTACCGTTTGCACTACATCAATGTCTTTGCTTTTGATTCATTGGATGTACCGGTTGCACTGCATCAATGATATGCTTTTGATACATTGGATGTACCGTTTTCACTACATCAATGTCTTTGCTTTTGATACATTGGATGTACCGTTTGCACTACATCAATGTCTTTGCTTTTGATACATTGGATGTACCGTTTGCACTACATCAATGTCTTTGCTTTTGATTCATTGGATGTACCGTTTGCACTGCATCAATGATATGCTTTTGATGCATTGGATGTACCATTTGCACTTCATCAATGTCTTTGCTTTTGATACATTGGATGTACCGTTTGCACTGCATCAATGATATGCTTTTGATACATTGGATGTACCGTTTGCACTACATTAATGTCTTTGCTTTTGATACATTGGATGTACCGTTTGCACTCCATCAATGTCTTTGCTTTTGATACATTGGATGTACCGTTTGCACTACATCAATGACTTTGCTTTTGATACATTGGATGTACCATTTGCACTACATCAATGTCTTTGCTTTTGATTCATTAGATGTACCGTTTGCACTACATCAATGTCCTTGCTTTTGATTCATTGGATGTACCGTTTGCACTACAACGATGTCTTGGCCATTCTTTTCTTGTGATTTCTAGATTTCGTGTGTTGAATTCTGGAATTTATGTTTCACCAACTTTTACGATTGGCATTGATATGTATGTCATTTATTGTGGCTTGGTGAATGAAATTAGGAGTATGACACTCCTTTTTATCTTTGAGAAGATCCTTGCGATATTGATTAATCTCTTATTGGTTTTTCAATTATTTATTTATCACAGCTTGGCATTGTGATTATTATACGTTTAGTCATATCTCTTATTTATATCATTTCATTTGATATTTATAGCTAGACTGATCCGTTTATTATTTTCTTATTAAATAATACTCGGATCAGACTGAGATTTTGCAGGTGCTTCTGCTTGCCACCTTATCGGACCATCATCTGATCTTTTGGTTAACTACTTAGATTAGTAGTTTTTGTTGTATACATTTGAGATACAGACTCTATGATGTATACTTATTCTTTTGTCTAGCACTTGTACCTATTCTTTTTGATATTGTGGATCTTGTTTGACCAATACTCTGATGTACACTTTCGTGTGTTATATTCATATCTATTTCCGCCTTTGTGATATGAATTATCTGTGACTGATTTGTGTTATGTTTATTTCTATATTTGTTTCCGAAGACCTTTATAGCCACTGTGTAGTAGCTTTGAGTTTGTGTCGGTATGTCGGATTTCCTCTTGATGTGAAAAGTTATATTTTTATCTGGCATATCGGTACTCGCACAAAGCAATTATACAGATGGCAGCCTTATTCTCTGTGCTAGTCGACAGCATTACTCCGTAGAGTTCTTGGCTAGCGTGGGTATAGAGGTGGGGCGTCACGGCTTGGTATCAGAGCCAAACTTCGGAACAATGTAGAATAATTTAGCAAGGATCATGTCCTAAGTCTTTCTTAGGAGTTATGCCTTAGGATTTATTCGAGTCTTCGTACAGTTCTATCCTACTTTCTTTTATGATTCCTTATTTTATCTATCAAGATTGCTTGATATTTATTTTGAGAATAACTTTTTCCTCTTCTCTCTTTCTTTCTTAAAGAAGAGAAATGGTTAGACCTGGCCATCCCAGCGCCGGTCAATCTAGTGCTACTCCCCTGGATGGAGTATTCATGTCTGCTCAACAACTTTTGGATCTTGTAAAGAATCAAGAGTTTATCTATGCTTTGAGTAAGAACCCCGAAATGGTTCTACCTTTGAAACTTGAAGTTTCTTTCAATCAGCTTGTGGATGTTACTCTTCTTCATGGAGAGGTTGGTAAAGGAAGTGTTTGCGATATTGGGACTTCCAAGAAGAGACATATTAAGTTCAAGAGCCTTAATTTCAATAAGAGAGTGAAGCAAACTACTTTTGTAGCAAAGACTCCAATCTCTAATCGTGGAGGATGCTACAATTGTAATTCTAAGCAACACTATGCGAATATGTGTCCCAAACCCCATTCTTGTCGCTATTGCAAGAAACCGGGTCATCTTTTATCTGCATGTCCCAAACTTTTGAACAAGGACATGAGAAAGCTAAATATTGTGCAAGCCCCTCGAAACTCTTCTCTCGGTCAAGATATTTTTCATTCAATCCTTGATGAGATTTGCTTTGTGATTATCTTGTTCGTGTTCTTTTTGATATGGGTTCCATCTCATTATTTTATATCAAAAGAACTTGTTGATTCTTTTTCTTTAAATATTTTGGGCTTGATGACTTCTTTGAGAATTGCGAATCTGGTTGGTGGATCCGCAACACTCAATTTGCTTTTTATTGATGTCGAAAATTATTTTAAGTGATTTTTCTGTCCGAGCCGATTTTTACTCAGGCTTCGGAATTTACTTTCGTAAGGATTGGCTTAATTATTATGAGGCCATATCCTTTGTCCCGTGTGGACTATTCATCTTTGACATTTTCAATCTGTTAAGCAGATTTCTATTTTTCCTTTATGATTTTGATTCGAACTTGATGGCATCATTTTAGTCCTTAAGCCCACTTATAAGGAAAGTGTTATTTCTCTCATTCATGTTGTTTGAGAAATTTTTCGGTATTTTTGAGCATGTCTTAGGATTATCACCTAAGTAATCTTTTGTGTGGTGCTAAGGTCTTTTCAGTTTGACCTTACCACCGGTTTTCATTTGCTACGAGTTGCGGAAGTTAGCATTCCACTTACCGCATTCCGCACTTGTTATGATTCCTATGAATGAATTATTATGTCATTCAGTTTGTCCAGCTTATTTCATCCATTTTAGGTATCGAGCATTCTATCGAATATCTCGATGATTCCATTTTTTTGCATTTATTGTTTTTGGATGAAAATAACAATTTAAAATTTTGCAAAATCTTTTTCATAAGATTTATTTAGAAGTATAACTGGATTTTTATTCTTAAAACGAACAAAGAATATTCTTAGAAGTTTTTGAGAAACTTACCTATCCTATAGAATATGATTTTGTGATCGTATTACCCATTTAGTGTTTTAAGAATTCCGGTCGATGCGCTTGATCAACGTTATCGATAAGAATCTCCTAAACGCTTTGATGAGACAGTCAGACACAATAAATTGATTTGAAATAAGAAAATTTTTCTAGAAAGATTATTACATAAAAATAAAAATGTAGTTTTGAAAGTTTTAACTTTTCGGAAAAGAGGATTATTTAAAAGAACTCTTCCTTTCGATACTCTTATTCTTGTGATTCCTGAAGGGGAACCAAGACTTTGCTATTTGTACCGATACTAGTCGTATTGGTTTGGATGCCATTCTCTTGAAAAAGAGAACGTGTTATCTCTTATGCTTCTAAATCATTATAGCCTATCGAGACTAGATATACCACTCATGATCTAGTACTCGCGGTTATTGTTTCTACTTTTAGAGTTTTGCATCATCATTTTTAGGGGAGGAATTTGTTCTCCATCTTGATCATAAATCCTTGAAATATATATTTTCTCATAAGGAACTTCATGTTGACTCGAGTTCCTAGCATCTTATGATCTTGATATTCTTTTATTCCCGAAAGGGAAATCGTGTTGCCAACGCGCTTTGTCGTAGGCAACAAGTTGTTGATTCTTTGATGTTGTCTGAATGGAATTATCTTTTTATCAAGTTCATCGAACGTTTTGATATACTTCGTTTTATTGAGCTTTATCTTCTTTTTTTATGGACTAGCGTCCAATGTTCTTTTATGGTGTTCGGTTCATCGGATGTACTGTTATTATACTACATCGATGTTCCGTCTTATCTGGATCAATGGATGTACCATTATTATACTACATCGTTGTTCCGGTTTATCGGTTCATTGGACGTACGGTTTTTGTACTACGTCGGTGTTCCGAAATTATTCGGGCTTTGGTTCATTGGGCGTACCGTTTTTGTACTATGCTGATGTCCCAAATTATTTGAGCTTCTAGTTTCTTGGGTGTACTGTTATTATACTACATCGTTGCACCAGCTCAATTTTCTGCTATTCTTGACGTTCTCCACGTCTTTTATCTACGGAAATGCCTTAGGGATTCCGGTTTTTATTCTTGTGCCCGGTGATATTGTGGAAATTGAAGTTTCACCAGATTTGATTTATGAGCAACATTCCATTCGCATCATTGCTTCGCAGGTTGAGCGCCTTTGGAATAAAGATATTCTTCTTGTGAAAGTTCAATGGTTCTCAAATCTTAGGGATTACTCTTGGGAATCTAGAGAATTCATCGACCGATACCGTTCGTGCTAACTCTTTCGTGCTCTTTATGGTGAACTTCTTATTTCAATTTTCTTTTGTGTTGATATGCTTTTATGGTTGTTACTCTTTATTTTCTTCTTAAGTATTGCGAGGACGCAATTTCTTTAAGGAGGGGAGTCTGTAACAACCCGCATATTTATCGATTTTATATTTAAATATTTTATTTTAATATTTTATCGTTTGTCGGATTTTGCTCCGAAAAGCTACTTTTTGCAAATAGTCGAATTGGGACTCGAGACCACCCCCATTGAGTTCAAAATGACGTTTGCGACCTTTTTGAGTATAAACTTCGATATGTTTGGAGATAGTAGAATTTTGACCTTTTTCACTTAGGGCTTTGGTTTGCGCTGTAAAGACCCGCAAATCCGTACTCCTTGAATAGACACTAATCTCCAGTGATTAACTCAAGATGAACGGAAATACGAACCCTTAGGTTTTTAAGAAAAAGAAAAAGGCAGAAGAAGGTAGAAGAAGATAGAAAATAACGAGAAAAGAAAATAGAACGGAACAGAAAGAAAACAACAACATCAGAATCTCACAATTCGCAGCGGAACAACATATAATAAATAAATGAATAATCTTTAAACAAAGAACTATATCAGTTATTACATTACATTAAATCATAAGAGTGTACAACAACAAACAATGCAGCGGAAAAAGGAGTACTATATTCTAGTAAATACGCCATGCCATCCAACTTACCTCCAGCAACTCCTGAATTCCAGAATATCCTGATAAACCTTAACTCTTGACTGCCCGTGTGGAAATTGGTGGGCACCCAGAGTTTAGGAAGGAAAATAATAAACTCTGAGTCAGTCATGTGACTGGTGTGAGAACTCAAAACAGTTTATTTATCTTTAAAATAAAGTGCAGGATAATTTTTAAAATAGATTCGCAATGTTTTTGAAAATGTGACTACCATAAGACCTCCCACCACACACACAATGCAAACGCAGATTTGGAGAAGATTTCTTCTAATGTTAGTCAAAGATGCTTGATACGCATTAAAAGAAACATTTGATATTATTAATAGTGCATAGTGTAGAAAACATTTCGAAAGTAGAATATAAATCTTTGCCAGCATAGGTACCATTATATTATGCCTACTATAGCTACCATATTAGATGGCAGGTTCTACAACTAAAACCGTACAAGTCTCGTATTGTTTCTTTGGATTTCCAACAAACGGTCAGGCCAAGGAACTTCCCATTGCCACATGAGAACGCCTCTGGAAGGACGTCCCCGAGAACCAAACCGGATCTCTACCAACACAAGGCCGGGTTACCCCTAACTAGGTAACTACTGACACGAGTATGCCATCCCCCGGTCCTTTGGGACCTTTAACCGAGCGCTCGTCATCAACATCACACCAAATAATAAGTGTTTCAACATGAGTAAGCATCTGGGCTCCATACCTTGATACCAACCTTTTCCAGAAGGAAATGAACATACCCTAAAGGAGCTACCCCTCATAACCTTGCTGCATCTTTCCGGTTTTGACCATTCCGGGGTGTGAGGCTCGACGAAGTCTCATCCACAAAGACATACTTTATACAAAAGCCATGCTTTGGGTCAACAAATGATCATAGAAATGATCACCAAGATAAACGATCAAATAAATGATCCTATCACAAATGATCAACACAATGATCATTTCACAGCAACACTCGGCATGTCACATTACCAAATTGGGAATGTGTTGCTAAAAACCTTCAACTACATAACCTCTGAGCTTGTATGTCTCAGAGAAGGGTGTTAAGCTAAGAGAATAAATTCTCCGCCACCAACAGAAATATATTTGAAAGAAATCAGCTTTATATCTCAATTAGTAATGTCAGACATACAATCCATACAAGTCTGTTCCAAGCTCGAACAGAACCGTAGGCACTTACAAAGAAGTGCTTGTAATCCGGATAATCTCTAATCACGTCTGGACCTCCCATCACATAGGGAGTCTCTATACCGTAGCTACTCGGTGCAAAGACAATCGACGAGTTGTCCTTTCGCTTTCAAAAATATCCGGTCTTCAACACCGGTCATCAATGTTATCCATTACGTCGTATCACTATTCGGAATGGGTAATCCGAATAACGAGCGCAATAATTTAAAAATAAGTATGGCATTCAAATTCAGCAAATCACAATAAATACCTTTCAAAGGTAAAAATTGATAGTCGGTTATTGAACTATCAATGGATATGCACACATCACCAGATTCCAAATAATTTTCCAAATTATTTATTTCCCAAAAATATCTTTACAAGATATATAATTTCACACTTCAAAAATAAATCAATATTTATTTTTAAACAGATTCCCTTTTCTTTTATAAATTCCATAGTGAATTTATATTCCAAAATATCTACGAATATACGATTTCAATTATTCATTTTCAATTTATCTTCAAAAAGATAAATTCTCAAAATATTCACTTTATATTGGAAAACATTTCCATACTTATTTATTCATAAGTAATTCACAAACCTTTTTATTTTCAACACTTGGAAAATATTCAATATACTTAAATCGAGATTAAGTATATATTTCATTCTTTAAGGAAATCATTCTCTTAAACATATTTATTTGGGCCAAAACGAATGTTACGTAAAACATCGTTACGACAACCCAAAATCACTAGTATAGGGATTCGAAATTAAAATAGATATATAAATCCCAATACTATACAAAACATTTCCTTTCGGAAATCATTTACTATAACAACAGTGTTATAGTCCACCATTTCCTTCTATTTCTCGAAAACATCTATTTCAACAATGAATGTTGAAATCTATGGTTTCGAATCTTAACACATTTAAAACATCGTTAGATCGTTTTAATTCTATTTAAAACATCACATCCAAAACAAATTCTTTAACATATTATTCACTATTCAAAAACGTGAATATACTTCGTTAACCAATTTCATCCTTTCTATTCATTTTATTTTAAAGGATTATTCACTGTCTAAAACGTGAATATAACTCCATAAATAAGTTTCAACAATTTATTTATCAAAATAAGTCGTTGCGAATTTATAAAACAATGTTTATAAATCCCATTTCTATTTATTTTATAACAACTTCCTTTATAAATCTCCTTTATTAACCTATTCGATTTATAACTCAATGATATACTAAAAATTCATATTATAAGTCAAATACTTATAATTTATTTGATTGCAAAATCGTTCCTTTAACTTCCCAATTTATAAATCTTATAACTTATAAGATTCATTTATTTACCCAAGTCTATTCTTCAAATAACTTTACAAATTTTATAAACCTACCTGCTTATAAAATTCCATTTATAACTTCACTGTTTATAATTCTATAAGTTTAATTCATTTATGAAATTCATTCACAATTCATTCTAACACTTACAAAAACTCGTTTTATACTTCAAATATTTTTTATTTATAAATTATCAATTTATAAATCTTCTATATAAATCAATTTATACTTTTATTTAAAACGTCTTTAAGCTCCTTTATAATTTCATCATTCTGATTTATAAAATAATTAAATTTTATAAATCCTATTTTTAAACTTTTCACAATAAATTCAAAAATACCGATTTAACTATTTTGTAAAATCATTAATCCCATATTTCAAAAATCAACCTTTAACTATATTTCTCAAAAATCATAATTTTTATAACATTAAAATTATAACGTTTATTTATTTAAAATGGATCAATTCCAAAAATATTTTATAAACGTATATTCTTCAAAAATCACTTTAAAAATCGTTTTAAAATTCCAAAATTTGGTCCAATGATGCTACACACCAAATAGTCAATCACGACAACAACGATATCATATATCGATATGATAACCAATCAAATATCAAAATATCTAAAATCAAATAAATACTGTTGAGGAATCCAGTTGGATCCCTCCAACCTGTTTTCCTGCATCCAATGATGTTAGCATAATACTAATTCCGTTCCAGTACGAAATTATCGCGGTATATGGGATTTAAAATATTATCCGCTTAATAGACGGCGCAATAGGGTCTCATCCGCTATACAATGCGGGAAATCAATAACTGCAATATATACATATGTCAATATATATATTGCTATTATATATAATACTAATTTCACTGTTTATGAAATATTCGCGGTATATGTTTTTAATAAATAACATCCGCTTACTAACGGCGCATAATGTCTATTTTTACAATCAATAGATAACAATCATCATTCAAACATGCATTCAAATATTTTAAATATAACTATTTAAAATTAAAATCGAAACTGATTCGATTGAGTGAGAAGTTCTCACCTTGATTTCAATTTCGTTTTAGCGATTTATTTCGAATAAAATCAAACGCGCGTTTAATTTTACCCGAAATTCTCACTAACTCCAAACAACTCCAATCCAATTCCATAGCGTAGTGCTCTTCCATACGATTCCAACGCTTCCTGTTTCGCGCGTTTTCGACCTCGTATGAAAAAGTTATGAATTTAGAAGTGACACGAATTTATTTATATAATTTACAACATATTTATTTTTAATTTTTAACCTAAGCTCATCATAGCCGCTAGATCCCTTGCCTGCAAATCACCACCGTCCACACTTTCTTCCCAAACTCACATTCATGTACAGGAAGAACACGCACACATGAAACCCATTAGCTTAATATTAGGGTTAAATTATGCTCCTTCTACAAGCAATTTGAACACGATCAGATAGCGTCACCTTGAAGCTCGCCTCGAAGAGCACCACCGCCCCTAGCATAGTGAAGCTCGGCCACCTGTAGCCCCTCGTTGAGCGTGCGCGACCTGCAACCATCGGCCCCCTGTAGCTTCCCCTCTGACGCTCCGTTTTCGATCATCTCCATATGAAATTGAAGCTCTTGCTTAGCTCTTCGACTTTCGTGTTGAACACTTTGGCTAATTATCGACGGATTGGAAGTAATTGAGGAGGAAAGGAAGATGATTTCTAGCCATTAGTTTCAGAAAGTGGCGGCTACAGAAAATTGACCTAGGGTTTGATATTTTTTGCAAATTATGAAGAGGGGGGGGGGCTTTTATAGAAAATTCGCGCGACGCTATTCATTCCGGATTTTCCGAACCTCAAACGAAGCGTGCCGGTTGGCGTTTCTAAGGTTTACCCCGCGTTCCGAACACAATGGAACGTGTTTCGGGAGCTAATTCGGTCATCTGTACGAGTTATGGCAATAAACGTTCAATTTAAAATTAAACCGATTAAACGATTTTCTAGGCGTTTTAGCTTGCACCTGATTGACATGAAATTTGAAACCACACAATAATATCACATTACGGATCCGATAAAACTGGTTTCGTCAAATCCGAGACTTTTTGAAAAATGGCTACTTTAACTCGCCAAATTAAAATTAAAACAATTTCGATGCGTTTCGAGCTACCACGATCAAACGATAACTCCGATTGCTACGAAATTTGAAATCTGGTAATAACTAACTATTACGGATCCAATGAAACTAGTTTCGTCCAATTCTGAGACTGTTCAAAAATTGACTAATTTCACTAGTCGATTAAATATTAAAATATTCAATTTTCACGATTAAACTTCTAATTCGATTTTAAAAGTTCTAAAACATCAATCTAACTCTAATATGATATAATAAAGTTTCCCAAATCATTTTCAATCATATTTAACCCAATTTTCAATTTTTTCTGTATTTTCACATATTAAATTATCGATTTAATTATTCAATTAAATCCAATTATTCGAAATAAAATTTATTCGACTTATAAATTTCACTTATTAATATTTAAAATTAATTAAATATTCAAATTTTAATTAATTAAAATTCTGGGTCGTTACATACTTCCCCCCTTAAAAGAATTTCGTCCTCGAAATTATCAAGTAAGAAAAGTTACAGAATTTATTAATTTTCCCAAAATCCATTGTTAAATTTCTTACAATATCTTTACTAAGTTTCCAAATATACTTAGTTATCTTTTCAAAAACAACTACTATTGTTTAACTTTCAATTCCAAATCAAAGTTATAGTTTTAAAATTTTCCAATTTTCTCAAATTTTTTCTAACGCCATAAATTTTCGGAAAAATTCGCCAGAGTCTCCTTTGCGCGGCTCGATCTAAAAAAAAATGACAGTATATATATCACAAATATACATCTCATCAAGTAATAAGGCATGCCGCAGGGAAAAAAGTGTAAAAGTACGATATTTAATCCGAGATATGTACCTTATATTTTATTAGCGAGCATATACGGCTAATATAGCGCGAAAGCGAGCTCCAAATGCGAAGCAAACGCGATCCACACCTACTAAACACTCCACAAACAACATGAGAATCATGTATATAGACAATAGTATCGATATACAACATATAGCAACATAATAACTATATATGCCAACATAGCAAATGCAGTAAAAGCAATATATATTCAACCATCAACCAACTAGCATCCATAACCAAATCAATATTCATTCATATTCTCATTAATATTCAATGAATTGGTTTTTCAATTTAATCACATTTGATTTATTAACAGTGGATGTTTTTACTAACATTCATTTTCAATTAGTTTATATTCACTAATTCATATTCAAGTTGATTCACTTCCAAATCAAATTCACTTCTATTTAAGATTCATTTAACTTCCAATTGGATTTCAATTACTTTAGCTTTCTAATTTCACTAATTCAATTTCATTAACAGTTAATGAATTATATACAATCAACTAACAACCATATAACAACCAATGCATATTAATTACAATCAAATTCCTTTGCTTTCAATTGGTTTAATTAAATTGATTTTCATTCAACTACTCAACTTTCAATAACATTAAATTTTAATGAATTAACACTTACATTCATTATTTCATATTAATTATTCACATTTAACTGATTAATATTCAATCCATTCATTCAATTCAATTACAAAAGTTGAATTTCATTTACATAACTTAAGTTCACATTTATCACTAAACTTTATTAATTTACTTTGATACCAATATCAACTTCATCCAACATCACTTAAGTTATATTTCATTTAAACATTATTTGTTTTTACTTAACTTAAATTCCCACTTATAAATCAATTCAGATTCCAATTCTAAGTAAATTTTTATTTAACTTTAAATTCATTTTTATTACAACTCATATTCATAAATATATTCATATAGTTTCACTTCTTAAATATATAAGTTTATTTCACAATTGTAAATCACTTTAATTATAATTCAATCCTTATAATTCATTTTACTTATACAATTATTCTTTTATTTAGATTATTCAAACAACCAAACAATCAACTTATATACACTTTAATAATTCTGAAAAGTTATTCCTTTATATATTAAATAAAATCAAGGTAAAATTATTTCATTTACCCAATTTTAAAACAATACTGTGTCGAATTGTTCTATTCAAGTGTTTATAAACCCCTTCGGCATAGTTTTGCAGACCGTGCTGACGAAAGTTCATATGCCACTCAATAAATCAATCATCACAATATAAAACAATTTTATATTCACTAACAAATACGCTCTCATAGCTATTATTACACTCAAACTCATTCTAGAGTACTACTGTCTCTATCTCTAATGAGTAATACCCAACAGAACCATGGTTGTCGCTTAACCATATGGCTCTGATACCACCTGTGAAGACCCGCAAATTCGTACTCCTTGAATAGACACTAATCTCCAGTGATTAACTCAAGATGAACGGAAATACGAACCCTTAGAGTTTTAAGAAAAAGAAAGAGGCAGAAGAAGGTAGAAGAAGATAGAAAATAGAGAGAAAAGAAAATAGAACGGAACAAAAAGAAAACAACAACATCAGAATCTCACAATTCGCAGCAGAACAACATATAATAAATAAATGAATAATCTTTAAACAAAGAACTATATCAGTTATTACATTACATTACATCATCAGAGTGTACAACAACAAACAATGCAGCGGAAAAAGAAGTACTATATTCTAGTAAATACGCCATGCCATCCAACTTGCCTCCAGCAACTCCTGAATTCCAGAATATCCTGATAAACCTTAACTCTTGACTGCCAGTGTGGAAATTGGTGGGCACCCAGAGTTTAGGAAGGAAAACAATAAACTCCGAGTCAGTCATGTGACTGGTGTGAGAACTCAAAACAGTTTATTTATCTTTAAAATAAAGTGCAGGATAATTTTTAAAATAGATTCGCAATGTTTTTGAAAATGTAACTACCATAAGACCTCCCACCACACACGCAATGCAAACGCAGACTTGGAGGAGATTTCTTCTTATGTTAGTCAAAGATGCTTGATACGCATTAAAAGAAACATTTGATATTATTACTAGTGCATAGTGTAGAAAACATTTCGAAAGTAGAATATAAATCTTAGCCAGCATTGGTACCATTATATTATGCCTACTATAGCTACCATATTAGATGGCAGGTTCTACAACTAAAACCGTACAAGTCTTGTATTGTTTCTTTTGATCTCCAACAAACGGTCCGGCCAGGGAACTTCCCATTGCCACATGAGAACGCCTCTGGAAGGACGTCCCCGAGAACCAAACCGAATCTCTGCCAACACAAGGCCGGGTTACCCCTAATTGGGCAACTACTGACACGAGTATGCCATCCCCCGGTCCTTTGGGTCCTTTAACCGAGCGCTCGTCATCAACATCACACCAAATAATAAGTGTTTCAACATGAGTAAGCATCTGGGCTCCATACCATGATACCACCCTTTTCCAGAAGGAAATGCACATACCCTAAAGGGAGCTACCCCTCATAACCTTGCTGCATCTTTCCTGTTTTGACCATTCCGGGGTGTGAGGTTCGACGAAGTCTCGTCCACAAAGACATACTTTATACAAAAGCCATGCTTTGGGTCAACAAATGATCATAGAAATGATCACCAAGATAAACGATCAAATAAATGATCCTATCACAAATGATCAACACAATGATCATTTCACAGCAACACTCAGCATGTCACATTACCAAATTGGGAATGTATTGCTAAAAACCTTCAACTACATAACCTCTGAGTTCGTACGTCTCAGAGAAGGGTGTTAAGCTAAGAGAATAAATTCTTCGCCACCAACAGAAATATATTTGAAAGAAATCAGCTTTATATCTCAATTTGTAATGTCAGACATACAATCCATACAAGTCTGTTCCGGGCTCGAACAGAACCGAAGGCACTTACAAAGAAGTCCTTGCAATCTGGATAATCTCTAATCACGTCTGGACTTCCCATCACATAGGGAGTCTCTATACCGTAGCTACTCGGTGCAAAGACAATCGACGAGTTGTCCTTTCGCTTTTAAAAATATCCGGTCTTCAACACCGGTCACCAATGCTATCCATTACGTCGTATCACTATTCGGAATGGGTAATCCGAATAACGAGCGCAATAATTTAAAAATAAGTGTGGCATTCAAATTCAGCAAATCACAATAAATACCTTTCAAAGGTAAATATTGATAGTCGGTTATTGAACTATCAATGGATATGCACACATCACCAGATTCCAAATAATTTTCCAAATTATTTATTTCCTAAAAATATATTTACAAGATATATAATTTCACACTTCAAAAATAAATCAATATTTATTTTTAAACAGATTCCCTTTTCTTTTATAAATTCCATAGTGAATTTGCATTCCAAAATATCTACGAATATACGATTTCAATTATTCATTTTCAATTTATCTTCAAAAAGATAAATTCTCAAAATATTCACTTTATATTGGAAAACATTTCCATACTTATTTATTCATAAGTAATTCACAAATCGTTTTATTTTCAACACTTGGAAAATATTCAATATACTTAAATCGAGATTAAGTACATATTTCATTCTTTAAGGAAATCATTCTCTTAAACATATTTATTTGGGCCAAAACGAATGTTACGTAAAACATCGTTACGACAACCCAAAATCACTAGTGTAGGGATTCGAAATTAAAATAGATATATAAATCCCAATACTATACAAAACATTTCCTTTCGGAAATCATTTACTATAACAACAGTGTTATAGTCCATCATTTCCTTCTATTTCTCGAAAACGTCTATTTCAACAATGAATGTTGAAATCCATGGTTTCGAATCTTAACACATTTAAAACATCGTTAGATCGTTTTAATTCTATTTAAAACATCACATCCAAAAAAAATTCTTTAACATATTATTCACTATTCAAAAACGTGAATATACTTCGTTAACCAATTTCATCCTTTCTATTCATTTTATTTTAAAGGATTATTCACCGTCTAAAACGTGAATATAACTCCATAAATAAGTTACAACAATTTACTTATCAAAATAAATCGTTGCGAATTTATAATACAATGTTTATGTAAAGAACCGAAAATCCGTACTTCCTTGAGCTGGCAACATTCCACCACAATCCAGCCAAAGAGGAACGAACTTCCGAATCTTTAGGGTTTAAGAAGAAGAAAGAGGTAGAAGAAGAGAGAAAGAGAGAAGAAACAGAAACAACCAACAGAAATATGAAGACAATATCAGAATCTCACAATCGCAGCGGAACAACATATAATAGATAAATGAATATCATTAAAACAAAAGAACTATACATTTTACACATACATCACATTACATCACATCATCAGAGTGTACAACAATAAATCAGCGGAAAGAATACTATATACAATAGATAATAGACTACGCTATCCAAGCTCGCCTCCAAATCTGCACAGCAACTCTCGAATCCAGAATAACCTGATAACCTAACTCTAGACTGCCCGTGTGGAAAATAGTAGGCACCCAGAGTTTAGGAAAGGAACAATAAACTCCAGGTCAGTCATGGGACTGGTGTGAGAACTCAAAACAGTTTATCTTTAAACAAGCAACAAGAAAATTTAAATTTTGAAATCCGCAATGCTTTTTGGAAAATGAAACTACCATAAGGCCTCCCGGCACACACACAATGCAAACGCACACATGGGGGAGATTTCTCCTTATGATAGTCAAACATGCTTACTACGAGAAAAATTCTTTGATATTATTACTAGTGCATAGTGGAAAATATTTCGAAAGTATAATATAAATCCTAGCCAGCATAGGTACCATGATGCTATGCCTACTATAGCTGCCATGTTAAATGGCAGGTTCTACAACTAAAACCGTACAAGGCACGTATTGGATGAATGGATTTCCAACAAATGGTCAGGCTAAGGAACCTCCTACTGCCACATGGGATCGCCTCTGGCGGGACGTCCCGAGAACTAACGTTACGGTTAGATCTCTGCCAACACAAGGCCGGGTTACCTCTGTAACTAGGTAACTACTACACGAATATGTCATCCCCCGGTCCTTTGGGACCTTTATCCGAGCGCTCGCAACAACACCACACAGTAATAGATATAGTGTATCAACATGAGTAAGCATCTGGGCTCCATACCATGATACCACCCTTTTCCAGAAGGAAATGACATACCCTAAAGGGCGCGACCCTCATAACCTCGCCGCATATTCCTGTTTCGACCATTTCCGGGGAGTGAGGTCCTGACGAAGTCTCGTCCACAAAGCTACGCTTTGTGCAACAAAGCCATGCTTTGGGTCCACAGATGACCAAAGCAATAATCACAAAGATAAATGATCAAACAAATGATCATATCCAAACGATCAACCAATGATCATCACACAGCAGCACTCAGCATGCCACATTACCAGATTGGGAAATATCGCTGATAACCTTCAACTACATAACCTCTGAGCTCGTACGTCTCAGAGAAGGGTGTTAAGCTAAGAGAATAAATTCTCCGCCACCAACAGAAATGTATTTGAAAGAAATCTGCTCTATCTCTCAAAATGTAATGTCAGACACGTAACCATACAAGTCTGTTCCGGGTTCGAACAGAACCGAAGGCACTTCCAAAGAAGCCCTTGCAATCCGGGTATCCACAATTCCGATAAAATTTCCCATCACAAAGGAAATCTCCATATCGTAGCTAACGATGCGGAGACAATCGATAGGTCATCCTATCGTTTTCACAAATACCCGGTCTTCAACACCGGTCTTCAAATGCTATCCATAACGACGTATCACATATTCGGAATGGGATATACGACACAAAGGTCCTCTCCCGGCTAAACCGAATAGCGAGCGCTTATTTTAAAAATAAGTGTGGCAATACAATCACAACAATCACAACAAATACCATACAAGGGTAAATACTGATAGTCGGTTATTTAACTATCAATAAAGATGCGCCACATCATCAGATTCCAAATAATTTTCCAAAATTATTTAATTCCCCAAAATATATTTACAAGATATATATACACAATTTCCAAATAATTTCCCAAAGTTATTTGGTTTACCAAAACACCTTTACACGATAAAATTTCCACACTTAACCATTTGAAAACCCATTTCAAATTACACAACTCAACCATTTGAAAACAAATTTCAAATCACACACCTTAACCATTTGAAAACAAATTTCAAATCACACACCTTAACCATTTGAAAACAAATTTCAAATCACATATAAATCCTTACCGATTTATTTTTAAATTTTACGCTCCAAATTTGTGAATTATATTTCCATCTTTAAAAATAAATCAACATTTATTTTTAAACCAATTTCCCTTCCTATTATAAATTCCAACGTGAATTAAATTCCATATACCCATTCATATTCGATTTCAAAATATTCGCTTACAATTTACCTTTAAAAGGTGAATTCACAAAAACGTTCCATTCCATATTGAAAAATCATTTCTAAACTTATTTAAAAATAAGTAATTCACAATTCAATTTATTTTCAACAATTTTGAAAATATTCAACATACTTAAGTTACCGTTAAGTATTTTATTCCATTCTCTTTAAGAAAACATTCTTTTATTCACATTTATTTGGGTCAAAACGGATGTTGCGTAAAACATCGTTACGATAACCCAAAAACACTAGTATATGGATTTGAAATTAAAAATAGGTATATATAAATCCAATACTATACAAAACACCTTTAATTCGTTTTAAATTCCATTTAAAACATTCCTTTCCCAAAGACAGACCCATTTTATTTAATAATCTATTCAATATTCAAAATAGTGAATATAGCCCACTTAAAAATTCCCATATTTCAATTTATCAAATTCGATGGATTTCAAATTTATAAACATAGTTTATAAATTCCATTTCTATTATAAACCCCAATTTTATAAATCCCTTTATTAATCCGATGCAATTTACATAACCCAATTTCATACCCAAAAGCCATATTGTAAGTTAAATACTTATAATATTATTTATTTACCAAATCGTTCCTTTGAACTTCACCAATTTAAAATCTTATCACTTACAAGATTTCTTTATGGTTTATAATAATTTCAACTAATGAAATCTTCATTTATTAACAATTTCAACAAACCCCTTTTTATGCCCCAAATTCATTTTTTATAAGTCAATAACTTATAAAACTTCACTTCCCAATAACCATTCTTTTTATAAATTTCACAAATTGTATATCTATAGATTTATAATGAAATTCATGTTATACATCAACTCAGCATTTTATAAATTTATTCTATAACTCCAATGATTTAATCTAAAAACATCCATTTATAAAATCCTTTATATAAACCATTAATAATCATAACTTCCCAAAAACCAAATTTAACTATTTTATAAAAACCTATTATTGTTAAAAATTTCTTTTAAGTTATATTATATAAAAATATAAATTTTTAAAACATAAAAATTTATCCATCTATTTATTTTAAAATTTAAATCAATTCAAAATTTTCAATAGACCATATTCTTTGAGAAATCACTTTTAAATCCCTTTTTAAATTCAAAACCGTTATTTTTAAATTTTTTAAAAATTTGAATCCGATGATGCAACAGCATCAGATGGTCAATCACGGGAACAAACAACATATGTCGATATGAACATCTACAATGACACAATATCAAAAATCAAATGAATATGTGAGGAATCCAGTTGGATCCCTCCAACCTGTTACCCTGCATCCACAGACGTTAGCACAATACCAATTCCACTTCAAGGTGGAATATCGCGGTATATGGGATTTATAAAATATATTATCCGCTTAATAGGCGGCGCAATAGGGTCTCATCCGCTATACGAGGCGGGAAATCAAATCCAATATATACATATGCCAATATATATATATTGCTATATATAGTATATATCCTACTATATCTACTAGCACAATCAATCAACAATTATCAATCAATATTAACTATTCAAAATTTTAAACAAAACCTTTCGATTGAGTGAGGAGTTCTCACCTTGATTTTGTTTTCCGGTTTCGGGTTCGTTTCGAATAAAATTAAACGAACGTTTAATTTTACCCGAAATTCACACGTGCTCCAATCGACTCCAAACCAGTTGCATTATGAAGAGCATGACGATACGAAGCCAACGCAAAAAATCTCGTCCGAATCCGACCTCGCGTGCAAAAGTTATCACGTTTTAAAGTTACACGATTTGAATTTTGAATTTAAAAAAAATAAATAAAAGGAAACCTCACCCCCCAACGCACGTGGCCCCCACCTGCGCACTTCTTCCCTGATCAACGCACACGCACCAGGCTATTAACGTGAAAATGAACCCAATTCCCACCATCTAGGGTTTAGAGAAACGGAATCAAAACTCGACGAAAGTCCATCATACCACCGCCATTTCGAAGCCCTCGCCAAACCCCATGTTCGCCCAAAAGCTCCCTGAGCTCGACCACCCCATGTGCTTTGAAATGCATGCCGAACGCACCACCTTCCAGCCCAATTTGCCGATGATCTACCTTGTTTCGAACGATCTCCACCGTTGGATCGAAAGATCTCGGTGTGCTTGACATCTTTGTAGTTTGAAGTTTTTGCAAATGGCTATCGGATCGAAAGATAATTGAAGGGGAAGTTGGGACATTTCTGGTCGTCGAAGTAATTAGGGCCGGCCATGGTTCTCTAAGCCCTAGTTTATTATTTTTTTATTTTTATTTTGTGATAAAAGTTGCCTATTTATAGAATTTCCTCAATTTAACTACGCATGCAAACGAACTCCGATTTACGCGATCCGACAGGCGATCCTAAGGTTTTTCCGCATTCCGGACACAATGGAATAGGTTTCGGTAGCTAATTCCATCGTATGTGTGAGTTATGGCAATAAACGCTCAATTTAAATTTAAACCGATTTAAACGATTTTCAGGCGTTTTGGCTTGTACCGGACAAACGATAAATCCGATCGACTTGAAATTTGAAATCTTACAATAATATCACATTACGGATCCGATGAAACTAGTTTCGTCGAAATCCGAGACCGTTTGAAAAATGGCTATTTTAACTCGCCGAATTAAAAATTAAACGATATCGATGCGTTTGGAGCTGCCACGGTCACACGACAACTCTGATTGCAACGAAATTTGAAATCCGATAATAACTAACTATTACGGATCCAACGGAACTCGTTTCGTTAAATTCTGAGACTGTTCAAAAATTGGCTATTTTACAGTCGATAATTAAATATTAAAATATTCAATTTTTACAAATTAGCTCCAAATTCAATTTTAAAAGTTCCAAAATATTTCTATAACTTTAATATGATAAAACAAAATTTTCCAAATCATTTTCAATCATATTTAACCCAATATCTCATTATTTGTGGAATTTCACTATTAAATAAATCGATTAAATTGCAAAATTAAATCCAAAATTCAAAATAAAATTTATTCGACTCCAAAAATTCACTTATTAATATTTAAAATTAATTAAATATCCAAATTTAAATTATCAAAAATTCTGGGTCGTTACAATCTTCCCTCCTTAAAAGAATTTCGTCCTCGAAATTGCAAGTTAAGGAGAATGATCCTAAACCGTTTATTATTTTTCCAAAGCTAATTAGTTTTATCAACTTTTCAAACAAATCTTTTTATTAAAGATCTACTATCATTTCAATTAGCTTTCCAAACTCAATTTTAGGTTTCAAACAACTTTGTTTGCTTAACAATTCAAATTTAAATTTCAATTCAAATTTTCAAGTTTCAAAATTTCTCAAAATTTTTCTAACACCCGAAATTTTCGAAAAATTTCGCCAGAGTCTCCTTTGCGCGGCTAGATCGGCACGACTACAAAATGGCACCACGGCCCCTCAAAATCAAAAAGAAAAGAGAAAGCCAAGTGGCTAGAGAAGGAAATCATCAAATCTCATATTAAAATTGAAATACGTACCTTTTTGTCGAGCAATTCAATTTTTTAACTTCAAAATCAAAATCCCAATTCCATTATATACCTGTATATCCTGCTAATAGTAGTATCCAATTCCAACATTCAAACTATTTTGCCAAATCCATTTACAAAATTTCGATACTTACTTTTTATCTCAATTTTAGCTTTACCATTGAAGTTACATATTCTTTCTCATTCATTTCCCATTAGTTTACATTCACTAATTAAATTCACATTGGTTCACTTTCAACTCAACTCGAATTCAATTCTATTCAAATTTATTTACTTCACTTTCAATTTGAATTCAATTACATAGTTTCCAAATGCGCTAATTCAATTTCATTAACACTTAATAAATTTACATACAATCAACCAACAAGCAAATAACAACCAATGTATATCCAATAAAACCAAATTATTAGTTTTTCTCTCACTACATTCAATTTGGTTCAACAGTTTTAATTCCAATTGATTTAACATTCAACTGATTTTCATTCAATTATTCAACTAGCTCGAAATGAATTTACACTTACATACATCATTTCATATCAACTTATTCACATTCGATTAATTAACATTCAATCCATACTTTAATTCAGTTGCCAATTCTTTTTACATATAAAAATTGAATTTCATTTATATAACTCAAGTTCACATCATTTAACGATTTCATTAATTCACTTTATTCATTTTATTTTGATATCAACATCAATTCTTTCAACATTACTCAAGTTATATTCCATTCAACTCCATTTACATCATTTAATTCACTTGATTATTTAACTTTGATACAAATATCAATTTTTATTCAACTTTGCTTAAGTTATATTCCCATTAACATCATTTGTTCAATTAAACTTAAGTTTACACTTAACAATCCAATTTGGATTACAATTCTAAAGTAAATTCTATTTAATTTTTACTTAAGTCAAATTCATACCAATATTCAAATTCATATTCCATTTTACTTAACTTAATTGTTTAACCACTTCAATAATTGGTTTTACTTACATTTTCTCATTCTATAAGTTATACAACTTATTATTCAACTTCCAACTCATATTATAAGTTCAAAACCCCTTTTTTTTCACTTATATTTGACAATTTCAAGTTGAATTTTAATTTCAAATTTGTTTACTACAACAAAGCTTCAATTTTAAATTCATTATTGTAGCAAATCCATCACATAGAAACTCGAAAATGATACTGATGATGCTGCAGTCATCATCCTTATTATTTCCCAGTGACAATAGTGAAATCAATGCTAATTATTCTTTCAAAAAGTTTTCTTTCTATTTATAAATTACATTTATAAATCTTACTTATAAAATTTCACTTCTTAGATACATAAGATTATTTTACAATTGTAAATCATTTTAATTATAATTCCATACTTATAATTCATTAGCTTATACAATTATTCTTTTTACAATAGTCGTTTTTATATAACTTATTCAAACAACTTTGATTGTCTTATATATATATATATATATTTATTATTTACAACAACCAAGCAATCAATTATATACACACTTCAATAATTCTTGAAAAATTATTTTCTTATATAGAAAATATAGTCAAGGTAAAATTATTTCATTTACCCAATTTAAAACAATATCGTGTCGAATTGTTCTATTCAAGTGTTTAGAAACCCCTTCGATCCAGTTGTACAGACTGTGCCGACGAAGGTTCATATGCCACTCAATAAACCAATCATCACAATATAAAACAATTTTATATTCACTAACAAATACGCGCTCATATCTATTATTACACTCACACTCATTCTAGAGTACTACTGACTCTATCTCTAATGAGTAATACCCAACAGAGCAGGTTGTCGCTTAACCACATGCTCTGATACCAAATGTAAAGAACCGAAAATCCGTACTTCCTTGAGCTGGCAACATTCCACCACAATCCAGCCAAAGAGGAACGAACTTCCGAATCTTTAGGGTTTAAGAAGAAGAAAGAGGTAGAAGAAGAGAGAAAGAGAGAAGAAACAGAAACAACCAACAGAAATATGAAGACAATATCAGAATCTCACAATCGCAGCGGAACAACATATAATAGATAAATGAATATCATTAAAACAAAAGAACTATACATTTTACACATACATCACATTACATCACATCATCAGAGTGTACAACAATAAATCAGCGGAAAGAATACTATATACAATAGATAATAGACTACGCTATCCAAGCTCGCCTCCAAATCTGCACAGCAACTCTCGAATCCAGAATAACCTGATAACCTAACTCTAGACTGCCCGTGTGGAAAATAGTAGGCACCCAGAGTTTAGGAAAGGAACAATAAACTCCAGGTCAGTCATGGGACTGGTGTGAGAACTCAAAACAGTTTATCTTTAAACAAGCAACAAGAAAATTTAAATTTTGAAATCCGCAATGCTTTTTGGAAAATGAAACTACCATAAGGCCTCCCGGCACACACACAATGCAAACGCACACATGGGGGAGATTTCTCCTTATGATAGTCAAACATGCTTACTACGAGAAAAATTCTTTGATATTATTACTAGTGCATAGTGGAAAATATTTCGAAAGTATAATATAAATCCTAGCCAGCATAGGTACCATGATGCTATGCCTACTATAGCTGCCATGTTAAATGGCAGGTTCTACAACTAAAACCGTACAAGGCACGTATTGGATGAATGGATTTCCAACAAATGGTCAGGCTAAGGAACCTCCTACTGCCACATGGGATCGCCTCTGGCGGGACGTCCCGAGAACTAACGTTACGGTTAGATCTCTGCCAACACAAGGCCGGGTTACCTCTGTAACTAGGTAACTACTACACGAATATGTCATCCCCCGGTCCTTTGGGACCTTTATCCGAGCGCTCGCAACAACACCACACAGTAATAGATATAGTGTATCAACATGAGTAAGCATCTGGGCTCCATACCATGATACCACCCTTTTCCAGAAGGAAATGACATACCCTAAAGGGCGCGACCCTCATAACCTCGCCGCATATTCCTGTTTCGACCATTTCCGGGGAGTGAGGTCCTGACGAAGTCTCGTCCACAAAGCTACGCTTTGTGCAACAAAGCCATGCTTTGGGTCCACAGATGACCAAAGCAATAATCACAAAGATAAATGATCAAACAAATGATCATATCCAAACGATCAACCAATGATCATCACACAGCAGCACTCAGCATGCCACATTACCAGATTGGGAAATATCGCTGATAACCTTCAACTACATAACCTCTGAGCTCGTACGTCTCAGAGAAGGGTGTTAAGCTAAGAGAATAAATTCTCCGCCACCAACAGAAATGTATTTGAAAGAAATCTGCTCTATCTCTCAAAATGTAATGTCAGACACGTAACCATACAAGTCTGTTCCGGGTTCGAACAGAACCGAAGGCACTTCCAAAGAAGCCCTTGCAATCCGGGTATCCACAATTCCGATAAAATTTCCCATCACAAAGGAAATCTCCATATCGTAGCTAACGATGCGGAGACAATCGATAGGTCATCCTATCGTTTTCACAAATACCCGGTCTTCAACACCGGTCTTCAAATGCTATCCATAACGACGTATCACATATTCGGAATGGGATATACGACACAAAGGTCCTCTCCCGGCTAAACCGAATAGCGAGCGCTTATTTTAAAAATAAGTGTGGCAATACAATCACAACAATCACAACAAATACCATACAAGGGTAAATACTGATAGTCGGTTATTTAACTATCAATAAAGATGCGCCACATCATCAGATTCCAAATAATTTTCCAAAATTATTTAATTCCCCAAAATATATTTACAAGATATATATACACAATTTCCAAATAATTTCCCAAAGTTATTTGGTTTACCAAAACACCTTTACACGATAAAATTTCCACACTTAACCATTTGAAAACCCATTTCAAATTACACAACTCAACCATTTGAAAACAAATTTCAAATCACACACCTTAACCATTTGAAAACAAATTTCAAATCACACACCTTAACCATTTGAAAACAAATTTCAAATCACATATAAATCCTTACCGATTTATTTTTAAATTTTACGCTCCAAATTTGTGAATTATATTTCCATCTTTAAAAATAAATCAACATTTATTTTTAAACCAATTTCCCTTCCTATTATAAATTCCAACGTGAATTAAATTCCATATACCCATTCATATTCGATTTCAAAATATTCGCTTACAATTTACCTTTAAAAGGTGAATTCACAAAAACGTTCCATTCCATATTGAAAAATCATTTCTAAACTTATTTAAAAATAAGTAATTCACAATTCAATTTATTTTCAACAATTTTGAAAATATTCAACATACTTAAGTTACCGTTAAGTATTTTATTCCATTCTCTTTAAGAAAACATTCTTTTATTCACATTTATTTGGGTCAAAACGGATGTTGCGTAAAACATCGTTACGATAACCCAAAAACACTAGTATATGGATTTGAAATTAAAAATAGGTATATATAAATCCAATACTATACAAAACACCTTTAATTCGTTTTAAATTCCATTTAAAACATTCCTTTCCCAAAGACAGACCCATTTTATTTAATAATCTATTCAATATTCAAAATAGTGAATATAGCCCACTTAAAAATTCCCATATTTCAATTTATCAAATTCGATGGATTTCAAATTTATAAACATAGTTTATAAATTCCATTTCTATTATAAACCCCAATTTTATAAATCCCTTTATTAATCCGATGCAATTTACATAACCCAATTTCATACCCAAAAGCCATATTGTAAGTTAAATACTTATAATATTATTTATTTACCAAATCGTTCCTTTGAACTTCACCAATTTAAAATCTTATCACTTACAAGATTTCTTTATGGTTTATAATAATTTCAACTAATGAAATCTTCATTTATTAACAATTTCAACAAACCCCTTTTTATGCCCCAAATTCATTTTTTATAAGTCAATAACTTATAAAACTTCACTTCCCAATAACCATTCTTTTTATAAATTTCACAAATTATATATCTATAGATTTATAATGAAATTCATGTTATACATCAACTCAGCATTTTATAAATTTATTCTATAACTCCAATGATTTAATCTAAAAACATCCATTTATAAAATCCTTTATATAAACCATTAATAATCATAACTTCCCAAAAACCAAATTTAACTATTTTATAAAAACCTATTATTGTTAAAAATTTCTTTTAAGTTATATTATATAAAAATATAAATTTTTAAAACATAAAAATTTATCCATCTATTTATTTTAAAATTTAAATCAATTCAAAATTTTCAATAGACCATATTCTTTGAGAAATCACTTTTAAATCCCTTTTTAAATTCAAAACCGTTATTTTTAAATTTTTTAAAAATTTGAATCCGATGATGCAACAGCATCAGATGGTCAATCACGGGAACAAACAACATATGTCGATATGAACATCTACAATGACACAATATCAAAAATCAAATGAATATGTGAGGAATCCAGTTGGATCCCTCCAACCTGTTACCCTGCATCCACAGACGTTAGCACAATACCAATTCCACTTCAAGGTGGAATATCGCGGTATATGGGATTTATAAAATATATTATCCGCTTAATAGGCGGCGCAATAGGGTCTCATCCGCTATACGAGGCGGGAAATCAAATCCAATATATACATATGCCAATATATATATATTGCTATATATAGTATATATCCTACTATATCTACTAGCACAATCAATCAACAATTATCAATCAATATTAACTATTCAAAATTTTAAACAAAACCTTTCGATTGAGTGAGGAGTTCTCACCTTGATTTTGTTTTCCGGTTTCGGGTTCGTTTCGAATAAAATTAAACGAACGTTTAATTTTACCCGAAATTCACACGTGCTCCAATCGACTCCAAACCAGTTGCATTATGAAGAGCATGACGATACGAAGCCAACGCAAAAAATCTCGTCCGAATCCGACCTCGCGTGCAAAAGTTATCACGTTTTAAAGTTACACGATTTGAATTTTGAATTTAAAAAAAATAAATAAAAGGAAACCTCACCCCCCAACGCACGTGGCCCCCACCTGCGCACTTCTTCCCTGATCAACGCACACGCACCAGGCTATTAACGTGAAAATGAACCCAATTCCCACCATCTAGGGTTTAGAGCAACGGAATCAAAACTCGACGAAAGTCCATCATACCACCGCCATTTCGAAGCCCTCGCCAAACCCCATGTTCGCCCAAAAGCTCCCTGAGCTCGACCACCCCATGTGCTTTGAAATGCATGCCGAACGCACCACCTTCCAGCCCAATTTGCCGATGATCTACCTTGTTTCGAACGATCTCCACCGTTGGATCGAAAGATCTCGGTGTGCTTGACATCTTTGTAGTTTGAAGTTTTTGCAAATGGCTATCGGATCGAAAGATAATTGAAGGGGAAGTTGGGACATTTCTGGTCGTCGAAGTAATTAGGGCCGGCCATGGTTCTCTAAGCCCTAGTTTATTATTTTTTTATTTTTATTTTGTGATAAAAGTTGCCTATTTATAGAATTTCCTCAATTTAACTACGCATGCAAACGAACTCCGATTTACGCGATCCGACAGGCGATCCTAAGGTTTTTCCGCATTCCGGACACAATGGAATAGGTTTCGGTAGCTAATTCCATCGTATGTGTGAGTTATGGCAATAAACGCTCAATTTAAATTTAAACCGATTTAAACGATTTTCAGGCGTTTTGGCTTGTACCGGACAAACGATAAATCCGATCGACTTGAAATTTGAAATCTTACAATAATATCACATTACGGATCCGATGAAACTAGTTTCGTCGAAATCCGAGACCGTTTGAAAAATGGCTATTTTAACTCGCCGAATTAAAAATTAAACGATATCGATGCGTTTGGAGCTGCCACGGTCACACGACAACTCTGATTGCAACGAAATTTGAAATCCGATAATAACTAACTATTACGGATCCAACGGAACTCGTTTCGTTAAATTCTGAGACTGTTCAAAAATTGGCTATTTTACAGTCGATAATTAAATATTAAAATATTCAATTTTTACAAATTAGCTCCAAATTCAATTTTAAAAGTTCCAAAATATTTCTATAACTTTAATATGATAAAACAAAATTTTCCAAATCATTTTCAATCATATTTAACCCAATATCTCATTATTTGTGGAATTTCACTATTAAATAAATCGATTAAATTGCAAAATTAAATCCAAAATTCAAAATAAAATTTATTCGACTCCAAAAATTCACTTATTAATATTTAAAATTAATTAAATATCCAAATTTAAATTATCAAAAATTCTGGGTCGTTACAGTTTATAAATCCCATTTCTATTTATTTTATAACAACTTCCTTTATAAATCTCCTTTATTAACCTATTCGATTTATAACTCAATGATATACTAAAAATTCATATTATAAGTCAAATACTTATAATTTATTTGATTGCAAAATCGTTCCTTTAACTTCCCAATTTATAAATCTTATAACTTATAAGATTCATTTATTTGCCCAAGTCTATTCTTCAAATAACTTTACAAATTTTATAAACCTACCTGCTTATAAAATTCCATTTATAACTTCACTGTTTATAATTCTATAAATTTCATTCATTTATGAAATTCATTCACAATTCATTCTAACACTTATAAAAACTCGTTTTATACTTTAAATATTTTTTTATAAATTATCAATTTATAAATCTTCTATATAAATCAATTTATACTTTTATTTAAAACGTCTTTAAGCTCCTTTATAATTTCATCATTCTGATTTATAAAATAATTAAATTTTATAAATCCTATTTTTAAACTTTTCACAATAAATTCAAAAATCCCGATTTAACTATTTTGTAAAATCATTAATCCCATATTTCAAAAATCAACCTTTAACTATATTTCTCAAAAATCATAATTTTTATAACATTAAAATTATAACGTTTATTATTTAAAATGGATCAATTCCAAAAATATTTTATAAACGTATATTCTTCAAAAATCACTTTAAAAATCCTTTTAAAATTCCAAAATTTGGTCCAATGATGCTACACACCAAATAGTCAATCACCACAACAACGATATCATATATCGATATGATAATCAATCAAATATCAAAATATCTGAAATCAAATAAATACTATTGAGGAATCCAGTTGGATCCCTCCAACCTATTTTCCTGCATCCAAAGATGTTAGCACAATACCAATTCCGCTCCAGTACGAAATTATCGCGGTATATGGGATTTAAAATATTATCCGCTTAATAGACGGCGTAATAGGGTCTCATCCGCTATACAATGCGGGAAATCAATAACTGCAATATATACATAAGTCAATATATATATATATATATATATATATATATTCCTATTATATATAATACCAATTTCACTGTTTATGAAATATTCGCGGTATATGTTTTTAATAAATAACATCCGCTTACTAACGGCGCATAATATCTATTTTTACAATCAATAGATAACAATCATCATTCAAACTTGCATTCAAATATTTTAAATATAACTATTTAAAATTAAAATCGAAACTGATTCGATTGAGTGAGAAGTTCTCACCTTGATTTCAATTTCATTTTAGCGATTTATTTCGAATAAAATTAAACGCACGTTTAATTTTACCCGAAATTCTCACTAACTCCAAATGACTCCAATCCAATTCCATAGCGTAGTGCTCTTCCATACGATTCCAACGCTTCCTGTTTCGCGCGTTTTCGACCTAGTATGAAAAAGTTATGAATTTTAGAAGTTACACGAATTTATTTATATAATTTACAACATATTTCTTTTTAATTTTTAACCTAAGCTCATCACAGCCGCTAGATCCCTTTCCTGCAAATCACCACCGTCCACCTTTTCTTCCCAAACTCACGTTCATGTACAGGAAGAACACGCACACATGAAACCCATTAGCTTAATATTAGGGTTAAATTAAGCTCCTTCTACAAGCAATTTGAACACGATCAGATAGCGTCACCTTGAAGCTCGCCTCGAAGAGCACCACCGCCCCTAGCATAGTGAAGCTCGGCCACCTGTAGCACCTCGTTGAGCGTGCGTGACCTGTAGCCATCGGCCCCCTGTAGCTTCCCCTCTGACGCTCCGTTTTCGATCATCTCCGTATGAAATTGAAGCTCTTGCTTAGCTCTTCGACTTTCGTGTTGAACACTTTGGCTAATTATCGACGGATTGGAAGTAATTGAGGAGGAAAGAAAGATGATTTCTGGCCATTAGTTTCAGAAAGTGGCGGCTACAGAAAATTGACCTAGGGTTTGATATTTTTTGCAAATTATGAAGAGGGGGGGCTTTTATAGAAAATTCGTGCGACACTATTCATCCCGGATTTTCCGAACTCCAAACGAAGCATGCCGGTTGGCGTTTCTAAGGTTTACCCTGCGTTACGAACACAATGGAACGTGTTTCGGGAGCTAATTCGGTCATCTGTGCGAGTTATGGCAATAAACATTCAATTTAAAATTAAACCGATTAAACGATTTTCTAGGCGTTTTAGCTTGCACCGGACAAACGGTAAATCCGATTGACATGAAATTTGAAACCATACAATAATATCACATTACGGATCCGGTAAACTGGTTTCGTCGAAATTCGAGACTTTTTGAAAAATGGCTATTTTAACTCGCCAAATTAAAATTAAAACAATTTCGATGCGTTTCGAGCTGCCACGATCAAACGATAACTCCGATTGCTGCGAAATTTGAAATCCGGTAATAACTAACTATTACGGATCAAATGAAACTTGTTTCGTCCAATTTTGAGAGTGTTCAAAAATTGACTAATTTCACTAGTCGATTAAATATTAAAATATTCAATTTTCACGATTTAACTTCTAATTCGATTTTAAAAGTTCTAAAACATCAATCTAACTCTAATATGATATAATAAAATTTCCCAAATCATTTTCAATCATATTTAACTCAATTTTCAATTTTTTCTGTATTTTCACATATTAAATTATCGATTTAATTATTCGAAATAAAATTTATTCGACTTATAAATTTCACTTATTAATATTTAAAATTAATTAAATATTAAAATTTTAATTAATTAAAATTCTGGGTCGTTACATGGGCCGAACCCATTAATCACTTACTAACTCAGTCCCAACCCACTCCAACTCTTCATTACTTCATTTCATATTCTTAACACTCAAGCTTAAGCAAAAATGGTGGAAGAGAATGGGAATTAGAAACTCCAAGCCCTAGATCCTCTTGCTAGCTCAAGTTCTTGCTCCAAAATCAAAGAGAACCCATTAGTAAGCATCTCCTTCTTCTTCTCCAACTCATTCTCTCTTTGATTTCAGAAAATTCGTAAACCTAATTTAGGAAATGTTTCTCTTTTAAGCTTAGATTCAAGCTTCTTGTGTTGAGTTTGAAGTGTGGTTGATCTTCCTTCGTCTTCAATCTTCTCATTCATTTGTTTGGGTTCAAAGGTGAGATTTTTATTTCACATATATGTCTATATCTATCTTTGTTGTTAGGTATGAATTCCTAACACTTATTTATGTTCATTTTGCTTTGGGTTTGGATTGATTTGGTGAATATTTCAATTTGTGGTGTTTTGTAGTCAAATCTTTAAAAATCCAATCTTTGATGTTTGAACATGTTTTTGGTGATGCATCGAAGAGCATATAGGGCTGGGTTGTCGCTAGGCATAAATCCTTAGTTGTCGTTGCTCGTCCGATCGCTCCCGATACGTTTTGGCCACTTTGGCCTAGGCAAATTGTTGCCCAGACCAGGTGACCAGACGTCTGGTGACCAAGTCCAGACGTCTGGTTTGGACCTGGAAAGGAAAAATATAGCCACACAGAATATATAAAAAAGGCAGAGACTAATTCCAGACGTCTGAAATTTAGGATCAGACATCTGACTTGAAGTTTCAGACGTCTGGGTGTTCTCTGGATTATTCCCAGAGAACAAATCCAAACGTCTGGATTCTAAACCAGACGTATGATTGGTTTTCAAATGCCTAGATTGGACCTCTAGACGTCTGGAACTGTTTAATTTGCCTATTTTGGCTATTTTTGAGTATATTTCCAACTTTAATCGATTCGTGTTGATTCCCTTTTTGTTGTTATCATTTATTATGGCTTTGATGACATTTTCGTCGTGATTTTTGGGAATATCCATTTTGATGCATTTGGTATAGATTTCTTTGGATTTGATTCACGTCTTCAAATGTGAATTTTTATGATCGATTGTTTCTACAATCACTTCTATGATTTGTCACTTTAAAATATAAAGGTTTTCTACACTAGTAGTAAATATCAAAACTCTTTCCTCAAAACGATTTCAACTCTATTTTCAATACCAAACTCATTTATAAAACCATTTTCCAAATCTATTAGTATATACAAACCTTTACCTCACTCGTATGAGAAATCTAGTTAAACGGCTTAGTAAAACAAGTGGTATGAAACGCTTGCGTTTACTTCACTGGTTAATTCTTGGACTTGTTTGGTTGAAACTCTTGTGACGATTTTCTAGTGGAGATCTACAATTTGTTCGTAAATATTTAAGTTAAGCTAGTGGTTATGGCACATGAAGCTAAGCTCATATATTTACTAGCTTACTGTAATTGACACTTCTCTGTGATCATGACGATCATTTTTATGTTTCGGACTAGCATTTTGCGATGCCTTTTTGACTTGGTTCATCGGATGTCATGATGTACGACGTCGGTGCTCCGAAATATTTGATACATTAGATGTACCGTTTGCACTACATCAATATCTTTGCTTTTGATACATTGGATGTACCGTTTGCCTCACATGAATGTCTTTGCTTTTGATACATTGGATGCACCGTTTGCACTACATCAATGTCTTTGCTTTTGATTCATTGGATGTACCATTTGCACTGCATCAATGATACGCTTTTGATACATTGGATGTACCGTTTGCACTCCATCAATGTCTTTGCTTTTGATACATTGGCTGTAACGTTTGCACTACATCAATGTCTTTGCTTTTGATTCATTGGATGTACCGTTTGCACTGCATCAACGATATGCTTTTGATACATTGTATGTACCGTTTGCACTACATCAGTGTCTTTGCTTTTGATACATTGGATGTACCGTTTGCACTGCATCAATGATATGCTTTTGACACATTGGATGTACCGTTTGCACTGTATCAATGTCTTTGCTTTTGATACATTGGATGTACCGTTTGCACTACATCAATGTCTTTGCTTTTGATACATTGGATGTACCGTTTGCACTACATCAATGTCTTTGCTTTTGATTCATTGGATGTACCGTTTGCACTACATCAATGTCTTTGCTTTTGATACATTGGATGTACCGTTTGCACTACATCAATGTCTTTGCTTTTGATACATTGGATGTACCGTTTGCACTACATCAATGTCTTTTCTTTTGATTCATTGGATGTACCGTTTGCACTACATCAATGTCTTTACTTTTGATACATTGGACGTACCGTTTGCACTGCATCAATGATATGCTTTTGATACATTGGATGTACCGTTTGCACTGCATCAATGTCTTTGCTTTTGATACACTGGATGTACTGTTTGCACTCCATCAATGTCTTTGCTTTTGATACATTGGATGTACCATTTGAACTTCATCAATGTCTTTGCTTTTGATACATTGGATGTACCATTTGCACTACATCAATGTCTTTGCTTTTGATACATTGGATGTACCGTTTGCACTACATCAATTTCTTTGCTTTTGATTCATTGGATGTACCGTTTGCACTGCATCAATGTCTTTGCTTTTGATTCATTGGATGTACCGTTTGCACTGCATCAATGATATGCTTTTGATATATTGGATGTACCGTTTGCACTGCATCAATGTCTTTGCTTTTGATACATTGGATGTACCGTTTGTACTGCATCAATGATATGCTTTTGATACATTAGATGTACCGTTTGCACTACATGAATGTCTTTGCTTTTGATACATTGGATGTACCGTTTGCACTCCATCAATGTCTTTGCTTTTGATACATTGGATGTACCGTTTGCACTACATCAATGTCTTTGCTTTTGATACATTGGATGTACCGTTTGCACTACATCAATGTGTTTGCTTTTGATACATTGGATGTACCGTTTGCACTACATCAATGTCTTTGCTTTTGATACATTGGATGTACCGTTTGCACTACATCAATGTCTTTGCTTTTGATTCATTGGATGTACCGTTTGCACTACATCAATGTCTTTGCTTTTGATACATTGGATGCACCGTTTGCACTGCATCAATGATATGCTTTTGATACATTGGATGTACCGTTTGCACTGCATCAATGTCTTTGCTTTTGATACACTGGATGTACTGTTTGCACTCCATCAATGTCTTTGCTTTTGATACATTGGATGTACCATTTGAACTTCATCAATGTCTTTGCTTTTGATACATTGGATGTACCATTTGCACTACATCAATGTCTTTGCTTTTGATACATTGTATGTACCGTTTGCACTACATCAATGTCTTTGCTTTTGATTCATTGGATGTACCGTTTGCACTGCATCAATGTCTTTGCTTTTGATTCATTGGATGTACCGTTTGCACTGCATCAATGATATGCTTTTGATACATTGGATGTACCATTTGCACTACATCAACGTCTTTGCTTTTGATACATTGGATGTACCGTTTGCACTACATCAATGTCTTTGCTTTTGATTCATTGGATGTACCGTTTGCACTGCATCAATGTCTTTGCTTTTGATTCATTGGATGTACCGTTTGCACTGCATCAATGATATGCTTTTGATACATTGGATGTACCGTTTGCACTTCATCAATGTCTTTGCTTTTGATACATTGGATGTACCATTTGCACTGCATCAATGATATGCTTTTGATACATTGGATGTACCGTTTGCACTCCATTAATGTCTTTGCTTTTGATACATTGGATGTACCGTTTGCACTCCATCAATGTCTTTGCTTTTGATACATTGGATGTACCGTTTGCACTACATCAATGACTTTGCTTTTGATACATTGGATGTACCGTTTGCACTACATCAATGTCTTTGCTTTTGATTCATTAGATGTACCGTTTTCACTACATCAATGTCCTTGCTTTTGATTCATTGTATGTACCGTTTGCACTACATCAATGTCCTTGCTTTTGATTCATTGTATGTACCGTTTGCACTACAACGATGTCTTGGCCATTCTTTTCTTGTGATTTCTAGATTTCGTGTGTTGAATTCTGGAATTTATGTTTCACCAACTTTTACGATTGGCATTGATATGTATGTCATTTATTGTGGCTTGGTGAATGAAATTAGGAGTATGACACTCCTTTTTATCTTTGAGAAGATCCTTGCGATATTGATTAATCTCTTATTGGTTTTTCAATTATTTATTATCACAGCTTGGCATTGTGATTATTATACGTTTAGTCATATCTCTTATTTATATCATTTCATTTGATATTTATAGCTAGACTGATCCGTTTATTATTTTCTTATTAAATAATACTCGGGTCAGACTGAGATTTTGCAGGTGCTTCTGCTTGCCACCTTATCGGACCATTATCTGATCTTTTGGTTAACTACTTAGATTAGTAGTTTTTGTTGTATACATTTGAGATACAGACTCTATAATGTATACTTATTCTTTTGTCTAGCACTTGTATCTATTCTTTTTGATATTGTGGATCTTGTTTGACCAATACTCTGATGTACACTTTCATGTGTTATATTCATATCTATTTCCGCCTTTGTGATATGAATTATCTGTGACTGATTTGTGTTATGTTTATTTCTATATTTGTTTCCGAAGACCTTTATAGCCACCGTGTAGTAGCTTTGAGTTTGTGTCGGTATGTCGGATTTCCTCTTGAGATGAAAAGTTATATTTTTATCTGGCATATCGGTACTCGCACAAAGCAATTATACAAATGGTCGCTCCTCAACAGCCTTATTCTCCGTGCTAGTCGACAGCATTACTCCGTAGAGTTCTTGGCTAGCGTGGGTATAGAGGTGGGGCGTCACATGTTGCCTTCGGGTTTGTACCTTCGATTTGTGCCTTCGGGTTTGTTGCCCTATTGTATCACTTTTGGAGTTGGTCATTCGTCATCGCTCGAGTGATATTGGGTTTGGAGTCTTCGGGCTCATGGATCCTTGTTTATATAGTACAGGGCACGTGCAATTTTCTGCTGTTTCATTGATATGTATATTCCCTAGATATCGCCCTTCGGTGTTGGTCTTTCGAGCCGCACGATATGTAGCGGTTACCTTGCGGAACTTGTGTTACCTTCATTGGTATTTGTTATTGCCTTTTTGGCATGTTTTGGGATATTCATATCCTTTGTTTATTATGTTGCCGATGATGTGAGGCTTGTCTTGTTATGATTCATCTTTTGTTAGATGATTGTCTTATCTCTTTTAGAGATATTTGTTATACTTTATGACCTTGCTGGTATTGATGTTCAGTTTATCTAACTTGTTTGTTTAGCTCGACTGACCCATGTATTTATACTCGGGTCAGACCGAGTTGTTTCAGGTTAGGTGCTTTTGGACTTAGCCTCTTTTGATTTTGCATGGACTATTCAGCTTGCTCCTTTTTGTTATACCTATTGTATAGTCTTTTTTGTTGTAACTCTGATATGTATTCTTTTAGATTCGCCTGTATATTGTGGTTTGCTATACCACTTGACATGTATCAGTTTGTATACTCTGTTATGTATCTGTATATGTGTCTATGTTGATCTACTGTTCTATGATGAATAGATTACATTGAGTTATTGCATTCTGTCCTGATAGATCCTCTAGCCACCTATGGTTTTGTTTTAAGTATTCATTGGATATGTCGATCTGACCATGACGATTGCCAACGTATTCAATAGATAGTTAAAGCAAGGCTGTAGATGGTCGCTCCTATCCAGACTTATTCTCCGTATTAGCAGATGGTATTATCTATTAATACTCTTTGCTAATGTGGATTTAGAGATGGGCCGTCACAGTTGGTATCAAAGCGAGGTTCAGAACAAAATATGATAAACATATAATAGAAACACATATTACGGTGCATCAAAGTGTATAAGTGTTACAAATCTTTGAATCATCTTGCCTCTATTCCTTCTGTGCCTTTGGTGGTAGATAGAATTTGGGAATACGTCTAGGAATGTATTTTGTTCTGTAGTATTCCACATTTGTAATAATGATATCTACCTTGTGAATAATCTTGTTCTTATCTTAACCTTCAGCGTATGGCTGGAAGAGGCAGGTGATGACGCTCGGGTGTTGGGCAATCCAGTGGCTCGCATCCGGACGGCGTTTATATGTGTACCGATCAGTTTTTGGAGTTGTTTAGGAGCACTCAGTCTCCAGCTCCTACTCGAGTATCTCCACCTCGCAAGTCTTCCTTTGCACGTTTGTGCAGTGATTTTTCTCATCTTGGAGGAAAGCCATTTAAAGGCTCCGAGTCTGTTCTTGAAGTCCAAGCTTGGGTTCGCACGTGCGAGCGTATCTTCTCTCGCATGGATCTTTCTGATCAGATAGAGTTCTTGTAACTTCTAGCTTATTGCAAGAGCATGCTCTTGATTGATACGAGCTTATTATTGGTGAAATTGATGAGTCTCCTCTTTCTTGGACTTAGTTTCGGGGGCGATTCGAACTTAAGTTCGTTCCTGAATCTGAGAAAGTTTTATTGACCCGACGCTTCCTTGAGTTGAAGCAAGGGAAATCTTCCATTTCTTAGTATGCTAAATCATTCGAGGCTTTATCTAAGCATGGTCTTGAATTCATTAGTACATCTTATAAGAAAATTTTTACAGTTTGTTTCTAGTCTTAAGAAATATCTTAAGAAGTCTTTATTGCTTCAGCTTAAGCTTTCTTTTGAGGAATTAGTAGATTCTGCACTTCATCTCGAAGCTATCGAGAAGGAGTATGATAGTGGTGATGATGTTGAGGTTTCCAGGAACCCCAATAAGAAGCAGTTTCCATTTCAGAAGTCTAGGTCTTTTCCTTCTAAGAAGAAGAAGACTAGTGGTTCTAACTTTCAGTCTCAGACTATTGGAACACCTTCCATCGGAAGTGTCTCAATTGTGGTTCTTCTGATCATATGATTCGAGCTTGTCCTAAGCCTCTCTTCTACCACTATTACAGGAAGGAAGGTCATCATGTTTCCACCTGCCCTACTGTTCCTGCTGGTGCCAAGTCTAGCAAGCTTTATGCTGCTAAGGCTTCTGAAGGTTCTTCTTAGCCCAAAGGTATATCTCCATCTATTTTGGAAGGTTCTATTTTATTTCATGATTATAGTATTCGAGTTCTTTTTGATACGGGTGCTTCACATTCCTTCCTATCGAAGAAGCTCGTCGATGATTTATCTTTCGATGTTTCTTGTATGGTTACTTCATTGAGGATTACGAATCCAATTGGAGGATCCGTGACCCTTAGCTTGTTTTGTGATGATGTTGGGATTGTTTTATGTGGCTTTTCTTTGCATGCGAATCTGCACGTTATTTCTTATCTGGCATTTGATATGGTTTTGGGTATGGACTGGCTAGTGGGGTACGATGCCAAGATTATTTGTTCCGAGAGGATTATATATCTTCGACACCCGGATTCGCCTACTCAGCTATCACTTGCTCTTCGGAATGTAGATAATTCCGAAACGGCTTTACATTCTCTTGACACGCAAGATGATGATGATATATCTCTTATTCCTATTGCTTGTGACTTTTCTGATGTTTTTGAGCCTGTTTCGAGTATGCCACCCAATCGGGCAATTGAATTCCGCATTGATCTCATTCCAGGTGCGCAGCCAGATAGTCATCCTCCCACGAGGATGTCTACAAAGGAAAATGAGGAACTCAACAAGCAGCTTTTAGAGCTTGAGTCCAAGCAGTTGATTCAGTCCAATTCTTCTTCGTAGGGATCCGCGGTCGTCTTCAATGAAGAAATCCAACGGAAATCTTAGGCTTTGCATCGACTATCGCAAGCTTAACAAGTTAACCATTAGGAATAGGTATCCATTGCCTAGGATTGATGATATGTTCGATCTATTGAGTGGTGCTAAGGTCTTTTCTCAGCTTGACCTTGCCACAGGTTTTCATCAGTTACGAGTCGTGGAGGATAACATACCTCTTACATCTTTTCACACTAGTTATGGTTCTTTTGAGTTGCTCATTATGCCGTTCGGTTTGACGAACTCTCCTGCTTTCTTCGTCGATCTCATGAATCGAGTATTTCGGGAATATCTCGATAAGTTTGTCCTTGTGTTCATTGACGACACCCTTGTTTATTCTAAGTCTGAAGCCGAGCATGCTAATCACTTGAGAATTGTCTTAAGTACTCTCCGTCATCATCACTTAGAGCCAAATTCTCCAAGTGCCTTTTTGGGAAAATAGGGTTAAGTTCATAGGCCATGTTGTATCTTCTGACAGCATTTCAGTCGATCCCTCAAAGATCGATGCCATCCAGAATTGGAAGAGGTCTGAGAATGTGCATGAGATTCGTAGTTTCCTTAGATTGGCGGGGTATTATCGTCGTTTCATTAAGGATTTTTCTCGTGTTGTGCTTCCTCTCACCAGCCTTACTCGGAAAGGCATTCGTTATATTTGGTCTAACCAGTGTGAAGCTTCCTTTCTGGCATTAAAGGAACTTCTCACTAATGCACCTATTCTTGTGGTTCCCAAGGGTAATCATGATCTTGTTGTCTACACTGATGCTTGTGGTAGTGGTCTCGGTGCTGTTCTTATGCAGAAGGATTGGGTAGTTGCTTATGCTTCTAGGCAACTACGTCCGAATGAAGTTCGCTATGCCACTCATGATCTTGAGTTAGCCACCGTTGTCTTCGCCTTGAAGATTTGGCGATACTATTTATTGAGCAAGCGCTTCATTCTCTATGTTGATCATAAATCCTTGAAGTATCTGTTCACTCAGAAGGAACTCAATATGAGACAACAGCGTTGGCTCGAGTTTCTTGCTTCTTATGACTTTGATATCCAGTATACCCCTGGTAAGGGTAATCGTGTTGCTGATGAGCTTAGTCGCAAACATTCGGCTATTGTTTCTATGATGCTTGCCGAATGGAATATTCTTGAGACTCTATCTTTTTGTGAAATTCGTGATCGAGATTCATCTTTTGATTCTCCTATGCTATTATTCAGTTTGGGAGCTCGACCCATGTTATTGGATCGTATTGCCGATGCTCAGCGGCGTGATCCTGATTTGTTGCATCTTATTCAGCTTTGTGAGTCTAGATCCTGTGATGAGGCGTTGCAGGATTTCAGCATCGATTCTAATGGGTGTCTTCGCAAGAAGAACCGTCTTTTTGTGCCTTCTGATTTTGCACTTAGGCATGACATTCTTGGTAACTGTCACCGTTCTAAGTATTCTATTCATCATGGTAGTAGTAAGATGTATGCCGATATGCATCGCCTTTATTATTGGGAAGGCATGAAGTGCGATGTGGCGAGTTATGTGAGTAATTGCATAACTTATCAGCGTATTAAGGCCGAACATCAACATCCTTCGGGTCTTCTTCAGCCTCTTGAGATTCCATTGTGGAAATGGGATCAGATTTCTATGGACTTTATTGACGGCCTACCTCATTCGAGATCAAGCCATTCTAGCATCTGGCTTATTGTTGATCGCCTCATCAAGTCTGCTCATTTTATTCCTATTAAGTCTAATAGGACTGCTTCGCATTTGGCTAAGTTTTATGTCGAGGAAATCGTGAGACTTCACGGTGTTCCTAATTCTATTGTGAGTGACCGTGATCCTTTATTCACTAGTCATTTTTGGAAGATTCTTCAGCAAGCTTTGGGAACAAAGCTTAATTTTAGCACAGCTTGTCATCCACAGTCTGACAGACAGACCAAACGGGTGAATCGTATCTTGGAAGATCTCCTCCGTATTTGTATTCTAGATTTTGGTGGTAGTTGGGAGCATCACCTACCTCTTATAGATTTCTCCTACAATAATGGTTTTCAGTCCAGTATCGGTATGGCTCCTTTTGAAGCCTTATACGGAAGGCCATGTCGATCACCTTCTGTTGGTTGGAATCTGGGGAGAAGCTTATTCTTAGCCCAGATTTTGGTCATGATTCTTTCAAGAAGATTGATCTTATTTGTCAGAGAATGAAGGAGGCACAAAGCCACCAGAAATCCTACGCGGATAACCGTAGGAAGCCTCTTGAATTCTCTATTGGTGATCTTGTTTTTATTCGTGTTTCTCCTTTGAAAGGGGTGATGCGTTTCAGTACGACTGGGAAATTGGCTCCTCGCTTTATAGGACCATTTTTTGTTACTGAACGTATTGGCCCTATGGCTTATAGAGTCCCACTTCCTACTCATTTATCTGGCATTCACGACGTGTTTCACGTCTCTCAACTTCGAAAGTATATTCGAGAGTCGGATTCTGTTATCGATTCTCTTGATTTGCAAGAGCTTGAGATCTCACCGGACTTATCTATTGTACAGCAACCTATTCACGTGCTTGCCACGGAGGTGCGACATATTCGAAAAAAGGACGTGCTGCTCATTAAAGTTTGATGGTCTGCTAATCCCAATGACTATACTTGGGAAACCAGAGAGTTTATCAAGCGATCCTATCCCAGGTTTCTATCTTTGCTTGGCAGCGGTGAGAATATCTCTTTATCTCGAGCTTATTTCCTTTTCTTTTTGGATGGTGTATCTATGTAGTTGTTACAAATATCGTCTCTAGGAATTGCGTGGACGCAATTTTGTTAGGAGGGAAGATCTGTAACAACCCGCATATTTAAAGATAATATATTTAAATGGTTTATTTAAATATAGCGTCGTTAGTCGAATTTAGGTCTGAAATGTTACTTTTTGCAAACTGTCGATTTAGGAATCGGAACTACTTCCATTGAGTTCAAAATGATGTTAGCGATCTTTTTGAGTATAAGCTTTGATATGTTTAGAGTAAGTAGAATTTTGCTACCTTTTCTATTTGGGTTTGGGGTTTGGGTTCAGCCTATTTTCTTAGCTTAATACCCAACCCAGTCCCCTCTCTTCTCTCCATTCACTCATTTTCATTTCTCAAACTCTTACTCAACTAAAAATAGGGGAAAGGAGGAAGAATTAGAAACTCCAAGCCCTAGTTTACTCTTGCAAACTCAAATTCTTGCTCCATAATCCAAGAGAAGCTATTGGTAAGCCTCCTCTACATCTTCTCCAACTCTTTCTTCCTTCAATTTTAGAAAGTTTCCTAAACCTAACTTAGAAAATACTTGTTTTGATCTTAAATCGAAGCTTGTAGAGTTGAAGTGGAGAGTGGTTGGTCTTTTCTTTGCATTTGAGCTTCTCATCCTTTTTTTGAGTTAAAAGGTGAGATTTTTATCTCACATCTATGTCAACAACTGTGTTGGATTGTTAGGAATGAATTACCTAACATATTTGCATGTTCATTTGTTTTAGATTTGGATTGATTCGGTGAAATATCCAATTTATGATTTTTGAAGCCATGTTTATGTTGTTCGGAGGGTTTGGGTGAGTCGTTAAGGTTGGGTAGTCGTTGGACGAAGCCTGTAATCATCGCCCATCCGATCGCTTCCGATACTATTTGGCCATCATTGGCCTTGGGGAGAAAATTCCCAAAGCTTCAGTTTCAGACGTCTGAAACTATAGATTCAGACGTCTGAATCTGTTCTGGGCAAAATTTCATTCCCCAGGTCAGACGTCTGAATTATAATTTTTAGACGTCTGAATTTGCCCAAAACCAACCCGAGAGAAAATAGGCTAAAACTAGCTATTTTCAAACGTCTGAAATAAATGATACAGACGTCTGAAATAAATGATACAGACGCCTGAATAGGGCTCTGGAAAATATTCATTTTCCAGATTCAGACGTCTGAATCATTTATTTCTGATGTCTGAATCTGCTGTTTGTGCCCAATTTGCCTTTGGGATTGAACTTCCAATTTTTATCGGCTTTACTTGTTCCGATTTGTTGTTATCATTCATCATTGACATTGATGATTCCTTTTTGATTTCATACACGTGTTTTATAAAATGATCTCTTCAAATCGTATTAAAAGCTCACTTCTCTAATTTATAAATTCTATTTAAAACACACACACAATTTCGCACTTCGAGCGAAGTGGAAAGGAGATTAAATGGTTAGGTAAAACACGGACCATGAATCCATGCGTTTATCTTTCCGATTAATCCTCGACCTATTCGATTGATTGTTTTGACCTTTGGTCTGGTTTACCGATGAGATGAGGTAAACTTTGTACTGCTTTGAGTGTGAAACTGACTATCGGATAGTAAACCATTTAGTGCGAAAGGGTGGTCATGGGAATCACGTTAATACTTTTCGGTTTCCTTTTCGAGAGCTGTGAAACATTCTTCCAGTTAGTGGTGTCCAGTACTGGGCCTCCAGACCTTCACCGCTACGGTTTGTTGCCTTTGGGATAGTTCTTCGGAATGTCTCCTTCAGGTATGTTTCCTACGGGTATGCTGCCGTCGGGTATGTTGCCTTCGGGTTTGTGCCTTCGGGTTTGTTGCCCTATTGTATCGCTTTTGGAGTTGGTCATTCGTCACAACTCGAGTGATATTGGGTTTGGAGTCTTCGGGCTCATGGATACTTGTTTATACAGTAATGAGCACGTGCAATTTTCTGTTGTTTCATTGATATGTATATTCCCTAGGTATCTCCCTTCGGTGTTGGTCTTTTGAGCCGCACGATATATAGCGGTTACCTTGCGGAACTTGTGTTACCTTCATTGGTATTTGTTATTAACTTTTTGGCTTATTTTGGGATAGTCATATCCTTTGTTTATTATGTCGCCGATGATGTGAGGCTTGTCTTGTTATGATTCATCTTTTGTTAGATGATTGTCTTATCTCTTTTAGAGATATTTGTTATACTTTATGACATTGCTGGTATTGATGTTCAATTTATCTAACTGGTTTGTTTAGCTAGACTGACCCGTGTATTTATACTCAGGTCAGACCGAGTTGTTTCTGGTTAGGTGCTTTTGGACTTAGCCTCTTTTTCTTTCGCATGGACTATTCAGCTTGCTCCTTTTTGTTATAGGTTTTGTGCAGTCCTTTTTGTTGTAACTCTGACATGTATTCTTTTGGATTCGCTTGTATATTGTGGTTTGCTATACCACTTGACATGTATCAGTTTGTATACTCTGTTATGTATATGTATATGTGTATATGTTGATCTATTGTTTTGTGATGAATATATTACATTGAGTTATTACATTCTGTTGTGATAGATTCTCTAGCCACCTATGGTTTTGTTTTAAGTATTCATTGGATATGTCGATCTGCATGGTATGAAGATTGTCAACGTATACAATAGATAGTTAAAGAAAGGCTGTAGATGGTCACTCCTATCCAGCCTTATTCTCCGTATTAGCAGACGGTATTATGTATTAATACTCTTTGCTAATGTGGGTATAGAGGTGGGGCATCACACCTATGTCAATAGATACTATGTGTTCATCTATCATGAGGTAATCTTAGATAATGTGCTGGAGTGAACCAGATGGTTGGAATCCAACATAGTGGCATGATTGTTGGGTTGCTTCCTAGATCTATGAGACACTACAGTATTCATAGCAGGGTATTTAACCCTAGCCCCTTGTGTTACCTAGGCCAATAATCTATTACTATAGAGACCAAACCAGGTCGTGATTGTATGTCCTCGCGTTGAGGAGCGCATTTTGTGGATAGGGTCATGATTAGTATGGAGGTAACAGAAGGAAGGTATCCAGGAGGATGACTAGTTTGCTTATGGATAAGGCAGACGACCATTCATAACAATTCTAGTCCTAACAGAATGATGGATTGGCATATACTATTCATATACCTTACTTGAGAATTAGGAGTGGAATCGAGTGAATAGCCCATGTGCTCGTTGAGAAGACGGATAACCATGTTATAATATGACTCTATTTGAGACTTTGTGTCTGTTGTACAGTCATTCTTCTGTCATGATTAATTATGAGTTATAATATATAAGGAGATGAGATTATAGCAATGGTAGATGTCCCGATTACAGTGGATTCTCGTATCTTTTATTGTATATGATTTAGTGATAGGCGTCCTATATTTTCTATCGACGCTACTACTTTATTATATGAGATGAGAGATACACTTGGGAAATTCTATGTGCTAGCTTAGATATACTTAAGGATATCTCATTTATGGATGGTATTTAGATTTGATAATGATTTCTTGATCACGATGGACGATGCTATTTCATTCCTTGAGATTAAGGGATGTTTGGGTACTGCAATGTGCTAACCCAACTATATTTGATGATATCGCCAACTTTGATGATTTATGGACCTTTATAATAAATACTGATATCGTTGATTATTGATTCTAAATACGGATAATTATTGATTGTAGATCTATGGTAGATATAAGTTATTTTGTTGATATTAAAACAATCGTTTTGTTGACTTAACTCACCTTTAGATGAACTCTATATGATATATACTAGATATTAATTATTTTTTGTGTTTGAATTATTTATTAGTTTAGTTTGTTGAATTTCCGCTTTGAAAAGAAAATATATAAAATGAAATACAGAGAATTTTGTAAAGGAATTTAGATTTCTTGTCTCTATAATTTTAAATTTTAGTTATATATCTATTGTATAAATTGTTGAATGTCAAAACTTGATTGTTTAGCTATATTGGATATGACATTGATATATATAAATATATATATATATATATTAAAAGTCGAACCTTTTTAGTAATGAAGGCAATAGTAAAATTACTTAAGTGCTATGATAGCTTTTGGCCTCGTTATAGTATTTTGAAATACTACGGTTTGTTATTTTGATTTGGAAATGGTTTTGATTCGGATAATGATTTTAAATGTGATTTTGGGAATTTTCTTTGGCAATTGATTTATGCTATTGAACTTCTTTATTTTATTTCAATCTTTTTGTTAATCTTTTCTAATTTGTGGGGAAATGTTTTAGAAGTTGTAACGACCTGAAATTTTACTGCTTTAATTTGCGAATATTTAATTAATATTAAATATTCAAAAATTGATTTTATATTCAAAATAAAACTCTTGTAAATAATAATTAATGATAGTCAAACGGTTTTCAAATTTTGTTTACAAAAATACATAGTTCGATGGAAAACACAAATTGTGACCGGAAATGGTTTTTCGGATGTTCGACGTTTCATCGTATAAAAGTTATCTGAAATATTGTGTACTCATTTGTAAATGCATATTCACATATATGCAAAGATTATGAAAATAAATTAGTTAATTAGTTAGGGTTAACTATTATTAAATTAATTTATATATATATATATGCCACATCAGGGGAACATGATTAGACATAATGCAAACTCAAGGACATTTAGCCATCTTTTCTTGCTTTCCCATGATAATTTTGAAATTAATAAATGGGGAGACGGAAACATGCAACGTGAGGTGTCATCAAGTTGTGGAGGGTAGGTAACCTAAGGGCTTTTTAGCAATTTATGTATTTCATTTTATATATATACGACTTCCTAATTTCATTTCCTTCTTATTTCATTTTATTTTCAATTCCAAAGCTTCATTTTCTTCCTTAAGATTTCGAAAGTGTTTTAGTGGCTTCTCCTTTTAGTTTTAAGCTTTAAAAAGAAATTTTTTTGAAATTGTTTTAAATGTTCAAACTTGTTTTAAACTGCTCTATCACGTTATAAACTCCTCCACTTTTCCCTTTTTTTCCGCATTCGACCATGACTTTCTCTATATTACACCAAATCAAAATTTTCTTTTTTCATACCATGTCAAATTTATGTAGCTACAACTTTTACACATATCACTTTTTCGAATTTTAGGTCTGGATATGTCAAAATCTCGTTTATTCGCATAGTGTTTTTGGACTCAGAGATCCAAATCCGAAAATGGTTCTTCTAATCTCAGCCAAATCTTCCTTAAAAATAACTGAAATTGAGTGTTTATTTTTTTCAAATTATAGAGGAATGAATTTCCTAAAATATACCTTTGGACTAATTTACCAAAATCTGAGAATTACATGCCCAAAAACCAAGGAGAAGATGACCCTTTCCGAGTTATTTTTTGGTGGTTTCCAAGCTTTACATTTTTGAAGATTATTTCAAGTTTCTAAAAAGATTTTGTGAGTAAACTCTCTTATATTTTGCAAAGATTTTAAATTTATATTATTGGTTTTTTTGTTATGCAACGTTTTGGTTGTTTGGTTGGATTATCATGTTTTTGCATTTATGCGGGTTGCTTGTATGCGATTAAATATGTGGTATGGTTGATTTTTAGTTTAAACTTGTTAGCAAAGCCTAATAAGTATTATTATGATTATAAAGTTGGATATTTTACTTATGTTGGAGTTGTGAGATGTTTATAGATGTATCGACTTGTGAATGTTATGAGAGATTAACACTTGAACTTGTTAAGGTGACATGGGGATCATTTGAGTTAAGTGGTTTACTTAATTTGTTTTCTATAGAATGTTCTAACCTTTACATTTATTTTCCAAAAAAATTATTAAGTTAGTTAATAAGTTAAAGTAAAGGGTAAGAGTTTTAGAGGTTATTGTATATGCAAAATAAGTGTTCAAGTTATGGCATCCATAGCGATAGTCACTATGGATGTAGTTTCGCTTTCAAAATCGGAATTTATCAAATTTAAGTTATGCTTAAAATTGTTTTATAAATGTTTTAAAGCCTTTTAAAAGTTAATTAAGGTTTTAATGACTGATTAATTAATTTTTAATAATTATAAATTAATTAAGTATTTATAAGGTTTATTAACTTTAATTAAGCGAAGATTAGTTACTAATTAATTACTTTTTTAATGATAAGATTAATTTTAATTAACTAATTATTAAGTATGATTAATTTTTAATTAATTATAACTTATATATATGTTTTACCTTTAACTAATTACTAATTAAACATATGGTTAATTATTAAATAATTATTAACCATGTGTTTAATTTTAAATAAATTAAGGTTGCAATTTATAAATTATTTATTAAATGTTTAATTTATTGTTTAAGACATAAGTAAAAATTATTTAATTGAGATTAATTAATATTAAATTATTAATTAATGTTTAAATGATTATTTAATAATTGTAAAGGATTAATTAGTGTTTAATTATTTATTTAATAATTAATCATTGTTTAATCATTTATTTAAAGGTTTAATTATTTCTTAATTTATTTATTTAATTAAATTAAGATTTAATAAATATTAATTATGATTTAATAAGAGTATAACATATATAATTAATTATTTTAAAACGGAGTTTAAGTTGTAAATCCTTTGATTTTCTGAGAATCAATTTATTGAAAAAGAGAATTCTTAGAAAGGATAATTTTGAGCACAAGAGGTTTAAATAATGATACATTAAGCAGACAAATAACTATAAATGAGTTATAATGCTGATTGATTGAATTGTTTGGATATCTAGTGGCCGAAAATCCGTGTTTTGCTATAGTGTAATTGTTTAGCTGTCGTAGACACAATATAACAACATAAATTTCCATTCTATTACAAATTGATTGTTGATTGTGTGGACATGTGTTAGCAAAATAAATCACCATTCTGCTAAATAACTTGTATTTGACATCTATCTAGTATAATAAGTCACAGTTCTGGCATAATTTCCTAAGTAGATTATGTGGACATCTATTTAATAGAACAAATCTCCATCTGCTATTATAATAACTTGGACATGTGTTTAGCAGAAAAAATCCTCTACTTTTATTATAGTAACTTGGATATCTTACCTATATGTTGATTTGTTTGTTGTCGGCTGATTCCATTTTACATATCTTCTTGTTACGTAAATACCTGTGTTATAACTTGATGGTAAACTTAATTAAAAGAGAACCATTGTGGACACTAAGCTTCTTTCTGATTTTTAAAGTCAATCATACTTTTAATAATGGTTTCAAGTTGACTAATGATTTTAATAAAGAATGTTTATGATAATCGTTTTTTTATCAAAAGGACCGTATTAAAGGTGTTTATTGAAGTAGTTTTATTTTAAATAAGGAATTTTTATAAGAAATTTTTATAAATGATTTTAGAAATTTATAAAGGTAGTTTGATAAATAATTTTGGAGATTTATAAAGAGATATATAAATGGTATTGTTATTTATAACAGAGTTTTGTAAAATTAAACTGGGTGATTTATAAAAAGCTTTGTAAATGGGTATAGAATTTAAGTAAAGAAGTTTCATAAATAAAAGAGATTTATTTAGAGGATTTACAGAAGGAAATTTATAAAAAGATTTGAGATTGGATTTCCTTTAACCGACCTTCTTAGTTCTGGTGGTATGGACATTCGTTCCATACTTAACATCAAAGGAATATTGTTTGAGGTTATTTTTATCTCTAATTTAAATAACATTTTGTTTGATCCTTTGATATGATTTGGAATTGAGAAATCTTTCATAAATACTTTGTGAATATACTTATGTCAATGAGATAAGTACATGAATGTTTTGACATACACTTTTGAAAAGAGTTTTAATCAATGAAAGATTTAGTTTGAGGCTTAGTGGTTGTTATGGGTAATAAATCTCTGAATTTTTTGTTATTTGTTATTTGATAGTTAAATAGCTGACTATCAAATATGGACCAAAATATAACTCCGGAATTATCTAGGATAAACATATGAGTTATATGGAATTGTCATCTTCGATAAAGCTGTACAATGTGAATAAATTTCGTTTTGTTCTCTTAGGACAAAGATAAGGAGATTTATCTTTTTAAACGGTTAGGGGGTGATCCCTGCTCCTATGTATTGTCAGATTATTTCCAAAAGAACCAGGGTTGAGTTTACCAGAACTATCGAACTTTGTTTCAAAAAGACCGGGATCAAATTTTCTTTATCCGAAAACCGTTTTTCGATCCAACTCAAACGTTTAGAATTGAAGATGGAGCTTTTGAAGTGTAAGGGCTACTTGCCACTAATTTTGAGGGTGATTCCAAAATGGATATAGTAGAGGTAGTGCCTTCGGTTTCGTTCAGACCTACGACGAACTTGTATGGATTGGCTACATAGTAGATAGTTTAACAGATTCTTAAGAGATGGAAATCCCAAAAATCTCCTAAGTTAATGCACTCACGTTAACACTGGGTAGGAGATGTCAAAACCCGTAAACATCTCTGACGCCTTTACACTTGTATTCATGTACTGTTGATTTAACTTTCATAAGATTTTTTAGTTCTAACTCGAGTGTTTTGTCTTTCAACTCGCTCGGGTCAGTCTGAGCTTTTCAGTGTATTGGAGACCTTATTTCTGGAGGATGAAGAAAAAGATTGTTGTAACAACCCATAAATTTTACTAGTTTTAATAACGTAATTAATTGAATTTTTTTTAAATTTTAAATGATTGAAATTGTAAATGAAAATTTATTATTTGGAATACGTCTATTTAGACATGGCAAATGGTGAATTTTCATCAGATTATATGGAAGTTTATTTTATTATGTAATTTATTTCAATTCAAATCAGTTAAAAATTGATGATAATGAAATGTTTTCCAAAACTGAATATTTTTGCACAATAAATTTTTAAATCATCTTTTGAGTAAGACGTCATCTTCCGTTTCATCAAATTCGGACTGTTATTGCTCCGCCTACCTTAATTCTTGCGTTTTAATAGCATTTTTGGTACCAAATATCGACTTTTGACATGTTGATCGTACAAGTGATATCTGTAGGTCATTTTGATCGTCTCGTCATGCTGATCTCTACGGTATATTCAATTTTGTGTTTTGAAGTCCGGTACATAACGGAATCCGCGAAACCGGTAACCATATCGGTACCGGATCCGTGACCTTTTGTTCTCTTTTGAATTTCAAACTTTAACCGTGTCATCCAAGTAAGAATTAATTGCTTTAATGATATGTTCCAAATCAGTGGCCATCTGTTTCTATTCCATCATTTCAATGCATTGATGGTTCGTTCTTTGCCTTTATTCTTATCGGTTTGGAAATATAAAATTTCACATGGGAGTTCTTTAATCCGTTTACAGTTAATGGATTGGTATTGCGTAGAAAAAATATTCCACCTATAATCCCCGAGGCGATGGGTCCTTTGTGATGATAAATAACCTACTTAACTCGGTGGTTAGAGTATTACTTTCATACGGCGGAAGTCATTGGTTCAAATCCAATAGTAGGTACTGAAAGGTGTTCTATTTGCTTGTAGTTCCCGTTTGATACCCGATAAAGCAAATCTCGGTTTTCGTTTCCCTTGCGATGGGCCTGGAAGAGGGAGGACATGTCAAGTATCCACCTGGGATCATGTCTTTTTAGGTTTATTCTGGATGTACAATGCAATTTCAGTAATCATTTTCCATTTTAGTTGGAAAATGCAGTCGGATGTTTGGGGTACTATAAGTGATCGGTTCGAAATATAACATCACGGCAAAACAATTGAATCCCATAATTCTAATTAGGGATTTGTTGGGTCCCCTAGGTACTATTGTATCTAAAATAGTGAACTTTTATTCAGCTTACTATTTAATAACTCATAATCAGATCTTGGTAAACAAATATATATAAGTGGCAGGCTTGTGTTTCTTTATTATATGTTCATTGCTCATCCAGACCACTCTTCCTCACGCAAAGCTTGCCTATAACTCTTCTTCTCATTTTTGCCATGCTTCCTTTATAAAAAAAGAACAAATAAATATATAAAGTGTATTATATATTTGCCAATAGAAACCTTCCATTGTTCGATTTTTCCCCTGCTTCCATAACCCTCTCTCCCTCTCTTTCGTTCGGCCTCCACCCTCACAACCCACCAGCGCCTCCCACCCCTTAATAATCTGCCTTGCTTTGGCCACACTTGGAAGCCGAAGGCAACACATCCAATCACCCGCACCAACAAGTCACCCTCCAAACCACCTTCCGCGCTCCAACCACGTCCTGCTCACCCCCTCCGTGCACCGCCCAGGTGCCACATCGCTGACCCACTGGTCCTTCCCCACCTTCCGATCGAGCTTCTTTTCTTGATACATATATTAAGGTATATTGTATTTATATGTTTATAATATATATATATATATATATATATATATATATATGATATTCTATTTTATACCATACTGTTTGGATCGGGGTTTACTAAATGTTGCCTATATAGATATTTTATATATACGGATTTTACAAATCTTTGTTGTACTCGATTTAATTAGTTTATATAAGATATTTAATCTGTTTATAAGTTTATGTGATTGTAAGTACATAAGCTTATATTACTTTATCCGTTTGTATAAATTATACTTAAAAGGGCATGTATGTTTGTTTGTCCATATATAACAAATAAGTATATGTTTTAATTTTAAATTTACATATGATATATATATATGTCTGGTTTGTTTGTTTAAGTTTTATATTTCATCGATACATTCTGAGTTTATTTATAGATTATATTTGTTTCTGTATATATATTGTTTTTCTAATATACGTTAGTTTGTATACATATTTATATACATTAGTTTATAGGTAAATGTATACAATTTTAAATATTGCTCTGTTTTCTTTTGTTTCATATTTTACAGTTTATATTTGTAATATATTTAAATTTTGAGAAAAAAATGTTTAAACCTTGTGTCAGACAACATATGTGTAAGAGTTTCTAATATGGAATGCTTCATATGTAATTTCGAAAATCTGGTAACATTTGCATATGATTTCATGTAAGCACGTATATAAAATAGTTTCACATATATAGTTTTGAATGTATAAACAAGTTTCGGCATATATATAAGTTTTATTTCGCCTTCTCTTTTCATTTGCATATCCACTTTTGCTTTCGAAAAGGGTCTAGTTTAAGTAGCTTTATTAGGTAAGTCTGGTACTATAATTCATACATGTATAAATAATATATGTTGTACATTATAGCATGAATATGTTGGCTACAGAAGTATATTTTGGTTTCTCTATATTGTAGCTTTAAGATATATATTACGTTCTAAAATATATATATATATATATATAAGTGCTGTTATAAGTGTTGTCTTAAAATATAATATATATATATATGTGTGTGTATTTGCTTATACATATATAAAGTTTGAACGGTTCATATTACTGCTACATAGTATATGTCCTAAAACGGCTACCTAATGTACAATATTCTTTTAAATAGTAGATTTTATAATAACTCGTATATGTATAAAATATGTTTGCATACATACATACGTGTGTATATATATATATTTAATTTAACATGTGTTTTGAACTTAAGAATATGATTTTTTTTTATATATATATATAGTTATATATAGCTATATATAATTTCCCTTGTATCAGTTACCTTCATCGATCCAATTCTGATTACATTTCATTAATTCCTATTTATCAGCTTTGTTCGTTGAACCATGTCCTTCTAGCGTTGGTTTGAAATTCGTCGTTCATTTCATTGTCAAATCTATCTAGCCTCGAAAGATGAGCGTTCACTCCCGATTAACGTTTTCGTATATATTAAATTTGATTTCAATTTAAACGACAGTTGAAATATGTTGCTGTTAGTTATTTAAATTGTTATATATATGCTATTATCTGTACGTATTCACCTTTGGGATATGACACCATATCCTATTGTTTATATTTTATTTAATTACTGATGATATATGCCTGTTATTAATATCCTATATTCATCACGTTCTCACTATGCAAGTTCCCTGTTAGTATAAATTCCCTATGGATTGAAATGATACATACCTGAATGATTTGTAGAATAGGGGAAAATCGTCATGGATTGAAATGATAAACCCAACCGATTTTCATTGAATTGAATTTGGGATTGCGGGTTAAAATGATATATACCCGTATATATTTGAATTGCGGGTTGAAATGATAAATATCTGGATCACTTGACCCTAGGATAGAAAATTATATACAAACACCATTGGTCTACATATATTTTGAAATGATTTCCAAGTTTTAATATGATATATATGGTTTTATATAAATATTGATTTTAGATATTATATATAAATGTTATTTTATATATATAGTTAAATTCTTGATTTTAGGATATTTATAAATTTGTTTTAGTATAAAAGTAACTTTAATAATAAAGTTGATTTAATTAAAATATAATATGGTTAAGTATTTATTTAGATTTATATTTAAAAATAGATTTTTATAATGATATTTATAAAATAAGGTTGGAAAGATAGATAGATATTGATTTGAAATTTATTTGTTAAGGATTTTTTTCTGATTAAAAATTTTTGAAACTTATTCAGGTTGAGATTTTTAATGGATATGATTTTATAAATTGAATTTAATTTGAAGTGATAAATGAATAATTTCAGTTTGAAATAATTGAAAGGAGTATTTTTTTACTTGTAATTCGGGGTTTTATTTAAATGATATTAGATTTATGTTGTGAATATTTAAAAACAAAAAATAATGAAGTTATTTGAGATATTAATGAAATTATCAAGTTTAGTTTTGAAATGTTGAAAAATTTAAGTTTTAAATCGATGTAATTCGAAATGATTTATTGAGAAACTGAATTGAATCGGAGTTGAAGAATTAGGATTGAATTAATTTGGAATTTTGAAATTCGAGTTGATTTGAACCGATTTGTGAAATTTAAGGAAACTACTTTAAATAATAAATTATTTTAATATAAACTATTTTAATATAAACCATTTTTAATATGAACTATTTTTATTTAAATTATTTTGTAAAATATTTTATTATATATTATTATTTATATCTAAACTATTTAAGAGGTGGAAGTTATGATTTCAAAGTTTTGGTTTTCCAAAGTATTATGATTTCAAAGAATTATGATTTCCAAAGTGTTATAAGTTCAAGTGTTTTGGTTTCGAAAGTGTCATAACCTTGAAAATGATATGATTTTTGGAAATAGATATATTTGAAATGGAAAATGATATTTTGGTTTTGATGTATAAACTATTTTGAAATGACCACAGTGTTATAATAATGTTTGGTTGTTGAAGAGACCGTGATCGGATATTGTCATACTCTTTGCCAATACTGAAAACCACTTTAACAATTGTGTACGTGGTGGAGATTCCAGAAATGAAGGAGGATGGTTTGGCAATGATTCTATATGGTATGACATGACCCTGACTCCCTTGATTTAGCTTAGATGTGACTAAAATCAGGAGCTATGTCGGGCCAAGTGAGGTCATTCCTCCTATCGGGCACATTTCTTCGATACTATATTCTAATTTTTGATTGTTTTGGTGGCCACCCCTCGATTTTTTATATGGGAGTATGTCCGAGGTGGGTGGTAGTAGCTGTTGTGCGTTACCACCAGTCCGGATCTGCAAACAGTGTATCTAACTTGCCATCTCCTCATGTGCCATGTTCGCATGCCCTAGCATGCCTTCTACGAGTTTGTTTTGTACCATACCTATGGAGTGCCCTCTCCAGTTTACGGAGGAATTACGGTACCGTATAGACTATGGGAATATATAAAAATATATTAAGGGGCAATGGGTAACGCCTTAACGCTATTTTAATACTTTACTTTATTATAGACACTATTATAATAGCGTATATTACTACATAGTAGATAGTTCCAGTGATCCTTAGAGGATGATTATCCCAAACATCCTTTGAGTTACTTGTATTTCAGTTGATATTTCACTTGAGTTGGATTTATTGATATAAGAATGTTAATCCTGACTAGAGTGTTTTGTGTTTTGCTTTGCGCTTGGGTTAGACTGAGTGCCACAACATTTGAGACTCTCCTTTGAAGTTGGAGTTTCACTTGGAGATCCATCTATATCTATTCAGCTTCCAGTTATCCAGTCGTTGGTTTAGATTTGTCATCAGTTTGTATTTGAGACAGCGTTGTATTTGACATATTCTGTTGTATTTTATTTCAACTTTGTTATTTATCTATTTCGCTGCTTGCTATTGTAATACTCTGTGTTTGTGATTTTGTGATTGATTTATTTACTGTATATGCGAAGTTTTGCTAAATATAAATTACAAATCTGATATTCTGAGCAATTCAAGTCCGACAAGTATGGATGCGAATGGCACGAAATACCAGGTCGTTACAATTGATACTATTATTATTTATTTATTTACTCGGTTGCATCATGTTGTTCCATTACATTTATTTATTTATTCCTCTTGTGTGTAACTATGATCTATATTGTAAAAGTATAATCAAACATTATCTTTGAAACAGCTTCATGAACTATTTATTTGACTATTATATTTTATCATTCCGTTGTGAGATTCTATATTTTGTTTATCTTTCTTTCTCTTCTTTTTCTTTTTTACCCCATAACAATCCTCCCTTTTGAATGGTTTGAGTTTGATAAGTGTGGTTTATTGTCGTTCTATACCATCCAAAAAGGTGGTCGTTACATACTTGGAAATCACTTCATATACTTATCTCACAAAATAGTATATTCACAAAACAAAATATTTTTCAATACTAAAAAAATAAAACCAAGTTCTTGTATTAGCAATATAAGTATATTTCCAAATCATTCCTTTTGGAACTTTAAGAACCTTTTCAATATTCCACAAAATGGTATAAGTTTCTTAACGATTATCTAGAATGATTTACTTATCTCAATGTCATAATAAAATGATTAAACACAAATATCTTTTAAAACAAAGATATAAACATTCTGAAATACCCTTTCTCTCTTTAACCATTCCCTTTTCGTTTAGAGTTCTACTTATAAATCTTCTTGTTTATTTACAAAGATACTCTTTCCATATCTCCTAAACCATTTGTAAAATTCATCTTTTCCACAATCATTCAAAATCTAAATTCCTTTCCAATTTTCTAACGAACCAGAAGTTACAACCCTCAAAATCGACATTATAAGTCCACTGTATAGCATACTGAGCAATCGAGCACTAAAAACACCAGATCATTAGGGGTAAAGAAGAAAAGGTAGAAGAATAAACATAAAATAACAAAAATAAATCTTTCAAACGCAGCGAAACAAAAATATAATGTATAATAATATATTTTTATACAAAGAATATTTAACTGTTTATGCACATACAAATCATCAGAGTACATTAATAGATAAATCAATTTGGACAATTATAATAACTTGTCCTCATACAGTGAAAATATAAATCATGTAAGGAAATACGTCTCGATCATCTAGCTCGTCTACTGAGCTCCACATCATTCTATCCTGAATCATTAATACTCGGTCTCACCTGAGCATTATAACAAAATAACACCCGAGACTGTCTAGAAAACTAGCGGGAGAAAACACACTCAATTTGAATTATTAACTTTTATCAAAAAATATTGAAAACAAAGATATCCCGTAAGACCACGTCACGCATAAACTTGACGGGTTTCTACCTTACGATAACCAAATTTTTTTTTATCAAAACATCTTATATTATAATAGTACTTAGAGAAAGTAAATAGAAAATAGTTGAAATGCTTGCATCTTACATTTCAATGTAGTTGGGCACAATCAAAATCGTACGGTGCTTATTAGAGAATGGATTCCGTACAATGACAATATAACAACCTAAATTTTTCCACATTTGATTTGTACTTTTAAAAGGCTTTAAATACTGATTTTGAATTATAGGTTGATTTTGAATATGGAAATTTGGTTTTTTATTAATACAATAAATTCAGAATTTAAATATAGCGATTTATTGGATGATTTAATTTTTGAATTTAATAATTGAATATTGGTTAAATTTTTTGCATCTTGAGTTTTAAGCTCGATAATCATATTTAAAAGCTTGCAAAATTTATATTAATAGTAATGAAGATAATAAAAGTTTTAAAATTGATTTTAAAAGTGATCTGTTCAATTTTAAAAATATTTTGTTCAAAATGACATTTTAAAATAGCGATCCGGGGCACAGTCTCGAATTTCGACGAAACCAGATTCATTGGATCTATTATATTGTATTATTGTCGGATTTTAAATTTCGTAATGTTGAGTTATCGTTTGGTTGTACAGGATAGAAACGCATTGGAATTAATATCGAAATTTAATATAATAATTGGGTCCAAAAAGCTATCTTCTCCATACGATCAAATTAGGCTTCGAAATTTTTTCCATTACGTTTGAAATAAGGGTACAACATTACAAATGCCTAGCGGCATGCCTCAATAGGAGGTCGAAATTTCAAGGTACGTTATTCGAGGTATTTTGATGAAAATAATATATATAAAATAAAAGTATAGTCAAATTAAATCAAATCAGACTGCCCTTTTTCTTCACGCAAGGACAAAATCGAATCACGTTTATCTTCTTTCTTTTCTTTCATTTCATTTTAAAAGAAGATCAAATCGATCTTCTGAGATCAGAAAAAAATGTCGCGTTCATTTTCTTTCAAATTCAAAACGAAAATCGATCAAAAAAATAAAACAAACGAGAAATTCATGCAATTACAATCGCGTGGGCAAAAGCATCGCACGCAAGGGAGAGGTCATCGCGATCATCCGGGAAACTTGGGCGCACGTGTATGAAGGGTCAGAGCTCGACGTCGCGGGCAGTGGAGGATTCGTGCATGGTGGTCGGTCATGATGGTTGGTCGCGTTTGGTGAGGGGCAGAGGGAAGGTTTCGAAATCGAGCTCGAGTGCGGTTGAAGTGATGGTGGCTGTGGCACGAAGTGGAGGCGTACGATACAGGCTAGTGTTCCGGTAGCGGCAGCAGGCAGATGTCGTGATTTGGGGTAGGCAAGTTAATGCGACCTAAGGATGAATTAGGGATGGTTAGCATTATGTAAACGTGTGGTGATGGCGAGGAGTGGTTTCGGAGGCTGAAGTTGAGAATGTTGATGGATTGGGAAGGGCTGTGAAACTACGCGGGTGAAAATTATCAAATTAAAGTTAAATTTAAAATTTAATATCTTAATGATAGTTTTAAAATTTATTTCAATTGTTAATAAATTTTATAACTTTTATACGAGGTATAAAAATCGTGGGAACAAGTTGAAATTGGGACGGATCGCAAACTAAAAATCAAGGTGAGAAAATTCTCACTCATTTGGATTTCCAACTCAATTTTAAATAGTTTAAATAATATTGGATGTTTGGTTGATTTTATAAATTATTATCTGTTGAATGTTAAATATATATATATATATAGTAGTACATATATTAGTGTCTGGAGCGATATTCCCGCACATTATAGCGGATGGGACCCGATGCGCCCCGCATAATAGTGGACGACCCTATATATCGTGATATCACCCTCGAAGTGGGATTAGTATTTTTTATTGTATTAGCTTTTTTGGATGCAGGGAAAAGGTAGGAGGTATCCAACTAAATTTCTCAAATTTAATGTTTATTTTTCATATATAGTAATATATGATTTGTGTAGAATAATCTATTATAGAATATTATAGTGATTGGAATTATAGATGATATTATAGCACTGGCCTGAATTTTATAATTCAATAACTATAAATATATCTTATAATTTATTGGATTTAACAGAATTTGATATAAAGTTATATAATGAGATTAGAGTTATTTTAAAGGAAGTTGAATTAGAAAAAATATGTTTGAGTTTGGTTATTTTAACTATTGTGAAGTATTAAATGGAGATTTTTAAGGAATGAATTTATATAATGGAATTTAATAAATAAGATTTGTCTTATGGACAGGTAAGTCAAAAGGGTTATGGGATTTATAAATGATATTTATAAACAAAAGAACTCGATACTAGATAGAAAATTGGGAGAATAGGTAAAGCAGCTGTGAGAAAAATGGTAGATTTTATTTGAAACAAGAATGGTTAGGAAATCAACAATGAATCGATATATTATGAAATCGATAGGAAGTTGTAAATTAAATTGATTATTGAGATTTTAAAAATATATTTTAAACTTTAAGAAGTGAGTTCGTTTTAAAAGGAAAATTTTATTATTTTAAAACTATGGAACTTTAATTCTAATTTAGATTGACATACTTTGGTAAATAGGTTTTTAAATATTAAGTATTTACTTAATAAAATTCTAACTTGTAAATTCAGCTTTGGAAATTTATTTGTTCATCTAAATTGAGTTATTAATGTTATAAAAGTGCTTCGTTATATGTATATATATAGTTTTGAAATGATTGAAAATTTGTGTATAAAACTCTCTCGAGATGTGCAAACAGGTTTAATTTAAAAATGATATTTTTATAAGAGAAACCTTATAAGTGGAATTACAAGGACTTAAGAAAATTCCATTGATAGTTGCGATAACTTCGGCAAGATTTTAAGTTCTTTCAAAAGAGTTATAAATGGTTGGTTGGGATTATAAATAAGTATAATCGGATTGGAAATCGTAGGATGAATTGATTAAAATTCCAAAGACTTATGAGATAAGCTATGGAATAGTGTCGAGTTAAATTTTAAAATGATTTTGGAAATTATACCTATAATTACTATCCTAAGCATTGAAAGGAAGGTTTTGGAAATATTTTTAGTGGGGAAATGATTTGGCATACAAATATTTTCTAAGTGTCATAAAAAAGTTTCTAAATATTGAAAATGGTGAATAACCTATTATGGATACAAGTGCTGGAATTGTTTCCAAATATTGAAATATTGAAAAGATTGAATATATATATCTGGGTGCAGATTGAACAAAATTTTTGGAGATTTATTAGATTGGGCTAGTTACTGCTTATGGATGTTTTTTTGATAGTTAAATAACCGACTATCAATATTGGTCAATTTCGTTAATCGTTTCAAAGAGACCGAGATTGGATTTAATTATGGTAAAACCACTTCGATCCAGTTTGAACGTTACGAATGAATACCATGAAGAAGATGAAGATAGTGATTCGGTTTGTCTAGACCCAGGACAACTTATATGGGCGAATGCTATCAGAACGTCATCATTGGTGGACGATGAGCATTCTAAGTAAAAATTTCCTTGAAAGGTAATGCTTAGCCTCGAACCTCATCTACCGGGAATGACTAAAGCATGGGAGATGCAGCAAGGCTAAGTGGATCGCACCTAATTAGGGTATGTTATCACTTTTCTAGATGTCCTTGGAAACCAAATTATTATGGATATGGTTTTGAATGAAAGGAGCGCTCGGTGGTAAGGATGGGAACACCTGGGGTGATAACATATTCGGTCTATCCTGGTCAGCGTAGGAAAGTCTTGTCTAGCAACGGATCCCAATGTAGTCCTCAGTACACTATTCTAGAGGTGTACTGTGGTGGACGGTACCCCAGTGGCCCAGTCATTCGATGGAATCCATTCTCCAATAAGCACCGTATGGTTTTGATTGTGCCTAACTATGCTGGAATGTGAGATGTAAGCATTTCAGCTATTTTGTATTTACTTTCTATAGACACTATTATAATATTAGATGATTTTGATATAAACTGTTCTGGTTATCGTAAAGTAAAAACCCATCGTTTTTATTTGTGACGTGGTCTTAAGAGATACCTTTGTTTTCAAAGGATTTTGAAAATGTTAATAATTCAAATTGAGTGTGTTTTCTCACGCTGGTTTTCCAGACTAACTCGGGTGTTATTTTATTATAATGCACGGGTCAGACCGATAATTAGAAATTCAGGATAGGGTGATATGGAGCTCAGTAGATGAGTTGGATGACAGAGACGTATCTCCGTACTTGGCTTATATTCCACTGTGTATGGACAAGTTGTATAACTATCCATCTGATGTATTGATTGTTGTACTCTGATGATTGTAAGTATAAAACAACTACAAAATTCTTTTGCATAAAAATCTGTTATTATATATTATATTTTATTCTGCTGTGTTTATGAGATTTTGTGTTTGTCGTTCTATTTTCTCCTCTCTTTCTTCTTCTTACCCTAAAGATTCGTATTTTCGTCCAATTTGAGTTGAGCTGATGTGAAATATTATCGACACAAAGGGGTACAGATTTGCGCCTTTACGATTGGTATCAGAGCTGAAGGTTAAGTGAGAACCTTGGCTCTGGTGGGGATTACTCATTAGAGATTGAGCCAGTGGTACTCTAGAATGAGTTTGAGTGTAATAATAGATATGAGCACGTATTTGTTAGTGAATATAAATGGTTTTATGTTGTGTTAATTTATCTATTGAGTGGTATATAAATTTTGTTCGAGTAGTGGGACACCGCTAATTCAATAGGAGTTTCTAAACACTCGAACGCGATAAACCGGCACACCATGGTTTTGAAGCGGGTAAATAAAATAATTTAACCCAAATTATATTTTGATATAAAGAAATAATTTTCTTCAAATTATTATAGTGTACTGGAGTGTTTAGTTGATAATATTACAATCTAAATAGGATTATAAAATTTGAAATGGTTCTATATAACCAAATGGAAATTGTATAAGTATGGATTACACAATTGAATTAAAACTAAGACTTGATTAAAACCAGAGTTAGAAAAATTAAATCCCGATGATTTTTGGAAGTGTTTTCTAGAGTATTTTGAGGATAATAATAGTAATATTATTTTGGACATATTTTTGAATAGAAAAATGTTTTTAAATGGATTTTGGAAGTAATATAGCACTGAGCTCACTTAAGTCGCTCGAAAGTGATGACTACAGCATCATCAGTATTCATTATTGAGTTTCTAAGTGACGAATTGCTACCGAAATTAATTTGTTCAGATTTGTTGGGAAGAACAAGTTTTGTTTTGTAAGTTTCGAAGGAAATTTGTATTGGATAAAAAACAGGTTTCGATTAATATTTGAAAAGTGTGATTTCGGGATATTTATGATTTCAAAACGATTAGAAAAAAAACCTAGCGTTTGAATTCTGGAATCCTTATTTAAATAATTTAAAAATCATCGGAAAATAAGTTTTAAACTATAAATTAAGGATGACTCTAAATAGGGAAGGAAAATATGGAATTTGAGTTTCGAGAAATGAATTTTAACTTGAGTAAAGTGAAAATGGATAAATTAAACTTAAGAAAAGAAAATTGAAATAAATAAAATGAATTGAATTTTACTCATGAAAGCTAAGCAGATTGAATTGGTAAAAGAAAGTTTGAAATTTAACTTAAGCTAATTAAATCAAAATTGGGTTGAATTTGGATTGGAGATAATATCGGATTGAAGTAAATAAATTAACTTAAGAAAATATGTTAAATGGATGCTTGGCTTAAATTAATTTGTGAAATGGTTATTTAAAATAACAACATGTAATGTTTTCGAGCTAAATTAAGTGGATTTGAGTATAGTAATAGTGAATTGAATGGAATGCAAAATAAATAGATTGAGAATAAATTAGAAATAGAATAGAATTAAATATGAATTGATTGGAATCAATTTAAAATAGCTATAAGATGAAATGGTTATTTTATTAAATGAATAGTGCCAAATTTGCTTACAAAAATTGTTGTTCGACGTAAACTAAAGTAAATAAAATTCTATGAATAAATAGAATGTGAATAAAGTGATTTTAATCAATGTGAAGTGGATATGGTTTGTTTGGTATAAAAATGAAATGGATGTAAATAATTTGGTTGTAAATCATCTAAATTGAATGAAATAGTATATGGATTGATTATAAGCAATTAAATTAGTATTGGAAACTTATAAATTGCTTGTGATATATGTTTAGCATGATATTTTATGGAATTTATGTGTTTACACTAGTTAAATAAATGAATTGTCATAGAATTTCATATATTTTGTACTTGCATATTTAAATTGAGTAAGTATAGGTACCTGGAGCTATTTTGCTTGACTGTGATTACGTGAATTGCGAAATAAATAAGCCGCTTGCTTAAAAATGCTAAAATAAGGTACGTTTTCGTATTAAATACTATGAAATTATAAAATATTGTTACATATTTTGTTTTCCAACTGTGTGGTTCGATGTATATATATGTATATCTCTTGTCATATTGTAAAAGGCTCTCCATATAGATTCTGCCAAAAAAATTTAGGAATTTAGGGTGTTAGAAAAATTTGGAAAATTTTTGAAAATTTTTTGTTAACGACAAATTGATTTCAATTAAATTTGAAATAAGGGTTTTGGAATTAGATTTGCAAGCTAATTATTTTGGGTGTAACTAAAAGACCAAAGTTGTAACATTCCCGTTTTTAAGTCAAATTTAAATGGGTAATTAATTTAATTTTTGGAATTAAATTATGAATTTAATGGTGAATTTATTTGAATTTTCCAAAATTAAACAAGATTTGTGCTTATTTATTTATATAAATTGACTGTGATTTAAAATTTGAATTTGAAACTCTATATTTTAAACACTAATAAAAATTTGTTTTGGAATTTCAAGAATAAATATCGTATAAAATTAATTTGATTTAAAACTTTATATTTAAAGAAACTAATATATATTTTTATATATGAGTATATGATTATTTGTAGCGAATAATTAAGTTCAAATCATTTTCTTTAAAAAGTTATATAAGTATAAATATAGAAATGTATGGATAAAATAAAAAGACATATATACATATCTAAAGTTTGGTTGTAAATATATAAATTGAGATTTAATTAAAGATTTGAAATACTTTTCTTTTATATGCTTGAAAATAAATATAATTAGTATATATGTAAGTAAATATAAAAGCTTTGATGTGTATATATCTTTTGAAAGTATAAGTATAAAATTTAAATACATAACACATGTGTAAACATAAAATAGATGATCTACACAGATAAATTAAAATAAGTAGGGATTTAAATCATAATGTATAAATAAATTAGAGAAATGTACTTATATTTTAGCAGGTAGGAAAATAAATACAACTATTTACAAGTGTAAGAATAATATACAAGTGGCATACTTGAAATCTCATTTAAATTACAAATAATATGTATTAGGAGAGAGCAAGGCTGTTTACATTTTTCAATCCACCTCTTTACTTCTTAACTAAATTTAAAAGCCAGAGAATCAAAACCTGGAAACAAGAAAATAAAACAGATCAAAGAAAAGAAAAAAAATCAAACCTGAGATAGAAAATTCAAGTTCAACTCAAATGTAAAGCAAGAATTCAACTACAAGTGGATCAAATTCAGTTGAACAAGCAAGATTCAAGAAGAATCAAAACATTAAACACTCCAGTTTCAAGATCAAATACAACTTCAAGTTTCTGCTTCAAAGTAAATTAAATTCCAGAAGTTCAAAAAAAAATCGGGTCCTCTGTCTTCATTTCTAGGTGAGCAAAGTAACCTTGAATCTGCTATGATATCTTGATGCTATATAATTAAAATCGTTGTGAGAAAAGATGTTTGTATGAATGTTAACATGCCTGCATGTCTGTGTGAATATATATATATATATATATATATATATATATGTATGTATGTATGTATGTATGTATGTATGTATGTATGTATGTATGTATGTATTGTAGCGATCCTGACTTGACCTTCGAAAAATCGACACCGAATACGCTACCTATATTCGAATGCCGCAAATTCAAATGTCGAATCCGGCCCGCCGGAGCTTATAACAACATTAAGTAAACAACACAGCGAAATAAAAGAATAATACATTGATATACAGCTTTGATACAATATCTGATACAACAGATGATCCAATAGATATCAATATACATCAGAGATATGATACAATAAAAATAGCAGCGGTAAAGAAAATAGATGACTTTTAGCAGCGGAACAAAATAACTCTAAGATAGTCTTCAAAAGAGAACTCCGAGAACTGCAACTCCATTTCCAAGAACCAATCCAGCAATAGCTCGAACTCCCAATAACGATGCACCAAGACAAGCAAGACTGGTGTGATCCAAAGACTGAACTAACTCCAGATAATCTACTACATCTGACTATCTGAAAAACCCAACTCTAGACTGCTCGTGTAGAAAATAATGAGCACCCAGAGTTTAGGAAAGAAATAATAAACTCCGGATCAGTCGTGGGACTGGTGTGAGCAACAACAAAAAACAGTTTATCTTCTATTCAAAATCAAAATAGAGGAATATTTTTAAAATCAATTCGCAATGCTTTTAAAAATGAGACTACCATAAGACCTCCTGCCACACACACAATGCAAACGCAGACTTGGAGGAGATTTCTTCTTATGTTAGTCAAAGATGCTTGATACGCATTAAAAAGAAACATTTGATATTATTACTAGTGCATAGTGTAGAACAAATCATTTCGAAAGTAGAATATAAATCTTAGCCAGCATAGGTACCATTATATTATGCCTTCTATAACTACCTCCTGAGGAAGCAGGTTCTACAACTAAAACCGTACAAGATCGTATTGTTTCTTTGGATTTCCAACGAATGGTCAGGCCAAGGAACTTCCCATTGCCACATGGAAACGCCTCTGGAAGGACGTCCCGAGAACCTAACCGGATCTCTGCCAACACAAGGCCGGGTTACCTTTCAAACTAGGTAACAACTGACACGAGTATGCCATCCCCCGGTCCTTTGGGACCTTTAACCGAGCGCTCGTCACCATCATCACACAATCATAAATAAAGTGTTTCAACATGAGTAAGTATCTGGGCTCCATACCATGATACCACCCCTTTCCAGAAGGAAATGCACATACCCTAAATGGAGCTACCCCTCATAACCTTGCCGCATCTTTCCTGTTTTGACCATTCCGGGGTGTGAGGCTCAACGAAGTCACGTCCACAAAAACACACTTTATACAAAAGCCGTGCTTTGGGTCAACAAATGATCATAGAAATGATCACAAAGATAAATGATCAAATAAATGATCCTATCACAAATGATCAACACAATGATCATTTCACAGCAACACTCAGCATGTCACATTACCAAATTGGGAATATATCGCTGATAACCTTCAACTACATAACCTCTGAGCTCGTACGTCTCAGAGAAGGGTGTTAAGCTAAGAGAATAAATTCTCCGCCACCAACAGAAATGTATTTGAAAGAAAACAGCTTTATATCTCAATTTGTAATGTCAGACATACTATCCATACAAATCTGTTCCGGGCTCGAACAGAACCAAAGGCACTTACAAAGAAGTCCTTGCAATCCGGATATTCACTAATCACGTTCGGACTTCCCATCATATATAGAGTCTCTATATCGGGGACCAGTCGATGCAAAGACATTCGACGAGTTGTCCTTACGTTTTCAAAAATATCCGGTCTTCAACACCGGTCTTTAAATGTTATCCATAACGACATATCACATATTCGGAATGGGATATATGACACAAAGGTCCTCTCCCGGCTAAACCGAACAGTGAGCGCAGTATTTCAAAACACATGAATATTCGGATTTCAATTAAGCCACAACTTAATAATTCAAAACTTTCTTTCAAATGGTTTAAACCAATTATCATTTTAAATCCTTTAAACAAAAGATTTATTTCACAAAGATCAATTCATAAATTTCCAAAATAATTTCATTTCGATAGGATTAACCCATTAAATCTTTAAATTAAAGATTTAACTTATAGCTTCAAACTATTTCCAAAACTTGGAAGTCATTTTCATTTTCAACTTGAAATTCTTTTTAACACAAATTGGACGTTCATTTCTTATGTGAAAGCTTTTATTATGTGAAAACAAACAGTTTTCGTTTCAGAAAAAATCCAATAAATTTACACGAGTTAAAATTCTTGAATTATATTCACATTCCTAAATTAATACTTCTAAAATAGTTTAACCCATATATAACTGGTATAACATCTTTAATCCCTAGTTTCAAATCATAGAATTCAGTTTCACATTTTGAATTTAAATTTAAATAAAATTATTTAAATTTCAAACTTTATCAAGTTATTTCAAAATAAATTTCATCTTTGAAATTTCATTTCAAAAGCTTTTCACTTTAAACCCAATCCATTTCAAACCATTTGAATTTAAAAATTCAAATTCAAAACTATTTTCACAAATCTGTGACTTAATCGATTTCCTCGTGAAATCCATATTTGTGTGTGTATGGTGTGGTCCAGGGGTTTAACACATTAGTGCAACATCATTTCAATCATCACAGATCAGAACATAGAAATATAGTTGATAAGCGATATAAACTATAACGCTTATCGTCTATTCACCGATTCACAAATAATATACAGATGTATCATCAATAAACGAATAAATTATACATGCCACAATTTACAAAATAACATATCACATATCAGATAGGACAATCAATTCAAGGCATCTCATACAATACAATCATTCATAAGTAAGGTCAAGTATTCAATAGTCATTTATAAGTAGGATTAATTAATCGTTTAATCCTAATCAATTCAATTTATTTCCAACTAAATAAATTTAAATTACTTATGAATTTATTATCCCATTCTGGTTTATTGATTCCAAATCATTTGATATAAATTAATTTATCAAACACTTTAATTAATTAAATTATTCTTAATCAATATATAAATTAAATTGACTCTTGAACCAATTATATAATTAATTAACTTCTTAATTCATTATTTCAAGAAATTTACTCTTTAATTACTTACCATTTAGCAATCATCTCATAATAACAAATCATTAATTACCAATTTATCTTTATCATTAATTTAATCAAAATATCCAAATTTAATTACTTATTAGTAATTAACCCCTTAATTGCTTTCATTAAGTAATTAACAATTTACAATTGATTCAATTAATTAATCTAATTTGTTACCAAAATTTATCACATTAATTTTTGTTGCCTGATAATTCATAATTAATTATCATCGTTAACTAATAGCATTTCTTTAATTACTTTCTTAAGAAATTAGATTAATTCATTATTAATCGTTTCTAATTATAAATTAAACTAAATTATTTATGAATTAAATAAATCATTCTTTAATTTCAAAATCGGAAATTCAAATATATGTTCAAATCCAGATTTCATATTTGTTTTCAACTTTGCTTAAAACTTTTCTTTACAAATCCAAGTCTAATCTTAAAAAAATATTTTTTTTTATTTTATTTATATACACCCTAAATTGTTATTAAAGCAGTTTAAATGTAAAAACTTATTTACGCCCAACTACGTTGTAAACTAACGTAAATTTATATTTAACTTCTGTGTTTTAAACTTGTTTAAGCTTTGTTAAAAAAAAAATTAAATTCCAAAACTTAGAAACATAACAGGTTCTGTTTATAGAACCTGGACAACCTTTCTACCCGAGACACTCGAAGATTACTTCGAGTCTTCACACAAATCTGCTCGGGAATTTTTCGAGACAAATCTCGCGAACAACCCCTGCAGCATCTTCTTCTTCTTCCTCTTTTTTTTTCAAGTTTAAATTAAATTACTGCAATATTAACACTCACGCGCGCAAGCACCAGGAACCCGAAGAAATTTCCCAAAATCCTCGTGCATCACTCGCGACAAATCGCGACGCCACCCCGACCACCGAAATGCCACCATGCACGTGCACACCATTGATGATCGACTCCGGTCATCATCGCGTCGTCGAGCAAGTCCAAATCCATCCCTGTACCAACCTCCGATCGTCGAAACTCTGTCACATTAATGATATCGAATTTCGAATAAAAATTCGAAACCTGGAACAGGAAGACCACTTCGACCCCAAAACATGTCATTGCATCAAACTCGCCGCCTCGACCACTAAAATTCGAGCGACTCCGGCTACAAACGCGTCACACTTCCAACCATCATTCCCCCAAAACACACGCGACTCGGTCGATCATCGGTGGTGAACTCACCTCGTTTCCAGACCTCATCAAAACCATGTACTAAACCCTACATTCGATTCGAGCTACAAATTTTCGCATTAGAAAAATTTTCCAACATTTTTCCTATATCGACGAATCAATGATCTAGCTCCATAGCAAATTTCGGCATCAACAATTGATTAAATCAACAGAATTTTGTAAAAAGGTGATTTTTATTCATCTGTAAACTTCTTCTTTATTTCTCAACTAAAAATTTTCATGTTTGTTTTGAAAATCAAGTTTAAGCTTTATCTTTTGATTCATATACCTAAATCTAGGAATCATAAAAATTAAATTTTTACTTCTTTAAGTTTTCCCCTGTTGTTTCATTTTTTTACCAGAAGCCAAAATAAATTAGCTTACCTTAAACAAACTTTTAAACTTAAAACAAAGATACTCAAACATATTTTGTTCGAACTTAAGTACTAATAAAGATTGAAAATGGGAATGTAAAGTTTGATTAGTAGTTGAGCCTGGGAACTAAAATCAGAGGGGAAGAATTCAGATCACTATTGCACACACCAGTACACATATATAAACACAAAGATTTTTAAAATATATTCACAAGTATATTATACTTCAAAGATAAACAGGCAACCAAATTATATACTTAACAATTTAAAATGGTGATGTTACTCACCTTTTTTTTCCACAAAAAGAACAGAGCTTCATTGTTGAACCTGGTTTTTGAATTTTGCTTGCTGAAGTTCTCACTTTAATTCCCTGGCTTGACTTGATTTATTTGTTGATGTTTATTCTTGATGTTTGAATATTTCACTTAAGTTTTAAATGAAGCTCCCTCACCACAGACCTGAACTTGCATGCTTGATCTAGATGATTTGGATTTTAAATCATTGCACATTTTTTTTAGGCTTGCTGAGTAAATAAACGATCTGGTATAGAGGATGTATATATATAAAAGAGAAACAATATTGAATAGGGAATGTTATCTTTGCATTAATTGCTTACAACTTTATGCAGGCTGATAGTCTTGTTTTGATGTTACCAGAGCATGTGGCATTTAATGAAAGCATGCTATGTATTGTTCATGCTCCCCTTTGTATGTTATAGCATCTTATTTGGATTTGTGCAAGTACTTTTTATTTTGTTTTTCCTCTTGTTTTGCCTTGCCTGCATATTTATTTTACAGGCAACATGCTATACTCGGCTATGATGATATATTTGGTTTTGTTTTGTACTTTATTTATTCCTTTACTAGCTTCTGTTTGTTTATATACTTGAGTATACCTCTTTCTTTTGCTTTAACATGCTTTTGTACATTGCTTTATTACTTAAATACATTTTTATGTTGATATTTTGCAGATTTTTGTCTTGTTCATATTCCTACATACTTATACTTATATTCTTTCTTTTCCTTTCTCATTTGAGTGTATTACTTTGTCTTGCAAATAATTTTCCATTTTAATTATGTTTGTACGCATACATTTGTTTTGTCATTGCTTTTGTTCCATTGTCTTATTTTTATTCCTCTTTTATTTTAACTTAAATTGTTTATTTTACTTTAATATTTATTGTTTTATATTAAAGTTATAAAGTCAAATTATTATTAACCATCAATTGTAATACTTATTATTATCAATTATTATTAAACCATTCATTTGCAATACATATCTAATGTATACACATATATATCTCTATATTTATTTTTAAAATCATTTATTTAAGATTTTATTTCAAATCCAATTTAAATATATATTCACATATATACAAATTGTCAAATCCATATGACTTAATATATTTTCTAGTCGAATCGGGGAAACTCGCTTCCATTTAAATCAATTTATCTTACAATTTTATTCAAAAATTCATTTAATTATCAATTTAAATTAAATTAAAATCTAGGGTCGTTACATGTATTGTTGTCTGCATGTCTGTTTATAGGCTTTTATATCTCTGTTTAAACATTTGCAGGCTAAAAACATCATAAATTAATCTACGTCTCCCCAAATAAACATTATTAGGTTATGATTTCTGAATGAAAAAGGATTGTAATGGTGTAGTATTATTTTTAAAAATAAAAACAATTAGAATTATTAAGTAATTTATCTGGAAAATAGGAATTACATTAAAATACGTTCAGAAAGAAAAATTGATGATCACGAATTCAAGTTTGGATTTCATAATTCGATTCGTAGCAAGAAATGATGAATTTTGGTGGTAAAATTATTATTTTTAAGCTTATAATGGTCGAGAAATTTGGGGTTGAACGGAATAGACAAATTCGTCATTTGCAGTCGATCAGCAAGCTTATATGCATCGAGATCATGGTGGAAGGTGGTTTCGATGTCGTAGATTGGGGGGAAATAGAATTGTATTTTTCGAGCGTCATTGTTGACGATCCGGCAGGAAATAGGGTTTAAGGAATGGGTTTGTTTGACTGGGTTTGCAAAACAAATTCGTTGTCAATGGTGGATTACAGGTGATCAGACGGGAGGAAAGGATTTATGGGTCGTCGGAGCAGTTGGGGTTGGGGTAGCGTGGCGTTCGATGGTCAGAGTGGGCGTATCGAGGTGGTTTACATCAACTAGGATCGGTTCCAGATTGATCGATTCGTTCGATTTTGTTCTAATTGTGATTTCATCGAACTGGATGATCGGCTCATCGGAGGAGGGAGTCGTCGACTTGTTGAAGGTCAAGGCAATGGTCGAAGGTGACCGGAGCGTCAGTGTACGTGCACAGGGTGTTAGAGTTGTATCTGTTGAACGAATTTGGGGAAGAGGCATAGTTATCGGGTTCGATTCGAAGAATTCTGCAAATTGACTCGAAGGAGAAAAAGAAAATGAGAGGCTTGGGGAAAAATAAGTATGGGCTCAGGGTTCTTTTTGATAATTGAATCGAGTGAAGATACAAAGTGGTTTCAGGTTGTGTTGAAAAAGTTTTAGAATTTAAAATAGAACAACTTTTTATTCAAATTTGATTAAATCAAGTTCTAAACCTTTTCTGTTTTATTCTTTTAAGATAATAAATGTTTATTTTAGTTTTGAATAAAGTAATGGTTTCAAAATATTTTAATTGATCAGGTGGAGTGTTTTAAATCTATTAAATTTATTTTAAATAAATATAATAGTATAATTAAGTATTTATTGAAGAAGAATAAATAATTTTAATTTACTTAAAGGCTTTAAGTTAAATTAACTGATAATGATAATTTTTCTCAAAGGTTATTTAAAATAAGATTTAAATGATGATTTTGAAATTAATTAAGATAAATGGGTTATCTTAAGATTAGAGGATCATCAATTTGAAATTTACTGATAATTACTTAATTAAAGGACAATTAATGTGATTAATTAATTAAGGTAATTAATTTGAGGATAAGTAATTATTTAACGAAAGTGATTAAGGAATGGTTTATTAATTAAGGGTTAATTAATTTGTAGAATCAATTAAGGATAATTAATTAAAGAATTATTTAATAATTAAAGGCTAATTATTTAATGATTAAAGGTCGATAAATTAAAGATAAAAGGTTGATTAATTTATTAATTAAGATTGATTAATTAATAATTAAAGGTTAATTAATTTATTATTAAACGTTAATTAATAAATGATTAAAAGATAATTAATATGGTTTGTAATTAATTAATGTTAATTAACCGGGATTAGTAAATTATTCATAAGTAATTAATCTGGTTTAAATTAATCAGATGATTAATTAATCTTGCTTATAGATGTTTAGATTGTATGGAATACTTTGAATTGTTTGATATCCCTATTGTGTGATGCTTTTTTATATGAATTATTTGATTTGAGCTATGATGAATGTAATTTATTTAGCTGTGATGAATTTATATTATTTATATGTGAATCTATGAATGAAGATAAGTGTTATAGGATTATATCGCTTATTGATATTGTTGTGCTTGGATTTGTGATGATTGATGATATTTTATTGTTGCGTGTAAAACCCTTGGACTACACCACACACACAAAAATATGGATTGCATGAGGAAATTGGTTAAGTCACAGATATTTGAATTTAATATTATGAAATGGTTTTAAAGATTGAATTTTGAATCCAAAATGATTTTGGAAATGGAATTGGATTGAATATGAAAAGCTTTTGAAAAGGAAATTTGAAATTGAATTAGTTTGAATAGAATATATCTTGTTTAAGTTTTGAAATTATTTTAGAAACTATGGTTTGAAAGGGTGTACGAGTTATTTAATAATGTTTATGGATTTCAAACCATTTTAAAAGTATTATTTTGGGAATTTAAATTTAACCCAAGTTTATACTCTAAAGGCTATAACTTGTGCATATTTGATCGGATTTTTCCGAAATGAAAAGCATTTGTTTCCAAATGATAACGACTTTCACATAACAAAAGAACTTCCATTTTTTGTTGAAAAGACAAGTCTGAAATGGAATTGTTTTGAAAGCTATGAATAAATCTTTGTGAAAGATTGGTGAACTTCGTTTCCAAATTAAAGAGAATATTAAAGGTGTATCCTTTGTGTAAAAGATTTGAAATGAAAATTGTTTTGAAAGCTATGAATAAAACTTGGTGAACTTTGTTTTCAAATTATAGAGAATCTTATATGTGTATCCTTTGTATAAAAGATTTGAAATGGAAATTGTTTTGAAAGCTATGAATGAATCTTTGTGAAAGATTGGTGAACTTTGTTTTAAATTGAAGGGGACCTTAAACGGGTGAATCTTTTGTTTTAAAAGATTAAAGTGGAATTTTTTTTAAACCATTTCAAGAAAAGGTTTTGGGCTAAAAAGTGTGACTTAACTAAGATGCCATATATCCATATGTTTTTGAATTAAGCGCTCATCATTCGGTTTAGTCGAGAGAGGACTTTATGTCATAAAACCTATTCCGAATAATGATACGACGAAATGGATAGCATGTGAAAACCGGTGGTGAAGACTAGGTATTTTCGAGAACGAAAGGATTACCTGTCGAATGACTCTGCACTGAGTAGCTATGTTATAGAGATCTCCATATGTGATGGGGAGTCCGATTAGGATTGTGAATACCTGGATTGCAATGGCTTCTTTGAAGTGCCTTCGTCTGACGCCCCACCTCTATACCCACGCTAGCCAAGGACACTACTAGGTAATGCCGTCAACTAACACGGAGAATAAGGCTGGTTAGGAGCGACCATCTATAGCCTTGCTCTAACTATCTATTGAATACATCGACAATAAACATACCAACCAGGTCAACGTACCCAATGAATACTTAAAACAAAACCATAGGTGGTTGGATCTATCAGAACAGAATATAATAACTCAAATGTAATATACATCATAGAACAGTAAATCATCATATACACATATACAGATACATAACAGAGTTATAAAATAATACAAATCAAGTGGTATAGCAAACCACCATATACAGACGAGTCAAAAGAATACATATCAGAGTTACTACAAAATAGGACTACACAAAAACTATGACAAAAAGAAGCTAGCGGAGTGGTCCATGCGGAAGCAAAATAGGCTAAGTCCAAAGTACCTAACCTGAAACATCTCGGCCTGACCCGAGTATAAGATACACGGGTCAGTCTAGCTTAACAAATCAGTTAGATAAACTGAACAACAATAAACCTGTAAGGTTACAAGGTATAACATATATCTCTAAGGGAGATAACACAATCATCTAACAAAAGATGAATCATATAGAACAAGCCTCATATCATCGGCAACGTATAGAAACAAAGGATAAGAATATCCCAAAACAAGCCAAAAGGCAATAACAAATACCAATAAGGTATACAAGTTCCACAAGGTAACCGCTACGCATCATGCGGCTCATAATGACCAACACCGAAGGGCGATACCAAGGGAATATACATATGAATGAAACATCAGAATATTGCTCGACCTCAGTACTGTATAAACAAGGATCCATGAGCCCGAAGACTCCAAACCCAATATCACCCATGCGGCTCATAACGACCAACATCGGAAGCGATACTAAAGGGCAACCCAATATCACCCATGCGGCTCATAACGACCAACATCGGAAGCGATACTAAAGGGCAACCCAATATCACCCATGCGGCTCATAACGACCAACATCGGAAGCGATACTAAAGGGCAACAAATCCGAAGGCACAAACCCGAAGGCACATACCCGAAGGCAACAAACCGTAGTGGTGAAGGTCAGAGACCCAGTACTGGACACCACTAACTGGCGGAATGTGTCACAACTCTCGAAAAGGAATCCGAAAAGTGTTAACGTATGTCCCATAACCACTCGTTCGTACTAAACGGTTTACTATCCGTCAGCCACTTTCACACTCAAAGCAGTACAAAGTTCACCTCATATCATTGGTAAACCAAACCCGAAGGTTAAAACGATCAATTGAATAGGTCGGGAATTAATCGGAAGGATAAACGCACAGATTCATGGTCCGTGCTTTGCCCAACCATTTAATCACCCTTCCACTTCGCTCAAAGTGCGAAATTGTACGTGTGGTTTAAATAGAATTTATAAATCGTAGAAGCGAACTTTTAATACAATTTGAAGAAATAATTTATAAAAACCCGTGAATGAATTCAAAAAGAAATTATCAAGGTCAAATATGCATAAACAACTAATTGGAATCAATATGCATCGATCAAATTTGGAAAATTAAACGAACAAGGCAAATTGGCCAAAACAGCATATTCAGACGTCTGAAAGAAGGGATTCAGACGTCTGAATCTGGAAATCAATTTGTTTCCCAAACAGAATTCAGACGTATGAATCCTAACATCCAGACGTCTGAAATGGGCAATATTTTGCCTATTTCCTTTCTGGTCGAAATTTAGCCAATTTAGACGTCTGGAATATAAATTCAGACGTCTGAATCTGGGAGTGAAATTTCTTCCAAGAACAATATTCAGACGTCTGAAATAGGCATTTCAGACGTCTGAAACTTGATGGTCAGGCAATTCCTGAACCTAGGCCAACTATGGCCAAACAAATCGAAAGCGATCGGGTGCGTGTTGATTATGGGCTTACGTCAAACGACTACCCAACCTTAACAACACCCCCAAACACTCCGAACAACATAAACACTAACCATAAAAGGTTTTACAAAGATTTGGCTTCAAAAATCATAATTTGGCAATTTCACCAAAGCAATCCAAATCGAAAGCAAATGCACATGAACAAGTATTAGGAATTCATTCCTAACATCAATGATATAAAAAGAAGTAGATGTGAGTTCAAAACTCAACTTTTACCCAAAAAGAAAGAAGATGAAGCACGATATCAAGGAGAAGACCAACCAAACACTACTTCAACTCAACAAGCTTCAATCTAAGAATAAAACACATATTTCCCAATTTAGGTTTAGGAAATTTTCTGAAATTGAAGAGGAGAAGAGTTGAAGAAGAGCTTACCAATGGATTCTCTTTGATTTTGGAGCAAGAATTTGGAGTTTGCAAATGGATTTAGGGCTAGGAGTTTCTAATTTCCTTTCTCTTCCCTCATTTCAGTTTTTGCTTAAGCTTTTATGAAATGAATAAGTGAATGGAAGGAGAGAAGGGCTGAGTTGGGGTTAATAGAACAGTTTGGGTGAAACCCAAACCCAAAGCCCACTTAGCAAATAGAAAAATTCGACTTACTCCAAACATATCAAAGCTTACACTCAAAAAGATCGCAAACGCCATTTTGGAATCAATGGAAATGGTTTCGAGTCCCAATTCGGGCATTTGCAGAAAGTAACATTTCGGACCTAAATCCGACTAACGACGCTATATTTAAATAAAACATTTAATTATAAAATCGTTAATTATGCGGGTTGTTACAGATCTCCCCTCCTTACAAAATTGCGTCCCCGCAATTCCTAGAGACGATATTTGTAACAACTACATACATAAAACATTCCAAAGAAATGGAAATAAGCTCGAGATAAAAAGACATACTCAACGTTTCAAAGCGAAGAAAGAAAACCCGGATAAGATCGCTCGATATACTCTCTGGTTTCCCAAGTACAGTCATTGGGATTAGCGGACCATTGAACTTTAACGAGCGGCACGTCCTAATTTCGAAGGTGTCGCACCTCCGTGTCAAGCACGCGAATAGGTTGCTGTACAATAGATAAGTCCGGTGAGATCTTAAGCTCTTGCAAATCAGGAGAAGTAATAACAGATTCCGACTCCCGAAGACACTTCCGAAGTTGAGAGACGTGGAACACGTCATGAATGCCAGATAAATGAGCTGGAAGTGAAACTCTATAAGCCACAGGGCCAATACGTTCAGTAATAGAAAATGGTCCTACAAAGCGAGGAACTAATTTCCCAGTCGTACTGAAACGCATAACCCCCTTCAAAGGAGAAACACGGATAAAAACAAGATCGCCGATCGAGAATTCGAGAGGCTTCCTACGGTTGTCCGCGTAGGATTTCTGACGACTCTGTGCCTCTTTCATTCTCAATCGAATATGATCAATCTTCTCAGAAGAACGACGAACAAAGTCCGGGCCAGGAATAAGCTTCTCCCCAGATTCCAACCAACAAGAAGGTGATCGACATGGCCTTCCGTATAAGGCTTCGAAAGGAGCCATACCAATACTAGACTGAAAACTATTGTTGTGGGAGAAATCTACAAGAGGTAGATGATCCTCCCAACTTCCACCAAAATCAAAAATAGAAATACGGAGAAGATCTTCCAAGATACGATTCACCCGTTCAGTCTGTCCGTCAGACTGCGGATGATAAGCTGTAGAAAAATTAAGCTTTGTTCCCAAAGCTTGCTGAAGACTCTTCCAAAAATGACTCGCGAATAAAGGATCACGGTCACTCACAATAGAACTAGGAACACCGTGAAGTCTCACGATTTCCTTGACATATAACTTAGCCAAAAGCGAAGCAGTCCTATTAGACTTGATAGGGACAAAATGAGCAGACTTGGTGAGGCGATCAACAATAACCCAAATGCTAGAATGGCCAGATCTCGAACGAGGTAGGCCGTCAATGAAATCCATAGAAATCTGATCCCATTTCCACAATGGAATTTCAAGAGGCTGAAGAAGACCCGAAGGACGCTGATGCTCGGCTTTAAAACGCTGACAAGTTATGCAATTGCTCACATAACTCGCCACATCGCGCTTCATGCCTTCCCAATAATAAAGACGACACATATCGACATACATCTTGCTACTACCGGGATGAATGGTATACTTAGAACGGTGACAGTCATCAAGAATGTCATGCCTAAGTGCAAGATCAGAAGGCACAAAAAGACGGTTCTTCTTGCGAAGACACCCATAAGAATCAATGCTGAAATCTTGCAACGCCTCATCACAAGATCCAGACTCACAAATTTGAACAAGATGCAACAACTCAGGATCACGCCGCTGACCATCGGCAATACGATCCAATAAAATAGGTCGAGCTCCCAAACTAAATAATAGAATAGGAGAATCAGAAGATGAACCTCGATCACGAATTTCACAAAAAGATAGAGTCTCAAGAACATCCCATTCGGCAAACATCATAGAAATAACAGCCGAATGTTTGCGACTAAACGCATCAGCAACACGATTACCCTTACCAGGGGTATACTGGATATCAAAGTCATAAGAAGCAAGAAACTCGAGCCAATGCTGTTGTCTCATATTGAGCTTCTTCTGAGTGAACAAATACTTCAAAGATTTATGATCGGTATAGAGAATGAAGCGCTCGCCCAACAAATAATATCGCCAAATCTTCACGGCAAACACAATGGCGGTAAGCTCAAGATCATGAGTGGCATAGCGAACTTCATTCGGACGCAGTTGCCTTGAAGCATAAGCAACTACCCGATCCTTCTGCATAAGAACAGCACTGAGACCACTACCACAAGCATCGGTGTAGACAATAAGATCATGATTCCCTTCGAGAACCACAAGAATAGGAGCATTAGTGAGAAGTTCCTTCAATGTCAAAAAGGAAGCTTCACACTTGTCGGACCAAATAAAATGAATGCCTTTACGAGTAAGGCAAGTGAGAGGAAGCACAACACGGGAAAAGTTCTCAATGAACCGACGGTAGTAACCCGCCAATCCAAGGAAACTACGAATCTCATGAACATTTTCAGGCCTCTTCCAATTCTGGATGGCTACGATCTTTGAGGGATCGACAGAAATGCCATCGGAAGATACAGCATGGCCTAAAAACTTAACCTTATTCTCCCAAAAGTGGCATTTGGAGAATTTGGGTCTAAGCTGATGACGACGGAGGGTACTCAAGACAATCCTTAAGTGATTAGCATGCTCAGCTTCAGACTTAGAATAAATAAGGATATCATCAAAGAGCACAAGGACGAACTTGTCGAGATATTCCTGGAATACTCGATTCATGAGATCGACAAAGAAAGCAGGAGCGTTCGTTAAACCGAACGGCATAATGAGCCACTCAAAAGAACCATATCGAGTGCGGAAAGCTGTAAGAGGTATGCTATCCTCCGCAACTCGTAACTGATGAAAACCCGTGGCAAGGTCGAGCTGAGAAAAGACCTTGGCACCACTCAATAGATCGAACATGTCATCGATCCTAGGCAATGCATACCTATTTCTGATGGTTAACTCGTTAAGCTTGCGATAATCAATGCAAAGCCTAAGAGTTCCATCAGACTTCTTCATGAAGACGACCACGGATCCCCACGGAGAAAAACTGGACTGAATCAACTGCTTGGACTCAAGCTCCAAAAGATGCTTCTTGAGTTTCTCATTTTCCCTTGTAGACATCCTCGTGGGAGGACGACTAACTGGCTGCGCGCCTGGAATGATATCAATGCGGAACTCAATTGCCCATTTGGGTGGCAAACCCGATACAGGCTCAAAAACATCAGAAAAGTCACAAGCAACCGGAATACGAGATATATCATCATCATCTCGCGAGTCAAGAGAATATAAAGCCATCTTGGAATTATCCACATTGCAAAGAACAAGAGATAGCTGAGTAGGCGAATCCGGATGTCGAAGATATACAATCCTCTACGAGCAAATAATCTTGGCATCATATCTCACTAGCCAGTCCATACCCAAAATCATATCGAATCCCAGACAAGAAATAACGTGCAGATTCGCACGGAAAGAAAAGTCACATAAAACAATCTCAACATCATCACAAAGAAAACTAAGGGTCGCGGATCCCCCAATTGGATTTGCAATCCTTAAAGAAGTAATCAAACAAGAAACATCCAAAGATAAATCATCAACGAGCTTTTTCGATAGAAAGAATGTGATGCACCCGTATCGAAAAGAACTCGAATACTACGATCATGAAATAAAATAGAACCTTCCAAAATAGATGAAGATATACCTTTGGACTGAGAAGGACCTTCAGAAGCCTTAGCAGCATAAAGCCTGCTAGACTTGGCACTAGCCGGAACAGTAGGGCAAGCTGAAACATGATGACCTTCCTTCTTGCAATAACGGAAGAAGAAAGGCTTAGGACAAGCTCGAATAATATGATCGGGAGAACCACAATTGAAACACTTTCGAACGAAAGGTGTTCCGGAAGACTGAGGCTGAGAGCGAGGACCACCGGTCTTCTTCTTCTTAGAAGGAAAAGGCTTCTTCTGAATTGAAAACGGCCTCTTGTTGGGGTTCTTGAAAACCTCAACATCAACATCACTACCACACTCCTTCTCGATGGTCTCGAGATGAAGTGCCGAATCAATCAACTCATCAAAAGCAAGTTTATGCTGCAGCAACAAAGACTTCTTAAGATATTTCTTAAGACCAGAAACAAACTTCAAATTCTTCTTATAAGAATTACTGATAAATTCAAGACCATACTGAGATAAAGCCTCGAACGATGCAACATACTCAGAAACAGAAGATTTCCCTTGCTTCAACTCAAGGAAGCGACGGGTCAATAAAACTTTTTCAGATTCAGGAACGAACTTGGGTTCAAATCGCTCCCGAAAGTGAGTCCAAGAAAGTGTAGACTCATCAATCTCGGCTACAAGAAGCTCATACCAATCAAGAGCACACTCTTGTAATAAACTAGAAGTCACAAGAACTCTATCATGGTCAAAAAGGTCCATGTGAGAAAAGATACGCTCGCACGTACGAAGCCAAGCTTGGACTTCAAGAACGGACTCGGAGCCCTTAAACGGCTTCCCTCCAAGATGAGAAAAATCACTACACTGGCTGCAAAGGCAGACTTGCGAGGTGGAGACACTCGAGGAGGAACTGGAGGCTGAGTGCTCCTAAACAACTCCAAAAACTGATCAGCAGACATATATACGCCATCCGGATGTGAGCCACTGGATTGCCCAGCACCCGAACGTCGTCCCCTGCCTCTTCCAGCCATACGCTGAAGGTAAGATAAGAACAAGATTATTTACAAGGTAGATATTGCAATATGGAATACTACGGAATAAAATGCATTCCTAGACGTATTCCCAAACTCTATCTAACCTTGATGGAATAAAAAGACACAATGATTCAAAGATTTGTATCACTTGTACACTTTGATGTACCAATGTGCATCTATTCTGTGTTTATCATAATTTGTTCTTACTCAGCTCTGATACCACGCTGTGACGCCCCACCTCTATACCCACGCTAGCCAAGGACACTACTAGGTAATGCCGTCAACTAACACGGAGAATAAGGCTGGTTAGGAGCGACCATCTATAGCCTTGCTCTAACTATCTATTGAATACATCGACAATAAACATACCAACCAGGTCGACGTACCCAATGAATACTTAAAACAAAACCATAGGTTGTTGGATCTATCAGAACAGAATATAATAACTCAAATGTAATATACATCACAGAACAGTAAATCATCATATACACATATACAGATACATAACAGAGTTATAAAATAATACATATTAAGTGGTATAGCAAACCACCATTTACAGACGAGTCAAAAGAATACATATCAGAGTTACTACAAAATATGACTACACAAAAACTATGACAAAAAGAAGCTAGTGGAGTAGTCCATGCGGAAGCAAAATAAGCTAAGTCCAAAGTACCTAACCTGAAACATCTCGGCCTGACCCGAGTATAAGATACACGGGTCAGTCTAGCTAAACAAATCAGTTAGATAAACTGAACAACAATAAACCTGTAAGGTTACAAGGTATAACATATATCTCCAAGGGAGATAACACAATCATCTAACAAAAGATGAATCATATAGAACAAGCCTCATATCATCGGCAACATATAGAAACAAAGGATAAGAATATCCCAAAACAAGCCAAAAGGCAATAACAAATACCATTAAGGTATACAAGTTCCACAAGGTAACCGCTATGCATCATGCGGCTCATAATGACCAACACCGAAGGGCGATACCAAGGGAATATACATATGAATGAAACATCAGAATATTGCTCGAGCTCAGTACTGTATAAACAAGGATCCATGAGCCCGAAGACTCCAAACCCAATATCACCCATGCGGCTCATAACGACCAACATCGGAAGCGATACTAAAGGGCAACCCAATATCACCCATGCGGCTCATAACGACCAACATCGAAAGCGATTCTAAAGGGCAACAAACCCGAAGGCACAAACCCGAAGGCAACAAACCGTAGTGGTGAAGGTCAAAGACCCAGTACTGGACACCACTAATAGGCGGAATGTGTCACAACTCTCGAAAAGGAATCCGAAAAGTGTTAACGTATGTCCCATAACCACTCGTTCGCACTAAACGGTTTACTATCCATCAGCCACTTTCACACTCAAAGCAGTACAAAGTTCACCTCATATCATCGGTAAACCAAACCCGAAGGTTAAAACGATCAATTGAATAGGTCGGGAATTAATCGGAAGGATAAACGCACAGATTCATGGTCCATGTTTTGCCCAACCATTTAATCACCCTTCCACTTCACTCGAAGTGCGAAATTACACGTGTTGTTTAAATAGAATTTATAAATCGGAGAAGCGAACTTTTAATACAATTTGAAGAAATAATTTATAAAAACCCGTGAATGAATTCAAAAAGAAATTATCAAGGTCAAATATGCATAAACAACTAATTGGAATCAATATGCATTGATCAAATTTGGAAAATTAAACGAACAAGGCAAAATTGGCCAAAAACAGCATATTCAGACGTCTGAAAGAAGGGATTCAGACGTCTGAATCTGGAAATCAATTTGTTTTCCAAAACAGAATTCAGACGTCTGAATCCTAACATCCAGACGTCTGAAATGGGCAATATTTTGCCTATTTCCTTTCTGGTCGAAATTTAGCCAATTCAGACGTCTGGAATATAAATTCAGACGTCTTAATGTGGGAGTGAAATTTCTTCCAAGAACAATATTCAGACGTCTGAAATAGGCATTTCAGACGTCTGAAACCTGATGGTCAGGCAATTCCTGAACCTAGGCCAGCTATGGCCAAACAAATCAAAAGCGATCCGGTGCGTGTTGATTATGGGCTTACGTCAAACGACTACCCAACCTTAACAACACCCCCAAACACTCCGAACAACATAAACACCAACCATAAAAGGTTTTACATAGATTTGGCTTCAAAAATCATAATTTGGCAATTTCACCAAAGCAATCCAAATCGAAAGCAAATGCACATGAACAAGTATTAGGAATTCATTCCTAACATCAATGATATCAAAAGAAGTAGATGTGAGTTCAAAACTCACCTTTTACCCAAAAACAAAGAAGATGAAGCACAATATCAAGGAGAAGACCAACCAAACACTACTTCAACTCAACAATCTTCAATCTAAGAATAAAACACATATTTCCCAATTTAGGTTTAGGAAATTTTCTGAAATTGAAGAGGAGAAGAGTTGAAGAAGATGAAGAAGAGCTTACTAATGGATTCTCTTTGATTTTGGAGCAAGAATTTGGAGTTTGCAAATGGATTTAGGGCTAGGAGTTTCTAATTTCCTTTCTCTTCCCCCATTTCAGTTTTTTCTTAAGCTTTTATGAAATGAATAAGTGAATAGAAGGAGAGAAGGGCTGAGTTGGGGTTAATAGAACAGTTTGGGTGAAACCCAAACCCAAAGCCAACTTAGAAAATAGAAAAATTCGACTTACTCCAAACATATCAAAGCTTACACTCAAAAAGATCGCAAACGCCATTTTGGTATCAATGGAAATGGTTTCGAGTCCTAATTCGGCCATTTGCAGAAAGTAACATTTCGGACCTAAATCCGACTAACGACGCTATATTTAAATAAAACATTTAATTATAAAATCGTTAATTATGCGGGTTGTTACACTTCGGTTCCGTTCGAACTAGGAATGGACTGTATTGATGTATGTCTGATATTACACTTTGCGATGTAAAGCTGGTTTCTACCAAATAGATTTCTGTTTGGTGGCAGAGAATTTATTCTCTTAGCTTAACACCCTTCTCTGAGACGTACGAGTTAAGAGGTCATGTAGTTGATGGTTACTAATGATACATTCCCAATTTGGTAATGTAGCATGCTAAGTGCTGCTGATCATTTTTTGATCAAAGCATGGCTTTTGTATAAAGCGTAGCTTTGTGGACAAGACCTCATCAAGACCTCACAAACCGAAAATGGTCGAAACAGGAAGAATACAACAAGGTTATGAGGGTCGCGCCCTTTAGGGTATGTCCATTTCCTTCTGGATAAAAGTGGTATCATAGTATGGAGTCTAGATACTTAACTTATGTGGTTGTTGCAAATCTATTGCTTTGTGGTTGTTGGTTGAAAGGCGCCTCGGATAAAGGTCGGTGACGACTAGGGGATGGCATACTCGTGTCATTAGTTACCTAGTTACAAAGGTAACCCTACCTTGTGTTGGCAGTGATCCGGTTAGGTTCTCGGGGCGTCCCTCCAGAGGCGTACCCATATGGCATAGGAAGTTCCTTAGCCCGACCATTTGTTGGAAATCAAATCATCCAATACGCGCCATGTGCGGTTTCAGTTGTAGAACCTGCCATCTAATATGGTAGCTATAGTAGGCATACTATAATGGTACGTACACTGGCTAAGATTGATATTATACTTGCATATATTTTCTACTCTATGCGCTAATAGCACTACCAAAACGATTTTCACGTATCAAGCATGTTTGACTGTCATAAATCTCCACCAAGTGTGCGATTGCATTGTGTGTGTGCCGGGAGGCCTTATGGTAGTTTCATTTTCCAAAAAGCATCGTAGATTTCTTTTTATATTCTTTTTGTTTGTTTTTGTTTAAACAACTGTTTTTGCCTGCTCACACCAATCCCATGACTGACCTGGAATTTATTGTTCCCTTTCTATACTTTGAGTACCCACAATTTTCCACACGGGCAGCCTAGAGTCAGGTAGTTAGATAATAGGTATACTTCGAAGTCATTGGTTTAGCTATCGCATTGGGATCGCATTTGCGTTTCATTATAGCATGATGGTGGATTGAGTTTGTTGGTTTGGGAATTCTTTAAGCTTTTGGTTTTGGATATGAAAGTCTTTAGAGCGATGATGCATTGTGTTGGATTCACTCTCTCTTAAAGACCATACTGGTGATATTGTTCCGCTGTTGGTGTTGTTTGGTTCTGCTATTGTATCTTTATGGATCTCTAATGTTTTTTAGATATTGTATTCATGGAGTTGTATCAGTGATATTCATTTATTTTTCCGCTGTGTTGTTGTACTTAATGTGTTATAAGCTCCGACGAATCAAATTCGACGTTTGAATCCGCGATATTCAAATACGGGTGAAGTGTTTCGGTGTCGATTTTCGAAGGTCGAGTCAGGGTCATTTCATTTGGTATCAGAGCTGAAGGTTTAGTAAGAACTTTAGCTCAAGAGTATAACACATTAGGTGACTCATTAGAGATAGGGTTATAAATACCGTAGAATGAGTATATCTCTAAGATATCCGTCCGTATGCCTCGGTAAATTCTCTTACTATCCATTGATAGTGAGTATGAGTGCAAGAAGAGGACGAGATAGGGGACAGGGGAGTGCCAATACAAATGGTTGATACCATATAACAACAAGGAACAACTTTTCCCATCAATCTCCTTTGATCGTCATCTGATTTCAATTCTTTGATGGCTTCGTGGCAGCTGCAAGGAGAAGATTTGGTGGGATGGTGGCCCTGCGAATCTTTGTAGATAAGTTCCTATTTCGTATTCTCTTCGTCAGTTTCCTATCAATTTTTCGTTTTTAACTTTAATAAATTTGAAGTTTTATTAGAAATAAATTGGTGAACAAAGTATGAAACTAAATTAAGTTGTATCCGTTTGTCTATTCTTTTGGGTTCAGATACATTCTACGAATGGATAGTTATCCCTTTGAACTAATCAATGCCTCTGCATATTTCGTAGACTTGATGACCCGAGTATTTAATAAATTATTGAATAAATTTGATTTCATATTTCTTAATGATACTCTGATTTGGTAAGCCAAATGCTGAATGGATGTTTAGTTTGATCTTGTAAAACTTCTACATCTATTCTTTGTTGTCTCCCTGTCAAGCGAATTTCGAGGACGAAATTTTCTTAAGGGGAGAATCTATAACATTCCCATTTTTAAGTCAAATTTAAACGGGTAATTAATTTAATTTTTGAAATTAAATTGTGAATTTAATGGTGAATTAATTTGAATTTTCCAAAATTAAACAAGATTTGTGCTTATTTATTGATATAAATAGATTATGATTTAAAATTTGAATTTGAAAACTCTATATTTAAAGACTAATAAAAATTTGTTTTACAATTTCAGGAATAAATATCTTATAAAATTAATTGGATTTAAAACTTTATAATTAAAGAAACTACTATATATTTTTATATATGAGTATATGATTATTTGTAGTGTGTAATTAAGTTTAAATCATTTTCTTTAAAAAGTTATATAAGTATAAATATAGAAAATGTATGGATAAAATATAAAGACATGTATACATATCTAAAGTTGCACTGCAAATATATAAATTGAGATTTAATTAAAGATTTAAAATACTTTTCTTTTATATACTTGAAAATAAATATAATTATTATATACGTAAGTAAATATAAAAGCTTTGATGTGTATATATATCTTTTGAAAGTATAAGTATAAAATTTAAACTACATAACACATATGCAAATATAAAATAGATAATCTACATACATAAATAAAAATAAGTAGGGATTTAAATCATGACAAGGATTTAAACATAAAAGTACATATATTTTAACAAGTAGGAAAATAAATACAAGTATTTACAGGTGTAAGATTAATATACAAGTGGCATACTTGAAATCTCATTTGGATTATAAATAATACGTATTAGGAGAGAGAAAGGCTGTTTACATTTTTCAATCGACTTATTTCCTTATTAAATAAATTTAAAAACCAGAGAATCAAAACCTAGAAACAATAAAATAAAACAGATCAAAGAAAAGAATAAAATCAAACCTGAGATAGCAAATTCACGTGCAACTCAAATGTAAAGCAAGAATTCAACTACAAGTAGATCAAATTCAGTTGAACAAGCAAGATTCAAGAAGAATCAAAACATCAAACACTCCAGTTTCAAGATCAAATACAACTTTAAGTTTCTGCTTCAAAGTAAAATAAATTCCTGAAGTTCAAAAAAATCTGGTCCTCTGTCTTCATTTCCAGGTGATCAAACTAACCTTGAATCTGCTATGATATCTTAATGCTATATACTTAAAATTATTGTGAGAAAAGATGTTTTTATGAATTGTAATATGCCTGCATGTTTGTGTGAATATATATATATATATATATATATATATATATATATATATATATATATATGGTCGTATGCATGTCTGTTTACAGGCTTTTATATCTCTGTTTAAACATTCACAGGCTAAAAACATCATAAATTAATCTACATCTCCCCAAATAAACATTATTAGGTTATGATTTCTGAATGTAAAAGGATTGTAATAGTGTAATATTATTCTTAAAAATAAAAACAAGTAGAATTATTAAGTAATTTATCTGGAAAATAGGAATTACAGTGAAATATGTTTAAACAGAAAATTCAATGATCACGAATTCAAGTTTGGATTTCATAATTCGTGTCATAGTAGGAAATGATGAATTTTGGTGATAAAATTACAATTTTTAAGCTTATAATGGTCGAGAAATTTGAGGTTGAATGGAATAGACAAATTCGTCAATTGCCGTCGATCAGCAAGCTTATATGCATCGAGATCATGGTGGAAGGTGGCTTGGGTGTCGTAGATTGGGGGAAAAATGGAATCGTATTTTTCCATTCAATGTTGTTGATGATATGGAAGGGTTTTAGGAATGGGTCTGTTCGACTGGGTTTGCAAAACAAATTCGTTATCAATTGTGGATTATAGGTGATCAGACCGAGGGGAAAGGGTTCGTGGGTTATCGAAGCAGCTGGGGTTGTGGTAGTTGGCGTCCGGTGGTCAAAGTGGGCTCATCGAGGTGGTTTTCATTGACTAAGATCAGTTCTAGATTGATCGAGTCGTTCGATTTTGTTCTACTGGTGATTGCATCGAATTGGGTGGTCAGGTCATCGGAAGAGGGAGTCGTCGACTTGTTGAAGGTCAAAGCATTGGTCGGAGGTGAACCGAGCATCTGTGCAAATGCACGGGGTGTCAGAGTTGTATCAGTTGAACGAATTTGGGGAAGAGGCATAGTTCTTGGGTTCGATATGAAGTATTCTGCAAATTGACTCGAAGGAGAAAAAGAATATGAGAGGCTCGGCGAAAAATAAGGATGGGCTCGGGGTTTTGACAATTGGCTCGAGTGAAGACACGAAGTGGTTTTGGATTGTGTTGAAAACAGTTTTAGATTTTAAAAAAACAAGTTTTTATTCAAATTTTAATTAAATCAAGTTTTAAACCTTTTCTGTTTTATTCTTGCAAGACAATAAATGTTTATTTTAGTTTTGAATAAATTAAAGGTTTTAAAATATTTTAATTAATCAACTGAAGTGTTTTAATTCTTTTTAAATTTATGTTATATAAATATAATAGTATAATTAAGAATTTAGTTAAGAATATTAAATGTTTTTAATTTACTTAAAGGCTTCAAGTTAAATTAAGCGATAATGATAATTTATCTCAAAGGTTATTTAAAATAAGATTTAAATGATGATTTTGAAATTAATTAAGATAAGTTGGTTATCTTAAGATTAAAGGATCATCAATTTTAAATTTAATGATAATTACTTAATTAAAGGATAATTAATGTGATTAATTAATTAACATAATTAATTTTAGGATAATTAATTATTTAATGAAAGTGATTAAGGGATGATTTATTAATTAAGGGTTAATTATTTTATAGAATCAATTAAGGATAATTAATTAAAAATTATTTAATAATTAAAGGTTAATTATTTAATGATTAATTGTTAATTAATTAATGATTAAAGGTTAAATGGTTTATTAATTAAGATTTATTAATTAATAATTAAAGGTTAACTAAATTATTATTAAAGGTTAATTAATAAATGATTAAAAGATAATTAATATGGTTTGTAGTTAATTAATGTTAATTAGCCAGGATTAGTAAATTATTCATAAGTAATTAATCTAGTTTAAATTAATCAGATAATTAATTGTTCTTGCTTATAGATGTTTGGATTGTATGGAATGCTTTGAATTGTTTGATATTCCTGATGTGTGATGCTTTGTGATATGAATTATTTGATTTGAGCTGTGATGAATGTAATTTATTTATCTATGATGAACTTATATTATTTATCCATGAATCTGTGAATGAAGATAAGCGTTATAGGATTATACCGCCTATCGATATTGTTGTGCTCGGATTTGTGATGATTGATGATATTTTATTGTTTTGTGTAAAACCCATGGACTACACCACAAACATACAAATATGGATTGCACGAGGAAATTGGGTAAGTCACAGATATTTGAATTTATTACTATGAAATGGTTTTAAAGATTGAATTTTGAATCCAAAATGATTTTGGAAATGGAACTGAGTTGAATATGAAAAGGTTTTGGAAAGGAAATATGGAATTGAATTAGTTTGAATAGAATATATCTTGTTTACGTTTTGAAATTATTTTCGAAACTATGGTTTAAAAGGGTATATGAGTTATACAATAATATATATGTAACGACCCAGAATTTTTAGTAATTTAAATTTGAGTATTTAATTAATTTTAAATGTTTATAAGTGAAAATTTTAAGTTAAATAATTTATTTTTTCGAATATTGGATTTAATTGGTCATTTAAATCGATTAATTAATAGTGAAATTCCGTAGATAATTAGATATTGGGTTAAATATGATTGAAAATGGTTTGGAAAATTTTGTTATATCATATTAAGGTTATAGAAATATTTTAGAACTTGTAAAATTGAATTTGGAGTTAATTTGTAAAAATTGAATATTTTAATATTTAATTATCGACTGAAAAATAGCCAATTTTTGAACAGTCTCGGAATTGAACGAAACGAGTTCCATTGGATCCGTAATAGTTAGTTATTATCGGATTTCAAATTTCGTAGCAAACGGAGTTGTCGTTTGACCGTGGCAGCTCGAAACGCATCGATATCGTTTTAATTTTAATTCGGCGAGTTAAAATAGCCATTTTTCAAACGGTCTCGGATTTCGACGAAACCAGTTTCATCGGATCCGTAATGTGATATTATTGTAAGATTTCAAATTTCAAGTCGATCGGATTTGTCGTTTGTCCGGTACAAGCCAAAACGCCTAGAAATCGCTTAAATCGGTTTAAATTTAAATCGACCGTTTATTGCCGTATCTCACACATACTTCCGAATTAGCTTACGAAACCTGTTCCATTGTGTCCGGAACGCGGAAAAACCTTAGGATCGCCTGGCGGCACGCGTCGTTTGGAGTTCGTTTGCAAAAGTGTTAAATTGGGCATTTTATTATTAAAATAATATTAACATATATGTTATCTTCTTTTCCAAAACCCTAATCACTATCACCAGCCGCCTCCTATAGGTCCAATGGCCGAAATCATCCCATTTTCCCCTCTCAAAATCTCCAAATCCGCTCATCGAATCGAGAAACTTCCAACATGAAAGTTGTAGAGCATGGTGTGGACTACAGATCCAACGGTGGATCTCAGCTATCGTCGCCGTTTGGAGGCAGGATGGGGCCGCGTCTCCTGGGAGTTGCGCACGCAACTCGAGGCATGGGCAGGGGCCGAGTGTGACCGCACTTGGGTCGAAGGTGGAGGAGGTTTAGAGCTGCGTAATGGCGCTCCCTGATCGTGTTTTCGCGCATCGTGGTGGTCGTGGCCTTTAACCCTAGTTTTTGGTTCATGGGTTTGCTTGCGTTCAACTTCCTGTAGCCGTGCACGCAAGAGAGGGAGGGGGAGAGAAGCTTGTGCGTGCGGCCTGTGGTAGGGGTAGGGTTTGTAAAAGAATTTGTGAATCTATTTTTATTTAAATTCGTATAACGTTTAAAAATCAATATCTTTTTGCTGCGAGGTCCAAATTGAACGAGATTTTTTGCGTTGGAATCGTATCGTCGTGCTCTTCGCAATGCAACTGGTTTGGAGTCGATTGGAGCTCGTTTGAATTTCGGGTAAAATTAAACGTTCGTTTAATTTTATTCGAAACGAACGCCGAAAACGGAAATAAAATCAAGGTGAGAACTCCTCACTCAATCGAAAGGTTTTGTTTAAAATTTTGAATAGTTAATATTGATTGATAATTGTTGATTGATTGTGCTAGTAGATATAGTAGGATATATACTATATATAGCGATATATATATATTGGCATATGTATATATCGGATTTGATTTCCCGCCTCGTATAGCGGATGAGACCCTATTGCGCCGCCTATTAAGCGGATATTTTATAAAATCCCATATACCGCGATATTCCACCTTGAAGTGGAATTGGTATTGTGCTAACGTCTGTGGATGCAGGGTAACAGGTTGGAGGGATCCAACTGGATTCCTCACATATTTATTTGTTTATGAATATTATGTTGATTGTTGATAATCATATTGATATATGACACTTATTCCCGTGATTGACCATCTGATGTTGTTGCATCATCGGATTCAAATTTTTAAAATTAAAATAACGGTTTTGAATTTAAAAAGGGGTTTTAAATCGATTTTTCAAAGAATATGGTTTATTTAAAATTTTGAATTGATTAAATTTTAAAGTAAATAGATGGATAAAATTTTATGTTTTAAAAAATTTATATTTTTATAAAATATAACTTAAAAGAAATTTTTAACAATAATAGGTTTTTATAAAATAGTTAAATTTGGGTTTTTGGGGAGTTATTATTATTAATGGTTTATATAAAGGATTTTATAAATGGATGTTTTTAAATAAAAAATTTTTGAAGTTATAGAATAAATTTATAAAGTGTTAAGTTGATGTATAACATGAATTTCACTAGGATTTATAGATTAATAAATGTGAAATTTATAAAACGAATGGTTATTGGAAAATTTTAAGCTTATAAGTTATTAACTTATAAAAATGGATTTGGGCATTAAAAAGGGGAATTTTATAGAAATTGTTAATAAATGAAGATTTCATTAGTTGAAATTATTTTAAACCATAAAGAAATCTTGTAAGTGATAAGATTTTAAATTGGTAAAGTTCAAAGGAACGATTTGGTAAATAAATAATATTATAAGTATTTAACTTACAATATGACTTTTGGGTATGAAATTGGGTTATGTAAATTGCATCGGATTAATAAAGGAATTTATAAAATTGGGGTTTATAATAGAAGTGGAATTTATAAACTATGTTTATAAATTTGAAATTCATCGAATTTGATAAATTGAAATATGGGAATTTGTTAAGTGGGCTATATTCACTATTTTGAATATTGAATAGATTATTAAATAAAATGGGTTTGTTTTTGGGAAAGGAATGTTTTAAATGGAATTTAAAACGAATTAAAGGTGTTTTAAAATGTATTGAGTATTGAAAACATAGATTTCAACATTGATTGTTGAAATAGACGTTTTCGAGAAACAGAAGGGGATAATTTGTATAGTATTGGATTTATATATCTATTTTTAATTTCAAATCCATATACTAGTGTTTTTGGGTTGTCGTAACGATGTTTTACGCAACATTCGTTTTTAACCCAAATAAATGTGAATAAGGGAATGTTTTCTTAAAGAGAATGGAGTAAATACTTAACTGTGATTTAAGTATATGGAATATTTTCAAATCGTTGAAAATAAATAAATTTGTGAATTACTTATTTTTAAAATAAGCATGGGAATGGTTTTCTAATATGAAATGGAACGGTTTTTGTGAATTCACCTTTAAGGTAATTGAAAGCAAATAACTTGAAATCGATTTGGGAATCGTATGCTGGTAGATGCTTGGAATTTAAATCCACCTTGGAATTTATGTATATGAAGGGAAATTGGTTTAAAAATAAATGTTGATTTATTTTTAAATTTGAAAATATAATTTACGAATTTGGAACGTAAGTTAAAATAAATCGGTAAAGATTTATTTGGTGGTTTGAAATTTGTTTCAAAAGGTATATATGGTTAAGGTGATTTGAAATTAGTTTTCAAATGGTTAAGGTGATTTGAAATTAGTTTTCAAATGGTTAAGGTGATTTGAAATTAGTTTGCAAATGGTTAATGTAATTTGAAAATTGGTTTTCAAATGGTAAAGGTAAATTGAAAATTGGTTTTTCAATTGGTTAAGTGTGGAAAATTTTATCGTGAAGTGGTTTTGGTAAAGCAAATAAATTGGGCAATTATTTGGAAATTGTATATATATATCTTGTAAAGATATTTTGGGACTTAATAATTTTGGAAAAATTATTTGGAATCTGATGATGTGGCGCATCTTTATTGATAGTTAAATAACCGACTATCAATATTTACCCTTGGATGGTATTGATTGTGTTTGTTTGGAATTGAATGCACACTTTTTTTTTTAAATAAGCGCTCGCTATTCGGTTTAGCCGGGAGAGGACCTTTGTGTCATATATCCCATTCCGAATATGCGATACGTCGTTTGGATTGCATTTGAAGACCGGTGTTGAAGACCGGGTATTTGTGAAAACGATAGGATGACCTATCGATTGTCTCCGCATCGTTAGCTACGATATGGAGATTTCCTTTGTGATGGGAAATTTTATCGGGATTGTGAATACCCGGATTGCAAGGGCTTCCTTGGAAGTGCCTTCGGTTCTGTTCGAACCCGGAACAGACTTGTATGGTTACGTGTCTGACATTACATTTTGAGAGATAGAGCAGATTTCTTTCAAATACATTTCTATTGGTGGCGGAGAATTTATTCTCTTAGCTTAACACCCTTCTCTGAGACGTACGAGCTCAGAGGTTATGTAGTTGAAGGTTATCAGCGATATTTCCCAATCTGGTAATGTGGCATGCTGAGTGCTGCTGTGTGATGATCATTGGTTGGTCATTTGTGATATGATCATTTGTTTGATCATTTATCTTTGTGATTATTGCTTTGGTCATCTGTGGACCCGAAGCATGGCTTTGTTACACAAAGCGTAGCTTTGTGGACGAGACTTCGTCAGGACCTCACTCCCCGGAAATGGTCGAAACAGGAATATGCGGCAAGGTTATGAGGGTCGCGCCCTTTAGGGTATGTCATTTCCTTCTGGTAAAGGGTGGTATCATGGTATGGAGCCCAGATACTTACTCATGTTGAAACACTATATCTATTTCTGTGTGGTGTTGTTGGATCGAGCGCTCGGATAAAGGTCCCAAAGGACCGGGGGATGACATATTCGTGTAGTAGTTACCTAGTTACAGAGGTAACCCGGCCTTGTGTTGGCAGAGATCTAACCGTAACGTTAGTTTCTCGGGACGTCCCGCCAGAGGCGATCCCATGTGGCAGTAGGAAGTTCCTTAGCCTGACCATTTGTTGGAAATCCTTTCATCCAATACGTGCCTTGTACGGTTTTAGTTGTATTACCTGCCATTCACTTATGGTGGTCACCACTGTTTGGATGGTAGCTATAGTAGGCATAGTTCGGAATGTCTATGTTGGCTAGGATTTATATTCTACTTTCGAAATTGTTTTCTACACTATGCACTAGTAATAATATCAAAAATGATTTGATTTTCGCGTAGTAAGCATCTTTGACTATCATAAGGAGAAATCTCCTCCAATTCTGCGTTTGCATTGTGTGTGTGGCGGGAGGCCTTATGGTAGTTTCATTTTCCAAAAAGCATTGCGGATTTCGAAATTTAAATTTCTTGTTGCTTGTTTAAAGATAAAACTGTTTTGAGTTCTCACACCAGTCCCATGACTGACCTGGAGTTTATTGTTCCTTTCCTAAACTCTGGGTGCCCACTATTTTCCACACGGGCAGTCTAGAGTTAGGTTATCAGGTTATTCTGGATTCGGGAGTTGCTGTGCAGATCTGGAGGCGAGCCAGATAGCGTAGTCTATTATCTATTGTATATAGTATTCTTTCCGCTGTTTTATTGTTGTACACTCTGATGATATGATGTAATGTGATGTAATGTATAAATGTATAGTTCTTTTGTTTTAATGAATATTCATTTATCTATTATATGTTGTTCCGCTGCGACTGTGAGATTCTGATATTGTTCCTGTTCTGTTACTTGTTTTTCTGTTTTCTCTTCTCTTTCTTTTCTTTCTTCTTCTACCTCTTTCTTCTTCTAAAACCCTAACGGTTCGATTTTTCGGCAACGAAAAATCTCGATCGTTACATTTGGTATCAGAGCATATGGTTAAGCGACAACCTGCTCTGTTGGGTGTTACTCATTAGAGATAGAGTCAGCAGTACTCTAGAATGAGTGTGAGTGTAATAATAGATATGAGTGCGTATTTGTTAGTGAATATAAAATTGTTTTATATTGTGATGATTGGTTTGTTGAGTGGTATATGAACCTTCGTCGGCGCAGCCTCGAAAACTGAATCGAAGGGGTTCCTAAACACTTGAATAGAACAATTCGACACAATATTGTTTTAAATTGGGTAAATGAAATAATTTTACCTCGATTATATTTTATATATAAAAAGAAAATAATTTTTCAAGAATTATTGAAGTGTGTATATAATTGATTGCTTGGTTGTTGTTAAATAGGATATATATATAAAATAATTAAAAGTTGTTTGAATAAGCTAATAAAAGCAACTATTGTAAGAGAATAATGGTATAAACCAATGAATCATAAGATGAAATTATAATTGATAATGATTTACAATTGTAAGATAAGCATGTATGTATATAAGAAGTAAAATTATATAAGTAAAAGGTTTATAAAAGTGATTTATGAATAATAAAAGGAACTTTTTGAAAGAATATTTAGCATTGATTTCACTATTGTCACTGGGAAATAATAAGGGTGATGACTGCAGCATCATCAGTATCATTTTCGAGTTTCTATGTGATGGATTTGCTACAAAAATGAATTAAAAATTGAAGTTTTGTTGTAATAAACCAATTTGAAATTGTTAAATATACGTGAAAAAGGTTTTGGACTTATAATAAATGTTGGAAGTTGAATAATAAATTGTATAACTTATAGTATGGAAGATGTAAGTGAAACCAGTTATTGAAGTGGTTAAACAATTAAGTTAAATAAAATGGAATATGAATTTGAATATTGATATGAATTTGACTTAAGTAAAAGTTAAATAGGATTTACTTTGGAATTTAAAATCCGAATTGAATTGATAAGTAAAACTTAAGTTTAATTAACAAATGATGTTTAAATGGAATAACTTAAGTGAAGTTGAATAAAAAATCGATCTTTGCATCAAAGTTAAATAATCAAGTGAATTAAATGATGTAAATAAAGTTGAAATGGAATGCAAGTTAAGTAATGTTGAAAGAATTGATGTTAATATCAAAGTAAGTGAATAAAGTGAGTAAATGAAATTGTTAAAGAGGTGAACTTAAGTTATATAAATGAAATTCAATTTTATTTGTAAAAAGAACTAGCAATTGAGTTAAAGTATGAATTGAATGTTAATCAATAGAATATGAATAAGTTGATATGAAATGATGCATGCAAGTGTAAATTCATTTGAAAATAGTTGAATAGTAGAATGAAAATCAATTGAATGCTAAACCAATTGAAATTAAAACAGTTGAACCAAATTGAATGTAAGTAAAATGAATAAAATTTGGTTGTATTGGATGTACATTGGTCGTTATTGCTTGTTGGTTGATTTTATGTAAATTCATTAAATGTTAATGAAATTGAATTAGTAAAATTTGAAAGCTATGTAATTGAATTCAAATGAAAATTGAAATGCAAAGTTGAATGAAAATGAATATGCAACTTTAATAGTAAACTAAAAGTGGTATAAGAAGCATGTATTGGAAATTTTATAATTGAATTGGCAAATTGGTTTGAATATTATAATTGGATATTATGCTAGCAGGATATACAGGTTATAAAGGAATTGGGATTTTGATTTCAAAGTTAAAAAAAATTTGTAACGCTCGACAAAAAGGTACGTATTTCAATTTTTATATGAGATTTGATGATTTCCTTCTCCAGCCACTTGGCTTTCTCTTTTCTTTTTGATTCTGAGGGGCCGTAGTGCCGTTTTGTAGTCGTACCGATCTAGCCGCGCAAAGGAGACTCTGGCGAAATTTTTCGAAAATTTAGGGAGTTAGTAAAATTTTGAGAAATTTTGAAAGTTTGAAATTTGAATTTAAATTTAAATTTGAATTGTTGAGTAAACAATGTTGTTTGAAACCTATAATTGAAGTTGGAAAGCTAATTGAAATAATAGTGAATCTTTAATAAAAATATTTAGGTTAGAAAGTTAATAAAACTGATTAGCTTTGGAAAAATAATAAACGGATTATGAATTATTCTCCTTAACTTGCAATTTCGAGGACGAAATTCTTTTAAGGGGGGAAGATTGTAACGACCCAGAATTTTTAGTAATTTAAATTTGAGTATTTAATTAATTTTAAATGTTTATAAGTGAAAATTTTAAGTTAAATAATTTATTTTTTCGAATATTGGATTTAATTGGTCATTTAAATCGATTAATTAATAGTGAAATTCCGTAGATAATTAGATATTGGGTTAAATATGATTGAAAATTGTTTGGAAAATTTTGTTATATCATATTAAGGTTATAGAAATATTTTAGAACTTGTAAAATTGAATTTGGAGTTAATTTGTAAAAATTGAATATTTTAATATTTAATTATCGACTGAAAAATAGCCAATTTTTGAACAGTCTCGGAATTGAACGAAACGAGTTCCATTGGATCCGTAATAGTTAGTTATTATCGGATTTCAAATTTCGTAGCAAACGGAGTTGTCGTTTGACCGTGGCAGCTCGAAACGCATCGATATCGTTTTAATTTTAATTCGGCGAGTTAAAATAGCCATTTTTCAAACGGTCTCGGATTTCGACGAAACCAGTTTCATCGGATCCGTAATGTGATATTATTGTAAGATTTCAAATTTCAAGTCGATCGGATTTGTCGTTTGTCCGGTACAAGCCAAAACGCCTAGAAATCGCTTAAATCGGTTTAAATTTAAATCGACCGTTTATTGCCGTATCTCACACATACTTCCGAATTAGCTTACGAAACCTGTTCCATTGTGTCCGGAACGCGGAAAAACCTTAGGATCGCCTGGCGGCACGCGTCGTTTGGAGTTCGTTTGCAAAAGTGTTAAATTGGGCATTTTATTATTAAAATAATATTAACATATATGTTATCTTCTTTTCCAAAACCCTAATCACTATCACCAGCCGCCTCCTATAGGTCCAATGGCCGAAATCATCCCATTTTCCCCTCTCAAAATCTCCAAATCCGCTCATCGAATCGAGAAACTTCCAACATGAAAGTTGTAGAGCATGGTGTGGACTACAGATCCAACGGTGGATCTCAGCTATCGTCGCCGTTTGGAGGCAGGATGGGGCCGCGTCTCCTGGGAGTTGCGCACGCAACTCGAGGCATGGGCAGGGGCCGAGTGTGACCGCACTTGGGTCGAAGGTGGAGGAGGTTTAGAGCTGCGTAATGGCGCTCCCTGATCGTGTTTTCGCGCATCGTGGTGGTCGTGGCCTTTAACCCTAGTTTTTGGTTCATGGGTTTGCTTGCGTTCAACTTCCTGTAGCCGTGCACGCAAGAGAGGGAGGGGGAGAGAAGCTTGTGCGTGCGGCCTGTGGTAGGGGTAGGGTTTGTAAAAGAATTTGTGAATCTATTTTTATTTAAATTCGTATAACGTTTAAAAATCAATATCTTTTTGCTGCGAGGTCCAAATTGAACGAGATTTTTTGCGTTGGAATCGTATCGTCGTGCTCTTCGCAATGCAACTGGTTTGGAGTCGATTGGAGCTCGTTTGAATTTCGGGTAAAATTAAACGTTCGTTTAATTTTATTCGAAACGAACGCCGAAAACGGAAATAAAATCAAGGTGAGAACTCCTCACTCAATCGAAAGGTTTTGTTTAAAATTTTGAATAGTTAATATTGATTGATAATTGTTGATTGATTGTGCTAGTAGATATAGTAGGATATATACTATATATAGCGATATATATATATTGGCATATGTATATATCGGATTTGATTTCCCGCCTCGTATAGCGGATGAGACCCTATTGCGCCGCCTATTAAGCGGATATTTTATAAAATCCCATATACCGCGATATTCCACCTTGAAGTGGAATTGGTATTGTGCTAACGTCTGTGGATGCAGGGTAACAGGTTGGAGGGATCCAACTGGATTCCTCACATATTTATTTGTTTATGAATATTATGTTGATTGTTGATAATCATATTGATATATGACACTTATTCCCGTGATTGACCATCTGATGTTGTTGCATCATCGGATTCAAATTTTTAAAATTAAAATAACGGTTTTGAATTTAAAAAGGGGTTTTAAATCGATTTTTCAAAGAATATGGTTTATTTAAAATTTTGAATTGATTAAATTTTAAAGTAAATAGATGGATAAAATTTTATGTTTTAAAAAATTTATATTTTTATAAAATATAACTTAAAAGAAATTTTTAACAATAATAGGTTTTTATAAAATAGTTAAATTTGGGTTTTTGGGGAGTTATTATTATTAATGGTTTATATAAAGGATTTTATAAATGGATGTTTTTAAATAAAAAATTTTTGAAGTTATAGAATAAATTTATAAAGTGTTAAGTTGATGTATAACATGAATTTCACTAGGATTTATAGATTAATAAATGTGAAATTTATAAAACGAATGGTTATTGGAAAATTTTAAGCTTATAAGTTATTAACTTATAAAAATGGATTTGGGCATTAAAAAGGGGAATTTTATAGAAATTGTTAATAAATGAAGATTTCATTAGTTGAAATTATTTTAAACCATAAAGAAATCTTGTAAGTGATAAGATTTTAAATTGGTAAAGTTCAAAGGAACGATTTGGTAAATAAATAATATTATAAGTATTTAACTTACAATATGACTTTTGGGTATGAAATTGGGTTATGTAAATTGCATCGGATTAATAAAGGAATTTATAAAATTGGGGTTTATAATAGAAGTGGAATTTATAAACTATGTTTATAAATTTGAAATTCATCGAATTTGATAAATTGAAATATGGGAATTTGTTAAGTGGGCTATATTCACTATTTTGAATATTGAATAGATTATTAAATAAAATGGGTTTGTTTTTGGGAAAGGAATGTTTTAAATGGAATTTAAAACGAATTAAAGGTGTTTTAAAATGTATTGAGTATTGAAAACATAGATTTCAACATTGATTGTTGAAATAGACGTTTTCGAGAAACAGAAGGGGATAATTTGTATAGTATTGGATTTATATATCTATTTTTAATTTCAAATCCATATACTAGTGTTTTTGGGTTGTCGTAACGATGTTTTACGCAACATTCGTTTTTAACCCAAATAAATGTGAATAAGGGAATGTTTTCTTAAAGAGAATGGAGTAAATACTTAACTGTGATTTAAGTATATGGAATATTTTCAAATCGTTGAAAATAAATAAATTTGTGAATTACTTATTTTTAAAATAAGCATGGGAATGGTTTTCTAATATGAAATGGAACGGTTTTTGTGAATTCACCTTTAAGGTAATTGAAAGCAAATAACTTGAAATCGATTTGGGAATCGTATGCTGGTAGATGCTTGGAATTTAAATCCACCTTGGAATTTATGTATATGAAGGGAAATTGGTTTAAAAATAAATGTTGATTTATTTTTAAATTTGAAAATATAATTTACGAATTTGGAACGTAAGTTAAAATAAATCGGTAAAGATTTATTTGGTGGTTTGAAATTTGTTTCAAAAGGTATATATGGTTAAGGTGATTTGAAATTAGTTTTCAAATGGTTAAGGTGATTTGAAATTAGTTTTCAAATGGTTAAGGTGATTTGAAATTAGTTTGCAAATGGTTAATGTAATTTGAAAATTGGTTTTCAAATGGTAAAGGTAAATTGAAAATTGGTTTTTCAATTGGTTAAGTGTGGAAAATTTTATCGTGAAGTGGTTTTGGTAAAGCAAATAAATTGGGCAATTATTTGGAAATTGTATATATATATCTTGTAAAGATATTTTGGGACTTAATAATTTTGGAAAAATTATTTGGAATCTGATGATGTGGCGCATCTTTATTGATAGTTAAATAACCGACTATCAATATTTACCCTTGGATGGTATTGATTGTGTTTGTTTGGAATTGAATGCACACTTTTTTTTTTAAATAAGCGCTCGCTATTCGGTTTAGCCGGGAGAGGACCTTTGTGTCATATATCCCATTCCGAATATGCGATACGTCGTTTGGATTGCATTTGAAGACCGGTGTTGAAGACCGGGTATTTGTGAAAACGATAGGATGACCTATCGATTGTCTCCGCATCGTTAGCTACGATATGGAGATTTCCTTTGTGATGGGAAATTTTATCGGGATTGTGAATACCCGGATTGCAAGGGCTTCCTTGGAAGTGCCTTCGGTTCTGTTCGAACCCGGAACAGACTTGTATGGTTACGTGTCTGACATTACATTTTGAGAGATAGAGCAGATTTCTTTCAAATACATTTCTATTGGTGGCGGAGAATTTATTCTCTTAGCTTAACACCCTTCTCTGAGACGTACGAGCTCAGAGGTTATGTAGTTGAAGGTTATCAGCGATATTTCCCAATCTGGTAATGTGGCATGCTGAGTGCTGCTGTGTGATGATCATTGGTTGGTCATTTGTGATATGATCATTTGTTTGATCATTTATCTTTGTGATTATTGCTTTGGTCATCTGTGGACCCGAAGCATGGCTTTGTTACACAAAGCGTAGCTTTGTGGACGAGACTTCGTCAGGACCTCACTCCCCGGAAATGGTCGAAACAGGAATATGCGGCAAGGTTATGAGGGTCGCGCCCTTTAGGGTATGTCATTTCCTTCTGGTAAAGGGTGGTATCATGGTATGGAGCCCAGATACTTACTCATGTTGAAACACTATATCTATTTCTGTGTGGTGTTGTTGGATCGAGCGCTCGGATAAAGGTCCCAAAGGACCGGGGGATGACATATTCGTGTAGTAGTTACCTAGTTACAGAGGTAACCCGGCCTTGTGTTGGCAGAGATCTAACCGTAACGTTAGTTTCTCGGGACGTCCCGCCAGAGGCGATCCCATGTGGCAGTAGGAAGTTCCTTAGCCTGACCATTTGTTGGAAATCCTTTCATCCAATACGTGCCTTGTACGGTTTTAGTTGTATTACCTGCCATTCACTTATGGTGGTCACCACTGTTTGGATGGTAGCTATAGTAGGCATAGTTCGGAATGTCTATGTTGGCTAGGATTTATATTCTACTTTCGAAATTGTTTTCTACACTATGCACTAGTAATAATATCAAAAATGATTTGATTTTCGCGTAGTAAGCATCTTTGACTATCATAAGGAGAAATCTCCTCCAATTCTGCGTTTGCATTGTGTGTGTGGCGGGAGGCCTTATGGTAGTTTCATTTTCCAAAAAGCATTGCGGATTTCGAAATTTAAATTTCTTGTTGCTTGTTTAAAGATAAAACTGTTTTGAGTTCTCACACCAGTCCCATGACTGACCTGGAGTTTATTGTTCCTTTCCTAAACTCTGGGTGCCCACTATTTTCCACACGGGCAGTCTAGAGTTAGGTTATCAGGTTATTCTGGATTCGGGAGTTGCTGTGCAGATCTGGAGGCGAGCCAGATAGCGTAGTCTATTATCTATTGTATATAGTATTCTTTCCGCTGTTTTATTGTTGTACACTCTGATGATATGATGTAATGTGATGTAATGTATAAATGTATAGTTCTTTTGTTTTAATGAATATTCATTTATCTATTATATGTTGTTCCGCTGCGACTGTGAGATTCTGATATTGTTCCTGTTCTGTTACTTGTTTTTCTGTTTTCTCTTCTCTTTCTTTTCTTTCTTCTTCTACCTCTTTCTTCTTCTAAAACCCTAACGGTTCGATTTTTCGGCAACGAAAAATCTCGATCGTTACAATATATGGATTTTAAACCATTTCAAAAGTATTATTTTGGGAATTTAAATTTAACCCAAGTTTATACTTTATAGGCTATAACTTGGGCATATTTGATCGGATTTTTCTGAAATGAAAAGCATTTGTTTTCAAATGATAACGGCTTTCATATAAGAAAAGAACTTCCAATTTTTTGAAAACGTTTCAAGTTTGAAAAGGAATTGTTTTGAAAACTATGAATAAATCTTTGTGAAAGATTGGTGAACTTTGTTTTCAAATTAAAGAGAATCTTAAAGTTGTATCCTTTGTATAAAAGATTTGAAATGAAAATTGTTTTAAAAGCTATGAATGAATCTTTGTGAAAAAATAGTGAACTTTGTTTTAAATTGAAGGGGATCTTAAAAGGGTGAATCATTTGTTTTAAAAGATTAAAGTGGAAAATTTTTTAAACCATTTGAAGAATAGATTTTGGGTTAAAAAGTTTAACTTAACTAAGATCCCATATATCCATATGTTTTTGAATTAAGCGCTCATTATCCGGTTTAGCCGGGAGAGGACTTTATGTCATAAAACCCATTTCGAATAATGATACGACGAAATGGATAGCCTTTGAAGACCGGTGGTGAAGACCAGGTATTTTTGATAACGAAAGGATTACCTGTCTAATGACTCGGCACTGAGTAGCTATGGTATAGAGATCTCCATATGTGATGGGGAGTCCAATCGGGATTGTGAATACCCGGACTACAAGGGCTTCTTTGAAGTTCCTTCGGTTCTGTTCGAACCTGGAACGGACTTGTATGGATGTATGTCTGACTTTACACTTTGAGATGTAAAGCTGGTTTCTATCAAATACATTTTTGTTCGGTGGCGGAGAATTTATTCTCTTACCTTACACCCTTATCTAAGACGTACGAGTTCAGAGGTTATGTAGTTGATGGTTGCTAGTAATACATTCCCAATTTGGTAATGTGGCATGCTAAGTGTTGCTGATCATTTATTGATCAAAGCATGGATTTTGTGTAAAGCATAGCTTTGTGGACGAGACCTCATCAGGACCTTACAAACCGGAAATGGTCGAAACAAGAAGAATGCAGCAAGGTTATGCGGGTCGAGCCCTTTAGAGTATGTCTATTTCCTTCTGGATAAAGGTGGTATCAAGGTATGGAGCCCAGATACTTAACTTATGTGGTTATTGCAAATCTATTGCTTTGTGATTGTTGGTTGAGAGGCGCCTCGGATAAATGTCGGTGATGACCGGGGGATGGCATACTTGTGTCAGTAGTTACCTAGTTACAGAGGTAACCCGACCTTGTGTTGGCAGAGATCGGGTTAGGTTCTCGATGCGTCCCTCTAGAGGCGTACCCTTGTGGCATAGGAAGTTCCTTAGCCTGCCATTTGTTGGAAATCCAATCATCCAATAGGCGCTTGTACAGTTTTAGTTGTAGAACCTGCCATCTAACATGGTAGCTATAGTAGGCATACTATAATGGTACGTATGCTGGCCAAGATTGATATTATACTTGCAAATGTTTTCTACACTATGCGCTAATAACAATATCAAATGGATTTTTTGCGTATCAAGCATGTTTGACTATCAAAAGGAGTAATCTCCCCCAAGTGTGCGATTGCATTGTGTGTGTGCCGGAAGGCCTTATTGTAGTTTGATTTTCCAAAAAGCATTGCGGATTTCTTTTTAAATTCTTTTTGTTTGTTTTTATTTAAACAACTGTTTTTGTTTGCTCACACCAGTCCCATGACTGACCTTGAGTTTATTGTTCCCTTTCTAAACTATGGGTGCCCGCAATTTTCCACACGGGCAGCCTAGAGTCAGATAGTCAGATAATAGGTGTTGCTTTGGAAATCTTCGAAGTCTTTGGTATAGCTATCGCCTTGGGATCGCATTTGCATTTCATACAATATGATGGTGGATCGAGTTTGTTGGTTTGGGAGTTCTTTAAGCTTTTGGTTTTAGATAAGGAAGTCTTTAGAGCTTTGGAGCGATGATGCTTTATGTTGGGTTCACTCTCTCTTAAAGACCATATTGGTGATACTGTTCCGTAGTTGATGTTGTTTGGTTCCATTGTTGTATATTTATAGATCTCTAATGTTGTTCAGATATTGTATTCATGGAGTTGTATCAACGATATTCATTTCTTTTTCCGCTGGTTGTTGTACTTATTGGGTTATAGCTCTGGCGAACCAGATTCGACATTCGAATCTGCGGCATTCAAATACAGGTGAAGTGTTTGTGTGTCGATTTTCGAAGGTCGAGTCAGAGTCGTTTCAAAAAAGTGAATATCGAGTTTTAACAAAGTAGGGTTTTAATAAGTGATGGGTTTGTAGCATTTTTCCTGCCTTATGAATTTCGGGGACGAAATTCTTTTAAGGGGGGAGGAATGTAACAATCCAGAATTTTCAACGTTTGATTTGGAATATTTAAGCGGTTTTAAATATTTAATTTTGAATTATAGGTTGATTTTGAATATGGAAATTTGGTTTTTTATTTATAAAATAAATTCATAATTTAAATGTAGCGATTTATTGGATAATTTAGTTTTTGAATTTAATAATTGAATATTGGTTAAATTTTTGTATCTGTAGTTTTAAGCTCGATAATAATAATTTAAAATCTTGTTAAATTTAAATTAATAATAATAAAGATAATAAAAGTTTTAGAATTGAATTTAAAAGTGATCTGTTCAATTTTAAAATTAGTTTGTTCAAAATGTCATTTTAAAATAGCGATCCAAGACACGGTCTTGGATTTCGATGAAACTAGTTCCATTTGATCCGTTCGGAATAAGGGTATAACATTATAAACTCCTAGCGACACGTCTCAATTGGAGGTTGAGATTTCAAGGTACGTTTTCGAGGTATTTTGAAGAAATATATATATATATATATACACACATATAATAAAAGTATAGTCAAATTAAATCAAATCAGGATGCCCTTTTTCCTCATAGAAGGACAAATCAAATCGCATCTATCTTCTTTATTTTCTTTTAGTTCCTTTTAAAAGAAGATCAAATCGATCTTCTGAGATAAGAAAAAAATGTTACGTTCATTTTCTTTCCAATTCGAACTGAAAATCGATTGGAGAAAATAAAATAAAAGAGATTCATGCGATTCCAATCGCATGCGCAAAAGCAACGCACGCAAGCGAGAGGGACATCGCGACCGTCGAGGAAACTTGGGCACGCACGTATGAGGATTGGAGGTCGACGTCGCCGGCAGGAGAGGCTTTATGCATAATGGTATATCGTGATGGTTGGTGGCGTTCGGTGAGGGGCAGAAGGGAGGTTTCGAAGTTGAGCATGAGTGCGGTCAAGGTGATGGTGGGTGTGACACGAAGTGGTGGCTTGCGTTAGAGGCTAGGATTTCGACAGCGGTAGCAGGTTGATGTTGCCATATGCCGAAGCCAAGTTGATGCGACCTGGGGATGAATTGGGTATGGTTAGCATGACAATGAATGTGAGGTGATGGCGAGAGGGGTTTCGGAGGCCGAAGTAGTGAATTTCGGTGGATTGGGAGGACTATGAAATGAAGCAGGTGAAAATTGTCAAATTAAATTTGAATTTAAAATTTAATATGTTAATGATAGTTTTAAAATTTATTTCAATTATTAATAAATTGTATAACTTCTATACGAGGTTCGAAAATCGTTGTGAATGGATCAAAGTACTCACCTTTGATTTTAAATCAATTTGAAATCCAAAATAAGGCTCAAAATTCAACAGTCACAAAATTCATCCATACCTATTCATTAATATCTGAAATTTTGACAGGATCGCAATGGGGAAAACCGCACGTGAATCCGAGCTCGTGTGAAAAAGTTATGCATATTAAAATGTTTGAAATTTAAAAAATATAATAATTTATAAAATAAAAAGGAAAGGACACTTCACCTTTCCACAGCGTATCCCAAGTCTCGAACGACATAGCAAACACGTAACAGCCGCTTACTTCATCAACGATCGCACGCCACCACGTTCAACATCGACCAGATCAGAGGCCATAGTCGCGTCCCCTACCTCCGACCGCTCCAACCTAGGGTCGCACGACCCTTCCGGTTCCCCCACCTGACTTCCACCGTCGCTAGCTTCATTGCAATTTTATGGCGACTCCAACCATCTTCGAGGTGAACAAAACCCATGGATGCACTCAGCTCGACAACATCTACGAGCCCATGCCTCTTGATCATCGTGAAATCTACGATCCATCGTTGAAATCTCAAACCCTAAAATAGACGGCCGAGGTTAATCCTCGATTTCTAATCAAACGATGTATCCAATTGAAAAACGAATCACTACAGTGGATATGCTTGTCCATAGCTTTCCAACAATATATAATTCGATATAGTTTTGAAGAGTTTTATTTTCGATTTGAATTTGAAATTGAAGCAGGGCTTGTAATAGGAATTTGCCTTCTGCCATTGGAAGAAGGAGATAGAAATGTGCAGACAGATTTGTATGTACTATAATAAGAAATAGAAAGGCTGCTACGGTCAGAACAAAATCAATTTATATGGACAGATCTGGATAAGAATGAATGAACATATCAGATTGGTTCGAAACAACAATAACGATCTGAAAAGTCTGTTCCACTTTCGAAACGAAACTGGGTCATCCCATATATCAAAATAGATATTTTAAATATTTTTAAATTCAACATAACAAGTTTCAAGTCCTAATTCCATCGTATAAAGAAGTTAGCTTTTAAAATCATCTTATTTCAATTGAATTAAATTAAATCAATTTCTACGCGTTTCGAGTCCGTACAATCAAACGACAAATCTGGTCACCACGACACTTGAAACCTTACAATAATTCATTGTTATGGATCCGATGAAATTGCTTTCATCAAAATCCGAGATAGTGGCCAAAATGGCTATTTTCATGTTAAATAAATATATTATTATTAAATTAATTAATCACCTTAAAATTTAAATTTAATGACTAACAATTTTTCTCATTTCTAATTTCACAGGATTTAACAACCATTTTAAAACGAATTTCCCATGTCAAATTCAACATTAATTATTTCACTAGTTACAGCGTTCAAATTCCGATTGAAATAAATTTCATTGATTATTAATTGTAAAGACCCGATTCTTCGACTTACAAAAGTCGACATCAATACGTCCACTGTATCAACTGCCGAACAATCGAATGCCGGAAAACCGAACCCTTAGGGTTCAACAAGAAGAAAAAGATAGAAGAAGTAAGGAAACAGAACAGAAACAATATCAGAATCTCACAGTCGCAGCGGAACAACATATAATAGATGAATGAATATCATTAAATCAAAGAACTGTGCATTTTATGGATTACATCATCAGAGTGTACAACAACAATATACAACACAACAAAACAATGGATAGTTGTACAAACGTGTCCTTACAAGTGAATTTACAGCGGAAAGATAATATCATATACAAGTAATACGTCTCGCCATCCAGCTCGCCTCCTGAGCCCCATAGTACTTCTGAATCCAGAATAACTTGATAACCTGACTCTAGGCTGCCCGTGTGGAAAATTATGGGCACCCAGAGTTTAGGAAGAGAACAATAAACTCCAAGTCAGTCATGGGACTGGTGTGAGAACTCAAAACGGTTATTTATCTTTTAAAACAACAGCAACAAGGGAAGTGAAAAATATCCGCAATGCTTTTGGAAAATGAAACTACCATAAGGCCTCCCCGCACACACACAATGCAAACGCAGAATTGGAGGGATTTCTCCTTATGATAGTCAAAGATGCTTACTACGCAAAACAAATCATTTTTGATATTATTATTAGTGCATAGTGATGAAAACATTTCGAAAATAGAATATAAATCTTAGCCAGCATAGGTACCATTATAGTATGCCTACAATAGCTACCATATTAAATTGCAGGTTCTACAACTAAAACCGTACAAGGCTCGTATTGTTTCTTTGCATTTTCCAACAAATGGTCAGGCTAAGGAACTTCCTACAGCCACATGGGATTGCCTCTAGTGGGACGTCCCGAGAACTTAACCAGCTCTCTGCCAACATGTTCGTCGACGGAAATTCTATCATATTAGAAAACCGTCGAACGAATTTTGAAATAAAAATTAACCGCAAGCGCACGGTATACGAATGTAGCACGCGGCGAATACGGGTCGATCCACAGGGAATTGATGATTTTAAAATTCTATTCAATCAAATTATACTGAAGTCGAGAGTGAATAGCTAGAAATGTAAGAAACTAACAAAAACTAGCAAAAGAAAATGATAAAAATATGAGAGTTAAGAAAACAATTTAGAGATAAATGCACTCTCTAGATCATATAAATCAACAAAATGAAGTTATGATCTCTCTTTTCTTGTCATTAGTGAATTAGTTGATGTGCTTATCATAAGTGTGGTATATTTGTGCTATTAGTTAGCTCAATATAAACCATCAAACTATAACACAACTACTAATGCACATTTAACTCTCATGAAATATGACAACAAAGTCGAAATAAAAATCTATTTTAAGCATAGCCTATTAACTATTGTTTAGAAATATAGGCTATCAAATTTCAATTTCAACATTCACTTCTTTGCCATAATCATATTTAGATGAAGAGGCAATTTGTGTTATGTTTGTTTAAGCATAGCCTATTTGTTATAAACAACATAGACTATCAAATTCAAAGCTAAACAACATCATAAAACCACTTCAATCATTCTCATTAAGCACAAAAAGAGAGCATAAACAACAAAATGTTGGATCTACATACTTGAGAGCTTCATTACCCCTAAATTGAAGGGATTAAGCTCTCATTTTTGTTATTATATGAACAAATGTAGAAAACAACATTAAACAAGAAGAGAAAAAGAGAGCAAAATGAAAGGAAAAATTATTCTACTTGCATAAAATAAAAGAGATCTACACTACAACATGAAAGTAAATGAACATGAAAAGGAAAGAGCGTGTACTAAATTGCATAAAATAAAAAAGATTACATAAAATAAAAATGGCTAAGTAGCCATGAAAAGAGAAAGAGGAGCTTTCATTTTATTTTCGATCTAAACTAAACTAAAGAGAAGGAGGCCTAAGAGAGACTAAGAGGAAGATCTACATGAAACATAAAGGGTATTTATACTAGTGTTAAAACCCTAATTCATTTTTCTAGGGAATGCCCAAAATGCCCCTTAGGAAGTATGGAGGTCAAGTTATCATTAACATGTCTTAATCCCCCATTAAGTGTACATGAAGCCATTAACTCCAAAAGCATGTGCATTAGCCTTTAATTTGTACATTAAGGTAGGTGGGTAGGTGGGGTCCTCCATGTTCTTCACTTTGAATTATTTCCATCTTCATTCCTTTGTATTAATTTTGTGCATGCATATCTTCATGAAACCACTTCTATTTGAGATCAATTTCCTACAAAAATATATACAAATTTTCAATTAATTTTTCTCAAACAAATATATGCACACAAATGACCGTTTTGCCCATATATGAAGATGAATATGTGACAATTTGGAATAATATGAATTTTTGGTTTAAACAAGTTAAAATACCCGATATGATCATTTATTTAATTCAAATAGATTAAATATGTTGGTAAAAATATTCACATTTATGTGCACATCAAATACCCCCACACTTATCTTTTTATTCGTCCTCGAATAAAGAAAAACTAAGATAAATCCGTTTTCGTAGGGAGCACGATTGCATTGAGCGTATGCAACAAGCCGTTAAACCTCTGGGTGTCCCCAGTAGGACGAGTGTTGTCTCGTGAGGGTTTTCAGCGGATACCACCCACAAAATCCAAATGCAGGATGAAATTATTTACAAAATACAAGATTTGTTTACAAAGAGATGAATGTGAATTTTTTTGAAAATATTTACAAATGAAGAATTTATTTTTAAATTGACACGAATAAGTTAAATATAGGTTTTGGTCATTATCTTGAAAATTTATGTCATTTACTCGTCAAAATTTCCAACAAAAATCAAGTTATCATAACAAATAGACTGTAGTTTAACTTGTTGTTTCGGTAGATAGCAAAGTGTAATTATAAAATGGATCCTTAGTTGATTATCAAAGTTTATCAAAGTGGTATTTTCATTTCTTTTCAATAACAAATCAAATCAAATAAGTAAAAATAGTGCTAGCATTTCAATTGTTTCCTCCCTCATTATTTGCAAGAAAAATTACACACCTAGCTCAGGTAAACTGAGGCCAGATATACCACCCATGCACTGCCTTTCGGGCTTATGTGAGGGGAGTACAGAGCATGGCGAGTGCACACACTTTCGTGCATACACCTATCGACCGTAGGTGGTTTTTATTATGTTTGTTTGTTTTTACATGTGTTCCATACATGCATAACCGTGAGGACTTTTAAATGAGTATGAAAGCACATAATCAAGGATTTCAAGTAATTCACCCATTCATAACCGTGAGGACTTTTAAATGAGAGTGAATACTTGGATGTTATTATTTTTTATTTATATATTTTTTTTAAAAGAGAGAGAGAGAGAGAGAGTTTTGCAAAATCATCTTAGCACCATTTAACTTAGAAGGCAAAAAAAATGTTATATCCTTTACTATAAATCAACCACTTTTTAAAACAAAGATCTTCAATTAGGATGTACTTCATAATTAACACGTACGAATCTTCCTATATACTAGTTAAACCATTATTATTTGTAATTGAACTTCATTTTTATTTTTGTTAAGTCAAAAAATTTTTCTTAAATTTCAATTTAATAAACCAAAACCATATATTTATCCTATAGTGTTTCTTTAAAAATAAATCAAAATGCTAAAAAAAAATTTGTATTTTAAAATTTTGATATTTTTTGAGTTTTGGAAAAAAAAGAAAAAATGAAAATTTAATCATGAAAAATCAAAAAGAAAATGAGTTTCCCCCCACACTTGATTTTGACTGTGTCCCCACAGTCAACCCAAGTGGAAGAAGAAAAATAAAAACATAACCTTTATTTAAATGAAAATGAAAATATGATTATTTACAAGACATGAGAAAGTATACAGTCAAAAAGTAAATGAAACGGTCGTCTAAAGACCGATTCATTTGTCTCGTCAAATGTGCAAGACACAGCTTAACAACGAAAAACCAAATCGTAAAAGATTTCGAAGTTGATTGTTGATTTGGAAAAACGAATTTTGTTTTCGATGATTCTTGGGGTCGATAAAACAATTGATTGAAGTTCAAGTTTATTTTCACCAAATTCAAGCTTATCATCGATTTCAAAATCAAAATGATGATTCAAATCGTCCCCTTTAGAGTTTAACGACTCGTTTTCGAAAAGTTCATAAAACTCGTGTTCGTTAAATTCATCTTCCTTCGTTGGATTATCAACAAATTCGTCGCATATATTCATTCCAAAATCCAAAGTTGTTGTCTTCAAATTTTCAGAAAAAGGAAGATCGAAATTTAAATCGAGTTTCTCACCCTCAAAAGAATTGAAATCCAACTCAATTACCAAATTTTCAACAACATCATTAAGAATGTCATTTTCATTTCGAAATTTGTTATTTGAAAATCGTCAATTTGGGTAAAAGATGGATTATCGCTTGACTCGTCATACTTTGGGATTTGAGTATGTTTATTACGTTGATTCAAATATGTTTCAAACACCAAATCCATGTGATCGTTGTACATTTCATTCATTTGTTCAACAAAGTCAAATTTGTGATTATTAACTTGAACACTTTCGATTTGGACTTGTTGAGGACAAGAATCGTTAATTTGAATAAACGGTGGATTTGATTCTTCCGAAGTTGGGATTTGATTATGATTTTCACGAAAAGCTTTTTATTTTTCAAGTAATAAATCCCCGTTATCTTTTTCCATTTGGTCAACAAAATCAAATTCATGATTATTAATATGAACATTTTCATTTTGAGTTTGTTGATGACTAAAGTTTTCAATCGTAACGTTATTGAAACAATTCCCATTGCCAAAATTATTTGAAAATTGGTTCACATTTTCGTCTTGATTTTGAAATTCATTTTGAAGATCAAAATTGAATCGGCATGGGTTATGATCGAAATTGTTCGAATTTTGAATTGAACTCAAATTTTGAAATCCTTGACTCGAGTTATTACACAAATATGAATTGCACAAATCATTTATCTCTTGATTTTGTTGTGAAGAGAGTTCGAGTAAAGATGAAATCATTTCAATGCTATTTTCAAGAGTCGAAGGTTGATCATCGTTTTGAAAATTTTCTTGTTCAAAATTTGAATTATTTACAAAATAATTGTCGTTAAAATATCCATAAGAATTTTGAGTGAAATTGTATGGATTATACCGATTTTCCAAACTAAAATCAAGTGAGTAAGAAAAAGGAAACTCGGACATTTTCAAGATTTTTTTTTTGGTTTTTTTTATAGAAGAAAAATATTTACAAATAGAATTTATTTTTCATTTTGAAAAATTGATTTTTGTTTTGTTTTTGGATTTTCAATTTTTTTTTGGCCTTTGAAAAGATTTTATATTTTTGAAATTTCAAAGTAAAAGGATTTAAAACATTCAAAGAAAAATAAAAGGAATATTTACAATTTTTTTTAGTTTTGGATTTTTGAATTTTTTTTGTTTTTTTTTAAATATGCATGAACTAATGCAACTAAATGAATGCAAGGGTCTAACTACAAATTATTATCCTAAGTTAACCCAAAATTGTATAATCACAAATTGTCTTAGATAAATAAGATAATTCTCATCCAGGTAACGGGCAGGATTTATCGGTGCACCACGAATCACCGTAGCAATGCAGCCGAAGGTTTAAGTACCTTCAGTGGAACAACCACAATAATATTTACGAATCACCATAATATTTATAAATGGTTATTACTCTGCCGTAGCCTAGACACCGAGAAATTAAATTATCGAAAAAGGACAAATTGTCAATATACAATTTAGTGTTACTGATTTCTAACCGTTATTATTAATCAAAATCTAAGATGAAATGCAAAGCAGAAATTAAACGTGTATTAACAATGCAACTACAAATGATTTTTGTTTTTGTTTGTTTCTTTTTTTTTTGAATTTTTTTTATATATAAATTCAAATACAAACAATCAACAATGCAACTAATAAAAACAAGAGATATATACAATGCAAGGCAAATAAAACAAAAAAACTATTAGCAAGTAGGCAATTTTTTTTTTTTTTGGCAGCAGTCTCCTTCTGAAATTCTGCTTCGGCAACCTGAAATATAATACAAGAATATATACAATTTTTTTTTTTTTGTTTTTTTTTTTGAAAGGAAACTTAAAAGTAGGGTTTTACTACACTAAAGAATATTTGGTCTCCTTCAATTTTTTTTTTTTAAGGATGAGAGGGGAAAAAAAAACTAAAACAAAAATCAAATTAAATAAAACAATGGACCAAACCTTTTTTTTAAAATAAGGATGAACTAAAAAAAATGAAGAAAACAACTTCCTTTACCACACAAAACCCGACCCCACTTTTCTTCTTCTTCTCTTTTTCTCTTTTTTTATAGCCCACGGCCCAATATTTTCTCCTTATTAGAAAAAATTCAGTGAACTCAAATTACAGACCATAATCGAATTCATTTATCGAAATCCCTTTTGAACAAAGTTCTGTACTTCAGTAAATCGCGAATTTAGAAATTCAACTCACAATCGAAATCCAATTGCGGGTTGGTGAGGCAACTCTCGAGCGTAAGTGGTGGGGAGATGTTCGATTTAGCGGTTGTTCGGCTGTTGGAGTTCAATTTCAAGTCGATGGAGTTCAATTGCAACGGAACCAGAGTGGGTATCGAATTGTCATTAGGCGCTTGAAACGATTGGAGGAGAGGCATAGTGGTTTTCTAGTGGTAGCTCTGTTGAGAGGGCGTGATGCTGCTGTTGTTGATTGATGGTTGTGTTAATGTTTGACTGCGTTGCTGGAAGATGGAGATGTTGGATGTGAGGACTGCTATGTTGCTGTGAGTGGTTTAAAGGGTTCGGAATGGTAGAACTGCAGACTGCAGGGAGGAGTGTGGTTTCGAGGTTCGACTCGATTTCTGGGGTAATGAAGTGTGGTATGTTGCAGGAGAAATGAAATGTTGTGACGGATGTGGTGAAGAGAAGGTATTGTTATCAATTTGCCGTAGTAGTAGAAGTAAAGCAATGCTGTTGATCGATAGCAGAAAAGTACGATAAAAGCAATACGGTTGTAGTACAGTCCGCTCTTGTAAGATGTGTCCGAGTCCAGTAGCACTGTTCCCTTAAAGCGATATTGCTCCCCCAACGGCGCACAGGGGTTGAATAGCAATTCGCCTCCCAAGGTAAAACGGACCGTTCTCTGCACCGCTGCGCTAGGTCCGCAGAGATTCTGGCGAACTCAGGGAAGTATATGGCAGAACAGAATGCAGGAGAGAAGATGAAGAGTAGTAAAAAAAAATTTAGTATATTGTGGACTTGAATCCTGGGCTTCTTATAGGGTTGCACGCGTCTGATCGGAAAGGTTGCGACCCTTTACCAATCGGCGCGCCTATTTTGAACTGTTGTGACCATTTAGACCAACGGACACTGCTATTCAAAATCGTTCCCTCTAGCGCAACAGGCCCGAGCGGCGGCCCATCTAATCATGAGACCCCAAGAGCCCCAAGGCCCTATCTTTGACTTTTAATATTAATAATAGGGCCTACATGCCTTCATGGCCTCATTCATTCAACCCACAATGTTCTTTGTGCCTCTTCATTTGATTTATGTGTGTAGGGTAGGATATTTATGTAGAAATTGGGAAAACCATTCCATAATGTGGGACTTTGTTCCCATTGTTTTTCCCCCCTTCTTCAACAATACCCAAACTCTTCTTCCCCCAATCCTCTCATTCATTTCCAACAATCCCCTACATGAATGAGTGGATACTTGATTTGTTCTTTTATTTTACGAAACATTATATTGGTAAAAGTGGCACTTGGCTTTGAACTTTTCCTAGTGTTTATCCTTTTGACTTACTGGCGAATCAGTAGACTTAGGTTGTCTTTGAACTGTAAGCCTTTTGTGTGAGTCGAAATTATATAACACTCAATAATTGTTTCCTAACTTCCTTGGTTCTCTGTTTGTGTTCGTTTTTGCCATGAACACCAACTTGGTCTCATGAGTGCTTTAAGAGAATCAGGCCTCGTTAATTCTCCTTGAAGCGGCGTCTTCGGACTCACGTAGGTGATTCTATAAAGAGCATTCCGCAATACTCCACTTGGTTCTTTATATCTCCAAGTATAGACATCATTAAAAGCTGAACTTATCCTTTTCTCCGACGGTATGTGCACTGACTTATCTTAGGAATGTCTAAAAGTATGATTTTTCCAGTGCTTCTAAGTTTTAACCTTAACTTAATTGTCCCTTTGAACCTAAATCTTGGGATCTCCAGTCAATTAGGTTGGGTTTCCGTTGAGGAAAACTTTTTAGTCAATAGGCCTTAAGCCCATTCCTATCGATAAGGTTTGAACTCTCTCTTCAGGCAAGCCTTTCGTTAGTGGATCCGCAATGTTATCTTTCGGCCTTACATAATCTATAGTGATAACTCCATTAGAGAGTAGTTGTCTCACGGTTTTATGTCTACGACGAATATGTCTAGACTTACCATTGTATAGTGTACTTTTAGCTCTTCCAATAGCTGATTGACTATCACAATGTATACAGATTGGTGGAACAGGTTTATTCCAATTCGGAATATCTCCTAGGAAACTTCTAAGCCAATCTGCTTCTTCAGCGGCTTTGTCTAAAGCAATGAATTCTGACTCCATTGTTGACCTTGCTATACACGTTTGTTTAGAAGACTTCCATGATATAGCTCCATTTCCTAGGGTAAATACATATCCACTTGTGGATTTGGTGTCATCTGAACCAGTTATCCAATTTGCATCACTATATCCTTCTACTACGGAAGGATATTTAGTGTAATACAAGCTGTAGTTCTGAGTATATTTTAAATATCCCAGAACCCTTATTATTGCTTTCCAATGATTTTTACCAGGATTGCTTGTATGCCTACTTAGCTTACTTATAGCATATGCAATATCTGGTCTAGTACAATTCATTACATACATTATACTTCCCAGTATTCGAGAGTATTCAAGTTGGTAGATTCCATCACCAGTATTTTTAACCCAATTTTGGTTCATATCAACTGGCGATTTAGCAACAGTTATATTATGTTGTTTGAACTTTTCAAGTATTTTGGCCACATAGTGTGATTGAGATAGTACATAACCTTCTGAAGTCTTTAAAATTTTAACGCCCAAAATCACATCAGCCAATCCTAGATCTTTCATATCAAATCTAGATGAAAGCATATCCTTTGTTGATTTAATTATGGCATTATTATTGCCTAGTATCAATAAGTCATCAACATATAGGCAAACTATGACATATCCTATATCTACATTCTTCATATAGACACATTTATCTGATTCATTTATTCTGAATCCATTTGTCATCATAGTTTCATCAAATTTTTCATGCCATTGTTTTGGCGCTTGTTTAAGACCATAAAGTGATTTTACTGACTTACACACTTTATTCTCATTTCCTGGGCTTAGGAACCCTTCAGGTTGCTGCATGTATATTTCTTCCTCTAACTCACCATTCAGAAATGCAGTTTTTACATCCATTTGATGTATTTCTAAATTTAGTATAGAAGCAATAGCAATAAGCATCCTAATGGATGTTATTCTAGTTACTGGTGAGTAAGTATCAAAGTAATCTAGATCTTCCTTTTGTCTAAATCCTTTGACTACCAGTCGGGCTTTATATTTATCTATTGAGCCATCAGCTTTAAGTTTTTTCTTAAAGATCCATTTATACCCTAATGGTTTCGATCCTTTAGGAAGATCTACTAGTTCCCATGTGTGGTTTTGTAAAATGGATTCAATTTCTCTATTGACAGCTTCCTTCCAATAAGGAGCATCAAGTGATGACATTGCTTGTTTATATGTTAGAGGTTCATTTTCTGCCATGTATGCATAGAACTCAGGCCCAAAGGTTTTTGACGTCCTTTGTCATTTTCTCCTTCTTGGTTCCTCTAACACTTGATCATTTTCATGATCAACACGATGTTCAAGAGTTTCTTCTTCTCTTGATCTCTTTTGGATACTAGTACCATTGGATTGTTTTAGTGGAAATATGCTTTCAAAGAATCTTGCATTTCGAGATTCGATTATGGTGTTTTCATGAATGTCATCAATTTCAGATTTATGCACCAAGAATCGGTATGCACTACTATTGTGAGCATATCCAATAAATATGCAATCTATAGTTTTGGGTCCAATTTTGACCTTTTTAGGCTTAGGTATTTCTACCTTTGCCAAGCACCCCCACACTTTCAAGTATTTGTAAGATGGAGGTCTGTTTTTCCACAGTTCATGTGGTGACTTAAAGGCCTTTTTGCGAGGTACTTTGTTCAGTATATGATTAGCTGAAAGTATCGCTTCACCCCAGAAATTGTCTGGTAATCCAGAACTAATAAGTAGAGCATTCATCATTTCCTTTAGGGTACTATTCTTACGTTCTGCTATTCCATTGGATTGAGGAGAATACGGTGCTGTTGTTTGATGTATTATACCATTTTGAGCGCAAAATTCCTCAAAAGGAAATTCGTATTCTCCACCTCTATCACTTCGCAAGGCTTTTATCTTTTTGTTTAGTTGATTTTCAACTTCTGCCTTATATTGTTTAAATGTTTCAAAGGCCTCATCCTTGCTTCTTAGTAGGTACACATAACAGTACCTAGTGCAATCATCGATAAAAGTAATAAAATATCTTTTACCTCCTCGAGTTTGACACATCTTTAGATCACATACATCAGTATGTATTAAGTCTAAAGGCTCGGTGTTCCTTTCAACATGATGAAAGGAAGTTCTAGTCAACTTTGCTTCAACACATGTCTCACATTTGTATTTGTGATCTATAGTAAACTTAGGTATAAAATCTAAGTTAACCATTTTTCGCAAAGTATCAAAATTCACATGGCCTAGTCTAGCATGCCATATATTAAATGATTCAGCGATATAAACAGAAGAATCCACTTTATTCATATCTTTTGGTACAACAGTCGTTACATTCATTTTAAACAGACCATCACTCACATAGCCCTTTCCCACATATACACCATTTTTAGACAATACAAAGCTATCAGCAACGAAGACTAATTTGAACCCATTCTTGCTCAACGGCAATCCTGAAACCAAGTTCTTCCGAATATCTGGAACGTGCAATACATCATTCAATGTGAGTTCCTTTCCAGAAGTCAGTTTGAACACGATCTTCCCTTTGCCTTTAACTTGTGATGTAGTTGAGTTGCCCATAAACAACTGCTCCTCCTTGGTAGCGACTTCATAAGTCGTGAACATCCATTCGTTTGCGCATATATGGCTAGTTGCTCCGGTGTCCACGAACCATTCCTTGTTGTTGCCAACAAGGTTACATTCTGACACTACTGCACACAAGTCCATGTCGGAGACGCCATCAGAACCTTCAGCCATATTTGCTTCAGGTTTCGTTTTCTTTCCACGACATTCCGCAGCCTTGTGACCCTTCTTTCCACAGTTATGGCAGTTTCCTTTGAACTTCTTAGCCTTCTTTGCATTTGGGTTGTCGCGTTTTCTCTTGTTTGTCTTTTCAGCCTCAACCACATTCGCCTTTGCCACCATAGCATTAGATGCCTACTTTTCTGACTTTCTGTTGTCTTCTTCAATTCTAAGTTGAACAACTAAGTCTTCCATTGACATCTCTTTTCGCTTGTGCTTCAGATAATTCTTGAAGTCTTTCCACATTGGAGGAAGCTTTTCTATGGTGGCTGCAACTTGAAATGACTCGCTGAGTGTCATTCCTTCATCTTGTATTTCATGGATAATGACTTGCAACTCTTGGATTTGGCTGATTACTGTCTTGGAATCCACCATCTTAAAGTCCAGAAATTTGCCGACTATGAATTTCTTCATTCCAGCGTCTTCTGTCTTGTACTTTTTATCCAATGACGTCCATAGTTCTTTTGCTGTTTTCATAGTACAATACACATTGTATAGACTGTTGTCCAGTCCATTCAAAATGTAATTCTTGCATATGAAATCCTAACTGTTCCATGTAGTGAGAGATTCAACTTTAGTGGCGTCTGGCCCCAATTCATCAACCACTGGAGGATCCTCCGAAAGGTATTTTGCCAATCCCAAAGTAGTCAAGTAAAAGAGCATTTTTTGTTGCCATCGCTTGAAGTCAACCCCAGTGAATTTCTCTGGCTGTTCTCCATGCGAGAAAGCCATCGTTGGCGCGACCAAAGGTGCAGCCTGAGTGATGGTAGCGGTTGGTTTGACCGCAGAAGTATTGTTGTCCCGAGTCATTGTCGGTCTGAAACCAAATGGACTCAGTCAGTACAAAGTTATTATCAAAATAGAAATATCGCTTTAAGATTGTTATCAATTTGCCGTAGCAGTAGAAGTAAAGCAATGCTGTTGATCGATAGCAAAAAAGTAAGATAAAAGCAATACGGTAGTAGTATAGTCCGCTCTTGTAAGATGTGTCCGAGTCCAGTAGCACTGTTCCCTTAAAGCGATATTGCTCCCCCAACGACGCACAGGGGTTGAATAGCAATTCGCCTCCCAAGGTAAAACGGACCGTTCTCTGCATGGCTGCGCTAGGTCCGTAGAGATTCTGGCGAACTCAGGGAAGTATATGGCAGAATAGAATGCAGGAGAGAAGATGAAGAGTAGTAAAAAAAAATTCGTATATTGTGGACTTGAATCCTGGACTTCTTATAGGGTTGCACGCGTCTGATTGGAAAGGTTGCGACCCTTTACCAATCGGCGCGCCTATTTTGAACTGTTGTGACCGTTTAGACCAACGGACACTGTTATTCAAAATCATTCCCTCTAGCACAACAGGCCCGAGCGGCGGCCCATCTAATCATAAGACCCCAAGAGCCCCAAGGCCCAAGGCCCTATCTTTGACTTTTAATATTAATAATAGGGCCTACATGCCTTCATGGCCTCATTCATTCAACCCACAATGTTCTTTGTGCCTCTTCATTTGATTTATGTGTGTAGGGTAGGATATTTATGTAGAAATTGGGAAAACCATTCCATAATGTGGGACTTTGTTCCCATTGTTTTCCCCCCTTCTTCAACAATACCCAAACTCTTCTTCCCCCAATCCTCTCATTCATTTCCAACAGGTATCAATGATGATAGACAGTGTATAGTGCTAGATAAGGTTTGGCAAGTGGGATGGAAATGTTGGCGAGGCAGAGGAATGGAAATGTTGGCGAGGCAGTGGAAAGTGGTTCAGTGTTGCTTTGTTAAGGGGAGAATGATGGGGATGATAGGTTTGTATGCAGTAATTAGAACTGGTGGTATGTATTGATGTTGGATTTGGTTGTAGTTGTTTGTGAAATATGCCAGTGATGTTGTAATGGAGGATTGGTGGTTTGGATGCAGTGTGTGGCAACTTGATCAGCGAAAGGACAGTGATGAACTGCAGTGGTTAAGTGGGAATCAGCAGAATAGTTGTTATGGGTAGTTTGTATGTGGTAAGGGAAGATGTGTAGTGAGGTGTGGAGATGGTTTTGAGTCTGCGCAGTGGTTAAGAGGTTTGCTCTGTTATATAGGATGGTTGTTGCAGTTTATTGAATGGAGTTCTGCAGTGTAGACGAGGCAATTTAGTGGTAGTGATGGCACTGATATGTAGAGGTGATTGAAATTATTGAATATGGTTGGAGATCATGAAGTTGTAGTGTGCAGGGGGTGCTGTAGATGATATGGTTCAGAGGGGAGATGTAGAAATGCAGAAGTGTGATTATGCTTTTGAACTAAAGTGGAAGGATAGGGGACTGTGTCAGCAGAGGCTCGAGTTGATGAAGTTTTGTGTTGAAGCTTGGTTGATGGTGTGGTAGTTTATGAGGTAGCAGCAGAAAGATGGGTGGATGACAGTGAGTAATGTTGATTGGAAGGTTGACGCTTGATGCAGTGTTATGTGGTACTGGGTAGTGTAGCTGTCGGGGAAATGGTCGGGGAAGGTTGGCAGAAATGCAGGAAGACTTGGTGACAGAATTTGAATGAGGGCGATGTTAGACTTGTAGAACAGTGGCAGTTGCGATATTTGGACAGAGGCAGTTGCGAACAGAAGTTTGACAGGGTTGTAGATGGTGGATTGTTGTATGAGAGGCAATGGATGGTAGTTGGAATGGTGATGAAATGGGGTTTGGACTGTGAATTGAAGGAGGGGTCAGAGGAGTTTTGAAGTGGTGTAGTGGTTAGTAGGGAATGGCTGTTGTTTTGTGAAGAGGGGAATCCGTTGGCTTTGTGCACAGTGCACAATGAACAGTGAGGCAGAGAGGGAAAGAAAAATTGTAAACAAAATGAAATTTGTAAATGAAGAAATATAATACTTTTGTTTTTGTTTAGAAATTGTGATTTTTAAAAAAAATATATATATATATACAATGCAAATGCAAAACAAATAGAATGCAACAAACACACAAACAAAGATGAAAACAACAAACACACAATTTTTTTTTTAATGCAAACACACACAACAAACACACAATAAAAATCAAACAAAAATAATTCGAAGAATAGAATATCAAAATCAAAACAAATTCCCCGGCAACGGCGCCAAAAACTTGTTCGTCGACGGAAATTCTATCATATTAGAAAACCGTCGAACGAATTTTGAAATAAAAATTAACCGCAAGCGCACGGTGTACGAATGTAGCACGTGGCGAATACGGGTCGATCCACAGGGAATTGATGATTTTAAAATCCTATTCAATCAAATTATACCGAAGTCGAGAGTGAATAGCTAGAAATGTAAGAAACTAACAAAAACTAGCAAAAGAAAATGATAAAAATATGAGAGTTAAGAGAACAATTTAGAGATAAATGCACCCTCTAGATCATATAAATCAACAAAATGAAGTTATGATCTCTCTTTTCTTGTCATTAGTGAATTAGTTGATGTGCTTATCATAAGTATGGTATATTTGTGCTATTAGTTAGCTCAATATAAACCATCAAACTATAACACAACCACTAATGCACATTTAACTCTCATGAAATATGACAACAAAGTTGAAATAAAAATCTATTTTAAGCATAGCCTATTAACTATTGTTTAGAAATATAGGCTATCAAATTTCAATTTCAACATTCACTTCTTTGCCATAATCATATTTAGATGAAGAGGCAATTTGTGTTATGTTTGTTTAAGCATAGTCTATTTGTTATAAACAACATAGACTATCAAATTCAAAGCTAAACAACATCATAAAACCACTTGAATCATTCTCATTAAGCACAAAAAGAGAGCATAAACAACAAAATGTTGGATCTACATACTTGAGAGCTTCATTACCCCTAAATTGAAGGGATTAAGCTCTCATTTTTGTTATTATATGAACAAATGTAGAAAACAACATTAAACAAGAAGAGAAAAAGAGAGCAAAATGAAAGGAAAAATTATTCTACTTGCATAAAATAGAAGAGATCTACACTACAACATGAAAGTAAATGAACATGAAAAGGAAAGAGCATGTATTAAATTGCGTAAAATAAAAAAGATTACATAAAATAAAAATGGCTAAGTAGCCATGAAAAGAGAAAGAGGAGCTTTCATTTTATTTTTGATCTAAACTAAACTAAAGAGAAGGAGGCCTAAAGAGACTAAGAGGAAGATCTACATGAAACATAAAGGGTATTTATACTAGTGTTAAAACCCTAATTCATTTTTCTAGGGAATGCCCAAAATGCCCCTTAGGAAGTGTGGAGGCAAAGTTATCATTAACATGTCTTAATCCCCCATTAAGTGTACATGAAGCCATTAACTCCAAAAGCATGTGCATTAGCCTTTAATTTGTACATTAAGTTAGGTGGGTAGGTGGGGTCCTCCATGTTCTTCACTTTGAATTATTTCCATCTTCATTCCTTTGTATTAATTTTGTGCATGCATATCTTCATGAAACCACTTCTATTTGAGATCAATTTCCTACAAAAATATATACAAATTTTAAATTAATTTTTCTCAAACAAATATATGCACACAAATGACCGTTTTGCCCATATATGAAGATGAATATGTGACAATTTGGAATAATTTGAATTTTTGGTTTAAACAAGTTAAAATACCAGATATGATCATTTATATAATTCAAATAGATTAAATATGTTGGTAAAAATATGCACATTTATGTGCACATCACAACACAAGGCCGGGTTACCTCTGGAACTAGGTAACTACTACACGAATATGCCACACCCCGGTCCTTTGGGACCTTTATCCGAGCGCCCTCGATCACCAAGCAACAACCACACAGAAAAATGAGATTGGAGCAACCACATAGGTTAAGCATCAGGGCTCCATACCCGACACCACCCTTTTCTAGAACTAAATGACATACCCTAAAGGGCGCGACCCTCATAACCTTGCCGCATATTCCTGTTTCGACCATTTCCGGGGTGTGAGGTTTGACGAAGTCTCGTCCACAAAGATACGCTTTTTCACAAAGCCACGCTTTGATCAACAAATGATCAATAAATAATCATCACACATCAACACTCAGCATGCCACATTACCAAATTGGGAATATATCGTTGATAACCTTCAACTACATAACCTCTGAGCTCGTACGTCTCCGAGAAGAGTGTTAAGCTAAGAGAATAAATCCTCTGCACCAACAGAAATGTATTTTTTAACATCCCGAAAATTTGGGCAATATCAATTTAATAATCTAAATTAAAAATTAAATTGATGTGATAATATTTTTTAATAATATCTAAATTGATTTAATAACCTTCTTTTAAATAAACATTTAACTGATAATGTATCTTTTAAAAGCTAATTTAAATTGTTTCTATTTATAATGTATATATTGGTATATATTATAAATAGATAAGCTCTATTTTGAATTTAATAGATAAAGCTATGTTTTCTAATTTTATTATTTTTGATAATTTGGAAATTTTGTATTGAATAAATAATAATATGATTTTAAAAATACTCAAGATAAATTTAATTTGTTTAAAAATAAATTCTAGCCTAGGTTTAAATTTAAATAAAAAGATTGTTTTATTCTTTTTAATTTAGCTTTATAAAATAAGTAATTTATATTTTGAAGAGATTGTTTCTTTTATAAATTATTTTAATTTAATGAGTTTTATATAAACAATATTAATAATGTAATGCTTTTACAAATGAATTTTAATGGAAATCGTTATTTCAAATCTATTTATAAAGGGAAGCTATGATTTGAAATTTAAAAAAAAAAGAGTCTTTCAAAATGTTTAAAATAAACTTTATAACTATTAAGGAAAAAGTATAGATCAAATAATGGTTACAAACTTATGTAATAAATAAATAATAAGTAAATGGAGTATTTAATAGTTTAAGTTTAAAAATAAAAGGAAAGAAGAATTATAAATTTGTTTAAGTATAAAAGTATGTATTTATACTTAGGTTAAAAATTTATAACTTTTGCTAGAACAACTTTGTATAGGTACATAAGATAGGCAGGCAAGTATATATATGTATAAAGTACAAATGCATATTTGGCATGCGTAAAACATAACCAGGCTTTGTATAAATATGAATGTAGCCTGTAAAGAAAAATATACAAGGTAAGAAATAAACAAAGTAGGAAAAAGAAAAATATTAAAATATAAAATAGGTCTGTAGCTTGTAGGTTAAGATTCAGACAAGAATAAACATCAAGTATAAAATAAAATATAGTATGCAGGTTAGAGAAGAGAAGTGGAAAACTAAGTAAAATATCTATACATAAGAAATGATTAAATTAGCTAAGTAGGAAACATAGAGTACATTAACAATTAATGCTTACATTTGCTCAGCACGAACTTAGGTCTATTCGAAATTGTTTAAAAATCCTTTCAGCCTCCATTTTGGAAAAAAAATCTGCCTGATAAAACAAAATTAAGCAGTGTACCAGGCATATATCCAAACCCAGATAACACCTACCCTATACCAAACTTATCTTTATATATATACATCTCTACTTATTCTTGTTCGTGCCAAAAACATTGCAAACAAGAAATGAATTAAGGTCTGCACCTTTTCTTTCAAAAATTCAACTAAAATAACCTGAAAATCAAAGCCTGTTATATTTATCTTCAACCCAAGCTTTAAGGCAAGCAACCTGCATGAAAATCTAATTAACAAAGCAACTCCAACTTAAAATAAAAGGCATTTAAGTGCAAGGTTTTTAAAAGCTAAGGGATTTCAGTTTCAAACTCTTTTTCAAAACTGGATGCTTTGTCTTCATTTCAGGTGAGCAAACTTTTAAATAACTTGAGTTTTAAAATCTGTTGCATGCTAATATTTGGATGCTCAATATATTTGTGTGAATATTTGTATATATTCTTTTCTCTGGGCATTTGTGTGATGAAATTACTGCATAATATATACCCAGTAAGATATCCTATTAAAATTTTAAAGTTTCAATTTAAACTACTTTCCAAACATCAAACAGTTGCAAGTAAAACTGCTCTGTCTTCACTTTAAGGTAAATGATTTCATATTTTAAAACATAAATGTTAACTATCAGTTGCCTGTAAATGAGTATGCTTGAATGCTTGGTTTGTGATGATTCTTCTGTGTGTATATTGATTGCTCTTCTCTGTATTCAAACTGAAGAGATTTAGAAATAAGGGAAAATTAAAATTCCCTTAACAGATCATTGTTAGATTTTTTTTTTAAAAAAAAAACTTTAAACATGATTGTTTAAACACCATCTAGGTTTTTTGAAAACAAGTTTAAGTAGCTTAAGTTAGAAAATTTCCTGTCAGCAAGAAAATATAGTGGAAACTTAAATAATGGGATAAATCAAATGTCGAATTTTATTGATTTAAGTATATGGCTCGAATCATCTTTGAAAAGTATGATTTTTAAAACAAAAATCCAAATTTTTACTATTGAATTGAATGTAGATTTTGGAATTGTATGGAAAACAAATCTTGATCAATTTTCGATAATCAAAGAATCTGTGAATGGTAAAATTGTGTCTAAATCTTGCTTGAACATCATTGTAGCTAGGAAAAATGTCGAATAATTTTTCTGTTGCAAACTATGATAGTACGAGAATGATATAGGGTTTAGCTCTAGAATTTGTTGTGGTCTGTGACGAGGTGATTTCATCACCTATGTTTGACCGAGTGGTATAAAACTCTGGGAAAGTGTGGTTTGGAGAGTGACGAAGGCAAGGCCGAAGTTTCAGGACCCCTGATGATCGGAGGAGCAGCGGCGAGCCGTTGGCAGGTTGTAAGGTGGAAATGGTATGGTGTTTCCAGGTTGTATGGTGGTTCCAGGTTGAGTTTGATGCTCGAATTCGTCTTCAGGGATGCGTGGATGTCTTGGTGATCGAAACTGGATGAGGTGGTGATAGATGACACGTGGCAGTCGTCAAAGATGGTCGGAGTTAGTTGGGGGATCGGTGCACATGCAATGTGCATATTAGTGTTGAAGTCTGTTGTTTTTTTTTCTGGGGTTGAGCAGAGAGGAACTCGAGTTTACTCGAGTAGTTCATGCATCTTACTCGAAGCGGTTAGGATTTTGACTCGAAGCGCTAGCAGGGGGTCTCGAGTCTGTGTTGTCCAGGTATTAGTAAACCTGATTTGTTTCATGTTTTAGTTCAAATTTTAAAACAAGTTTAAAATTAAATAGTTTTAATAAAAAGATAATTTGTTCCCAAACAAATGTTTAAATTTGATTGTGATAAAATCCTTCTTTTTAAAGATTTTAAATGAAGGTTAAATAAATTATTTGATTTGAAATTTGCAAGTTAAAATGCAATGTAATTTAGAAGCTAAATTTTTATCAATATAATTAAGTAGTTTAAATTAAAGGTTTTCTTATATAGGTAATAAATTTTTTCTTACATTTCTTTTAAGAGTTATAAATTAATATTTAAATTTGGCTAAATGTGAAATGGCAAATCATTTGGGATCCTAAATTCAAAATAGAATTTGAATTTAAAATATAATGTTCTAATACACTTTAATACTAAGGGAGTCATTAATAGAGAAAAAATTATCTTAGGAATAATTTAGATACTAAAATGATTTAATAAATAAGTTAATTTAAGAATGACTTATGTATTTAATTTATAAATTAACAATTTTGATTAATTTATAATAGAGATTAATTAAGAAGTAAATTAAGAAATGTTACTAGTTAATGAAGATAATTAACTAAGGATTAATTGTTTAATTAATATATGCGATTAATTTTGATAATTAATCAAATTAATTAGATAATCTATTGTAAATTGTTAAATTTAATTACTTGATAAAAGTAATTAAGAGATTAATTACTTATTGTAATTAATTTTTATTAAATGATTAATTTAAGTTAATTAATTTAGTTTAATTAATTTAAGAAATCATTTGATGATTTGATATGTGTAATCAATTAGTGTATTCGATGGAGCATAATTACTTAAGGAAGTAATTAATGTTAATTACTGAATGTAATTAGTGAAAGATGATGTGTTAATGAAGAAATTTGGATAATTACTTTTGTAATTAATCAAGGGATTAATTAATGAAGATAATTAAGTATGGAATAATTAATTTGTTAATGAGTAATTAAGGGTAGTTAATTACTGGATTGATATTAATTAAAGGTGATTAATAATTGTATTTTAAATTTTAGATTAATTACTAAATGTAATTAATTTAAATAAAGTAATTAATTTAAATTTAAATTAGAAATTATTAATTCATATAATTAATGACGTAATTAAGAATTGTTTAATTTAGGAATAATTAATAGTGAAGTGATTAGCTAATGTAATTGATTAAGGATAAATGTAATTAATTAATAAATGAAGTAATAAAATGTTAATTACTGTAAATGATTAAGAATATTTAATTTGTGAAATTAATTTAAGACTAACTACTTATGTTAATTAGAGAATGATAAATCAAAGGTGTTTAATCAAGATAAATATTTAGAGAATGATAAATGAATTAGATTATAATTCATTAATGGATATTTAAGCAGGATTTATGGAATGAAGTAATTAATTTAATTCACTTTAAATTAATTAGAGATGTAGTAATTAATTTAATTTACCTTAAATTAATTAGGGATAGAAGTAGTTAATTTAATTCATTTTAAATTAATTACAAATGGTATAATTATAAATCATTGCTTAGTGATGAATGATATTAATATTTCATTGATTGATTCTGATCTCAGATATGATATGAGTAATATCTATGTGATATGGATGCCTGGTTTAAGTATGATAATATTTAATTATCTGTTTTGATGATAATATGAATTATCTGTTTATGATGATGTGATTATCTCTTGTGATATTGTGAATTATCTATCTGTGTGTATATTGATGATATTTAATTGAACTGTTAAGACTAATTAGACAACTTGGCCTTAAAAGACACGTTTTGGATTTCGATGAGACCGGGATCGGTTTTCCACATTTGGAACATCCGAAAACCACATCGATTCCAAATTAACGATAGGTCGTGAATCTGAAGTGAAGATGAAGATTCAGAATGCAAGGGTTATCGTCGTTAACTCTGAGGGTGATTCCAAAATGAGTGTAACGAGATAATGCCTTTGGTTTCGTTCGAACCCGGAACGAACTTGTATGGATTGAATGCTTTCAGAACATCGTCAGGTGGGCGATGAGCATTCTAAGATATGTATTCTCTAAAGGTAATCGTAGCCTCAAGCCTCATCAACCGGGAATGGCTAAAACAGGAGAGTTGCAGCAAGGTTAGGTGGGTCATGCCCAAGCAGGACAAGGATATTCCCTTGTCTAGATGTCCCTTATTTCGGCTTAGTGGGCAGTAGCGATGGCTATCTGCGGGGTTATCTTGTTCGGGACTGTTCAGTAAGGAATGGTTCCGGCCTTGTGTTGTAGGGGGTCGGGAGTGATCCTCGGTACGTTGATCTAGGCCACGTACTGTGACGGGCGGTACCCCAGTAGCCCTGCCATTATATGGAATCCACAATCCAGTAAGTGCCAACGGTTTTGATTGTATTACCCACTTTTGTGGCTAGTAGCTAGAATTTAATCATGTAACAATTTTGGCTATTTTCTATTTACTTGAAAACCCTAGACCTATTATAATATCACAGAATTTCCTATCAAATGTTTGGTTAGCGTAAGGTAAAATCTTACCCATGTTTATGTGTGGGGAGTCTTACGTGATACCTTCTATTTCAAAAGGATTTTCAAAATTAAGCAACTTTACCCTGTTAATCATACCAGACCCATGTCTGACCCGGAGTTTATTTTTGTTTTTCATTAACTCTCGGGTACCCAAATTTTTATGGGTAGTCAAGTGATTCAGGTTGGCTTTGACGAATTCTGGAGGAGCAATGGAGCAGGAGGCTTCAGCATTGTAGATACATATAGTTCCGCTGTGTTGATATCTCTGTGTTGTTTTGTGTATTGAGTTGTATAACTAGACAGGTGTTTATAACTATCTAGTATGTGATCTATTGTCTGTATAACTCTGATTGATGTTGTATATTATGTAAATACTTATGTGATTATTATAATTTATTCGTTCCGCTGTGAGATTCTGATGTTGTTGTTCTTTCTTCTCTATCTTCTCTATTTTCTCACCCCTTTCTTTCTTCAAGACGAAGCTGTTTTCTGTGCTTAGAAAGTCGGGTCGTCACAGTTGGTATCAGAGCACTAGGTTGAGTGATTACCTAGGCTCTTAAGTGATTCCTTTCTTGAGTGAACGTATTTGTAATTTTGATATATAATATATATATATTTATTTATTTCTACCTATTTGTTGGGTTACCTGTTCAGGTTTTCCAATATAAGTTATAAAGGTAGATAGGGTAGTGGTGTGTGTAACACGACTACCAATGGTTGGAGTTTGAATGTTTTTGGAAGTGTATTTGTCGAGACTGTGGACCTAATACCGTCTCGAGTGAGCTTTGGGTGGTGTAAGGATTTCATTAATCTCTGAAGGAAATCTGTTAAGGTTCGGAGTTCATTTTCGGAGCATAAGTTTGGATGAGCAAGAGTTTAGATCTGTCGGTTGGGCAGAAGCAAGTCATGTTATCTTGATACATCAAGGTGTTGTAACTGTGTGATGAGACACAGTGAATATGTATGTCTTCGAAAATGTTTCTTTGGAACAAGTTAAGGAAGTGTGTTTGTTTCGGTTGTGGCTGTGTTCAGCTGGATGTTTCTGTTTGCTCTGAGGTCCAAGTTTCTCGAAGAGCTTTGGATTAAGAAGTCTTCTGGCTTAGCAGTTTTTCTTGGGGTAACTTCAGAAGCAGCAGAGTAGATCCATTTCTTCGATGGATTGGCCACATAAGCGCAAGCTGTTCTATTCAATAAAGAGAGAGCAGTATGTTTGGAACTTGGCTTGATTGATTGCAAAAGCGACTTGCGATAGTTTGAGTGTTCTCTTGTGTTTCAGAGGTATTTTTCTGGATGTCTTCGAGAAGTCAGAGTTTGGTCAGCATCTGAAGATTGAGTTTGGTATCGACTGGATTCCAGAAGTGATACTGATGGTTCAGCTTAGTAATAGGATGGTTTTTGGAGGAGAGGGTTTGGTGAAGTAGCTCATATTTTGGAGGAACTTCTGAGCTTTATTTTTGGAATGTGTTGACCAGTCTGTGCTTGAGTTCATAGTCAGCATTTTCATCTCTTCAGTCAGAGTTGCGCAGTGGAAGCATGGTGGTTGCTGTTTTAGTTTGGAAGCACTTGGATGTTGCAGTGTTTGGATTGGAGAGTTCTACAGAAAAATTTTCAGGACCTTAAGGCCAAATTGGAATGCATCTGTATTATCTTTCCATATGAGAGAAGTAAGATCAGTCTGCTGATTTTGGAATTGAGTTGAGTTCTGATTTTTGAGTTGATCTTAAAGATCATTTTGTTGGATTGTCTTTGGTTCAGTTTGTTTCTAAGGACACCAGCAAGAATTGAGCTGATCAGGAAAGATGTAGGCAGCGCAGGATCACTCGAAGAGTTTGTGGATAAGACACGGAGGAATTTGGATCTCGAAGACGGAGATTTGATTTTGGATAAGTGTTTAGTCTTCAGGATTGAATTGTCAGCTTGGATAACTGAGATTTATTGTGTTTCACGTATCTATGAGGGAGTACGTGTAAGATTTATCTCTGGTTATAGAACCAGTAGTTCAGGGAGTTTTGATTGTTGATTCAGACTTGTCTGTAGTCTGATATCCTGTCTTGTTTTGTAGATCTAGATGAGTAGAAGTTTTGTAGCTTAGCAGTATTGTTTGTTTGGATTCTATAGAGCGAGTAACCCGGTATCTATACTTGGGAAAACTCGAGAAAATTCTATCCGAAATCTTGTCTGGATAGTTAGATTTGTTTGTTTGGATGAATTGGTTGCTATGGTTGTTAGCATATGATTGATATATGCTTGTGTTTAAAATTTAAATCTTTAACTAGATTATTAAATTACCTTTGTTTTAAATTTCTGGGACGAAATTCTTTTAAGGGGGGAGGAGTGTAACATCCCGGAAATTTGGGCAATATCAATTTAATAATCTACGTTAAAAAATAAATTGATGTGATAATATTTGTTAATAATATCTAAATTGATTTAATAATCTTCCTTTAAATAAACATTTAACTCATAATGTATCTTTTAAAAGCTAATTTAAATTGTTTCTATTTATAATGTATATATGTATATATTGGTATATATTATAAATAGATAAGCTCTGTTTTATATTTAAGAGATAAAGCTATGTTTTCTAATTTTATTATTTTTGATAATTTGGAAATTTTGTATTGAATAAATAATAATATGATTTTAAAAATACTCAAGATAAATTTAATTTGTTTAAAAATAAATTCTAGCCTAGGTTTAAATTTAAATAAAATGATTGTTTTGTTCTTTTTAATTTAGCTTTATAAAATAAGTAATTTATATTTTGAAGAGATTGTTTCTTTTATAAATTATTTTAATTTAATTAGTTTTATATAAACAATATTAATAATGTCATGCTTTTACAAATGAATTTTAATGGAAATCGTTATTTCAAATCTATTTATAAAGGGAAGCTATTATTTGAAATTTAAAAAAAAATGAAGTCTTTCAAAATGTTTAAAATAAACTTTATAACTATTAAGCAAAAAGTATAGATCAAATAATGGTTACAAACTTAAGTAATAAATAAATAATAAGTAAATGGAGTATTTCATAGTTTAAGTTTAAAAATAAAAGGAAAGAAGAATTATAAATTTGTTTAAGTATAAAAGTATGTATTTATACTTAGGTTAAAAATTTATAACTTTTGCTAGAACAACTTTGTATAGGTACATAAGCTAGGCAGGCAAGTGTATATATGTATAAAGTACAAATGCATATTTGGCATAAGTAAAACATAACACGGCTTTGTATAAATATGAATGTAGCCTGTAAAGAAAAATATACAAGGTGAGAAATAAACAAAGTAAGAAAAAGCAAAATATCTAAATATAAAATAGGTCTTTAGCTAGTAGGTTAAGATTCAGACAAGAATAAACATTAGGTATAAAACAAAAAAATATAGTATGCAGGTTAGAGAAGAGAAGTGGAAAACTAAGTAAAATATCTATACATAAGAAACGATTAAATTAGCTAGGTAGGAAACATAGAGTACATTAACAATTAATGCTTACATTTTCTCAGCACAAACTTATGTCTATTCGAAATTGTTCAAAAATCCTTTCAGCCTCCATTTTGGAAAAAAAATCTGCCTAATAAAACAAAATTAAGCAGTGTACCAGGCATATATGCAAACCCAGATAACACCTACCCTATACGAAACTTATCTTTATATATATACATCTCTACTTATTCTTGTTCGTGCCAAAAACATTGCAAACCAGAAATGAATTAAGGTCTGCACCTTTTCTTTAAAAAATTCAACTAAAATAACCTGAAAATAAAAGCCTGTTATATTTATCTTCAACCCAAGCTTTAAGGCAAGCAACCTGCATGAAAATCTAATTAACAAAGCAACTCCAATTTAAAAGAAAAGGCATTCAAGTGCAAGGTTTTTAAAAGCCAAGGGATTTCAGTTTCAAACTGTTTTCCAAAATTGGATGCTCTGTCTTCATTTCACGTGAGTAACACTTTTAAATAACTTGAGTTTTAAAATCTGTTGCATGCTAATATTTGGATGCTCAATTATATTTGTGTGAATATTTGTATATATTCTTTTCTCTGGGCATTTGTGTGATGAAATTACTGCATAATATATACCCAGTAAGATATCCTGTTAAAATTTTAAAGTTTCAATTTAAACTGCTTTCCAAACATCAAACAGTTGCAAGTAAAAATGCTCTGTCTTCACTTTAAGGTAAATGATTTCATATTTTAAAACATAAATGTTAACTATCAGTTGCCTGTAAATGAGTATGCTTGAATGCTTGGTTTGTGATGATTCTTCTGTGTGTATATTGATTGCTCTTCTCTGTATTCAAACTGAAGAGATTTAGAAATAAGGGAAAATTAAAATTCCCTTAACAGATCATTTTTAGATTTTTTTTAAAAAAACTTTAAACATGATTGTTTAAACACCATCTAGGTTTTTTGAAAACAAGTTTAAGTAGCTTAAGTTAGAAAATTTCCTGTAAGCAAGAAAATACAGTGGAAACTTAAATAATGGGATAAATCAAATGTCGAATTATATTGATTTAAGTATATGTCTCGAATCATCTTTGAAAAGTATGATTTTTAAAACAAAAATCCAAATTTTTACTATTGAATTGAATGTAGATTTTGGAATTGTATGGAAAACAAATCTTGATCAATTTTCGATAATCAAAGAATCTGTGAATGGTAAAATTGTGTCTAAAGCTTGCTTGAACATCATTGTAGCTAGGAAAAATGTCGAATAATTTTTCTGTTGCAAACTATGATAGTATGAGAATGATATAGGGTTTAGCTCTAGAATTTGTTGTGGTCTGTGACGAGGTGATTTCATCACCTATGTTTGACCGAGTGGTATAAAACTCTGGGAAAGTGTGGTTCGGAGAGTGACGAAGGCAAGGCCGAAGTTTCAGGACCCCTGATGATCGGAGGAGCAGCGGCGAGCTGTTGACAGGTTGTAAGGTGGAAATGGTCTGGTGTTTCCAGGTTGTAAGGGTGGTTCCAGGTTGAGTTTGATGCTCGAATTCGTCTTCAGGGATGCGTGGAAGTCTTGGTGATCGAAACTAGACGAGGTGGTGATAGATGACACGTGGTAGTCGTCAAAGATGGTCGGAGTTAGGTGGGGGATCGGTGCACATGCACTATGCATATTAGTGTTGAAGTCTGTTGTTTTTTTTTCTGGGGTTGAGCAGAGAGGAACTCGAGTTTACTCGAGTAGTTCATGCATCTTACTCGAAGCGCTAGCAGGGGGTCTCGAGTTTGTGTTGTCCAGGTATTAGTAAACCTGATTTGTTTCATGTTTTAGTTCAAATTTTAAAACAAGTTTAAAATTAAATAGTTTTAATAAAAAGATAATTTGTTCCCAAACAAATGTTTAAATTTGATTGTGATAAAATCCTTCTTTTTAAAGATTTTAAATGAAGGTTAAATAAATTGTTTGATTTGAAATTTGCAAGTTAACATGCAATGTAATTTAGAAGCTAAATTTTTATCAAAATAATTAAGTAGTTTAAATTAAAGGTTTTCTTATATAGGTAATAAATGTTTTCTTACATTTCTTTTAAGAGTTATAAATTAATATTTAAATTTGGCTAAATGTGAAATGGCAAATCATTTGGGATCCTAAATTCAAAACAGAATTTGAATTTAATATATAATGTTCTAATACACTTTAATGTTAAGGGAGTCATTAATAGAGAAAAAATTATCTTAGGAATAATTTAGATACTAAAATGATTTAATAAATAAGTTAATTTAAGAATGACTTATGTATTTAATTTATAAATTAACAATTTAGATTAATTTATAATGGAGATTAATTAAGAAGTAAATTAAGAAATGTTACTAGTTAATGAAGATAATTAACTAAGGATTAATTATTTAATTAATATATGTGATTAATTTTGATAATTAATCAAATTAGTTAGATAATCTATTGTAAATTGTTAAACGTAATTACTTGATAAAAGTAATTAAGAGATTAATTACTTATTGTAATTAATTTTGATTAAATGATTAATTTAAGTTAATTAATTTAGTTTAATTAATTTAAGAAATCATTTGATGATTTGATATGTGTAATCACTTAGTGTATTCAATGGAGCATAATTACTTAAGGAAGTAATTAATGTTAATTACTGAATGTAATTAGTGAAAGATGATGTGTTAATGAAGAAATTTGGATAATTACTTTTGTAATTAATCAAGGGATTAATTAACGAAGATAATTAAGTATGGAATAATTAATTTGTTAATGAGTAATTAAGGGTAGTTAATTACTGGATTGATATTAATGAAAGGTGATTAATAATTGTATTTTGAATTTTAGATCAATTACTAAATGTAATTAATTTAAATAAAGTAATTAATTTAAATTAGAAATTATTAATTCATATAATTAATGACGTAATTAAGAATTGTTTAATTTAGGAATAATTAATAGTGAAGTGATTAATTAATGTAATTGATTAAGGATAAATGCAATTAATTAATAAATGAAGTAATAAAATGTTAATTACTGTAAATGATTAAGAATATTTAATTTGTGAAATTAATTTAAGACTAACTACTTAGTGTAATTAGAGAATGATAAATCAAAGGTGGTTAATCAAGATAAATATTTAGAGAATGATAAATGAATTAGATTATAATTCATTAATGGATATTTAAGTAGGATTTATGGAATGAAGTAATTAATTTAATTCACTTTAAATTAATTAGAGATGTAGTAATTAATTTAATTTACTTTAAATTAATTAGGGATAGAAGTAGTTAATTTAATTCATTTTAAATTAATTACAAATGGTATAATTATAAATCATTGCTTAGGGATGAATGATGTTAATATTTCATTGATTGATTTTGATCTCAGATATGATATGAGTAATATCTATGTAATATGGATGCTTGGTTTAAGTATGATAATATTTAATATACTTAAATCACAATTAAGTATATATTTTATTCTTTAAGGAAAACATTCTCTTAAACACATTTATTTGGGTCAGAACGAATGTTACCTAAAACATCGTTACGACAACCCAAATCGTGAATATACTTCATTTACCAAATTCATCATTTCTACATATTTTATTTAAAGGATTATTCACTATCCAAAATCGTGGATATATATTTCCTTTAATAAGCTATATTAATTAAACTTATCAAAATAAGTCGATTTCGGATTTATACAACAACGTTTATAAATTCCATTTACACTTTATAACAACTTTAACTCATAAAATCACTTTATTAACAAATTCTATCCATATCCCATTTACACGCCAAAATCCAATTTATAAGTTAATTACTTATAAATCTTTTATTTTACAAAAATCTATTCATTTTATAAATTCACAATTTATAAATCTATAGAATTCATCCACTTACGAAATCCATTTATACTTCATTTTAACACTTTTAAAAACTCGTTTTATAATTCCAACATTTTAATTTATAAATACCAATTTTATAAATCTTTTATATAAATCGTTTATAATAATTCAAAAATCCCAATTTAAACCATTTTATAAATTAATCAACTACTTATTTCAATAATCACATTTGGGTTATATTTCACAGAAATAATAATTTTTATAACATAAAAAGCTCAAGGTTTATTTATTTAAAATGAATCAATTTCAAATTTAAATTTTATAATGAATTCTCAACTTAAATTTTCAAAAATCCAATTTTATTTATTTTCGGCATCTAACGATACTAAAAATATATTCGGCCAAAATTTAGCCTTTAACAATTTCAATCACAAAGATAATCACGCAGATTATAAATAGATACACACAACATTGAAACCAATTCAAATGTTTGAGGAATCCAGTTGGATCCCTCCAACCTGTTTCCTTGCATCCAAAGATGTTGGCACAATACCAATTCCGCTTCAAGACGGAATATCGCGGTATATGGGATTTATAAAATACTATCCGCTATTATGCGGCGCAATAAGGTCTCATCCGCTATATAATGCGGGAAATCAACTCCAAATACATATATAATACCAATTCCATTCAAGTTGGAATTATCGTGGTATATGTGTTTAATAAATAACCTCTGCTTAATATACGGCGTATAGGATCTATTTAAATACAACAGATAATAACTATCATCCAATCACATAATCAAGCAATTTTAAATCTAACTATTTAAAATTTAAATCGAAACAATTCGATTGAGTGAGAAGTTATCACATTGAGTTTTCGATAACAGTTGTAGCCTTTTGTTTCAAATAAAAGTAAACGTGCGTTTAATTTTACCCAAAATTATCAGTAGCTCCAAACGAATCCAAACCAGCTCCATTGCGTAGTGCTCGACAAAACGAAGCCAACGCAATTCGTTTCGTAATTTCCCGACCTCATACGACAAAGTTACGGTGTTACAAAGATTACATAATTATAATATAATTTACATTTACAATTCTTTTATTATTTTTAAACCTTAACAATCATAGCCGTTTGTTTTCTATTGTTTGCAATAGGGCCTCACGCGGCTATCTTCATCTTCTCCAGTATACTTCGAACGAGAGTGAACCGAAAGCCATCGACCTAGGGCTAATACCCGCACCTCCCCTACTTCACTTCACAACGATCTACTACTTCCATCTTGTAGCCCATCTTGAGAGCTACCCACGGCCCCAAGGAAGTGGAGCTCGGTCGCCTCCCTGACCTCGAGATGCGTGCACAAACGAGCACGAACGCGATCAAATTCCCAGCGATTTGTAGCTTGATTTCCGATCTCCACCGTTGAGATGGTAGATCTCGTTGCGCTCTATCCTTTTGTAGTTGTAACTTTTATGAATCGATCGATGGATTGCAAGAAAAATGGTGGCCTGAAGCTCAAAACCTGTGACGACCCAGAATTTTCGGGCATGTAAAATCAAAATATTTAATTGATTTTAAATATTCAATAGAGTAATTTTAACTTGAATTATGAATATCACGATTCATTCGATAATTAAATTATTGAATTAAACAATTTGAAGTTAAGAAAAAAAATATCGAATCTGGAATTTTAAGCCTATTAAAAAATAATTTAATGACTCATAAAATTTATATCGATAATATGGAAAATAGTAAAAGTGTTAAAATTGATTTTAGAAGTGTTTTGTTTGGTTTCGAAATTTAAATCATTTAAATTGAATTTAAAAATAGCCTTCCGAGGCACAGTCTCGGAATTCGACGAAACCAGTTCCATTGGGTCGTAATATTGAATTATTATCGGATTTCAAATTTTCGTTTTGATCGGGGTTAGTGTGTGAGTGTACAAAGTATAAACATGCTGGAAATATTAATTTATAAATAATCTGATAAACTTTAACTTAAAAGTCAAGCCTTCTCGTATACGCCTCCTAACTTTATTTCTAATATCGTTGCCCCTTCTTTCTTTTCAGCCGTAACTTTAAAAAAAAAGAAGAATATCTGCATACGAATGGCGACAGCCTTTTCCCTTTCCTCTCTCTTGGATCGAAACCGAATTCGATTCTTCAAAAAAATGAGGGTGGGAGGGGGGCAAGCTCGAATTTGCGTAGGGTGGTCGCGCGAGGCAGCGCTGTCGCGTAGTCATCTGGGCACGCGAGGAGGTTGGGATTTATGGGTCGGCGACCGAAGCGAGTTCGTTTGGACGGCGACGCAAATTTTTTTGGGGGGGGGGGGGGGGGGGGCGCTCGCGATCTAGAAGGTGAGTGGACTCGGCGGCGTCGAGGTTTTGGTGGCTGCGGTAGGGCAACTAGGGTGGATTCGCGTGTAGGCAGAGGGTCGAGGCGGTGAGGTATTATTATTTTTTTATTTATTTTTATTTTTGTTTTATTATTAACTTTATATATGTGTGTGTATATGCAGTAAAACCCCAGTAGGCTATCATTTGGAATATATATATATAAGGGTATGGAAAAAAGGAAAAAAATTATGGGATTGTAAATAGTTGAGGAGTTTATATAAAAATTTATTTTTAAATCTACATAGATTATTTGATAAGTGGGGATTTTGAATGAATAAAATAAATAAATAAATACACATATACACATTTTCAACATATTAGTTATTTTGAAAATCTGTACTTAGGGTAATTGATTTACTTAATAAACTGGTTTAATTATTTAGTCATTAAAAATATTTATTAAAAGAAATTTGGTTTAAAAGAATTAAAATTTGGTAGTTAAATTATTAGCTAATTAAGTTTATTAAAGAGTAAATAAATTGTTCGATTTATACTTCGAATATTAATAAATCATATAAATTATTATTCAAGGTCAACATATGAAAAGAAGCAAGTCGGATGGGAATGGATTGCCAAACGAAAAATTAAAGGTGAGTTAATCTCACTCAGTTAAATTTAAATTTAAATGATTAAATTAAAATAATTGATTGTATGGTTGAATTGATTGATGTGATATAGTTTAGTATAATTTGAAATTGGTATATTATATGATGCTAATGTCTGTGGATGTAGGGAAAACAGGTTGGAGGGATCCAACTGCACCCCTCAACTTTTATTTAAATTATTTAATATTCTCTGGTTATTGGATATTCTATGATGCATTAAGTGGAAGTATTGAATGCTATGGTTTGGATGATATAATTAAGAATAATGAGTTACCAAAAATATAAATTTGATTTTTGAATGAAAATGAAAGAAATGAAATTGCAAGTAAAATAATTATAGAATAAATTTAAGAATGACTTGGAAAAGAAATAAAGTAATTTTAAAATTCAAATAAGTGAATCCTGAGGATGAAAGGGAAAATTTGAATAAACAGGAAGTTGATGAATTTTAAAATTCAGTGTTATTATTTAAAAGAACAAAACATTTATTTAAAAGCTAAGATTTAAATTATTGGAAGAATAAAGGAAAAAGTTGGGAAAAATCTGGAATTTGTATATTTCAGTTAAAAGTTTTAAAATCAAATGGAAAATATTAATAATAATAACAATAATAATTAAGTATATACTTAATGAATTTTGAAGTGAATTAGGTAATTAAAGACATTTATTTCAAATAAAATAAATTGGAAATCAATTTGGGGAAATTGATTTAGGTGATTGGAGTTGGGATTTTCTCTGGATAGCCAAGTACATGTTTTAAAAAGTAAATCTTTAAAAATTAATTTGATGGATTAAAGTTGTTTTTATAGAAAGCAAGTTTTGTAAAATTTATTATTTCTAATATTTAATTTCTAAAGTAAGTATTTCCTTCTAATCTATTATAGCAATAATTATTTAAAGAGTGACCTAGTATTTGTTTTAAAAGTGTAAATCTAGTTGTATATTCTATTAAGTAATCTTATTTTCAAATATTCATATGGTATGTATTTTTATTGAAGTACTTTTTAAAATAAATGTTTTAAAGTATAAATTTCAAAGTAAAGTGTTTTAAATTATTTTGAAAATCTATTTTTGTGCTTGGTGATTTCAGAGGAGATAGAAAATATTTGGGAAAGTTGATTCTGAAAAGAAAGATGGTTTTGAAACTGTTTTCAAAGGTTTGAAAATAGAAATATATCTTGTGAAGATATTTTTAAGGTAATAAATAATTTGAAAGATTATTTATTGTTTGATGGATGTTTGAAAATAGAAATTGATAGTTAAATAACCGACTATCAATATTGGCCAAATGCGTTGATCGTTTCGAAGAGTCCGGGATCGAGATTTATTTCTCGAAAACCACTTCGATCCCGTTTGTACGTTTCGTGGAAAACGATTTTGGATTCGAAGATGGAGCAGTGAAGTGCAAGGGCTAGTCGCTACTGATCCTGAGGATATTTCCAAAATGGATGTAGTATGAATAGTGCCTTCGGTTCCGTTCGAACCCGGGACGGACTTGTATGGATGAATGCTTGCGAAACATCGTCAGGTGGACGATGGGCATTCTAAGGGATATATTCTATAAAGGTAACGCTTAGCCTCAAGCCTCATCAAATGGGAATGACTGAAAATCAGGGGTTATGCAGCAAGGCTAGGTGGGTAGCACCCAAACAGGGTGAGGTCATTCCAGTCTAGATGTCCCTTTTTATTTCGACTTAGTGGGCGGTTGCTGATCACAACCGCGGGGTGATCTCACTCGGGATTGTCCAATAAGGGATAGTCCCAGCCTTGTGTTGCAGGGGAGCGGGCGTACTCCACGGTACGGTGATCTAGGCCCCGTACTGTGACAGGTGGTACCCCAGTGTGTAGTCATTAGTTGGAAATCCATTCTCCCTACGAGCCTTGTACGAGTTTTGTTTGTATTAACCACTCTGTGGCTAGTAGCTGGAATTTAATAGATGTAACAATTTCAGCTATTTTGTAAGTATTTGTATATAGACCCTATTATAATATCAGAGGATTTCTATAAAAATGTTTTAGCTATCGTAAGGTAAAAACCCGACATGTTTATTTGTGGCGTGGTCTTACGAGATGCTTTTGTTTTCAAAGGATTTTTGAAACTTTAATAATCAATTGGGTGTGATTTTCTCACGCTGTTATTCTAGACTGAATCGGGTGTTATTTAACTGTAATGCTCGGGTCAGACCGAGTATTATAGGATACAGGATATGATGCTGTGGAGCTCAGGAGACGAGCTGGATGACAATACGTACATTCGTACTTGTTTTATATTTATATATTCCGCTGTTTGAGTTGTTGTGTATCTTGAGTTGTTGTGTATCCATTGTATGATATTGATGTTGAGCTGTGATTGATGTACTCTGATGATGTAATATATAAACAGAGATATTTGATTTTTGAGTAAAATTATTTATTATCTATTATATTTTATTCCGCTGCGATGGTTAGATTCTGATGTTGTTTTCTATTTCCTTCTTCTACCTCTCTTCTTCATTAACTAAATGGTTCGTATTTCTGTGCAACTTGAGTTGATTGTTGTAAAATAGTGCTGACTCAAGGGGTACGGATTTGCGGGCTATTACAGTTGGTATCAGAGCATAGGTTGGAGATAACCTTGGCTCTGGTGGGATAATTCAATTAAAATAGAGTCTATAGTACTCTAGAATGAGTTTGAGCGTATTAATAAATATGAGCGCATATTTGTTAGTGAATATAAATTGTTTTAATATTGTGTTGATTGATTTATTGAGTGGCATATGAACCTTCGTTGACACAGACTGCGCAACTGTATTGAAGGGGTTTCTAAGCACTTGAATAGAACAATTTACACGATATTGTTTTAAATGTGGGTAAATGAAATAATTTTACCCAAAATATATTTTGATATAAAGAATAGCTTTTGAAAACTATTTAGCTAATAAATGGTTGCTTGGATGTTAGAAATGATAATATTAAAGTATTATCATTGTTAAGTGAAAAATTTAACTAGAAATTGCAAACATAATCAAAGATTGAGAAGATAAATTCATTATAAAAGGAAATTATTAAATATGAACTGTAACGACCTGTAAGATTTTAATAAACTTTATCGTTTTATTAACGTATTTAATTGGATTATGGTGAAATTTTTAAATAAATTAATTTGCAAATAAAAAGTTAATATATGGATTACGTCCAATTAAACATAGCAGATGGCAAAATTTCAATTTATTTTATGAAAATTTATTTATTATGTAATTCTATTAAATTCAAGCTAGCTAATAATTGTTGATAATAATAAAAAAAAAAATTCAAATGCAGAATATTTTACATAGAAAAATTCTAAATCCTCATCTGAGAAAGGCGTCATCTTTAGTTTTTCAAAATCCGGACTTCTATAGCTTCGTCGTTCTTATTTTCTGCATTCTACTGCATTTTTTTTTCTACTAGTGAAAAATTCGAATTTTTATAACTCAATCATACCACTGATAACTGTATACCATTGTGAGCGCCTCGTCGTGCTGATCTCAAAAGTATATTTATTTCTGTATTTCGGAACCCGGTGTACAACGGAAGCAATAAATTTGTTCGTTTTAATGACACCATAAATTGTGCCTCCTTAGCTTCTCCTTATTTCGTTTCGATTTAAACCGTGCTACCCAATATAAATTTATTACTTTAAATTTACAGCTATAAACATTATTTGACCGTTTCTCTTACATTCATTTCACTTAAGAGATACGTTTCCGGTAGCTCTAAGTTCATTTCTCTTTTGGCTTCTATTCCAATAGCATACGTTACTTTTATAATTTCCTATTTATAATACATTGTTTTATAACTCCCAATTCAATGCTAACGTTATGTGCTTTATTTCAAACAGCTCAATTGAACTTTTGAATTCTCTGTTCATTCAACTCATCGCCGTTTTGCTATTAGTATTTGTTTCCTGATTTCATCATCAAACGTTTCTACTCCTAATTATTAGTAAATTTAGAATCAACGTTTGTTGCTTAATTTATGGCATACGTTCTAATCTTTTGCTTTTATCATTTAGAAATCGAAACGTTTCTTTTGCTTTTGAATTTTGTAACGTTTGATAATAATTACTCTCCATAGTATAATTGCCTACGTATTGGGACCTAGGAAATAAATAAAATTAAGAAAACGTATAACTTGCAAGAAACAATAGATTACTTTATTTGTTTATCTGGTTTCAAACGAGTGACCATTTATTTCGGGAGAAACCGTTTCTTTTGCATGTGTAAAAATCTACCATCATCTTTCTAGATCTGTTCATATATTTTTTCCTTCCGCCTCCTTTTATTTTGCTCTCAAATTTCCACCATCTTCTTTCCAGAACTCTCCCATGCAAACAAATCCATTTATTACTCGACCTATATATATATAACTCTATGGATTCACGCACCTTTCCTTCTCTGTTTTAATATAACTCTTCATTTCTTTTTCTCTCTCTCTTCTTTATTTCTATTTATAACTTTGTCAGAAACGTATGTGTCTATATAATTTATTTATTCCTTTCTCTGTTCATTTTCTTGCTTTCAAAATGTCCTTTCCTTTGTTATTCCCTTAATTTTAGTGCGTTACTTTACACCACTACAGGACATTTATTTATGTACGTTTCACTATGTTTCTTATATAATTTGATAAGCTGCACTTTTCTCTCCTTAATTTCTTTCTTCCATCATGATTCTAAAGACTTCTGCAAAAAAAAAAAAAAAAAAAAAAATATATATATATATATATATATATATATATATATCACAGCATCTCTACATTCCTACTTTCTTTCTTCATTCTATAAACATATTTTTCCCTTACCTGAAGCCTCTCAGATCTGTTCTTCTCCTACAAAAAAAAAAACACACACACATAAGAAACGCATAAAATAACAGGCAGCAGCCGCCTTCCATCCCTCTATCCTCTCTCGTTCATCACCTCCGCACTCTCACCTCCGCCTCGGGTACCACTGCATCTCCCACTTCAACTGGTGAGTAGCCACCTTTATTTGTATGCACAATTTTTTTAAATGCAATTATTTGAACGTATGCGTGCTTAGTTAGGATAACATATGATTAGTTTGGGTTTAGGTCACGTTAGTCTTATATATATGAGTATAGAATGTCTGCATATATTTGTGTAGTAAATTGTTTGCATATTTTACTTAAATAATTTTAAAGTATCAAATTGTTTTTCCTTCAAAGATATATATATATATAGGTTAGTTATAGACAAAAGTATATGTATATGAGCTTTATGAGATGTACGTCTACGTAAGTTTTAAAGTATACATTATACATATACGCACAGCTGTTATATTTTAAAGTGGTATTTTATATAGATTTTTTTTTTTAGTAAATTTTCGTTCTGATTAAATTTTATACATGTTGATGTTCACGTAATTTATAGGTTTTAAGATGTATAAGTTAAGTTATATATATATGACTTTATTTACGCATATAAAATTTTAAAAGTGGTATGGTCTGTTTATACGCATGGTTAGTAAAGGTGATTTATTTATTTATAATATATTGTTTTGCCGTTTATATATGTCACAGTTTTTAAAAATGGAGGAAAGGACAGTACATGTGTTCATTTGAAGAAGTCTTTGTCTATTTTGTTAGTACGCATATAATTTAAGTATGTTCATATAGGTGGAGTACAGACTTGCAGTGCATTATAATAACAAAAATTTTATGGATTATTTTATAAGTTGTTATATAGTTTTGTTTTATAAATATGTTATTTACGTATGTAAGTATTTTTTTAAAAAAATGTAAGTATTTTTAAAATTGTAAGTATTTTGTATAAATACATATTTTATAAACTAAGTTTACATTAGTTTATATGTGTGAGTATCGGCTGTTAGTTCATATATGGTATAACAATAAGTAATATAATATGGTTGATGTTATAATAAGTTAGGTTACTGTAAGTGTATTTGTGTATATACATTGAGTTACATTTTATAGAATATGTCCTTAAGTTATTAAGTATTTAGGTCGTGTCTGCATATCAGATTTGTTCAGTACATGAATTATAAAAGTTCGCTTATACCATTTATCTTCATCGTTTCAGTTCTGATCTGATCCGTTTCAATTAGCTTTGATCGAATTCGTGCCGATTTTGTTTTGCTTGGATTTGAAATTTAATTTCAGTATCCGTAGCAGTGTGCATATCCGTATCACCTTCTGTATTCTCGTTCATCTCTAGCCTTGAAAGGTGAGCAATCACTCACGATTAACGTTCTTTTATTTATTAAATTTGATTCAATTGAAACGTCAATTGAAATATGCTGCTGTTAGTTGTTTACTGTTACGACTGCTATCATCTGTATCTGTTCACCTATGACACCTGACACCATTATCGGTTAATTATTTATGTGATAATAATACAGATTGGTTGAAAATTTACCGATTGATTGATTGTCGTTTAAATTGGATGTTAATTACTATTGTTAAATGATAACTAGTTTGCTAGTAAGATTTGAGGTGGTATAGTTTACAAAGAAAACGGATTATATACGATGGACCTTGATTGATTAAACCTGACCCCGCCATATGTAAATTTGATTAGTTTAATTTGACCCATTAATTGTCGTAGGAATTGATAAGTTATACTTTAAAGCTTTGAACATAGTTTGGATTAACTGTTGTAATACTAAACTGAAATTGAAATGGAACGACAATTGAAAAACTGAAATGTAATAATCTGTAATCTACATGAAATGATAGTGTAGATTTTAGAAATAATTATAAAAATAACAATGCGAATTAATAAGATCATTTCGGAGTTATTTGATTTAATCTATTGAATTGTTATTGATTGTTGTTATTGCTTGTTTACTTACTTTGACACTATCCCTGTCATCACACTGCAAGTTCCCTTTGTTATGTTTGATTTTTGAATTAAAATAGGTTGAAAAATAGGCCCAAGCGGGTTTCGTTTAATTAAATTTGGGATTACGGGTTGAAATGCTATCCACCCGTATACATTTAGTGTACGTATTGAAATGATAATAGCCATAACACTTTGACCATATGAAAAAAAAAAATCTATGGTCTTATTAAATGTAAATTCTTAAATACATCTATAAAGGGTAATGATAAATATAGAGTTAATTATATCTAGTTAATCAAGATTTGATTAAATACATAAATTATGATAAATAATTTATGTAAATTTTATTCGGATAAATGTTGCAATAATATTGAAAAATTAAGGTTGAGAAATAAATTTGGGTTATTGTAAAATGATGTTTAGATAAGGATTTATTTATTTAAATCAATTTGAAATTTATCGAATGAGATATTTCACGTTTAATAAAATTTGAGAAATCTTGAGAAAGATGTAATTTAAAGTCACTAAAATGGTATTGAATAAGGGAAGGTTCAAACTAAATAATAATGATGTAAAAACCAAGAATCTATATGAAACTGTTAAATTTAACATCTAAGTATTTAAGCCATGAACTGTATTGAAATTAAATGGTTTAGAAATTTGGTATGTATTTGGGACCAAGATAGTTGAATTTGTTATGTAGATAACTAATTGAATTTAATGGAAATTGAGGTTGAACGAAGTCTGGAAATTTGTATTTAGAGAACTAGATTGGGAAATTTAGGGGAAATATTAAATACTTAAAGTATGGAAACATATTGAAATGGAAAGGGTAATTAGGATATCAAATCCAGATTTGAGATTTATAATTGAGATTGAATTTAATTTAAATGGAAAGGTCAGGTTGATGTGAACGATTTGTTAAGTTAAGGAAATTGCAAGTGCTTTACCATATACAGCATTTAATATATATAAATACTATTTGGGAAATATAATTATTCGAAGTGAATTTGACATTTGGGTTTGAAGTATAAATTAAGTGAATGACCACGATGTAATAGTGTATATTTCTACCCTGTAGATAGTTCTATGGACCCTTAGAGGATGGTCATCCCAAACATCCTTTAAGTTATTTGTATTTCAGTTGATATTTCACTTGAGTTGGATTTATTGATATACGAATGTTAATCCTGACTCGAGTGTTTTGTGTTTTGCTTTACGCTCGGGTCAGACCGAGTAATACAGCTTTAGAGACTCACCTTTGGAGATTGGAGCTTCATTTGGAGATCCAACTATCGTTTCAGCTTTCAGTTTTCTAGATTGACTGGTTCAGAGAAGTCATCGGCTCGTACTGAAGACTTTTCTGTATTCCAGAGATTCTGATGTATTTTATTTTAAACTCTGATGCATATAGTAGCTTCATGAACTACTATTTTTCTATTCCGCTGCATTATATTACTCTGTGTCTGTGATCTGTGATTGGTTTATTTACTGTATATTTTAGGTTTTGCCAAATTAAATTAACAATTCGGTATTTTGAATTATTCAAGTCGTACATGTACGGTTTTAGTGTCGATTTGAATGGTCCAAAATAGCGGGTCGTTACAGTTGGTATCAGAGCTTTGGCTCAAGTCAAAACTTAGCATATATGGTAAATTTATTACAGAATCACTTTCATTCGAGTTGAATCTCTTCCTTTTTGACTCGATTTCCTTTGAATTTTGGAATGTCCCTCAGTTTCGAAATTCATTCTTGTCTCTCCCTATTTATATTCGTTCGATTCTGGAGTATTCCATAACTTCACTGAATGATTTGTAAAAGGGGTGAATCTCCTTTTCAGTTGGCATTGATTCACCGAAGATTCATGTATCCTCGGTTTACAATGCTGCTATATCTAGTTATGCCGAATTCTATATCGGGCGATCGAATGTCGATTTGCCTTAGAATTCCGCATCAATCATATTCCTGAAATCACGATTGACCCGGTTAAGGTCGCCGGCGATTTATAGAAGTATATCCATCTTCTATTTTGTAATTTAATTATCTCATCTTCGATCGAGTCTATCTTCGAATCAGAATTCTATGGATTGGAGTTCCTCTAATTCAAATCTCTATCTTTGTTTTGAAATCCATTCTTAAAATTATCCTTTGAAAATCGGGTATGTTTGCATTTTGAAATTTGTTTTAAATATCGAAATTATTATTTTGATAACTATGATTTTATTCTATATATAAAAGTGAAAATGTTTTCCATAAGGATTATATACCTATATACAAAACAAGTAAGAAATGTTATTCTATATATATAAAAAAAAAGGTTTTGAAAGGATTTGAAATTTTGAAAAATTATAAGAAATTGATTTATATAAAAATGATTTATAACTGAAGTGTTAAATTTGAAATTCGAGAATTGAATTCCGGTATTTTGAAATTGGTTTTAAGATTTTGAAAAATATATATAAATAATACGATTTAAAATTATTTTTTTTTGAATAAGAAATGTTTCAAATAAGCTCAAATGAATTCCAATAATTTTAAAGAAATTTCAAAGAAGTTTCCAAGAAAATAGAAGTCCAGAACTCACTTATGTCGCTTGAAAATAATTTCGGTGATGAGTGCACGCATCATCGACATTGATTTTCGAGTTTCAGAGTGAGGGAGAGGCCACTTTAATAGCTTCACTATGCAAGTGTTTTGTAAAACCGATTTTGATTTCAAATTCCGAAGTATAATTTGATATTTTAGAAAGATATAAGTATATATTTGAAACAATTTAAAATGAGACCGGTATTCAGTCCTCGAGTTTCGGATTTAATAATTGGTTTATTGATTTATTGTTGATTTTCAACTCTTGAATTGAAAATTTGATTTCCCTAATTATTTTGAAGGTTCGAACACTTCCAAGTCAAGGTCTAAAGTTTTAAAAACTAAGAAATTTCGAAGAGTATAAAATGTTTGATAAAGAATATAAATTTAGTTTGAAATGTTTTGAAAAAAAAATAGTTTTGAATAATGGTTTTCAGAAAGGTAAATTGAATATTTCAAATAGAAATAGATAGTTTAAAAGTTTAAAGGGATAAATTATAAATTTGGAAACCATTTTGAGTAATTGATTTTGAGGAAAATATTTGGTTTTGAAATTAAATTGGAATTAAAAACCAGTACTTATATGGTGATTTTGGAAATGTATTTGTTTGACTTTAGATATTTAATTTGGAAGAAAATTGGTGAAATCATATATGATTTTGAAACTGAATTGATAGTGAAATAATTTGAAATTGAGAATCTTAGATTATTAAGTACTTGATTTGGGAGTGGTCGAACTTATATAAAATGGATTTGTATAAGTATGAAGTTGATTTGAAATCTATTGATTTGAAAGTTACTCAATTTGGAAAGAGATTTTATATAATCGAAGTCTATATAAGTATGATTTGATATACTATTGATTTGGAAAGTATTCGTTTGAAAATGGAATCCTATATATATGGACTTTATATAAGTACAATATTTGAAAGTGATTTGAAAAAGGTACTATATGATATATATTTTCCAAATAAAGATATGGAAAGTGCCTTCTGCTTGATATCCGCTTTGTGGCCACAGCGTGGATTCATTCTATCGTTATTATTCTCTCTGATTTTGGTTTTCCGGATGTAATACTCGAGTGTTCCCACCGTGACGTGTCCCACGGTTTCTTTTTCTCTCGTGAATGCACAGCGAAATTGCCTGGCTGAGTCTTGCCTAGGGGTACGGATTGTTTCCTGGGGGAACCAGGCGTAACCATTGTGTATCCTGCAATCTGTGTAGGTCGCGAATAGTAGCGCAAGTGCCTGGCTGAGTCTTGCCTGGGGGTACGGATTGTTTCCTGGGGGATCCAGGCGTAACCATTGTGTATCCTGCACTCTACTAGTCATCATGGCGTAACTCGCAGGGCTGTGAAAGCTTACGGATATGGATTGTTTCTTGGGGGAACCAGGCGTAACCATTGTGTATCTGCGAACCATGATCGGACAAAGGTTTTGGTTTGATTGTTTTGTTTGGATCGTACTTTCCATATCTATTTTAAAAGGTTTTTCAAGTATTTTCACTGGGTGGTTAAACAAGTCTACTAAGTACTTGAAGAATTCTAGCTTTGCGCCTGATCAACGCATGGCCAGAGTCTGCAAGAACGAGGATAAACTTGTTAAAACATTGAGTTATAAAAGTATTTTCGAAAGAAAAATTGGTTTTGATATAAAAGAATTTTATTATAAAGGTATTGCCAACAAAGAAATTTTGTATTAATATTTGAAATTTAAATTCTTATGGTTTGAAATAAATTATTCGGACCCGATTCTTTCTTTTGAATCTACCTTATCTGCTCAGCTTATTTGTTCATCTTGATTTTTTTTTCAAAATCTACCTTCCTTCCTTGTTGGATTTATCCTTTGAAAATTTTGTCTAATTATATACTACATTGTTTAATATAAAATTTTAAGTGTTATGAATAGTTTGAAGTTATTAATTTCGGATTTAATATTTTCAATAAACTTTGTAAAAATAAGGGATAGTGCAGGTAATTGTTTTCATAAGAGTTGAAAGTATTATAGTATTATAGAAAATTTGAATTTCAAATGAAGTTTCAAATAAAGATTTCAAATAAATTTGGGTGGTTTTAAAAATTTGTTGTTTATCTTATCTTTCAATCTATAAATTTCCGGCTGTTTTATTCTCCTACCTCCTTCCTTTTCGGGGACGAAAAGTTTTGAGTGGGGGAGAGTGTAACGACCTGTAAGATTTTAATAAACTTTATCGTTTTATTAACGTATTTAATTGGATTATGGTGAAATTTTTAAATAAATTAATTTGCAAATAAAAAGTTAATATATGGATTACGTCCAATTAAACATAGCAGATGGCAAAATTTCAATTTATTTTATGAAAATTTATTTATTATGTAATTCTATTAAATTCAAGCTAGCTAATAATTGTTGATAATAAAAAAAAAATTCTAATGCAGAATATTTTACATAGAAAAATTCTAAATCCTCATCTGAGAAAGGCGTCATCTTTAGTTTTTCAAAATCCGGACTTCTATAGCTTCGTCGTTCTTATTTTCTGCATTCTACTGCATTTTTTTTTTCTACTAGTGAAAAATTCGAATTTTTATAACTCAATCATACCACTGATAACTGTATACCATTGTGAGCGCCTCGTCGTGCTGATCTCAAAAGTATATTTATTTCTGTATTTCGGAACCCGGTGTACAACGGAAGCAATAAATTTGTTCGTTTTAATGACACCATAAATTGTGCCTCCTTAGCTTCTCCTTATTTCGTTTCGATTTAAACCGTGCTACCCAATATAAATTTATTACTTTAAATTTACAGCTATAAACATTATTTGACCGTTTCTCTTACATTCATTTCACTTAAGAGATACGTTTCCGGTAGCTCTAAGTTCATTTCTCTTTTGGCTTCTATTCCAATAGCATACGTTACTTTTATAATTTCCTATTTATAATACATTGTTTTATAACTCCCAATTCAATGCTAACGTTATGTGCTTTATTTCAAACAGCTCAATTGAACTTTTGAATTCTCTGTTCATTCAACTCATCGCCGTTTTGCTATTAGTATTTGTTTCCTGATTTCATCATCAAACGTTTCTACTCCTAATTATTAGTAAATTTAGAATCAACGTTTGTTGCTTAATTTATGGCATACGTTCTAATCTTTTGCTTTTATCATTTAGAAATCGAAACGTTTCTTTTGCTTTTGAATTTTGTAACGTTTGATAATAATTACTCTCCATAGTATAATTGCCTACGTATTGGGACCTAGGAAATAAATAAAATTAAGAAAACGTATAACTTGCAAGAAACAATAGATTACTTTATTTGTTTATCTGGTTTCTAACGAGTGACCATTTATTTCGGGAGAAACCGTTTCTTTTGCATGTGTAAAAATCTACCATCATCTTTCTAGATCTGTTCATATATTTTTTCCTTCCGCCTCCTTTTATTTTGCTCTCAAATTTCCACCATCTTCTTTCCAGAACTCTCCCATGCAAACAAATCCATTTATTACTCGACCTATATATATATAACTCTATGGATTCACGCACCTTTCCTTCTCTGTTTTAATATAACTCTTCATTTCTTTTTCTCTCTCTCTTCTTTATTTCTATTTATAACTTTGTCAGAAACGTACGTGTCTATATAATTTATTTATTCCTTTCTCTGTTCATTTTCTTGCTTTCAAAATGTCCTTTCCTTTGTTATTCCCTTAATTTTAGTGCGTTACTTTACACCACTACAGGAGATTTATTTATGTACGTTTCACTATGTTTCTTATATAATTTGATAAGCTGCACTTTTCTCTCCTTAATTTCTTTCTTCCATCATGATTCTAAAGACTTCTGCAAAAAAAAAAAAAAAAAAAAATATATATATATATATATATATATATATATATCACAGCATCTCTACATTCCTACTTTCTTTCTTCATTCTATAAACATATTTTTCCCTTACCTGAAGCCTCTCAGATCTGTTCTTCTCCTACAAAAAAAAAAAAAACACACACACATAAGAAACGCATAAAATAACAGGCAGCAGCCGCCTTCCATCCCTCTATCCTCTCTCGTTCATCACCTCCGCACTCTCACCTCCGCCTCGGGTACCACTGCATCTCCCACTTCAACTGGTGAGTAGCCACCTTTATTTGTATGCACAATTTTTTTAAATGCAATTATTTGAACGTATGCGTGCTTAGTTAGGATAACATATGATTAGTTTGGGTTTAGGTCACGTTAGTCTTATATATATGAGTATAGAATGTCTGCATATATTTGTGTAGTAAATTGTTTGCATATTTTACTTAAATAATTTTAAAGTATCAAATTGTTTTTCCTTCAAAGATATATATATATATATAGGTTAGTTATAGACAAAAGTATATGTATATGAGCTTTATGAGATGTACGTCTACGTAAGTTTTAAAGTATACATTATACATATACGCAAAGCTGTTATATTTTAAAGTGGTATTTTATATAGATTTTTTTTTTTTAGTAAATTTTCGTTCTGATTAAATTTTATACATGTTGATGTTCACGTAATTTATAGGTTTTAAGATGTATAAGTTAAGTTATATATATATGACTTTATTTACGCATATAAAATTTTAAAAGTGGTATGGTCTGTTTATACGCATGGTTAGTAAAGGTGATTTATTTATTTATAATATATTGTTTTGCCGTTTATATATGTCACAGTTTTTAAAAATGGAGGAAAGGACAGTACATGTGTTCATTTGAAGAAGTCTTTGTCTATTTTGTTAGTACGCATATAATTTAAGTATGTTCATATAGGTGGAGTACAGACTTGCAGTGCATTATAATAACAAAAATTTTATGGATTATTTTATAAGTTGTTATATAGTTTTGTTTTATAAATATGTTATTTACGTATGTAAGTATTTTTTTAAAAAAATGTAAGTATTTTTAAAATTGTAAGTATTTTGTATAAATACATATTTTATAAACTAAGTTTACATTAGTTTATATGTGTGAGTATCGGCTGTTAGTTCATATATGGTATAACAATAAGTAATATAATATGGTTGATGTTATAATAAGTTAGGTTACTGTAAGTGTATTTGTGTATATACATTGAGTTACATTTTATAGAATATGTCCTTAAGTTATTAAGTATTTAGGTCGTGTCTGCATATCAGATTTGTTCAGTACATGAATTATAAAAGTTCGCTTATACCATTTATCTTCATCGTTTCAGTTCAGAACTGATCCGTTTCAATTAGCTTTGATCGAATTCGTGCCGATTTTGTTTTGCTTGGATTTGAAATTTAATTTCAGTATCCGTAGCAGTGTGCATATCCGTATCACCTTCTGTATTCTCGTTCATCTCTAGCCTTGAAAGGTGAGCAATCACTCACGATTAACGTTCTTTTATTTATTAAATTTGATTCAATTGAAACGTCAATTGAAATATGCTGCTGTTAGTTGTTTACTGTTACGACTGCTATCATCTGTATCTGTTCACCTATGACACCTGACACCATTATCGGTTAATTATTTATGTGATAATAATACAGATTGGTTGAAAATTTACTGATTGATTGATTGTCGTTTAAATTGGATGTTAATTACTATTGTTAAATGATAACTAGTTTGCTAGTAAGATTTGAGGTGGTATAGTTTACAAAGAAAACGGGTTATATACGATGGACCTTGATTGATTAAACCTGACCCCGCCATATGTAAATTTGATTAGTTTAATTTGACCCATTAATTGTCGTAGGAATTGATAAGTTATACTTTAAAGCTTTGAACATAGTTTGGATTAACTGTTGTAATACTAAACTGAAATTGAAATGGAACGACAATTGAAAAACTGAAATGTAATAATCTGTAATCTACATGAAATGATAGTGTAGATTTTAGAAATAATTATAAAAATAACAATGCGAATTAATAAGATCATTTCGGAGTTATTTGATTTAATCTATTGAATTGTTATTGATTGTTGTTATTGCTTGTTTACTTACTTTGACACTATCCCTGTCATCACACTGCAAGTTCCCTTTGTTATGTTTGATTTTTGAATTAAAATGGGTTGAAAAATAGGCCCAAGCGGGTTTCGTTTAATTAAATTTGGGATTACGGGTTGAAATGCTATCCACCCGTATACATTTAGTGTACGTATTGAAATGATAATAGCCATAACACTTTGACCATATGAAAAAAAAAAATCTATGGTCTTATTAAATGTAAATTCTTAAATACATCTATAAAGGGTAATGATAAATATAGAGTTAATTATATCTAGTTAATCAAGATTTGATTAAATACATAAATTATGATAAATAATTTATGTAAATTTTATTCGGATAAATGTTGCAATAATATTGAAAAATTAAGGTTGAGAAATAAATTTGGGTTATTGTAAAATGATGTTTAGATAAGGATTTATTTATTTAAATCAATTTGAAATTTATCGAATGAGATATTTCACGTTTAATAAAATTTGAGAAATCTTGAGAAAGATGTAATTTAAAGTCACTAAAATGGTATTGAATAAGGGAAGGTTCAAACTAAATAATAATGATGTAAAAACCAAGAATCTATATGAAACTGTTAAATTTAACATCTAAGTATTTAAGCCATGAACTGTATTGAAATTAAATGGTTTAGAAATTTGGTATGTATTTGGGACCAAGATAGTTGAATTTGTTATGTAGATAACTAATTGAATTTAATGGAAATTGAGGTTGAACGAAGTCTGGAAATTTGTATTTAGAGAACTAGATTGGGAAATTTAGGGGAAATATTAAATACTTAAAGTATGGAAACATATTGAAATGGAAAGGGTAATTAGGATATCAAATCCAGATTTGAGATTTATAATTGAGATTGAATTTAATTTAAATGGAAAGGTCAGGTTGATGTGAACGATTTGTTAAGTTAAGGAAATTGCAAGTGCTTTACCATATACAGCATTTAATATATATAAATACTATTTGGGAAATATAATTATTCGAAGTGAATTTGACATTTGGGTTTGAAGTATAAATTAAGTGAATGACCACGATGTAATAGTGTATATTTCTACCCTGTAGATAGTTCTATGGACCCTTAGAGGATGGTCATCCCAAACATCCTTTAAGTTATTTGTATTTCAGTTGATATTTCACTTGAGTTGGATTTATTGATATACGAATGTTAATCCTGACTCGAGTGTTTTGTGTTTTGCTTTACGCTCGGGTCAGACCGAGTAATACAGCTTTAGAGACTCACCTTTGGAGATTGGAGCTTCATTTGGAGATCCAACTATCGTTTCAGCTTTCAGTTTTCTAGATTGACTGGTTCAGAGAAGTCATCGGCTCGTACTGAAGACTTTTCTGTATTCCAGAGATTCTGATGTATTTTATTTTAAACTCTGATGCATATAGTAGCTTCATGAACTACTATTTTTCTATTCCGCTGCATTATATTACTCTGTGTCTGTGATCTGTGATTGGTTTATTTACTGTATATTTTAGGTTTTGCCAAATTAAATTAACAATTCGGTATTTTGAATTATTCAAGTCGTACATGTACGGTTTTAGTGTCGATTTGAATGGTCCAAAATAGCGGGTCGTTACATGAACTATAAATGTAATTTATGAATTGAAATACAATCAAATGAGAATTTGTATAAGCATAAAGTGTACAAAGGAATTATATTTAAAATTTATTTAAGCAGGATTTGGAAATTTAAAATTTCGGAGATTTGGAAATGTTTATCGAAGTGTTTTAATGATAAATGATAGCATTATTGTTTTGGAGATAATTCTGAATGGAAATCTATTTTAAATGGATTTTGAAAGTGATATAGCATTGAAATCACTTGGATTATTGAGAAACTAATTCTGATGATGACGGCCGCATCATCAGTATTCATTTTTGAATTTCTAAGTGACGGATTGCTGCCAAAAACTGATTTGTTCAGAAAAGCAATTTTTTGAAATTTCCAAAGGAAATTTGTTGAAAATAAAAGCCAGGATTGGTTTAAAATTATGGAGAAATGAGATTTGAGATGTTGAAGATTTCAAATGATTTGAAACCAAAGCCGGGATTTTAAAAAAATCCCGATGAGATAGGTGGTAAGCTTATAAATTGAGATGATTTTTAAATCAGGAAGAATATAAGCTTTGAATGTTGGAATTTAAATTTAAAGAGAAAAGTTAAAAATGAAATTAACTTGGATTGGAAAATAAAATTTAACTGGATTGGAATAAATTGAATAAGCTGGAAATAATATCCAGTTGTATTTGAATCAAGTCGAAATCGAATTGAGTTAAACAAACCTGAGTTAAAATAAAATTAAATTGGAATAAAAGTTCAATTGAGTTATCAAGTGGAATTAGATTCTTATCTGGATAAATGGAAATTAAATTGGTTAAGAATTGGATTGAAATAAATAAATTAGAATAACTTGTAAAAGAATTAAAAATCCCTGAAATAAAAATATGCTTGAGCTATAAATAGGCATGAATCTTGAGTTAAAAATAAAAAGATGAACATATTCAAGCCTATAACGAATGGAATAGTGTAAATAATAAGTTGTGACTTATAAAATTTGAAAAGTGAGATAGAAAACCCAAAATAAATATTTTTGATGAATTGAAAAATAAAATAAAAATCAAAACTTGAATTATAAAATAAATTTGAACTTAAGAAAATTTAAATGAAGAGATTTTGAGATTAAAATCAAGTTCTGGATTATAAGTTGGGAAAGACTATTTAGATAATAAATTAGATAATGAAATATGTAATGAGAACCCAATGTAGTTAAATAAAAGCTGAGTTGTGAGATAATAATGAGGATTGGAAATAAAACTCAAGTCATAAATTAAATTCGACTTAAATTGTTGGTGAAGTAAAATGAAACTGAACCGTGAGTTCATAAAATTGGGTGGTAAATTGGGAATGGATAGAGGATTCAGAACTTGAGTTCTTAATTTAAATTTAACTTGAAGTGTTAACAAATTAAATAATATTTGGAAAGGTATTGAATAAAAATGAAATTGGATTAAAATAATAGTGGTTTGTACTGAGGATAAAATCCAGATATGTGGAAATAAATTGAATATGGCCTTGTAATCAATTGATTTAACTTGGGTATAAAAGAGAAAAATTTACTTGCAAAATAAGGATGATCTTAAATATGAAATTTGAATAAATTGAAGTAAATTGACTTAAGCTAAATGAATGAGGGAGAGTTGAACTGAATTCAACTTAAACAAAGTTTAATAATATTGGATTGGTTTTCAATCAAGTGAAGGTGATTTTTAATCGAAATAAAATTCGGTAAGTTATAAATAATATTAATGGAATGAAATTCTAGAATAAATAACTTTAACCCATTTAAAATTATTAAGGAATTGAAACAACTTGAGACAATAAGAAAATAGAATGTTTCAAGTTTAATAAAATGGATTTAAATAAATATGGATAAGAAATGAAGTATAAAATTTTAATTGGTAATGAAGACGAACCTAAGATGTTAATAGTTTCGTATGAATTGGTTAATAGAAGGAAATGCAAGTGAATGGATTCAAATATGAAATGCAATGAAAATGAGAATATATGAATTGTGAATAAAATTTTAAAAATGGAATAGAATTAAGTATAAATTCAGTTGAGATCAATTTAAATTGGTTATAAAACATAAGTACTTATTTATTCACATAAATCTCGTCGGATTGCATGGAATAAACTGTCGTTGGATGTAAATGGAAGTTATTAAAATGCCATGGATGGATGGAAGTAAAATGAATTGATTTTGAGATCAATTGAATTAGATATGAGTTCAGATTTGCTTAATAATAAATTAAATGTAAGTTTGTGAGTTGTTAACCATTCGGATTAAGTGGAACGATATATGAATTGGTTGTCAACAATTAAGAATTATGTTGGAACATTGGATATGAAACAGAATAAAGTATAAATTGAATTGATATTAATTTTACGTAGTTATAAAATAGAATGGATATTCTATTAAGTGAACATCATTGAATTTGCATAAAAAATGGTCGTCGTTGACGCAAATGAGATTGTATAAAATACTATGAGTTAATATAAGCAATGAAATTGATTTTTGAATCAATTGAGATAAATATGTGTTTGTTTGGATTAAAATGAATAGAATGTAAGAAACGAAGTGTAAACCATTTAAATAGAATGAAATTGATGGGTGATTTAGTTGTAAACAACTAAATTTGTATCGAAACTTTATTAATTTGCTTTTGGAAGTGTTTAGTGTATATTGTTTATATTATACATGTGTTTAACTACTGAAATTAAGTGAAATGCTATAAACTTTGTATATTTGTCACTTACATGTTTAAATTGAGTGAGTACAGGTTTTTGGAAGCCGTGTGGCCGGTTTTGGGTTGCATTAACTGCTAAATAAATAAGCCGCTTGCTTAAAATGCTAAATAAGGTACGCCTAGTAATAAAAATAGGAAATATGAACTGTTTTTGATTTTTCCGACCGTGTGGGTCGATGTGTATATATTTATATCTATTGTCAAGTTGCAAAAGCTCCTCCGTACAAAGGAGACTCTGCCAAAAAATTTCAGGAATTTTGGGAGCTAGAAAATTTTTGAAAATTTTGGAAAATTTTGTTAACGACAAACAAATTCAAATTGGGAACTTAAACAAGTTTGAAAATGAAACCAATTTCAAATAATGACATGAATTAGTTATAAATGGAAAATAAAATTCAAAATTTAAAGTAAAAGATAAATTGAATTCATATGGAAATGAAAGAACCGATTTGAATAGAAATGGATATAAACTAAAGTGGTAAAGTGAAAATGAATATAAGAAGCATATGAAATGCTTATACTAAACTTAAGAGGGAATGGTGAATTCCTAAATGAAAATTGATACTACTAATATAATCTAAGTCAATATATGAATGAATAAACGATAAAATGTTTTTAAGTATTGTGATTGGACATATTGCTATGTAAGATATGCAGGTAATATAAAGGAAAAAGAAGAATTGATTGTGATTTCAAAACGATAAATTTGAAATGATCGACAAAAAGGTATGTGTTTAACTTTCTGTGAAATTTGATTGGGTTTTTGGATTGAGCCACTTGGCGTTTTGTTTTCTTTTTGGATTTGGGAGGCCGTAGAGCCATTTTGTAGTTGTACCGAGTCAGCCGCGCAAAGGAGACACTGGCGAAATTTTTCGAAAATTTAGGGAGTTAGAAAAATTTTCAGAAAATTTTGATAATTATAAATTTAGTTTTGAATTATAATTTAAATAGTTGAACAAGTAGGTTATATGAAAACTATGGAAGGTTTTGGAAAAGTTTGGGAAGTTAATAAGAATAATAATGGGTCTTTTATAAAAAGATAGTTGGTAAGATGTTGAATTGTAGAATTGTTTGGTTTTGAGGAAAAGTAAACGGGTATTGGATCATTCTTCCTAACTAGTAATTTCGGGGACGAAATTCTTTTAAGGGGGGAGGAATGTAACGACCCGGAATTTTCGGGCATTTAAAATCGGAATATTTAATTGATTTTAAATATTCAATAGAGTAATTTTAACTTGAATTACGAATATCACGATTCATTTGATAATTAAATTATTGAATTAAACAATTTGAAGTTGAGAAAAAAATATCGAATCTGGAATTTTAAGCTTATTAAAAAAATAATTTAATGGCTTATAAAATTTATATCGATAATATGGAAAATAGTAAAAGTGTTAAAATTGATTTTGGAAGTGTTTTGTTCGGTTTCGAAATTTAAATCATTTAAATTGAATTTAAAAATAGCCTTCCGAGGCACAGTCTCGGAATTCGACGAAACCAGTTCCATTGGGTAGGTAATATTGAATTATTATCGGATTTCAAATTTTCATTTTGATCGGAGTTAGTGTGTGAGTGTACGAAGTATAAACGTGCTGGAAATTTTAATTGATAAATAATCTGATAAACTTTAAATTAAAAGTCGAGCCTTCTCGTATACGCCTCCTTACTTTATTTCTAATCGCGTTGCCCCTTCTTTCTTTTCAGCCGTAACTTTAAAAAGAAAAAAAAAATATCTGCATACGAATGGCGACAGCCTTTTCCCTTTCCTCCCTCTTGGGTCGAAACCGAATTCGATTCTTCATAAAAAAGGAGGGGCAAGCTCGAATTTGCGTAGGGTGGTCGCGCGAGGCAGTGCTGTCGCATAGTCATCTGGGCACGCGAGGAGGTTGGGATTTATGGGTCGGCGACCGAAGCGAGTTCGTTTGGACGGCAATTTAAATTTTTTTGGGGGGGGGGGGGGGGGCGCTCGTGATCTAGAAGGTGAGTGGACTAGGCAGCGTCGAGGTTTTGGTGGCTGCGGTAGGGAAACCAGGGTGGATTCGCGTGTAGGCAGAGGGTCGAGGCGGTGAGGTATTATTATTATTATTATTTATTTTATTTTATTTTATTATTAACTTTATATATGTGTGTATATATGCAGTAAAATTCCAGTAGGCTATCGTTTGGAATATATATATATAAGGGTTTGTAAAAAAGGAAAAAAAATATGGGATTGTAAATAGTTGAGGAGTTTATATAAAAATTTATTTTTAAATCTATATAGATTATTTGATAAGTGGGGATTTTGAATGAATAAAATAAATAAATAAATACACATATACACATTTTCAACATATTAGTTATTTTGAAAATCTGTACTTAGGGTAATTGATTTACTTAATAAACTGGTTTAATTATTTAGTCATTAAAAATATTTATTAAAAGAAATTTGTTTTAAAAGAATTAAAATTTGTTAGTTAAATTATTAGCTAATTAAGTTTATTAAAGAGTAAATAAATTGTTCGATTTATATTTCGAATATTAATAAATCATATAAATTATTATTCAAGGTCAACATATGAAAAGAAGCAAGCCGGATGGGAATGGATTGCCAAATGAAAAATTAAAGGTGAGTTAATCTCACTCAGTTAAATTTAAATTTAAATGATTAAATTTAAATAATTGATTGTATGGTTGAATTGATTGATGTGATATAGTTTAGTATAATTTGAAATTGGTATATTATGTGATGCTAATGTCTGTGGATGTAGGGAAAACAGGTTGTTAACGCTTAAAATCGAACGCTAACACCCCGGTGTGTGAAGTGTGAATGTGAAAGCACCACCCGATGGTTCGGGAACAGAATATCAGCCAAAATAACAGAAAACACAGCAAGAAACAGCGATTTTATAGTGGTTCGGCTTAAGGAGTAGCCTACGTCCACTTTAAGTTTCTTTATTACTGATCTTGTTACAGAACGATACAATGCTCTTCATGTACTAATCTCTTTAGTTACAAAACACTTCGAGCAAGTAGCCTAAGCTTCGATGTAGATGAAAGTCTTCAAATCCATGTCGGATGTATGAAAGTCTTTCAAAGTAGCTTGTAGTGTTCTTCGAAACTTCAAGTGTAAAGTTGGTTTAGAAACTGGCAGAGTATCGGCGATTGAAGAGATTGTCCAAAAGTCCCTTCAACGTTGGAGATAGTGCCGTATTTATAGAGGAACTTCCATGTCAAGTTTTAAGTAGTGACCGACTTAAGGTAAGTTCTAGATCGTGGTCGACCTAAGACGAGTCGTAAGCCGCATTCCATCTCTCTAGCACGGCTCACGGCTTAACTAGAAAAAGCAGGCTCTTCTGAGTACAAGTCCCAAGTCGTGAACGAGTTAACCGGCTCTGGTCTAGGTGACACTGTATCAGATTTATCTTTATTTTCCTAGGTCGTGAGCGACCTAACATAGGTCGTAAGTCCGTCGTGACTTAAGTGAAGTTGCTTTGAGATTTTTCCTGTCTTGAGTCGTTAGGTTGGTAACCCTTTAAGATTATTGTGCCGGTCCATTCTCTTAAGTCGCTAAGTCATAGCTTCCTTAAGTCGATAGGTCGTGACACCAGCTAAGTCGCTAAGCCGTTATACTTTTTAGGTCGTTAAGCCCTTAAACCGTTAAGTCGTTTGACCCCTTAGACTGTTAAGTCGTTAGTCCCTTAAACCGTTAAGTCGTTTGACCCCTTAAACTGTTAAGTCGTTAGTCCCTTAAGCCGTCCAACCTCTTGACTCGTTGAGTCGTGCATCTTTTAACTCGTTAAGTTGATAACTCACTGAGTCGCTTGTCCATTGAGTCACCGCCCACCTTGAGTCGTTTTCTTATTGAGTCGCTGGCCATAGGAGCTAACATTTGCCCCTTGAAGTACACGCCTAAGTCGTAGGTCGTGTGCTTCGATCTAGTCCCTAAGTCGTGGACGACTCAAGGAGCTGGTTAACTCGTTTGACCATCCATCTTCTTCTGTGCCTCCTATATAAGCCGCTAAGTCGCTTCTCTATTTTTACTCCGTTGCTTGTCTTCTCTCCGCCATTGTTGCATCTGAGCTCCCAAAGGCGACTTCAATCCGATCAATCACCAATTTTCCTTAATATTACATCCTCGATCAATAGATTTAGGTAACTTCAGTCAGCTGTTCATCGTGTTTACCACCAACTCTTCGTAACGATTTTGATATAGTTTTTGTTTCCATGCTGTGAGATTATGTTTTGATTCGTCTTCTGACCATTGCCGATCATTGACAATTGCCCTAGAAAGTGAATCGGCTTAGGATCTTATGTAGTTATTTGGCAAGTGTTTGGATTTGTTTTTGGGTTTTGCTTGAGAAGATGATGGATTTTGTTGCTAATGGAAGATAACGGGTTATTGGGTTGGGGAAGGATCAGTGGGTTGAGAAGAGATATCGTGAAATTTCCGCGACTTTGCCGATTTGCATAGTTTTCGAAGTGACTGACTTAAGGTCCCCTACGACCTTAATTGCACACGACTTAACCCTTTAGGTTGTGTTCGTTTCTGGACGACTCAAGACTTAGCTTCATTTGCACTTCATTTGCTCTGTCTTGATTTGAGACTTTATGACTTGGCCTTTAGGTCGTGAACGACTTAGCCCTGAGTCGCAGCCGAGTTAAGACTTAGAGAAATTCTCATCACTTTGAACCGAAGCCTTTTTCCTCAACACGCTTTGCATCTCATAGGACCAACGATTTATGGAGCCAACGACTTAACTTACAGGAAATCTTTTAAGTCGTGAACGACTTAACTTTTAGGTCGTGGACGACTCATGACTTTGAGATCTTTTGGACCGTGACTCAATGACTTGAATAAAATTTGAAAACTTAGAGATGTTGACAGAACTTGATTGTATTTCCAATTTGAGTTGCCAGGATAAACTGCTTGAACTTTGAACTGTTACTTGAACTTTGAACTGTAAAACTTTGCTGCATTCTTTCACAGATCACTTTTGACTTGCAATCTAACAATCTGTTCAATACATCATTTACAGAAAATTGGGACGAATATATTTCCACTGACTGCCCATATCAAATGGCAGATTAGTTAATAACAGATAACCAACTTAAATAGATTGTGTGAACGAAGTGCTTTTAAATTATCAAATTCAAGTAAAGTATTAAAGCAACATTGAAATAGTCAACTGAAACTGCCCAGTTTGCACTAATACTATACTTGAACTTTTTTTAAATTAACAAGTCCTGAAATTTAGGAATCGATCAATTGTCGACTAGTTTAATTCCAGTTATATTTACTTGTTATTTTTATTAGTTCTGCACAACATTTCACACTTTTAGGAAACGTGCACCTTCACATTTGAATATCCAGTTGCTTGTGTAGAATGACTTCTCAACAAGAAGAGACAACAGCCCAGACTGAAGAAGCCACTCTTATTCCGGCTCCCCTAGTTAATCCTCCAGAAAGAGCCTCTACCACTTTGTCATACAAAGTTTTTCGTCAGTTATGCAATCAATTTGGCATTGCTGAAGCAGATGCCATTCTTCCTGAGAAAACTAACACTGCTGATGTGGCGCCTCCTCGCTTTGTAGCAGTCAACCGCCAAATGTGCTTGTGCGGTGCTATTCCTCCCTTCAATGACTTTCTTCAACAGTTTCTTCTTCGATTGACCATCTCTCCGTTCCAACTGCACCCAATGGTTATGCCATTCTGATGGGGTTGTGTGTTTTATTCATGAGAACTCTAGATAGACTTCCGAGTTTGAGGAAATTTGTTATTTATGTTCTTTCACAAAGACTAAAGATCATCCCTCTATTGTTGTTATAAGAAGCGCTAGGAATCGCAAACTCATCACTGATCTTTCCGAAAGCGTTCATGGCTTCTTAAATCAGTTTTTCTTTGTTCGTTGCCCCCCAGGGTTTTATGCCATCTGGAGAGTAGGAAGTAAGATTACCTGCTTCTATTTTCCATTCCTGAGCTTTTTAAGATCTAAGTTGCTAATTTCACTCTTTCCTTTTTCAGCGCTTCCTCCCCCCTCTAGAGATCCAGGCCACAAGCAAATTTTTAAAAGATTGAATGTTGTGACCGCTAAAGAGGGAAGTATAAAGTTTTTGTTGAGGGACGAACTTTTGCATCAGTATGGACTTTTACACACTTCTCGCTCTACACACCCCCATGAGGTTCCAGACTGCCCATCTAAAGCATTAGATGCCCCAGTTTCCACTGACGAACCCATACCAAAAGAAACTGCCCCCGAGGCTTCTTTGGTGAAGTGTTCTACTATCGCTGACGTTGCGGGGTCGTCTGGAAAATTCACACTTGCCCCGGTTATTGAGGAGGAAGAAACTCTTCGTTGCTTTGAAGATGCGGCCGATTTGGAAGCCAAAAAGAAACTCCCGTCGAGCATGGCGGTGATGATACTTTTGAGGGGCTAAGCGACCTGATCATAACTTCACAAGAACTTTTTAAAGATGATGTTCCTAAAGCTGCTTCTCCTGTTGTCGAGGCGACATCCACTTTTCAACAAATTTTAACGCCTACCACTCAAGTCACTACCACCCCTGTGCCGAAGAGTGGTTTGTAGCCTGGCGCGTGTAGTTTGCGCACCACACACACATAGGATTTTCAGTACTTATTCGTACTTAACTTCTTTTCTCTGAAGACTTTTAAGACTTGCCTTTTTCTAATTTTAGATTCTCCGATGGGACGCAACGGCTCTTATTACGACGACTTTCAGCGCTACGGGAGGCGTAGTCAATATGACTATAGGCGCTACCTTCCCGTTTACAGAGAAACTAACGAAGAGAGAGCCGCTCGAAAGGCTCAGGAGAGGAGGGCTCAAGAAGAGCGTTACGAGAGGAGAGAAAGGGAAGAGCACCATGATTCTTCCCAGAGAGGTGACAACTCTCACAAAAGAAAGTCGCGTGACGACCGGGGGAAAAGTCATATAGTTGAGGACCCAAGCAAGCATGCCAGGCACGGTGAAAAGCATGCATCTACAGCTCTTGAAAAGGCCGCTGCCCCCGTCTCACTTGACATCCCTTCCGGCTCTCCTGCTCTCGGGAAGACAGACATTCAGAAAATAGTCAACAGGCCTAAATTCCAAATTGGACCAGGCCCGGCTACTCTGCAAAGCCGGTTCCCGCACTGGTGCCTAAAGGGAGTGCGGTTCGATCTTGACTTGGACCCTATTGACAAACAAGCAATGCTGCAAAATCTTGATGCTGTTAGACTTGATATCGAGCGGATGTCAGGGTGGAAAAAGCTTGTTGATGAGCTTCAGAGGGTCAACCGCGTGAATATAGAGGCCATGCTGACCATGGAAAATGATAAGGCCGAGTGGCAGAAAACTTTAAGCCGGCATGATAGCGAGATGAGGAACATCGCTGATTACAACGAGAAGCTTGAAGCAGAAGTTGAAAAAAATTAAACAAGAGCTTGCTACTTCTTCTACCTCATATACTCAAAAAGAAGAAGTACTCCAAAAGCAAGTTCGCGATGCTCACGCTGCTCAGCGACATGCTGTTAACCCCATTGAAACTTAGGCCGACTCAACAGATAAGGCAGTCAGCGACTCATAGGAATCAGCGACTCAACTGATGAAGCGACTCAGAGATTGCCGATTCAATGGGTCAACGACTCATTGATAGCAACGATTCAGTGAGTTAGCGCCTTAAAGGTACAGTACCGATCCAACGGCTCATTCGAGCTCCGACTCATCAAAGCCCGACTCATCTGATCACGACTCATCCATTCAAGGTCCTTAAGTATCTCATTAGGTTTACGACTCAAGAGATGAACGACTCAAGAGGCCGCTACGACTTAAGGAGATTTGATGGGTTAAGGATGGCACGACTCAGGAAAGCCTACGGCTCAAAAGATAGGTCGACGCACGACACAAGGCTCAGAGGCAAGTTCAAAATCATGCTGCAAAGAGGTGACTCGCAGACGACTCACGACTCATCATGAGTCGGTCACGACTCATGACATAGCAATTTCAGCCTAAACAGTTTGCCTATAAATACAAGGCCACATTCAACATGAAGGGGACTTTTTGCTCATTCTCTTCAAGCGCTGATACTCTGCTGCATTCCAAACCAATTCAACACTTGAAGCTCTCGAGACACTAAGAACGCTACAAACAACTTCAACAAGAGATCACGTACATCCAACATGGATTCGAAGACTCTCATCTCCATCGAAGTTTAAAATACTTGTTCTAAGTTTCTTGTAGTTCAAAGTGAATTGTACTCGGGAAGAATTGTATCAACTTGTAACGAGATCATCAATAAAAGTACTTAAAGTGGACGTAGGCTGTACCCATAAGCCGAACCACTATAAAATTGCTGTTGTTTACTGCTTTTCCGTTATTACTTGCTTGTAATTCTTTCCCGATCTATCGGGTGGTGCTTTCACAACTACACTTCACACACCGGGGTGTTAGCGTTCAAATTTAAGCGTTAACATTTTTGGTGCTTTCACTGAGAATTGAACTCAGGACAACTGTCATCATTGCTTCACAGAGATTTGAAGAAAGAATTTCCTTAAAAACCAGAAGTATATCTGAGATTATGGCTCCTGGAAGGAAAAGTAGATCTATCAGATCTGGAAACATTCAAGAGGGAACCTCCGCTTCCCCTGTACCTAATCAGCCCACTCCGTCTGTTGGAGTTACGAAAGCGGAGTTGGATGCTGTGATTCTAGGGCTAAACCAGTAGATAAACGCCCAAAATGTACAATTAGAGGCTCAAAGTGCCCAGAACGCTCTGATTCTGAATAAGTTGAATGATTTACTTGGGGCAAACAATCAACCAGCTGGAAATGAAAGGAACTATGCTGGCAACATTCATGATGTTAGTGAGAGGAATGCTCCGGAAAGGGCTACTAGTCCCTTTGAGCAGGCAGTCCCTGAGGCTGGTGGATCTAGAACTCGGCATGATGAGGAATATCTTTCTGGAATGGTCCGGCAGATCATGAAAGAAAGTATGCAAAGGGTTGAAGATGAGAAGGAATGGGGTTTCGCCCCAAGTAAAACTCCGTTTACTGAAAAAATCTTGAAGGCGGAATTTCCAAGGAAGTTTGTCCCTCCGACTATTCCAGCTTACAAAGGGACAAGTGATCCGAATGAGTTCTTGTATAAATATGATTGGCACATGACAGGTGCCAGAGCCTCCGACGAAATAAAGTGCCGATATTTCCCCGTATACCTGGAAGGCGTGGCTTTACTGTGGTTCACCAAGTTGCCAGTCCGATCTATCGAAGGCCAAGGACATTATGTCACTATCGAGTTTAGAGCAGAATCCTGGTGAGTCTATCAGATCCTTCTTGAACCGCTTCAATATAGCACTGGCTGAGGTGGACAATGCTGAACCATGAATGATATTGACTTATCTGATGAGGGCTATTGATAAGTCAAGCGAATTTGGGAAATGGTTAAATATGAAGGAGCCAACCTCTCTCGAAAAGTTCTACAAAAAAGCAGATGAATTCATTCGCTTGGAAAGCCGTCCTTTACCAGTAAAGACAGTGTTGGAAAAAGCAGAAGACAACACTGTCGCTCCACGCAAGAATGAATCGATGGGGCAAAAAAGGGAGAATAGTAATGGGAAGAAACAGGGTAATCTGAAGAAGCCCCGATCCTTCAAGCCATCAGAATATACTCCATTATCACATACACCGGAACACATCTACCTGGCCACTAAAGATTCCGTCGATTTCCCTAAACCTATCCCTTTGAGAACCGGGAAAAAAGCCATACAGAGTGGGAAATTCTGCCGCTTCCACAATCAACCCGGTCATGAAACTGATGAATGCCGCCAGCTGAAAAATCTGATTGAAGAATTGCTAAGAGAAAACAAGTTGCAGCAATTCGTGAAAAAGAATAGTAACAATCCTGCATCGTCGAGTCAGGGGCAGCGGGCTCCTGTTCATCAGCCTGAGGCAGGTGAGAAAGCTACGGGGCATGAATCTGGAAGGCCCATTATCAATGTCATTTCAGGAGGACCTCACCCAGCTGGCAAGAGTTGGGGTGAGATGGAGAGATATTCCAGGGCTTTGAAATATGCTCCAGCCGAAGAAGACGTCTTTGTTCTAGAAGACACTACGCCCCTTAAACAACAAAAAACTTTCAGCGATGATATTGTTTTCAGAGCCAGAGATTCCACAGGTATAGAAGCTCCTACCCTAGATCCCTTGGTCATCTCGGCTGGTATTGGACCGGCCATTGTCAGAAGAGTCCTCATTGACTGCGGAGCATCATGCAATATCCTCTTCAAGAAGACATTTGATCAGATGAAAATCTCTATGATTGATGTACAAGCCTCATCACAGAAGATCGCAGGCTTCACTGGGGAGCCAAAACAACCAATTGGGACCATCGATCTGCTTGTAGAACTTGGAGAAGCAGAAAGGAAAGTGGTCCGCAAGCAAACATTTGTGATTGTCAATGAGTTTTCTGCTTATAATGCTTTTCTTGGCCGTCCAACACTCGCAGCATTCAAAGCTATCCTAGCCCCGTGGTGCCTCACTATTAAATTCCCTACTGACAATGGAGTAGGAGTTATAAAAGGGGATCAAAATGCTGCGCGAGAGTGCTATTTGACAGAGCTGCGAGAGTCAAGAAAAAGAGAAATGGGGAAGGATGCGGCAACCCCGGTCCGCATCAAAGAACCAGCCTTGTAGCAATTACGGAGCGGACCCTGCACTGGCGAGCACAGCGGGGCACGGAAAGAAATGGATCCCAGAAAAGCCAGTACAGGGGAGAATAGAGTAGTACCGGTGGAAACGACAGTTCCGGTACCTGTTGACCCGAAGGACCCAAATAAGGTGTTGAATGTGGGTTCACAGCTTAATGTGTCAATTCAGAATATCTTGATATCTTTCCTGAAAGCAAATCTGGATGTCTTTGCTTGGACTCATGCCGATATGTGTGGGATATCTCCAGAAGTTGCAGTACACGCTCTGAATGTTGACCCAAAGTTTACTCCAGTTAAACAGAAAAGGAGAACCCAGGGTCCAGAAAGGTCAGCAGCATTGAAAGAAGAAGTTGATCGACTCATGGAAAATAACTTCATCAAAGAATCTACATATCCGAATTGGGTTTCAAATCCTGTGTTGGTCAAGAAAGCTAATGGAAAATGGAGAGTGTGCATTGATTTTTCTGATCTAAACAAAGCTTGTCCCAAAGATTGCATCCCATTACCCAGGATCGATCAACTGGTAGACGGAACTGCGGGACATGAATTGTTATCTTTCATGGATGCCTACTCCGGTTATAACCAAATCATGATGCACGAACCGGATCAGGAGGATACAAGCTTTATCACAGATGTTGGACTTTATTGCTACAGAGTTATGCCCTTCGGATTGAAAAATGCAGGGGCAACCTACCAAAGACTTGTTAATGCTATGTTCAAACCGCAATTGGGCAAAACTACGGAAGTCTACGTCGACGACATGTTAGTGAAGTCCAGGAAAGCAGCGGATCACATTGAACACTTAGCAGAAATGTTCGCAGTCCTCCGGAAATACAAAATGAAACTTAACCCTCTGAAATGTACATTTGGGGACGAGTCCGGAAAGTTCTTAGGTTTCATCGTCAGTGCTAGGGGCATTGAGGCTAGTCCAGCTCAAATTACTGCCTTGAAAGAAGTTAAAGCTCCTAGAACAAAGAAGGAATTGCAGAGTCTCAACGGAAAGGTCGCCGCCCTGAGTCGGTTCATTTCCAAAGCCACTGATAAATGCATCCCATTCTTTGACGCCCTGAAGAAAGGAAAGAAGAATTTTGAATGGACTTCCGAATGCCAAAAGGCCTTCGATGAGTTGATCCGTCATATGGAAACGCCTCCAATACTTTCTAGGCCAGGCAATGGTGAGGATCTTCTTATATACTTGGCAGTTACATCTCATGCTCTAAGTGCAGCGCTGATACGGGAAGACAAAAGGATTCAACATCCGGTTTACTATATCAGCAAAAGACTCACTGGGGCAGAGCTGAATTACTCCAAGTTGGAAAAACTCGCCTATTGCCTACTAGTTGCATCAAGGAAACTGAGGCAATATTTCCAAGCTCATCCTATCAAAGTACTCACTGATCAGCCTCTAAAGCAAGTCCTATTTCGCCCTGAAACTTCGGGTCGCCTTCTAAAATGGAACGTTGAACTCAGTCAATATGACATCACCTATCACCCCCGAAAAGCAATCAACAGACAAGCTTTAGCTGATTTCATTGCAGAATTCACAGAGAAAGATAATGGTGAGGAAGAAACGATCAACGATTCCCCAAATCAGTGGAAGATGTATGTTGATGGCGCAAGAAATGACTACTGTTCTGGAGCCGGAGTGGTACTTGAAACTCCTGAGGGTCGATCATTATGTTATGCACTAAGATTGGAATTTCCTTCAACAAACAATGAAGCAGAATATGAAGCTCTTATTGCAGGTCTGAAAATCGCTAAAGAGCTAAACATTCGAGCATTACAAATCTTCAGTGATTCTCAGCTTATTGTATGCCAAGTCAAGAAGGAATTTCAAGCAAAAGGTGGAAACCTGCCTTCCTACTTGTCAAAGGCTTGGGAACTCCTATGTGAACTCGATCACTATTCAATAAGCCACATTCCTCGGGAAGAGAATATTGTTAACCCTATCTCGGTTATGGCTCACCGGTCTAAAGCTTGGAAGGAAGGCCGACCTAACCATTCGCATTACTTGCCGACCCAATGGATAAAGGCGGGCCGACCTAGCATCCCAAAGAGTGTTGCCGACCTAAAGGATGCGGGGAAGGATCCGATCTAACTCGATGCCGACCTAACTGGTTAAGAAGTATGCCGACCTAATGCCTTAACATGGATGCCGACTTAACTGATATGCCGACCTAAGGCCTTAGCATGGATGCCGACCTAACTGTTAAGCACAAACTCACCCACCTATGAGTCGTGACCGACTTATGGGTTATGGTAAGTCGTAACCGGTCTAAGGGTGTGAAGGATGAAGTGGCGAAATAGTTTAGCACCTGGCACACTAACTCGGCGGCGACCCAACACTTAAGGTTTGGAGCTAGAGAAGCGCGCGTCTTTCACTTAGACCGGAGACCGTGCCTGAGAGAAGGAGGGTGACATATAACTCAGCCTGACCCGGAGCCGACCTACGACTTAACCCATCTCGGCCACTACCTCCGACCAAACACCGAAAGCCCCTATAAATACACGACCATCACCAACATTCAAAGGACTTTTGGTCGATCAATTTCAAGCGCCATTACTCTGCCGAATTCCAGACTACTTCAACACTTAAAACTTTTGAGATTCAAAGAACGTCTAAAAGAACTTCATAAAGAAATCATCTACATCCACCATGGATTTGAAGATTTTTGTCGACATCGAAGTTTGAGCTACTTGTTCTAAGTCTTTTGTAATTCAAAGTGTATTGTACTTGAGAAGATTTGTATCAACTTGTAACGTGATCATCAATAAAAGTACTTAAAGTGGACGTAGGCTATACCCATAAGCGGAACCACTATAAAATTGCTGTCGTTTACTGCTTTTCCGCTATTACTTGCTTGTAATTCTTTCCCGATCTATCGGGTGGTGCTTTCACAACTACACTTCACACACCGGGGTGTTAGCGTTCAAATTTAAGCGTTAACATTTTTGGTGCTTTCACTGAGAATTGAACTCAGGAAAACTCTCATCATTGCTTCACAGAGATTTGAAGAAAGAATTTCCTTAAAAACCAGAAGTATATCTGAGATTATGGCTCCTGGAAGGAAAAGTAGATCTATCAGATCTGGGAACATTCAAGAGGGAACCTCCGCTTCCCCTATACCTAATCTACCCACTCCATCTGTTGGAGTTACGAAAGCGGAATTGGATGCTGTGATTCTAGGGCTAAACCAGCAGATAAACGCCCAAAATGCACAACTAGAGGCTCAAAGTGCCCAGAATGCTCTGATTCTGAATAAGTTGAACGACTTACTTGGGGCAAACAATCAACCGGCTGGTAATGAAAGGAACTATGCTGGCAACATTCATGATGTTAATGAAAGAAATGCTCCTGAAAGGCCTACCAGTCCCTTTGAGCAGGCAGTACCTGAGGCCGGTGGATCTAGAACTCGACATGATGAAGAATATCTTTCTGGAATGGTCCGACAGATCATGAAAGAAAGTATGCAAAGGGTCGAAGATGAGAAGGAATGGGGTTTCGCTCCAAGTAAAACTCCGTTTACTGAAAAAATCTTGAAGGCGGAATTTCCAAGGAAGTTTGTCCCTCCAACTATTCCAGCTTACAAAGGGACAAGTGATCCGAATGAGTTCTTGTATAAATATGATTGGCACATGACAGGTGCCAGGGCCTCCGACGAAATAAAGTGCCGATATTTCCCCGTATACCTAGAAGGCGTGGCTTTACTGTGGTTCACCAAGTTGCCAGTTCGATCTATCGATCAATTTTCAGACTTGACCAGAAAATTCAAGGAGCAGTTTAGGCTATATGCTTCGAAGGCCAAGGATATCATGTCATTGTCCAGTTTAGAGCAGAATCCTGGTGAGTCTATCAGATCTTTCTTGAACCGTTTCAATATAGCATTGGCTGAGGTGGACAATGCTGAACCACGAATGATATTGACTTATCTGATGAGGGCTATTGATAAGTCAAGCGAATTTGGGAAATGGTTAAATATGAAGGAGCCAACCTCTCTCGAGAAGTTCTACAAAAAAGCAGACGAATTCATTCGCTTGGAAAGTCGTCCTTTGCCAGTAAAGGCAGTGTTGGAAAAAGCTGAAGACAACACTGTCGCTCCACGCAAGAATGAGTCGGTGGGGCAGAAAAGGGAGAATAATAATGGAAAGAAACAGGGTAATCTGAAAAAGCCCCGGTCCTTCAAGCCATCAGAATATACTCCATTATCACATACGCCGGAGCACATCTACCTTGCCACTAAAGATTCCGTCGATTTCCCTAAACCTATCCCTTTGAGAACTGGGAGAAAAGCCATACAAAGTGGGAAATTCTGCCGCTTCCACAATCAACCAGGTCATGAAACTGATGAATGCCGCCAGCTGAAAAATCTGATTGAAGAGTTGCTAAGAGAAAACAAGTTGCAGCAATTCGTGAAAAAGAATAGCAACAACCCTGCATCGTCAAGTCAGTGGCAGCGGGCTCCTGTTCATCAGCCTAGGGCAGGAGAGAAAGCTACGGGGCATGAATCTGGAAGGCCCGTTATCAATGTCATTTCAGGAGGACCTCACCCAGCTGGCAAAAGTTGGGGTGAGATGGAGAGATATTCCAGGGCTTTGAAATATGCTCCAGCCGAAGAAAACATCTTTGTTCTAGAAGACACTACGCCCCTTAAACAACAGAAAACTTTCAGTGATGATATTATTTTCAGAGCCAGAGATTCCACAGGTATTGAAGCTCCTACGTTAGATCCCTTGGTCATCTCGGCTGGTATTGGACCAGCCATTGTCAGAAGAGTCCTCATTGACTGCGGAGCATCATGTAATATTCTCTTCAAGAAGACATTTGACCAGATGAAAATCCCTATGATCGATGTGCAAGCCTCATCACAGAAAATCATGGGCTTCACTGGGGAGCCAAAGCAACCAGTAGGAACCATCGATTTGTTTGTAGAACTTGGGGAAGGAGAAAGGAAAGTGGTCCGAAAGCAAACATTTGTGATTGTTGATGAGTTTTCTGCCTATAATGCTTTTCTTGGCCGTCCAACACTCGCAGCATTCAAAGCTATCCTAGCCCCGTGGTGCCTCACTATTAAATTCCCTACTGACAATGGAGTAGGAGTTATAAAAGGGGATCAGAATGCTGCGCGAGAGTGCTATTTGACAGAGCTGCGAGAGTCAAGAAAAAGAGAAATGGGAAAGGGTGCGGCAACCCCAGTCCGCATCAAGGAACCAGCCTTGTAGCAATTACAGAGCGGACCCTGCACTGGCGAGCACAGCGGGGCACGGAAAGAAATGGATCCCAGAAAAGCCAGTACAGGGGAGAATAGAGTAGTACCGGTGGAAACGACGGTTCCGGTACCTGTTGACCCAAAAGATCCAAATAAGGTGTTGAATGTGGGTTCACAGCTTAATGTGTCAATTCAGAACATCTTGATATCTTTCCTGAAGGCAAATCTGGATGTCTTTGCTTGGACTCATGCCGATATGTGTGGGATATCTCCAGAAGTTGCAGTACACGCTCTGAATATTGAGCCAAAATTTACACCAGTTAAACAGAAAAGGAGAACCCAAGGTCCAGAAAGGTCAGCAGCATTAAAAGAAGAAGTTGATCGACTCATGGAAAATAACTTCATCAGAGAATCTACATATCCGAATTGGGTTTCGAATCCTGTGTTGGTCAAGAAAGCTAATGGAAAATGGAGAGTGTGCATCGATTTTTCTGATCTAAACAAGGCTTGCCCCAAAGATTGCTTCCCATTACCCAGGATCGATCAACTGGTAGACGGAACTGCGGGACATGAATTGTTATCCTTCATGGATGCTTACTCCGGTTATAACCAAATCATGATGCATGAGCCGGATCAGGAGGATACAAGCTTTATCACAGATGTTGGACTTTATTGCTACAAAGTTATGCCCTTCGGATTGAAAAACGCAGGGGCAACCTACCAAAGACTTGTTAATGCTATGTTCAAACCGCAATTGGGCAAAACTATGGAAGTCTACGTCGACGACATGTTAGTGAAGTCCAGGAAAGCAGTGGATCACATTGAACACTTAGCAGAAATGTTCGCAGTCCTCCGGAAATACAGAATGAAACTTAACCCTCTGAAATGTAAATTTTGGGTCGAATCCGGAAAGTTCTTAGGTTTTATCGTCAGTGCTAGGGGCATTGAGGCCAGTCCATCTCAAATTACCGCCTTAAAAGAAGTTAAAGCTCCTAGAACGAAGAAGGAATTGCAAAGTCTCAACGGAAAGGTCGCCGCTTTGAGTCGGTTCATTTCCAAAGCTACTGATAAATGCATCCCATTCTTCGATGCCCTGAAAAAAGGAAAGAAGAACTTTGAATGGACTCCCGAATGCCAAAAGGCCTTTGAAGAGTTGATCCGTCATATGGAAACGCCTCCGATACTTTCTATGCCAGGCAATGGTGAGGATCTTCTTATATACTTGGCAGTATCATCTCATGCTCTAAGTGCAGCGCTGATACGGGAAGACAAAAGGATTCAACATCCGGTTTACTATATCAGCAAAAGACTCACTGGGGCAGAGCTGAATTACTCCAAGTTGGAAAAACTTGCCTATTGCCTACTAATTGCATCGAGGAAACTGAGGCAATATTTCCAAGCTCATCCCATCAAAGTACTCACTGATCAACCTCTAAAGCAAGTCCTATTTCGCCCAGAAACTTCGGGGCGCCTTCTAAAATGGAACATTGAACTCAGTCAATATGACATCACTTATCATCCCCGAAAAGCAATCAACGGACAAGCTTTAGCTGATTTCATTGCAGAATTCACAGAGAAAGATAATGGTGAGGAAAAAGCGGTCAATGATTCCCCAATCCAGTGGAAGATGTATGTTGATGGCGCAAGAAATGACTACTGTTCTGGAGCCGGAGTGGTACTTGAAACTCCTGAAGGTCGATCATTATGTTATGCACTAAGACTGGAATTCCCTTCAACAAACAATGAAGCAGAATATGAAGCTCTTATTGCAGGTCTGAAAATCGCTAAAGAGCTAAACATTCGAGCATTACAAGTTTTCAGTGATTCTCAGCTTATTGTATGCCAAGTCAAGAAGGAATTTCAAGCGAAAGGTGGAAACCTGCCTTCCTACTTGTCAAAGGCTTGGGAACTCCTATATGAACTCGATCACTATTCAATAAGCCACATTCCTCGGGAAGAGAATATGAAGGCAGATTCCCTCGCAAAGTATTCAAGTTCTGGTGAAGCTCAACTATTGGGATTGGTCCCTGTAGAAGTCCTTTCAGCGCCAAGTATAGACGAGATGGATATAGACTGGATTGTGAATGTATCTCAAGAACAAGAGTCATGGATGACTCCAATACTGGATTACCTACTCAGGGGTTCTCTGCCAGAAAACTCGATAGAAAGACGAAAGCTTCTAAGGAAGGCCTCTCGCTATGTAATTCAGGATGGCCGATTGTACAGACGGGGATTCTCAATGCCATTGCTTCGATGTGTATCCCGGGAAGAGTCCAAAACAATCCTAGTTGAAGTGCATGGAGGAGAATGCGGTGATCATTCAGGTGGTCAAACACTAGCAAAGAAAATTCTCCGATACGGATATTTTTGGCCAGAAATTAATCGGGATGCCGCAGATTACTCCCGAAAATGTGACAAGTGCCAAAGATATGCCAAAATTCCTAGAGCACCTTCTACCGAACTCACACAGATGGTCAGTCCATGGCCATTTGCAATTTGGGGAATGGATCTCATTGGGCCGCTACCAACTGCTAAATCAGGGATTAAATATGCTATTGTTGCAGTTGATTATTTTACTAAGTGGGCTGAAGCTGAACCATTGGCTACGATCACTTCAAAGAAAATGATAAGCTTTGTGACCAAGAATATCATTTGCAGATACGGTGTGCCTCAGAAAATAATCACAGACAATGGTACTCCGTTTGAAAGCGAGGAATTCCTGGATTTTTGCAAGCGATTCAAAATCCAGAAAAGCTTTTCGGCAGTAGCTCATCCGCAGGCAAACGGGCAAGTGGAAGCAGTGAACAAGATCATCAAATCAACCGTCAAAAAGCAACTCGAAAGAGCAAAAGGTGGTTGGGTCGATAAACTACCACTTGCACTATGGGCATACAGAACTACTCACAAAACTGCAACTGGGCATACTCCTTTTGCGTTAGCATACGGATCGGAAGCAATGATCCCGGTTGAAGCAGAGGTCCCTTCACACAGAAGAATCCATTTCAATCAAGCAGAAAATGAAAAGCTGCAACTTGAAGCGCTGGATCTCCTTGATGAAAAAAGAGATGAAGCTAACCTCAGAGTTGCAGCTCATCAGCAAAGGATAGCCAGACATTTCAATTCCAAAGTTCGTCAACGCAGCTTTGAAATTGGAGATCTAGTCCTGAAAAGAATTATGACCGCGACAGGTGTGTTTGGGCCAAATTGGGAAGGACCATATGTAATAGGTCAGAAGCTTCTTGACGGCACATTCAAGCTCACCACTGTTGATGGAGATCAAATTCCAAGGGCATGGAACAGCAACCACTTGCGTCCATACTTTACTTGAAAATTTTGTTGAAAAATTGTAAAAAGAATTATGAATGTATGATTCTTGTAATTGAAAGCAATTGTGAAACTGATGCAAGTAAATAATGAAAGAATATAAAGTGGATGTAGGCCCAATTTCATGGCCGAACCACTATAAATCTTGTGTTCCTTATTATCATTATATGTTTGCTTTGTTTTCGATATAAAAATACATAAAATGTATTGCTAAAATGTCGATTTAAATTTTTGCAGACAATGGAAATAAAACTTGCGCATAATAAGACCGAGCGATTCTCACCATCATTCAACAAACAAATTTCAAGTCACAAAGACCCCGAATTCAAATCCTAGATAGGAAATACTTCAATTGAACGGCTAATGATTTCGATAGAAACGAGCCCTTGCTGATAAATTGAGATTGTTTGAACAAACAAACATCCAATTAGGAAGCTAGTGCCCGTTCTCACGAACTTGCCTGGCAATGAAGTACACTTCCTTGGATTAAACAAGCCACTTGTGAGAGAAAGGGGAATGAAAACTTGAAAAGGAAAAAAAGAGGATCGCTGAAAAGGCATAAGCAAGTGAATAGAGGAACAACCCAAGCTACCATCAGCGGCACAAGTCCTCTTCGGAGGCGCAACTCTTCAGAGGATAAAAGACCTCTAATGGGTCATACGCCACAAAAAAGAAAGTTCTCTACTCAACAAAAAAGATTGGAGGAGTCATGACCCTCCAACCATGAGAGAGTAACTTCCAGGCGATGAAAACCCTCTTTGAGGCACATTTCACCAGGAGTTGAAGTGTTATAACCGCTCTTCGGAATTTCACTTCACCAGAGTTGAAATGTAAACAAAATAAAAGCCCTCTTCGGAGGCCCATTTCACCAGGAGTTGAAGTGTTATAACCGCTCTTCGGGATTTCACTTCACCAGAGTTGAAATGTAAACAAAATAAAAGCCCTCTTCGGAGGCCCATTTCACCAGGAGTTGAAGTGTTATAACCGATCTTCGGGATTTCACTTCACCAGAGTTGAAATGTAAACAAAATAAAAGCCCTCTTCGGAGGCACATTTCGCCAGGAGTTGAAGTGTAGCAACCGCTCTTCGGAATTTCACTTCACCAAAGTTGAAATGCAAAAACAAAGACCTTCTTGAAAGCCCACATTTCACCAAGATTGAAATAAAACTTCCAAGTGTTGAAACGTGAAAAGGCTTTCTTCGAAGGCACAACTCTTTGGGGGTACACGTTTCACCGAGATTGAAATAAAACTTCCAAGTGTTGAAACGTAAAAAATCCCTCCTTAGAGGTACGACCCCCTCCCGGGGACACAATCAAGAAAAAAGACCTCTTTGGAAGTACACGTTTCACCGAGATTGAAATAAAACTTCCAAGTGTTGAAACGTGAAAAGGCTTTCTTCGAAGGCACAACTCTTTGGGGGTACACGTTTCACCGAGATTGAAATAAAACTTCCAAGTATTGAAACGTGAAAAATCCCTCCTCAGAGGTACAATTTTGTATAAAAAAAAAATCCTCATCAAAAGCGTACTTTAACTTTCAAATGGAAAATGATCGTAAAAGAAAAGAAGTTAAAGTACCCTTCAGAGGTCCGCTTTACCACATAGAGGAATTCACTTGGTAAAATATGCACATAAGCAAAAGAGAAAAGTGATTTCTTCGAACGACAAAGCGTAAAAACTTATACGAAGGAGTTGTACTCAATAAAAATTTTCTTTAAAGAATAAAATAATTATTCTTTAACAAATAAGATTGCAAGTCCCCTCGAAGTATAAAATATTGCAACAAGCTTAAGGTATGGGGGCAACATGGTATAGTAGTATGGCTGCATCAGTAAAGTAATACTCAAACAACATACCATAAGCCCGCTGCAATGTTATATAAACAAACTTGTGCAAAAATAAATAGTAAATGCATTCTCAAATTCAAACAGAAGTTTGTACAAACGAAGAATCATTTTATTCAACTATAATGCAGATACAGGTTGTCAAGATAAAAGCGGGGGCCGATACCCGCACAACTCTCGGCCAGTTCATATAAAAGACAAAAAGCTAAAATCTTCACTTCTTCTTCCCTCCTTTGGACCCTTTACCCGGTCGAATGACCAGCTTTCCAGGTCGGCCAGTGGGTATAAGGGAAGTAGGAGAGGTAGGTGTAACCGGTTCAACTTCCGGCTCCTCTTCAGTGGCGGTGATTTTCTTCCCCCTCCTCTTTGATATCCCACGCTTCTCTCTCCTTTGTGAGGAAGACTCACTCCCCGGAGTGACAAGTTTTGATAGAACAATGTCGTCAGAAGGAGTCCGTTCCGGGGATATGTCACCTCCCTCAGGTCTCTCATCTTTCTGCTCTTGCGAAGTGATGGGATCATCCAAGCCGTGAAGAGCCTCTATTTGTTCCTCCTGTGATCCAGGTTGCGAGGCAGAAGGAGGCACCGCCTGAAGAGATGAAGGAAGGATGACCGGAGGAGTAGAAGTTTGAGCAGTGCTTGATACTTTCTCTACAGAAGAAAAAAGGTTAAAGTCAGTAAAAAGAGGAGATGAAGGTTCACCAATGAAGTCAGTAAAGAGAGGAGATGAAGGCTCGTCAAGGTTGAGAAAATAGCCAAGGAGCTCGTGAAACTCATGTGAAATAAACGAGTAACCCGCTTGAGCAGAATCGACAGTAGCGAGATTAACAGTGAAGTTACCTGGAGAAGCTGGTTTCCTGATATCGACTTCGTAAGCTTGCGCATCAGCACTCTCTTCACCCTCGTCTCCGCCTTGTGTGCTTGTAATATCAGCGGTAACTTTGGTGGGAGATGCGAGATGGGGACTGGAACCAATAATGTCGACTTCAGACGAAGAAGGTGGCTGGACTAGAGTAGTTGAAGTGGTTTTCCCCAGCTGGTCCCCTTCCATCACCTCGGTTCTTAGTTTGGCAAGTTGTTCCTTTCCCCTGGCAAGAGCAGCGCGAGCGTCTTCATCAAAATAATGCCTTTCCAGGGCTGACTCGTCATAACCAGCACCTTCAGCACCAAGCATATCGAGGGCGGCCTCCCACACTTCAGCTAAAGTGATCTCATACTTGGGACCAAGAAAGGCGAGGCATCCACGCCCCAAGACGCTATGCAAGTAGAAGTCGAATAGTGTTGAGCCGAAGCTGTTTTTGGTCGCCTCATGAGATTCTTCGGCTGCGATTTTGCCGGCGACAGCCTCATCGCGCTCCTTTTCAGTTTTGGCAAGCTGAAGCTTAAGCATTTGTATCTCCGCCTCCTGGGAGTTGTTTTTCTTTCGAAGCTCAGCAATATCAGAGACATAGCCTTCACTGATTCTTTTTTGTGCCTCGAGCCTATCTTCGGCATCCCTCTGACTGGCATGAGCATCTCTAACTTGTCTGAGAAGCACTTCTTCTTTTTGAGAGTATGAAGTAGAGGAAGCAGCAAGCTCATCTTTCAACTTCTCAACCTTTGCTTCGAGCTCCTCGTTATAGGAAGTTATGCTCCTCATTTCGGTGTCGTGCTGCTCAAGCACCTTTTGCCACTCAGCCTTATCATTTTCCATGGTGAGCATGGCCTCTAAGCTGGCACGGTTAACTCTTTGAAGCTCATCAACAAGCTTCTGCCAGTTTGACATCCTCTCGATATCGAGCTTGACTGCATCAAGATTGCGCAACATAGCAGACTTGTCAATGGGGACCAAGTCTAGGTCGAATCTCACGCCCTTTAAGCACCATTGTGGAAAACGACTTTGTAAAGTGGCCGGGCCAGGTCCCACTTGAAATTTAGGCCTGCTTATTATTGTCTGGATGTCCTCCTTCCCAAGAGCAGGAGGGTCAGAAGTAATGTCAAGAGGGGCAGGGGCAGTAGGCTTTTCGGGAATAGTGGAAACATGTCTCTCATCATGTCGGGCTCGTTTGCCTGAATCTTCAGCTACATGACCTTTTCCTCGGTCGTCGTGAGATTTCCTTTTGTGCGAGTCATCACTCCTCTGCAGAGAATCATGGTGCTCATCCCTATCCCTTCTGTCATAACGCTCTTCTGCATCCCTCCTTTCACGAGCCTTTCGAGCAGCCCTCTCTTCGTCAGACTCTCTATAGGAGGGAAAGTAACGCCGATAATCATATTGACCACGCCTCCCGTAGCGTTGGAAATCTTGATAATATGATCTGCCGCGTGTCATTGAAGAATCTGAAATAAGAAAAGATAAGCTTTAGAAGTCTTTAAAGTACAAGAAGATAAGTGCATAAATGTGCTGGAAAATCCTAAGTGTTGTGTGATGTGCAAGCTACACGCATTAAGCTACAAACCACTCTTTGGTGCAGAGGTGATGAAAGCTTGGGTATGAGGAGTTGATGTTTGTGTTGGTGTTTGTCGAAGAAGAGACGTCGCCTCAATTACAGGAGAGATAGTTTTAGATACGTCATCTCTAAAAAGCTCCTGCGAAGTCACTATTATGTCGCTCAACCCCTCGTAAACATCGTCACCATCATGCTTGGTGGGACTTGTTTTCTCAATTCCTACATCAGCTAATCCCCCGAGAGGCCGTGAAGGTTCTTCTTCTTCCTCGATCGGGGCAAGCACCGTCTTACTGGATGACCCCATAATGTCGGTAGAAATGGAACACTTCACCAATGAAGCTTCAATATTAGACTCTTTTGATGTGAGTTGTTCGACAGTAACCGGGGCATCAGGAGTTTTCGTCGGAGAATCGGGAACTTCTGTTGGAACTTCATGAGCATGCGTAGAACGAGAAGCGTGTAGAAGCCCGTATTGGTATAGAAATTCATCCTTCAGCAGAAATTTTATGCTCCTTTCTTCCGCAGCCACGGCACTCAACCTCTCGAAAACTTGTTTATGAATCGGATCTCTAGAAGAGAGAGGAAGTGCTGTAAAGAGCAAAGAATGAAGTTAGCAACTGAAAGTTCGGATCTCGGAAAAAGTTTCAAAAACGAAAAAATGGAAACACTAGTCTTACTTCCTATTCTCCAGATGGCATAAAACCCTGGAGGGCAGCGAGCAAAGAAAAACTGGTTCAAAAATCCATGAACACTTTCAGTGAGATCGGAAAGGAGCTTGCGGTTTCTAGCACTTCTCACAATAATGAGTGAAGGATGATCTTTACTCTTTGTAAACGAGCACAGATAACGAATTTCTTCAAAACTCGGTAGGCGATCAAGAGTTCTTCTAAACAAAACACACAACCCCATCAAGATGGCATAACCATTAGGATGAAGTTGAAATGGAGAGATCGTCAACCGGAGAAGAAGAGTTCGAAGGAAGTCATTGAAAGGGGGAATTGCCCCACTTAAGCACATTTGGCGATTGGCTGCAACAAAACCGTAAGGAGGATTATCAGCAGTGTCGCTTGGCCCGGGCAATAAGACATCACTTTCAGCAAAGCCGAATTGAGTGCGTATCTGAATAAACATTCTTGGGATTAGAATGGTCGAAGTTCTCTCCGGAGGATTCTCTATGGGAACAGCCACCGGGAAAGTCTCTTCCTCTTGAGCTACCATTTCTTCTTGTTGGAGGGAAGTCATTCTACATAAACAACTGGGTATTCAAACATGAAGGTGCACGTTTCCTAAAGTGTGTGAAGTGTTGTACAAGTATCAATCAAACAATAAGCAAAGGCAACTGGAATAAAACCTAACAAACATTTGTTAGTTATAAAGACCAGGAATCTTTGTTTTAAGTTTGAATATGCAAATATAATGTTGATGCAAACAAATCAGTTCAAATTGTTGATACTTTGCATTAATATTCTACTTTAGTCGATTAATTCACAACATTTCATGCATTATATTCATGATGCTTATCTTGTCTTGACTAATCTGCCATTTGATATGGGCTGTCAATGGCAGTATGTGCGCCTTGTTTTCCTTTGTTTGTTTGTTATTCTCAACAGGTTGGTAGCTTAAAAGTGACGATGATCTGTGAAGTGACATAATGTGTTTGAACAAATTTAAAGTTGGGGCAGTTCAAAGTTTAATCCCTGTTCAAAGTTTGATCATAGTTCAAAGTTTATTCCACTCAATTTGGCAGTCCAAGTCAAAATGATTAAAGTTAGTTAACACTCTCAAGTGTCAGCATGTCCAAGGCCTAAGTCGTATCTCGGCTACAACCTAAAAAAAAAAAAAAAAAAAAAGAGAAAGGCTAAGTCTGAAGTTGGCCAAAATCATAGCAATTCGATTCGGCAAGCTTGGTTAAATGCTTAAGTGCTAACTCGGTTATGCCTTAAGAATCTCCCACACATTAATGTAGGGTTCCTACTCCTTTAACTCGGCAGTTCCCTAGGTCGCAAGAGAGAGGTGGGGAAGCAGGCCCTGATTCAAAAGGAAAAAAGTTTCTCCAAGTATTAACCCGGTCGCGGTTCAGGCCTCAAAGGTTAGGTCGGTAAGTTTCCCCAAGTATTGGCTCGGTACCGACTCAAGATTCATGTCGCACCCAATCAGATCGGCCATAAGTTAGGTCACCTAAAATCACGTCCAAGCCGGTATCTCGCTCAACCCGTTAGCCCAATAACCACTCCACCCACAAAAACCCCTATCCCATTCATGATACTTCATGCTACTGGATCATCCACTAAACCAATTCGAAACTATTACGAATCTAACACCTCGCAATCCCAACCGGCTATCTTAAAGCAATAAACCATCTTCGTCGCTTCGTTGTTCATTTAAAGCTAAAAACCGAGCAACTCAAGCTTCATCAAACACAGGTGAAGTGAGATTCGTAATAATGCAATGCTCAAAGGGGTGAGTTAGGCTCGAATGGAATTCGTGAATCAATGACAACGAGGAATCGAGGGTAGATTCACTTACGTGACAAACAGCAAGGATTATCAATGATCGATTGGGAGGAAATCGCCTTTATGAATCTGAGAGTGCTTTAATGGCGGAATTGAGCAGGAAATTAAGTGAAGAAGAAGAAGGAAGAGAGCCAGTTTATATCCCACGGTGAAGAGATGCGAAACGGCGCTAACTGATAGGTCGTGCGCGACCTACCGACCTAGGAGGAGCCGAGCTAAGAGGTGTCGAAGCACACGACTTAATCTTAAGGCATGTACTTCGAGGGGAAAATGTTAACCCTATCTCGGTTATGGCTCACCGGTCTAAAGCTTGGAAGGAAGGCCGACCTAACCATTCGCATTACTTGCCGACCCAATGGATAAAGGCGGGCCGACCTAGCATCTCAAAGAGTGTTGCCGACCTAAAGGATGCGGGGAAGGATCCGATCTAACTCGATGCCGACCTAACTGGTTAAGAAGTATGCCGACCTAATGCCTTAACATGGATGCCGACTTAACTGATATGCCGACCTAAGGCCTTAGCATGGATGCCGACCTAACTGTTAAGCACAAACTCACCCACCTATGAGTCGTGACCGACTTATGGGTTATGGTAAGTCGTAACCGGTCTAAGGGTGTGAAGGATGAAGTGGCGAAATAGTTTAGCACCTGGCACACTAACTCGGCGGCGACCCAACACTTAAGGTTTGGAGCTAGAGAAGCGCGCGTCTTTCACTTAGACCGGAGACCGTGCCTGAGAGAAGGAGGGCGACATATAACTCAGCCTGACCCGGAGCCGACCTACGACATAACCCATCTCGGCCACTACCTCCGACCAAACACCGAAAGCCCCTATAAATACACGACCATCACCAACATTCAAAGGACTTTTGGTCGATCAATTTCAAGCGCCATTACTCTGCCGAATTCCAGACTACTTCAACACTTAAAACTTTTGAGATTCAAAGAACGTCTAAAAGAACTTCATAAAGAAATCATCTACATCCACCATGGATTTGAAGATTTTTGTCAACATCGAAGTTTGAGCTACTTGTTCTAAGTCTTTTGTAATTCAAAGTGTATTGTACTTGAGAAGATTTGTATCAACTTGTAACGTGATCATCAATAAAAGTACTTAAAGTGGACGTAGGCTATACCCATAAGCCGAACCACTATAAAATTGCTGTCGTTTACTGCTTTTCCGCTATTACTTGCTTGTAATTCTTTCCCGATCTATCGGGTGGTGCTTTCACAACTACACTTCACACACCGGGGTGTTAGCGTTCAAATTTAAGCGTTAACAAATATGAAGGCAGATTCCCTCGCAAAGTATTCAAGTTCTGGTGAAGCTCAACTATTGGGATTGGTCCCTGTAGAAGTCCTTTCAGCACCAAGTATAGACGAGATGGATATAGACTGGATTATGAATGTATCTCAAGAACAAGAGTCATGGATGACTCCAATATTAGATTACCTACTCAGAGGTTCTCTGCCAGAAAACTCGAGAGAGAGACAGAAGCTACTAAGGAAAGCCTCTCGTTATGTAATCCAGGATGGCCGATTGTACAGACGGGGATTCTCAATGCCTTTACTTCGATGTGTATCCAGGGAAGAGTCCAAAACAATCCTAGCTGAGGTTCATGGAGGAGAATGTGGTGATCATTCAGGTGGCCAAACATTAGCAAAGAAAATTCTCCGATACGGATATTTTTGGCCAGAAATTAATCGAGATGCCGCAGATTACTCCCGAAAATGCGACAGATGCCAAAGATTTGCCAAAATTCCTAGAGCACCTTCTACCGAACTCACACAGATGGTCAGTCCATGGCCGTTTGCAGTTTGGGGAATGGATCTCATTGGGCCGCTACCAACTGCCAAGTCAGGGATTAAATATGCTATTGTTGCGGTTGACTACTTTACTAAATGGGCTGAAGCTGAACCATTGGCTACTATCACTTCTAAGAAGATGATAAGCTTTGTAACCAAGAATATCATTTGCAGATACGGTGTGCCTCAGAAAATAATCACAGACAATGGTACTCAGTTTGAAAGCGAGGAATTCCAGGATTTTTGCAAACGGTTCAAAATCCAGAAAAGCTTTTCGGCAGTAGCTCATCCGCAGGCAAACGGGCAAGTGGAAGCAGTGAACAAGATCATCAAATCAACCATCAAAAAGCAACTCGAAAGAGCAAAAGGTGGTTGGGTCGATAAACTACCACTTGCACTATGGGCATACAGAACTACTCACAAAACTGCAACTGGGCATACTCCTTTTTCGTTAGCATACGGATCGGAAGCAATGATCCCGGTTGAAACAGAGGTCCCTTCACACAGAAGAATCCATTTCAATCAAGCAGAAAATGAGAAGCTACAAATTGAAGCGCTGGATCTCCTTGATGAAAAAAGAGATGAAGCTAACCTCAGAGTTGCAGCTCATCAGCAAAGGATAGCCAGACATTTCAATTCCAAAGTTCGTCAACGCAGCTTCGAAATTGGAGATCTAGTCCTGAAAAGAATTATGACCGCGACAGGTGTGTTTGGCCCAAATTGGGAAGGACCATATGTAATAGGTCAGAAGCTTCTTGACGGCACATTCAAGCTCACCACTGTTGATGGAGATCAAATTCCAAGGGCATGGAACAGCAACCATTTGCGTCCATACTTTACTTGAAAATTTTGTTGAAACATTGTAGAAAGAATTGAAAGCAATTGTGAAACTGATGCAAGTAAATAATGAAAGAATATAAAGTGGATGTAGGCCCAATTTCATGGCCGAACCACTATAAATCTTGTGTTCCTTATTATTATTATATGTTTGCTTTGTTTTCGATATAAAAATACACAAAATGTATTGCTGAAATGTCGATTTAAATTTTTGCAGACAATGGAAATAAAACTTGCGCATAATAAGACCGAGCGATTCTCACCATCATTCAACAAACAAATTTCAAGTCACAAAGACCCCGAATTCAAATCCTAGATAGGAAATACTTCAATTGAACGGCTAATGATTTCGATAGAAACGAGCCCTTGCTGATAAATTGAGATTGTTTGAACAAACAAACATCCAATTAGGAAGCTAGTGCCCATTCTCACGAACTTGCCTGGCAATGAAGTACACTTCCTTGGATTAAATAAGCTACTTGCAAGAAAAGGGGAATGAAAACTTAAAAAAAAAAAGAGAGGATCGCTGAAAGGGCATAAGCAAGTGAACAGAGGAACAACCAAAGCTACCATCAGCAGCACAAGTCCTCTTCGGAGGATAAAAGACCTCTAATGGGTCATACGCCACAAAAAAGAAAGTTCTCTACTCAACAAAAAAGATTGGAGGAGTCATGACCCTCCAACCATGAGAGAGTAACTTCCAGGCGATGAAAACCCTCTCTGAGGCACATTTCACCAGGAGTTGAAGTGTTATGACCACTCTTCGGGATTTCACTTCACCAGAGTTGAAATGCCAAAAAATAAAAGCCCTCTTCGGAGGCCCATTTCACCAGGAGTTGAAGTGTTATGACCGCTCTTCGGGATTTCACTTCACCAGAGTTGAAATGCCAAAAAATAAAAGTCCTCTTCGGAGGCCCATTTCACCAGGAGTTGAAGTGTTATGACCGCTCTTCGGGATATCACTTCACCAGAGTTGAAATGTAAACAAAATAAAAGCCCTCTTCGGAGGCACATTTCGCCAGGAGTTGAAGTGTAATAACCGCTCTTCGGAATTTCACTTCACCAAAGTTGAAATGCAAAAACAAAATAAAGACCTTCCTGAAAGCCCACGTTTCACCGAGATTGAAATAAAACTTCCAAGTGTTGAAACGCGAAAAGGCTTTCTTCGAAGGCACAACTCTTTGGAGGTACACGTTTCACCAAGATTGAAATAAAACTTCCAAGTGTTGAAACGTGAAAAATCCCTCCTTAGAGGTACAACCCCCTCCCGGGGACGCAATCAAGAAGAAAGACCCCTTCGGAAGCCCACGTTTCACCAAGATTGAAATAAAACTTCCAAGTGTTGAAACGTGAAAAGGCTTTCTTCAAAGGCACAACTCTTTGGGGGTACACGTTTCACCGAGATTGAAATAAAACTTCCAAGTGTTGAAACGTGAAAAATCCCTCCTCAGAGGTGCAACTTTGTATAAAAAAATCCTCATCAAAAGCGTACTTTAACTTTCAAAGGGAGAGTAATTTACCTACTATAAAAAAAAAGGAAAAAGAAAAGAAGTTAAAGTACCCTTCAGAGGTCCGCTTTACCACATAGAGGAATTCACTTGGTAAAATATGCACATAAGCAAAAAAAAAAAAAAAAAAAAGTGATTTCTTCGAACGACAAAGCGTAGAAACTTATACGAAGGGAGTTGTACTCTACAAAAATTTTCTTTAAAGAATAAAATAATTATTCTTTAGCAAATATGAGTGCAAGTCCCCTCGAAGTATAGAATATTGCAGCAAACTTATGGAATGGGGGCAATATAGTATAATTACACACAATATGGTATAGCCAAATCAGCAAAAGGTAACGCTCAAGTAACATGCCATAAGCTCGCTGCAATATCGTGTAAATAAACTTGTGCAAAAAAATAAAATAAATAGTAAATGCATTCTCAAATTCAAACAGAAGTTTGTACAAACGAAGAATCATTTTATTCAACTATAATGCAGATACAGGTTCTCAAAATAAAAGCGGGGGCCGATACCCGCACAACTCTCGGCCAGTTCATACAAAAGACAAAAAGCTAAAGTCTTCACTTCTTTTTACTGCCTTTGGACCCTTTACCCGGCCGAATGACCATCTTTTCAGGTCGACCAGTGGGTATAAGGGAGGAAGGAGAGGTAGGCGCAGCTGGCCCAACTTTTGGCTCCTCTTCAGTGGCAGTGATTATCTTCCCTCTCCTCTTTGATGCTCCTTGCTTCCTTCTCCTCTTTGAGGAAGACTCACTTCCTGGAGTGACAAGTTTAGATAGAGTTATATCGTCAGAAGGAGTCCGCTCCGGAGATATGTCGCCTCCCTCAAGTCCCTCATCTTTCTGCTCTTGCGAAGCAATGGGGTCATCCAGGCCATGGAGAGCCTCTATTTGTTCCTCCTGTGATCCAGGCTGCGAAGCAGAAGGAGGAGCCACTTGAAGAGATGGAGGAGGGATTACCGGAGAAGTAGAGATTTGAGCAGTGCTTGATACTTTTTCTACAGAAGAAAAGAGGTTAAAGTCAGTAAAGAGAGGAGATGAAGGTTCACCAATGAAGTCAGTAAAGAGAGGAGATGAAGGCTCATCAAGGTTGAGAAAATTGCCAAGGAGCTCATGAAACTCATGCGAAATAAATGAGTAACCCGCTTGAGCAGAATTGACAGTAGCGAGATTAACAGTGAAATTACCTGGAGAAGCTGGTTTCCTGATATCGACTTCATAAGCTTGCGCATCAGCGCTCTCATCACCCTCATCTCCACCTTGCATGCTTGTAATCTCAGTGGTAACTTTGGTGGGAGATGCAAGATGGGAACTGGAACCAATAATGTCGACTTCAGACGAAGAAGGTGGCTGGACTAGAGTAGTTGAAGTGGTTTTCCCCAGCCGGTCCCCTTCCGTCACTTCAGTTCTTAATTTGGCAATTTGTTCCTTTCCCTTGGCAAGGGCAGCGCGAGCGTCATCATCAAAATAATGCCTTTCCAGGGCTGATTCGTCGTAACCGGCACCTTCAGCACCAAGCATCTCAAGAGCGGCCTCCCATACTTCAGCTAAAGTGATTTCATACTTAGGACCAAGAAAAGCGAGGCTTCCACGCCCCAAGACGCTATGCAAGTAGAAGTCGAATAATGTTGAGCCGAAGCTGTTTTTGGTCGCCTCATGAGATTCTTCGGCTGCGATTTTGCCGGCGACAGCCTCATCACGCTCCCTTTCAGTTTTGGCAAGCTGAAGCTTAAGCATTTGTATCTCCGCTTCCTGGGAGTTGTTTTTCTTTCGAAGCTCAGCAATATCAGAGACATAGCCGTCACTGATTCTTTTTTGTGCTTCTAGCCTGTCTTCGGCATCCCTTTGGCTAGCGTGAGCATCTCTCACTTGTTTCAGAAGCACTTCTTCTTTTTGAGAGTAGGAAGTAGAGGAAGCAGCAAGTTCATGTTTCAACTCCTCGACTTTTGCTTCAAGCTCCTCATTGTAAGAAGCAATGTTCCTCATCTCGGTGTCGTGTTGCTCAACGACCTTTTGCCATTCGGCCTTATCGTTTTCCATAGTAAGCATGGCCTCTATGTTGGCACGGTTAACTCTTTGAAGCTCATCGACAAGCTTCTGCCAGTTTGACATCCTCTCGATATCGAGCTTGACTGCATCAAGATTGCGCAACATAGCAGACTTGTCGATGGGGACCAAGTCTAGGTCGAATCTCACCCCCTTAAGGCACCATTGAGGAAATCGGCTCTGCAGAGTGGCAGGACCCGGTCCAACTTGAAATTTGGGCCTGCTAATTATCGTTTGAATATCTGATTTCCCAAGAGCGGGAGAGTCAGAAGGGATGTCGAGTGAGGCAGGAATAGTAACTTTCTCAGGAGTAGTAGAGGCCTGCTTTTCACTGTGACGGGCTCGTTTACTTAAGTCTTCACTCATGTGACCTTTTCCTCGATCGTCATGAGATTTTCTCTTGTGAGAGTCATCGCCTTTTTGCCAAGAATCATGGCGCTCTTCTCTCTCCCTTCTTTCGCGACGTACTTCTTCAGTCCTCCTTTCATGAGCCTTTTGGGCAGCCCTTTCTTCGTCAGATTCTCTGTAGGAGGGAAAGTAACGCCTATAATCATATTGACCACGCCCCCCGTAGCGTTGGAAATCCTGATAATATGATCCGCCGCGTGTCATTGAAGGATCTGAAATAAGAAAAGATAAGCTTTAGAAATCTTTAAAGTATGAGAAGATAAGTGCATAAATGTGCTGGAAAATCCTTAGTTGTGTGTGAAGTGCAAACTACTCGCGTTGGACTAACGAACCACTCCTCAGTTGGGGGGAAGTAATAGGTCCCACTGTCGGTGACAATTCTTGGGATAAAGGAGTTGGAGTCTGTTGGAGGGCAGATGTCGCTTCAATCATCGGGGGTACAGTTTTACCACAGGCAGGGTCATCTTTAAAGAGCTCTTGGGAAGTGACGACTATGTCACTTAAATCCCCAAAAACGTCATCACCGTCATGCCCAACCTGATTCCCTCCATCAGCTCCTTTGTCAGCACTCTTCCTGGTTTGGGAAAGGGGCTCCTCTTCTTCTTCAATTATGGGAGCAAGTGCGGGCTTTTCGGAGGGTCCCGTATCGTCTCTTGGAGTAGAGCACTTTACTAGTAAGGTTTCTGCAGAAATTTCTCCTCGCATGTGCTCTTTAGTGGAGATCGGAAGATCAGGAGTTTTCACCGGAGAATCAGGAACCTCCGTTGGAGCTTCACGAGGCCGAGTAAAGCGAGAGGGATGGAGGAGTCCGTATTGATGTAAAAATTCATCGTTTAGCAGAAACTTTATGCTCCTCTCCTCTACCGGCACGGCGTTTAATCTTTCAAAAATTTGCTTAAGACTTGGGTCCCTAGCAGGGGGTGGAAGTGCTAAAACAGGAAAAGAATGAAATTAGCAATTGAGAGTTCAGATCTCAAGAAAGTTTCAAAACGGAAAAAGTAAAGACAGGAAATCTTACTTCCCACTCTCCAGATGGCATAAAACCCTGGAGGGCAGCGAACAAAGAAAAACTGATTCAAAAATCCGTGAGCGCTTTCGGAGAGATCAGTAATAAGTTTGCGGTTTCGAGCGCTTCTTATAACCACGATGGAGGGATGGTCTTTAGTTTTCGTGAATGAGCAAAAATAGCAGATCTCCCCGAAGCTTGGTAATCGATCCAAAACTCTCCTAAATAGAACACATAACCCCATCAGAATGGCGTAGCCATTGGGGTGTAATTGGAATGGAGAGATAGACAACCGAAGCAGGAACTGTTGGAGAAAGTCATTAAAGGGAGGAATAGCGCCGTTCAAGCACATTTGGCGATTAACAGCAACAAAGCCAAGAGGGGGCCTATCCGCGGTGTCATTTGGCCCCGGAAATAAGATGTCAGCATCATCAATGCCAAACTGGACGCGCAGTTGGTTAAACACCCGCTGATTCAAAGTTGTGGATGTTCTCTCCGTAGGGTTGTCTATAGGGATGGCTACTGGGAAGACATCTTCAGCCTGGCCCATCGGCTCTTCTTGATGAGAGGTCATTCTACACAAGCAACTGGATGTTCAAATGCGAAGGTGCACGTTTCCTAAAAAAGTGTGAAGTGTCGTGCAAAGCTAATAAAAAAAATAATAACAAGTAAAGATAACTGGAATTAAACTGGTTGACGATTGATTGACTACAGTAATTTCGGAACTTGTTATTTAAAGCTCAAGCATAATATTAATGCGGGCTGGTCAGTTTCAATTGACTAATCCAGTGCTGCTTTAATATTCCACTTGAAATCGATAGCACTTCGTTCACACGATTTATTTAAGTTAATCATCTATCATTAACTAATCTGTCGTTCGGTGTGGGCAATCAATGACAGTATATTCGTCCCAGTTTTCTGTGAATGTTATATTAACAGGTTATTAGCTTACAAGTTAAAGCAATCTGTAAAAGATTCAAGCAGCAGTTCAAGGTTCAAGTGGAGTTTAAAAGTGCAAGTGCTAAGTCGTAGACGACTCAAGGACTAAGTCGAAGACGACTCAGCAATACTTAGGTCACGAGTCATAAAAGAGAATAGATGTCAGCTCAGAATTATGAAAAATTCATCAAGACATGTCTCGGCCCCGACTCAAGCATTGTGTCGTGATGTCTCGGCCCCGACTCAAGCATTGTGTCGTGATGTCTCGGCCCCGACTCAAGTCTTGTGTCGTGAAGGTTGGTGAGCCGGTCCAGAGTTGAATCGCAAAGGGTTTTAGGTCGTTCAAGATTATTAAGTCGCATCAGGGGTAGTGTTTTACTCTGATTGGCCTATCTACCATACAACTCCAAAACTCGTTTCCCTCCTACCCCATGATAACCCAATGACCTATCTCCAAGTCCTATCTTCGGATCCTAACCCATAACCCGTTAACCTAATGGTATCTCCAAAAATAGTAACTTTAATCCTATCACAATACAGAATCGCCTCGAATGATGGATCGCCGCGAGTAAAATCAAGCAGACCTAAGTTCATCAACAATCAAATCCAACAAAACTCGTAAGACATGAAGAGGCAAATCGGAGGCGAAGGATTAAGCGTGTAAGACAATAATGATCAACGATCGAAGAAAGGGAAAAAATCGCTTACGATTGTATGTTGACTAGAGAGGATTGGGTGCTAATTCGAGTTGAAATTATTTTTGGGAGCTTGAAGATGTGTTAATGGCGGAACACGACTCAAGAGATTGATAAAGGAAGAAGAAGATAGAAGTGACGGTTCATCCATTTTATACCAAGGAAGTAGGGCATGAGTCGGCACAAGCGAGTTAAGATAAGTCGAAGCGCGCGACCTACGACTCAGGCGCGTGCTTCGAGGGGCAAATGTTAACCCCACTGAAACTTAGGCCGACTCAACAGATAAGGCAGTCAGCGACTCATAGGAATCAGCGACTCAACTGATGAAGCGACTCAGAGATTGCCGACTCAATGGGTCAACGACTCATTGATAGCAACGACTCAGTGAGTTAGTGCCTTAAAGGTACAGTACCGATCCAACGACTCATTCGAGCTCCGACTCATCAAAGACCGACTCATCTGATCACGACTCATCCATTCAAGGTCCTTAAGTATCTCATTAGGTTTACGACTCAAGAGATGAACGACTCAAGAGGCCGCTACGACTTAAGGAGATTTGATGGGTTAAGGATGGCACGACTCAGGAAAGCCTACGGCTCAAAAGATAGGTCGACGCACGACACAAGGCTCAGAGGCAAGTTCAAAATCATGCTGCAAAGAGGTGACTCGCAGACGACTCACGACTCATCATGAGTCGGTCACGACTCATGACATAGCAATTTCAGCCTAAACAGTTTGCCTATAAATACAAGGCCACATTCAACATGAAGGGGACTTTTTGCTCATTCTCTTCAAGCGCTGATACTCTGCTGCATTCCAAACCAATTCAACACTTGAAGCTCTCGAGACACTAAGAACGCTACAAACAACTTCAACAAGAGATCACGTACATCCAACATGGATTCGAAGACTCTCATCTCCATCGAAGTTTAAAATACTTGTTCTAAGTTTCTTGTAGTTCAAAGTGAATTGTACTCGGGAAGAATTGTATCAACTTGTAACGAGATCATCAATAAAAGTACTTAAAGTGGACGTAGGCTATACCCATAAGCCGAACCACTATAAAATTGCTGTTGTTTACTGCTTTTCCGTTATTACTTGCTTGTAATTCTTTCCCGATCTATCGGGTGGTGCTTTCACAACTACACTTCACACACCGGGGTGTTAGCGTTCAAATTTAAGCGTTAACACATGCCGAGGCACAACTTGAGGCCGAGCAGAAAACAACGGGAAGGTATCGTGCTGACGTTGCAGAGTTACGGGAGAAGATCAACTCCCAGGATTTGGAGATTATGAGGCTGAAAGCCCAACTGTTAAAGACCGAAAAGGAACGTGACGAAGCTATCTATGGAAGGCAGGCTGCCGAACAGTCACATGAGGAGACTAAAGCCAACATCAACTCCACTTTATTTGACTTCTATGTGCATAGCGTTATGGGGCGCGGGAGCCTTTCATTCTTAGGACCAAAGTATGAGATTACCCTGGCCGAGGTTTGGGAGTCAATTCTTGACATGCTTGGAGGTGCAGGCGTCGGCTATGCTGAAGCATCTCTTGCAGAACACTTTCTGGATGATGACGCCGTAGCTTCTCTAGCCCGGGGAAAAGAGCAGCTTGCCAAAGCACGAGCTGAGGCAGGGGAGCAGCACTTTGTGAAAGAAGCACCACTAGCTGCACTCGTCCCTCCTTCGGTTTCGGCCGATGTTGACATCACAGTCTTTGGTTCTCATTCTCCACCCCCTGTTAAAGTTACATCTGAGATCACAAGCACGCAGGGTGGAGATGAAGGCGAAGAGAGCGCCGAAGCACAGGCTTATGAGGTTGATATTAGGAAGCCGACTTCTCCAGGTAACTCTATTGTTAATCTTGCCCAAGTGGACTGTTTGTTTGCTCCTCATGAGTTTGACGAACTTTTTGATTATTTCTTAAATCTCAATGAGCCGCTATCTCCTTTCTTCACGGGAGATACTAATATTTTTGGCTTTTCTTCTTCTGTAGAAAAAACGCCAAGTGCCACACAGACTTCTCCTCCTCCAGTTGTCCCTCCTCCATTCCCTCAAATCACTCCTATATCCCAACCGGGATCACAGGAAGAATTAATAGGAGCCCTTCAAGGCTTGGATGATCCAATCGCTTCGCAGGAGCAGAAGGACGAAGGACTTGAAGGAGGCGACAAATCCCCGGAGCGTACTATTTCTGATGACGTAAAACTGGATGCTTTTGTTACCCCGGGAAGTGAGTCTTCTTCAAGGAGGAGGAGGAAGCGTACCACTTCCAAGAAGAAAAGGAAAAGCATTCTTGTTTCTGAAGAGGAAGCGAAGGTTGATCCGACAGTAACCCTCTCTCCTTCATCCCCGACTCTCCCAAGCCGTCCTGAAAAGCTGCCTATTAGGTCAGGTGAAGGCTCTAAAGGTGGTGGCAAGAAGAAGTAACGGGCCCTGCTTCCCTTTATTTTTACTTTTTTCTTTTTGCATGTACTGACCGGAGATTGTGTGGGTACCGGCCCCCGCTTTTCTTTTTCTTTTTATTTTGAAACCTGTACCTGTACAAAATTTTGACAGTATTGAATAAAATGATTCTTTTTGTTTGTACAAACTTCTGTTTATATTTGAGAATGCATTTACTATTCGTTTTTGTACAAGTTTCTTTATATGATATTGCAGTGAGCTTGCGGTATGTTGTTCGAGCGTAATTCTTACCAATGTAGCTATAACATGTTGCCCCTATACCATAAGCTCGTTGCAATATTTTCAACTTTGAGGAGACTTGTACTCTTATTTTCTGGAGAATAATTATTCCATACTTGAAGGAATATTATTCTGCTCAAAATAGAGTACAGCTCGTTTCATATGAGTTTTCATACTCCACCCTTTGGAGATATCACCTTTTCTTTTGCACATATACATTTTTACAAAGCGAATTCTCTTATGTGGTAGAGCGTGCCTTCGAAGGGCACTTTAACTTTTTTTTTTTGAGGAAGAGTATTTTCAAGAATAGATGATCCAATCTTCCTTTGAAAGCTAAAATGTGCCTTTGAAGAGGGCTTCCTTTTTTTTATGTTGCGCCTCGGTGGAGGGCTTTTTGATCTTTGTTTTGCATTTCTGATGAAATGCTTCTTTGAAAAGTTGTACCTCCGAGGAGGGCTTTTTCACGTTTCAACACTTGGAAGTTTTATTTCAATCTCGGTGAAACGTGTGCCTCCGAAGAGTTGTGCCTCCGAAGAGTTGTGCCTCCGAAGAGGGCTTTCCACGTTTCAACACTCGGAAGTTTTATTTCGATCTCGGTGAAACGTGTGCCTCCGAAGAGGTCTTTTTGTTTGATTGTGCCTCTGGGAAGAGGTCTTTTTGTTTGATTATGCCTCTGGGAAGAGGTCTTTTTGTTTCTGCCTCTTGGGAGAGGCTTTTAGTTTTTCCCTGTTCGCTGGGAAGCGGGCCTCCGAAGAGGGCTTTTCACGTTCCAAATCGTGTGAAGTTTTATTTCAGATCACGGTGAAATGTGTGCCTCTGAGTAGGGCTTTTGCCTGGAAGTTTGGGGTTTCTTTCTCTTAGTTGGATGGATTCACGGGAGTGTATCACCGATCAGTCCACAACTTTATGTCGAGAAAGAACTCTCTTTTTCTGGCGAGGCCCACTTGAGGTCTTTTAGCATTTCAACTGTGGTGAAATGGGCCTCCGAAGAGGGCTTTTCACGTTTCAACACGTGGAAGTTTTATTTCAATCTCGGTGAAACGTGTGCCTCTAAGTGGGGCTTTTGCCTAGAAGTTTGGAGTTTCTTTCTCTTAGTTGGATGGATTCACGGGAGTGTATCATCGATCAGTCCACAACTCTATGTCGAGAAAGAACTCTCTTTTTCTGGCGAGGCCCATTCGAGGTCTTTATCCTCCAAAGAGTTGTGCCTCTGAAGAGGGCTTGTGCCTCCGAAGAGGCCTTTTGTTGTTTGGTGCTTGCTCGCCCATGTCTCTTTGCCATCTATTCATGTCGGCGATCCCCGTTATCTTTTCCAAATATCATCCCTTTTTAGTTGCCAACAATTTTCCTTATCCAAAGAAATATACTTCATAGTTAAGCGAGTTGGTGGTGGTAGACACAGGCTATTTAACGGGATGCTTGTTTTTACAAACATTTGCAGTTGTTAGAAATAGTCCACTTCCATCCACATCGCTAACTTTTGTTCGAAGCACTTCTATCGTAGGATTTGAGTATGGAAATTTTGAATGGTTTAGCATTTGCTTGCTGGGTGATGTCGGAGATCGCTTGGTCTTGCGATGGGTAAGCTTTGTTTTTATGGCCTGCATTTTTAAATCGACATTTTAGTAACACAATTAACGTACTTTATATGTCGAAATAAAACAAAGCAGTTTATAGTAGTAGAGAACACAAGATTTATAGTGGTTCGACCAAAAGCTAGGCCTACATCCACTTTATAGCTTTTCATTATTCACTTGCTTTACAATTGCTTTCAATAAAAGAATCATATATTCGTAATTCTTTTACAACATTTCAGCAAAGCTTTTAAGTAAAATATGGACGCAAATGATTGTTGTTCCAAGCTCTTGGAATTGGTTCTCCTTTGACAGTTGTGAGTTTGAATGTGCCATCAAGAAGTTTCATGCCTATGACATATGGCCCCTCCCAGTTTGGCCCAAACACACCTGTGGCTGTCATATTTCTCTTTAGGACTAGGTCCCCAACTTCAAAGCTGCGCTGATGAACTTCGGAATTGAAGTGCGTGTCTATCCTTTGCTGATGAGCTGCAATTCTAAGCTTAGCCTCTTCTCTTCTTTCGTCGAGGAGGTCAAGCGCTTCCAGTTGCAGTTTTTCATTCTCATCTTGATCAAAATGGATCCTTCTGTGTGAGGGGACTTCAGTTTCCACTGGAATCATTGCTTCTGATCCGTATGCCAATGAAAATGGAGTATGCCCAGTCGCAGTTTTGTGGATAGTTCTATATGCCCATAGTGCAAGCGGCAACTTATCGACCCAACCACCTTTTTCTTTTTCCAGCTGCTTTTTGATGGTTGATTTGATGATTTTGTTTACTGCTTCAACTTGCCCGTTTGCCTGCGGATGAGCCACTGCTGAGAAGCTTTTTCGGATCTTGAATCGTTTGCAGAAATCTTGGAACTCCTCACTTTCAAACTGGGTACCATTGTCTGTGATTATCTTCTGAGGCACACCATACCTGCAAATGATATTTTTAGTCACAAAACTTATCATTTTCTTAGAGGTAATAGTAGCCAATGGTTCGACTTCAGCACATTTAGTGAAATAATCAACAGCAACAACACCATCTTTAATCCCCGATTTGGCGATCGGCAAAGGCCCAATGAGATCTATTCCCCAGATGGCAAATGACCATGGACTGACCATTTGTGTTAGCTCAGTGGAAGGTGCTCTTGGAATTTTGGAAAATCTTTGGCATTTATCACACTTTCGGGAATAGTTAGCAGCATCTTGATTAATTTCTGGCCAAAAGTATCCATAACGGAGGATTTTCTTTGCTAAAGTTTGACCACCTGTATGATTCCCACATTCTCCTCCGTGTACTTCAGTCAGAATTGTCTTAGCTTCTTCCATTGTCACGCATCGGAGTAATGGCATTGAAAATCCTCGTCTGTATAGGCGACCATCCTAAACTATTATCTGGAGGATTTCCTTATCAGCTTCTGTCGTTCTTTCGAACTTTCTGGCAAAGAACCATTGAGAAAATATTCAAATATCGGAGTCATCCATGATTCTTGCTCTTGGGATACATTCATAATCCAATCAACATCCATTTCATCTGTGCTTGGAGCTGACAAGACTTCGACGGGAACTAATCCCAATAGCTGAGCTTCACCAGTACTTGAATACTTTGCGAGAGAATCCGCCTTCATGTTCTCTTCTCGGGGTATATGGTTTATTGAATAGCAGTCAAAATCTTGAAGAAGCACCAAGGCTTTTGATAAATAGGCGGGTAGATTCTCTCCTTTAGCTTGGAATTCCTTCTTGACTTGGCAGACAATAAGTTGAGAATCACTGAAGATCTGGAATGCCTTGATGTTTAGTTCTTTAGCGATCCTTAAACCAGCGATGAGGGCTTCATATTCTGCTTCATTATTTGTCGAAGGAAATTCTAGTCTCAGTGCATAACATAGTGATCGCCCTTCTGGGGTTTCAAGGACAGCCCCTGCTCCGGAACAGTAATCATTCCTTGCGCCATCGACATACAATTTCCATTGGATTGGGACGTTATCAGTGGCTTCTTCCTCACTATCACCTTTATCCGTACATTCTGTGATGAAATCTGCTAAAGCTTGTCCATTGATTGCTTTCCGGGGATGATAAGTGATGTCATATTGGCTGAGTGCAATATTCCATTTCAAAAGACGGCTCGAAGTCTCAGGACGGAATAGGACTTGCTTTAGAGGTTGATCAGTGAGGACGTTGATGGGATGGGCTTGGAAATACGGCCTCAATTTTCTTTATGCGATCAACAAACAATAGGCGAGCTTTTCCAACCTTGAATAGTTCATTTCTGCCCCAGTGAATCTTTTGCTGATATAATAGACTGGGCGTTAAATCCTTGCGTCTACCTGTTCCAACACTGCACTGAGAGCATGAGATGAAATTGCCAAATATATGAAGAAATCTTCACCATTGTCAGGCTTTGAAAGTATCGAAGGCACCTCCATATGACGAACCAATTCATCAAATGCCTTCTGACATTTAGGAGTCCACTCAAAGTTTTTTCTTCCTTTCTTCAGAGCATCAAAGAATGGAATACATTTGTCAGTAGCTTTTGAAATGAACCGACTCAAAGCAGCAACCTTTCCACTGAGACTTTGCAACTCCTTCGTTCTAGGAGCTTTTACCTCTCTCAGGGCAGTAATCTGGGCAGGATTAGCTTCAATGCCCCTAGCGCTCACAATAAAACCCAAAAACTTTCCGGACTCCACTCCAAATGAACATTTCAAGGGATTAAGTTTCATTCTGTACTTTCGGAGTACTGCAAACATCTCTGCCAAGTGATCCATGTGGTCCACTATTTTCTTAGACTTCACTAGCATATCATCAACATAAACTTCCATTGTCTTGCCAATCTGCGGTTTAAACATGGCATTAACAAGCCTTTGGTAAGTTTCCCCTGCATTCTTGAGTCCGAAAGGCATGACGTTGTAGTAGTAGAGTCCATCATCTGTGATGAAGCTTATGTCCTCTTGATCTGGCTCATGCATCATAATCTGGTTATATCCGGAGTATGCATCCATAAAAGATAACAATTCATGCCCTGCCGTTCCATCCACCAACTGATCGATCCTGGGCAGCGGGAAACAGTCTTTGGGGCAGGCTTTATTCAGATCTGAAAAGTCAATGCATACTCTCCATTTTCCGCTAGCTTTTTTAACCAGCACCGGATTTGATACCCAATTTGGATAAGTAGATTCTCTGATGAAACCGTTCTCCATGAGCCGATCCACTTCTTCCTTCAACGCTGCCGTCCTCTCAGGACCCTGCGTTCTTCTTTTCTGTTTCAGAGGTGTAAACTTTGGATCAATGTTCAGAGTGTGTACTACAATCTCTGGGGATATTCCACACATGTCAGCATGAGTCCAAGCGAATACATCCAAATTTGCCTTCAAAAATGAAATCAGAACATTCAGAACCGTCGTGTTGAGTTGTGAACCCACATTAAGCACTTTGTTTGGGTCCTTTGGGTCAACGGGTACCGGCACTGTCACCTCTACCGGTACTACCCTATTCTCCCCTGCACTGGCTTTCCTTGGATCCATCTCTCTTCGTGCGCCGCTACATTCACCGGTGCAGGGTCCACCCTGTAATTGCTACAAGGTTGGTTCTTTGATGCGGACTGGAGCCGCAACACCTTTTCCCGTTTCTCTTTTCCTTGATTCACGCAACTCCGTAAGATAACATTCTCGCCCCGCATTTTGGTCTCCTTTAATCACACCAATTCCATTATCTGTGGGGAATTTTATAGTTAGACACCATGGGGCAAGAACAGCTTTGAATGCAGCAAGAGTTGGTCGGCCTAAAAAGGCATTGTAGGCAGAGAATTCTTCAACAATTATAAAGGTTTTCTTTCGAGCCACCTTCCTCAGCCCTTTTCCAAGTTCCACAAACAAATCTATGGCCCCAATCGGCTGTTTGGGTTCCCCAGCAAACCCAGCAATCTTAATTGATGAAGCTTGAACGTCAACCATTGGAATTTTCATTTGATCAAAGGTCTTCTTGAAGAGAATGTTGCATGAAGCTCCACAATCAACTAAAACTCTTCTCACAGTAGCCGGCCCAATACCAGCGGATATGACCAAAGGATCTATGGCAGGAGCCTCGATACCCGAAGAATTTCTGGCACTGAACACAATATCATCCGTGGAAGTCTTTTGTTGCTTTAAAGGCGCATCACTTTCTAAAACAAAAACATTCTCTTCAGCCGGTACATGCCTTAAGGCCCGGGCATACCTTTCCATCTCGCCCCAGCTTTTGCCTGCTGGGTGAGGCCCTCCAGTTATTATATTGATGACAGGTCTTTCTGATTCATGCTCTACGGCCTTCTCACTTGAGCCAGGACGGTGAGTGGGAACTTGTTGTCCTTGAGTCGACGAGGCTGGGGCATTTCTATTCCTTTTCACATACTGTTGGAGCTTGTTCTCTTTCAAAAGTTGTTCAATTACCTCTTTCAACTGACGGCATTCGTTGGTGTCATGGCTGAGTTGGTTGTGGAACCGGCAGAACCTTCCACTTTTTTCCATCTTATTTCCACTCTCATTTTAGGCGGTGTCGGATAACTGACATCATCCTTGGTTGCACAGAAGATGTTCTCAGGGGTATCGGTCAAGGGCGTGAAATTGAAAGGATGGCCTTTCTTAGCATCTCCCTGTTTCTTTCCACCATCATTTCCCCTTTTCTGAGTGTTAGGTTCTTTCTTGTTTGAAGCAGCACCATTGTTCCCGGCTTCCACTGATACCATCTTAACCAGTGTTTGGAGGCACTCCAAGCGCATGAATTCATCCGCTTTCTTGTAGAATTTGTCGAGCGAGTTTGGTTCTTTCATTTTCAACCATTTCCCAAATTCACTCGATTTGTCAATCGCCCTTATCAAGTATGTTAGGACCATGCGTGGCTCCGCATTATCTACCTCAGCCAATGCTATGTTAAAACGATTCAAAAATGATCTGATGGATTCTCCTGGATTTTGCTCTAGACTTGACAGCGACATTGTATCCTTTGCTTTTGAAGCATACAATCGAAATTGCTCCTTGAATTTCCTGGTCAAATCGGAGAACTGATCAATGGACCAGACCGACAGCTTTGTAAACCACAATAGAGCCACACCTTCCAGATATACCGGGAAATATCGACATTTGATTTCATCAGACGCTCTGGCACCCGTCATATGCCAGTCGTACTTATACAGAAACTCATTAGGATCACTCGTCCCATTGTAAGCTGGAATAGTAGGGGGAACGAATTTCCTTGGGAACTCTGCCTTCAAGATCCTTTTAGTAAATGGAGTTTTGCTTGGAGCAAAACCCCACTCTTTCTCATCTTCGTCTCTTCGCATATTTTCCTTCATGATTTGACGAACCATACCCGAAAAATACTCCTCATCATTTTGAGGCTCTGGAGGGCAAACATCAGCCACTCTCTCTGAATTCTGTCTTGACAACCGTTCACGGAGGGTCGGCTGCGGCCCTGATCCTCCAGCTTGGGGAGGTGTCCTTTCCACAGGGTCTGCAGCTCTTCGAGAAATGTTCCCTTCAACATCCTGAACTCCCACAGTAGGGTTTCCATCATTATTGACCGGTTGATGGTTTGCCCCAAGTAGACCATTCAACTTACTTAAGATCAGGGCATTCTGGGCTTCCAACTGTGCATTCTGAGCATTCAGTTGTTGACTCAACCCCAAAACTACGGCGTCCAATTCTTCTCGCGTAACTCCAACAGTTGGAGCTGCTTGACTTGAAGGAGGAGAGGTAGTAGTATTCTCCTGAACATTGTCGGATCTTACAGAACTTCGTTTTCTCCCAGGAGCCATTATTTCCAGTAAACTTCTGGTTTTAAAAGAAATCCTTTCAACAAACCTTTGCGGAGCAATGGTGGAAGTTTCCCTGAGTTCAACTCTCAATGAAAGCACCAAAAATGTTAATGCTTAAAATAGAATACTAACACCCCGGTGTGTGAAGTGTGAATGTGAAAGCACCACCCGATGGTTCGGGAATAGAATATCAAACAAAATAACAGAAAACACAGCAAGAAATAGCGATTTTATAGTGGTTCGGCTTAAGGAGTAGCCTACGTCCACTTTAGGATTCTTTATTACTAATCTTGTTACAAAACGATACAATGCTCTTCAAGTACAAATCTCTTTAGTTACAAAACACTTCGAGCAAGTAGCCTAAGCTTCGATGTAGATGAAAGTCTTCAAATCCATGTCGGATGTGTGAAAGTCTTTCAAAGTAGCTTGTAGTGTTCTTCGAAACTTCAAGTGTAAAGTTGGTTTAGAAACTGGCAGAGTATCGGCGCTTGAAGAGATTTTCCAAAAGTCCCTTCAACTTTGGAGATAGTGCCGTATTTATAGAGGAACTTCCATGTCAAGTTGTAAGTAGTGACCGACTTAAGATAGTTCTGGATCGTGGCCGACCTAAGATGAGTCGTAAGCTGCGTTCCATCTCTAAAGCACGGCTCACGGCTTAACTGGAAAAAGCAGGCTCTTCTGAGTACAAGTCCCAAGTCGTGAACGAGTTAACCGACTCTGGTCTAGGTGACACTGTATCGGATTTATCTTTGTTTGCCTAGGTCGTGAGCGATCTAACATAGGTCGTAAGTCGGTCGTGATTTAAGTGAAGTTGCTTTGAGCTTTTTCCTGTCTTGAGTCGTTAGGTCGGTAACCCTTTAAGATTGTTGAGTCGGTCCATTCTCTTAATTCGCTATGTCATAGCTTCCTTAAGTCGGTAGGTCGTGAAACCAGCTAAGTCGCTAAGCCGTTATAATTTTTAGGTCGTTAAGCCCTTAAACCGTTAAGTCCTTTGACCCCTTAGATTGTTAAGTCGTTAGTCCCTTAAACCGTTAAGTCATTTGACCCCTTAAACTGTTAAGTCGTTAGTCCCTTAAGCCGTTCAACCTCTTGACTCGTTGAGTCGTGCATCTTTTAAATCGTTAAGTTGATAACTCACTGAGTCGCTTGTCCATTGAGTCGCCGCCCACCTTGAGTCGTTTGCTTATTTAGTCGCTCGCCATAGGAGCTAACACAGGTTGGAGCGATCCAACTGGACCCCTCAACTTTTATTTAAATTATTTAATATTCTCTGCTCTGGTTATTGGATATTCTATGATGCATTAAGTGGAAGTATTGAAAGCTATGGTTTGGATGATATAATTGAGAATAATGAGTTACCAAAAATATAAATTTGATTTTTGAATGAAAATGAAAGAAGTGAAATTGCAAGTAAAATAATTATAGAACAAATTTAAGAATGATTTGGAAAATAAATAAAGTAACTTGAAAATTCTAATAAGTGAATCCTGAGGATGAAAGGGGAAATTTGAATAAACAGGAAGTTGATGAATTTTAAAATTCAGTGTTATTATTTAAAAGAACAAAACATTTATTTAAAAGCTAAGATTTAAATTATTGGAAGAATAAAGGAAAAAGTTGGGAAAAATCTGGAATTTGTATATTTCAGTTAAAAGTTTTAAAATCAAATGGAAAATATTAATAATAATAACAACAATAATTAAGTATATACTTAATGAATTTTGAAGCGAATTAGGTAATTAAAGAAATTTATTTCAAATAAAATAAATTGGAAATCAATTTGGGGAAATTGATTTAGGTGATTGGAGTTGGGATTTTCTCTGGATAGCCAAGTACATGTTTTAAAAAGTAAATCTTTAAAAATTAATTTGATGGATTAAAGTTGTTTTTATGGAAAGCAAGTTTTGTAAAATTTATTATTTCTAATATTTAATTTCTAAAGTAAGTATTTCCTTTTAATCTGTTGTAGCAATAATTATTTAAAGAGTGATTTAGTATTTGTTTTAAAAGTGTAAATCTAGTTGTATATTCTATTAAGTAATCTTATTTTCAAATATTCATATGGTATGTATTTTTATTGAAGTACATTTTAAAATAAATTTTTTAAAGTATAAATTTCAAAGTAAAGTGTTTTAAATTATTTTAAAAATCTATTTTTGTGCTTGGTGATTTCAGAGGAGATAGAAAATATTTGGGAAAGTTGATTCTGAAAAGAAAGATGGTTTTGAAACTGTTTTCAAAGGTTTGAAAATAGAAATATATCCTGTGAAGATATTTTTGAGGTAATAAATAATTTGAAAGATTATTTATTGTTCGATGGATGTTTGTAAATAGAAATTGATAGTTAAATAACCGACTATAAATATTGGCCAAATGCGTTGATCGTTTCGAAGAGTCCGGGATCGAGATTTATTTCTCGAAAACCACTTCGATCCGGTTTGTACGTTTCATGGAAAACGATTTTGGATTCGAAGATGGAGCAGTGAAGTGCAAGGGCTAGTCGCTACTAATCTTGAGGATATTTCCAAAATGGATGTAGTAGGAATAGTGCCTTCGGTTCCGTTCGAACCCAGGACGGACTTGTATGGATGAATGCTTGCGAAACATCGTCAGGTGGACGATGGGCATTCTAAGGGATATATTCTATAAAGGTAACGTTTAGCCTCAAGCCTCATCAAATGGGAATGACTGAAATTCAGGGGTTATGCAGCAAGGCTAGGTAGGTAGCACCCAAACAGGGTGAGGTCATTCCAGTCTAGATGTCCCTTTTTATTTCGGCTTAGTGGGCGGTTGCTGATCCCAACCGCGGGGTGATCTCACTCGGGATTATACAGTAAGGCATAGTCTCGGCCTTGTGTTGCAAGGGAGCGGGCGTACTCTTCGGTACGGTGATCTAGGCCCCGTACTGTGACAGGTGGTGCCACAGTGCCTAGTCATTAGTTGGAAATCCATTCTCCCTACGAGCCTTGTACGAGTTTTGTTTGTATTACCCACTCTATGGCTAGTAGCTGGAATTTAATAGATGTAACAATTTTGGCTATTTTATAAGTATTTGTATATAGACCCTATTATAATATCAGAGGATTTCTATAAAAATGTTTTAGCTATCGTAAGGTAAAAACCCGACATGTTTATTTGTGGCGTGGTCTTACGAGATGCTTTTGTTTTCAAAGGATTTTTGAAACTTTAATAATCAATTGGGTGTGATTTTCTCACGCTGGTATTCCAGACTGACTCGGGTGTTAATTAACTGCAATGCTCGGGTCAGACCGAGTATTATAGGATACAGGATATGATGTTGTGGAGCTCAGGAGACGAGTTGGATGACGATACGTACATTCGTACTTGTTTTATATTTATATATTCCGCTGTTTGAGTTGTTGTGTATCTTGAGTTGTTGTGTATCCATTTTATGATATTGATGTTGAGCTGTGATTGATGTACTCTGATGATGTAATATATAAATAAGATATTTGATTTTTGAGTAAAATTATTTATTATCTATTATATTTTATTCCGCTGCGATAGTTAGATTCTGATGTTGTTTTCTATTTCCTTCTTCTACCTCTCTTCTTCTTTAACTAAATGGTTCGTATTTCTGTGCAACTTGAGTTGATTGTTGTAAAATAGTGTTGACTCAAGGGGTATGGATTTGCGGGCTGTTACAAAACCCTAGCTAGGTTTTGTTTTGCGAAAAAAGCAAAATGTAGGACCTTTATAAAAAATTGCAAAACACTATTCATCTTCAAATTTTTTGAACTCAAAACGAAGCATGCCGACAGGCATTTCTAGGGTTTACCGCATGTTCTGGACACAATGGAATATGTTCTGGAGGATAATTCTATCATATGTGCGAGTTACGGAGATAGACGATCAAATTTAAATTACATCGATTAAACTAATTTCTATGCGTTTTGGCTTGCCCCTGACAAATGGTAAATCTGATTGACACGAAATTTGAAATCGTACAATAACATAACATTACGGATCCGATGAAACTAATTTCGTAAAAATCCGAGACTGTTTGAAAAATGGCTATTTTTACTCGTCAATTAATTATTAAAATATTCAATTTTTCACAAATTAACTTTTAATTCAATTTTAAAAGTTCACAAACATTGTTCTAACTCCAATATGATTTAATATAACTTTATAAATCATTTTTTTAATCACATTAAACCCAATTCCCAAATTTTTCTGTAATTTCAAATATTAAATTATGGATTTAATTATTCAATTAAATCTAGATATTCAAAATAAAACTTATTCGACTTACAAATTTTACTTGTTGATATTTAAAATCAATTAAATATTTGAATTCCAATTGACAGAAATTCTGGGTCGTTACAAACTTTCCCCGTAAAAGAATTTGGTCGTCGAAATTACCAAGTAAGAAAAAGTTACAGAATCTATTGAATTTTCAAAACAAACCGTTAAAATTTGATTTACAAATCTCTTAAGCGTTTAAATTTTCCAAAATCCATAGTTAAACCTCTTACAAAATATTTACTAAGTTTCCAAATCCATATATAGTTATCTTTTCAAAATCAACTATATCGTTTAACCTTTAACTTCAAATCAAAACTTAGTTTTCACAAAAATTTTCCAAAATTTTCCGAAAATTTTCTAACGCCTTAAATTTTCAAAAAATTTCGCCATAACCTCCTTTGTGCGGCTAGCATGGTACGACTACAAAATGTCACAACGGGCCCCCAATTTCAAAAAAGAAAACGAAAAGCCAAACGGCTAGACAAGAAGATCATCAAATTTCATACTGAAATTCAAATACATACCTTTTTGTAGAGCAATTCAATTTTTTATCTTCAAAATCAAAATCCCAACTCCATTTCCTTTAATACACCTATATATCCTGCTAGCCATACTATCCAATCACAACTTTCAAATTTATTTTGCACATTCCTTTACAAAATTTTCAATATATACTTCTTATACCATTTTTACGTTACTATTGAAGTTATATATCCATTTTCATTCTAGATTGCATTATCAATTTCATTCGAGTTCAATTTACACTTTCAATTCTGTTTGGATTCAATTTACCTTTTGAATGTTGAATTTTATCAATTATCTTTCATTCAGAATTAATTTATATCACTATTTCAAATTAGTTTTATTTACAAATTCAATTACTTTAGCTTTCAATTTCACTAATTCAATTTCATCAACACTTAATGAATTTATATACAACCAATTTATAATCAAATAACAACCAATGTATGTTCAACACAACCGAATTTGTTCACTTTACATTCAACATTCATGTTCACTTTGTTTACCTTCAATTTGGTTTAACACATTTAATTAGCTTTAATGAATTAACACTTATATCCATTATTTCATATCAATTTATTTACATTTTATTGGTTAACATTCAATCCATTCATTAATCTAATTGCTAACTCATTTAACATTTCAAGTTGAATTTCATTTATATAACTCAAGTTTATATTTATCACTTTACTCATTTTACTTCGGTACCAAAATCAACTTCATTCAACATTACTTAAGTTTTATTCCATTTCAACATTCAATTTCAATTACATTTACTTGCAATTGGAAATTTATTTATCCGTTCACAATTTTATTTTCATAATTCAAACTCACTTCCAATCCATTTGTTACTACTCCAAATTTATTTTTAACTTAATAAATTTTCTTTAAGAAATAATTTCACTTAGCCTCCTTAGACCTTTCTTTAAATTCACTTTATTTAATTGATTCACTTATACTTACTTTTATTTAACTCCATCCTTTAGGTTAAATTTATTCTATCAAAATTTATATTGTATAAGTTACAACTCATTTATTATTGCCATAAATATTTTAAATAGGATTCCAGAGTCTTTTCAGCCCTTCAAAACCAATTTTGAAATCAATTCAAATTATCTTTTGAATTTCTAAAACCAAACTCAAATTTTCCAAACAACTTTAATTTAAAACAATCTGGCAGCAATTCCTCTTTTGGAAACCCGAAAATGAACAACGATGACGTCGCGATCATCATCGGAATTATTTTCCAGCGACCTGAAAGAGTTTAGAGCTTTTAACCCTTCTAAAATATTTCTCCAAAATCTTTGAAAATCATTTTCAAACCAAAAAGGATATAAACCTTCCAAATCTCCAAAATTTTCAAATTCTTTTCAAAACATTTCCAAACACTTCTTTGAAAAAAAAAATTTACTGCAAATTATAAATCACATTTGTAAATCTTGCTTATATAATTTCACTATTTCCCTTTTACTTATACAAGATTATTACACAATTGTAAATCATTTCAATTATAATTCTATACTTATACAATTGTTGCTTTTATATAATTTATTCTTTCGTAATTGTGGTTTTTATTCAGATTATTCGAACAACTTTGATTCACTTATATATATTTTCTTACATTTTCAACAATCAAACAATTCAATTTTACATACACTTTGATAATTCTGAAAAATTGTTCCTTTATATATAAAATATAATCGAGGTAATATTATTTCATTTACCCAATTTAAAACAATATCCTGCCGAATTGTTCTGAACAAGTGTTTAGAGATCCCTATCGATAGAGTTGTACATACTATACCGACCAGAATCCATATACCACTCCATAAACCAATCATCACAATATAGAACAATTTTATATTTACTAACAAATACGCGCTCATATCTATTATTACACTTAAACTCATTCTAGAGTACTACTCTCTCTATCTCTAATGAGTAATTCCAACAGAGCCAAGGTTGTCACTTAACCAAATGCTCTGATACCAAATGTAAAGACCCGATTCTTCGACTTACGAAAGTCGACTGTGATAACCCGCACTTTGGATATCTGATAATTGGATAATTATCTAATTTTTAAACATATGAAAACACTGATTTATAAGTTGTACAAATAAATCCGATACTAAATATTTATATCTGGATAAATATTTATTTGATAATCTCATATAAATATTTAAATGGGGCAAAATTATTATTTTCAAATAAAATTAAAAATATGTTCGTTAAAAAATGGATATGAGTTGATTTTAAATTAAATTTGAACTCGGAAAAAAAATATAGGATTTGTGTGGGTTATAAATGAATTATGATTTGGAGTTTGAATTTGAAATTTCAAACAAATACATTGAAAATATTACTTGAATAAATAGTTGTATATTTAAAGAACATCATTTAATAAAACATAATAGATAAATATGTGTATAAATATTTATTAACCTAATACATAATTTATAAATTTTTAAACCCTATGTTAATATAATACTTAAATTAATTAAATACATCATAACATGAAAGAAAAAAAATTACTAGTGTAAACATAGAAAAGAAAAATATACATTTAAAACAAATGTAAGAGAAATACATCATAAGCTTAACAAATGTTAACATTATTTACATGCAACAATAACAAGTGTCACAATTTTACATTCATTTTCTTTTATTTTTCTTTTAATCATAAATCAAAATATATGTCCTTCCCACTTCTCAGTTCTTTTTCTTTCTATCTTCATTTTCAAAATCTAAGAGCCCAAAAGCCTGTAAAACAATTTAAAACCAGATATAGGAATTGAAGCAAGAAAATTTTACAAACTAGAAAAGAAAAAAAAATAGAAACTTGAGCAGCAATTCTTTCTACAAACCATTACAATCGAAAATCTGGAAGCTCAAAATAAGATCAGATTTCAATTCATCATCAAAGCAGCTAAGTCCTGATCAAAACTGGAAATTTAAAACAAACTGAATCAAGGTCAATGATCAGATCTAAATCAAGTTGGCAGTTTCAGTTTCAAGCTGTGTGCTTCCCTGTTCATCATAAAGGTGATTAAATCTGCCTTCTTAAAGCCAAGTTTCTGGTTTATAACTGTCTACAATTGATGGTCGATAAGTGTCTCGATATAGTTGTTTGCATGGATTGCCTGAGTATAGGGTTTGATTTTTGCTGTGGATACTTTTGTGTATGTCTCTGTCTGGTCATAACAAACCCAATTACCACTTTAATACTGATTATCTTTAACTATGCATGTTTGAATTATAACTTGTAAGAGTTAGATTATAATAAAACCCAGATCAAAGCTTATCTTTCAACACTGTGCATTATCAAACAATGAGTAAACACTAATTGGTTTTAACTAAAATTTGGTTGCATAACTAGTTGCTTGGTGATAAAATTGTTTGCATGTTGATGAACTATGTTTATTTATTTTAAATCTGCTTTCATGTGAATGAATTATCAAAATGCAACTCTGTTTTGAATAAAATGTGTGCAGAGTACAGATTGAAAAAAAAATCATTTTTCTTTGATATTATCACTGTTGAACTATGATTCTTATACAAAATATGTTTGTTTAAGTTTAAAACTAAAATTTGAAAATGTTTTTAAGTTTTAAAAATAAAACTTTTGCTGGAAGAAAATAAAATACAGTGGATCATCAATTTATGTTAAATTTCAATGACCTTAATTTATAAACTTAACTTTATAATCTAAATCCCCAATGGAAGACTTGATTTTTAGAACTAAACATTCGAATTTTAGATGGGTAATGGTGGAGTATTTCAGTGATGACCTGAAAGTAGTTTTTGGGCAAGTACTGGCGACTGGGGGGATTTTGAAGTTTGTGGCTTGGATTGGAGCGGGTGTTATGATCGGTGATCCCAAGAAAAATAGAGGAGGAGGTAACCGATCATCGAGGGTTTAGAATTTGGGGGTAGTAGGGTTTAGCATAGAGTTTTTGGGTTGCGTTCGAAATTTTGTAAGTGGAAATTGAGGAGTGGATCGAGTTGCGAGTGATTTTGGGAATAGCTGCGTGGAGACCTCGCGGTGATGTGGCCGAAGTTTTGAAGCGATCGATGGTCAGAATCGTGGTGAAGGGGGGGGTTTCTGGTGAAGTTACGGTTCAAGTTCGACTGTGATACCTCGATTTTGATTTGGATCAGGTGGTGGCGTATGGTTGATCGGAATTGGTAGGAAGGTGGATTGCTGACGTGTGGGGGGTCTTGGTGATGATCGCGGCGGCGTTGATTGCCGGTGCATATGCACAGGCAAGAGTATCAGTGGATTTGTGTTGGTATGGGAGATGATGGGAAGATGATGTATCTTGGGGAGTAACACGAGATAGTGGATTGATCGCTCGAGTTTATACTTGAGTTAATGCCGAATGTTTTTAAACCTGATAACAGTTGGTTACAGGTTATCATCTCAAACTTAAACTAAAAGTGAAAGGGAAGTGAACTCAGGTTAGACCCGAGTGGACATCGGGTTTGTCCTGTAGCACGAGTAGGAAATTGTTTATTAGAAGTTTGTGTTAGGAAGAAGTTTAGGTATAATTACTTTATTTAATTAATATATGATAAGGGATAATTAATCCATAATAAGTTAAAAAAGGATGGTTAAATTGATCATTATGAGTTAATTTGTTTGTAATTAGGGTTGTTAAATAATTGAGTTTTAGTTAATGGATAATTAATCAGAAATTAAAGGTTAAATAATTGAATTATAAATTGATTAAGAATTAATTACATTGTGTTGAAGGAAATTGATTGATAATTGAGATTTATCAATTAATAATTAAAGATTAATTAATTTGTTTACAGGGTAATGAATGGATAAATTACCAGTTGTAATTAATAAGGAAAAATATGATTAATTAATTTGTTAACTAAGTAAAGATAGTCACTTGGTTATTGATTAGGTATAATTTACTTAATGAAATTGATTAATGAGTATGAAAGAAATTAAAGTATAATTGCTTAATGTTATTTATTAAGGAAGGAAATATATAGAGATTACTAAAATGTGATAACTACTTAAATATTAGTAATCGAGAAGTAATTATTTAGTGTAATTAGGAAGTATGATTTAGCTAAAAGATAATTAAAGGGCTAGTTAATTATCTTATGTGATTAATAAAGGAACAATTGATCAATGTAAGTAAGTACAGGATAATTAATTAGAGTAATTAATTAAGGATCAGGGAAATAAATTTTGTTAATTGATTTAGGAGATTAATTCAAAGATAATTAATAAGAATGGTTAGGCTAATTAATATGTGTGATAATTAAAGATTAATTAGTCCAGGATGATTAATTGAGATTGATGAATTAAGGAATGATAGATAAATTGGAACTGTGGTTAAGTAATATTAAATAAGCAGGATTAAGGATGATTGGTGTAATTAATTTAATTTGTTTAAATTAATTAGAATGGCATAAACTGATTTATCTTGCTTATGAACGATTGAATAATATTGTATGCCAGAGATTAGTGGATATCTCTGATATGTGATTTGTAATGCTATGTGATATGAGATGATTGGTTTAAAAAGTGATAATGTAGTTATCTATCGATGATAAATTGCAGTGTAAGAAGTAACATCCTTTTTGAAATTAAATTCAATTACACTTGAATAACTTGGGTTAAGATGATATTGTATTTGAAGAGACCGGGATCGGGTTCAGTAATACCCGAACCCACTTTGATTGGTAACCTATAATGATGTTTATGGGTTGATATGTGAAATCAACAGGCTGAATTGAAATGATTTAAATGACTGGACTAGGTGTAACTAAGTAAAGGTACTTAGGGATTGCTTGTGGAAATATGTGTTGACTATAGTAAGATGTGAGTTTGTAGTAAATAACGAGTTACCCGGGTTTATATAAGTTGTATGCTTTCGTATTCCTTATTTGATGAGTTTACTCACGCTCGTTTCCAGCCTGACCAGGGTGTTACTTTGATGTAATGCTCGGGTCAGACCGAGTATTACAGATTTTCAGGTAAGCACGTTTTGGAGCTCAGAAGGCGAGCTGGATGGTAGGGACGTATGGAGAGTCTCCACTATGATATTGTATATATCTGAGGCATGTTAAATTGTATCTATCCAATGTTGAATAAAATTGTTCTAACTCTGATATATCAATGTAAATTGATAGATATAGTTTTCTTTGGTATAACTATTATTGATATTATATTTTATCCGCTGCGAATGTGAGTTTGTGTGTTTCTTTTCTGTCCTTCTTCTATCTTTTTCTTCTTTTCTCTAACTATTTGGAATTTTCGGGATCGAAAATTTCGGATCGTTACAACGACATCAATACGTCCACTGTATCAACTGTCGAACAATCGAATGCCGGAAACCGAACCCTTAGGGTTTAAGAAGAAGAAAAGGATAGAAGAGGTAAGGAAACGGAACAGAAACAATATCAGAATCTCACAGTCGCAGCGGAACAACATATAATAGATAAATGAATATCTTTAAATCAAAGAACTGTACATTTTATACATTACATCATCATAGTGTACAACAACAATATACAACACAACAAAACAATGGACAGTTGTACAAACGTGTCCTTACAAGTGAATTTACAGCGGAAAGATAATATCATATACAAGTAATATGTCTCGCCATTCAGCTCGCATCCTGAGCTCCATAGCACTACTGAATCCAGAATAACTTGATAACCTGACTCTAGGCTGCCCGTGTGGAAAATTATGGGCACCTAGAGTTTAGGAAGAGAACAATAAACTCCAGGTCAGTCATGGGACTGGTGTGAGAACTAAAAACAGTTATTTATCTTTTAAAACATCAAAAACAAGGGAAGTGAAAAATATCCGCAATGCTTTTGGAAAATGAAACTACCATAAGGCCTCCCCGCACACACACAATGCAAACGCAGAATTGGAGGAGATTTCTCCTTATTATAGGTAACGACCCACTATTTTGTACCATTCAAATTCGACGATAACTGAAACATGTCAAGGTTGAATAGTTCAAAACAGTAGATTGTAAATAAATTAGGAGCAAATGAAATCAAATCACAGAATCACAGTCACAGATATCAGAAATCTCGCAGCGGAATTTAAAATACTTAGTGGTTTATGAAGCCACTATAAAAAAATCTCAACCAAATAAAATTTTACATGGTTTAGAATCTCCAATACAGTTTAAAACATCAATAGAAATCTGAATATTCCAAAATCTCCATTACATAAATAAGATATAGACTAAAAGATTTTGCCGGCAGCTCGAAAGGTCTACAGAATGTCCTAGCTCCGGGAAGAAAGCTGAAACTGCAACTCAGGCTTCAATACAATTTTTCCATCACCTGGAGAGCTTCACCTTCTTTTCTTGCATGCGTGTGTTGAAGGTACACATCTGTCTTTTATTTTATTTTTATTTCTACTTCTCATGCTTTTCACGTTGCATACTGTCACGACCCGAAATCGATGTCCGAAAAACAACACCAAATTCGTATCGTGGGAGCTTGCAACACCATTAAATGATAAATAACACAGCGGAAAAAAAAAAAGATGATATCACTGATATAACATGAATATAATATCCAATACATCAATATGATACAATGATAATCATCAACATCAGAGAAAATACAACACAGAATACAGCGGAATATAATACAACATGAGATAAGTCTTCAACAGAATCCGATACTGCGACTCTGATCCAATAGCTCCAAAAACAGAGCTCCAAAACTCCTAGCTCGATCCACCCTCAAAATTGCACCAAGATAAGCAAGTGCGGTGCGATCCAGAGACTGACTAGCTCCATATAATCTACTGAACCTAATTATCTGAAAAATAAACTCTAGACTGCCCGTGTGGAAAATTATGGGCACCCAGAGTTTAGGAAAGGAACAATAAACTCCAGGTCAGTCATGGGACTGGTGTGAGCAAACAAAAACAGTTTGCCTTTTAAAAACAATCAAAGAAATATTTTTTTTTTTTTAAAAAATCGCAATGCTTTTTGAAAAAATGAGACTACCATAAGGCCTCCCCACACACACACCATGCAAACGCAGAATCGGAGGAGATTTCTCCTTATGATAGTCAAACATGCTTGATACGCATTAAAAGAAAACATTTGATATTATTACTAGTGCATAGTGCCGAAAACATTTCGAAAGTAGAATATAAATCTTAGCCAGCATAGGCATTTCGCACTTATGCCTACTATAGCTACCATGTTCAATAGCGGGTTACCGCCACATTCCATGGCAGGTAATACAACTAAAACCGTACAAGGCTCGTATTGTTTTGATTGGATTTTCTAACAAATGGTCAGGCTAAGGAACTTCCTATTGCCACATGGGAACGCCTCTGGCGGGACGCCCCGAGAACCTACCCGGATCTCTGCCAAACAAGGCCGGGAATCCCTTTTCCCAAGGGATATTAAAAACCCTCAGCTATGCCACCCCCGGTCCTTTGGGACCTTTAAACGAGCGCTCGATAACCAACAACCACACAGAGATAAATATAGTGTGTGTCCACATGAGTAAGTATCTGGGCTCCATACCATGATACTACCCTTTTCCAGAAGGAATGGTCATACCCTAGGGGAGCTACCCCTGAAACCTTGCCGCACAATTCCTGTTTCGACCATTACCGATTTGTGAGGCTCGACGAAGTCTCGTCCACAAAGCCACGCTTTGGTACAAAGCCATGCTTTGGGTCAACAAATGATCAAAGCAATGATCATCAAGATAGACGATCAAACAAATGATCCTATCACAAATGATCATTCAACGATCATTTCACAGCAACACTCAGCATGCCACATTACCAGATTGGGAATATATTGCTGACAACCTTCAACTACATAACCTCTGAGCTCGTACGTCTCAGAGAAGGGTGTTAAGCTAAGAGAATAAATTCTCCGCCACCAACAGAAATGTATTTGAAAGAAATCTGCTTTATATCTCAAAATGTAATGTCAGACATGTAATCCATACAAGTCTGTTCCGGGTTCGAATAGAACCGAAGGCACTTCCAAAGAAGTCCTTGCAAATCCGGGTATTTACAATCCCGATCGAACTTCCCATCACTTGAGGAGTCTCTATACCGGAGCAACTCAGTGCAGAGACAATCGATAGGTCATTCTACCGTTCTCGAAAGTACCCGGTCTTCACCACCGGTCTTCAATTGCTATCCATAACGACGTATCACATATTCGGAATGGGTTATACGACCCAAAGGTCCTTTCCCGGTTAACCCGAATAGTGAGCGTGACATTTAAAACTTATGGATATGGGATTTCAATTTAAGTCACCACTTAATAATTCAAACTTTCTTTCAATTGATTTAAACCAATTTCTATTTCAAATCCTTTAAACGAAAAGATTTATTTCAAAAATCCCATTTACGGATTTCAAAACAATTCCTATTTCAATTTGGGTTTACTCGCTTAAAATCTTTAAATTAAAGATTTAACTTATAGCTTTCAAATCGTTTCCATAACTTGGAAATCATTTTCATTTCAATCTTAAAATTCCTTTTAACAAAATTTGGAAGTTCATTTCCTATTTGAAAGCTTTAATTATTTGAAAGCAAATAATTTCCATTTCAGAAAAAATCCAGTTTTCATTTATACGAGTTAAATCCTTTGAATTTTACTTTCTAATTCTCAAATCAATAGTTTAACCCATATAAACTGGTATAACATCATTAGTTCCTAGTTTCCAAATTATAGAATTCAATTTCAATTTATTGAATTCAAATTTAAATCAAAATATTTTAAATTTCAAAATTCCATCAATTTATTCAAAATAAATTTATCTTTGAAATTACATTTCAAAAGCTTTTCACTTTTAAACCGAATCCATTTCCAAAATATTTGAATTTTAAATATTCAACATTTAAATTCATTTCAAAAATCTGTGACTTAATTGATTTTCTCGTGAAATCCATATTTTGTGTGTGTATGGTGTGGTCCAGGAGTTTAACACAATAGTGCAACATCATTCAACTAGTATATATTACAGAAACAACAATATCGATAAGCGGTATATCCCAATAACGCTTATCTAGATACACAGATTCTCAGATAGATATATCACAGATAATAAACTATATCTCAGACAATAAATTACATCATAGATCACAACACAGGTCAGGATAATCATAAAGCATCATATATCAGGGATATCAAACAGTTTAACATCCAATATAATCCAAGCATCCATAGGTGGGATTTATTCAATTACCTGATTAATTTAATTAGATAAATTTCCGTGAATAAACTTGCTAGTTATGGTAAATTAATAATCAATTAATTTTAAAACATTCAATAAACTATCCTTTAATTAATCATTAATTAATTACCATTTGATTAATTATCCTTGATTAATCATAATACGTAAGTCAATCAAACAGGAGCCATCAAGGTATAGTATCATTGGTTTAATCGACTTATAATTAATTTAAATTTGTTTTCCTTAAGTATTAACCACAATCTTGAGTAATAAATCTTTGACTAATTAATTTATTTATTTCCAAAACATTGAATTTATCACTTCTTAATTATCTTTCAAATTAATAAATTTAGTCTTTAAATTAATATCCTTAATTATCAATTAGTTAAAACTTAAGTACCCATTTATCTATTTACTAATTACTTAATTAATAACTTAAGCAACTAGTTAATACTTCTCAATTTAAATTTTAAATCAGTAACTCTTATTTTTGAATTAACTTTAATTAGTTAATTTACCTTCTTAATTACAAATTTATTAAATGTTAATTATAAGTAAAAATACCACTTTTATTTGTTCTTACATTTCAACTTTCAACTTTACTTAACATTTCTTAATTACTTTGCCATTAATTAAACTTAAAACCACTTGCCTTGCAAAAAAAAAAAAAAAAAAAAAACTGTTATATTTGATAACTCAAAAGAAATCCTAGTACTTGAAACCATCCCAGGCAAAATCCAGTTTACCCGAGTCTTTTGTTTTGTTTTGTTTTTTTTTTTTCAAAAGCAACTTCAATACAAATTGTTTTCCAGAAAACAACTCATCAATCCCCTGTGCTTACCCACGCAAATACTCCATCTGCCCAAATTCTTATCACCTCCTTCCTCTCCCCATTGCACTGACACGATGTGCATGTGCACAGTGATCCTGGCGATCTCCGATCGACATCAACCCTTCCAGCATGTCGCCGATGTTCCAACTAAGCCCTCCGATCCACCCAGTTCGACCATACGATCGAAAACAAGGAAAGAGATAAAAAAAAAAATTGAAAACCTGGAAAACAAAATTTCGAACCCTGGAAACGCGAACAGGTTTCGACGTCAAACCTGGCAACGCTTCGATCGCGCCACCCCGACCACCAGAACTCACGCAACTCCGGCCTTCACTTCGTCTTCGACCAAGCTACCATCCCCTGAAGCCACGTGCAGCTCGATGCACTGAGGAGAACGAGATGGTTAAAACTAGACCTTATGCTAAAATTAGGTTTCCAGAACGAATCGAACAACCACGCTCGCCACGGTGATCTTCCACCACCTCCACCATTTTTCCTGTAGTCACTGACCACTCCACCATCACCCGAAGGAAACTCGGCCTCCCCGATCAAGTGTGTTGCCCGAGGCAACCCAAACTTCCTCATATGATCAACTCAGGAATGCAAATTCTAATGATCACTAAAAATTGTGATTTGAATGTTAAAAATCCTATTTTTGATAAAGCAAGCAGTTTATAAACTTGAATCAACAATTCATGATATTTGAGTTTTTCACTTAAGTCAAATATTACTGTCCTTACCTTCTTTCCAAAGCAAGTCCACTCTTTTTAGCATAAATTAAATTTTTAAACCTACTTTATACTTAACCAAACATATTTTGTTTGAAGTCCAAAATTTTATAATGGTCAGATAAAAAGAAATGGAATTTTGTTTTCAAATTTAAACCCCTGTAACCAAAGACAGAGGAGAACTTATATGTTCAGACAACCACTTATATCACAGCACCTACTTAAAATATCATGCTGGATACAACAATGCAAGCATTAACTATCACCCAAATTTTCACAAGCAACAAGATCACTGAAGTAAAGAAAAAAAAATTTACTCACAGATGAAGGAGATAAAGAGATCTAGTTTCAAAAGAGGATTTGCTCACCTGTTTTTGAACAGAACCTAGTTAGTTTTTCTTTTGGAAAGCAGTTTGAACTTTTGGTAAAACTGAAAATGGCATTGCTTTTGATCTTGAATCTTCTTGCCTTGTTGAGGTATAAAGCTTCAGTCTCATAAAAATGGAAATGCTACTTTATTGCTCTCAGGTTTGTTTCCTTTTGCAAGTGCTCTCTTCTTTTTATTTTGTTTTCTTTGATCTGGAATGTAAAGTGATGTTTTCTATTTTATTTTTACTTTTCCTTTTCTCAGGTTGATGATGCTCGAACTTTTTTTTTTTTTTTTTTTTTTTTGAGAGGAGAAGGCTGATGCAAGGGTAATGATGCAGATAAAACATAGTGTACAGGTCTTGCATTGCTTTGCTAGTACAAGCTATAATATTTTTAAATTTTATTTTTTACCTATTAGATCATAGATTGTTTTTTTCATTTATCTTGCCTACATCTCTTTAGCTCGGCACATTTCTGTTATGGTGGCTGGAGGTAAATACATGGGGCTAGCATTAATTACCTAAGTACTATATGTCTCCTTTGATATTTGTGAATATATATATCATGTTGTCTTTGTTTACATTGACTTTGGCTGGAAATGATTTTTTTGTAGATAGTGATATCTTCTTTTTACTTTGTTTATTTGCTTACTTTGGTTGATGAGTTTGTGAACTAATGATGTTTCTTATTTTCTTTCTGGCTTTGCTTAGTCTCTTGGTGGCTGACATGTTGTTTGTACTTGTTTCGTTTTACTTTTTAACTTTGAATTTCTAGCTTATGCATTTTGTTAATTTTGTTCATGTTTGATAGACATTGATTTTATTCATTGTTAAAAGTTGTTTTATTTGTTTTGCACATAGATTACTTCATTTGTATGTTGCAGTTTTATGCTTTGTATTTTTATTCTTTCTTTATTTGTTCCTTTGTATACTTGGTTATGCTCTCATATATTTGTTTTACTCTACTTGTTTGAGTACTTGTTTTGTTTTATATTTGTTTCACACAGTAGTCCATGTTCATAGTTTATTCTTTTATATCTTTACTTCCTATTTTACACTAATGTGTTACTATTTTTTTTCTCTTGTTTATTAATTTTTTTTATTTGTTTCCAACTTCAATAGTTAATTCAACTTACATACTATTTTTCAACTTAATTTATCAAATATTAAATTACTTATTTTATTTCTATTTATTTCTAAAACCATTTATTTAAGATTTTACTTCAAATCCAATATATACATATATATTCACATATATACAAATCTTCAAATTCATATGACATAATATACATTCTACTTGAAGCAGAGAAACCCGCTGTTATTTATAATAAATTTTACAACTTTGATTCAAAAATTTATTTAAATTATCAATTTAAATTTAATAAAAATCCGGGGTCGTTACAGACTTCCCCCCTTAAAAAGAATTTCGTCCTCGAAATTCGCCAGAGAGATAATGAAGATAGATGGAAGATAGAGAAATATCTCTTCAAATCAAATTGGATATCAATTCTGCATTTGGCTCACCAAATCAGAATATCAACAATAGATACAAGGACAAACTCAATCAATTACGAAACAATTGGGTTACCCGATCTACGAAGTATACAGGGGTATGGGTTAGTTCGAAGGGATAACTAACCGTTCGTAGATTATATCGAAACCCAATGAAATAGACAGAAATATATTTGATTATGATCTCAGATTCAAGATTTAATTCATCTTCGATTTGCTGAGAAATAAAACTAAGTGTAGTTCTAGTGTCGAACAAATTTCGAACAATTTAATCGCAAACGAGAAGATTACCTTATAAAATTCATTTCCTTAATCAGATGTTGAGGTTGAAGAATCATCTCTAATTGCATACACATTTCTTACTAGAGCTTGCTTCTTTGTTGGACAGTTGTTGATCCTATGTCCCAGTTTGCGACATTTATAGCATCCTGTAGATTCCTGATCCGGCCTTATAAATGGCTCTCTCAATCCTGGCTTCCAATCATTCTTACATTTATTCGAGTAGTGACCTTTCTCCAAGCAATTGAGACAAGTAACATCCTTCTTTTTCTTCTGCATATTCTTCTTTCCTTTATTTTTCTTTGATTTCTTTCCACCAAACTTCCTTTTTCTCCAATTTAAATTACTTATATCTCCATTCTCCTCTAGATCTTTTTGCTTTTCCAGAGTATCATATCGATAGCCCATATCGATTAATTCAGAAAAAGATTCCCTGACGTGCGTAGTCATCCTTTCCTGAAGTTCCTTGTTCATTCCCCGAATAAACTTTTCATTCTTCTTTAACGGTGTATTCACCAATTATGGACCAAATCGAGATAATTCAATAAATTTGTTCAAGTATTCTTCAAACGATAAACTTCCTTGCTTCAAATCTATAAACTCCTGGTATACTCTAGAGATACCAGCAGACGGCATATATCGCTGCTCGAATACTTCTTTGAAACGATTCCAAGTAAATTCATTCGCCGGCTCATCTACAGTAATTGTTTCCCACCAAACTAAAGTCTCTTCCTGGAGTTGCCAAGAAGCTATCAATCGCATTTGATCATCTTCAAGTTTTAGCCCTTTGAAAATCTTTTCGCATAATCGAATCCAGACTTGTGCTTCGATAATAGTTTCTTTTGCCAGTGAATGGCTTTCCACCAAGTCTAGAAAAACTTCGATGTAAATCAGCCAAATCTGGTTGAGATTGAATGGGAATATCTGTCATTGCAGGGCTTCGACCAATTGAAGTGGTACTTTCCTGTCTCCTATTTCGTCCTCTTCTTCCACTCATTCTTACTATCTGTAATAGTAAGAAATTCGATTTAGGCATTCGGACGAAATATCTTAGAGAATATCAACAGATAAAAAGAATATATTAAGAAATTTGGATTTTAATTCCACTGGTTGTACTCATTCTAGGGTATACTTCACCCTATCTCTAATGAGTCATCTAAGGTGTTACACTCCGTAGCTAAAGTTCTTACTCAACCTTTAGCTCTGATACCAAGTTGTCACGACCCGAAATCGATGTCCGAAAAACAACACCAAATTCGTATCGTGGGAGCTTGCAACACCATTAAATGATAAATAACACAGCGGAAAAAAAAAAGATGATATCACTGATATAACATGAATATAATATCCAATACATCAATATGATACAATGATAATCATCAACATCAGAGAAAATACAACACAGAATACAGCGGAATATAATACAACATGAGATAAGTCTTCAACAGAATCCGATACTGCGACTCTGATCCAATAGCTCCAAAAACAGAGCTCCAAAACTCCTAGCTCAATCCACCCTCAAAATTGCACCAAGATAAGCAAGTGCGGTGCGATCCAGAGACTGACTAGCTCCATATAATCTACTGAACCTAATTATCTGAAAAATAAACTCTAGACTGCCCGTGTGGAAAATTATGGGCACCCAGAGTTTAGGAAAGGAACAATAAACTCCAGGTCAGTCATGGGACTGGTGTGAGCAAACAAAAACAGTTTGCCTTTTAAAAACAATCAAAGAAATATTTTTTTTTTTTTTTTAAAATCGCAATGCTTTTTGAAAAAATGAGACTACCATAAGGCCTCCCCACACACACACCATGCAAACGCAGAATCGGAGGAGATTTCTCCTTATGATAGTCAAACATGCTTGATACGCAGTAAAAGAAAACATTTGATATTATTACTAGTGCATAGTGCCGAAAACATTTCGAAAGTAGAATATAAATCTTAGCCAGCATAGGCATTTCGCACTTATGCCTACTATAGCTACCATGTTCAATAGCGGGTTACCGCCACATTCCATGGCAGGTAATACAACTAAAACCGTACAAGGCTCGTATTGTTTTGATTGGATTTTCCAACAAATGGTCAGGCTAAGGAACTTCCTATTGCCACATGGGAACGCCTCTGGCGGGACGCCCCGAGAACCTACCCGGATCTCTGCCAAACAAGGCCGGGAATCCCTTTTCCCAAGGGATATTAAAAACCCTCAGCTATGCCACCCCCGGTCCTTTGGGACCTTTAAACGAGCGCTCGATAACCAACAACCACACAGAGATAAATATAGTGTGTGTCCACATGAGTAAGTATCTGGGCTCCATACCATGATACTGCCCTTTTCCAGAAGGAATGGTCATACCCTAGGGGAGCTACCCCTGAAACCTTGCCGCACAATTCCTGTTTCGACCATTACCGATTTGTGAGGCTCGACGAAGTCTCGTCCACAAAGCCACGCTTTGGTACAAAGCCATGCTTTGGGTCAACAAATGATCAAAGCAATGATCATCAAGATAGACGATCAAACAAATGATCCTATCACAAATGATCATTCAACGATCATTTCACAGCAACACTCAGCATGCCACATTACCAGATTGGGAATATATTGCTGACAACCTTCAACTACATAACCTCTGAGCTCGTACGTCTCAGAGAAGGGTGTTAAGCTAAGAGAATAAATTCTCCGCCACCAACAGAAATGTATTTGAAAGAAATCTGCTTTATATCTCAAAATGTAATGTCAGACATGTAATCCATACAAGTCTGTTCCGGGTTCGAACAGAACCGAAGGCACTTCCAAAGAAGTCCTTGCAAATCCGGGTATTTACAATCCCGATCGAACTTCCCATCACTTGAGGAGTCTCTATACCGGAGCAACTCAGTGCAGAGACAATCGATAGGTCATTCTACCGTTCTCGAAAATACCCGGTCTTCACCACCGGTCTTCAATTGCTATCCATAACGACGTATCACATATTCGGAATGGGTTATACGACCCAAAGGTCCTTTCCCGGTTAACCCGAATAGTGAGCGTAACATTTAAAACTTATGGATATGGGATTTCAATTTAAGTCACCACTTAATAATTCAAACTTTCTTTCAATTGATTTAAACCAATTTCTATTTCAAATCCTTTAAACGAAAAGATTTATTTCAAAAATCCCATTTACGGATTTCAAAACAATTCCTATTTCAATTTGGGTTTACTCGCTTAAAATCTTTAAATTAAAGATTTAACTTATAGCTTTCAAATCGTTTCCATAACTTGGAAATCATTTTCATTTCAATCTTAAAATTCTTTTTAACAAAATTTGGAAGTTCATTTCCTATTTGAAAGCTTTAATTATTTGAAAACAAATAATTTCCATTTCAGAAAAAATCCAGTTTTCATTTATACGAGTTAAATCCTTTGAATTTTACTTTCTAATTCTCAAATCAATAGTTTAACCCATATAAACTGGTATAACATCATTAGTTCCTAGTTTCCAAATTATAGAATTCAATTTCAATTTATTGAATTCAAATTTAAATCAAAATATTTTAAATTTCAAAATTCCATCAATTTATTCAAAATAAATTTATCTTTGAAATTACATTTCAAAAGCTTTTCACTTTTAAACCGAATCCATTTCCAAAATATTTGAATTTTAAATATTCAACATTTAAATTCATTTCAAAAATCTGTGACTTAATTGATTTTCTCGTGAAATCCATATTTTGTGTGTGTATGGTGTGGTCCAGGAGTTTAACACAATAGTGCAACATCATTCAACTAGTATATATTACAGAAACAACAATATCGATAAGCGGTATATCCCAATAACGCTTATCTAGATACACAGATTCTCAGATAGATATATCATAGATAATAAACTATATCTCAGACAATAAATTACATCATAGATCACAACACAGGTCAGGATAATCATAAAGCATCATATATCAGGGATATCAAACAGTTTAACATCCAATATAATCCAAGCATCCATAGGTGGGATTTATTCAATTACCTGATTAATTTAATTAGATAAATTTCCGTGAATAAACTTGCTAGTTATGGTAAATTAATAATCAATTAATTTTAAAACATTCAATAAACTATCCTTTAATTAATCATTAATTAATTACCATTTGATTAATTATCCTTGATTAATCATAATACGTAAGTCAATCAAACAGGAGCCATCAAGGTATAGTATCATTGGTTTAATCGACTTATAATTAATTTAAATTTGTTTTCCTTAAGTATTAACCACAATCTTGAGTAATAAATCTTTGACTAATTAATTTATTTATTTCCAAAACATTGAATTTATCACTTCTTAATTATCTTTCAAATTAATAAATTTAGTCTTTAAATTAATATCCTTAATTATCAATTAGTTAAAACTTAAGTACCCATTTATCTATTTACTAATTACTTAATTAATAACTTGAGCAACTAGTTAATACTTCTCAATTTAAATTTTAAATCAGTAACTCTTATTTTTGAATTAACTTTAATTAGTTAATTTACCTTCTTAATTACAAATTTATTAAATGTTAATTATAAGTAAAAATACCACTTTTATTTGTTCTTACATTTCAACTTTCAACTTTACTTAACATTTCTTAATTACTTTGCCATTAATTAAACTTAAAACCACTTGCCTTGCAAAAAAAAAAAAAAAAAAACTGTTATATTTGATAACTCAAAAGAAATCCTAGTACTTGAAACCATCCCAGGCAAAATCCAGTTTACCCGAGTCTTTTGTTTTGTTTTGTTTTTTTTTTTTCAAAAGCAACTTCAATACAAATTGTTTTCCAGAAAACAACTCATCAATCCCCTGTGCTTACCCACGCAAATACTCCATCTGCCCAAATTCTTATCACCTCCTTCCTCTCCCCATTGCACTGACACGATGTGCATGTGCACAGTGATCCTGGCGATCTCCGATCGACATCAACCCTTCCAGCATGTCGCCGATGTTCCAACTAAGCCCTCCGATCCACCCAGTTCGACCATACGATCGAAAACAAGGAAAGAGATAAAAAAAAAAATTTGAAAACCTGGAAAACAAAATTTCGAACCCTGGAAACGCGAACAGGTTTCGACGTCAAACCTGGCAACGCTTCGATCGCGCCACCCCGACCACCAGAACTCACGCAACTCCGGCCTTCACTTCGTCTTCGACCAAGCTACCATCCCCTGAAGCCACGTGCAGCTCGATGCACTGAGGAGAACGAGATGGTTAAAACTAGACCTTATGCTAAAATTAGGTTTCCAGAACGAATCGAACAACCACGCTCGCCACGGTGATCTTCCACCACCTCCACCATTTTTCCTGTAGTCACTGACCACTCCACCATCACCCGAAGGAAACTCGGCCTCCCCGATCAAGTGTGTTGCCCGAGGCAACCCAAACTTCCTCATATGATCAACTCAGGAATGCAAATTCTACTGATCACTAAAAATTGTGATTTGAATGTTAAAAATCCTATTTTTGATAAAGCAAGCAGTTTATAAACTTGAATCAACAATTCATGATATTTGAGTTTTTCACTTAAGTCAAATATTACTGTCCTTACCTTCTTTCCAAAGCAAGTCCACTCTTTTTAGCATAAATTAAATTTTTAAACCTACTTTATACTTAACCAAACATATTTTGTTTGAAGTCCAAAATTTTATAATGGTCAGATAAAAAGAAATGGAATTTTGTTTTCAAATTTAAACCCCTGTAACCAAAGACAGAGGAGAACTTATATGTTCAGACAACCACTTATATCACAGCACCTACTTAAAATATCATGCTGGATACAACAATGCAAGCATTAACTATCACCCAAATTTTCACAAGCAACAAGATCACTGAAGTAAAGAAAAAAAAATTTACTCACAGATGAAGGAGATAAAGAGATCTAGTTTCAAAAGAGGATTTGCTCACCTGTTTTTGAACAGAACCTAGTTAGTTTTTCTTTTGGAAAGCAGTTTGAACTTTTGGTAAAACTGAAAATGGCATTGCTTTTGATCTTGAATCTTCTTGCCTTGTTGAGGTATAAAGCTTCAGTCTCATAAAAATGGAAATGCTACTTTATTGCTCTCAGGTTTGTTTCCTTTTGCAAGTGCTCTCTTCTTTTTATTTTGTTTTCTTTGATCTGGAATGTAAAGTGATGTTTTCTATTTTATTTTTACTTTTCCTTTTCTCAGGTTGATGATGCTCGAACTTTTTTTTTTTTTTTTTTTTTTTTGAGAGGAGAAGGCTGATGCAAGGGCAATGATGCAGATAAAACATAGTGTACAGGTCTTGCATTGCTTTGCTAGTACAAGCTATAATATTTTTAAATTTTATTTTGTACCTATTAGATCAGAGATTTTTTTTTTTTATCTTGCCTACATCTCTTTAGCTCGGCACATTTCTGTTATGGTGGCTGGAGGTAAATACATGGGGCTAGCATTAATTACCTAAGTACTATATGTCTCCTTTGATATTTGTGAATATATATATCATGTTGTCTTTGTTTACATTGACTTTGGCTGGAAATGATTTTTTTGTAGATAGTGATATCTTCTTTTTACTTTGTTTATTTGCTTACTTTGGTTGATGAGTTTGTGAACTAATGATGTTTCTTATTTTCTTTCTGGCTTTGCTTAGTCTCTTGGTGGCTGACATGTTGTTTGTACTTGTTTCGTTTTACTTTTTAACTTTGAATTTCTAGCTTATGCATTTTGTTAATTTTGTTCATGTTTGATAGACATTGATTTTATTCATTGTTAAAAGTTGTTTTATTTGTTTTGCACTTAGATTACTTCATTTGTATGTTGCAGTTTTATGCTTTGTATTTTTATTCTTTCTTTATTTGTTCCTTTGTATACTTGGTTATGCTCTCATATATTTGTTTTACTCTACTTGTTTGAGTACTTGTTTTGTTTTATATTTGTTTCACACAGTAGTCCATGTTCATAGTTTATTCTTTTATATCTTTACTTCCTATTTTACACTAATGTGTTACTATTTTTTTTCTCTTGTTTATTAATTTTTTTTATTTGTTTCCAACTTCAATAGTTAATTCAACTTACATACTATTTTTCAACTTAATTTATCAAATATTAAATTACTTATTTTATTTCTATTTATTTCTAAAACCATTTATTTAAGATTTTACTTCAAATCCAATATATACATATATATTCACATATATACAAATCTTCAAATTCATATGACATAATATACATTCTACTTGAAGCAGAGAAACCCGCTGTTATTTATAATAAATTTTACAACTTTGATTCAAAAATTTATTTAAATTATCAATTTAAATTTAATAAAAATCCGGGGTCGTTACACATACTTTGCTCCTTCTCCTCGTTCCACCATGCTCGACTACTCCACCTCTCAAGTATGTTGTTGCCATCCCTGATAAGTATGCATCTCCTTTCCTCCTGATCTTGTCGTGCATGTCCACTAATATAGGGAATCAAGCCTAGTTTCTTTCTTTTGCATGCTGTAGAACATATTAGCCTGCGTCACTGTAGTTGTGGCCACGTGAAATTGAATAAGGGTGTCACTTTTGAATAAAATGTTAACAAACAAAATAAATATCTTTCATTTTTTGCATCACTGCAGAAGAAACCATATACGCCTGTAGTTTTGGTGGGCATGTGAATTTGCATGCGTGAGCCACTTTGAAGATTTTAACAAATGGAAGTGGGTAATGGAGACAAACCTGGAAAATGATTTGTGGTTTATTAGTTGCGTGTGAAACAAATCACACGACCTTGTCATTTTGTAACATCCCAGAATTTTTGACAATATCAATTTAATAATCTGTAATTAAAATTAAATTGATATTGATGTTCTGATGATAATTATTCAGATAAATTTAATAATCTTTTTCAATAATTATTTAAATTGGTTATTTTATCTTTTAAAAATAATAAATTGATTTCTATTTACAATATGAATATATGGTTTATATTTTAAATAGATTGGTATAGTTTTAAATTTAGAATAAATTCAATAAAATGATTTTAATTTAATAAGAGATATTTATAAAAACAATATTGATTTGGTATTGTCTTTATAAATAAGTTTTGAATAAGATTTGTAATGTTTATTTCAAATTGTATTTTTATTTTTAACTTAATTTGAATTATTATTATAACTTGATTTGAAAAATATTTGATTTTGAATTTAGTTGAATTTGAATTTAAAAGTATAAAGTCTTTAAATTGTTTGTATAAATTTCCTTTGTAAACATGGGTTGTTTTCTTTTATAATTCATACACATATTCAAATTTACATTAACAACTTAATTTAAGCTAATATAACATTAATTTGTAATTAAAAACTAATTATTTTAAAAGAGATAACATGTGTTATATTTATATGCATTCATTTTGACAAGTGTCTAATTTAAGACAAGTGTTAGTTTTAGTTTTTAATTTTCTTTTTTTTCATAAAATCTGAAATACATTAGTATGCATCTTTACTTCATATTGCATTTCCATTTCTTTGATCGAATGAGAACAAAAATTCAATTTTTCATATTAAAAATCCTCAAGCACAACTCCGTATGATTCAAAATCTGCATGTTCAAATCCTTCATTTACACACCACAAATTCAAATCTGCATCTATTAACCCAAAAATCTGCACTCCAAAAATCTGCATGCTCCCCTCATCAAAGAAGCAATTTTGCATGTTCCTCTTCATAAAAATTCATATGCATATTACTCAAAAATCTACAAATCTGCATATACAAATTCACCTAAACCATATTCAAAACTGCATGTTCCTCCTCATAAAAAAATCCAACCTCTGCATATCCAGAACTAAGATCAGAATACTGCATTTCATATTCTAATTCAAAGAAGAGCCTGCACATGCTTGTTTCTGCATAAATGAACATTTGCATGCAAACATCTTGGTCTTGGAAAGCATGAGCAACAGAGAGGAGCACCTGCATTTTTTCATAAAGCCTGCATATGTTTGTGTTCTGCAAATTCAAGTGGTCAACAGGGGGGTCTGCATTCATCAAGTGGTGAGTAACAATTTATTTTAAAACTAAATTAAAATGATATAGTTGCTTAAATTAGTTTCCTGATAAGTATGAAGGATATGTCTGTGTTTGTGTATGAGATGGAATGCCTGCATTTTTTAGTTTTCTGCATATTCAACTGAGCTCTGCATTTTTCAATAGTGAGTAACATTTATATCTCAAATTAAATAAGTTGCTTGTTAAATGTTGAGATAAATATGTTGTGTACTTATATAAGTTTGAATGTACATGATGTTTATGCTCTGTTGTGATCTCTAATTCATCTTCCTATTGAAAGTAATCCACCAAATATGGTTAAATTTGTGTTAGAATCTGTTCTTCAAATAACTAAAACTGTTTGCTTATTTAGATTAAAAATCAAAATATTTTTAGGTGAATTGATTACTGCATGGAGATAAATAAACTTTAGCAAGCTAAAGATATAAGTAGTGTGGCCTCTGCATGTTAATTCAAAACAAATTTTCAATGAGTTAACATGGTATTTCAGAATCACAAAACTATGTATTAATTGAAGCTTGATTTTTAAATCAAGTTCTAGTATTTTTAGGTGCTTGACAATGAAACAGTTTATTCTTAAACCAAAACTGAGTATAAGCAAAATTCTTGCAAACTGTAGTTTAAGGAAACTTAAAACTCTCCTGAGTCATAGAGTAAGGATCATTGATCCTCAGAAAAATAAGTGATTTATTTAAAACTGTTTAGAGTTAGTACAGTTTAAAAAAATTTCAGTTAAACCTAGTTTTGGAAGTGGGTCTAAGCTTTTAGTCAGTGTGAAGAGAGGGAATGATCGAGTGTTATGAAAGTTGGTGATGGTGTAGATGATGGGTGAGGGAACTCGGGGCCGAAAGGTTTGATCATCAGATGATCGGAACGACAAGCACTCGCCGTTGACAGGTTAGAATGTAAACCTGTAATACTTTTTACAGGTTTTGATTTGGGGGTTTCAGAGCTTAATATTGGAATGCTTGAACTTTTGTTCAACCTGGTGTTGTAGTTAGGGTATTGAGGGGTTTTGGAGGTTGTTGGATCATCACGAGTGATCGGCAGTGGTGGCAGCGACATGTTTTCAGGCATACTGTTTTGATTTTGGATGTTGCAGGGAAGTTGTGGGGAAAGTGGAAGAATGACTCGAAGCAGGGTAGTGTGGAACTCGGAGTAAGTGTGAGGGAAACTCGAAGTAGAAAATGAGGTTCTCGGGTAGAACCTGTAGATTAACAGGTTTCAGGGGAAACTGTTTATTTTTGAAATCTGGGTTTTCAAAACCTATCAAACCTGTAGTTTTTAGGTTTTAGAAAGTTTAAGTTTAAAAATAAAATTCAAGTTTGTATTTTAGATTTAAATTCAAGTTGAATTTTGATTTGAGTTAAAATTCCAAGCATTTAAACCTGTTTTCTGTTTATTTTTAAAATTTGGGTTTCATATTTTAAAATCTGTAGTTGTTTAAAAGTAAGGTTAGGTTTAAATCAAATTCAAGTTTGAACTTTTTGATTCAAGTTCAAACTCCAGTTTTTAAAATAGAAATTTAAGTTTAAAATTTAACTTATTTAACTATATCATGTTGATAAATAGTTTAATCATTTTTAAAAATGAGATTTTAACATATGAATAGATTTGAAGTTAATTTTATAATCTGGAAATTAAAAAGTTAAATTTGAATTTCAGCTTTAAATTTCAAATAAGGTTTAAATTTGAAGTTTTAAATTAAAGTGGAAACTTGAGTTATTAAAGGTTTAAAATGGAATTAACTTTAAAATTTCATATAGTATTTGTTTGATTGGCAATTTAAAAGTTTTAAATTTATTTAAAACTTTGATAAGTTTAAAATTATTTTATTTTAAATTTGAATTTAAATTGAAATTGAAAGGTAATTTTCAAAAGTACTTAGATTTGAATTAAATTGTTTTAAACATAATTTAGTTATGTTTATTTTGAAACTTGATTAAGATTTATGTTTTAGAATTAATTAATAAGGTAATTAAGATTTGTTAATTTATTTAAATTAATTAATTTGGAATTAATAATTGATTAATGATTAATCAATTTGAAATTAAGGTTATTAATTAAGTTATTAATTAATGATAAATGAATATTAATTATGTAATTAAGTTTTAAATCAAGGTTAATTAATTTAATAAATAACTTTAATTAATAAATGATTAAAGATAATCTAATTTGTAATTAATTTAAGTTAATTACCTTATAAAATAATTTAAGGATGGTTATTGAAGGTCATTAACCATGATTATTTAACAATTAATTAATATAGTTAATTTTTATAATTAATTAGATTAATTAATTTAATAATAATCAATTGTAAATAGTTTGAGTAATTACTTGATAAGGTAATTAAGAAATTAATTACTTATTGTAATTAATTTAATTAAATGAGATTGTTTAATTTAATTAATTAAGTTTAATTAGATTTAAACACTTGGGTTAAGGATAATTACTTTATGTTTTGGAAATTACTTAGTTAAGTAATTATATAATAATTACAGGTTGTAATTAAGGAGATGTTTAAGTATGAAGGAATTTGGATTAATTATTTAAATAATTAATCAAGGTATTAATTAAGAAATTAATTTAAGGGTAATTAATTTGGTTTAATATAGTAATTAAGTTTGTTAATTACTTTGATAATTAATTTAAGAAGTAATTGAGATCATTAATTATTTTAATTAATGATGTAATTTAAGTTGATTAATTATGATTAATTAATCAATAATAGGTAATTAAAGGTAATTAATTAATGTAATTAATTAAGGATAAATGTAATTAATTATGATTAATTAATTAGTTGGAGTAATTAAAAGTTAATTACTGTTTAGTTGAGGATAATTAATTTTGTAAAATTAATTGAGGATAATTACATGAATGTAATTAAGAGTGATTAATCAAGAGTGATTAATTAAGGTAAGTTATTTTGAATGATTGATTAATTGATTAAAATCAATTAAATGATTGAGTAAGCAAGATATTTTGGTAAAGCAATTAATTTAATTTATTTTAAATTAATTAAAGATGAAGGAATTAATTTAATTCATTTTAAATTAATTTGAGATTGAGATGATTAATTTAATTTATTTTAAATTAATTATATTGTGATGAGTGAATCTTTGCTTATGGATGAATGGTTTGACTTGGATGCTTTGTAATCTCAGTAATGAGATAAATGATATTGTGTGGTATGGATGTTGGTTATATTGTGATGATAACATAGGTTATCTATTGTGATGTTGAGATATGGAATATCTATATGATATTGATGATGTGAATTACCTGTTATGTGATAATGTTGATTATCAGTTATGATTTAAGTTATCTATCTGTGTGTATATAGATACTGTAATTGAAATGTTTTAAAACTTTAAAACAACTTGGACCTTAAAAGACACGCTTTGGTTTTCGATGAGACCGGGATCGGGTTTCCATAATTGGATATCCGAAAACCACATCGATTCCAAATAACGTTAGGTCGTGATTCAAAGTGGAGCTTTGTGAAGACTCGAGGTGTAAGGGCTATACGTCAGTATAACTCTGTGGGTGATTCCGTAATGAGTTTGACGGAATAGACCTTATAGATTCGAGATGGTGAATCAGAGTGCAAGGGTTATTGTCGTTAACTCTGAGGGTGATTCCAATACGAGTGTAACGAGATAATGCCTTCGGTTTCGTTCGAACCCGGAACGAACTTGTATGGATTGAATGCTTTCAGAACATCGTCAGGTGGACGATGAGCATTCTAAGATAATTGGTCATATAAAGGTAATCGTAGCCTCAAGCCTCATCAACCGGGAATGGCTAAAACAGGGGAGGTGCAGCAAAGCTTCGTGGGTCGCGCCCACTGGAGAGCAAGATTGATCCCTGTCTAGAAGTCCCTTTATATTTCGGCTGTGTGGGGCGATTGCTAGCTAGAATCGCCGGGGTTGTCTTGTTTGGAACTGTTCAGTAAGGAACGGGTCCGGCTTTGTGTTGCAGGGGATGAAGGGAGTAATCCTCGGTACGGTGATCTAGGCCACGTACTGTGACGGGCGGTACCCCAGTAGCCCTGCCATTGTATGGAATCCAAAATCCAATAAGTGCCAACGGTTTTGATTGTATTACCCACTTTTGTGGCTAGTAGCTGGAATTTAATCATGTAACAATTTCGGCTATTTCTTATTTATTTGAAAACCCTAGACACTATTATAATATCATCGGATTTCCTATCAAATGTTTTGGTTAGCGTAAGGTAAAAACTTTTCCATATTTATGTGTGGGAAGTCTTACGTGATACCTTTCTTTTCAAAGGTTTTTGAAAGTTAAGCAACTTTAACCTGTTACTCACACCAGACCCATGTCTGACCCGGAGTTTATTTTTGTTTTTCATAAACTCTTGGGTACTCAAATTTTTATGAGTAGTCAAGGGAATTCAGGTTAGGATTCTGGATTAGCATCGACGACTTGTGGAGGAGCAATGGAGCAGGAGGCTTCTGCGGGTAGATATATATAGAGTATTCCGCTGTGTGTTCTCTGAGAGTTTGTTGTATTATGTTGTATAATTAGACAGGTGTCTATAACTGTCTAGTATGAGTTGTTTATGCTGTGTATCTCTGATGCATATGATACTATGTAAAGTATTATGTTATTAATATAATTTATTCGTTCCGCTGTGTTAGATTCTGATGTTGTTTCTTCTTCTCTTCTTTCTATTCTATTCTCTATCCCTTTCTTTCTTAATTCATGACGCGATTTTCTGGGAGTGGAAAGTCGGGTCGTGACACATTTCATAAGTGCATGCATACATTTTTTCAAAGTATATTTTTTATGAAAATCTAATAACGTTTTGTTTCAAGACTCAGCCTATTTGATTTAACAAAGCATTTTATTTATTTTTTTATTTTATTTTTACAAAGAATTTTTCCCAAAGCATTTAAATAACAAATTTGGAAAGGGAACAGGATTGGAGATGTTGAACAAACTGAGTGATGGAGTGGTCAAGCAGCGGGTGTCAAAAATCTTTTAATTTATAAATCTCGTTCCGGTTGTTTTTAAATTTTGCTTTGATCGCTTCATAATCGCGTAATTTATTATTCGTTTATTTTTCAAGTTCGAAATTGAGGTGTCACATCTGCTGGATTTATCGTGCCTCTGTTCATTTCTTTTGGGATAGATACCGTTGTTTGATTTGAATCTTCAGCAGCGAAAAGGTGAGTATTTCTCACCAGACAAACATACCTATATATCTGTGAATTTATCACAAGTGTAATTGTAAAAATTTATGTTATTTAATTTTATCTGCCTGTGATATAAACGTATGATGTTAAACTCCGTTATTTATTGACACATCATCAGTTGTTTATTTATTGAAGTGTTATTGCAGTATACTATTTAATACTTATTTACTGTTAATCACACTGCAAGTTCCCTGTAAATTTGGGATCGTTATAGGCTGAAATGATAGGCCTGAACGATAATTATTTACCCATTTATTTATTTAATTGTTTAATTATTTATTATTTAACTTGGGATTGTGGGTTTGAAATGATAGAACCCAGGGTTTTTGTAAATTGCGGATTGAAATGATATATATCTGTATCACTTGACCTAGGCTAGAAAACTATATACAGACCCGTGGTTTATATAATATTTTATGAAATGTTTTAAAAATATTTTTAAATGGAAGTTTATAATATTCTGTTTTAAATGTATTTAAAGGATTTTATAAAATTTATAATGATTTTTGAATAAGTCAAAATGTTAAATAAATGAATGTTTAAGTAAAATTTTGGAATATAACTTATTTTGGGAAATTCTGATTTTTGTTAATAGTGAGATTTTAGTTAAGTAAAATAATTGATAATAAGTTATATTTTGGGAATTTAAAACTTAATTGTTAAGTTAATAATCTATTACAGCACTTAAATGCTGTCTTTTGCAAATAACTGTCTTAACCTATAACTTTAGGTAGCATTTTTAAGCGCTTCGAAAACTGAATTGTTGATTGTTTTAATAAAATTTAATGGAAATAATCTTTGGGAAAAGGGCTTAAATTTTGGAATTTAATATGCAATTAATTGACTTTAATTGGTTTTAAATGGAAAATTTTAACTTTTAAATGTAAGTTAAAAGGCAATTAATTCCTAAAATATTGAATAGATTTAAATGGTATTTTATATTAAATAAAATGACTGATGTTTAAATAAATGATGTTTGAAATGATATTATGATATTGAAATGTATTTGAAATTTATTTTGATTTTTAAAGTATAAATACCATTTTTAAAAGTTGTAACCACGGGTTATAATAACGTTTGGTTGTTAAAGAGACCGGGATCGGATATCTGGCATACTCTCTATCGATACCGAAAACCACTTTGACAACCGTGTACGCGGTGGTGATTCCAGAATGAAGTAGGATGGTGGTGACATTTTCTTTAAGGTAAATACGTGGACCCGACTCCCATGAGTTGGCATAAGGTAGCTAAAACAGGAGCGATTCTTGGATTAATGAGGTAGCACCTCCGATCGGACGCGCTTCTTCGTATTCCATTCTATTACTCTTGTGATTGTTTTGGTGCGCACCTTTGATTTGGCAGTGTTGTTCGAGGTGGGCGGCAGCTGCGCGCTGCGCGTTTCCATCGGTCCGGATAGCAATTGGTATATCTACCCTGGCATTGCCTAGTTGTGCCGTGTCACCTACCATAGCGAGCCTTGTACGAGTTTGGTTTTCTCCCATAGCCCGTGTGGTATCCTCTGGTGGCTTCCCGATCAGGAGGGACTATGATATTGGATGGACTAATTGGACTATTACGTGTTAAGGTGGAAAATGTAAAGCCTTAACGCTATTTAAAAGTAAGTTTATTTTACTAATAGACACTATTATAATAGCGAAGTATTACTACATAGTAAATAGTTTAACGGATCCTTAGAGGATGGGCGGTCCCAAGCATCCTTTAAGTTACTTATTCTTTAATACAGTTCACTTAAATTAACTTACACTATATAAGTATGTATGTCCTGACTCGAGTGCTTATGTTTTATTTTACGTTCGGGTCAGCCTGAGTTGCTGTTCAGTTTCATCCCGAAGCTAGGATTTCTGTAGATCACTTTCAAGCTGCTGGCAAACTTCCCTTTCCGTTCTTTATCTAAATTTTTGAAATCAAGACTACTGGACATTTGGATTGTTCTACTGAGGATCTATAACTATATTTGGATTAAAGACCATGTAATTTTTATTTGATTGAGACTATTTATAGTGGCTTCATGAACCACTAAGTATTTTTAAATTCCACTGCGAGTATTCTGATTTTGTGTCTGTGATTCTGTGATTATTTATTTACTGTATATTTTGAGATTTGCCAAATTTTATTTACAACGCGGTATTTTGAACAATTCAAGTCCGACATGTGCGGATGTGAATGGTTGAAAATATCGGGTCCTTACACAATCCAAACGCAGAATTGGAGGAGGTTTCTCCTTATTATAGTCAAAGATGCTTACTACACAAAAAAAAATCATTTTTGATATTATTATTGGTGCATAGTGATGAAAATGTTTTGAAAATAAAATATAAATCTTAGCCAACATAGGTACCATTATAGTATGCCTACTATAGCTACCATATTAAATGGCAGGTTCTACAACTAAAACCGTACAAGGCTCGTATTGTTTCTTTGGATTTTCCAACAAATGGTCAGGCTAAGGAACTTCCTACTGCCACATGGGATCGCCTCTGGCGGGACGTCCCGAGAACTCAACCAGCTCTCTGCCAACACAAGGCCAGTTTACCTCTGTAACTGGGTAACTACTACACGAATATGCCACCCCCTGGTCCTTTGGGACCTTTATCCGAGCGCCCTCAATCACCAAGCAACAACCACATAGAAAATGAGATTAGAGCAACCACATAGGTTAAGCATCAGGGCTCCATACTTGACACTACCTTTTTCCAAAAGGAAATGACATACCCTAAAGGGCGCAACCCTCATAACCTTGCCGCATATTCCTGTTTCGACCATTTCCGGGGCGTGAGGTCTGACGAAGTCTCATCCACAAAGCTACGCTTTTAAGCCATGCTTTGATCAACAAATGATCAATAAATAATCATCACACGCAACACTCAGCATGCCACATTACCAAATTGGGAATATATCGCTGATAACCTTCAACTACATAACCTCTGAGCTCGTACGTCTCAGAGAAGGGTGTTAAGCTAAGAGAATAAATCCTCTGCACCAACAGAAATGTATTTGAACGAAATCTGCTTTATATCTCAAAATGTAATGTCCGACATGCAACCATACAAGTCTGTTCTGGTTTCAAACAGAACCGAAGGCACTTCAAAAGAAGCCCTTGCAATCCGGTTATTCACAATCCCGATCGAATTTCCCATCATAAAGGAAATCTCTATACCGTAGCTAACGGTGCAGAGACAATCGATAGGTCATCCTATCGTTTTCACAAATACCCGGTCTTCAACACCGGTCTTCAATGCTATCCACTACGTCATATCCCTATTCGGAATGGGTAGTCCGAATAACGAGCGAAATAATTTAAAAATAAGTGTAGCATTCAATTTCAACCAATTCACAACAAATAGCCATTTTAGGGTCAATATTGATAGTCGGTTATTTAACTATTAATCAATATTCACAACATAAGCCGATTCCAAATAATCTTCCCAAATTATATATTTTTAAAAAATATCTTTACAAGATATAATTTCCACACTTTAACCATTTGAAAACAAATTTCAAATTAATTTTCACCTTTATCTTTGAAAACAAATTTCAAATCAATTTCCTTAATCGGAAACACTTCTAAATATTTATCCATTTATAATTTATCTTAAAAGATAAAATCTCAAAACATTTCACTTCATATTGGAAACCTTTCCATACTTATTTAATAATAAGTAATTCACAAATCTATTTATTTTCAACTTTTGGAAAATATTCAATATAATTAAATCACAATTAAGCATATATTTTATTCTTTAAGGAAAATATTCTCTTAAACATATTTATTTGGGTCAAAACGAATGTTACGTAAAACATCGGTATGACAACCCAAAACCACAAGTATAGGGATTCGAAATTAAGGTAGATATATAAATCCAATACTATATAAAACATTTTCTTTCGAAAATCACTTACTATATCAACAGCGTTATAGTCCACTATTTCCTTTTATTTCTCGAAACGTCTATTTCAACAATGAATGTTGAAATCTATGGTTTCGATACTTAATACATTTTAAAACATTTTTGAATCATCTTAATTCTATTTAAAATATCACTTTCCCAAAACATTTCTTTACTATACTATTCACTGTCTAAAATCATGAATATACTTCATTTACCAAATTCATCATTTGTACATATTTTATTTAAAGGATTATTCACTGTCCAAAATCGTGGATATATATTTCCTTTAATAAGCTATAGTAATTAAACTTATCAAAATAAGTCGATTTCGGATTTATAAAACAACGTTTATAAATTCCATTTACACTTTATAACAACTTTAAAGATGCGTGCACAAACGAGCACGAACGCGGTCAAATTCCCAGCGATTTGTAGCTTGATTTTCGATCTCCACCGTTGAGATGGTAGATCTCATTGCGTTCTATCCTTTTGTAGTTGTAACTTTTATGAATCGATCGATGGATTGCAAGAAAAATGAGGAAGAATGAGGATGTATTTTGGCCATTGATAGATGAAAGTGGCGGCCTGAAGCTCAAAACCCTAGCAAGGTTTTGTTTTGTGAAAAATAGCAAAATGTAGGTCATTTTATAAAAAATTACAAAACACTATTCATCTTCAAATTTTTCGAACTCCAAACGAAGCGTGCCGGCTGGCGTTTCTAGGGTTTACCCCGTGTTCCGGACACAATGGAATATGTTTCGGGATAACTCGATCATATGTGCGAGTTACGGAGATAGACGATCAATCTTAAATTAAACCGATTAAATTTATTTCTATGCGTTTTGGCTTGCCCCGAACAAATGGTAAATCTGATTGACATGAAATTTGAAATCTTACACTAATATAATATTACAAATCCGATGAAACTAGTTTCGTCAAAATCCGAGACTGTTTGAAAATTGGCTATTTTTACTCGTCAATTAATTATTAAAATATTCAATTTTTCACAAATTAACTTTTAGTTCAATTTTAAAAGTTCACAAACATTGTTCTAACTCCAATATGATTTAATATAACTTTATAAATCATTTTTTTAATCACATTAAACCCAATTCCCAAATTTTTCTGTAATTTCAAACATTAAATTATCTATTTAATTATTCAATTAAATCTAGATATTCAAAATAAAACTTATTCGACTTACAAATCTTACTTGTTGATATTTAAAATCAACTAAATATCTGAATTTCAATTGACAGAAATTCTGGTTCGTTACATTAATTCTTTTTGATAATTTAAAAATATTTGAACAACTAACACTAATATATTTTTATGCCAAAACATTTTTAAATTACCTAGTTTAGTAACTGAAAATCCTCCTTTTAAAAACAACTCAACTTCTCGATAGCAACATATTTTCCAATTCCAATATAACCGGTCTAATATTTATAAATCTCTCCCGATTTATCATCAAACGGTTTGAATCTCCCATTTCGTAAATCCCTTTTTCACATTTACAAAAGAAAAATCTTTCATATCTTTTTAGACCGATTTACCCATCTCATTATAAATACTCAACGTGATTTTATAACTTCAATTTATCAATTGAAAATCATTTCACTTTATTTATAAACATTGTTTATAAATCTCATAGTCTTGTTTCCAGTTTACAATGGTTTCACATCACTTAAATCCATTTTATCGATTTCTACATTATATTCCACTTATAAATCATTTCCTTACATAAACCAAACTATATTTCAAAATCGACCAAATCTAGGTTCTACTTCCATTTCGTAATTTAAAATCTTATGTAAGATCTCGTATAACCAATTTTATATTTATTCTTAGATTTTCTTCATTTTTCCCAATCCATTTAAAATCTCAATGTTAAAAGCATCTTTTTACACTTAAACAAATATCACTACAGTTTTATCATTTAGAATCTTTTATATACATATTATTCTAAAATCTCCATTTAAAACATCGCGAGATAGTTAAGTAAAGATTCAAAATCCAACCATATACTTTATCCAAATAAATTTCTTTTAATTATCCTAAAATTCAATATAAATATTTTTACTTCCAAGATCACTTTTTAATGTCTTTTCAAATTCAATATAAATATATTTATGGTATTTTAAAATACCAAAATCAAGTCAAGCACTACCATAGCATCCAATAAATTTAAATCACACTATAATCTCTATCACATATTAGTCAAACATATCATATATCACTACATATGAAATTAAACTCAACATTTTGAGGAATCCAATTAGATCCCTCCGACCTGTTTTTCCTACAACGGCAGTTGTTAGCATAACATAAAAATATCAATCCCGCTCCGAGGTGGGATATCGCATTAATATAGGGTCGTCTGCTATTATTCAGGGCGCATAGGGTCTCATCCACTCCAATAGGCAGGAATAACCAATCCAACGACTAATATATACTACTATATATATATATACATATATTATAATATCCAACTGATGATAATATTTGTCAAATCATCAAATAATTAATTTTAATCATTTAAAATTAATTGTAATAATCCAACTGAGTGAGATTTACTCACTTTGATTTTGATTTGCTTTCGCGTTTTGGTTTCGATTAAATTCCACTCGTTTGAATTTATTTGAAAATTCTACAAGCTCCAAATTCGATCAATCCAATTCCCATGCATTATATTCGTCGATAAAAGCACAATGCGACAAACTGCATGCCGATTGGACCTAAAACGAATGAAATATGCATTTTCTGTTAATTTGGATTTTGCTAAAGCCATTTATATAATTTAAGGCACTATAAAATATCTCATTACCCACAACCTTTCAGCACAAAGCCCACAAACACAAAGCAAACCCGATCGTATAATGCAGTACCTCCTTCTTTCCCCTTTCTTTTCTCTTTCTTTTTGCCGAAACCCAAACGTGCACATTGCCGTGCACTTGCACGCTACCGACGATCGATAAAAGTCCCCGCAACCATCGCCAGACAATCCATCTTCGCCGAAGCTTCTCGATGGACCCACTTCTTCCGACTCGATCCACCCATCAAAAATGACCTGATATCCTCCACCATGCCTCGCCACGGTCACGATGACCAAAAATTGATCGGAGGCAACAAATCCAAGGCCGTAGAAGCGCCTCGATCCCCCAATCCCAAAAATCACCTCCGTTACTCTAATCGATGCCTACATCCCCTAGAAACTCAAACCCTAGCCCGCTTAAACCAACGCCACTTATAGTCGATCATCCCAACTCATGGTTGCACTACCCAAAACGCATACCAAAATGAAGCTTAGGCTAAAATAAGAATTTATAAATTGGTTTCATGATTTTTCAGTGAGTATATTATGAGGAAGTAATTTTTGAAGTTTGACTTATTCTAATCTCCTCACGGTGAACATCCGGCTGCGTGTGTTTGAAAAGGAAGAAGAAGACAAGATGCGTGCGTTTTTGGATAGGTAAAGTCAAATCATAGGTTGTAGAAAAAAAGAATGGGTTGACAAATTATATATATATATATATATATATATATATATATATATATAACCTTCAAAATATCACGATTTTGTAACTCACAATCTCGAACCCCTATCGTGGCATTCCGTTAAGCGTTTATAATGTTATACCCCCATTGCAAACGCAATGGAAAAGGTTTTGAATGCCAATTCGATAGTATAGAGAAGATAGTTTTTTGGACCCAATTATTATATGAATTTTCGATATTAATTTGAGCGCGTTTCTATCCCGTACGACCAAACGATAACTTCAAAAGCTAGGAAATTTGAAATCCAATAATAATACACTATTACAGATCCAATGGAACTGGTTTCGTCGAAATCTGCGATTGTGGCCCGGAATGCTATTTTTACTCGTCAATTTTTACAAGTTATTTTTAAAATCGATCAAATCAATCTTTAAATTCAATATAAAAGTTCTATTACCTTCATTCTTATTAATATAAATTTAATAAGCCTTTAAATTATTTTTATCAAACTTAAAATTCCAAGATTCATTGTTTTAACCAATTTCCAAGTGTTAATCCAATAATTAAATTATCCAATAAATTGTTATATTTGAAATTCAAGTTAGAAATTAACTTTTAAGTATTTAAAATCAATTAAATATTCCAATTTCAAATAACCAAAATTCTGGGTCGTTACATGTCTTGTATTGTTTTGTTGATTGTTGTACTCAGATGATGGTACGTTTAAATAACAATATAGTTCTTATATATAAAGATATGTTATTGTCTATTATATTTTGTTCCGCTGTGATTGTGAGATTTTGTGTTGTTGTTTCCTTTTGTCTTCTATCTTTTTCTTCTTCACCCCTAATGATTCAGTATTTCCAACGCTCGACTATTATAAAGTGAACGTATTGATGTCAATTTTCGATGGTCGAAAATCATGGGACACTTTATATTTTCACCAAAAACCGATTTCCATATCTCGTTATAAATTCACACTTTGAATTTATATTTACAATTTATTAACTGATAATCATTTCCCTTATTTATAAACATCGTTTATAATTTTATAAACTCATTTGGGTTTCACTTGTTTATAAAAATAATCTCATTTATAAAATTCATTTATGAATCCATTCCTTTACGGATCCTATTTATTATTCAAATCTATTTTAAATATCGGTTTCAACTCCTTTTCCGTAAATCCAGAAATATCACTTCAAAATCCATTGTTTACAATCCCTTATATAAATTATTTTCAAATCTCTAATTACAACATTTTACAAACAGTTGAGTATAAATCTGAAATCAAATCATTGTTTTGTCCAAAGCAATTTCTTTTTAAATGATCCAAATTTCGATATAAATATTCTTATATCCAAATCTCCCTTAATTTCTTCAAATTCAAAAATAATATTTATGGTATATAAAATACCAAAATTAAGGCCAGTGCTACTTTAGCACCTAATGAATTAAATCATAACATAATTTATAACAGATTATCCACACACATCATATATCATTGTATATCAACTAAAATCAACATTTTTGAGGAATCCAACTGGATCCCTCCGACCTGTTTCCCTGCAACAAAGATGTTATATAACATAAAATAATAATAGTCCTGCTTCGAGGTGGGTTATCACAATGAAAAGGGTCATCTGTTATTATACGAGGCGCACAGTGTCTCATTCGCTCCAATCGCAGGAATATACCCAACTACTAATATATATACTACTATATATAATCCACCTGATAATAATTTATAAATTCATCCAATCAACGAATAAATAATTTTTGAAATTTTAAATTAAAACTAGTAACCCAAATAAGTGAGATTTTCTCGCCTTGATTTTTTCCAAAATTGCCAATTGTTCCAAATTAATTATATTGCGTAGATTCCGTAGCTATGAATTCCACATGACTAATTCCATTCGATTACGACCTCGTATAAACACGTTATGGACTAATAAGCAATTCAAGATTATATAAATTTATTTAATAACTTAATAAAAATTAAATTAACCTATACATTTCTCTTCCTCTCCCGTAATTGCCCAAGCAACAGCACGTGACTTCAACCTTCTTCCCATTTTTTACTTATTGAACGATTGATCACCACCCTCTTCCACTCTACCGATCGTACAGACCCAAACCTCGCCCTCCTCGGCACGCCGTGCCGCCACAGCACATCATCTGAGCTCGCTGAAACCCTACCAGAGCTACGCCTACCATCGTCGACTCGCCTGAACCCTCGCTCCACTCTAGCACCGATGGCTAACACGTCCTGCGACTCATGTTATCATCCATGCGAGTAACCCACCCATCGCCACAACTTCCCATTGCTCCGCCTAGGCCTTGCACCTTCACGATTTTATGGCGTGAATTTCCCTTTTTATATATATTGTTCGAATTGATTTCCTTTTTTAAAAGAAGAAGAAGCAAACATGATTTAAACTGGGGATGGTTGTAACGGAGGGAGGCTGTACAGAGAGTAGGGTAGCCGATGGAGATTTAACTGGGTTTTGACTTTAAAATTTAATAATATTATTTATTCCAAAATATCTCGTTATAGTAATTTAAAATTCCAAACTCCTATTGAGGCTTGCCACCTGGAGTTCCCAATGTTATACCCCTATTCCGAACCTTATGAAACTAGCTTCGAAGCTTAATTCGATCATATGGAGAAGAAAGCTTTTTGAAGCTAATTATAATATTTAATTATCGATATTAATTTCAACGCGTTTCCAACCCGTACGATCAAAGGGTGACTCCAAACGTTACGAAATTTCAAATCCGATACGTTATTATGGATCCAATGAAACTGTTTCGTCGAATTCCAAGACTGTGCCCTAGATCGCTATTACAACGCGTCGATTAAATCGACGATTTCAATAAATTTGTGAAATCACTTGAAATTCCAATTCTAAAAGCTTACTAACTCAATTCTAATTCAAATAGAATTTACACTGACATTAAAAATCATTTTGATTCATATTCAACTCAAATTTCACTTATTCACCATTTTCGTATTATGGTAAATGGCTATATTTGATATTTGAATTCATTCTAAAATTTCAACCAAAATCTTGATATTCAAAAATCAATTTATATTTCAAACCCAACATTTAAAACCATTTCAATGTTCATAATCAAACGACGAATAATCCAGGTCGTTATATTCCTCCCTGCTTTAAAAGAATTTCGTCCCCGAAATTGCTAAGTAGGAAAATGCAACAAATCTATTAACTTGTTATAATCCACTTTATTGAAACTCGATATTTCATTTTCCCAAATCTTTTAGTTCCATTCAAAACAATTGGTTCTCATTTCTAAATCGAAACCCCTTATTTCAATTACAATTCGAAATCAAATTTTAGTTAACAAAAATTTCCAAAAAATTTCTTACAACCTAAATTTCCAAAAAAAATTGGCAGAGTTTCCCTTGTATGGAGTGCCTTTTGCAATATCATAAATTTGATAAAAAGTATACATATGCTCTCATGGCTGTAAAATGCAATATATAACAATATTTTATTTTCGCGTGCTAAATTCGTAAGCGTAACTTATTTTAGCGTTATTAAGCGAGTTCGCTTAATTTATATGAACTCGCACAACCAAAATATAGCTAGATAGTCTTCTTTTACCTGTGCTTACTCAATTTAAACACATAAGTTCAAAAAATATGAAATTTAGTAACATTCCATTTACTTAACTAGTAAACATGCCATTTGCATAACCAATATGTTCTTTATCCGTTTATAAGCAATTACAAGGTTCTAGCATCAAATTATTTACTTCCAATTTGATTTATATACCATTTCATTCAATTCAGATGATTCACAACCAAATTTACTAACAATCGATTCATATTTGCACTCAACATATTCATATCCACTCGAAATTGCTTCTAAATCAATTTACATAACTTTCTATTGATTCACAAAATTTATTTACTTCTGTTTACGTCAAACGACAAGCTTTTCCATGCACATTCAATGAATACATTTAATGAAGTAACGACTTAGGCTTATAGCTATTTTAATTTGATTCTAAATAAATTTGTCAATTTCCTACTTATCCACATTCAATTTATTCACAAAACCTTGTTCACTTCTTTATAATAATGGCGCTTCATTCCATGACAATTTATTTACGAATCACTTCATAAAATAAATATTAAGGTGTATAATAACCTTTAATACATCACTTATATTCATTTCCACTTTAAAATTTAATTTCATACTCAATTTTATTTACATAAGATCTCAAAACCATATTCATTTTATTTACACTTAAATTTAATTTTTTATAGCTTAATTTATCACAATTTCTATTTATTCGACAACATTCAAAATATATCTAATTCGCTTACATCTAAGTCGAATTCCATTTATAACAGAAGTTCCATTTCCAAAATTCAATTTACTTCCAATTCATATGATTACTTACTTCCCTTTTCCACTTCTCGATTAGATTTTTATTTCAAAAATCACTTCATTTCATTGGCTTGAGTATAAATCCATTTTATAATTCAAATTTAGATTTCCATTTCTTCGTCAAATATCCAACCATTTTTATTTTGGTTTTTCTATTCCACTTTCCCAATTTATAAGTTACACAACTTATTTTCCACATTTTTATCAATTCTATACTTGAGTTGACTCCATTCAAAAATTTATACCCTATAGTTATATAATTATTTTGCAACTCAAATTTTATACTCAATTCCATTCGATGTCATTTCTAATCCAATCCAGTATTATTTAACTTAGTTTAAGTTAAATTTCAATTCATTTTAACTTACTCAAGTTAAAATTCAATTCCAAAATTCCATTTTTTCACACTTCCTTCCTTACTAATATTATCCTCAAATTACAAGTTCAAAAACTAATTTCCTGGAATTTTTCTTAAACATTTAAATAAGGATTCCAATATTCAAACACACGGTTTCACTTCAAATCATTTTGTAATCACACACACACACATACACCAAATCATGCTTTTTAAATTTAAACCAAACCTGGTTTTATCCAAAACAAAATCCCTTCGAACTTCCCAAAACAAACTTTGTTCCCAAACAAAAATCCTCATATCAAATTGCTATGGTAACAATCCGTCACTTAGAAACTCGAAAATGAAGACAAATGATGCGGTCGTCTTCATAAGAATTACTTTCCAATGACTTTAGTGAGTTCAGTGCTTTATCACCGCCAAAATCCATTTCAAAACATTTTTTGTTCGAATACATTTCCACAATAATGTTACCATTATTTATCAAAACACTTGGATAACATATTCGAAATTTCCAGGATTTATATTTCCAAATTCTTGTTTGAATCAAATTTTAGTTTTACTCATTTGCATAGTTCATACTTATACCTTTAATTTGGTTATATATGATATTCAAATTTATAATCTTGTTTTGATTACAGTAATAACAACCAAACATATTAATATACTATAAAAATTTCAAACAATTATTTCTTTTATATCAAAATATAATTTGGGTAAAAATATTTCGTTTACCCACTTTAAGACAATACTATATCGACTTAATTTGTTCAGAGTTTAAAAACATCTATCGATACAGTTGTCTAGATCGTACCGACAAGAATTCATAAACACTCAACCGATAAGTCAACATAATATAAAATAATGTAAGTTCACTAACAAATACGAGCTCATATCTATAATACACTCAGACTCTTTCTAGGGTACTACTGACCCTATCTCTAATGTGTAATCCCCACCAAAGTCAAGGTTCTCGCTTAACCTTGTGCTCTGATACCAAATGTAAAGGCGTGCATCTCCATACCCTTTGAGTCGACAATAAATCACATGTATCCAACTCAAATTGAATGGAAATACGATATCTTTAGGAGCAACGAAGAAAAGAGAGAAGAAAACAGAAACAATAAGACAGAATCTCACAATTGCAGCAGAATAATATATAATAGATAATAACATATCTTTATAAAAAAATCTATAATTGTTATTATAGACACCATCATTAGAGTACAACAATCAACAAATCAATCTGCATAGTTATGATAACTAAGCCTCACAAGTGTTGAATATATGTAACGGCCCGTAAATTTTAGTAAATAAAATTGGTTAAATTAATGAGATTTTTAATCAAATTTAGAAAGAAATAAAAATCTTATAATTTATATTGGAGAAAATGTTAGAAATTAGTTGTAGCAATTGAAATTAAAATTAAAAATTAAAAATTTATATTGAAATTAATTGAAATAATGTAAATTGGCATTCCGGGTTATAAGTTTAATATAAGAAACAAATGGGAATGTTGAATTTGTGAATTATAAATAAGAATATTAACTAGAATGGAATTTAAATTAATATAATAATGGTAAGTGTAATTGTTGCACTTGAGTAAGATAAGAGAGAAAAAAAGTGATTAAAGGTTGCTTAAATGATAATTAATATAATAACGGATAGGTGAATGTAAATTGAATAGAAATGGGAGTTTTTTATAAGGTAGTAATTGATGTAATAAAGGTATGAAACCAACTAAATAAATTGGTTGAGAATATAAATTATAATTAATATACATATCTGGCAAATATAATAAAATGGAAATAGTAGTTGATGCAAAGAAAAGCTAGATTTTGAATATAGTAGTTTAATGAAAGACAAACAAATCATTCCATCTAAATCTAATTTATAATAAAACGTAATTAATATAGCATTTGGAATTAAATATTTTGCAATTGAAATAAAGATGAAAACAGAAATATTGAAGTATGTAATGCAATGGATAACATAAATAGAATAGAATAAATTAGTGTATATATAGAATAATAATCTTGGTTGATAAGTAACGAATTTATAAAGGCAATGGAAAGCAAATAGGTGACAATTAATATAGGTTTATTTATTTAATGTGTAAATAAACTTTGGTAATCAATTACAATAAATCCAAATTTAACGTTTTGTTAATGTAAATTTAAGTAATGTTATTTTTTCATAATATGAATTGGTTGATTTAATAAATGGAAACATTGATTTGTGAATAGTAAAAGCTTATTAATGCGACTAAAGTATTAACGGTAACGTTTTTGGATGTTACCTATTTTGTAGCTGGTTGATTTTAAATTGAAAATAAGTTACAAAAAATTTATAATCTAGTATTACGTTAATGTAACTAAGGTAATTATTAATAAATTGAATGCAAGTCAAATCAATGGAAATAAGGCAGATGTATACTTAGTTACAAATTGAATATATGAAAGCAAAATGTAAGCATTGAATTAAATTAAGGAATTTAAATTTTAATAAATGGTCATTGAATAAAATAAATGTTCTGTAAGTAATTATAAGGGTGGGTTGATAATAAAGGGTGAATAGGAAAATGATTGTTTATAGTAATTGAATGAAATTCCAATTTGTTGGAATAAGGAGAAAGGAATACCTGTTAATAAATTTAATATAGGAAAACAAACTTAAATATTGAATTAAATAATTAATATATAATAAATGATGGTTGAATAAAAAGACCAATACTCTGTAAATAACTATAATATTGGAGTGGAAATAGTAAACTTATAAATGTGTGATTTAGAGTTCTCACAACAATTATTATGAGTTATATATATATACACACACACACACATTTAGTTCATTCAATTGAATTGGAAATCATTGCAATAAATCTAAATTAAATGATACGTTAATATAAATTAAGGTAATAATGGGGAATAACGTAAATTTTCTTCATAATATGATAATTAGTAGAATACAATGTAGACTTAAGTGTAACATTTGGCCTGAAAACAATAATTATAAGTTACCTGTTAATTAGTTGATGGAATTGGAAATAAATTTTAATAAAATAAATGTTACATTTATGGGGAAAGGAAATAGAATGTTTAGGAGTTGTTATATTAGAGAATAGTAAAGAAATAAATCACTTCCTTATTTTGGTAAAAGATGTGAATAAGAAGGTTTAAAAATTTTAATAAATGGGTTTTTGAGAATTTAATTTATAATTTCTAAAAATAATGAAATGGAAAAATTAATACTACAATTGATAAATTTATCAACTTTTAATTTACATCTAAACTTGTTTAAAATCTTTGGTAAATGATTAAGAAATATAAAAGTGACAAAATTGTTAATTATAAAATTGAAATTAAAAATTGGATTTTATTTAATTAACTTTTAAATTATTTAATTAATGTAAAATAGCCATTTTGGCCACTGATTCGGATTTTGGTAAAACCAGTTTCATCGGATCCGTATCGGTGAATTATTGTAGGGTTTCAAGTTTCGTAGCGATCGGACTTGTCGTCTGATCGTACGAACGTGAAACGCTTTGAAATCAATGAAATTGAAATCAATTGAAATCAATTTGAAAATTATTGATTTTAGCATAACTTCTTCATACGATGGAATTTGGACTTGAAACCTTTTCCATTGGGTTTAAAATATTTTAAAACATCTATTTTGATATATGGGTTGACCCAATTTAGTTCCGGAGTTAGAACGTGCTTTTTGGGCCACTTTGGCGTTAGCGCGTAAATCTATCTTATCCATCCATTCAAATGTCAACCCTGCCTATATATCCTACTATAAACCCTAGCAGCCTCTATTCCTCATTTCTATATGTACAGAAACTTCTATGCTCCTCTTCCTCAATGGAGGACAAACAAATTCCCTTTTTCAGATCCAATTCCAAATCAAATCCAAAGCTAAAATTCAAACTCCTCGGAAAAATTTGAAAAATTTATATATCGAAGATTTCATCGATACGAATCTAAGCATAGCTTCTGTTTTGGAAATTGATGCTCGAATCAATCTCAAAGCTCGGTCAAACCTTGAAACTCGCAACCCTAACGTCAAATTGGGGTTTTCTGATTTGGTCGTTGGTTGGTGAAATTACTTGGGGGTTTTGTGAGGATCGTCGTATGCAGGCGTTTGAGGGTGGTTGGAAGTTGTGGAGCGGCGTGTGGTGGTTGGAATTGATGAATAAGGGTTTTGAAACCCTAGTTAATCAGTGGCGGCGCTCGGCGTTCTAGGCGATTGCACCCTAGGGGATGGTGGCTTTACGGTGAGACGAGGCCAAGGGTGGTCGCGATTTGGCATAAGGTGGCGAATCGGTGGAGAGCAAGGCGGTCAACAGTGGTAGTGGGGGTGTTAGTTGCTGTTTCTGGCGTGTGCACGAGGAGACGTGTCTCTGATTGGTGACGTGTTAATTTTCTACTTATTATTTATTTTATTTTATAAATCAAATCGTTAATATTCTAATCTCTATAATTTTCACATACGGACTCCGTTTCATGCGCGTTTTTCTCCGCTAGGTTTGTATTGGAATTCCGGACATTTTGGTGCTAATTTGGACGGATTCTGAGACTGTTGAATTTTTGGGTTTAAATTGGATTTTAATTCAATTTAAATTCAAAAGGTGTGTGTTTTAACCCACTCACAACTTCTAAAATTTCTTATGTTGGTGAAATTAAATTTTGTTGAGATTATTAATTTATTTATAACTTTTCAGTATATTTTAATCATCATCTCGGTTAATTGCATTTATATAAATCAAATCGTTATTTAATTTATTTTTGAATATAAGTGCTAGTTAAATACCTGTTATATATATTATCACTTATCTATTAATATTGATTGATTGTTTTGGATGATGATGTGATGGATGTGTTGATGGATGAATGGATGTTTTATTTATATCATCATAATCTGCAAGTTGTTATTCATTTATTTTGGTTCAGGATTGCAGTTTGAAATGATATACAACCGCATTTTTAATTTTAAATTGCGGATTGAAATGATAAACATCCGTATCACTTGACCATAGGATAGAAAATTATATACAAGCACCGTGGTATATATATAATTATTTTTGAAATGATTTTCTATGGTTTTGGAAAGAATACGGTTTAAATAAATATTAAATTTTGGTGTTATATAAAAATTGTATATATATATATATATAGTTAAATTCTTGGATTTAAGCTATGTATAAAATTGTTTAATAAAAACGAGTTTAATAATGGAGTTTAATTGTTTTATATTATATGGTTAAGTACCCACTTAAGATATTGTATATATAGAGTTTTTAAATGACTTAAACGAAATTTAAGTTGGAAGATAAATATGATAATGGTTTAAATAGAATTATTTAAGAATTGTACTTGAATAAAAATTTGATTTGAAAATTTAAATAAAAATGGAGATTTTAAAGTGTATGATTCTTATAACTTGATTTGGTTTAAAGTTATTTAAATGAATATAAAGTTGAGATAAATGAATATATCAAGTTAAATATATTGAAAGTATATCCAGTTGCTTGAAGTTAAAAGTTTTACTAAAATTACATCGGATTTATTAAGTAAACATTTCAAAGCTAAATAATAGTAATTGAATTTGATATATATTGTAACGACCCGCTATTTTGGACTATTCGCATCCGCACATGTCGGCCTTGAATAATTCAAAATACCGAATTGTTAATTTAAATTTGGCAAAACTCAGATATACAGTAAATAAATAATCACAGAATCACAGGCACAGTGTAATAATATGCAGCGGAAGCAAAAGAGATAGTAGTTCATGAAGCTACTATATAATATCTAAGATACATCAGAGTTAAACAAATTACAACAGAAGTCTCGAATACAATATAGTCGGATACAATAATCAGAATACATCACTGGAATCAACCGAATATCTGAAAGCTGGATAGATAGCTGGATCTCTAGGCGAAGCTCCAACTCCAAAGCTGAGTCTCACAAGCTGAATCACTCAGTCTGACCCGAGCGTAAAGCAAAACACAAAATACTCGAGTCAGGATTAATATTCTTATATCAATAAATCCAACTCAAGTGAAATAGCAATTGAAATACAAGTAACTCAAAGGATGTTTGGAATAACCATCCTTTAAGGATCCGTTAAACTATCTACTATGTAGTAATATACGCTAAATAGATAATGTCTATCAGTAACATAAAATATCAAAATAGTGTTAAGGCGTTACCATTATCCCCCTTAACACATTTTATATAAGCGTTATAGTTTATACAGCACTGTAAACTCCACCGTAAACTAGTGGGATATCAGGGAGTACTCCATAGGTATAACACAAACAAATTCGTAGTGGTCGCGTATATAGGGATACAAGTATGACAAGGCACATGAGGCAATACCGAAGGTAGTGAAACTACCGTTTGCCTGATCCGGACTGGTGAGAACGCATCGCCGCAGCAATCGCATCACCGCGAAACAACACTCCTGAAATTCCGAGGATGCACCAATCAATCACAAGTAATGAGTAGTAGTTACGAAGAAGTGTGTTCGCTCGAGATAGATAACCCCATTTAGCCCGACACGGCTCCTGATTTTAGTCATTTCCAATTTGACACAAGTGTCAAGGCCATCCATTATCATTCTCCTTCTTCAGTCATCACGTACATCATTCCAACCACTTCATTCCGGATCATCACTCCGCATATAGTTATTAAAGTGGTTTTCGGTTTAGATAGATAGTATATCCATAACCGATTCCAGTCTCTTTAATAACTTTCGTGATTATTACACTGATTGGTCGTTTAATATATTTCAAAACCAAATCAATTTCAATTCCAATTAGAATTTTAAAATCAATATTTCATTTGTCTTCCAAATCCATTTCCAAATTCTACGTTTCAAAACTTCCAAATTACCGTTTCAAAATCTTATAATTAAATTTCAATTTTATCTTAAAACAATTCAAATATTCATTTAATTTTGTATATAAGTTCATTCCAAAATCTTTTAACTTAATTTATCGTTCAAATTGATTTAAACCCAATTATCGATTTCATACCTTACTCATTAGTTAATTTATCATTCAAAACAATTTCCATTTAATTCTGTGACGCCCCACCTCAATACCCACGCTAGCCAAGAACACTACGGAGTAGTGCTGTCAACTAGCACGGAGAATAAGGCTGTTGAGGAGAGACCATCCATGTAATTGCTTATCACACGGTGGCAATAAATAATCTTCGGAAACAAACATAGAAATAAGCATAACGCAAATCTGTCACAGACATCCATATCACAAAGGCGGAAGAAGATATTAATATATAACTAACACATGAAAGTGTACATCAGAGTAGTGGTCAAAAGATCCACAATAATACAAAAGAATAGCAACACGTGCTATACAAAAGAATACAACTATGAATCTATATCTCAAGTGTATACAACAAAAAACTGCTAATCTAAACAGTTAGCCAAAAGTCAGAGTGATGAATCCATAGGAAGAAGTCAAGCAGAAGCACCTGTAACATCTCGGTCTGACCCGGGTATTATTTAAGAAAATAATAAACGGGTCAGTCTAGCTATAAATATCAGATGACATGATATAACATAAAAGATATGGCATAAACATAAAATATCCATAATGACATACCACTATAAGTATGTAAATAATGATCAACAGAAGATCAATCAATAAGAGATAATCAATATCACAAGAATCTTCTCAAAGATTCGGAAAGGGCATCATACCCCAAACATGTACTCATAACAAGTCAATGACATAAATTCTAGAAATCAATGCAAGAAGTCCAGAAATCATAGAAAAGAGAAAGAGGCCTATCACATGACGGTCCGAAGACCAAGGGGAGCTACCCCACATGTGTGAATGGAATCACACAGATTAAGGTCCAGACTAACCAAAAAGCAAAAAGGTATGTGTGAGTGGAATCACACAAGTGGTGTCTAGTCTAACCTCGCAACAAGAGACATCGCACAGTTGCTAGTCTAAAGCATCAGATTGATCGTCATGATCAACGAGAAGTGTCAATTACACTAAGCTAGTAAATATAGAAGTTTAGCTTCATGTCCCATAACCACTTGCTTAACTTAAATATTTACGAACAAACTGTAAATCTTCACTAATAAAATTGTCACAAGAGGTTCAATCGAACAAGTCCAAGAATTAACCGACGAAGTGAACGCAAGCGTTTCATACCACTTGTTTTACTAAGTCGTTTAATTAGATTTCTCATCCGAGTGAGGTAAAGGTTTGTATATACTAATAGATTGGAAAACGGTTTAAGAAAAGAGCTTTGTTATTAAAAATAGAGTTGAAATTTTTTGTTAAAAGAGTTTTGATATCTACTACTAGTATTGAAACCTTTATATTATAAAATGACAAAACATAGAAGCAATTGTAGAAACAATCAATCACAAAGATCGCATACGGAGATGTGAATAAAATCCAAGGAAATCAGCTCAATGTTTTTCAGATAAGATCCCCTACGGAGAGGGGGTCCAGGGGGGGTGGCAACCCCCAAGGTGGGGGTGCAGGGGCAGCGCCCCCGGCGGGGTGCGGGGCAGCGCCCCGTCTAAAATGGTACGACCTAGTGAAGACAAAATGAGGTCTAACGACCTAAGAGAAATAGGGTCGAGCGACCTAATGGTTGCGACCAATGGGTCTAAGGGGTCAAGCGACTTAATGGTTGCGACCTAGGGGTGTTCGCGACCTAACGATGACTCGCGACCCAACATGGCCGACCTAACAGAGGTTGCGACCTAACAGAGCAACAGGACGAGCGACTTAACAAAGTGGCCGAGCGACCTAACGTTATAGGCCATTTTAGGTCGGAAACGAGCTATTTGAAGGCCGAGACTTTTCCACGCAAACGACCTAGCAAAGGCAGAACGACCTAAGGGCAGATTTTCACCAAAAACACTTAAAGTTGGAATTTTTCGCCAATCCAATCCAAACCAAATGCAAATGTACATGCTAAAGTGATAGGGAATCATTCCCAACAGTCCAATATAGATATAGACTAGATTTGTGGGATAAAAATCTCACCTTTGCACTAAAATTTATGAAGATGAAGCTTGAAAGCAAGGAGAAGCAATCCAAAGCTTGAATCCAATATCTTCTACTTGAATTTGGAGTTGAATGTTGGATTTGCAGTTGAATTTGTGCTTGGAGTTTTAATTTCCCATTCTCTTCACCATTAATGCCAAAGCTTGAGTTAGTTAGGAAATTTATGAAGAGTGAGGAGAAGGGGGTTGGAACTTGGGCTTAATAGGCTAAACTAAGCCAAAGTCCAAAGCGGGAAAAGTTAGTGAAATTCCACTAACTCCAAACCTATCAATGTTTATACTTAAAAAGGTTGTAAACGGCATTTCGAACTCAATGGAAGTGGTCTCGAGTCCTAATTTGACCGTTTGCAAAATGTAGCTTTTCGGACCAATATCCGATTAACGACAAAATATTTAAATAAAATATTTAAATATAAAATCGATAAATATGCGGGTTGTTACAAATTCCAATTTATTAAATCAATTAATTACATTCAACTTCATTATGTCAAAACATCAAATTGAATAAAATTAGATTCGTCAAACCAATTCCTTAAATTACAAGTCTTACGTTAATTTCAATAAATCACGCTTTATTTCAATAAATCACATTTTATTTCTTGTTAAAGAAATTCAATTTCACTTATTTATTAACTTCATTACTAATTTCAAACTCAATTAATAAAGAACTAAATTTCACATAATCGAGAAGTTTCGATTTCACTTATTAACTTACTTAAATAATTTTTCCAAAACTTAAATAAATAAAGAAACTCAATTTCATTTATTAACAAAGTTCTAATTCACTCATTCGAAAGTTCAATTTCTCTTATCAAGGAATTCTATTTTTATTCAATTATCAAATTATTAAATCTTATTCAATTATTAAATAATTTCAAACATAATTATTGAATAATTTCAGACTTAATAATCCCAAATTTAATTATAAATTCAAACTTAATTATTAAATCATTTCCACTTTATTATGAATTCAAACTTAATTATCAAATCATTTCAACTTAATTATAAATTCAACTTAATAATTTCAAAATTAATTATAATTCCAAACTTAATTATAATTCCAAATTTAATTATTAAATGATTTCAAACTTAATAACTTCAAAACTCAATTATTACTAATTCAAAATTATTTGTTAATCATTCCAAATTTAAGTATTAAATAATTAAATTTCAAATAACGTTCTTTCATCAATTACTACGTTAACATTTGTTTCAGATTTCAATATTTACATTTTCTTTCAAAAATTCAAATTCCGTCTTATTTCAAAACTTATTCTTTATTCGAATAAAATCATTATTTTATTTTTAAATCAAATTATTGACCAATCGGATTTTTATTTAATTCTCTATCCTAAGTCAAGTTCATTAGGGTATTTATCATTTCAACCCAATTTCAAATCAATTCAAAAATCAAAACATAACAAAGGGAACTTGCAGTATGATAACTGGGATGGTGTCAAAGTAAATAAACAAGCAGTAACAAACAATCAATAACAATTCAATAATTAATTCAAATAATCCCTAAATAATCGTATTAATTTACATAGTTGTTTGTGCAAATTAATATAATTATTTCTAGAATCTACACTATCATTTCATGTAGATCAAAGATTATTACATTACGGTTCTTCACTTATCATCTATTTACAATTTCATACATCATAAATTTAAACAACATACATTCAGTGGTTCAAGGTGTAATTAACCAAATCCTACGTGTCAAATAATTTAACACTTAAATGGTCATATTATGCAAATGTCATCTAATCAAATTTAACATATATCAAATCTAACTATCCTACGTCGATTGCAATTTCAAATTATTTACCACTTACTACATTAACAATTTAACGTCCAATGTCAACATCAAACAATCAATCATTTATCAACCAAACTGGATTATCATTTCATAAATAACAGATAATGGTGTCAGATGTCACATGTGAACTGATACAGGTAATAGCATACATATAACAGTGTAAATAACTAACAACAGGTATTTCAATTGTCGTTTCAATTGAAATCAAATTTAATAAATAAAAGAACATTAATTGTGAGTGATTGCTCACCTTCCGAGGCTAGAGAAGTTTGAAACATAACCAACTACGAATTGGATCACGGTCTCGAAAATGGAATAATCCAAACAACAGTCTCAAAGTGAAGTAAGCTGAGAGCGGATTTTTGAAGGGCAAAGCTGATAGATAGAATCGATGAGAAACGAATCAGAATCAATTTGATAGAACAACAATATTATTGTTTTCATTATTATTTCCATTAAATCAATATTTAATTTAAAACAATATTAAAATGACATATATATTTATTCCTAAACCAAACTCAATATAAGTAAACTTAATATATTGTACTTTAAGATCCATCCTTATTATAAACCAATACTAAATTTAACACAACATATTAAAACAAACTCGTAAATATACATATACAACTGGCATAGACTATATATATCTAACATAAATATTAAGTATTTTTATAACCTGGAAGTATATATCTATATATAACAGACTAGAACATAAAATAAATATATCACTTATATAAATTTCATATATGAACATACTTTATCCTATTCAATGAACATGTGCAGACATCATACGTACATACAACAGACATGTCATGCATAACTAATGTAAATTTTGTCGATAAGCAACAGATCTTAATAAACTATAGCAACATTTATATATTAATACAGATATATGTAGACTTTGAAAACAGGCAAAAGAAAAAATGTGTGCGAACTTTAGCTAATACATACAAACTATGCATGTAACTAATATATTTTTATATAACACGCGTCAGTCATATGCAAAACTGTAACATCCCGCCTTTTCGCACACTTTAAACCGACACACGTGTCAATGCAAAGCATACGCAAGGGCGGATTGTTATGGGGTAAGTAAGGCAAACAGAGAAGAAATTAAAACAAAACAGAATCTCACAGCGGAAGGATAAAATATAATAATAAATATACAGTTCAAACAGCTTACAAACACTTGATTTGCTTTATACAATAAATATCAGAGTTACACATACCAATACAATCAATGCAGCGGAACAGTATGAGTGTGGTGCAATACTATAAATAATAATAATACGGATTCTTCGTCTTCGTCCTCCAAAGCTAAAGTCTTCGATCCTGAAACGCTCGGACTGACCCGAGCGAATTTGAAAAGACAAAAACACTCGAGTCAGAACTAAAAGATCTTATGTGAGTTAAATTAACAGAAATAAATATGAGTACCGTAACTCAAGAGATGCTCGGATTTACATCTCCTAAGGATCCGTTAAACTATTTACTATGTAGTATATTGCGCTATTATAATACTGTCTATTTATAAAATAAACTTACTTTTAAATAGCGTTAAGGCTTTACATTTTCCACCTTAACACGTAAAATGCCAATAGTCTATACAGTACTGTAATACCTCCTGATCGGGAGGCTACCAGAGGATACTCCATAGGTACGACACAAAAAGAAACTCGTAGTAAAGGCACGATAGGTTAGGTGACACGGCACAACTAGGCAATGCCAGGGTAGATATACCAATTGCGTACCCAGGCTGGTGGAAACGCGTAGCCGCAGTTACCCCCCACCTCGAACAAACTCCCCAAAATCAAAATAAAAGTGGCCACTGAATCAATCCAAAGTCATAGTATAATATCGAAGAGGAGTGTCCGATCAGAGGAATGACCTCATTGGCCTGGGAATAGCTCCTGTTTTAGCCACCTTATGCCAACTCACGGCAGTCGAGTCCACGTATTTACCTTACAGGAAACGTCGCCACCACCTACTTCATTCTGGAATCTCCACCGCGTACACGGTTAGTCAAAGTGGTTTTTGGTATCGACAGAGAGTATGTCAATATCCGATCCCGGTCTCTTTGCCAACCCATCGTTATTATAACACCGCGGTCATTTAAAAATAGGTTATACTTTAAAAATCAGAATAAACATTCCATTTCATAACCATGAATACGATATCATTTCAAAACCCAAAACCATATTTTATCACTTATCCCAAATATAATTCTTTTCCAAAATCAAAATGCTTTAACTTCATAACGTCTGAAAATCAAATATTTTCAAAGCATAATATTTTGAAAATCATAATTTAAAACCATAACTTCTAAAACTTGAATGGTTTGGACATTCAACGGTATATGAATTAAATGGTTTAACTTAAATGTTACTTTGTAAAGAAAATAGTTCTGATGGCTTTACAAATACATTTCTTTATTAAAGTCTAAACCAAAATTTATATTATCTCTCTCAAGTTCCAAAACCACTTCAATTTATTTATATATACGTATATCCATTTTGAGTATCAATATTTCAAACTAAAGTTGGATTTTATTCTTTCAACAAATCAATTGTTCTATTAATTAGTCTTGAATATTCATATAAAATCCATAAATAATAAGACTTCAATTTCTAGTAATAAAATATATATATTTTTCCCAATTCAAATTATACTAGAATATTCATTTCAATTTATTTTGGGAAAAATCCAATTATAAATATCATATCTTAAAATTTCCAAACTTAAGATTTAAACATATGATATAAATTATTAAACTCCATTTTCTTAATTTTCTTCCATTTTTAATAAAGATTTTTATACACCTTTTAATTTCAAAATTTTCAACTTCATATGTATATATATATGGAAGAAAAATATTTATACAATATAAAATTTAAGATTATTATAAACCGTATTCCATCCAAACCATAGAAATCACATTAAAATAGTTATATATATACCGCGGTGCTTGTATATAATTTTCTATCCTATGGTCAAGTGATGCAGATATTTATCATTTCAATCCGCAATTTAAAAGATAAAATTTTGCTGTTATATATCATTTCAAACCACAATCCCAAATGAAATGAAATATGCATGATAATTTGCAATTTAATGATATACAATAAACATCCATTTATCAACATCATCCATCATCCAAATCGAAATCACCAATCAATATCAATCAATAACAATATTATTTTTGGTACTACATAACAGGTAATACTGGCAATTTTATTCAAATTAAATTTAACAGCTATTAATCTACAGTCTATATTTAGTAATAAATTATATAACTGTTAACTAGCAGTTCATATACAAACAAATAAATTTTAACTGTAAATTTAAACGCAATAAATTAATTAAATTAACAGTTAAATTAAATAAATGCAATTCAACAGATATGAATAAAATAAACATGCCAAATACTCATAAATAAATTTCTATTCATTTCTAAAATTAATTTAAACAAACATAAAAGCTTCTAGTAGTTATGAGTGGGTTTAAACACTCACCTTTGGAATTTAAATCGAATTTAAATTCGATTTAAACCCAAAAATTTGACGGTCTCCCAAATTTGTCCAAACCAGCGTCATCAAATCCGGAATTAAATTACGATCAAATATATGTGCCACGTCACTCCTTCTATTCCTAGAAATGCACGCGGCCCCCTTCCAGAAACCCTAATCGAAGATCTACGACGATCAAACCGTTGAATCGACACAAAACCATATAGATGCGATCCCCATCGTCCACTCTACAAAACCCAGAAAAGGTTTGACGATCCGACGAAGTTTGCGACGACGATGATGAATGGTCACGGACTGTTTAAATTAATTCTGGTCAAACGAATGTTCAAAACAGAAAACGAATTGCACCAGGAGATTACGTGCCTCGAGAACATTAACATATATTTTTTTGTGTAATTTTTCTGAAGTGTTTGCATTTTCATTGAAATTTGGATTGAATTAGATCTAGGTTTTGCAACCATTTGAGGAGGAGAAGGAGATGAAGAAATGAATATACAGCAAATGACAATAGGATGGAGCTAGGGTTTATAACTGTACATATATATTAAATTTCCAAAATTTAATTAAATTTACTTTCCATTATTTATTGTCAATTAGATTGATTTATCATTGGATTCATATTTCAATATGTAAATATCCCCAATTTCAACTGCACTTATATTTACATAGTTCCTAAATATTAAATTTCAAATATTACTTCATTTAACTTTATGTATTTATTATTTATTACTTGCTGCAGTTGATTATCAATTATACTTAATATACTAAATAGATGGTAAATTTTGAATACTTGTTATCATTAACGTTTTATTTCCACTTACAAAATAAATGAAATTATTACATAAACTCCCTTAATTAAGTCAACCATTATCTTATATAACTTAACTGGTAATATATATACCCAATTGCCCTAATTGGTTATCAGCTAAATACATACTAACTTGTAAATAAATTCGTTTAATTGCAAACGGATCTGATCAAATTAAATAGATTGAATAGATGGGTAAGCAAATAATAAATTTTCCTTTTTGTCAAATTCAAACCCATTCCTACTTAATTATCAATACAATTTATTACGAAACATTGATTTTATGCAGTTACCTTTTATTTGCGTAGTATTACATCAATTCCTATAACCTTGGATTCATTCCCAATTCACCAAATTCAATTAATTACACTTTACAAATGTGTTTCCAATATATAGGTATTTCCCAAGTTAAATTTATTAGCTAACTCATATTAATAAACAAATGACTTATATGAATGATTAAAATTTTCAATTATCTCACTTTACTCCTAAACTTCTGTTATTTAATAATATTGCTTAGAACCTGATTTTAATCTTCCCATTATCTATTTAATTCCTTCTAGAATCATAGCTAATATTTGTCATCCCTTCATTACCCAAATGTTCTTATCCCATCAAATTTTAAGTTATCGAAATATTAAATGTCAATTTCTTTAATTGCACTAAATTTATCTATTAAAGGTTGCACTTAACCCAAATACATAAAACTTGCCCAATTTCTCCTTAAATCAATAACCTTCATATACAAATATGTTTATCATAAATTTTATCTACTCTTCCTTTTTAGGTAATGTCCTATATATTAGATTCCATGTAATTTGCAATAAATCATACTCGTAGTTATATCACATTAAATGAATAAATAAGTGTTGACTTTATTCTTTTGATTCAACATTGGTTTACGTTATATTTCATAAATATTTCTACATACATCAGGATTTTTAAAAATGGTTGTAACGTGAAATCTCGTCTACTTCCCATTTTATATTTAAGGCTTCTAAAACCGATTCATATCATTTATCTAGTCCAAATTTTATTAATATAACCTTAAATTTAATTTATTCATATCGATGTAATGGTTAAACACAAATTTCACTTATTTGCAATAAATCCACAAATTGGATTTCAAATTTTCAAATAAATAAATAAATTTCAGTTTATCACTTCTTAAATACCCAAACGTCAATGCCTTAATTTAAACTGCATTTATTACATTTTATAAAAGTACTCCATCTTAAGTGACAAATCAAACTACCCTAACTACACAAACCATCGTATTATAAAGATATTTGCACTATCCTCCATTTATTACCTTAATTTATTTAAGGTAACCTTAAATTAATATCTATTGCAATGATTTCAAATTATTATTCCCCATTTCCTTTTTAATTTCAATAATGCCAAATTTAACCGTTATATTCTCTTTATTTATGCGATAAATGCAATTATTGAATCTAATACTCCATTTAATTAATAGATCCTGCTTCCTAGAATCTATATCAACAATAGGTCAAATATATACATAGAATTAGCCTTAACTTCACCTAAAAGAATTAGCTATTTCAACTACCGCACAAAACTACGCTACTGCACTATTTAATCAAATAAATTAATTGAACTTAAATCAGCATAAAGGTTATAAAATTATAAATGTAGTCTTAATAAATTCATTTATTGATTTAGACTCTTTCTATACAGTAATTAACCTATTTGTGGGTATAAATAACTTTGGAATTATATTACATCTCATTAGTGCGCGTTTTATTTCCTATAACTTCTCCTTATTTAACTATACCCATTAACAACCAAAAGAATTTAATTAGCTTTATTTCAATCTATTTCCCTTCTTAACTAAATAAAATAAATGGTTAACCTAAACACTTGTTATCCTTTGATATATTCAAATTCACTTCCAAGATTTATTAACAAAATGTTGCCATAGGTTTAGATTTACATAAATAAATTATATGAATAGGTAGAAAAATTGGTAATCCGCAAATGCCCAATATACACGCATTAATTACTACCTATTGTTAGAATCCATTTATTAATTTACTAGTTAATAACGGTCTTTTTATTTCTATTTACTACCAAACTCTCTATTTTATTATAGTTCCAATATATTAATACTTAGGCACATCAAGTGCTAGCCCTTTTGTTATTTATATTAAATTGGGCATGCACAAATAAGTTGTTAATTAACTATTTCTACAAAATTATATTCATACATTCAGTTCCATATCTTATAGGGTTAAATTCTAATTACTTACGCTTAATCTATCAATTTAATACTCTATTCAAACATGCATTTAAATTCTTTTTATTCTAAATAAATTTTATTAAGTGTTGACATCCACTAATAGCATTCACCTTTATTACAACCAAAGGTGACATCTTCACTACTGATTTTATATTAATGAATCTCATTTTAGTTAATATTTTTTATTAATATTCTCAATTCAACATTTATTGATTTCTTAAAATTTACTTTTAACAAAAAGTGACAAATTACATTAACCAAATCTATTGTCATAAAATTTTATTGTTACACTAGGTTACAACTACTATACCAAATTTCTACATTTATTCTTAAACAAATTAGAAATTATATTAATTTAATTTATTAAATATTATTAATTTAACGGGTCGTTACAATCTCCCCCACTCAAAACTTTTCGTCCCCGAAAAGGAAAAAGAAGGGAGAAGGAAGAATAAAACAGTACATCTTATTCCAAATATTAACTTATAACAATAATTTACTAAATTTATTTTCTTACATAAAATATACCTGTTTATAACCATTATATTATTTTATACTTAATTATTAAAGTTGGGAAAATATTTTCAAAAAATTCTAAGTCCAAAATTTACGGAAAATTTTGGCAGAGTCTCCTTTGTACGGAGAGACCCTGGAGAAAATATAATATCAAAATATACAAATATATTACATATATTATCAAAATATTATATCCCAACACGGAAAAATAGCGCTTTAAACGTAATCCGAAAATGTACCTATTTGTTGGGCAATATACGCTTATTATTTTGGAACCAAAAGCAATAGCAGTTGCTTCCATCACCTGTATTCACTTATATAATCTAAAAGGTTAAATATTTATTTTAAAGTGAACTATTCAAGTGGATTCAATCATTAATCAACCAAACAATTCAACAACCATCAACCTTACAAACAACATACATACACAACAAAGCAACCATTTAATCCATCACACAAATAGTTGTTTGGGTTCAAACTTGAAATTTGTATGAAATGAAATTAACTATCAAGTGCATCCTTTACTCAACAGTCTTAGATGGAACAAAGAAAGATACTTATTCATTTTACCACTTCAAATTTATTACCCAACAACATAAATCAACCAACACAATTTAAACCAACACCCAAATTTATTTATTATACATTTATCTCATGCTTCAATGGTTTGATTTTCTTTCTTTCATTTATGGAGTGATTTCTTTATTTCTTACAAATTTTCATTTTCCATTTATCACCAAATTCATTATATTTGTATTCCAATTTATTTACTAACGGTTATATTATCTATTTATACTACATATCTTTACTTATATAGTAAAATTTCCAATTTAACTTAAGTTTGTACAATTAATTCTCATTAATAATAGCAAATTAATAGAATACCTTTATTACCTTACTCTTCACTAGTAAGATTTCCCCTTACATGTTCCTACTAACATTTGCAACTTTTTATTATATGGTAAGTTATGTATGTTTTAAGAATGTAAGTGAAAATTTACAAGTTTCTTCTCCATTCCTTTAATTAATATATATTTGTTTTATAAATTACAATTTCAACTTACCTTTAATCTCATTCATTTATTTAATGTTGAAGTTTTCATTATATTTAATTACAGTAACCCTCTACTTACACTTAATTTATTAACGTTATAACTTGCATTCCTATAAGTGAAAGATTTTACTCATTCATTAACTATGGATTGCAGTCATTTATAATTTTCCTACTTTCTATTATATTAGAATAGGGGGAATTAAAGCATACTTAAGTTAATAACCCTACAATCAAACTTTATAAATTAAGGAATTTCATTTTTACTTTCTTAAGGTTAAAATCACCTATTAATAATACAACCTTTAATTTTAGTAAAATTCCAATCATCACTTAAGTTAATACCATTAAATTCTTATTTATAACAGTAATTTATTGAATACTTCATTATTTCCAAAAATTCTACTTGCATAATATTCTATTCCACTCTTAATTTACATTTCAACTTTTTATACTTGGTAAGTTATTTATGTTAAAGAAAAAGCAAAAGAATTTATACAAGTTAAATCTCAACCCTTTTAATTCATTGATTACTTAACCTTTATTTCACTAACCTAAATTTTTATTTTTATTTTTACAACTAATTAATGGAAATTCAAGAATTAATACCGGGTCAAATTCCAAAATTACTTTAAAATAATAGATAATTAATTTCTTACAACTTTTATATCTCTAATTACCTTTAAACAATTAAAATTTTAAATAATTTCAAAACAAATCTGCAGTAGAATTTACTACAGTGGCCTTTCCCTTCGAAACTCGAAAATGAAAGTCGATGATGCGGCCGTCATCACCGAAATTATTTTCCAGCGACAGAGAGGAAAGTACAAACTTATTTTCTTCAAAATCCTCTTTAAACCAAATCTTTCGAATTATACTAAATATTTATATAAGAAAATATTTATAAACCAAATCATTATATTTCATAAATCCTTTGAAAGAAGATTTCAAAAATCTCGGACTTAAGTTCTAAAATCTCCAATTTGATTTAATATAATTTCAACTTAGCTTCAATTGTTATAAATATTTTTATTTCCTAACACCCAATCTATAGCAACGAAATATATATATATATATATATATATATATATATATATATATATATATATATATATATAAAAATATTTTTATATATAGAAAATATAATAGGCAAAATTATTTCATTCACCTATATTAAAAACAAATATTATGTCGGTCTATCCTATTAAGTGTTTAGAAATCCCTATTGATGACATAGCGTCCCATGCATCAACCAGAATTTATAAATACAAAGCGGAACAGACTAACACAATATTAAAATCTTTTTATAACACTAACATGTACGCTCCCTCATATATATACACTCAGCGACTCCCATAGGATATTTCTACCCTATTAACAAAGAGTCAAACCCCACAAAGCCAAGGTTTATCGCTAAACCAAAGCTCTGATACCAACTGTAACATCCCGCCTTTTCGCACACTTTAAACCGACACACGTGTCAATTCAAAGCATACGCAAGGGCGGATTGTTATGGGGTAAATAAGAAAAACAGAGAAGAAATAAAAACAAAACAGAATCTCACAGCGGAAGGATAAAATATAATAATAAATATACAGTTCAAACAGTTTACAAACACTTGATTTGCTTTATACAATAAATATCAGAGTTACACATACCAATACAATCAATGCAGCGGAACAGTATGAGTGTGGTGCAATACTATAAATAATAATAATACGGATTCTTCGTCTTCGTCCTCCAAAGCTAAAGTCTTCGATCCTGAAACGCTCGGACTGACCCGAGCGAATTTGAAAAGACAAAAACACTCGAGTCAGAACTAAAAGATCTTATGTGAGTTAAATTAACAAAAATAAATATGAGTACAGTAACTCAAGAGATGCTCGGGATTTACATCTCCTAAGGATCCGTTAAACTATTTACTATGTAGTATATTGCGCTATTATAATAGTGTCTATTTATAAAATAAACTTACTTTTAAATAGCGTTAAGGCTTTACATTTTCCACCTTAACACGTAAAATGCCAATAGTCTATACGGTACTGTAATACCTCCTGATCGGGAGGCTACCAGAGTATACTCCATAGGTACGACACAAAAAGAAACTCGTAGTAAAGGCACGATAGGGTAGGTGACACGGCACAACTAGGCAATGCCAGGGTAGATATACCAATTGCGTACCCAGGCTGGTGGAAACGCGTAGCCGCAGTTACCCCCCACCTCGAACAAACTCCCCAAAATCAAAATAAAAGTGGCCACTGAATCAATCCAAAGTCATAGTATAATATCGAAGAGGAGTGTCCGATTAGAGGAATGACCTCATTGGCATGGGAATAGCTCCTGTTTTAGCCACCTTATGCCAACTCACGGGAGTCGGGTCCACGTATTTACCTTACAGGAAACGTCGCCACCACCTACTTCATTCTGGAATCTCCACCGCGTACACGTTTAGTCAAAGTGGTTTTCGGTATCGACATAGAGTATGTCAATATCCGATCCCGGTCTCTTTGCCAACCCATCGTTATTATAACACCGCGGTCATTTAAAAATAGGTTATACTTTAAAAATCAGAATAAACATTCCATTTCATAACCATGAATACGATATCATTTCAAAACCCAAAACCATATTTTATCACTTATCCCAAATATAATTCTTTTCCAAAATCAAAATGCTTTAACTTCATAACGTCTGAAAATCAAATATTTTCAAAGCATAATATTTTGAAAATCATAATTTAAAACCATAACTTCTAAAACTTGAATGGTTTGGACATTCAACGGTATATGAATTAAATGGTTTAACTTAAATGTTACTTTGTAAAGAAAATAGTTCTCATGGCTTTACAAATACATTTCTTTATTAAAGTCTAAACCAAAATTTATATTATCTCTCTCAAGTTCCAAAACCACTTCAATTTATTTATATTTACGTATATCCATTTTGAGTATCAATATTTCAAACTAAAGTTGGATTTTATTCTTCCAACAAATCAATTGTTCTATTAATTAGTCTTGAATATTCATATAAAATCCATAAATAATAAGACTTCAATTTCTAGTAATAAAACATATATATTTTTCCCAATTCAAATTATACTAGAATATTCACTTCAATTTATTTTGGGAAAAATCCAATTATAAATATCATATCTTAAAATTTCCAAACTTAAGATTTAAACATATGATATAAATTATTAAACTCCATTTTCTTAATTTTCTTCCATTTTTAATAAAGATTTTTACACACCTTTTAATTTCAAAATTTTCAACTTCATATGTATATATATATGGAAGAAAAATATTTATACAATATAAAATTTAAGATTTTTATAAACCGTATTCCATCCAAACCATAGAAATCACATTAAAATAGTTATATATATACCGCGGTGCCTGTATATAATTTTCTATCCTATGGTCAAGTGATGCGGATATTTATCATTTCAATCCGCAATTTAAAAGATATACAATTTTGCGGTTATATATCATTTCAAACCACAATCCCGAATGAAATGAAATATGCATGATAATTTGCAATTTAATGATATACAATAAACATCCATTCATCAACATCATCCATCATCCAAATCGAAATCATCAATCAATATCAATCAATAACAATATTATTTTTGGTACTACATAACAGGTAATACTGGCAATTTTATTCAAATTAAATTTAACAGCTATTAATCTACAGTCTATATTCAGTAATAAATTATATAACTGTTAACTAGTAGTTCATATACAAACAAATAAATTTTAACTGTAAATTTATACGCAATAAATTAATTAAATTAACAGTTAAATTAAATAAATGCAATTCAACAGATATGAATAAAATAAACATGCCAAATACTCATAAATAAATTTCTATTCATTTCTAAAATTAATTTAAACAAACATAAAAGCTTCTAGTAGTTGTGAGTGGGTTTAAACACTCACCTTTGGAATTCAAATCGAATTTAAACCCAAAAATTTGACGGTCTCCCAAATTTGTCCAAACCAGCGTCATCAAATCCGGAATTAAATTACGATCAAATATATGTGCCACGTCACTCCTTCTAATCCCAGAAACGCACGCGGCCCCCTTCCAGAAACCCTAATCGAAGATCTACGACGATCTAACCGTTGAATCGACACAAAACCATATAGATGCGATCCCCAGCGTCCACTCTACAAAACCCAGTAAAGGTTTGACGATCCGACGAAGTTTGCGATGACGATGATGAATGGTCACGGACTGTTTGAATTAATTCTGGTCAAACGAATGTTCAAAACAGAAAACGAATTGCACCAGTAGATTACGTGCCTCGAGAACATTAACATATATTTTTTTGTGGAATTTTTCTGAAGTGTTTGCATTTTCATTGAAATTTGGATTGAAGTAGATCTAGGTTTTGCAACCATTTGAGGAGGAGAAGGAGATGAAGAAATGAATATACAGCAAATGACAATAGGATGGAGCTAGGGTTTATAACTGTATATATATATTAAATTTCCAAAATTTAATTAAATTTACTTTCCATTATTTATTGTCAATTAGATTGATTTATCATTGGATTCATATTTCAATATGTAAATATCCCCAATTTCATCTGCACTTATATTTACATAGTTCCTAAATATTAAATTTCAAATATTACTTCATTTAACGTTACGTATTTATTATTTATTACTTGCTGCAGTTGATTATCAATTATACTTAATATACTAAATAGATGGTAAATTTTGAATACTTGTTATCATTAACGTTTTATTTCCACTTACAAAATAAATGAAATTATTACATAAACTCCCTTAATTAAGTCAACCATTATCTTATATAACTTAACTGGTAATATATATACCCAATTGCCCTAATTGGTTATCAGCTAAATACATACTAACTTGTAAATAAATTCGTTTAATTGCAAATGGATCTGATCAAATTAAATAGATTGAATAGATGGGTAAGCAAATAATAAATTTTCCTTTTTGTCAAATTCAAACCCATTCCTACTTAATTATCAATACAATTTATTACGAAACATTGATTTTATGCAGTTACCTTTTATTTGCGTAGTATTACATCAATTCCTATAACCTTGGATTCATTCCCAATTCACCAAATTCAATTAATTACACTTTACAAATGTGTTTCCAATATATAGGTATTGCCCAAGTTAAATTTATTAGCTAACTCATATTAATAAACAAATGACTTATATGAATGATTAAAATTTTCAATTATCTCACTTTACTCCTAAACTTCTGTTATTTAATAATTATTGCTTAGAACCTGATTTTAATCTTCCCATTATCTATTTAATTCCTTCTAGAATCATAGCTAATATTTGTCATCCCTTCATTACCCAAATGTTCTTATCCCATCAAATTTTAAGTTATCGAAATATTAAATGTCAATTTCTTTAATTGCACTAAATTTATCTATTAAAGGTTGCACTTAACCCAAATACATAAAACTTGCCCAATTTCTCCTTAAATCAATAACCTTCATATACAAATATGTTTATCATAAATTTTATCTACTCTTCCTTTTTAGGTAATGTCCTATATATTAGATTCCATGTAATTTGCAATAAATCATACTCGTAGTTATATCACATTAAATGAATAAATAAGTGTTGACTTTATTCTTTTGATTCAACATTGGTTTACGTTATATTTCATAAATATTTCTACATACATCAGGATTTTTAAAAATGGTTGTAACGTGAAATCTCGTCTACTTCCCATTTTATATTTAAGGCTTCTAAAACCGATTCATATCATTTCTCTAGTCCAAATTTTATTAATATAACCTTAAATTTAATTTATTCCTATCGATGTAATGGTTAAACACAAATTTCACTTATTTGCAATAAATCCACAAATTGGATTTCAAATTTTCAAATAAATAAATAAATTTTAGTTTATCACTTCTTAAATACCCAAACGTCAATGCCTTAATTTAAACTGCATTTATTACATTTTATAAAAATCCTCCATCTTAAGTGACAAATCAAACTACCCTAACTACACAAACCATCGTATTATAAAGATATTTACATTATCTGTTAACGCTAAAATTTGAACGTTAACACCCTGGTGTATGAAGTGAGATTGTGAAAGCACCACCCGATAGCTCGGGAACAGATTATAAGCAGATAACAGTGAAAAAGTAGTAAACAACAGCAATTTTATAGTGGTTCGGCTTAAGAGAGAGCCTACGTCCACTTTGAATATCTTTATTAACGATTCGATTACAAATCAATGCAGTTACACTTTGATTACAACACACTTTGAATTTCAAGTGACTTAGAACAAGTAGTCTAAACTTCAATGTTGATCCGAATCTTTGAACACAGGTTAGACATGTTTGATTTCTTCGTGAAGTTCCTTGAAGGTGTTGAAGTAGTTCAGAATGCGGCAGAGTAACGGCGCTTGAAATGAATGAGCAGAAAAGTCCCCCTCTAGTTGGAACTAGGGTTGCATTTATAGGCATTTCTCGGAGTTAGGTCGTAGGTCGTGACCGACCTAAGTTAGGTCGTAGGTCGTGACCGACCTAAGTTAGGTCGTAGGTCGTGACCGACCTAAGTTAGGTCGTAGGTCGTGACTGACCTAAGGTGCACTGGCTTCTCTTTCACAAGAACATGCATGCTGGTTTGCACAAGTCCTAGGTCGTGAGCGACCTATCCCCCTGCGGCACAGTATAGGTCACTTCTTTGTTGAGGAATTTAGGTCGTTAGCGACCTATCCTAGGTCGCGTGTACTTTTCTCATAAGTTAGGTCGTAGGTCGTGACCGACCTAAGTTAGGTCGTAGGTCGTGACTGACCTAAGGTGCACTGGCTTCTCTTTCACAAGAACATGCATGCTGGTTTGCACAAGTCCTAGGTCGTGAGCGACCTATCCCCCTGCGGCACAGTATAGGTCACTTCTTTGTTGAGGCATTTAGGTCGTTAGCGACCTATCCTAGGTCGCGTGTACTTTTCTCATAGTTATAACTGGAGTTTTTTAGATCACGACTCTCCTTAGGTCGCGAAGCATTCCTAGGTCGCGGAGTTTCATAGGTCGAGATCGTTTTTAGGTCGCATTCACTCTTAGGTCGCCCTACTTCTTAGGTCGCGGCTTTCTGTTAGGTCGCGAAGCATGATAGGTCGCGGCCTCCTTTAGGTCGCGAAACATATTTAGGCCGTTCCATACCTTGAGTTGTAAGGTCGCTCTGGCTCATAGGTCGCTAAGTCGCTGAAACTTTAAGTCGCTAGGTCACATTATCCTTTAGGTCGCGGCCTTCCTTAGGTCTAAGCACCCAGTTAGGTCGTTTGAGTGCTATAGGTCGCAGAATTCTATAGGTCGGTGCTTCCCTTAGGTCGTAGAGCTCTGTAAGTCGGTGCTTCCCTTAGGTCGCAGATACTTTTAGGTCGCTTGATGAGTTAAGTTGCTATGCCATTCCTGTAGTTAGGTCGCTCCATGTCTTTAGGTTTTAGGTCGCTAATGAAGAGGAATTAACATTTGCCCCTCGAAGTACGTGCCTAGGTCGTAGGTCGCGTGCTTCGACCTGACTTAGCTAGGTCGTGAGCGACCTAACACTTGCGCCAATACGCGTGCCTATTTGTTTTCCCATATTTGCCTCATATAAAACTGTTAGGTCGCTATTTCTTCCTCATTCCATTGCTCTAACCTCCCACTGCCATTAACGATTCTCTGAGTTTTCAAAGGCGAATTCGACCCATCCAGTCACCGATTCACTTTCATCATTACGTCTCGTAAGTAAACCTGGTTTTCATCCCATCATAATCGCCGTTGAATCATGAATTCTCACTTTCTGACCTTAGCTCAACTCCGTGTATCACGCTTTATTTCGAGTGATTGTTGCGATCGATTTTTCGGTCGTTATCTGGTTGATTTAGGAAGTCATGGCAATGCGTTGAATTTATGATGGATTGAGGATTTTTTGGTTAGTTTTTGGAATGATCTGGTGGTGTGAAGAGATGGTAAATTTCATGGAGAGGATGATGAATCTCTTCGGGTAGTTGATGGCGGGTTATTGGGTCTGGTGCAGAGTGGAAGTTAGGCGACCTAACGAATTTGAGTGACAAAAAATAATTCGCAATCTAATGACCCTTGCGACCTAAGGAATAGTTTCGACCTACACTAGGTCGCTGAACGACCTAATATTCATGCGACCTAAGACTTTGCATGAGTTAAGAGTTACTCGAGCTAAGAACTGCACGACCTAACTTCCTTGCGACATAGGCTTTAGGTCGCGGCCGAGCTAACACTAGGACGAATTTGTAAAGCCTTATCCTTTACTTTGCACAGCGCGACATAAGAAGGCTCCGACCTATGCTAGGTCGCTGGACGACCTAGGACTTGTGAAATCCTGAGACAACTTTGATCGAACTGTTTGAACTTTGAACTATATGGACTTGAATTTTGTCGTATTTCTTTGCAGATTATCTCTAATGCTAACAACCTGTTTAAACATAACATTTGTAGAAAAATGGGACGAATATACTGTCATTGACCGCCCACATCGAATGACAGATTAGTCGATAAAGAATAATCAACTTAAATGAACTGTGTGAGTGAAATGCTGTGAATCAGACGACTCAAATGAAGTGTTAAAGCAAAGCTAAAATTTTGTTTGAATTAACACTGCGCTTGAGTTTTAAATTAACAAGTCCTGAAATCTCACAATCGATCAGTTGTCAATTAGTTTAATTTCAGTTATTTCACTTGTTACTTTTATTAGTTTCGCACAACACTTCACACTTTTAGGAAACGTGCACCTTCACGCCTAAACATCCAGTTACTCATGTAGAATGACGTCTCAACAAGAAGAGATGATAGAACACGTCGAAGGGTCTTTCCCGGTTGCTATTCCACTAGAGAACCCCCCGGAAAGAACTCCTACCCTTCTGAAACAGCGGGTGCTTAATCAATTATGCATTCAATTTGGCATTGCCGAGGCAGAAGTTTTACTCCCTGGACCAAATGATTTCGCTGATAGACCACCTTCCGGTTTTGTTGCCATTAATCGCCAAATGTGCTTAAGTGGAGCAATTCCTCCTTTTAATGAATTTCTTCAACAAATCCTTCTTCGACCGACGATCTCTCCTTTCCAACTGCATCCCAATGGCTATGCCATCTTGATGGGATTGTGCGTTCTGTTCAGGAGAACTCTTGACCGTCTTCCGAGTTTTGAGGAAATTTGTTACCTGTGCACTTTTGCGAAGAATAAGGACCACCCTTCGATTGTACTTGTAAGAGGTGCGAGGAACCGTAAACTAATTTTGGATTTGCCGGAGAGTGCACATGGTTTTTTGAATCAATTCTTCTATATTCGTTGCCCCGCAGGATTTTACGCAGACTGGAGAACAGGAAGTGAGATTTTTTATTTTTTTTCCTTCTTTCTTCAATTCCATTCTAAGTTTTTCATGGTTCGTATTGCTAGATGCTGATTCCATTCCTTATTTTTACAGCACTTCCTCCTCCTTCTAGAGATTCCAGTCATAAACCAGTCTTTGAAAGGCTAAGCATTGTGGCTGCTGAAGAGAGGAGCGCGAAATTTCTATTGACAGATGAACTCCTTCATCGATTTGGGCTTTTACATTCTTCTCGTTCTACTCAACTTCATGAAGTTCCGACTGAAGTTCCCGATTCTCCGGTGAAAATTCCTGATGCCCCGGTCTCTACTAAAGAACACATGCAGGGAGGAACTTCTATAGAAACTTCACTAGTAAAGTGTTCAATTCCGAAAGATGTTGCGGGGCCATCTGACAAGTCTGTACTTGCCCCAGTTATCGAAGAGGAAGAACCTCCACGATCTTCTGAAAAATCTACTAACGAAGGAGTCAAGAAAGCAAGTCCCAAAAAACATGATGGTGATGATGTTTTCGAGGGGTTGAGTGATTTAATTGTGACTTCTCAAGAACTTTTCAAAGATGATGTTTCCAAAACTATCTCTTCTGTAATCGAGGCGACATCTTCTCTACAACAAATGTCAACTCCTCGTACTCAAGTTATCACTACCTCTACTCCACAGAGTGGTTTGTAACTCGATGCGTGTAGTTTACACGTTACCAACACTTAGGATTTTTCATCACTTCTATGCACTTATCTTCTTGTACTTTAAAGATTTTCTAAAGCTTATTATTTTTATTCCAGATTCTCCCATGGGGCGTAGCGGCTCATACTATGATGATTTCCAGCGCTACGGGAGGCGTAGCCAGTATGATTATAGGCGTTACCTCCCTTCTTACAGAGAATCCGATGAAGAGAGGGCCATCAGGAAAGCAGACGAGAGACAAGCATATGAAGAACGTCACCGAAGAGAACAAGAAAGACATGACCTTCCTCACAGAGATGACGATACCCAAAAAAGAAAGACTCACGATGAGAGAGGTAAGGGTCACATGGACGATTCTTCTAGCAAGCGGGCTAAACTTACTGAAGAAACAATGCCGACCATTTCTCAAAATGTTCCTGCTGAATCTCCTGCCCCCGTTCGTTCCGACATTCAAACAATTATCAACCGGCCCGCATACCAAGTTGGGCAAGGTCCTCCCACTCTTCAAAGTCGATTCCCTCAGTGGTGCCTGAGAGGGGTTCGATTTGATCTCGATTTGGTTCCTCTCGACAAACCGGCTATGCTGCGAAATCTCGATTCTGTCAGGACCGATATTGAAAGAATGTCGAACTGGCAAAAACTTGTCGACGAGCTTCAAAGGGTTAACCGAGCCAATCTCGAGGCCATGCTCACAATGGAGAACGATAAGGCTGAGTGGCAGAAGACTCTCGAACAGCATGACGCCGAAATGAGAAGTATTGCTTCCTATAATGAAAAGCTGGAAGCGGAAGTAGAAAAGCTTAAGGAAGAATTAGCTACTTCATCTACTTTCCATTCTCAAAAGGAGAGCATGCTTCAGCAACAAGTACGGGATGCGCATGCCAGTCAAAGGGCAGTCGAAGATAAGCTTACACACCAGGAGAAGGTCATAGAAGAATATCGCGCTGAAACTTTACAGCTGTGAGAGCAGGCCGGCTCTCAAAGCTTGGAGATAGAGATGCTAAAAGCTCGACTTGCTATGGCCGAAAAGGAGCGTGACGAGGCTGCTGCTGGTAAACTTGCGGCCGAAGAGGCCCATCAAGCAACCAAAGCTGACATTAGCTCCACATTATTTGATTTCTACCTGCATAGCATTTTGGGGCGCGGCAGCCTTGCCTTTCTAGGCCCTAAATACGAAATTACATTAGCTGAAGTCTGGGAGGCAGCACTTGATATGCTAGGTGGTAAAGGTGCTGGCTACGCTGAGACAGCTCTTGAAGAGCATTATCTCGATGATGGTGCCCGCGCCGCTCTTGCCAAGGGAAAAGAGCAACTCGCCAAAGTACGGGCCGGAATGGCGGAAGGAGAACGTCCTGAGAAAGAAATACCACCTACCACTTCTGAACGTCCTTTAGTTTCTTCCGAAGTGGACATTACAGGCTCTAGTGCTCACTCGCTGCCTCCTACAAGAACCGGGGTAATCACCCCTACTGATGATGAGGCTTTGGAGGATATCGGGGCTCAGAATTATGAGATTGAGCTAACGAAGCAAACATCTTCAGGTAATTTTGATATTGGTCCGATTCAAGTGGATCGCTTGCTTACTCCTCAAAAGTTTGATGAGCTTCTCGATTACTTCTTAAATCTCGACGAACCCATATCTCCCTTCTTTCGGGGAGATACTAATATTTTTAATTTCTCTTCTTCTGCAGTTGAAACACCAAGTGCTGTGCAGACTTCACTTCCTCCGGTTATCCCTCCTCCGTCTCTTCTGGTGACTCCTCCTTCTGCTTCACAACCCGGGTCACAAGAAGAACAGATTGAGGCTCTTCACGGCTTGGATGACCCTATCGCTTCGCAAGAGCAGAAGGACGAGGGACTTGAAGGAGGCGAGATCTCTCCGGAGCGGACTCCCTCTGATGACGTAGTTTTGTCCGCTCTTGTTACTCTAGGGAGTGAGTCTTCTTCGAAGAGAAGAAAGAAGAACGGAACATCGAAGAGGAGGGGGAAGAAAATCATCACTACTGAAGAGGAACCGGAAGTTGCACCGGTTGCACCTCCCTCTCCTTCTTCCCTTATGCCTATAGGTAGACCTGAAAAATTAATCATTCGGCCAGGCAAAGGGTTCAAAGGTGGCAAGAAGAAGTGAAGAGTCGGACTTCAGGCTTTTTGACTCCTTTTTTGTGTAATGGTCGGATGATGTGCAGGCACCGGCCCCTGCTTTTTTTTTTTTTTGAAACCTGTATCTGCAATTGAATAAAATGATCCTTTATTCATACAGACTCTTGTTTGAATTTGAGAATGCATTTATTATTCATTTTTGCACAAGTTTATTTATATGATATTGCGGTGAGCTTGTGGTATGTTGTTTGAGCGTACTTTACCGATGTAGCTATACCATTTTGTATGTAACTATACCGTGTTGCCCCCATACCATAAGCTTGCTGTAATATTTTATACTTTGAGGGGACTTACACTCTTATTTTCTGTAGAATGACTATTTCATTCGTGAAGAAATTTTTCATAGAGTACAACTCCTTTCATATAAGTTTTTACGCTTTGTCCTTCGAAGAAATCACTTTTTCCTTTTGCGTATGTACACATTTTGCCAAGTGAATTCTTCTATGTGGTAAAGCGGACCTCTGAATGTACTTTAACTTTCTTCCTTTTGTTTTTTTTTTAGAACAGGTAAATCACTCTTCCTCTGAAAGTTAAAGTATGCTCTTGATGAGGATTTTTCTTTTAAATAGAAATTTGTACCTCTGAGGAGGGATTTTTTCACGTTTCAACACTTGGAAGTTTTATTTCAATCTTGGTGAAATGTGTACCTCCAAAGAGTTGTGCCTTTGAAGAAAGCCTTTTCACGTTTCAACACTTGGAAGTTTTATTTCGATCTCGGTGAAACATGGGCTTCCGAAGAGGTCTTTCTTCTTGATTATGCTTCCGGAGGAGGGGGGTTGTACCTCTGAGGAGGGATTTTTCACGTTTCAACACTTGGAAGTTTTATTTCAATCTTGGTGAAACGTGTATCTCCAAAGAGTTGTGCCTTTGAAGAAAGCCTTTTCACGTTTCAACACTTGGAAGTTTTATCTCGATCTCGGTGAAACGTGGACTTCCAGAAAGGTCTTTATTTTGTTTTGCATTTCAACTTTGGTGAAGTGAAATTCCGAAGAGCGGCTGTTACACTTCAACTCCTGGTGAAATGTGCCTCCGAAGAGGTCTTTATTTTGTTTGCATTTCAACTCTGGTGAAGTGAAATTCCGAAGAGCGGTCGTAACACTTCAACTCCTGGTGAGATGTGCCTCCGAAGAGGTCTTTATTTTGTTTGCATTTCAACTCTGGTGAAGCGAAATTCCGAAGAGCGGTCGTAACACTTCAACTCCTGGTGAAATGTGCCTCAGAGAGGGTTTTCATCGCCTGGAAGTTACTCTCTCATGGTTGGAGGGTCATGACTCCTCCAATCTTTTTTATTGAGTAGAGAACTTTCTTTTTTGTGGCGTATGACCCATTAGAGGTCTTTATCCTCCGAAGAGTTGCGCCTCCGAAGAGGACTTGTGCTGCTGATGACGACTTTTGGTTGTTCCCTTGTCCACTTGCTTATGCCTTCTCAGTGATCCTCTTTTTTTTTTTTTTTTAGCTTTCATTCCCTTTTCTTACAAGTAATTTGTTTAATCCAAGGAAGTGTGCTTCATTGTCAGGCAATTTCGTGAGAACGAGCATTAGCTTCTTAATTGGATGTTTGTTTGTTCAAACGATCTCAATTTATTAGCAAAGGCCCGTTTCTGTCGAAATCATAGGCCGTTCAATTGAAGTACTTCCTATTTAGGATTTGAATTCGGGACTTTTGTGACTTGAAATTTGGCGAGAATCACTTGGCCTTATTATGTGCAAGTTTCACTTCCATTGTCTGCAAAAATTTAAATCGACATTTCAGCAATACATTCTATGTACTTTTTATATCGAAAATAAAGCAAACATGTAATAATAATAAGGAACACAAGATTTATAGTGGTTCGGCCAGGAAATTGGGCCTACATCCACTTTATATTCTTTCATTATTTACTTGCATCAGTTTTACAATTGCCTTCAATTACAAGAATCATACATTCATAATTCTTTTTACAATATTTCAACAAAATTTTCAAGTAAAGTATGGACGCAAATGGTTGTTGTTCCATGCCCTTGGAATTTGATCTCCTTCAACAGTGGTGAGTTTGAATGTGCCGTCAAGAAGCTTCTGACCTATGACATATGGTCCTTCCCAATTTGGCCCAAACACACTTGTCGCTGTCATAATTCTCTTCAGGACTAGGTCTCCAATCTCAAAGCTGCGTTGGCGGACTTTGGAATTGAAATGTCTGGCTATTCTTTGCTGATGAGCTGCAATTCTGAGATTAGCCTCATCTCTTTTTTCATCAAGGAGATCTAGCGCTTCGAGCTGTAGCTTTTCGTTTTCTGCTTGATTGAAATGGATTCTTCTGTGTGAAGGGACCTCTATTTCTACCGGAATCATTGCTTCTGATCCGTATGCTAATGAAAACGGGGTGTGCCCAGTCGCAGTTTTGTGAGTGGTTCTGTATGCCCATAGTGCCAGTGGTAGCTTATCAACCCAACCACCTTTTGCTTTTTCAAGTTGCTTCTTGATGGTTGACTTAATAATTTTGTTCACGGCTTCCACTTGCCCGTTTGCCTGCGGATGAGCCACTGGTGAAAAGCTTTTTCGGATTTTGAATTGCTTGCAAAAATCTTGGAATTCTTCACTTTCAAACTGAGTACCATTGTCTGTAATTATTTTTTGAGGCACACCGTATCTGCAAATGATGTTTTTAGTCACAAAACTTATCATCTTCTTTGAGGTGATAGTAGCCAGTGGTTCAGCTTCTGCCCACTTAGTAAAATAATCTACAGCAACAATGGCATATTTAATTCCAGATTTGGCAGTTGGTAATGGTCCTACAAGGTCTATTCCCCATATTGCAAACGGCCATGGACTGACCATCTGTGTGAGTTCAGTGGAAGGAGCTCTAGGAATTTTGGCGAATCTTGGACATCTGTCACATTTTCGGGAATACTCTGCTGCATCTCGATTAATTTCTGGCCAAAAGTATCCATATCGGAGAATTTTCTTTGCTAATGTTTGGCCACCTGAATGATCACCACATTCTCCTCCATGCACCTCCGCTAGGATTGCTTTGGACTCTTCCCTGGATACACGTCGAAGTAATGGCATTGAGAATCCCCGTCTGTATAATCGGCCATTCTAGATTATATATCGAGAGGCTTTTCTCGGTAGCTTTTGTCGTTCTTTTGAGTTCCCTGGTAAAGATCCATTGAGCAGATATTCTGTTATCGGAGTCATCCATGATTCTTGCTCTTGAGACATGCTCATGATCCAATCAATATCCATCTCATCAATGCTAGGAGTCGACAGGACCTCCACTGGAGTTAACCCCAGAAATTGGGCTTCGCCTGTGCTAGAATACTTTGCGAGAGAATCTGCTTTCGTGTTTTCCTCTCTAGGAATGTGACTTATCATGTAATGATCGAAATCACCCAGGAGCTCCCAAGCCTTTGACAAGTAGGCGGGCAGATTCCCCCCTTTTGCTTGGAATTCCTTTTTGACTTGGCATACAATAAGCTGAGAATCACTGAATATCTGTAACGCTCGGATGTTTAATTCTTTAGCAATCCTTAAGCCAGCGATAAGGGCTTCGTATTCTGCTTCATTGTTTGTTGAAGGAAATTCCAATCTAGTGCATAGCATAATGATCTGCCTTCAGGGGTCTCAAGTACAACTCCGGCTCCAGAACAGCAGTCGTTTCTTGCACCATCGACATATAACTTCCATTGGATTGGGGAATCATCGACTGTTTCCTCCTCACTGTTACCCTTATCTTTGAATTCTGCAATGAAATCTGCTAAAGCTTGTCCATTGATTGCTTTTCGGGGATGATAAGTGATGTCATACTGACTGAGTTCAATATTCCACTTTAGAAGACGACCCGAAGTCTCAGGACGAAACAGGACTTGCTTCAAAGGTTGATCAGTGAGGACTCTGATAGGATGAGCTTGAAAATATTGCCTCAACTTCCTAGATGCAATTAGTAGGCAATAGGCGAGTTTTTCCAACTTAGAGTAATTCATCTCTGCCCCAGTGAGTCTTTTGCTGATATAGTAAACTGGATGTTGAATCCTTTTGTCTTCTCGTATCAGCGCTGCACTTAAAGCATGAGATGATACTGCTAAGTATATAAGAAGATCCTCGCCATCGCCAGGCCTAGAAAGTATTGGAGGCGTTTCCATATGGCGAATCAATTCATCAAAGGCTTTTTGGCAATCGGGAGTCCAATCGAAGTTTTCTTTCCTTTCTTTAGGGCGTCAAAGAATGGGATGCATTTATCTGTGGCTTTGGAAATGAACCGACTCAAGGCGCCGACTTTTCCATTGAGACTTTGCAATTCTTTCTTTGTTCTAGGAGCTTTGACTTCTTTCAATGCAGTAATTTGAGCTGGACTGGCCTCAATGCCCCTAGCGCTCACGATGAAGCCTAAAAACTTGCCGGATTCCACTCCAAATGAACATTTTAAAGGATTGAGCTTCATTCTGTATTTCCGAAGGACTGCGAACATGTCTGCTAAGTGTTCTATGTGATACACTGCTTTCTTAGACTTTACTAACATGTCATCGACGTAGACTTCCATAGTCTTGCCTAGTTGCGGTTTGAACATAGCATTAACAAGTCTTTGGTATGTTGCCCCTGCATTCTTCAACCCGAAGGGCATAACTCTGTAGCAGTAAAGACCAGTGTCGGTGATAAAGCTCGTATCCTCCTGATCCGGCTCATGCATCATGATCTGGTTATATCCGGAGTAAGCATCCATAAAAGATAACAATTCATGACCCGTTGTTCCGTCTACCAATTGGTCGATTCTGGGTAATGGGAAGCAGTCTTTGGGGCAGGCCTTGTTTAGATCTGAAAAATCGATGCATACTCTCCATTTTCCGTTGGCTTTCTTAACCAGCACTGGATTTGAAACCTAATTCGGATAGGTAGATTCCCTGATAAAATTATTCTCCATTAGCCGATCAACTTCTTCTTTTAATGCTGCCGACCTTTCTGGACCTTGAGTTCTCCTCTTTTGCTTCACAGGTGTAAATTTTGGATCAATATTTAGAGCATGCACTGAAACTTCTGGGGATATTCCGCACATATCGGCATGAGTCCAAGCAAAAACATCCAGATTTGCCTTTAAAAAAGATATTAAGATATTCTGAATTGACACATTAAGTTGTGAACCCACATTCAACACCTTGTTTGGGTCCTTTGGGTCAACAGGTATTGGTATTGTCGTTTCCACTAGTACTACTCTATTTTCCCCTGCACTGACTTTTCTAGGGTCCATCTCTTTCCTTGCTCCGCTGTGCTCGCCAGTGCAGGGTCCGCCCTGTAATTGCTACAAGGCTGGTTCTTTGATGCGGACTGGGGCTGCCGCATTCTTTCCCATTTCTCTTTTTCTGGTTTCTCGTAGCTCTGTCAGATAATACTCTCGCCCAGCGTTTTGATCCCCTTTTATAACTCCTACTCCATTGTCTGTAGGGAATTTAATAGTGAGGCACCACGAGGCGACTACAGCTTTGAATGCTGCCAGAGTTGGACGACCAAGGAAAGCATTGTAAGCAGAAAATTCGTCGACAATCACAAAAGTTTGCTTGCGGACCATTTTTCTCTCTCCTTCCCCAAGTTCCACAAACAAATCAATGGTTCCTACCGGCTGTTTTGGCTCCCCAGTGAAGCCAGCGATTTTATGTGATGAAGCTTGCACATCAGCCATAGGGATCTTCATTTGGTCGAATGTTTTCTTGAAGAGGATATTGCAGGATGCGCCACAATCAATGAGAACTCTTCTGACAATAGCTGGCCCGATACCAGCCGAGATGACTAAGGGATCCAAGGTAGGAGCTTCACTACCTGCGGAATCCCTAGCTTTGAATACAATATCATCATCAAGAGTTCTTTGTTGCTTCAAGGGCGTAGCACCTTCCAAAACGAATACATCTTCTTCGGTCGGTACATACTTTAAAGCTCGGGTATACCTTTCCATCTCACCCCAGCTTCTGCCCGCTGGGTGAGGTCCTCCCGTAATACATTGATAATGGGCCTTCCAGATTCATGCCCTGAAGCCTTCTCAATCGTCCTAGGCTGATGAGTAGGAGCCTGTTGCCCCTGACTAGATGAAGCAGGATTGTTGCTATTCTTTTTCACAAATTGCTGTAGTTTGTTTTCCCTTAGCAACTCTTCAATCAGATTTTTCAGCTGACGGCATTCGTCGGTCTCATGACCGGGTTGATTATGGAAGCGGCAGAATTTCTCACTTTGTATAGCCTTTTTCCCGGTCCTTAGAGGAGGAGTTTAGGAAAGTCAACAGAATCTTTAGTGGCAAGGTAGATACGCTCCGGCGTATCTGATAAAGGAGTATATTCTGATGGCTTGAAGGATCGGGGTTTCTTCAGATTACTCTGCTTCTTCCCACTGTTATTTTCCCTTTTTTGCCCTACAGATTCATTCTTGCGTTGAACAACAGTGTTATCTTCGGCTTTTTCCAACACTGCCTTTACCGGTACGGGACGGCTTTCTAAGCGTATAAATTCATCTGCTTTTTTATAGAACTTTTCATGGGAATTTGGTTCCTTCATGTTTAGCCATTTCCCAAATTCACTCGACTTGTCAATACCCTTCATCAGATAAGTCAATATCATTCGCGGTTCTGCATTGTCCACCTCAGCTAGCGCTATATTAAAGCGGTTTAAGAAAGATCTGATAGTCTCCCCTGGATTCTGCTCCAAACTTGACAGTGACATGATATCCTTGGCTTTTGAGGCGTATAGTCTGAACTGCTCCTTGAACTTCCGGGTTAAGTCAGAAAACTGATCGATAGATCGGACTGGAAGTTTGGTGAACCAAAGCAGAGCCACACCTTCGAGATACACAGGAAAATATCGGCACTTTATTTTATCAGAGGCTCTGGCACCTGTCATGTGCCAATCATATTTGTATAAGAATTCGTTCGGATCACTCGTCCCTCTGTAAGCTGGAATGGTTGGTGGGACAAACTTCCTTGGGAATTCAGCCTTTAAGATTTTCTCAGTAAAAGGAGTTTTACTTGGGGAAAAACCCCATTCTTTCTCGTCTTCAACCCTTAGCATACTTGCTTTCATAATTTTTCGGACCATTCCAGAAAGATACTCCTCATCATGTCGAGTTCTAGATCCACCAACCTCTGGAAGTGTTTGTTCAAAGGGGCCAGCAGCCCTTTCAGGAGCATTTCTTTCTTCAGCATTACGAATGTTGCCAGCAAAATTCCTTTCATTATCTGCCGGTTGGCGGTTTGCCCCAAGCAAATCGTTCAATCTATTCAGGATTAGGGCATTCTGGGCATTCTTAGCCTCGAATTGTGCATTTTGGGCATTTATCTGTTGGTTCAGCCCTAAGATTGCAGCATCCAGCTCTGCCTTTGTAACTCCGACAGCTGGAGTGGCTTGATTCGATATAGGGGAAGCGGAGGTTCCCTCTTGAATATTCACAGATCTGACAGATCTACTTTTCCTTCCAGGAGCCATAATCTCGGATAGACTTCTGGTTTTCAAGGAAATTCTCTCTACAAACCTCTGTGAAGCAATGATGATAACTCTCCTGAGTTCAATTCTCAGTGAAAGCACCAAAAATGTTAACGCTAAAATTTGAACGCTAACACCCCGGTGTATGAAGTGATAACTCGGAGTTAACCCCAGATGGAAATTTGAACGCTAACACCCCGATGGAAATTTGAACGCTAACACCCCGATGGAAATTTGAACGCACCACCCGATAGCTCGGGAACAGATTATAAGCAGATAACAGTGAAAAAGTAGTAAACAACAGCAATTTTATAGTGGTTCAGCTTAAGAGAGAGCCTACGTCCACTTTGAATATCTTTATTAACGATTCGATTACAAATCAATGCAGTTACACTTTGATTACAACACACTTTGAATTTCAAGTGACTTAGAACAAGTAGTCTAAACTTCAATGTTGATCCGAATCTTTGAACACAGGTTAGACATGTTTGATTTCTTCGTGAAGTTCCTTGAAGGTGTTGAAGTAGTTCAGAATGCGGCAGAGTAACGGCGCTTGAAATGAATGAGCAGAAAAGTCCCCCTCTAGTTGGAACTAGGGTTGCATTTATAGGCATTTCTCGGAGTTAGGTCGTAGGTCGTGACCGACCTAAGTTAGGTCGTAGGTCGTGACCGACCTAAGGTGCACTGGCTTCTCTTTCACAAGAACATGCATGCTGGTTTGCACAAGTCCTAGGTCGTGAGCGACCTATCCCCCTGCGGCACAGTATAGGTCACTTCTTTGTTGAGGCATTTAGGTCGTTAGCGACCTATCCTAGGTCGTGTGTACTTTTCTCATAGTTATAACTGGAGTTTTTTAGATCACGACTCTCCTTAGGTCGCGAAGCATTCCTAGGTCGCGGAGTTTCATAGGTCGAGACCGTTTTTAGGTCGCATTCACTCTTAGGTCGCGGCTTTCTGTTAGGTCGCGAAGCTTGATAGGTCGCGGCCTCCTTTAGGTCGCGAAACATATTTAGGCCGTTCCATCCCTTGAGTTGTAAGGTCGCTCTGGCTCATAGGTCGCTAAGTCGCTGAAACTTTAAGTCGCTAGGTCACATTATCCTTTAGGTCGCGGCCTTCCTTAGGTCTAAGCACCCAGTTAGGTCGTTTGAGTGCTATAGGTCGTAGAATTCTATAGGTTGGTGCTTCCCTTAGGTCGCAGAGCTCTATAAGTCGGTGCTTCCCTTAGGTCGCAGATACTTTTAGGTCGCTTGATGAGTTAAGTTGCTATGCCATTCCTGTAGTTAGGTCGCTCCATGTCTTTAGGTTTTAGGTCGCTAATGAAGAGGAATTAACACTATCCTCCATTTATTACCTTAATTTATTTAAGGTAACCTTAAATTAATATCTATTGCAATGATTTCAAATTATTATTCCCCCATTCCTTTTTAATTTCAATAACGCCAAATTTAACCGTTATATTCTCTCTATTTATGCGATAAATGCAATTATTGAATCTAATACTCCATTTAATTAATAGATCCTGCTTCCTAGAATCTATATCAACAGTAGGTCAAATATATACATAGAATTAGCCTTAACTTCACCTAAAAGAATTAGCTATTTCAACTACCGCACAAAACTACGCTACTGCACTATTTAATCAAATAAATTAATTGAACTTAAATCAGCATAAAGGTTATAAAATTATAAATGTAATCTTAATAAATTCATTTATTGATTTAGACTCTTTCTATACAGTAATTAACCTATTTGTGGGTATAAATAACTTTGGAATTATATCACATCTCATTAGTGCGCGTTTTATTTCCTATAACTTCTCCTTATTTAACTATACCCATTAACAACCAAAAAAATTTAATTAGCTTTATTTCAATCTATTTCCCTTCTTAACTAAATAAAATAAATGGTTAACCTAAACACTTGTTATCCTTTGATATATTCAAATTCACTTCCAACATTTATTAACAAAATGTTGCCATAGGTTTAGATTTACATAAATAAATTATATGAATAGGTAGAAAAATTGGTAATCCGCAAATGCCCAATATACACGCATTACTTACTACCTATTGTTAGAATCCATTTATTAATTTACTAGTTAATAACGGTCTTTTTATTTCTATTTACTACCAAACTCTCTATTTTATTATAGTTCCAATATATTAATACTTAGGCACATCAAGTGCTAGCCCTTTTGTTATTTATATTAAATTGGGTATGCACAAATAAGTTGTTAATTAACTATTTCTACAAAATTATATTCATACATTCAGTTCCATATCTTATAGGGTTAAATTCTAATTACTTACGCTTAATCTATCAATTTAATACTCTATTCAAACATGCATTTAAATTCTTTTTATTCTAAATAAATTTTATTAAGTGTTGACATCCACTAACAGCATTCACCTTTATTACAACCAAAGGTGACATCTTCACTACTGATTTTATATTAATGAATCTCATTTTAGTTAATATTTTTTATTAATATTTTCAATTCAACATTTATTGATTTCTTAAAATTTACTTTTAACAAAAAGTGACAAATTACATTATCCAAATCTATTGTCATAAAATTTTATTGTTACACTAGGTTACAACTACTATACCAAATTTCTACATTTATTCTTAAACAAATTAGAAATTATATTAATTTAATTTATTAAATATTATTAATTTAACGGGTCGTTACAAAAACTTTGGAGACATTATTTATATCTGCAAAACATAGCAAACACACTAAACTTCAGTACAATATTATAGCTCACACACAAATATAACGGTTTAAAAAAAATATTAGGTAACAAATACATACATTTCATTACTATATAGTATAATGTATATAAACTGAGATGTAAATAATTATATCCTATAACCAAATATACAAAATTCATACGGGACTGCTATACCTATAAATATGTACTTAAACTAACAAACTGTAAAATATATATGTATGCTAAAAAATAAATCTCAACAGAGCTTTATAAAACACAACCCATATTATAATATATATAACTATATATACTTTACAGTAACTCTATAACTAAAATAAAACTTAGCAGATCACTTATAGAAGCATGTAGCATTTAGGTACATGGTGATATATAAAAACAAATCCAGCAGCAAAGCCTATTTATGATATATATAATGATACTTTAACATAAATATGCATATATACCTTATGATACACAACTGACACGGTCACGGCAAGGAGGAAGGATGCTCGTCGAGGAGATAAAGTGTTGTGGTCGGTGTTAGTTGCCACCATGACAAAAAGAAGAGAACGAGAGTACGGCCGAGAGATCGGAGGCGGGATGAGGCACGAGTCAAGGAAGGTGATGACTATGTGCGTCATTGACGCGATGGACGCAAGGGGAATCGGCAAAGGTTGGCTGATACCCGGGGTTGAACGGACGTAAGTGCGGCCGCCGTTGGTCAATGAACATGGTGACATGGCAGATCTAAGTGCTTACTTGGCGGCGTGGCGGGCGGCTGAAGGAGGGGCGGCTGAGCTTGGCTGCGTGCGGTGGAAAGGCTCAAATGGGTGTGGGAGATCGGCGAAGCAGGAGCGGTTGTGGTGGTAGCATGGCCGAAGGTGCTTGGTGCAAGAGGCGGGCTCGGCCGAGCTGACAGGGTGGTCCACGCCATGCTCAGACGGCGCTTGGTCGCGGAGGAGAGAAGTGCGAGGTGGAGGAGATAGAGAGGTAAGAGGGTGTGGCATAAGCTTTGGGAAGGGAGGGGAAGCCTTGGAGTGGAGGTTGTGGGTTTGGTGTGAGGACCCGCAAATCCGTACTCCTTGAATATACACTAATCTCCATTGATTAACACAAGATGAACAGAAATACGAATTCTCAATGTTTAAGAAAAAGAAAAAAAGTAGAAGAAGAGGGAAAAAGATAGAAAATAGAGAGAAAAGGAAATAGAACGGAAAGAAAACTGCAGAACAATAGCAGAATCTCACAATTCGCAGCGGAACAACATATAATAAATAAATGAATAATCTTTAAACAAAGAACTATATCAGTTATTACATTACATTACATTTCATTACATCATATCATCAGAGTGTACAACAACAAACAACATCAACAGCGGAAAAGAAATACTATATACTAGTAATACGCCATGCCATCCAGCTTGCCTCCAGCAACTCCTGAATTCCATAATATCCTGATAAACTTTAACTCTTGACTGCCCGTGTAGAAATTTGGTGGGCACCCAGAGTTTAGGAAGGAAAACAATAAACTCCGAGTCAGTCATGTGACTGGTGTGAGAACTCAAAACAGTTTATTTAACTTTAAAATCAAAATAGAGGAATATTTTTAAAGTCAATTCGCAATGCTTTTAAAAATGAGACTACCATAAGGCCTCCCGCACACACACACAATGGAAACGCAGAATCGGAGGAGATTTCTCCTTATGATAGTCAAAGATGCTTGATACGCATTAAAAAGAACATTTGTTATTATTACTAGTGCGTAGTGTTTAAAACAATTTCGAAAGTAGAATATAAATCTTAGCCAACATACGACCATTATCGTATGCCTACTATAGCTACTATGTTCAATAGCAGGTTACCGCCACATTCCATAGCAGGTTCTACAACTAAAACCGTACAAGGATCGTATTGTTTCTTTGGATTTCTAACGAATGGTCAGGCCAAGGAACTTCCCATTGCCACATGAGAACGCCTCTGGAAGGACGTCCCCGAGAACCAAACCGGATCTCTGCCAACACAGGGCCGGGTTACCCCTAATTGGGTAACAACTGACACGAGTATGCCATCCCCCGGTCCTTTGGGACCTTTAACCGAGCGCTCGTCATCAACATCACACAATCATAAATAAAGTGTTTCAACATGAGTAAGTATCTGGGCTCCATACCATGATACCACTCTTTTCCAGAAGGAAATGCACATACCCTAAAGGGAGCTACCCCTCATAACCTTGCCGCATCTTTCCTGTTTTGACCATTCCGGGGTGTGAGGCTCGACGAAGTCACGTCCACAAATACACACTTTATACAAAAGCCGTGCTTTGGGTCAACAAATGATCATAGAAATGATCACAATGATAAACAATCAAACAAATGATCTTATCACAAATGATCAACACAATGATCATTTCACAGCAACACTCAGCATGTCACATTACCAAATTGGGAATATATCGCTGATAACCTTCAACTACATAACCTCTGAGCTCGTACGTCTCAGAGAAGGGTGTTAAGCTAAAAGAATAAATTCTCCACCACCAACATAAATATATTTGAAAGAAATCAGCTTTATATCTCAATTTGTACTGTCAGACATACAATCCATACAAGTCTGTTCCGGGCTCGAACAGAACCGAAGGCACTTACAAAGAAGTCCTTGCAATCCGGATATCTACAATTCTGATCGGATTCCCCATCACATATGGAGAACTCTATACCGGAGCAACTCGATGCAGAGTCAATCGACAGGTCATCCTATCGCTCTCGCAAATACCCGGTCTTCAACACCGGTCATCAATGCTATCCATTACGTCGTATCACTATTCGGAATGGGTAATCCGAATAACGAGCGCAATAATTTAAAAATAAGTGTGGCATTCCAATTCAAACAAATCACAACAAATACCTTTCAAAGGTAAATATTGATAGTCGGTTATTGAACTATCCATGGATATGCACACATCACCAGATTCCAAATAATTTACCAAATTATTTATTTTCCCAAATTATATCTTTACAAGACATATAATTTTCACACTTCAAAAATAAATCAATATTTATTTTTAAACAAATTCCCCTTTTCTTTTATATCCATAGTGAATTTTCATTCCAAAATATCCACGAAAATACGATTTCAATTATTCATTTCAATTTATCTTCAAAAGGATAAATTCTCTAACGTTTCATTTCACATTGGAAAAACATTTCCATACTTATTTATTCATAAGTAATTCACAAATTTTATTTATTTTCAACCTTGGAAAATATTCAATAAACTTAAATCGAGATTAAGTATATATTTCATTCTTTAAGGAAATCATTCTCTTAAACATATTTATTTAGGCTAAAACGAATGTTGCGTAAAACATCGTTACGACAACCCAAAATCACTAGTATAGGGATTCGAAATTAAAATAGATATATAAATCCCAATACTATACAAAACATTTCCTTTCGGAAATCATTTACTATAACAACAGTGTTATAGTCCACCATTTCCTTTTATTTCTCGAAAACGTCTATTTCAATAATGAATGTTGAAATCTATGGTTTTGAATCTCAACACATTTTAAAACATCGTTAGATTGTTTTAATTCTATTTAAAATATCACATTCTAAACATTTTCTTTAACATATTATTCACTATTCAAAAACGTGAAAATACTACGTTAACCAATTTCATCACTTCTATACATTTTATCTTAAAGGATTATTCACTGTCTAAAACGTGAATATAACTCCATAAATAAGTTATAAAAATTAACTTATCCAAATAAGTTGTTTGCGGATTTATAAAACAATGTTTATAAATTCCATCTCTATTTATTTTATAACAACTTCCTTTATAAATCTCTTTTATTAACCTATTCAATTCATAACTCAAATATAAACCAAAAGTTCATATTATAAGTTAAATATTTACAATTTATTTGTTTGTAAAATCTTTCCTTTAATAACTTTACAAATTTTATAAACCTACTGCTTATAAAATTCCATTTATAACTTCACCGTTTATAATTTAATAAATTTCATTCATTTATGAAATTCGTTCACAATTCATTCTAACACTTATAAAAACTCGTTTTATAATTCAAATATTTTAATTTATAAATTATCAATTTATAAATTCTTTATATAAATCAATTTATATTATTATTTCAAAACGTCTTTAAAGTCCTTTATAATTTCACCATTTTTTATTTATAAAATAATCAAATTTATAAATCCTATATTTAAACTTTTTACAATAAATTCAGAAATCCCAATTTAAACTATTTTATAAAATCATTAGCCTTGTATTTTCAAAAATCAACCTTTAACTATATTTCTCCAAAACCATAATTTTTATAACATTAAAATTATATCGTTTATTTATTTAAAATGGATCAATTCCAAAAATATAGTATATTTTCAAAAATCACTTTAAAAATCATTTTAAAATTCCAAAACTTGGTCCAATGATGCTACACACCAAATAGTCAATCACGACTACAACGATATCATATATCGATATGATAATCCATCAAATATCAAAATATCTAAAATCAAATAAATACTGTTGAGGAATCCAGTTGGATCCCTCCAACCTGTTTTCCCGCATCCAAAGATGTTAGCACAATACCAATTCCGTTCCAGTACGGAATTATCGCGGTATATGGGATTTTAAAATATTATCCGCTTAATAGACGGCGCAATAGGGTCTCATCCGCTACACAATGCGGGAAATCAATAACTGCAATATATACATATGCCAATATATATATATATATATTGCTATTATATATATAATACCAATTTCACTGTTTATGAAATATTCGCGGTATATGTTTTTAATAAATAACATCCGCTTACTAACGGCGCATAATGTCTATTTTGACAATCAATAGATAACAATCATCATTCAAACATGCATTCAAATATTTTAAATCTAATTATTTAAAATTAAATCGAAACCGATTCGATTGAGTGAGAAGTTCTCACCTTGATTTCAATTTCGTTTTAGCGATTTATTTCGAATAAAATTAAACGGACGTTTAATTTTACCCGAAATTCTCACTAACTCCAAACGACTCCAATCCAATACCATAGCGTAGTGCTCGTCCATACGATTCCAACGCTTCTTGTTTCGCATGGTTTCGACCTCGTATGAAAAAGATATGCATTTAACAAGTTTACACGATTTTTATATTCATAATTTACAACAATTTTCTTTATAATTTAAAACCTACACTATTCTCAGCCCTTGGATCCACTGCCTTCCCATCATCACCGTGCGTTCCTTCTCCCTCAACTCACGTACGCACGCAGTAACACAGCCGAACCCATCTTCAAATCCTAACCCTAATACACGCGCCCAACTACAAGCATCTCCACGTCGATCAGCTAGCGCCATCCAACTCGCCTCACCCCAAGCTACTCACGGCCACGAGCATGGAGAGCTCGGCCACCACCACACGCACAGAAATGCGTGCGAACTGCAGCCATACGCGGCTATTTTCCCACCTTCACGCGACACTAAACCCCATCTCGACCGTATAGATTCGAAGCTCGTCGCGTGCTCTTCAACTTTGATGTTGAACGTTCTTTGAATAGATGAATGGATTAGAAGAATTTACGGGAGGAAGATCGAACGTTTTCTGGCCATTCATTTGTAGCCGGCGGCTGGCCTCAGAGAATTAGGTTTAGGGTTTATTTTTATTTTTATTTTTATTTGTGGAGAGGGTATGGTCTATTTATGGGAAATCGAACGACACTATTCATTCCGGAATTTCCAAACTCCGATTTACGCGCAGTGACTAGCGTTTCTGGGGTTTACCCCGCGTTCCGAACACAATGGAACGTGTTTCGGGAGCTATTTCGATCATCTGTGCGAGTTATGGCAATAAACGTTCAATTTAAATTAAACCGATTTAAATGATTTTCTAGGCGTTTTAGCTTGCACCGGACAAACGGCACATCCGATTGACACGAAATTTGAAACCATACAATAATATCACACTACGGATCCGATGAAACTGGTTTCGTTGAAATCCGAGACTGTTTGAAAAATGGCTATTTTAACTCGCCAAATTAATATTAAAAACAATTACGATGCGTTTCGAGCTGCCACGATCAAACGACAACTCCGATTGCTACGAAAATTGAAATCCGATAATAACAAACTATTACAGATCCAATGGAACTAGTTTCGTCCAATTCTGAGACTGTTCAAAAATTGTCTAATTTCACTAGTCGATTTAATATTAAAATATTCAATTTTCACAAATAAACTCTTAATTCGCTTTTAAAAGTTCTAAAATACCATTCTAACTTCAATATGATATAATAAAATTTTACAAATCATTTTCAATCATATTTAACCCAATTTTCTATTATTTCCATAATTTAACATATTAAATTATCGATTTAATTATTCAATTAAATCTAATTATTCAAAATAAAATTTATTCAACTAATAAATTTCACTTATTAATATTAAAAATTAATTAAATATACAAATTTTAATTAAATAAAATTCTGGGTCGTTACATTTGGAGAACACGTTGGCGGAGGTGATACATGCAAAATAAAAATGGATGCAAGCTTATTGGAACATATATGTTTTAGTTATAATTGCAAATGCAACAGTAAAAACAAAGGAAAATAATTTCAAAGTTACTATCAAAAGGGGAAAGTAGGTGAGGTAGTATAAATGATATGTATGCCATAATTAAATTGCATATGTACCGATAGAAACAAAGAGTCCCAGGAAATGAACGAACAGACAACTAATGAATTGAAAGGTAGAGGAACGAACCACAATGTAATAAATTGCAACAGGAATAGTAAAAGGTTAACAGCTGGATTCCTTGAAAAATGCAAAGGTTACTAACACAATTATTACAATGCTCGGCTGCACGGTTCAAAGGTTGGAAGCAAGAAAAACTAACTGTCACAAATCTCGGTATGGTACGACGTACCCATTTTTCCGTCTCCATCGCGTACCAGAACTCACAATACATAAATAAATATACCGCAGAGATCAACATGACAAGACAATCAAAACGGTATACAGATATTAGTGATTTTGATCAATTATAAAAATATCGAAATTTTATACTAGCTGAAAATGCATGAAAATCGTAGAAAAATAAGATCGACGGAGCAAAATAAGTTCGAATTTGGAAAAACGACCAACTGACATCTTGCTCAGAGAATGGTTTAAAATGTTTCTATGTAAAAGTATTTTGGTTTTGAAAATGTTTTATTTTCATCGCTTTTTAACTGATTAAATTGAAGTAAATTTACGCGCGAAATAAACTTTCATATTTTTGGACGAAAATTTACCAGTTGCTATGTTTAACTAGATGCATTCCAAATATCAAATTTATATTTCAAAATTTTATCGTTCAAAATTCCACAAAATTTCAATTAATAACGTTATTAAAACCGTTAAATCTACGGGTTGTTACATTCTCCCCCACTCAAAACTTTTCTTCCTCGAAAAGGAAGGAAGTAGGAGAATAGAAACAATCAAAAGAAAATATACTTGAATTTCAAAATAAACAATTAATTTAAACCATATAAATTTCAATTTAAATAAATTTATATTCAACAATTTGTTTCTTAAATTCAGGATTTTCAGTAAATTGATTTGAATTCTCATTTATTAATGTTAGGTACAAAAGGTTCCATTCAAATGAAATTCAATTTAAATTCAATTAATTCAAGATACTCCTTTAAGTTGATTTAATTAAATTTATTAACTTTTCAAAACAAATTTTTCTTCTATTAATCACACCTATTCTTTATTTAACTTATTATTTTATTTATCTCCATAAACATTTTATAATTAAACTTTAAGTGAATAACCTTTATTATACGCATTCACATCTTATATATGAAGACAATTTATTGTATATTATCCAATTTTCTTAAAATAACAATTTCAAAGGTCCTAAATTTGAAGAGTCATTTATTATAATCATACTTTATTCGACAAATTTAATTCTTCTTTATTCCAATTATTATTAAAATTATTCTACTTAATATATTTTATCACATATATATTAAGTATATTTATTATAACTACTCAAATTTATTTAAAAATTCCTTCGATATCATTTATATTGTATAGTATTCAATTACATAATTAACCTTTGAAATTTAGGTAAGTTATATATAGTGCAATTGAGTATTATACAAGTAAATTTTTCTAATTTAATTATTCAGGCTTAAATTTTAATTCAAAATTTCGGTTTCATTTTGTAATTGAAATTATCCTTTAACCTAAATTAAATTTTCGAGTAACTTCAAATTTATTTAGAGAAAAATAAAATATACATATATACTATATCAAATCAGATTTAAATCATATATCAATATATATGTTACAAATCAAATCATACTTTAGAAATTCAAATCAATTTATTTTTCAAAACAAACTATAGCAAAGCTACAGAATAGTCTCTCCACTTCGAAACTCGAAAATGAATGTCGATGATGCGGCATCATCCCCGAAATTACTTTCCAGCGACAAAGAGAAGAGCGCACTGATTTAAACATTTTAACTCTTTGAAATGATTTCAATTTTGAAAATATTTTAAAACTATACACTTTTCAAAGTTTGAAATCACCGGAAATTAAATCCTCAAATTAAATACATTTCAAATTCCAAATCAAATTATTACCAAATTTTATAAGTTTATTTATTTATTTTATGAAGTAGTCAATGATTTATAAACAATAAATGAAAATCAAATTTTTACATTTCGAACAACAAATTCATTAACAATTTAATTTCAGAAAACTTGTATTTATATATACTATAATCATACAAAACTATTTTGTTTACCAAATTTGAAAACAATATCGTGTCGGTTTTTTCTGTTCAAGTGTTTTGGAAATCCTATCGATAGCGTTGATCAGACGAATCGATCGAAAACCAAAATCAACATCAACAACTCAAACAACACAATATATAAAACATTTAATATTAATTTACAAATACACTTCCTCGCTTGACGATATAATTTCAAATTTAATTATTAAATGATTTCAAACTTAATAATTTCAAAACTCAATTATTACTAATTCAAAATTATTTGTTAATCATTCCAAATTTAAGTATTAAATAATTAAATTTGAAATAACGTTCTTTCATCAATTACTACGTTAACATTTGTTTCAGATTTCAATATTTAAATTTTCTTTCAAAAATTCAAATTCCGACTTATTTCAAAACTTATTCTTTATTCGAATAAAATCATTATTTTATTTTTAAATCAAATTATTGACCAAACGGATTTTTATTTAATTCTCTATCCTAAGTCAAGTTCATTAGGGTATTTATCGTTTCAACCCAATTCTAATTCAATTCAAAAATAAAAACATAACAAAGGGAACTTGCGGTGTGATAACTGGGATGGTGTCAAAGTAAATAAACAAGCAGTAACAAACAATCAATAAAAATTCAATAATTAATTCAAATAATCCCAAAATAATCGTACTAATTCACATTGTTGTTTGTGCAAATTAATATAATTATTTCTAGAATCTACACTATCATTTCATGTAGATCAAAGATTACATTACGGTTCTTTACTTGTCATCTATTTACAATTTCATACATCATAAATTTAAACAACGTACATTCAGTGGTTCAAGGTGTAATTAACCAAATCCTACGTGTCAAATAATTTAACACTTAAATGGTCATATTATGCAAATTTCATCTAATCAAATTTAACATATATCAAATCTAACTATCCTACGTCGATTGCAATTTCAAATTATTTACCACTTACTACATTAACAATTTAACGTCCAATGTCAACATCAAACAATCAATCATTTATCAACCAAACTTGATTATCATTTCATAAATAACAGATAATGGTGTCAGATGTCACATGTGAACTGATACAGGTAATAGCATATATATAACAGTGTAAATAACTAACAACAGGTATTTCAATTGTCGTTTCAATTGAAATCAAATTTAATAAATAAAAGAACATTAATCGTGAGTGATTGCTCACCTTCCGAGGCTAGAGAAGTTTGAAAGATACCAACTACGAATTGGATCACAGTCTCGAAAATGGAATAATCCAAACAACAGTCTCAAAGTGAAGTAAGCTGAGAGCGGATTTTTGAAGGGCAAAGCTGATAGATAGAATCGATGAGAAACGAATCAGAATCAATTTGATAGAACAACAATATTATTGTTTTCATTATTATTTCCATTAAATCAATATTTAATATAAAACAATATTAAAATGACATATATATTTATTCCTAAACCAAACTCAATATAAGTAAACTTAATATATTGTACTTTAAGATCCATCCTTATTATAAACCAATACTAAATTTAACACAACATACTAAAACAAACTCGTAAATATACATATACAACTGGCGTAGACTATATATATCTAACATAAATATTAGGTATGTTTATAACCTGGAAGTATATATCAAAATATAACAGACTAGAACTTAAAATAAATATATCACTTATATAAATTTAATATATGAACATACTTTATCCTATTCAATGAACATGTGCAGACATCATACATACATACAACAGACATGTCATGCATAACTAATGTAAATTTTGTCAATAAGCAATAGATCTTAATAAACCATCGCAACATTTATATATTAATACAGATATATGTAGACTTTGAAAACAGGCAAAAGAAAATATGTGTGCAAACTGTAGCTAATACATGCAAACTATACATGTAACTAATATATTTTTATATAACACGCGTCATTCATATGCAAAACTTTGGAGACATTATTTATATCTGCAAAACATAGCAAACACACTAAACTTCAGTACAATATTATAGCTCACACACAAATATAACGGTTTAAAAAAAATATTAGGTAAACAAATACATACATTTCATTACTCTATGGTATAATGTATATAAACTGAGATGTAAATAATTATATCCTATAACCAAATATACAAAATCCATACGGGACTGCTATACCTATAAATATATACTTAAACTAACAAACTGTAAAATATATATGTATGCTAAAAAATAAATCTCAACAGAGCTTTATAAAACACAACCCATATTATAATATATATAACGGTATATACTTTACAGTAACTCTATAACTAAAATAAAACTTAGCAGATCACTTATAGAAGCATGTAGCATTTAGGTACATAGTGATATATAAGAACAAATCCAGTAGCAAAGCCTATTTATGATATATATAACGATACTTTAACATAAATATGCTTATATACCTTATGATACACAACTGACACGGTCACGGCAAGGAGGAAGGATGCTCGTCGAGGAGATAAAGTGTTGTAGTCGGTGTTAGTTGCCGCCATGACAAAAAGAAGAGAACGAGAGTACGGCCGAGAGATCGGATGAGGGATGAGGCACGAGTCAAGGAAGGTGATGACTAAGCGGGTCATTGACGCGATGGACGCAAGGGCAATCGGCAAAGGTTGGATGATACCCGGGGCTGAACGGACGTAGGTGCGGCCGCCGTTGGTCAGTGAACATGGTGACATGGCAGATCTGAGTTCTTACTTGGCGGCGTTGCGAGCGGCTGAAGGAGAGGCGGCTGAGCTTGGCTCCGTGCGGTGGAAAGGGTCGAGTGCGTGTGGGAGATCGGCGAATCAGGGGCGGTTGTGGTGGAAGCATGGCCGAAGGTGTTTGGTGCAAGAGGCGGGCTCGGCCGAGCTGACAGGGTGGCCCACGGCATGCTCAGTCGGCGCTTGGTCGCGGAGGAGAGAAGTGCGAGGTAGAGGAGATAGAGAGGGGATCGGGTGTGGCATAAGCTTTGGGAAGGGAGGGGAAGCCTTGTGTTAACGCTAAAATGTGAACGCTAACACCCCGGTGTGTGAAGTGTAGTTGTGAAAGCACCACCCGATAGATCGGGAAAGAATTACAAGCAAGTAATAGCAGAAAAGCAGTAAACAACAACGATTTTATAGTGGTTCGGCTAAAAGTATAGCCTACATCCACTCTAAGTGCTTTTATTAATAATCCCGTTACAAGCTGATACAATTCTTCTCAAGTACAATATACTTCAAGTTACAAGTGATTTGGAACAAGTCTTAAGCTTCAATGTCGATTAAAGTCCTTAGATTCATGTTGAAGATGTGTGGTTTCTTCGTGAATCTCTTTGATGTATTCCTCTAATCTTGAAAGCTCTAAGTGTTGATGAAGTTCTCAATGCAGCAAGGTAACGGTGTATGAAGAGAATGTGCCAAAAGTCCCTTGAATGTTGGAGGTAGTTGCCTATTTATAGAGAGTTTCGGTCTGGAATTATTGCCAAGTCCTAAGTCGTGGCCGATTTAAGTTAAGTCGTAGCCGACTTAATATGAGTCGTGGCCGGTCCATCTGGCCCCTTCATGGCTTCACAGGAGTTCACTTGCACAAGTCCTAGGTCGCCTCCGAGTCAACACTACCCCTTCTTAGTAATATGGCATCGGGCTTATATTTAGTGGCTTTAGGTCGTGGACGAGTTAAGAGGTAGGTCGCAAGTCACGGTCCAACTGGTAAGTCCTGGATCGTGTACGAGTTAAGAGGCCACTGTGCCAAGTAGCTGCATTGAACTTACCTTCCTTTGCTTAGGTCGTGACCGACTTAACATTGGTCATAGGTCGGCCGCGACTTAGGTCGGTAGCTATCTTGGGTCGGCGTTCTTTAAGTCTTAGGTTGGTATACATGCTAGAGCATTGGGTCGGCACCTCTCTTAAGTCGGTATCCCTTTTCGGCCTTAGGTCGGCATTCCTGTTAAGGCAGTTAGGTCGGCAACCAGTTAAGTCGGCAATCTCCCTAGACTGTTAGGTCGGTATCTATGTTGAGTCGGTAGCCTTTTTAAAGTATTAGGTCGGCATACTTGTTGAAGTGTTAGGTCGGCATACCCCTTAGGCCTTAGGTCGGCATCTCTTTGAGTCTTAGGTCGGTATCGTTTCAAGTCGCTGAGTCCAAACCGAGGCGGAGTTAACACCTTGGAGTGGAGGTTGTGGGTTTGGAGAACACGTTGGTGGAGGTGATACATGCAAAATAAAAATGGATGCAAGCTTACTGGAACATATAGGTTTTAGTTGTAATTGCAAATGCAATAGTAAAACCAAAGGAAAATGATTTCAAAGTTACTATCAAAAGGGGAAAGAAGGTGAGGTAGTATAAATGATATGTATACTATAATAAAATTGCATATGTACAGATAGAAACGAAGAGTCCCAGGAAATGAACGAACAAACAACTAATGAATTGAAAGGTAGAGGAACGAACCAAAATGTAATAAATTGCAACGGGAATAGTAAAAGGTTAACAGCTGGATTCCTTGAAAAATGCAAAGGTTACTAACATAATTATTACAATGCTCGGCAGCACGGTTCAAAGGTTGGAAGCAAGAAAAACTAGCCGTCACAAATCTCGGTACGATACGACGTACCGATTTTTCCATCTCCGTCGCGTACCAGAACTCACAATACAGAAATAAATATACCGCAAAGGTCAGCATGACAAGACGATCAAAACGGTATACAGATATTAGTGATTTTGGTCGAATTATAAAAATATCGATAGTTTATACTAGCGGAAAATGCATGAAAATCGTAGAAAAATAAGATCGGCGGAGCAAAAGAAGTCCGAATTTGAAAAAACGGCCAACTGACATCTTGCTCAGAAGATGGTTTAGAATTTTTCTGTGTAAAAATATTTTGGTTTTGAAAATGTTTTATTTTCATCGCTTTTTAACTGATTAAATTGAAGTAAATTTACGCGTGAAATAAACTTTCATATTTTCGGACGAAAATTTACTAGTTTCTATGTTTAACTAGACGCATTCCAAATATCAAATTTATATTTCAAAATTTTATCATTTAAAATTCCATAAAATTTCAGTTAATAACGTTATTAAAACCGGTTAAATCTACGGGTTATTACATATATGGAATTATCAAAGAACTAGTTTGAAATGATGGAATATGTAAAGCTTTGAAATATATGAATTGAAATGGTTTATTTGGAGGTTCAAATCGGTACTGGGAATTTATTGGAAAAATTAAGAAGCTATTTTATTATATAAAGTAATTTAATAATTGAACCATTTAAGTATTATAAGTTATGTTTCAAAACTATGGGTTTCAAGGTATATAGATTTGAAAGTGCTATGATTTTGAAAAAAGGAGATATATTGAAATAAAATGATACCATATTGATTTGGGTTTTAAAAAGAAAATGATATCGTATTTATATTGTTTTGAAATGGATATTATACTCTGGTTTTAAAAGTATAAACTATTTTGAAATGACTGTGGTGTTATAATAACGTTTGGTTGTTAAAGTATAACGATCCTGACTCGATCTTCGAAAATGGGCACCGAATACAACACTCATATTCAAATGCCGCAGATTCAAACGTCAAACCCGAGTCGTCGGAGCTTATAACACAATTAAATATAATAATACAGCGGAAGAAAAAGAATAATACATTGATTCAATATCTGATACAATGATCAATATACAATGAATATCAATATACATCAGAGATATGATACAAGTAAATAGCGGCCAAAAGAATAACTATGATCTCCAATAGAAAGAATAGTCTTCATAAGAGAACTCCAATGCTTGCACTCCCTAGCTCCAAACATTAATCCAGAACTAGCTACCAAACCTGATTATCTGAAAAAACCCAACTCTAGACTGCCTGTGTGGAAAATAGTGAGCACCCAGAGTTTAGGAAAGGGAAAATAAACTCCAGGTCAGTCATTGGACTGGTATGAGTAAAAAAAATAGTTTATCGTTAAAAACAAACAAAGACATATTTTAAAATAGATCCGCAATGCTTTTAGAAAATGGAACTACCATAAGGCCTTCCGCACACACACGCAATGCAAACGCAGAATCGGAGGAGATTTCTCCTTATGATAGTTAAACATGCTTGATACGCAAATTCCTTTAATATTATTACTATAAGTGCAAAGTGCAGGAAGAATTTCGAAAGTATAATATTAATCTTAGCCAACATAGACATTCCGAACTATGCCTACTATAGCTACCATCTAAACAGCAGGGCGCCCCATAAGTAAATGGCAGGTTCTACAACTAAAACTGTACAAAGTGCGTATTGGAGTTTGGATTTCCAGCAAATGGTCATGCCAAGGAACATCCCATTGCCACATGGGCACGCCTAAGGAAGGACGCCCTGAGAACCTAACCGGATCTCTGCCAACACAAGGCCGGGTTACCCCTAACTGGGTAACTACTGACACGAGTATGCCATCCCCCGGTGGCAACCGACCTTTATCCCGGGATCCCGACAACCAACAACCACAAAGTAGTAAATTCGCAGTAACCACATAGGTTAAATATCTGGGCTCTACACCATGATACCACCTCTATCCAGAAGGAAATGAACATACCCTCAGGGGGCACTATCCCCAAATAACCTTGCTGCATTCTTCCTATTTTGACTATTAACGGGTTGTGAGGTTCGACGAAGTCTCGTCCACAAAGCTACGCTTTTCATAAAGGCCACTCTTTGATCAACAATGATCAGCAGCACTCAGCATGCCACACTACCAAATTAGGAGTATATCACCGATAACTTTCAACTACATAACCTCTGAGCTCGTGCGTCTCAGAGAAGGGTGTTAAGCTAAGAGAATAAATTCTCCGCCACCAACAGAAATGTATTTGAAAGAAATTTGCTTTATATCTCAAAATGAAATGTTAGAAGTACAATCCATACAAGTCCGTTCTGGGTTCGAGCATAGCCGAAGGCACCTCCGAAGAAGTCCTTGCAATCCGGGTATTCGCAATCCCGATCGGACTTCCCATCACTTAGGAAATCTCTATACCGGCGCGACTCAGTGCAGAGACAATCGACAGGTCATCCTATCACTCTCGCAAATACCCGGTCTTCACCACCGTTCTTCAATGCTATCCATATACGTCGTATCACTATTCAGAATGGGTTATATGACACAAAGGTCCTGCCCGGCTAAACCGAATAACGAGCGCAATATTAAAAATCATATGGATACTGGGGTCTCAGTTAAATCATAGCTTAAAGCCCAAAAACTTTCATTCGAATGGTTAAAACAATTACCATTTCCAATCTTTTAAAAAAAAGATTCATAACTTTAATGGTTTAAATAATTTCCACACTTTTAATCTTTTAAAAAAAAGACTCAATTCATAAAGTTCACCCCGTTTACAAAGTTCCATTCATGGATTTCAAAACAAATTTTCATTTCAATTGGATTAACTCGTTAAATCTTTAAATCAAGATTTAACTTATAACTTTCAAAACTCGTTTTCCAAGATTCATTCATAGCCTTTCAAAACAATACCATTTTAAGTTGGATTAACTTATTCTGTCTTTGAATCAAAGATTCATTTTATAGCTTTCAAAACAGTTCAATTCTATTTCAAACATGAAATCTTTTAACACAATTTGGAAATCCTTTCTTTAAATAAAAGCTATTATTATTTGAAATCAAATAGTTTTCGTTTCGGAGATATCCGATCTCTTTTATAAAAGTTAAAATCTTTGGGTTAGTTCAAATTTCCAAAAACAACACTTTAAAAATGGTTTAAAACCCGTATAAACTTGTATAATTCTTTTTAAATCATAAATACCAATATAGGATTCAATTTCAGACATTGAATTCCAGTTTAAATCAAATTATTCGAATTTCAAATCTTTATTACGTTATTCAAAATAACTTACATTTTTAAAATAGCCTTTCAAAAGCTTTTCACTTTAAACCCAATCCATTTCCAACTCATTTGAATTTAAAATTCAAATTAAAACTATTTCAAAAATCCGTGACTTAACCGATTTCCTCGTGAATCCATATTTATGTGTGTATAAGTGTGGTCCAGGGGTTTAACACAATAGTGCAACATCGTTCAATCATCACAGATTAAAGCACAAAAATATAGTTGATAAGTAGTATAAACTATAATTCTTATGTTATAGATTACAGATATATATCACAGATAATAAATTTCACCATAGATAATTAATCACATTTTAGATCACCACGCAAATCAGGATATATCACAAAACATCAGACATCGGAAATATCAACAATTCAACCATTAAATAAGATCTAAACATTCATAGGTAAAATTTATTAATGAACTGATTAATCTAGATCAGATGTATTACCTGTCATTAATCCTAGTTACTTAACATAAGTTAATTTCAAATCATCTGAGATAAATTTCCCTTTAATTATTAACTAACCATCCTTAATTTATGAATCGATTGACCTTTAACATCTAAATTAATCTTAGTTAATAACCTTTATTAACGATTAAAATTTCTTTAATTGCTTTACTAAAAAAATTCACTCATATTGATTATTATTGATTATAAACTGAATAACCATTAAGAACACATTAACTAAATCTAATTACTTAGTTAATTAAGTACCTAGCAATAACTAATTTATTTCTTAATTACTTAATTGATTTATTTCTAATCAAAAATTAATTCCTTAACTTATCTAATCTTATCCAATTAATAACCCTTAATTTACAACTAAATTAACTTAATTAATCTTTAAACCTTAATTTATACTTTAAATTACTTATTCAATTTGTCCATATCATTAATGTATTAATTAAATAAATTATCCATTTTAATTAACTTAATAATTAATGAATTATAAATCCTTAAATTTTTCATTAACTTTAAAGTGAAACTCATTCTTATTAATGGTTAAATTTTCACTTACAAATATGTTTAATAATATATATTTTCAAATTTACTTTTAAATTTCATTTTAAATTCCAAAACTTATAATGAACTACAATTTATTTTTATTTTTTTATAAAATTTAAAACTAATTCTTAAAACCTTTAAGTTTACATGTTAAGACAACACTTTTATTATAAGAGAAATTCAAAGAGTTAAAATCGATTTTCTTTAAGATTCACATAATTAAAAGAATATCTTTAACATTTAAACTTATTTAAATATTTGATTTATAAAAATTTATTTAATTTCAAGATCTCGACTTTAATCCAGTTTTAAATTCAGATTTCACTTTTGGTTTTACTCTGTTTAAATTCCTTTCTTTCATTTCAACTTCATTTTATAATTCAAATTCTTTTAAATCCACTTATATGCTTAAATAGCTTTAAGTTTCAAAACTAAACAAGCGTTTATTTTTAACTTTGATTAAAATTTAGTTGAAAACTTTGTTTGTCAGATTTAAATTAATTTTTTACAATAGAAACAGAAACAGGTTTAAAACCAGTGCAACATCATTTTTCCCAAGTCACTAGTTATTTTACTTCGATCCAATACTAGGAAAACTTCGAGTAAACAACTCGAATTACCCGAAACAATCACGAGAAAAGCCTGAAGCCCCCAAAACAAATCAAACTTCTCCAGATCACCTGGAGCAATGGCACGGTGCACATGCACATCACCAGCGACCAACTTCGGTCAACCCCACATCGTCGAGCAAGTCGACGATCACCTCCAGACTCATTTCCGACCACTCAAACTCCCTTATCATCTCGAATTCGAAAACGAGTTAACAATGAACCCTGTAAACAACAGTGGCACCACTTTTCAAACCTGGAACGCCGCCGTTCTCTACGCCTCGACCATCGGAGGACCTAAGACTTCGGCCACACAATCGCCAATGTCTCTTCTACCACCTCCTAGAGCCTTGCGACGCTCGATCACCTCCAGACGATGAACGACACCAAATACCAAACCACGGCAAAACTAGGTTTACGAATTTAAAACGCTTGCCGCTGCCGCCTTGGTCTGACCACCTTCGCCGTATTTTTCCCAGCACCCTGGTAGGATCCTCCACCACCATCCAAAATTTCTGACCCCTTCAAGCTCATGGATCGCCAGTAACCACCAAAAGATCAAAATTCGATCAAACCAAAATTACGCGTTAATTCTTGATCTAAAATTTTTGATTTTAACTTTAAAATTCATATTATAGTATAGGAATTCAACCCCCATACCTAAAATCATAAATTACGAAATTCGACTTTTACTCATTTAAAGTTGTTCTCGGATATCTCATTTTCCTGTGATAATACTAAGATGATTGAATATAAATAAATAAAAAATTCTTAAGTATATGCTATAACAACCAAGTTTTGTTTTGACTCTAAGTCCACACTGTGAGTAGATTGAGAGGGAAAGAATTTTGAGTCAAAAATCTTACTTAGAATTTTAAACAGAGAACATAAGTTGCAACAGCCTTCACAAGTACTATCCATTCATTCAATATACTCAGAGGTTCATAAATATATGCACGCATACTTATTCACTGGTATTTGCAAAAGATTTCATACTTTTAAAACTTGAAGAAGATGATGTTACTCACCTCAATTCCAAAATGAACAGAGTTGTTTTTATTTGAAACTTGCTGTGAAACTTTGCTTGCTGAGATCTTCTTTGCTTCTCTGGTTTATATTGATGTTTATGTTGAATCTTTTTTTGAGTTTTGTTTAAGTATGAAATGATGTTTACTCAGAGATTTGAATGAACGAACCAGAGATAGATGGATTGATATATAGCAAAGAAGTTGACATAAACAAAAGTGGTGTACAGGGTGATATTTTTGTGCAGGTGATAAAATATTGTTTGTACAATACTAGGCATGGCTGAAGATAACTCAAGTCCTTTATATCTCCACCTTACCTTATTTTGTACCTAGATATTTACTTTTGTCTTGCTTTTACAAGCTTAACTTGGCTGAGAAGATAGCAGTAGTACATATTTTTTCTTTTTAAGTTTACAGCTTAATGATTTTTTTTCTTTTTATATGCTATGTACACTAGCTATTCATGAACCGTTTATCTTTTCTAACTTATCCTATATGTATTTCGGCTGCATGATTTTTCTTTTGTGTGCTTATGTAAATGACATTTGTCTTGTTACACACTTCATACTTATCTTAATCATTCATGTCCAATTTGATTTGTTTACATACTTGAGTTTATTTCAAACTTAAATATTTAATTGTCTTGTATGTCTTATACTTATTATAAATAAATTTTTATTTTATATAACTATAAATTTGTTTAAAATATTTGTTCGACATAAACACTTATTTGAATTTGGGGAAAGTCGAATCTATTTACCGATAAATTTTGCAATTTTATTTAGAAATTAAATTAATTATCAATTTAAACTTAAATAAAAATTCGGGATCGTTACAGATTTCCCCCCTTAAAGAAATTTCGTCCTCGAAATTTACAGGCACGAAAACAACACCAAGATAGATGAAAGATAGATACACAAAAACAGAGAAACAGTTTTCTAGATCAAACTGGATATCTATTCTGCATTTGGCTTACCAATCAGAATATCACCAATATGAGAACAAATTTATTTTATACTATACAGGATACTCGGGTCATCAAATCTATGAAATATGCATGGCACTGTTTAGTCCGAAGGGATAACTAACCATTCGTAAAATATATTGGACCCTAGAGAAGAGATAGATAGATTCGATCTCCTATAATTCCTCAAACACTAGTTATGGATTCCAAATTCAATTCGGAATATCCAAAGTATATACCAACTTGTCCCTCTTCGGACTTCGATATACACAAGAAATTACAATAAAATTTCATATTTGGTTTCAAACGATATCGTTTTATTAATACAATTCAATTTATCCTCCATATCCTATTAATCAATTTAACTCAAATTAAAATTTCCAATTTATTCATATTTATAAAAGTTTAAATCGAAAAACTGATAAGAAACCGATGAAGATACGAAGTAAAAATTTCCTACAACGATTCGTAGAGCATCATCACGCCAAAACTTCTTCTTGCAGCTACCACGAAGCAAATAAAAAGAATTTGGAAAGACGAGTCAAAGAAAATTGATAGAGAAAATTATTTCCACTGTTGTAGGGTATTGACCATTTGTAGTCGTATTCCCCTGTCCCCTATCACATCTTCTTCTTGGACTCATACTCACTATTAGTGGATAGTAAGAGAATTTACTGAGGCATTCAAACGGATATCTTAGAGATTAGTCATTCTAGGGTATACTTCACCCTATCTCTAATGAGCTACTTAACGTGTTATACGCCTGAGCTAAAGTTCAACCTTAGCTCTGATACCACTTATAACGATCCTGACTCGACCTTCGAAAATGGGAACCGAATATGACACTCATATTCAAATGTCGCAGATTCAAACGTAAAATCCAAGTCGCCGGAGCCTATAACACAATTAAATATAATAACACAGCGGAAGAAAAAGAATAATACATTGATACAATATATGATACAATGATCAATATACAATGAATATCAATATACATCAAAGATATGATACAAGAAAATAGTAGCGAAAAGAATAACTATGATCTCCAATAGAAAGAATAGTCTTCAGAAGAGAACTCCAATGCTTGCACTCCCTAGCTCCAAACATTAATGCAAAACTAGCTACCAAACCTGATTATCCCAAAAACCCAACTTTAGACTACCCGTATGGAAAATAGTGAGCACCCAGAGTTTAGGAAAGGGAAAATAAACTCCAGGTCAATCATGCGACTGGTATGAGTAACAAAAACAGTTTATCTTCAAAAAAAAACAAAGAAATATTTTAAAATAGATCCGCAATGCTTTTAGAAAATGGAACTACCATAAGGCCTCCTGCACATACACACAATGCAAACGCAGAATCGAAGGAGATTTCTCCTTATGATAGTTAAACATGCCTGATACGCAGATTTATTTGATATTATTACTATAAGTGCAAACTGTAGAAAGCATTTCGAAAGTATAATATTAATCTTAGCCAACATAGACATTCTGAACTATGCCTTCTATAGCTACCATCTAAACAGTGGGGCGCCACCATAAGTAAATGGCAGGTTCTACAACTAAACTGTACAAGGTGCATATTGGAGTTTGGATTTCCAACAAATGGTCAGGCGAAGGAACTTCCCATTGCCACATGGGTACGCCTCTAGAAGGACGCCCCGGGAACCTAACCGGATCTCTGCCAGCACAGGGCCTGGTTATCCCTAACTGGGTAACTACTGACACGAGTATGCCATCCCTCGGTCGCAACCAACCTTTATCCCGGGATCCCGACAACCAACAACCACAAAGTAATAAATTCGCAGTAACCGCATAGTTAAATATCTGGGCTCCATACCATGATACCACCTCTATCTAGAAGGAAATGAACATACCCTCAGCGGGCACTATCCCCAAATAACCTTGCTGCATTCTTCCTGTTTTGACCATTACCGAGTTGTGAGGTTCGACGAAGTCTCGTCCACAAAGCCACGCTTTTCATAAAAGCCACGCTTTGATCAACAATGATCAGCAGCACTCAGCATGCCACACTACCAAATTGGGAGTATATCACCGATAACTTTCGACTACATAACCTCTGAGCTCGTACGTCTCAGAGAAGGGTGTTAAGCTAAGAGAATAAATTCTCCGCCACCAACAGAAATGTATTTGAAAGAAATCTGCTTTATATCTCAAAATGAAATGTCAGACATACAATCCATACAAGTCTGTTCTGGGTTCGAACAGAACCGAAGGCACTTCCGAAGAAGTCCTTGCAATCCGGGTACTCGCAATACCTTTCGGACTTCCCATCACTTAGAAAATCTCTATACCGGCGCGACTTTGTGCAGAGACAATCGATAGGTCATCCTATCGCTCTCGCAAATACCAGGTCTTGACCACCGGTCATCAATGCTATCTATATACGTCGTATCACTATTCGGAATGGGTTATATGACACAAAGGTCCTCCCCGGCTAAACTGAATAACGAGCGCAATATTAAAAATCATATGGATACTGGGGTCTCAGTTAAATCACAGCTTAAAGCCCAAAACCTTTCATTCGAATGGTTAAAACAAATTACCATTTCCAATCTTTTAAAAAAAAGATTTATTTTAACAACCTTTAATGAGTTAAACAATTTCCATACTTTTAATCTATTAAACAAAAAGATTCAATTCATAAAGTTCACCCCGTTTACCAAGTTCCATTCATGGATTTCAAAAAAAAATTCATTTCAATTGGATTAACTCGTTAAATCTTTAAATCAAGAATTAACTTATAACTTTCAAAACTCGTTTTCAAAAATTCATTCATAGCCTTTCAAAACAATACCATTTTAAGTTGGATTAACTTATTCGATCTTTGAATCAAAGACTCATTTTATAGCTTTCAAAACAATTCAATTCTATTTCAAACTTGAAATCTTTTAACACAATTTGGGAATCCTTTCTTTAAATGAAAGCTATTACTATTTAAAATCAAATAGTTTTTGTTTCGGAGATATCCAATCTCTTTTATACAAGTTAAAATCTTTGGGTTAGTTCAAATTTCCAAAAACAACACTTTAAAAATGGTTTAAAACCCGTATAAACTTGTATAATTCTTTTTAAATCATAAATACTAATATAGGATTCAATTTTAGATATTGAATGCCAGTTTAAATCAAATTATTCAAATTTCAAATCTTTATTAAGTTATTCAAAATAACTTAAATTTTTAAAAAAGCTTTTCAAAAGCTTTTCGCTTTAAACCCAGTCCATTTCCAACCCATTTGAATTTAAAATTCAAATTAAAACTATTTCAAAAATCTGTGAGTTAACCAATTTCCTCATGAAATCCATATTTGTGTGTGTATAAGTGTGGTCCAGGGGTTTAACACAATAGTGCAACATCATTCAATCATCACAGATTAAAACACAAAAATATAGCTGATAAGCAGTATAAACTATAATGCTTATCTTACAGATCACAGATATATATCACAGATAATAAATTTCACCGCAGATAATTAATCACATTTTAGATCACCACCCAAATCAAGATATATCACAAAACATCAGACATTGGAAATATCAACAATTCAACCATTCAATAAGATCTAAACATTCATAGGTAAAATTTACTGATCAACTGATTAATCTAGATCATATTATTACTTGTCATTAATCCTGGTTACTTAACATAAGTTAATTTCAAATCATCTGAGATAAATTTCCCTTTAATTATTAACTACCCATCCTTAATTTATGAATCAATTGATCTTGAACTTCTAAATTAATCTTAGTTAATAACCTTTATTAACGATTAGAATTTCTTTAATTGCTTTGCTAAAGAAATTTACTCATATTGATTGTTATTGATTATAAACTGAATAACCATTAAGAACACATTAATTAATTCTAATTATTTAGTTAATTAAGTACCTAGCAATAACTAATTATTTCTTAATTACTTAATTGATTTATTTCTAATCAAAAATTAATTCCCTTAACTTATCTAATCTTATCCAATTAGTAACCCTTAATTTACAAATAAATTAACTTAATTAATCTTTAAACCTTAATTTAAACTTTAAATTACTTATTCGATTTGTCCAAATCATTAATATATTAATTAAATAAATTATCCATTTTAATCAACTTAATAACTAATGAATTATAAATTCTTAAATTTTTCATTAACTTTAAAGTGAAAATCATTCTTATTAATGGTTAAATTTTCACTTACAAATATGTTTAATAATATATATTTTCAAATTTACTTTTAAATTTCATTTTAAATTCAAAAACTTATAATGAACTACAATTTATTTTTTATTTTTTTTACAAAGTTTAAAACTAATTCCTAAAACCTTTAAGTTTACATGTTAAGATAACACTTTTATTACAAGAGAAATTCAAAGAGTTAGAATCAATTTTCTTTAAGATTCACATAATTAAAAGAATATCTTTAACATTTAAACTTATTTAAATATTCGATTTATAAAACTTTATTTAATTTCAAGATATCGACTTTAATCCAATTTTAAATTCAGATTTCTCTTTTGGTTTTACTTTGTTCGAATTTCTTTCTTTCATTTCAACTTCACTTTATAATTCAAATTCTTTTATATCCACTCATATGCTTAAGTAACTTTAAGTTTCAAAACAGAACATGCGTTTATTTTTAACTTTGATTAAAACTTAGTTGAAAACATTGTTTATCAGATTTAAATTAATTTTTTTACAATTCAAACAGAAACAGGTTTAAAACCTATGCAATATCATTTTTCCCAAGTCACTAGTTATTTTACTTCGATCCAACACTAGGAAAACATCGAGTAAACAACTCGAATTACCCGAAACAATCACGAGAAAAGCCTGCAGCCCCCAAAACAAATCAAACTTCTCCAGATCACCTGGAACAAAGGCACGGTGCACGTGCACATCACCAGCAACCAACTTCGGTCAACCCCACGTCGTCGAGCAAGTCGAGGATCACCTCCAGACCCATTTCCGACCACTCGAACTCCCTTATCATCCCGAATTCAAAAATGAGTTAACAATGAACCCTGGAAACAACAGTGGCACCACTTTTCAAACCTGGAATGCCACCATTCTCGATGCCTCTACCACCTCCTAGAGCCTCGCGATGCTCGATCACCTCGTGACGATGAACGACACCAAATACCAAACCACGGCAAAACTAGGTTTACCAATTGAAAACACTTGCCGCCGCCGCCACCGTGGTCTGACCACCTTCGCCGTATTTTTCCCAGCACCCTCGTAGGTTCCTCCACCACCATCCAAAATTTCCGACCCCTCCAAGCTCATGGATCGCTAGTAACCACAAAAAGATCGAAACTCGATCAAACCAAAACTGCGCGTTAATTCTTGATCTAAAAATTTTGATTTTAACTTTAAAATTCATATTATAGTATAGGAATTCGACCCCCATACCTGAAATCATAAATTACGAAATTCGACTTTTACTCATTTAAAGTTATTCTCAGATATCTCATTTTCGTGTGATAATACGAAGATGATTGAATATAAATAAATAAAATTTCTTAAGTATATGCTATAACAACCAAGTTTTGTTTTGATTCTAAGTCCACACTGTGAGTAGATTGAGAGGGAAAGAATTTTGAATCCAAAATCTTATTTAGTATTTTAAACAGAGGACATAAGTTGCAACATCCTGCACAAGTTCTATCCATTCATTCAATATACTCATAGGTTCATAAATATATGCACGCATACTTATTCACTGGTATTTGCAAAAGATTTCGTACTTTTAAATTTTGAAGAAGATGATGTTACTCACCTCAATTTCAAAATGAACAGAGTTGTTTTTATCTGAAACTTGCTGTGAAACTTTGCTTGCTGGGATCTTCTTTGCTTCTCTGGTTTATATTGATGTTTATGTTGAATCTTTGTTTGAGTTTTGTTTAGTATGAAATGGTGTTTACTCAGAGATTTGAATGAACGAACCAGAGATAGATGGATTGATATACAACAAAGAAGTTGATACAAACAAAAGGGGTGTACAGGGTGATATTTTTGTACAGGTGATAAAATATTGTTTGTACAATACTAGGCATGGCTGAAGATAACTCAAGTCCTTTATGTCTCCACCTTACCTTATTTTGTACCTAGATATTTACTTTTGTCTTGCTTTTACAAGCTTAACTTGGCTGAGATGATAGCAGTAGTACATATTTTTTCTCCTTTTAAGTTTACAGCTTAATGATTTTTTTTCTTTTTATATGCTATGTACACTAGCTATTCATGAACAAGTTATCTTTTCTAACTTATCCTATAAGTATTTCGGCTGAATGATTTTTCTTTTGTGTGCTTATGTAAATGACATTTGTCTTTTTACACACTTCATAGTTATCTTAATCATTCATGTCCAATTTGATTTGTTTACATGCTTGAGTTTATTTCAAAAACTTAAATATTTAATTGTCTTGTATGTCTTATACTTATTATAAATAAATTTCTATTTTATATAACTATAAATTTGTTTAAAATATTTGTTCGACATAAACACTTATTTGAATTCGGGGAAACCCGAATCTATTTACCGATAAATTTTGCAGTTTTATTCAAAAATTAAATTAGTTATCAATTTAAACTTAAAAAAAATCGGGATCGTTACATAAAGAGACCGGGATCGGAAGTTGTCATACTCTCTACCAACTCCGAAAACCACTTTAAGAACCGTGTACGCGGTGGAGACTCCAGAATGAAGTAGGATGGTGGCGACGTTTCCTTTGAGGTAAATACATGGACCCAACTCCCTGAGTTGGCATAAGGTGGCTAAAACAGGAGCGATCGACGGGTTAATGAGGTAGCACCTTTGATCAGACACATCCCTTCAATATTATACTTTGACTTTTGGATTGATTCAGTGGCCACTTTTGAGTTTTTATTTGGGGGTGTGGCTCGAGGTGGACGGTAGCTGCGCGTTACCACCGACCCGGAAGCATAATTGGTATATCTACCCTGGCATTGCCTAGTCGTGCCGTGTCACATACCATACCGAGCCTTTACTACGAGTTTCTATTTGTGTCGTACCTATGGAGTGTCTTCTCGTAGTCTCCCGATCAGGAGATATGCAGGCACTGTATAGACTATTTGCACTATTACGTGTTAAGGTTGAAAATGTAAAGCCTTAATGCTATTTTAAAGTAAGTTTATTTTACTATTAGACATTATTATAATAGCGAAATATTACTACATAGTAAATAGTTTAACGGATCCTTAGGTGATATGAATCCCGAACATCTCTTAAGTTAATGCACTCACGTTAGACACTGGATAGGAGGTGTCAAATCCCGTAAACATCTCCGATGCCGTTACACTCATATTTATTTCCGTTGATTTAACTTACATAAGATCTTTTAGTTCTGACTCGAGTGTTTTGTCTTTTCAATTCACTCGCGTCAGTCCGAGCGTTTCAGGATTTGAAGATTTATTCTGGAGGACGAAGACGAAGATTTGTAGTACTATTATCTACTATATCATTCCACTACACCATCTAATTCCGCTGCATTAATGATTATTCTCTAGTATGTGCACTCTGATATGTATTGTATAAATATAATCAAGGGTTTTTGTAAAACAGCTTCATGAACTGTATATTTGATTATTATATTTTATCGTTCCGCTGCAAGATTCTATTTTGTTTTTTTCTTTCTCTGCTTTTTCTTATTTACCCCATAACAATCCGCCCTTCCGTATAGTTTGAATTAGCACGTGTGTCGATTTAAATCATACGAAAATGCTGGATGTTACATCTGGTATCAGAGCTTTGGTTTAGTGAAAACCTTAGCTTTGTGGGGTTTGACTCTTTATTAATAGGGTAATGATACCCTATGATGAATCGCTGAGTGTATATATATGAGGGAGCATATTTGTTAGTGTTATAAAAAGTTTTTAATATTGTGTTAATTTGTTCCGTTTTGTATTTAAAAATTCTGGTTGGTGCATGGGACGTTGTGACATCAGTAGGGATTTCTAAACACTTAATAGGATAGACCGACACAATATTTGTTTTGAATATAGGTGAATGAAATAATTTTTCCTATTATATTTTCTATATATATAATAATTTTTTTATAAAGGTTATATTTGGATGCAAATATTGGTTGTTAGGTAATGAAATTGATAAATAATAGTTGGAATAAGATTGAAAATAAAATAAATCAAATTGGAAATTTAGAACTTAAGTCCCGGGGTTTTGAAAAATTTTTCAATGATTTTTGAATTTAATAACAATATTTTAGAAGTATTTTCTAATATAAATATTTCAATATAATTTGAAAGAGTTGTTTTAAAGAAATTTTGAAAAGAAATAAGTTGTATTCCCCGCTTTGTCGCTGGAAAATAATGTAAAGACCCGAAAATTTTCAAACCCGAAAATTCCAGATAGTTATGAAAAGAAGAAAGAGATAGAAGAAGAAGAACAGAAACAACAACATCTCACATTCACAGTGGATGAAATATAATAATAAATAGTAACAATTTACAAAAGCATTCTATCGATTACATTTAATACATCAGAGTTACATATATATACAGTCACTGGATATACACAATCATCATTACTCAGATATTCAATAATATAAATACAGCGGAAATACTCTATACATTCTTGCCATCCAGCTCACCTCTTGAGCTCTGAATCGTCCCACCCTGAAAAACTGCAATACTCGGTCTGACCCAAGCATTACATCAAAGTAACACCCGGGTCAGGCTGGAAACCAGCGTGAGTAAACCCATATAACAAGCATACAACGTATATACAACCCAGGGTAACTCGCATCAATTTGCAAATTCACAATTTGTTATAGGAACCACTTATTTCACACATCAATTTCCAAGGTACCAAAACTTAGATTAAATAGTCCAATTAACTTAAATCATTTCGTTCCAATCTATTGATTTTACAAATCAATCTAAAAAAGAATCGAAGTGGTTCCGGGTATTAACTAATACCCGACTCCAGTCTCTTCAAATCCAATGTCATTTGATCCCAAGTTATTCAAGTGAATATAATTTAGTTTTAATTACAAGATAGCAATTCATGATCGAAAGATAATCCACATTATCACTGTCCACCCAAATCATATCACATAGCATCACGATCACATACCAGGAATAACAAATAATCCAAGGTTTTCAAATATCATTCAATCATCCATATATGAGCAAGGATTAATTTCATACTACCTCTACTGAATTTAAAATGAATCAAATTAATTACTTTCATTTTTAATAAATTAAACTAGCCACTTTCATCACATAAATCTTGCTTACATAATCATTGATTAATTTCAAATCAATTAATTAATCACCATTTAGTATCCATACTAATTAATCATCCTTGATTAATTATCCTTTAATCACATTCAAGTAATTAGCCTTTAATTAATTTTACAAATTAAGTATTGTAACGTCCCGCCTTTTCGCACGCTTAAAATCGACACAAGTGCCAATTCAAACCATACGGAAGGGCGGATTGTTATGGGGTAAATAAGGGGAAAAAATAGGGAAAGAAAAACAAAATAGAATCTCACAGCGGAAGGATAAAATATAATAATAAATGTACATTTCATAAACTGTTTACAAACATTTGATTCGTCTTTATACAATAAATATCAGAGTTCACATTCCAATCATAGTCAATGCAGCGGAATTAAATAGTGTAGTGGAATATAATTAATAATAATAGTAGAAATCTCCATCTTCGTCCTCCAGATCTAAAGTCTTCGATCCTGAACGCTCGGACTGACCCGAGCGAATTTGAAAAGACAAAACACTCGAGCCAGAACTAAAAGATCATGTGTGAGTTAAATTAATAGAAATAAATATGAGTGCAGTAACTCAAGAGATGCTCGAGATTTACATCTCCTAAGGATCTGTTAAACTATTTACTATATAGTATATTGCGCTATTACAATAGTGTCTATTTGTAAAATAAACTTACTTTTTAATAGCGTTAAGGGGTTACCCATATAGCCCTTAACACAAATAATGCCAATAGTCTATACAGTACCGTAATACCTCCTGATTGGGAGGCTACCAGAGGATACTCCATAGGTACGACACAAATAGAAACTCGTACAAGGCGCGATAGGGTAGATGACACGGCACAACTAGGCAATGCCCGGGTAGATATACCAATTACGCTTCTGGGTTAGTGGTAACGCGTAGCGCGCAGCTACCGCCCACCTCGAGCCACACCCCCAAATAAAATCAAAAGTGGCCACCGAATCAATCCAAAGTCAAAGTATAATATCGAAGGGATGTGTCCGATCAAAGGTGCTACCTTATTAACCCGTCGATCACTCCTGTTTTAGCCAGCTTATGCCAACTCACGGGAGTCGGGTCCACGTATTTACCTTAAAGGAAACGCCACCACCATCCTACTTCATTCTGGAATCTCCCCCGTATGCACGGTTGTTAAAGTGGTTTTCGAGGTTGGCAGAGAGTATGACAACTTCCGATCCCGGCCTCTTCAACAACCAAACGTTATTATAACACCGCGGCCTTTAAAATAGTTTATACTTTAAAACTAGAAAATAATTATCCATTTCAAAACCCATAAATACGATATCATTCCCATTTTGAAAATAACTCATTTCGATATTATTTTTATAAAACCCAAATCAATAATATCATTTTTATTTCAAATATATTTCTTTTTCCAAAATCATACTGCTTAAAATTTATAATATCTGGAAACTAAACATTTGGATTATAACTTCCAAAACATAATACTTTGAAATTCATAGCTTTAAAACCATAACTTCAAAATTTTGAATGGTTTTGGATATTCAACAGTATATAGAATAAAATAGTTGATTTTATATTACTTTATAAAATAAAATAATTTCCGCGACTTACCATTTATTTCATTTAAGATTAAGTCAAAATCCATAAATTTAAAATCGCTTTCAGTTTCAATAAACCACTTCAGTTTCAATATATTTCAAACATTGAATATTAAATAATTGGAACTAAGGTTGGAAATTTCTATTCAATAATTTAAAGTCCTATTATTTATTTTGAAATATTGGCATAATAAATCCGAAATCATTTTAAATAAAACTCAAATTACTTTTAACTATCAAAATTTCCTCCAATTTATTTATACTAGAAATATTTATTTAATCCATCTTGAATAAAATTTCAGTTAAAAATATCATACCTTTTAAAATTTCAAGTTAATAAATTCTACATCAACTTATGAAGTTAAATTCTTAATTAAGCTCGATTCCAAATGAATTTTCAACCTAACTCCCAATATAAATTGATTTAAAACATTAAAAACTCTATGTATTCTCAATATCTTAACATGTACTTAACCATATAATATAAATAATCAAACTCCATTATTCATCTTATTTATTTTATTTAACAAAATTATACACAGCTTAAATTCAATAATTTAACCATATATGTACATAAAATAAGATTTTATATAAGGTCAAAAATTAATATTTATTAAACTGCATCCTATCCAAAACCATAAAATCCTTCCAAAATAATAATAATTTTATATATATACCGCGGTGCCTGTATATAATTTTCTACCCTATGGTCAAGTGACACGGATATTTATCATTTCAATCATGTAACGACCCGTAAATTTTCGATAATTAAAATAGCTAAATTTAATAAGATTTCGTGATTTAGTGTTAGAAAAAAATTGTAAGTCGTTTGGAATAATAATAACTAGAATGAAATGCAACAAAATATTATCTAAGTTAATTATTTATGAATTGAATGAAATCCCAAATCAATTGAATTAATATGTAGTCAAAGGTAATTGAATGAATTTGTGTTGTATAGGTAATTGTGACACTTGTTTGTAAATAATAAACTTATAAGTAATTAAAAGTTAATGGTGATAATTATTTAAGTTACCTATTCATTTAGTTAGTCGAATTGAATTTGCGAACCAATTGCATTGAAATGAAAGTTTATATATTAGTTGAGTGCATTATCTCTAACTGTAGTTAAATAATAATGTGGAATTCATTTGATGTAATATAGTAAATCGACTGATAATGAAATTTTTATTTAAAAATCCAATATTGAAATCCGTCATATATTGAACGATTAAATTGTTTAAATTTAATATTTGGAATTTATTGAATAATTGAATAACGGGAATTGAATAATTATTTTAATGAAAATGGTTGTTCTATAATTTGAATTTGTTAAATTTTATAAGTTCGTTTTGAATATTTCAAAAGATAGTGATTTAAGAATAATCAAATTTGTTCAATTTAATATTACAAATGTTTGAATAATTAAATTCCGAATTTGATATGATTAATTTGATATTGAAATTTAATATATGAAAATAGAGTGAATAATTTAAATTTGATTTAATATGATTCAAATTGGTTTCCAAAGTGAATGTAAGTTATATCGGGATTATAATGGAGTTAATAAGATTTTAAAATTGGAATTTATTGGATAATAGAATAACGGGTTTAATATGATTAAAAATGATTTGTAAAATTTTATTTTATCATATTGGAGTTATAGTGATGTTATAGAACTTTTAAAACTGAATTTAAAATTTATTTGTGAAAATTGAATATTTTAATATTTAATTATCGACTGAAAAATAGCCAATTTTTGAACAGTCTCAGAATTGGACAAAACTAGTTTCATTGGATCCGTAATAATTTGTTATTATTGGATTTCAATTTTCGTAGCAATCGGAGTTGTCGTTTGACCGTGGCAGCTCGAAACGCATCGAAATTGTTTTAATATTAATTTAACGAGTTAAAATAGTCATTTTTCAAACAGTCTCGGATTTCGATGAAACTAGTTTCATCGGATCCGTAATATGATATTATTGAAGATTTCAAATTTCATGTCAATCGGATTTACCCTTTGTCCGGGGCAAGCAAAAACGCCTAGAAAATCGTTTAATCGGTTTAATTTAAAATTGATCGTTTATTGCCGTAACTCGCACAGACGATCGAATTAACTTCCGAAACTTGTTCCATTGTGTCCAGAACATGGGATAAACCCTAGAAACGCCGGTCACCGCGCGTAAATCGGAGTTCGAAAAAACCGGGTTGAATAGTGTTCGTCGTTTTTCTATAAAAGCACTTCATTATTTTCTTTTTCCAAACTAAACCCTAACCCTAAAACAAAGCCGGCCGCCATTTTCAAAACCAAAGGCCGGTAATCTTTCGTCTTCCTTCCTTAATTGCTTCAAATCCGTAAACATTTACGCGAAGTGTTCAACACGAAAGTTGAAGAGCGTGGTGAGAACTTTCAATCCATACGGTTGATTGCGTGCATCGTTGTCATTTGGAGGCGCTGCAGGGCCGCGTTCGGCTTCGCGTCGCGCACGTCGTTCGAGGAAATTAAGGTGCCGAGCTTCACCGTTCTTTGGCCAGAGGTGAAGGCGAATTCGAGCTTTGAAGGGGTGTTGGTCGATGGTGTTGTAGTGGAGGTTGGTGGTTGTAAAAATTCGAAGAAATGTGGCGGCATGGGTTCCTATTCGCGTATGAAGACCTGGGAGGGAGAAGATGCATTGAGCGGCCACGATTTTCTCAACTGAGATGGACGGCCGATGTTGGATGTAGGGTTTTAAGGTGTAAAATAATTTGTAAAATTATTATTTCATAATTCGTTAAAAGTTTAAAATGCAATATCTCTTTCATACGAGGTCGAAAAAGCACGAAATCAATTGCATTGGGTTTGTATGGACGAACACTACACAATGGAATTGGATTGGAGCCGTTTGGAGCTAGAGAAAATTTCGGGTAAAATTAAACGCTCGTTTAATTTTATTCGAAATAAAACGCTGGAACTACATTGAAATCAAGGTGAGTGTTTTATAACGCTCACAACGTACTGAATATCTTTATGCTAGTTAAATTTGATATTATGAAGTGATATGAATTTTATTTGTCGTTGTTTGATAAAATTTAATTGTCATATAGATTGTCATTCGAATTAATCGTTGAAAATTAAATTGGCATTTAAATTGAAATTAAAATTGAATTGCGATTAAATTACCTGACATTGATAACTATGAAATTGCCATGAATTGTATTGTCTATTGGATGATGTATTTTGATGGATGCTATTGCTTGATATTTAGATGTTTGGATGTTTATTTGCTTTTATATATCCTGTTATGCATACATATGACATTGTGATTTGATTTAAGTGATATAGATTCATCCATGACATTTAATTGAAATAACTGATCACTTGGCCATAGGATAGAAAATTATATACGGACACCGGATTGGCTAAATTAATAATTTTTAAAATCATCGATTTGAAATTTATTTAAATGTTTTGATTTAAAAGTTATAAATAGAAATCAATTCATAGAAATCGAATTTATCGGAAAAATTGAGTTTGGAATTTTGGCTAAAGGAAATTGTTAAATAATTTAAGATGAGACTTTGAGATTTAAAATCGGGATATGATTGAATTTCGAAAATTTATTTGTTTTTAAGATTGAATATTATTTCGAGCTTTGAGTATTAATAAGCAAAAGTGACTTAAAAATGATATTTTGAAATTGAGCTTGAAATTGAATCATATTTGAAATTTGGATTTAAACTTGAATATTGATGGATAATTTTGTTAAGTGTTAAAAATTGATATTTTGAAAAAATCAAGCTAAAAATCGATATAAATTGAAATTGAATTAATTGAAAGTGAATATAAAATTGAACAAATTTGAAGTCGAAGTTGACATTGATTTAAATTGAAATCGAAATTGAATCGGTAGAATGGAAATTGAAATTGATTTGAATTGGGAAGTTATAAATTGAAATGGATTGGTTTTGAAGCTGTTTTATTTTGTTTTCTAAATTACTCTGTTATATAAACCATTTTTGAATACTTAAACTATTTTATCTATTTTAAATCTACTTAACCCAATTTAAATTATTTTAAACTAATTTATCTATTTCAAATCCATTTTAAGATTTTAAGTATTTTTAACTATTTTAATTATTTAAAACTACTTTTAAACTACGTAAAACTATTTTTCTTAAATTCTAAGCTGGTCAATAAGGTGAAATGTTTATATTTAATTCTCGAATGTAAATACGAATTGGGTTAAATGAAGTTGCAGCCTACATTGAAATTCGAATTGATTTTGAAATCGAAATAAGATATTTAAACGAAAAATGATTTTTGAAACGGAATCTGACATTTTAATAGATACGATGATATTTGAAATGGATTTGATTTTTGAAGCGAATATGATATTTTGATATCAATTATGAATCGATTTGAAATGTAAAAGAGCCAACGGTGTAATAATACGTAGTTATTAAAGAGACCGAGATCGGATATGGACATACTCTCTGTCGATACCGAACACCACTTTAATAACTATTATACGTGGAGTGTTGATCCAGAATGAAGTGGATGGTTTGGTGAACGTGTTGACTGAAGAAAGAGAACGATATTGGATGACCCCTGATATGACTAAAACTGGAGCCGCGTCGGGCCATTGAGGTTCGCCATCTTTAGCGGACACACTTCTTCGATACCATATCTATTACATTTGTGATGCGATTTGGGTGCACCCCTTGATTTGGGAGTGTTGTTTCGCGGTGTTGAGGTAGCTGCTGGCTATGCTCAACATCAGTCCAGATCACGCAACTACTAGTATCCTAGTTGGTGTCGCCTCATGTACCTTGTCATACTGATTATCCTATTCGCGACCACTACGTTATGTTTTGTGTTATACCTATGGGGTACCCTCTGATAACCACCAGTTTACGGTGGGGCTTACGGTGCAGTATAGACTATGGCATTATAAAAATGTGTTAAGCGGGATTATGGTAACGCCTTAACGCTATTTTGATACTTCATTTTACTGATAGGCATTATCTACTTAGCGTACATTACTACATAGTAGATAGTTTAACGGATCCTTAAGAGAGGGAAAATCCCGTAACATCTCTTAAGTTATTGCACGCACGTTGACACTGGATATGAGATGTCAAAACCCCTAAACATCTCTGACGCCGTTACACTCATATTTATTTACTATTGATTTAACTTTCATAAGGATATTTTAGTCTTGACTTGAGTGTTTTGTCTTTTCATTACGCTCGGGTCAGTCCTGAGTTTTCAAATTTTTGAAGATCTATTCTAAAGGATGAAGACGAAGATTTGGTATACTATTACTATTATTACCCTTGCATCATGCTATCTGCTGTATTATTTTAATTTTTCTGTTGTATATGTCTAACTCTGATAAATGTTGTATAAATAACTGTCAAAGTATAGTAAACAGCTTCATGAACTGTTTATTTGACTATTATATTTTATCGTTCCGCTGCGAGATTCTGTGTTGTTTCATTTCCTTTATTTCTCTTTCTTTTCTTTTCTTATTTACCCCAATAACCATCTGCCCTTTTGAATGGTTTGGAATTGGCATGTGTGTTTGATCGTCCGTTTAAACTGTCCAAAAAGGCGGGTCGTTACAGTTGGTATCAGAGCTTTGGTTTAGCGATAACCTTAGCTTTGTGGGGTCTGACTCTTTATAAATAGGGTAGTAATACCCTATGATGAGTCGCTGAGTGTATATATATATGAGAGAGCGTATTTGTTAGTGATATAAAATGTTTTATATTGTGTCGGTTGATTTGTTGAGTGGCTTATGGATTCTGGTCAATACGAGTAATTAACGTCATTGATAGGGATCTCTAAACACTTAAACAGAACAATTCGACATAGTATTGTTTTGAAATTGGGTAAATGAAATAATTTTGCCCTAATTATATTTTGTATATAAAGAATTTATTTCAAAATTTATTGTGATCTATCTAGCTTATTTGGTTGTTGGAAACGAAAATACTGATTGTTATCATTAATTAGATAATTTGTTTTAATAAATAAGGCTTATTGAAAAATAAACAATAATAAAACAACTTGTGGAATGTTTTAAGAAAGAAAATCCTATAAGAATATTTATAAAGATGACTTATAAATTAAAATAGATTTAGATTGGAAAATATCTAATTTAAGACCTGGAGGTTTTGACAATGGTTTTCAAAAGCTTTGAAGAAATATATAGTAATATTAGTTGGAAATTGTTTATGGAAATATTTTGAAAGGATTTTTAAAGGAAGGAATGAATTCAGTACTCCTCTCTTCTGTCGCTGGAAAATAATTTCGGTGAAGACTACGCAGCATCATCGACGTTCATTTTCGAGTCTCAAAGTGGGGGAGACTTCTAAGAAGCTTTGTTTTATCGAAATTATTTTGGGTAAATGGGTTTTGGTTTAACTCCAAAGGTATGATTTGATATATTAAAGATATAAGTGTATATGTTTATTTCAAACGATTTGAAAAGAACCGGGCATTTAAATTTCTATGTTATGTTAATTTGTAATTTTCAAATTATTTGAATGAATTGTGAATAACCAAAATTTATAAAATAAGAGGATTAAGATATCTAAGCTTATGTTTTGGGAAAACTTTAGAGTTGTAGTGTACCTTTAAAGTTGAAAGGTAAAGTGGATTTAAATAAATCAAATTTGTGAACATTCTAATTAAGTAAAATGAAATTCTATAAATTTGTATAATACCAAATTTGCATTCTAATAACATATAATATGACTCACCAAATATTAAGAAGTTGAAATGATGTTTTGGATATGTAATGAGATATTGTACAACTAAACAGAACCTGGAAATAATTTAAGTATACAAGTAAGGAAAACTCAAAAGGGATTAAAATGTATATAAATGGAAAATTTGGTTGTGATAAAAATTATGAAAACTTAAATATAGCATGAAATGATGAATGGATAAATGGAACAAGTAAGTGAACTTAAGAAAAGGCCATTGAGTCAAGCAATGTCTTTGTGAACTGGTTGTAAAATTAAATATAAATTTGCAACAACAAAAAATATGTAAAGATAAATTTGTAACTTTTGCGATAACTATAAACTAAGAAAAGTCACTTATGAGAGGTTAGACTTTTATAAGATGATTAATAAACTAAAGTGCCGGTTAATAAAATGTCCCACAAATGAATTCGTTATTAACTGAAATTATGAAAATGCAATAAATGTAAACAATGGAATTTCTTATAGTAAGAATCAATTAGGAAATGAAATTGAATTTAATTAAATTATATAGAATGTTAAATGAACTTGAGTAAGCAAATTCTATGATATGATGTTTAAGAAAAGATAATGTTAAAGAATATGTTATGTAAAGAAACGAATGTACTAACTGAATAATGGATTGTGGGTAATTAAGTGGAAAAATAATAATATAGAAGTCAATAAAATAATTTAGTATAGATAAATTGGATAGAAATCCATTGGAAGGTAATACGTGAGATTGTACGTATATTATTTTATTCGCATAACGATTTGATCCAAATTCAAGCACAAAATTTCGAGATGATTTATATCGATCCAAGTTAGGATTTTTCACTCGATTTTCGACGGGGAACCCTGGATATGGATTTTTAATTTGATTCTGGAATTCTCTATCATAGTATATGGCTATGCAAGGAGAGTAACAGTTTCCAATCAAGGAAACAAATCTGAGTCCGCACTAGAGAGTCGTGTGAACGATACTAGTTTGGAAGTGAAATTGTGTGATCGAATAAGCGATTAGATTGATATTGCTCACGGATGATATATGTACGGCTTACGGACTTAATTAAAGTTAATATTGGAAATTTAAGATGCCGAATATAAAATGAGTCTTTTAAAATTATATAACAGGATATATATATATAAAAGAGATAAACCAAATTGAATGTAAAATTAATAATTTGGTTATGTTGGGTATGATTTGGTTGTTATATGATTGTTTGTTGATTGCATATAATTCATTAAGTGTTAATGAAATTGAAAGCTTTAAATCATTGAAATCAAATTGGAAGTTAAATGAATTTAAATAGAATTTAATTTGATTCAAATTGGAAGTGAACTAATGTAAATATAAATTAGTGAATGTTAACTAATGAATTGAGAATGAATGTTAGTAAAATCCAACGTTAATGAATCAATTGTGATTTAAAATTGAAAACCAAGTCAATAAATATTAATGAGAAGTGAATTTATATTGATTGGTTATGGATTTGTTGGATGATAGTTGGATGATAATTGATTTGGTGAATGCATTTGTTGTTTTGTTACATTTGCTATGTTGGCACATGTAGTTGTTATGTTGCTATATGGTGTATATTGATATTATATTCATATATGCACGTTTCGCATGGTTTGTTGAGTGTTTAATAGGTGCGGATTGCGCTTGCTTCGCATTTGGAGCTCGCTTTCGCGCTATATTAGTCGTATATGCTCGCTAATAATTTATAAGGTACATATCTCAGATTACATACCGTAATTTTACACTTTTTCCCTACGGGATGCCTCATCACTTGATGAGATGTATATTTGTGATATATATACTGTCATTTTTTTTTCCGATCGAGCCGCGCAAAGGAGACTCCGTAGAAATTTTCCGTAAATCCGGGTGTTAGAAAAATTTTCAAGTTTAAAAAAAAAAAAATTAACTCGTTTTTGATAACTAACTTTTAAAGTTAGAAAGCCGTTTGGAGTAACTTAGTAGAAGCGTAGTTATGACTTTATAAATGGAATTTCAATGTTTTATAAGTTGGTAACTTTGAATAAGATATATCAAATGTTGAATTCCATACTTAGTTCCTTTTCCCTTCTTTTTCCTTTTCGAGGACGAAAAGTTTTGAGTGGGGGAGAGTGTAACGACCCGTAAATTTTCGATAATTAAAATAGCTAAATTTAATCAGATTTCGTGATTTAGTGTTAGAAAAAAAATTGTAAGTCGTTTGGAATAATAATAACTAGAATGAAATGCAACAAAATATTATCTAAGTTAATTATTTATGAATTGAATGAAATCCCAAATCAATTGAAATAATATGTAGTTAAAGGTAATTGAATGAACTTGTATTGTATAGGTAATTGTGACACTTGTTTGTAAATAATAAACTTATAAGTAATTAAAAGTTAAAGGTGATAATTATTTAAGTTACCTATTCATTTAGTTAGTCGAATTGAATTTGCGAACCAATTGCAATTGAAATGAAAGTTTATATATTAGTTGAGTGCATTATCCCTAACTGTAGTTAAATAATAATGTGGAATTCATTTGATGTAATATAGTAAATCGACTTATAATGAAATTTTTATTTAAAAATCCAATATTGAAATCCGTCAAATATTGAACAATTAACTTATTTAAATTTAATGTTTGGAATTTATTGAATAATTGAATAACGGGAATTGAATAACTGTTTTAATGAAAATGGTTGTTCTATAATTTGAATTTGTTAAATTTTATAAGTTCATTTTGAATATCTCAAAAGATAGTGATTTAAGAATAATCAAATTTGTTAAATTTAATATTACAAATGTTTGAATAATTAAATTCTGAATTTGATATGAATAATTTGATATTGAAATTTAATATATGAAAATAGAGTGAATAATTGAAATTTGATTTATTATGATTCAAATTGGTTTCCAAAGTGAATGTAAGTTATATCGGGATTATAATGGAGTTAATAAGATTTTAAAATTGGAATTTATTGGATAATTGAATAATGGGTTTAATATGATTAAAAATGATTTGTAAAATTTTATTTTATCATATTAGAGTTATAGTGATGTTATAGAACTTTTAAAAATGAATTTAAAATTTATTTGTGAAAATTGAATATTTTAATATTTAATTATCGACTGAAAAATAGCCAATTTTTGAACAGTCTCAGAATTGGACAAAACTAGTTCCATTGGATCCGTAATAATTTGTTATTATTAGATTTCAATTTTCGTAGCAATCGGAGTTGTCGTTTGACGGCAGCTCGAAACGCATCGAAATTGTTTAAATATTAATTTGACGAGTTAAAATAGTCATTTTTCAAATATCTCAGATTTCGACGAAACCAGTTTCATCGGATCCGTAATATGATATTGTTGTAAGATTTCAAATTTCATGTCAATCGGATTTACCCTTTGTCCGGCGCAAGCCAAAACGCCTAGAAAATCGTTTAATCGGTTTAATTTAAAATTGATCGTTTATTGCCATAACTCGCACAGACGATCGAATTAGCTTCCGAAACCTGTTCCATTGTGTCCGGAACGTGGGATAATCCCTAGAAACGTCGGTCACCGCGCATAAATCGGAGTTCCAAAAAACTGGGTTCAATAGTGTTCGTCATTTTTCTATAAAAGCACTTCCTTATTTTCTTTTTCCACACTAAACCCTAACCCTAAAACAAAGCCGGACGCCATTTTCAAAACCAAAGGCCGGTAATCGTTCGTCTTCCTCCCTTAATTGCTTCAAATCCGTAAACATTTACGCGAAGTGTTCAACACGAAAGTTGAAGAGCGTGGTGAGAACTTTCAATCCATACGGTTGATTGCGTGCATCGTTGTCATTTGGAGGCGCTGGGGGGCCGCGTTCAGCTTCGCGTCGCGCACGTCGTTCGAGGAAATTAAGGTGTCAAGCTTCACCGTTCTTTGGCCAGAGGTGAAGGCGACTTCGAGCTTTGAAGGGGGTGTTGGCTGATCGCGTTGCAGTGGAGGTTGGTGGTTGTAAAAATTCGAAGAAATGTGGCGGCATAGGTTCCTATTCGCGTATGAAGACATGGGAGGGAGAAGATTGTTGAGTCAAGATTTTTATAGAGTTTTGATTTCTGACAAAGGGATAAGCCGTGATCGACAAAAAGAAGTTATTCAGACACAAAGAGCTCCATATGATTAGAGGTTGATTATTTTGTATGTTAGTAATGATTATTTATGTTAAAATCTATCCTCAAATAATCTTATGCCTTTAATCTTCGAATATATATATATAAATATATATGAGTGCACATTAACTGTGCAGTCTGGACAAAACCGGTCGACCGGTCAAAAACAGGTGGTCGACCGTTTTTGCCCAGAATGCACAGATAATGTGCACAAGTGAACATAACGTATATATATTCAAATTCCTGTCTACTGGTCATTTTTTGACCTGTCGACCGTTTTTAAACAGAGAGCAACCTTTTCCAAAAGACACTTCTTTCTCCAATGGTTGCATCTCTTACCTTTCATCAAATAATCATATCTATTAATGGCAATTGTTCACAAAGAGTTACAACTATTTTTCTCTATATATACTCATCTAAATCATTGATTCAAGATACATGAAAACATGATAATATATGCTTTTTACTCTAATCTCTGATCTTACTTTCAACATACTCCTACATTCTAAAAGCTCTCAATTATTTTAATTGCTTATTGAATCATTGAAATTATTTCATATCTTTTGATTCAATAAGTAATATACTTTCCTTAATCTTCACAAAACATCATTCACATACTTTGAGGATAAGATTATAGGAAGGGTGTACTACTAGTGACAAATCCGTGTTTTTAAGAGCACAAGTTGTCAACAACAATTGTATTCGTTCTTTTGTTGAAGTCCTATGTGTTATAAGAGGCAAGTGTTGAAGTCCTCGGTGTTGTAAGAGGCAAGTGTTGAAGTCCTCAGTGTATTAGAGGCGTGAAATCCCGTTCGTTTGCTCGGGTGTTGTAAACCTGTTCCTCCGGGTGAAGTGAGGTAGTTAATAGTGAAAATCCAGATAGAAGTCTGGGACTGGACGTAGGACGGTGCTCCGAACCAGTATAAAAATCTCTGGTGTGATTTTTCTATTTTTATTTACTATGCTATTATCATCTATTTCCGCATTTATATCATAAGTCCATATTTCACGATCCGTGTGTACTATACTAGCACATATAATCGTATACACACCGCACTTTCATTTGGTATCAGAGCATAGCGATTTTCATTTGGTATCAGAGCCTGGTTTTCTACAGATCGTAACAACATCCTAGAATAAATGGCTACAAAGAGATCTAGTCAAGGCAATAAGAAGAGGAAGAGCAATAAAGAACAATCAAAGGGGCAAACAAACAAATGCTTCATGGCAAAAGATAACGAGGTTAGTGATCTAACTTTTGATGATATGATAGAAATAAATTCAGAACTTCTAGACACTTTAAAAAGTCTCAAAAGAAAATATGAGGAAGCTCTGGAAAATCAGAAGAAAGCAGAATTCGAAAGAGATATGCTTAAAGACGAGAAGAGAATATTAGAAGAAGAACTTGAGAAAATTCAAGATTCAGACAATTCTCAACTCGCTCTATTAAGTCAAGAAATAGAAGCTCAAAAAGAAAAGAATAATGCTCTAGCTTCTGAAAATCATGAGTTAAAAACAAAAATTAAAATTGTTGAGTTAGATAACACTAGTCTCAAAACTAAGCTTGATGACATTACTAAAAATATTTCCAATTTTAATAAAGGGAGAGAAAATTTATGCAGGATTATTGAAAATTCTCAACCTGCTTCAAATAAGAAGGGATTAGGTTATGTTAAGAACTCAAAAGCTCACAATGATAGAAGTGGTGTAGGCTATAAACAAGCTAAAAGTAAAAATAGTACTAGATATGCATTCATGTATACTAACTTTAGTGCTAGTACTAGTAATCAAGATAGTTTTAAAACCAGTTATAGTCATAATAGTACTTTGTTTAGAAATGATAGAAATTATTCTTCAAGTATTAAGCTAGTGACTAATAGTATTAAGATATGGATTCCAGCTAATATGATTGATCATGATAAACAACTTTATATTAGCAACTATTATAAGAATGTAATTTGTAATGAAAATTATATTTATAAAGGTTCAACCACACCCAAATGGGTATGGTTTCCAAAGACCTAACCCCCCGGACCCTAACATAGTAAGAGGGTACCGAAAATTATTATTATTTTTTGTAGGTACTCAGAGAATCAAAAGGAAAATGATAGATTTTTGAATTTCAAAGAATGTTCCATATGTTTAATAGAATTACGTGCTTACAATAAAATATGGACTTCGGTAAATATGGTAAAATTTATTTTACTTTTCCTTCATAATTAATAATGAGTTTATCTCGTTATATACAAGATATTTTATATAATTTTATATATTTCCCCATTCTTTTTGATAATGACAAAGGGGGAGAAATTCATATGCATATAAATAGAGGGAGATATTATACTTAGGGGGAGATGTTATACTTAGGTGGAGCTTTAAAGATATTATCTGGCACTTGTACTAAATAGTGTCGTGTTTTAATTCGTACTAGACTTGTGTGTATTATCATCTTGTGTGAATGTTACTCTTGATCTATGGTAGTAGTTTTATGTTGCTTATAATCTCTTTTACATCCTCCATTTAAACAACTCCTTTTTGTCGATGATAAAGGGGGAGAAAATTGTGCTAACAGTATATATGCAGGACACAATCTCAGGGGGATATCTTATACCTGGGGAGATTCATAAATATGTTGTCATCAATCAAAAAGGGGGAGAATGTTGAGTCAAGATTTTTATAGAGTTTTGATTTCTGACAAAGGGATAAGCCGTGATCGACAAAAAGAAGTTATTCAGACACAAAGAGCTACATATGATTAGAGGTTGATTATTTTGTATGTTAGTAATGATTATTTATGTTAAAATCTATCCTCAAGTAATCTTATGCCTTTAATCTTCGAATATATATATAAATATATATGAGTGCACATTAACTGTGCAGTCTGGACAAAACCGGTCGACCGGTCAAAAACAGGTGGTCGACCGTTTTTGCCCAGAATGCACAGATAATGTGCACAAGTGAACATAACGTATATATATATTCAAATTCCTGTCTATTGGTCATTTTTTGACCTGTCGACCGTTTTTAAACAGAGAGCAACCTTTTCCAAAAGACACTTCTTTCTCTAATGGTTGCATCTCTTACCTTTCATCAAATAATCATATCTATTAATGGCAACTGTTCACAAAGAGTGACAACTATTTTTCTCTATATATACTCATCTAAATCATTGATTCAAGATACATGAAAACACGATAATATATGCTTTTTACTCTAATCTCTGATCTTACTTTCAACATACTCCTACATTCTAAAAGCTCTCAATTATTTTAATTGCTTATTGAATCATTGAAATTATTTCATATTTTTTGATTCAATAAGTAATATACTTTCCTTAATCTTCACAAAACATCATTCACATACTTTGAGGATAAGATTATAGGAAGGGTGTACTACTAGTGACAAATCTGTGTTTTCAAGAGCACAAGTTGTCAACAACAATTGTATTTGTTCTTTTGTTGAAGTCCTCTGTGTTATAAGAGGCAAGTGTTGAAGTCCTCGGTGTTGTAAGAGGCAAGTGTTGAAGTCCTCAGTGTATTAGAGGCGTGAAATCCCGTTCGTTTGCTCGGGTGTTGTAAACCTGTTCCTCCGGGTGAAGCGAGGTAGTTAATAGTGAAAATCCAGATAGAAGTCTAGGACTGGATGTAGGACGGTGCTCCGAACCAGTATAAAAATCTCTGGTGTGATTTTTCTATTTTTATTTACTATGCTATTATCATCTATTTCCGCATTTATATCATAAGTCCATATTTCACGATCCGTGTGTACTATACTAGCACATATAATCGTATACACACCGCACTCTCATTTGGTATCAGAGCATAGCGATTTTCATTTGGTATCAGAGCATAGCGATTTTCATTTGGTATCAGAGCATAGCGATTTTCAAAGATGCATTGTGCGGCCACGATTTTCTCAACTGAGATGGACGGCCGATGTTGGATGTAGGGTTTTAAGGTGTAAAATAATTTGTAAAATTATTATTTCATAATTCGTTAAAAGTTTAAAATGCAATATCTCTTTCATACGAGGTCGATAAACACGAAATCAATTGCGTTGGGTTCGTATGGACGAACACTACACAATGGAATTGGATTGGAGTCGTTTGGAGATAGAGAAAATTTCGGGTAAAATTAAACGCTCGTTTAATTTTATTCGAAATAAAACGCTGGAACTATATTGAAATCAAGGTGAGTGTTTTATAACGCTCACAACGTACTGAATATCTTTATGCTAGTTAAATTTGATATTATGAAGTGATATGAATTTTATTTGTCGTTGTTTGATAAAATTTAATTGTCATATAGATTGTCATTCGAATTAATCGTTGAAAATTAAATTGACATTTAAATTGAAATTAAAATTGAATTGCGATTAAATTACCTGACATTGACAACTATGAAATTGCCATGAATTGTATTGTCTACTGGATGATATATTTCGATGGATGCTATTGGTTGATATTTAAATGTTTGGATGTTTATTTGCTTTTATATATCCTGTTATGCATACATATGACATTGTGATTTGATTTAAGTGATATAGATACATCCACGTCATTTAATTGAAATAACTGATCAATTGGCCATAAGATAGAAAATTATATACGGACACCGGATTGGCTAAATTAATAATTTTTAAAATCGTCGATTTGAAATTTATTTAAATGGTTTGATTTAAAATTTATAACTAGAAATCTATTTATAGAAATCGAATTTATCGGAAAAATTGAGTTTGGAATGTTGAAATAAATTTTGGCTCAAGGAAATTGTTACATAATTTAAGTTGAGACTTTGAGATTTAAAATGGGGATATGATTGAATTTCGAAAATTTATTTGTTTTTAAGATTGAATATTATTTCGAGCTTTGAGTATTAATAAGCAAAAGTGACATAAAAATGATATTTTGAAATTGAGCTTGAAATTGAATCATATTTGAAATTTGGATTTAAACTTGAATATTGATGGATAATTTTGTTAAGTGTTAAAAATTGATATTTTGTAAAAATCAAGCTAAAAATCGATATAAATTGAAATTGAATTAATTGAAAGTGAATATAAATTTGAAGTCGAAGTTGACATTGATTTGAATTGAAATCGAAATTGAATCAGTAGAATGGAAATTGAAATTGATTTGAATTGGGAAGTTATAAATTGAAATGGATTGGTTTTGAAGCTGTTTTATTTTGTTTTCTAAATTACTCAGTTATATAAACCATTTTTGAATACTTAAACTATTTTAATCTATTTTAAATCTACTTAACCCAATTTAAATTATTTTTAACTAATTTATCTATTTCAAATCCATTTTAAGATTTTAAGTATTTTTAACTATTTTAATTATTTAAAACTACTTTTAAACTACTTAAAACTATTTTTCTAAAATTCTAAGCTGGTCAATAAGGTGAAATGTTTATATTTAAATCTCGAATGTAAATACGAATTGGGTTAAATGAAGTTGCAACCTAAATTGAAATCCGAATTGATTTTGAAATCGAAATAAGATATTGAGACGAAAAATGATTTTTGAAACGGAATCTGACATTTTAATAGATACGATGATATTTGAAATGGATTTGATTTTTGAAGCGAATATGATATTTTGATATCAATTATGAATCGATTTGAAATGTAAAAGAGCCAACGGTGTAATAATACGTAGTTATTAAAGAGACCGGGATTGGATATGGACATACTCTCTGTCGATACCGAACACCACTTTAATAACTATTATACGCGGAGTGTTGATCCAGAATAAAGTGGATGGTTTGGTGAACGCGTTGACTGAAGAAAGAGAACGATATTGGATGACCGCTGATATGACTAAAACAGGAGCCGCGCCGGGCCATTGAGGTTCGCCATCTCTAGCGGACACACTTCTTCGATACCACATCTATTACATTTGTGATGCGATTTGGGTGCACCCCTTGATTTGGGAGTGTTGTTTCGCAGTGTTGAGGTAGCTGCTGGCTATGCTCAACATCAGTCTGGATCACGCAACTACTAGTATCCTAGTTGGTTCGCCTCATGTACCTTGTCATACTGATTATCCTATTCGCGACCACTACGTTATGTTTTGTGTTATACCTATGGGGTACCCTCTGATAACCACCAGTTTACGGTGGGGCTTATGGTGCTGTATAGACTATGGAATTATAAAAATGTGTTAAGGGGGATTATGGTAACGCCTTAACGCTATTTTGATACTATTTATTACTGATAGGCATTATCTACTTAGCGAACATTACTACAAAGTAGATAGTTTAACGGATCTTTAAGAGATGGAAAATCCCGTAACATCTCTTAAGTTATTGCACGCACGTTGACACTGGATATGAGATGTCAAAGCCCGTAAACATCTCTGACGCCGTTACACTCATATTTATTTACGATTGATTTAACTTTCATAAGGATATTTTAGTCCTGACTTGAGTGTTTTGTCTTTTCAATACGCTTGGGTCAGTCCTGAGTTTTCAGATTTTTGAAGATCTATTCTGGAGGATGAAGACGAAGATTTGGTATACTATTACTATTATTACCCTTGCATCATGCTATCTGCTGCATTATTTTAATTGTTCTGTTGTATATTCTAACTCTGATAAATGTTGTATAAATAATTGTTAAAGTATAGTAAACAGCTTCATGAACTGTTTATTTGACTATTTTATTTTATCGTTCCGCTGTGTGAGGACCCGCAAATCCGTACTCCTTGAATATACACTAATCTCCATAGATTAACTCAAGATGAACAGAAATACGAACTCTCAATGTTTAAGAAAAAGAAAAAGACAGAAGAAGAGAGAAAGGATAGAAAATAGAACGGAACAGAACAGAAAACAACAGAACAATATCAGAATCTCACAATCGCAGTGGAACAACATATAATACATAAATGAATAATCTTTAAACAAAGAACTATATCAGTTATTACATTTTATACATTACATTACATCATCATCAGAGTGTACAACAACAAACAACAACAAACAGCGGAAATGAAATACTATATACTAGTAATACGCCATGCCATCCATCTTGCCTCCAGCAACTCCTGAATTCCAGAATATCCTAATAAACCTTAACTCTTGACTGCCCGTGTGGAAATTGGTGGGCACCCAGAGTTTAGGAAGGAAAACAATAAACTCCGAGTCAGTCTGTGACTGGTGTGAGAACTCAAAACAATTTATTTATCTTTAAAATCAAAATAGAGGAATATTTTTAAAGTCAGTTCGCAATGCTTTTAAAAATGAGACTACCATAAGGTCCCTCGCACACACACACAATGCAAACGCAGAATCGGAGGAGATTTCTCCTTATGATAGTCAAAGATGCTTGATACGCATTAAAAAGAAACATTTGATATTATTACTAGTGCATAGTGTAGAACAAATCATTTCGAAAGTAAAGATATAAATCTTAGCCAACATACGACCATTATCGTATGCCTACTATAGCTATCATCCAAACAGTGGGGCACCACCATAAGTGAATGATAGGTTCCACAACTAATACCGTACAAGATCGTATTGTTTCTTTGGATTTCCAACAAATGGTCAAGGAACTTCCCATTGCCACATGAGAACGCCTCTGGAAGGACGTCCCCGAGAACCAAACCGGATCTCTGCCAACACAAGGCCGGGTTGCCCCTAACTGGGTAACTACTGACACGAGTATGCCATCCCCCGGTCCTTTGGGACCTTTAACCGAGCGCTCATAATCAGCATCACACCATAATAAATAAAGTGTGTCAACATGAGTAAGTATCTGGGCTCCATACCACGATACCACCCTTTTCCAGAAGGAAATGCACATACCCTAAAGGGAGCTACCCCTCATAACCTTGCTGCATCTTTCCTGTTTTGATCATTCCGAGGTGTGAGGCTCGACGAAGTCTCGTCCACAAAGCCACGCTTTATACAAAAGCTGTGCTTTGGGTCAACAAATGATCATAGAAATTATCACAAAGATAAACGATCAAACAAATGATCTTATCACAAATGATCAAACAATGATCATTTCACAGCAACACTCAGCATGTCACATTACCAAATTGGGAATATATCGCTGATAACCATCAACTACATAACCTCTGAGCTCGTACGTCTCAGAGAAGGGTGTTAAGCTAAAAGAATAAATTATCCGCCACCAACAGAAATATATTTGAAAGAAATTTGCTTTATATCTCAATTTGTAACGTCAGACATACAATCCATACAAGTCTGTTTCGGGCTCGAACAGAACCGAAGGCACGTACAAAGAAGTCCTTGCAATCCGGATATCTACAATCCTGATCGGATTCCCCATCACATATGGAGAACTCTATACCGGAGCAACTCGGTGCAGAGTCGATCGACAGGTCATCCTATCGCTCTCGGAAATATCCGGTCTTCAACACCGGTCATCAATGCTATCCATTACGTCGTATCACTATTCGGAATGGGTAATCTGAATAACGAGCGCAATAATTTAAAAATAAGTGTGGCATTCAAATTCAGCAATTCACAACAAATACCTTTCAAAGGTAAATATTGATAGTCGGTTATTGAACTATCAATGGATATGCACGACATCACCAGATTCCGAATAATTTTCCAAATTATTTATTACCCAAAAATATCTTTACAAGATATATGTTTTCAATACTTCAAAAATAAATCAATATTTATTTTTAAACAAATTCCACTTTCTTTTATAAATTCCATAGAGAATTTATATTTCACAATATCTACTGATATACGATTTTCAATAGGTTTCAAATATTCATTTTCAATTTATCTTCAAAAAGATAAATTCTCAAAATATTCACTTTATATTGGAAAACATTTCCATACTTATTTAATAAGTAATCCACAATCTTTTTATTTTCTACACTTGGAAAATATTCAATATACTTAACTCGAAATTAAGTATATATTTCATTCTTCAAGGAAATCATTCTCTTAAACATATTTATTTGGGCCAAAACGAATGTTGCGTAAAACATCGTTACGACAACCCAAAATCACTAGTATAGGGATTCGAAATTAAAATAGATATATAAATTCCAATACTATACAAAACATTTCCTTTCGGAAATCATTTACTATAACAACAGTGTTACAGTCCACAATTTCCTTCTATTTCTCGAAAACGTCTATTTCAACAATAAATGTTGAAATCTATGGTTTCGAATCTCAACACATTTTAAAACATCGTTAGATTGTTTTAACTCTATTTAAAACATCACATCTAAAACATTTTCTTTAACATAACATTCACTATCCAAAAATGTGAATATATTTGTTAACCAATTTCATCATTTCTATTCATTTTACTTTAAAGGATTATTCACTGTCTAAAACGTGAATATAACTCCATAAATAAGTTATAACAATTTACTTATCAAAATAAGTCGTTGCGAATTTATAAAACAATGTTTATAAATTCCATTTCTATTTATTTTATAACTACTTCCTTTATAAATCTCCTTTATTAACCTATTCAATTTATAACTCAATTATATACTAAAAGACCATAATTTAAGTTAAATACTTATAATTTATTTGTTTGCAAAATCGTTCCTTTAACTTCCCAAATTATAAATCTTATAACTTATAAGATTCATTTATTTACCCAAAACATATTCTTCAAATAACTTTACAAATTTTATAAACCTACTGCTTATAAAATTCCATTTATAACTTCACCGTTTATAATACTATAAATTTCATTCATTTATGAAATTCATTCACAATTCATTCTAACACTTATAAAAACTCGTTTTATAATTCAAATATTTTAATTTACAAATTATCAATTTATAAATCTTTTATATAAATCAATTTATATTATTATTTCAAAACGTCTTTAAAGTCCTTTATAATTTCGCCATTCTCTTTGATTTATAAAATAATCAAATTTCATAAATCCTATATTTAAACCTTTTATAATAAATTCAGAAATCCCAATTTAAGCTATTTTATAAAATCATTAACTCATATTTTCAATAATCAACTTTTAACTATTTTTCTCAAAAATCATAATTTTTATAACATTAAAATTATAACGTTTATTTTCAAAAATCACTTTAAAATCCTTTTAAAATTCCAAAATTTGGTCCAATGATGCTACATACCAAATAGTCAATCACGACAACAACGATATCATATATCTATATGATAATCAACGAATATCAAAATATCCATAATCCTATAAATAATGTTGAGGAATCCAGTTGGATCCCTCCAACCTGTTTTCCTGTATCCAAAGATGTTAGCACAATACCAATTCTGTTCCAGCACGAAATTATCGCGGTATATGGGATTTAAAATATTATCCGCTTAATAGACGGCGCAATAGGGTCTCATCCGCTATATACTGCGGGAAATCAAATCCAAGTACAATAATACCAATTTCACTGTTTATGAAATATTCGCGGTATATGTTTTTAATAAATAACATCCGCTTACTAACGGCGCATAATGTCTATTTTAACAATCAATAGATAACAATCATCATTCAAACATGCATTCAAGAATTTTAAATCTAACTATTTAAAATTAAAATCGAAACCGATTCGATTGAGTGAGAAGTTCTCACCATGATTTCAATTTCGTTTTAGCGATTTATTTCGAATAAGATTAAACGGACGTTTAATTTTACCCAAATTCTCACTAACTCCAAACGACTCCAATACAATTCCATTGCGTAATGCTCGTCCATATGATTCCAACGCAACTGGTTTCACGCATTTTCGACCTCGAATGAAAAAGATATGATATTTACAAGTTTACACGATTTTAAACTATATAATTACAACATATATTTAATTTTTTTTAAACCTACATCTAATCCTAGCCGTAGATCCCTGCCTCCTTCATCATGACCACACCTTCTTTCTCCCCTCCATCTTCACGCGTTCTACCCAGTAACAACGCATGCATGATGAAACCCATAGACACGAAATTAGGGTTCAATGTTTCGGCCACCACGACGACAAAAACACGATCATCTCGCCACCATTCGAAGCGCCTCCTCCAGAGCCACCCACGCCGGCCGACCGCACCCCATCTTGCCTTGATTCGTGTGAAAAACGTGTTCGAAAGTTCGAGCTTTGCATCCAATTTTAGGTCGATCCACTTCACCAATCAACATCTTAGCCGTTGGATATATCAATCACACTGCCCTCTACAACTTTCATGTAGAAAGTTTCTCCAAATATTGCATGGATTTGAAGAAAAGAGGAGGAGAAAACGATTGTTTTTCAGCCATTCATCACCATAGAGGCGGCGGCCTGATAAAACCCTAGTTTTTTTTTAATTTGTGAAAGATAAGGGTTTATTTATAGAAAATAAAACGAACACTATTCATTTTGGATTTTTCAAACTTCGATTTACGCGCGGTGACCGGCGTTTCTAGGGATCACCGCGTTCTGGACGCAATGAAATAGGTTTCGGAAGCTAATTCGGTCATCTGTGCGAGTTATGGCAATAAACGTTCGATTTAAAATTAAACCGATTAAACGATTTTCTAGGCGTTTTAGCTTGCACCGGACAAACGATAAATCCGATTGACACGAAATTTGAAGCCATACAATAATATCACATTACGGATCCGATGAAACTGGTTTCGTCGAAATCCGAGACTGTTTGAAAAATGACTATTTTAACTCGCCAAATTAATATTAAAAACAATTTCGATGCGTTTCGAGCTGCCACGGTCAAACGATAACTCCAATTGCTACGAAAATTGAAATCCGATAATAACAAACTATTACGGATCCAATGGAACTATTTTCGTCCAATTCTGAGACTGTTCGAAAAATGGTTATTTTCATTAGTCGATTTAAATATTAAAATATTCAATTCTCACAAATTAACTTTTAATTCAATTTTAAAAGTTCTATAACATCATTCTAACTTCAATATGATAAAAAACTATTTTACAAATCATTTTCAATCATATTTAACTCAATTTTAAATTATTTCCGTATTTTCACATATTAAATTATTGATTTAATTGTCCAATTAAATCCAATTATTCGAAATAAAATTTATTCGACTTATAAATTTCACTTATTATTATTTAAAATTAATTAAATATTCAATTTTTAATTAATAAAAATTCTGGGTCGTTACATACTTCCCCCCTTAAAAGAATTTTGTCCTCGAAATTATCATGTAAGAAAAGTTACAGAATCTATTAACTTTCCCAAAATCCATAGTTAAACTTCTTACAATAACTTTACTAAGTTTCCAAATCATACTTAGTTATCTTTTCAAAAACAACTACTATTGTTTAACTTTCAATTCCAAATCAAAGTTATAGTTTTCAAAACTTTCCAATTTTTCTCAAAAATATTCTAACGGCTTAAATTTTCGGAAAAATTCGCTAGAGTCTCCTTTGCGCGGCTCGATCCGAAAAAATGACAGTATATATATCACAAATATACATCTCATCAAGTGATGAGGCATCCCGCAGGGAAAAAAGTGTAAAAGTACGATATTTAATCCGATATATGTACCTTATATTTTATTAGCGAGCATATACGGCTAATATAGCGCGAAAGCGAGCTCCAAATGCGAAGCAAACGCGATCCGCACCTACTAAACACTCAACAACAACATGAGAATCATGCATATATGAAAATAGTATCAATATACAACATATAGCAACATAATAACTATATATGACAACATAGCAAATGCAGTAAAAGCAATAAATTCAACCATCAACCAACTATCATCCAACTAACATTCAACTAACATCCATAACCAATAAATATTCATTCGTATTCTCATTAATATTCAATGAAATAGGTTTTCTATTTAATCAAAATTGATTCATTAACAGTGGATGTTTTTTACTAACATTCATTTTCAATTAGTTTATATTCACTAATCCATATTCAAGTTGGTTCACTTCCAAATCAAATTCAATTCTATTTAAGATTCACTTAACTTCTAATTGAATTTCAATTACTTTAGCTTTCAATTACATTAACACTTAATGAATTATATACAATCAACTAACAACCATATAACAACCAATGTATATTAATTTCAACCAAATTCCTTTGCTTATATTCATTCAATTTGGTTTAACACCTTTACTTTCAATTGGTTTAATTAAATTGATTTTCATTCAACTATTCAACTTTCAATAACATTAGATTTTAATGAATTAACACTTACATTCATTATTCCATATCAACTTAATTTACATTCAATTGATTATATATTCAATCCATTCGTTCAATTCAATTACAAAAGTTGAATTTCATTACATAATTCAAGTTCATATCTATCACTTAACTTTATTAATTTACTTTGATAACAACATCAACTTCATTCAACATCTCTTAAGTTATACTTCATTTTATAAACATCACTTGGTTTTTACTTAACTTAAATTCCCATTTATAAATCAATTTCAGATTCCAATTCTAAAGTAAATTTCCATTTAACTTTAAATTCATTTTTATTTACAATTCATATTCATAAATATATTCATATAGTTTCACTTCTTATATATATATATATAAGTTTTTTTGGCAATTGTAAATCACTTTAATTATAATTCAATTCTTATAATTCATTTGCTTATACAATTATTCTTTTATTTAGATTATTCAAACAACGACACAATCCACTTATATACACTTTAATAATTCTGAAAAATTATATCTTTATATATAAAATATAATCAAGGTAAAATTATTTCATTTACCCAATTTAAAACAATATCGTGTCGGTTTATCTTGTTTAAGAGTTTAGAAACCCCTATCTACGATAGTTAGCTAGACTACATCGACCGGAATCTATAAACAATCAACTGATAAGTCAACACAACACAAAACAATTTTATATTCACTAACAAATACGCTCTCATAGCTATTATTACACTCAAACTCATTCTAGAGTACTGCTGACTCTGTCTCTAATGAGTAACACCCAACAGAACCATGGTTTTCGCTTGAACATAGGCTCTGATACCACCTGTGAGGACCCGCAAATCCGTACTCCTTGAATATACACTAATCTCCATAGATTAACTCAAGATCAACAGAAATACGAATTCTCAATGTTTAAGAAAAAGAAAAGGACAGAAGAAAAGAGAAAAGATAGAAAATAGAACGGAACAGAACAGAAAACAACAGAACAATATCAGAATCTCACAATCGTAGCGGAACAACATATAATACATAAATGAATAATCTTTAAACAAAGAACTATATCAGTTATTACATTTTATACATTACATTACGTCATCATCAGAGTGTACAACAACAAACAACAACAAACAGCGGAAAAGAAATACTATATACTAGTAATACGTCATGCCATCCATCTTGCCTCCAGCAACTCCTGAAATCCAGAATATCCTGATAAACCTTAACTCTTGACTGCCCGTGTGGAAATTGGCGGGCACCCAGAGTTTAGGAAGGAAAACAATAAACTCCGAGTCAGTCATGTGACTGGTGTGAGAACTCAAAACAATTTATTTATTTTTAAAATCAAAATAGAGGAATATTTTTAAAGTCAAATCACATTGCTTTTAAAAATGAGACTACCATAAGGTCTCCCACACACACACACAATGCAAACGCAGAATCGGAGAAGATTTCTCCTTATGATAGTCAAAGATGCTTGATACACATTAAAAAGAAACATTTGATATTATTACTAGTGCATAGTGTAGAACAAATCATTTCGAAAGTAAAGATATAAATCTTAGCCAACATACGACCATTATCGTATGCCTACTATAGCTATCATCCAAACAGTGGGGCGCCACCATAAGTGAATGATAGGTTCTACAACTAAAACCGTACAAGATCGTATTGTTTCTTTGGATTTCCAACAAATGGTCAGGCCAAGGAACTTCCCATTGCCACACGAGAACGCCTCTGTAAGGATGTCCCCGAGAACCAAACCGGATCTCTGCCAACACAAGGCCGGGTTACCCCTAACTGGGTAACTACTGACACGAGTATGCCATCCCCCGGTCCTTTGGGACCTTTAACCGAGCGCTCGTAATCAACATCACACCATAATAAATAAAGTGTTTCAACATGAGTAAGTATCTGGGCTCCACACCATGATACCACCCTTTTCCAGAAGGAAATGCACATACCCTAAAGGGAGCTACCCCTCATAACCTTGCTGCATCTTTCCAGTTTTGACCATTTCGAGGTGTGAGGCTTGAGAAAGTCTCGTCCACAAAGCCACGCTTTATACAAAATTTGTACTTTGGGTCAACAAATGATCATACAAATGATCACAAAGATAAACGATCAAACAAATGATCTTATCACAAATGATCAAACAATGATCATTTCACAGCAACACTCAGCATGTCACATTACCAAATTGGGAATATATCGCTGATAACCATCAACAACATAACTGTTAACTCCGCCTTGACCATGACACACCGATCTAGTGCATCAAGAGGTTCCGACCTAACAGTTAGAAGCATGCCGATTTAAAACTCAACAGGGGGTGCCGACCTAAGGCTCAACAGGGGGTGCCGACTTGAGGCCTAAGGGTTATGCCGACTTAGCACTTCAACGAGGCTACCGACTCAACATAAATACCGACCCAACAGCCTTAGCTCATTGCCGACCTAAAATGAATGGCGACTCAATGGTTACCGACTTAATGACTCAGAAGGGACAGCGACTCAAGGGAGACCGACTTAAGATTCAAAGGGTTACCGACCTAGTAGGATTGAGAGGCATACCGACTTGAAAAATACCGAGTCAAGGCTAAAACAGTTGCCGACCTAACGTGGGTACTGGCCTAAGACTCAGAAGATACCGACTCAGTGACTTGACCGAGTTACCGATCTAATGCCCTACCAAGTTGGCGACCTAGAATAGTTGCCGACCCAAGTCACAACCGATCCAGCTCCCCAGTTATCTCGTTCACGGTCCAGGACTTATCATTTGGACCGTGACTTGCGACTTACCAAGTTAACTCGTCCACGACCTAATATAAGCCCGATGCCATGTTACTGAGAAGAGGTGGTGTTGACTCGGAGGCGACCTTAGACCGGTCACGACTCACCTTAAGTCGGCTGCGGCTTAACTTGAGTCGGCCACGGTTTAGGACTTGGCAAAAATTTCAGAATCAGAACTCTCTATAAATAGGCAACCACCTCCAACATTCAGGGGACTTTTGGGCACATTCTCTTCATACACCGTTACATTGCTGCATTGAGAACTTCATCAACACTTAGAGCTTTCAAGATTAGAGGAATACATCAAAGAAATTCACGAAGAAACCACACATCTTCAACATGAATTTAAGGACTTTAATCGACATTGAAGCTTAAGACTTGTTCCAAACCACTTGTAACTTGAAGTATATTGTACTTGAGAGGAATTGTATCAGCTTGTAACGGGATTATTAATAAAAGTGCTTAGAGTGGACGTAGGCTATACCCTTAAGCCGAACCACTATAAAATTGTTGTTGTTTACTGCTTTTCTGCTATTACTTGCTTGTAATTCTTTCCCGATCTATCGGGTGGTGCTTTCACAACTACACTTCACACACCGGGGTGTTAGCGTTCACATTTTAGCGTTAACATTTTTGGTGCTTTCGCTGAGAATTGAACTCAGGAAAACTGTCATCATTGCTCCACAGAGATTTGAAGAAAGAATTTCCTTAAAAACCAGAAGTCTATCTGAGATTATGGCTCCTGGAAGGAAAAGTAGATCTGTCAGATCTGGAAACATTCAAGAGGGAACTTCCGCTTCCCCTGTGCCTAATCAACCCACTCCGTCTGTTGGAGTTACGAAAGCGGAGTTGGATGTTGTGATTCTAGGGCTAAACCAGCAGATAAACGCCCAAAATGCACAATTAGAGGCTCAAAGTGCCCGAAATGCTCTGTTTCTGAATAAGTTAAACGACTTACTTGGGGCAAACAATCAACCGGCTGGTAATGAAAGGAACTATGCTGGCAACGTTCATGATGTTAATGAAAGGAATGCTCCTGAAAGGGCTACTAGTCCCTTTGAGCAGGCAGTACCTGAGGCTGGTGGATCTAGAACTCGGCATGATGAGGAATATCTTTCTGGAATGGTCCGGCAGATCATGAAAGAAAGTATGCAAAGGGTTGAAGATGAGAAGGAATGGGGTTTCGCCCCAAGTAAAACTCCGTTTACGGAAAGAATCTTAAAGGCGGAATTTCCAAGGAAGTTTGTCCCTCCGACTATCCCAGCTTACAAAGGGACAAGTGATCCGAATGAATTCTTGTATAAATATGATTGGCACATGACAGGTGCCAGAGCCTCTGACGAAATAAAGTGCCGATATTTCCCCGTATACCTGGAAGGTGTGGCTCTACTATGGTTCACCAAGTTGCCAGTCCGATCTATTGATCAGTTTTCAGACTTGACCAGAAAATTCAAGGAGCAGTTTAGACTATATGCTTCAAAAGCCAAGGACATCATGTCACTGTCGAGTTTAGAGCAGAATCCTGGTGAGTCTATCAGATCTTTCTTGAACCGCTTTAATATAGCGCTGGCCGAGGTGGATAATGCTGAGCCACGAATGATATTGACTTATCTGATGAGAGCTATTGATAAGTCAAGCGAATTTGGGAAATGGCTGAACATGAAGGAGCCAACCTCTCTCGAAAAGTTCTACAAAAAAGCAGATGAATTCATTCGCTTGGAAAGCCGTCCTTTACCAGTAAAGACAGTGTTGGAGAAAGCAGAAGACAACACTGTCGCTCCACGCAAGAATGAATCGGTGGGGCAAAAAAGGGAGAATAATAATGGGAAGAAACAGGGTAATCTGAAGAAGCCCCGATCCTTCAAGCCATCAGAGTATACTCCATTATCACATACGCCGGAGCACATCTACCTTGCCACTAAAGATTCCGTCGATTTCCCTAAACCTATCCCTTTGAGAACCGGGAAAAAAGCCATACAGAGTGGGAAATTCTGCCGCTTCCACAATCAACCCGGTCATGAGACTGATGAATGCCGCCAGTTGAAAAACCTGATTGAAGAGTTGCTAAGAGAAAACAAACTGCAGCAATTTGTGAAGAAGAATAGCAACAATCCTGCATCGTCAAGTCAGGGGCAACAGGTTCCTGTTCATCAGCCTAGGACAGGTGAGAAAGCTACGGGACATGAATCTGGAAGGCCCGTTATCAATGTCATTACAGGAGGGCCTCACCCAGCTGGCAAGAACTGGGGTGAGATGGAGAGATATTCCAGGGCTTTGAAATATGCTCCAGCCGAAGAAGACGTCTTTGTTTTAGAAGACACTACGCCCCTGAAACAACAGAAAACTTTCAGCGATGATATTGTTTTCAGAGCCAGAGATTCCACAGGTATAGAAGCTCCTACCCTAGATCCCTTGGTCATCTCGGCTGGTATTGGACCGGCCATTGTCAGAAGAGTCCTCATTGACTGCGGAGCATTATGTAATATCCTCTTCAAGAAGACATTTGACCAGATGAAAATCCCTATGATCAATGTACAAGCCTCATCACAGAAGATCGCTGGCTTCACTGGGGAGCCAAAACAACCAATTGGGACCATCGATCTGTTTGTAGAACTTGGGGAAGCAGAAAGGAAAGTGGTCCGCAAGCAAACATTTGTGATTGTCGATGAGTTTTCTGCTTATAATGCTTTTCTTGGCCGTCCAACACTCGCAGCATTCAAAGCTATCCTAGCCCCGTGGTGCCTCACTATTAAATTCCCTACTGACAATGGAGTAGGAGTTATAAAAGGGGATCAAAATGCTGCGCGAGAATGCTATTTGACAGAGCTGCGAGAGTCAAGAAAAAGAGAAATGGGGAAGGATGCGGCAACCCCAGTCCGCATCAAGGAACCAGCCTTGTAGCAATTACGGGGCGGACCCTGCACTGGCGAGCACAGCGGGGCACGGAAAGAAATGGATCCCCGAAAAGCCAGTGCAGGGAAGAATAGAGTGGTACCGGTGGAAACGACAGTTCCGGTACCTGTTGACCCGAAGGACCCAAATAAGGTGTTAAATGTGGGTTCACAGCTTAATGTGTCAATTCAGAATATCTTGATATCTTTCCTGAAAGCAAATCTGGATGTCTTTGCTTGGACTCATGCCGATATGTGTGGAATATCTCCAGAAGTTGCAGTACACGCTCTGAATATTGACCCAAAGTTTACACCAGTTAAACAGAAAAGAAGAACCCAAGGTCCAGAAAGGTCAGCAGCATTAAAAGAAGAAGTTGATCGACTCATGGAAAATAACTTCATCAAAGAATCTACATATCCGAATTGGGTTTCAAATCCTGTGTTGGTCAAGAAAGCTAATGGAAAATGGAGAGTGTGCATCGATTTTTCTGATCTAAACAAGGCTTGCCCCAAAGATTGCTTCCCGTTACCCAGGATCGATCAACTGGTAGACGGAACTGCGGGACATGAATTGTTATCTTTCATGGATGCCTACTCCGGTTATAACCAAATCATGATGCACGAGCCGGATCAGGAGGATACAAGCTTTATCACAGATGTTGGACTTTATTGCTACAGAGTTATGCCCTTCGGATTGAAAAATGCAGGGGCAACCTACCAAAGACTTGTTAATGCTATGTTCAAACCGCAATTGGGCAAAACTATGGAAGTCTATGTCGACGACATGTTAGTGAAGTCCAGGAAAGCAGCGGATCACATTGAACACTTAGCAGAAATGTTCGCAGTCCTTCGGAAATACAGAATGAAACTTAACCCTCTGAAATGTACATTTGGGGTCGAGTCCGGAAAGTTCTTAGGTTTCATCGTCAGTGCTAGGGGCATTGAGACTAGTCCAGCTCAAATTACTGCCTTGAAAGAAGTTAAAGCTCCTAGAATGAAGAAGGAATTGCAGAGTCTCAACGGAAAGGTCGCCGCCCTGAGTCGGTTCATTTCCAAAGCCACTGATAAATGCATCCCATTCTTTGACGCCCTGAAGAAAGGAAAGAAGAATTTTGAATGGACTCCCGAATGCCAAAAAGCCTTCGATGAGTTGATCCGTCATATGGAAACGCCTCCAATACTTTCTAGGCCAGGCAATGGTGAGGATCTTCTTATATACTTGGCAGTATCATCTCATGCTCTAAGTGCAGCGCTGATACGGGAAGACAAAAGGATTCAACATCCGGTTTACTATATCAGCAAAAGACTCACTCGGGCAGAGCTGAATTACTCCAAGTTGGAAAAACTCGCCTATTGCCTACTAGTTGCATCAAGGAAACTAAGGCAATATTTCCAAGCTCATCCTATCAAAGTACTCACTGATCAACCTCTAAAGCAAGTCCTATTTCGCCCTGAAACTTCGGGTCGCCTTCTAAAATGGAACATTGAACTCAGTCAATATGACATCACTTATCATCCCCGAAAAGCAATCAACGGACAAGCTTTAGCTGATTTCATTGCAGAATTCACAGAGAAAGATAATGGTGAGGAAGAAGCGATCAATGATTCCCCAATCCAGTGGAAGATGTATGTTGATGGCGCAAGAAATGACTACTGTTCTGGAGCCGGAGTGGTACTTGAAACTCCTGAAGGTCGATCATTATGTTATGCACTAAGACTGGAATTTCCTTCAACAAACAATGAAGCAGAATATGAAGCTCTTATTGCAGGTCTGAAAATCGCTAAAGAGCTAAACATTCGAGCATTACAAATCTTCAGTGATTCTCAGCTTATTGTATGCCAAGTCAAGAAGGAATTTCAAACAAAAGGTGGAAACTTGCCTTCCTACTTGTCAAAGGCTTGGGAACTCCTATGTGAACTCGATCATTATTCAATAAGCCATATTCCCCGAGAAGAGAATACGAAGGCAGATTCCCTGGCAAAGTATTCAAGTTCTGGTGAAGCTCAACTATTGGGATTGGTTCCCGTAGAAGTCCTCTCAGCACCAAGTATAGACGAGATGGATATAGATTGGATTATGAATGTATCTCAAGAACAAGAGTCGTGGATGACTCCAATATTAGATTACCTACTCAGAGGTTCTCTGCCAAAAAATTCGATAGAAAGACGAAAGCTACTAAGGAAAGCCTCTCGCTATGTAATTCAGGATGGCCGATTGTACAGACGGGGATTCTCAATGCCATTGCTTCAATGTGTATCCCGGGAAGAGTCCAAAACAATCCTAGCTGAGGTGCATGGAGGAGAATGTGGTGATCATTCAGGTGGTCAAACATTAGCAAAGAAAATTCTCCGATACGGATATTTTTGGCCAGAAATTAATCGAGATGCCGCAGATTACTCCCGAAGATGTGACAGATGCCAAAGATTTGCCAAAATTCCTAGAGCACCTTCTACCGAACTCACACAGATGGTCAGTCCATGGCCGTTTGTGATTTGGGGAATGGATCTCATTGGGCCGCTACCAACTGCCAAATCAGGGATTAAATATGCTATTGCTGCAGTTGATTACATTACTAAATGGGCTGAAGCTGAACCATTGGCTACTATCACTTCTAAGAAAATGATAAGCTTTGTGACCAAGAATATCATTTGTAGATACGGTGTGCCTCAGAAAATAATCACAGACAATGGAACTCAGTTTGAAAGCGAGGAATTCCAGGATTTTTGCAAACGATTCAAAATCCAGAAAAGCTTTTCGGCAGTAGCTCATCCGCAGGCAAACGGGCAAGTGGAAGCAGTGAACAAGATCATCAAATCAACCATCAAAAAGCAACTCGAAAGAGCAAAAGGTGGTGGGTCGATAAACTACCACTTGCACTATGGGCATACAGAACTACTCACAAAACTACGATTGGGCATACTCCTTTTTCGTTAGCATACGGATCGGAAGCAATGATTCCGGTTGAAGCAGAGGTCCCTTCACACAGAAGAACCCATTTCAATCAGGCAGAAAATGAAAAGCTACAACTTGAAGCGCTAGATCTCCTTGATGAAAAAAAGAGACGAAGCTAATCTCAGAGTTGCAGCTCATCAGCAAAGGATAGCCAGACATTTCAATTCCAAAGTTCGTCAACGCAGCTTTGAAATTGGAGATCTAGTCCTGAAAAGAATTATGACCGCGACAGGTGTGTTTGGGCCCAATTGGGAAGGACCATATGTGATAGGTCAGAAGCTTCTTGACGGCACATTCAAACTCACTACTGTTGAAGGAGTTCAAATTCCAAGGGCATGGAACAGCAAACACTTGCGCCCATATTTTACTTGAAAATTTTGTTGAAATAATGTAAAAGAGTTGTGGATGTATGATTCTTGTAATTGAAAGCAATTGTAAAACTGATGCAAGTGATTAATGAAAGAATATAAAGTGGATGTAGGCCCAAATTCTTGGCCGAACCACTATAAATCTTGTGTTCCTTATTTTTATTACATGTTTGCTTTATTTTCGATATAAAAGTACATAAAATGTATTGCTGAAATGTCGATTTAAATTTTTGCAGACAATGGAAATAAAACTTGCGCATAATAAGACCGAGCGATTCTCACCATCATTCAACAAACAAATTTCAAGTTACAAAGACCCCGAATTCAAATCCTAGATAGGAAATACTTCAATCGAACGGCTAATGATTTCGATAGAAACGAGCCCTTGCTGATAAATTGAGATTGTTTGAACAAACAAACATCCAATTAGGAAGCTAGTGCCCGTTCTCACGAACTTGCCTGACAATGAAGTACACTTCCTTGGATTAAACAAGCTACTTGCAAGAAAAGGGGAATGAAAACTTGAAAAGAGAAAAAAAAAAGGATCGGTGAAAAGGCATAAGCAAGAAGACAAGGAAACAACCAAAATCCATCATCGGCAGCACAAGTCCTCTTCAGAGGCACAACTCTTCGGAGGATAAAAGACCTCTAATGGGTCATATGCCACAAAAAAGAAAGTTCTCTACTCAACAAAAAAGATTGGAGGAGTCATGACCCTCCAACCATGAGAGAGTAACTTCCAGGCAATGAAAACCCTTTCTGAGGCATATTTCACCAGGAGTTGAAGTGAAATAGCCGCTCTTCGGAATTTCACTTCACCAGAGTTGAAATGCAAACAAAATAAAAGCCCTCTTCGGAGGCCCATTTCACGAGGAGTTGAAGTGTTATGACCGATCTTCGGAATTTCACTTCACCAGAGTTGAAATGCAAACAAAATAAAAGCCCTCTTCGGAGGCCCATTTCACCAGGAGTTGAAGTGTTATGACCGCTCTTCGGAATTTCACTTCACCAGAGTTGAAATACAAACAAAATAAAAGCCCTCTTCGGAGGCCCATTTCACCAGGAGTTGAAGTGTTATGACCGCTCTTCGGAATTTCACTTCACCAAAGTTGAAATGCAAAACAAGATAAAGACCTTCCCGGAAGCCCACGTTTCACCGAGATTGAAATAAAACTTCCAAGTGTTGAAACGTGAAAAGGCTTTCTTCGAAGGCACAACTCTTTGGAGGTACACGTTTCACCAAGATTGAAATAAAACTTCCAAGTGTTGAAACGTGAGAAAACACTCCTCAGAGGTACAACCCCCTCCCGGGGACACAATTAAAAAAAAAAGAACCTCATCAAGAGCATACTTTAACTTCCAAAGGAAGAGTAATTTACCTATTATGGAGAATGATCTTCCTCAAAAAAAAAGGGGGGGGGGGGTTAAAGTACATTCAGAGGTCCGCTTTGCCACATAGAAGAATTCACTTGGCAAAATATATACATACGCAAAAAGAGAAAGTGATTTCTTCGAAGGACAAAGCGTAGAAACTTATATGAAGGAAGTTGCACTCTACGAAAATTCTCTTCGAGAATGAAGTAATTATTCTTTAGAAAACGAGAGTGCAAGTCCCCTTAAAGTATACGATATTGCAGTAAGCTCATGGTATAGGGGCAATATGGTATAGTTACATACAAAGCGGTATAACTATGTCGGTAAAGTACGCTCAAACAACATACCACAAGCTCACCGCAACATCGTATAAATAAAACTTGTGCAAAAATGAATAATAAATGCATTCTCAAATTCAAACAAAAGTCTGTACAAATAAAGAATCACTTTATTCAATTGCAGATACTGCAGATACAGGTTTCAAAATAAAAAAGCAGGGGTCGGTGCCTGCACAACATCCGACCATTACACAAAAAAGGAATCAAAAATCTCAACTCTTCACTTCTTCTTGCCGCCTTTAGACCCTTTACCCGGTCGAGTGGTTAGCTTTTCGGGTCTTTCAGGTTGGTCTGAAGGCATAAGGGAAGAAGGGAAGGGAGGTGCAACTGGCGCAATTTCCGGTTCCTCTTCAGTGGTGATAATTTTCTTCCCCCTCCTCTTCGATGTCCCATGCTTCTTTCTTCTCTGCGAAGAAGACTCACTCCCCGGAGTAACGAGAGCGGACAAAACTACGTCGTCAGAAGGAGTCCGCTCCGGAGAGATCTCGCCTCCTTCGAGTCCCTCATCTTTTTGCTCCTGCGAGGCAACAGGGTCATCCAAACCATGAAGAGCCTCAATTTTCTCCTCTTGTGACCCAGGTTGTGAAGCAGAAGGAGGAGTCACCTGAAGAGATGGAGGAGGAATAACCAGAGAAGGCGAAGTCTGCACGGCACTTGTTGTTTCAACTGCAGAAGAAGAAAAATTGAAAATGTTAGTATCTTCCCGAAAGAAGGGAGATATGGGTTCATCGAGATTCAAGAGGTAATCGAGAAGATCATCAAATTGTTGAGGAATAAGCAGGCAATCCACCTGAATCGGACCAATGTCGAAATTACCTGAAGATGCTGGCTTCGTCAGTTCAATCTCATAATTCTGAGCCCCAATGTCCTCCAAAGCCTCTTCATCAGTAGGGGTGATTACCCCAGTTCTTGTAGGAGGCGGCAAATGAGCACTAGGGCCTGTAATGTCCACCTCGGGAGAAACTAGAGGACGTTCAGAGATGGTAGGCGGTACTTCTTTTTCAGAACGCTCCTCTTCCGCCATCCCGGCCCGCGCTCTGGCAAGCTGCTCCTTACCCTTGGCAAGAGCGGCACGGGCTTCGTCATCAAGATAATGCTCTTCAAGGGCTGACTCAGCATATCCAGCACCTTTACCACCGAGCATATCAAGTGCTGCCTCCCAAACTTCAGCCAGTGTGATTTCATACTTGGGGCCTAGAAAGGCAAGGCTGCCACGTCCCAAAACGCTGTGCAGGTAAAAATCGAATAATGTGGAGCTAATGTCAGCTTTGTTTGCTTGATGAGCCTCTTCGGCCGCAAGTTTACCAGCAACAGCCTCGTCGCGCTCCTTTTCGGCCATAGCAAGTCGAGTTTTTAACAACTCTATCTCCAAGCTTTGAGAGCCGGTCTGTTCTCGCAGTTGTACAGTTTCAGCACGATATTCTTCTATGACCTTTTCCTTGTGTGCAAGCTTATCTTCGACTGCTCTTTGACTGGCATGCGCATCTCGTACTTGTTGCTGAAGCATGCTCTCCTTTTGTGAATGGAAAGTAGATGAAGTAGCTAATTCTTCCTTAAGTTTTTCTACTTCCGCTTCCAGCTTTTCATTATAGGAAGCAATACTTCTCATTTCGGCGTCATGTTGTTCGAGAGTCTTCTGCCACTCAGCCTTATCATTCTCCATTGTTAGCATGGCCTCGAGATTGGCTCGATTAACCCTCTGAAGTTCGTCGACGAGTTTTTGCCAGTTCGACATTCTTTCAATATCGGTCCTGACAGCATCAAGATTTCGCAGCATAGCCGGTTTGTCGAGGGGAACCAAGTCGAGATCAAATCGAACCCCTCTCAGGCACCACTGAGGAAATCGACTTTGAAGAGTGGGAGGACCTTGCCCAACTTGGTATGCGGGCCGGTTGATGATTGCTTGAATGTCGGAGCGAGCGGGAGCAGGAGATTGAGCAGGGACATGTTCAGAAGCTGAAGGAGTTGTTTCTTCAGTAAGTCTAGCCCGCTTGCTAGAGGAATCGTCTATGTGACTCTTTCCTCTCTCATCATGAGCTTTTCTCTTTTGGGTGTCATCATCTCTGTGGGGAAGATCATGTCTTTCTTGTTCCCTTCGGCGACGTTCTTCATATGCTCGTCTCTCGTCGGCTTTCCTGATGGCCCTCTCTTCATCCGACTCTCTGTAAGAAGGAAGGTAACGCCTGTAATCATACTGGCTACGCCTCCCGTAGCGCTGCAAATCATCATAGTACGAGCCGCTGCGCCCCATAGGAGAATCTGGAATTAAAATAATAAGCTTTAGAAATCTTTAAAGTACAAGAAGATAAGTGCATAGAAGTGATGAGGAATTCTAAGTGTGTGTGATGTGCAAACTACGCGCATTAATCTACGAACCACTCTTTATTTGGGGAGTGGTTGTGGGTGTAATAGTTAACGTCAACTCTTGAGTCGACGACGACTGTTGCAAAATAGAAGTAGCTTCAACTACTGAAGAAGAAATCCCGGCAGTAGTAGGGTCATCTTTGAAGATCTCTTGTGAAGTAGCGAAGAGGTCGCTCAATCCTTCGAAGGTATCGTCCCTGCTTTGCTTGACAGGACTGGATCTCTTAGCCTTTTCACCAGATTCTTGTGAATGGTGAGAGGACCCCTGAGGCTCTTCTTCCTCGATAACCGGGGCAAGTTTATCAGATGGCCCCGCAACATCAACAGAAGTGGAGCACTTCACCAGCGAAGATTCAGGAGTCTTTATCGGAGAATCGGGGACTTCCGTTGGAACTTCATGAGCATGCATAGAGCGAGAAGTGTGTAGAAGCCCATGTTGATGTAAAAATTCATCCCTCAACAGAAATTTTATGCTCCTCTCTTCTGTGGCCACGACACTCAACCTCTCAAAAACTTGCTTATGAATTGGATCTCTAGAAGGGAGAGGAAGTGCTGAAAGGAACAAAGAATGAAATTAGCAACTGAAAGTTCGGATCTCGAAAAAGTTTCAAAAACGGAAAAAATAGAAACACTAATCTTACTTCCTACTCTCCAGATGGCATAAAACCCTGGGGGACAGCGGGCAAAGAAAAACTGGTTCAAAAATCCATGAACACTTTCAGTAAGATCGGAAATGAGCTTGCGGTTTCTGGCACTTCTCACAATAATGAGGGAAGGATGATCTTTACTCTTTGCAAACGAGCACAGATAACGAATTTCTTCAAAACTCGGTAGGCGATCAAGAGTTCTTCTAAACAAAACAGATAACCCCGTCAAGATGGCATAGCCATTGGGATGAAGTTGAAACGGAGAGATTGTCAACCGAAGGAGAAGAGTTCGAAGGAAGTCGTTAAAAGGAGGAATCGCCCCACTTAAGCACATTTGGCGATTGACTGCAACAAAACCATAGGGAGGATTGTCAACAGTATCACTTGGCCCAGGGAGAAGAACATCACTTTCAGCAAAGCCAAATTGAGTGCGCAGCTGGATAAACGCTCTCGAAGTTAGAATAGTCGAGGTTCTCTCCGGAGGATTCTCTATGGGAACAGCTATCGGAAAAGTTTCTTCCTCTTGAGTTACCACTTCTTCTTCTCGGTGGGAAGTCATTCTACATAAACAACTGGGTATTCAAACATGAAGGTGCACGTTTCCTAAGGTGTGTGAAGTGTTGTGTAAAATCAATCAAGCAGTGAACAAATATAACTGGAGTGAAAACTAGCAAGCATTTGTTAGTTATGAAATTCAGGGACTATTGTTTTAAGCCTAAATATGCAAGTAAGATGTTGATGCAGATAAATCAGTTCAGATTATTGATACTTTGCATTAATGTTTAACTTGAATTGATTGATTCACAAACATTTCATGCAATATAATTAAGTTGCTTGTCTTGTCTTGACTAATCTGTCATCTGACATGGGCAGTCAATGGCAGTATTTTCGCCTTGGTTTTCTTTGTTTGTTATTTTCAGCAGTTTAGCAGCTTATAAGTTAATGCGATCTGTGAAATAATACAATAAGATTCAAGCAAATTTAAAGTTGGGGCAGTTCAAAATTTAGGCAACTTAGTTTGGCAGTTCAAGTTAGAAACTCAAAGTGGATCTATGCTCTCAAAAAGTCAGCATGCCCAAAGCTTAAGTGTTAACTCGGCAGCGGTTTAAGAGCCAACTCGGTCACGGTTTAAGGGCTTAGCTCGGCCACGACTTAGGGATTAACTTGGCTGCGGTTCAAGGTTAAATCAGTAGAAGGTTAAATCGGCAGATTTCCCCAAGGATTAACTCGGCCACAGTTTTAAGGCTTAGATCGGCAGAAGGTTAGGTCGGTAGATCTCCCTCAAGTGCTAGCACGGCCACGATTTAAGGATTGGGTCAGCCAAAAACCAAGCCCCCTAAAATCACCAGGTCGTATCTGAATCAATACCTCGCCCCGCTCAACCCGTTAACCCAATAACCATTCCATCAGCAGCCGCCTTCATTCACATAATCCAATAACCCAATAAAACAATTTGAAATTGTCACAGATCTGATGTCCTGCCATCAAAGACCATCGAGCCTGAGGCGATAAACCCCTTCATTGTATCAACGATCACCTCAAACAACCTAAACTTCATCAATTACGAAAACAATGGTATTCTTGATGGAGCATCACGCAAAGAGGCGATTCGTGTTCGAGCGACAGGATTCATGAATCGACAGTAATCTACAATCGAAAGAGGGATAAAATCACTTACGCAATGGATGGTAGAGGTTATCGGTGATTAGTTGGAAGGAAATTGCTTCTAGGAATTTGAGAATACTTTAATGGCGGAATCAGGCAAGTGAGTAAGTGACGAAGAAAGGGGAAGAAAGTTAACTTATACCCTGCAGTGGAAAATTTGGAGCAACACATACGGTCTAACTGTTAGGTCGCATACGACCTACCGACCTAAGAGGGGACGGGTTAAGGGCTATCGAAGCACACGACCTAACATTTAGGCGTATACTTCGAGGGGCAAATGTTAACTCCGCCTTGACCATGACTCACCGATCTAGTGCATCAAGAGGTTCCGACCTAACAGTTAGAAGCATGCCGACTTAAAACTCAACAGGGGGTGCCGACCTAAGGCTCAACAGGGGGTGCCGACTTGAGGCCTAAGGGTTATGCCGACTTAACACTTCAACGAGGCTACCGGCTCAACATAAATACCGACCCAACAGCCTTAGCTCATTGCCGACCTAAAATGAATGGCGACTCAATGGTTACCGACTTAATGACTCAGAAGGGACAGCGACTCAAGGGAGACCGACTTAAGATTCAAAGGGTTACCGACCTAGTAGGATTGAGAGGCATACCGACTTGAAAAATACCGAGTCAAGGCTAAAACAGTTGCCGACCTAACGTGGGTACTGGCCTAAGACTCAGAAGATACCGACTCAGTGACTTGACCGAGTTACCGATCTAATGCCCTACCAAGCTGGCGACCTAGAATAGTTGCCGACCCAAGTCACAACCGATCCAGCTCCCCAGTTATCTCGTTCACGGTCCAGGACTTATCATTTGGACCGTGACTTGCGACTTACCAAGTTAACTCGTCCACGACCTAATATAAGCCCGATGCCATGTTACTGAGAAGAGGTGGTGTTGACTCGGAGGCGACCTTAGACCGGTCACGACTCACCTTAAGTCGGCTGCGGCTTAACTTGAGTCGGCCACGGTTTAGGACTTGGCAAAAATTTCAGAATCAGAACTCTCTATAAATAGGCAACCACCTCCAACATTCAGGGGACTTTTGGGCACATTCTCTTCATACACCGTTACATTGCTGCATTGAGAACTTCATCAACACTTAGAGCTTTCAAGATTAGAGGAATACATCAAAGAAATTCACGAAGAAACCACACATCTTCAACATGAATTTAAGGACTTTAATCGACATTGAAGCTTAAGACTTGTTCCAAACCACTTGTAACTTGAAGTATATTGTACTTGAGAGGAATTGTATCAGCTTGTAACGGGATTATTAATAAAAGCGCTTAGAGTGGACGTAGGCTATACCCTTAAGCCGAACCACTATAAAATTGTTGTTGTTTACTGCTTTTCTGCTATTACTTGCTTGTAATTCTTTCCCGATCTATCGGGTGGTGCTTTCACAACTACACTTCACACACCGGGGTGTTAGCGTTCACATTTTAGCGTTAACAATAACCTTTGAGCTCGTACGTCTCAGAGAAGGGTGTTAAGCTAAAAGAATAAATTCTCCGCTACCAACAGAAATATATTTGAAAGAAATCTGCTTTGTATCTCAATTTGTAACGTCAGACATACAATCCATACAAGTCTGTTCCGGGCTCGAACAGAACCGAAGGCACTTACAAAGAAGTCCTTGCAATCCGGATATCCACAATCCTGATCGGATTCCCCATCACATATGGAGAACTCTATACCGGAGTAACTCGATGCAGAGTCGATCGACAGGTCATCCTATCGCTCTCGCAAATATCCGGTCTTCAACACCGGTCATCAATGCTATCCATTACGTCGTATCACTATTCGAAATGGGTAATCCGAATAACGAGCGCAATAATTTAAAAATAAGTGTGGCATTCAAATTCAGCAAATCACAACAAATACCTTTCAAAGGTAAATATCGATAGTCGGTTATTGAACTATCAATGGATATGCACGACATCACCAGATTCCAAATAATTTTCCAAATTATTTATTTCCCAAAAATATCTTTACAAGATATATGTTTTCAATACTTCAAAAATAAATCAATATTTATTTTTAAACAAATTCCACTTTCTTTTATAAATTCCATAGTGAATTTATATTTCACAATATCTACTGATATACGATTTTCAATAGGTTTCAAATATTCATTTTCAATTTATCTTCAAAAAGATAAAGTCCCAAAATATTCAGTTCATATTGGAAAACATTTCCATACTTATTAAATAATAAGTAATTTACAAATCCATTCATTTTCAACACTTGGAAAATATTCAATATACTTAAATCGAAAATTAAGTATATATTTCATTCTTTAAGAAATCATTCTCTTAAACACATTTGTTTGGGCCAAAACGAATGTTGCGTAAAACATCGTTACGACGACCCAAAATAACTAGTATAGGGATTCGAAATTTAGATAGATCTATAAATCCCAATACTATACAAAAATATTTTCTTTCGGAAATCATTTACTATAACAACAGTGTTATAGTCCACCATTTCCTTCTATTTCTCGAAAACATCTATTTCAACAATAAATGTTAAAATCTATGGTTTTGAATCTCAACACATTTTGAAACATCGTTAGATTGTTTTAATTCTATTTAAAACATCACATCCAAAACATTTTCTTTAACATAATATTCACTATCCAAAAACATGAATATACTTATTAACAAATTTCATCATTTCTATTCATTTTACTTTAAAGGATTATTCACTATCTAAAACGTGAATATAACTCCATAAATAAGTTATAACAATTTACTTATCAAAATAAGTCATTGCGAATTTATAAAACAATGTTTATAAATTCCATTTCTATTTATTTTATAACTACTTCCTTTATAAATCTCCTTTATTAACCTATTCAATTTATAACTCAATTATATACTAAAAGTCCATAATTTAAGTTAAATACTTATAATTTATTTGTTTGCAAAATCGTTCCTTTAACTTCCCAAATTATAAATCTTATAACTTATAAGATTCATTTATTTACCCAAAACTTATTCTTCAAATAACTTTACAAATTTTATAAACCTACTGCTTATAAAATTCCATTTATAACTTCACCGTTTATAATTCTATAAATTTCATTCATTTATGAAATTCATTCACAATTCATTCTAACACTTATAAAAACTCGTTTTATAATTCAAATATTTTAATTTACAAATTATCAATTTATAAATCTTTTATTTAAATCAATTTATATTATTATTTCAAAACGTCTTTAAAGTCCTTTATAATTTCGCCATTCTCTTTGATTTATAAAATAATCAAATTTCATAAATCCTATATTTAAACTTTTTATAATAAATTCAGAAATCCCAATTTAAGCTATTTTATAAAATCATTAACCTCATATTTTCAATAATCAACTTTTAACTATTTTTCTCAAAAATCATAATTTTTATAACATTAAAATTATAACGTTTATTTTCAAAAATAACTTTAAAATCCTTTTAAAATTCCAAAATTTGGTCCAGTGATGCTACATACCAAATAGTCAATCACGACAACAACGATATCATATATCTATATGATAATCAACGAATATCAAAATATCCATAATCCTCTAAATACTGTTGAGGAATCCAGTTGGATCCTTCCAACCTATTTTCCTACATCCAAAGATGTTAGCACAATACCATTGTAACGACCCAGAATTTTTATTAATTAAAATTTGAATATTTAATTAATTTTAAATATTTATAAGTGAATTTATAAGTCAAATAAATTTTTATTTGAATTATTGGATTTAATTGGATAATTAAATCGATAATTTAATACGTTAAATTATGGAAATAATTGAAAATATAGTTAAATATGATTGAAAATGATTTGTAAAATTTTATTTTATCATATGGAAGTTAGAACGATATTTTAGAACTTTTAAAATCGAATTTAAAGTTAATTTGTGAAAATTGAATATTTTAATATTAAAATCGACTAGTGAAAATAGTCAATTTTTGAACAGTCTCAGAATTGAACGAAACAAATTACATTGGATCCGTAATAGTTAGTTATTACCGGATTTCAAATTTCGTGTCAATCGGAGTTATCGTTTGATCGTGGCAGCTCGAAACGCATCGAATTATTTTTAATTTTAATTTGGCGAGTTAAAATAGCCATTTTTCAAAAAGTCTCGGATTTCGACGAAACCAGTTTCATCGGATCCGTAATGTGATATTACTGTAAGGTTTCAAATTTCATGTCAATTGGATTTACCGTTTGTCCGGTACAAATTAAAACGCCTAGAAAATCGCTTAAATCGGTTTAATTCAAATTGAGCGTTTGTAGCCATAACTCGCACAGATGTCCGAATTAGCTTCCGAAACCTGTTCCATTGTGTCCGGAACGCGGGGTAAACCCTAGAAACGCTGGTTACGGCGCGTAAATCGGAGTTCGGAATTTCCGGATGAATAGTGTCGATCGTTTCTCTATAAATACACACCCACACCCTTCATAATAAATAAATAAAAAATAACAAACCCTAACCCTAATATTGCCAGCCGCCTCTAACATAACCAATGGCCAGAAATGTTCCAACTTCTTCCCTCTAGATCTTCCAATCCGTCAACAATTAGAGGAAGTTGTCAACATGAAAGTTGGAGAGGGGAGTGAGAGCTACGATCTGAACGGTGGTGATGTAAAACGGAGCGACGTGGTGGTGTCTAGGGGGGGCCGACAGTGCTGGCATGCGCACGCATTTCAAGGTGGATAGGGTGGCCGAGTTCACCCTTGCTCTGGCCGAAGTTAGAGCATGTTGGGGGCTTCGAGTTGCAACTTCCTGATCGCGTTCAAGTTCATCGATGTGGTCGAATTTTCAAACCCTAGTTTTGGGTGTTGGGTTCGGTGGTATACGTGAGTGTCTGGAGAAGGGACGCAAGTTGGGAAGATAAACATGAGGCGTTGGATTTGAATCTCACGGCTTTGATTAAGTTGAGTTTGAAAATAGTTAAGTTAATGTTGTAATTAGTTATATTTTAATACGTGTAACTTCAAAAATTCATAACTTTTTCATACGAGGTCGAAAAAATGCAAACTCAGTTGCGTTGGAATCGTATGGACGAGCACTACGCGATGGATTTGGTTTGGAGTCGTTTGGAGTTAGTGAGAATTTTGGGTAAAATTAAACGTCCGTTTAATTTTATTCGAAATAAATCGCTAAAACGGAAATAAAATCAAGGTGAGAATTTCTCACTCAATCGAATCAGTTTCGATTTTATTTTAGATAGTTAAATTTAAAATATTTGAATGCATGTTTGAATGTTGATTGATATCTATTGATTGTTAAAATAGACATTATACGCCGTTAGTAAGCGGATGTTATTTATTAAAAACATATACCGCGAATATTTCATAAACAGTGAAATTAGTATTATATATAATAGCAATATATATATATTGGCATATGTATATATTGGAGTTATTGATTTCCCGCATTTTTTGTTCAGCGGATGAGACCCTATTACGCCGTTATTAAGCGGATAATATTTAATAAGAACATATACCGCGATAATTTCGTACTGGAGCGAAATTGGTATTGTGCTAATGTTTTTGGATGCAGGAAAACAGGTTGGAGGGATCCAACTGGATTCCTCAACAGTATTTATTTGATTATGGATATTTTGATATTCGTTGATTATCATATACGATATGTGATATCGTTGTTGTCGTGATTGACTATTTGGTGTGTAGCATCATTGGACCCAGATTTTGGGATTTTAAAATGATTTTAAAGTGATTTTTGAAAATATACTTTATTTTTGGAATTGATCCATTTTAAATAAATAAACGTTATAATTTTTAATGTTATAAAAATTATGGGTTTTGAGAAATATAGTTAAAAAGTTGATTTTGAGAAATATGGACTAAAGATCTCATAAAGTAATTTGAATTGGGATTTTTGAATTTATCATTGAAAGTTTAAAATTAGGATTTATAAAATTTGATTATTTTATAAATCAAAATGATGAAGTTTTTATAAAGAAGATTAAAGACGTTTTTAAAGAATAATATAAATTGATTTATATTAAGAGATTTATAAATGGATATTTATAAATTGAAATATGGACATTATAAAACGAGTTTTTATAAGTGTTTGAATGAAGTGAAAATGAATTTCATAATTGAATGGAATTTATAGAATTTTATACGGTGAAGTTATAAATGGAATTTTATAAGCAGTAGGTTTATAAAATTTATTAAGTTATTAAAATAATGATTTTGGATAAACGAATGAATCTTATAAGTTATAAGATTTATAAATTGGAAAGTCTTTAAAAGAACGATTTTGTAAAATAATCGTTTTATAAGTATTTGACTTATAATATGAACTTTTAGTTTATAATTGAGTTATAAACTGGAATAGGTTAATAAAAGAATTTATAAAAAGGAAGCTTTTATAAATAAATAGAAATGGAATTTATAAACGTTGTTTTATAAATTCGCAAATGACTTATTTTGATAAGAAAATTGTTGAAACCTATTAATGGAGTTATATTCACGTTTTTGAATAGTGAATAATCCTTTGAATTAAAATGTATAAAAGGATGAAATGTGTTAACGTAGCATATTCACGTTTTTGAATAGTGAATAAGATGTTAAAGAAATTGTTTTGAATGTGATATTTGAAATAGAATTAAAACGATCTAACGAAGTTTTAATTGTGTTGAGATTCGAAGCCATAGATTTCAACATTTATTGTTGAAATAGACGTTTTCGAGAAATAGAAGGAAATGATAGACTATAACACTATTGTTATAGTAAATGATTTCTGAAAGGAAATGTTTTGTATAGTATTGGGATTTATGTATCTATTTTAATTTCGAATCCCTATACTAGTGAATTTGGGTTGTCGTAACGATGTTTTACGTAACATTCGTTTTGGCCCAAATAAATATGTTTAAGTGAATGATTTCCTTAAAGAATGAAATATATACTTAATTTCGATTGAAGTATATTGAATATTTTCCAAGTGTTGAAAATAAATAAAAATTGTGAATTACTTATGAATAAATAAGTATGAAAATGTTTTTCCAATATAAAGTGAATATTAGAGAATTTATCTTTTTGAAGATAAATTGAAAATGAATATTATAAATCGAATTGAAGTCGTATATTCATTAATACTTTGGAATGTAAATTCCCTATTGAATTTATAAATGAAATTGGAAAATGGATTTAGAAAAATAAATATTGATTTATTTTTGAAGTATGAAAATTTTATATCTTGTAAAGATATTTTGGAAAATAAATAATTTGGAAAATTATTTGGAATCTGGTGATGTGTGCATATCCATTGATGGTTCAATAATCGACTATAAATATTTCCCTTTGAATGGGTAATTGATGTGATTTGTTTGAATGTGAATGCCACACTTATCTTTGAATAAGCGCTCACTATTCGGGTTAACCGGGAAAGGACCATGGGGTCGTATAACCCATTCCAAATATGTGATACGTCGTTGTGAATTGCATTGAAGATCAGTGTTGAAGACCCGGTATTTGCGAGAGCGATAGGATGACCTGTCGATTGTCTCTGCACTGAGTTGCAGCGGTATAGAGACTCCCTAAGTGATGGGAAATCCGATCAGGATTGTGAATATCCGGATTGCAAGGACTTCTTTGTAAGTGCCTTCGGTTTTGTTCGATCCCGGAACAGACTTGTATGGATTGTATGTCTGACATTACAAGTTGAGATATAAAGCCGATTCTTTCAAATATATTTCTGTTGGTGGCGAAGAATTTATTCTTTTAGCTTAACACCCTTCTCTGAGACGTACGAGCTTAGAGGTTATATAGTTGAAGTTATCAGCGATATATTCCCAATTTGGTAATGTGACATGTTGAGTGATGCTGTAAATGATCATTGTGTTGATTATTGTGATAGGATCGTTTATTTGATCGTCTATCTTAGTGATCATTGTGTTGATCATTTGTTGACCCAAAGCATGGCTTTTGTATAAAGTATGTTTTTGTGGACGTGACTTCGTCGAACCTCACACCCCGGAAATGGTCAAAACAGGAAAGATGCGGCAAGGTTATGAGGGGTAGCACCCTTTAGGGTATGTACGTTTCCTTCTGGATAGAGGTGGTATCATGGTATGGAGCCCAGATATTTAACCTATGTGGTTACTATGAATTTATTACTTTGTGGTGGTTGGTTATCGGGATCCCGTGAGAAAGGTCGTTTACGATCGGGGAATGGCGTGCTCGTGTCAGTAGTTACCCAGTTAGGGGTAACCCGGCCTTGTGTTGGCAGAGTTCCGGTTTGGTTCTCGGGGATGTCTTTCCAGAGGCATTCTCATGTGGCAATGGGAAATTCCTTGGCCTGACCATTTGTTGGAAATCCAAAGAAACAATACGAAACTTGTACGGTATTAGTTGTAGAACCTATCATTCACTTATGGTGTCGCAACACTGTTTGGATGGTAGCTATAGTAGGCATACGATAATGGTCGTATGTTGGCTAAGATTTATATTCTACTTTCAAAATGAATTTTTTCCCTACACTACGCACTAATAATAATATCAAATGTTATTTTAAATGCGTATCAAGCATCTTTGACTATCATAAGGAGAAATCTCCTCCGATTCTGCGTTTGCATTGTGTGTGTGTGCGGGAGGCCTTATGGTAGTCTCATTTTTAAAAGCATTGCTAATTGAATTTAAAAATATCTCTCTATTTTGATTTCAAAGATAAATAAACTGTTTTGAGTTCTCACACCAGTCACATGACTGACTTGGAGTTTATTGTTTTCCTTCCTAAACTCTGGGTGCCCACCAATTTTCACACGGGCAGTTAAGAGTTAGGTTTATCAGGATATTCTGGATATTCTTGAGTTGCTGGAGGCAAGCTGGATGGCATGGCGTATTGCTAGTTTATATAGTATTTCTTTTTCCGCTGCACTGTTTGTTGTTGTATATTGTTGTACACTCTGATGATATGATGTAATGAAATGTATAAAATGTAATAACTGATACAGTTCTTTGTTTAAAGATTATTCATTTATTATTATATGTTGTTCCGCTGCGAATTGTGAGATTCTGATGTTGTTCTGTTGTTTTCTATTCCGTTCTATTCTCTTTTCTTTCTGTTCCGTTCTATTTTAAAATTTGTTCTATTTTCTATCTCTTCTCTATTCTATGTTTTCTATTCTCTTTTTTTTTTCTATTTTAAAATTTTCTATCTTCTTTTCCCTATCTATTTTTCTATCTTCTTCTTTTTCTTTCTTCTTAAATTCTTCTCTTAAACCCATAACTATTCGGTTTTTCGGCAACGAAAAATCCGAAGCGTTACAGTTGGTATCAGAGCTTATGGTTAAGCGACAACCATGGTTCTGTTGTGTATTTCTCGTTAGAGATAGAGTCAGTAGTACTCTAGAATGAGTTGAGTGTAATAATAGCTATGAGAGCGGATTTGTTAGTGAATATAAAATTGTTTTATATTGTGATGATTGGTTTATTGAGTGGCATATGAACTTTCGTCAGCGTGGTCCGCAAGACTATGCCGAAGGGGTTTCTAAACACTTGAATAGAACAATTCGACACAATATTGTTTTAAATTGGGTAAATGAAATAATTTTACCTTGAGTATATTTTGTATATGTAAAGAAATAATTTTCAGGATTATTAAAGTGTATATAAGTTGATTGTTTAGTTGTTTGAATAACCTAAATAAAGGAATAATTGTATAAGTAAAATGAATTATAAGAATTAAATTATAATTAAAGTGATTTACAATTGTGAAATAAACTTATATATATAAGAAGTGAAACTATATGAATATATATATGAATATGAGTTGTAAATAAAAATGAATTTAAGTTATGTAAAACAAGTGATGTTTATTAAATGGAATATAACTTAAGAGATATTGAATGAAGTTGATATTAGATCAAAGTAAAATTAATAAAATTAAGTGATAGATATGAACTTGAGTTATATAAATGAAATTCAACTTTTGTAATAGAATTGAATGAATGGATTGACTATTAATCAATTAAATGTGAATTAAGTTGAAATGAAATAATGAATATAAGTGTTAATTCATTAAAATCTAATGTTATTGAAAGTTGAATAAATTAAATGAAAATCAATTTAATTAAACAACTAGAAAGTGATGGTGTTAAACCGAATTGAATGAATTGTAAGCAAAGGAATTTGGTTGTAATTAATATACATTGGTTGATATATGATTGTTAGTTGATTGTATCAAATTCATTAAGTATTAATGAAAGTGAATTAGTGAAATTTAAAGCTATGTAATTGAATTCAAATTAGAAAGTTAAGTGAATTTTGAATAGAATTGAATTTGATTTGGAAGTGAACCAACTTGAATATGAATTAGTGAATATAAACTACTTGAAAATGAATGTTAGTAAAAACATCCACTGTTAATGAATCAAAAGTGATTAAATTGAAAACCAATTCATGGAATATTAATGAGAATATGAATGAATATTTATTGGTTATGGATGTTAGTTGGTTGATGTTTGCATTTGTTGTTTAGTTGCATTTGCTATGTTGACATATATAGTTATTATGTTACTATATGTTGTATATTGAGATTATTATCTATATGCATGTTCTCATGTTGTTTGTTGAGTAATTAGTAGGTGCGGATCGCGTTTGCTTCGCATTTGGAGCTCGCTTTTGCGCTATATTAGCTGTATATGCTCGCTAATAAAATAATAAGGTACATATCTCGGATTAAATACCGTACTTTTACACTTTTCCCTGCGGGATGCCTCATTACTTGATGAGATGTATATTTGTGATATATATACTGTCATTTTTTTATTCGGATCGAGCCGCGCAAAGGAGACTATGGCGAATTTTTCCGAAAATTTAAGGCGTTAGAAAAATTTGAGAAATTTGGAAAATTTTGAAAACTTTAACTTTGATTTTGGAATTGAAAGTTAAACAATAGTAGTTGTTTTTGAAAAGATAACTAAGTATGATTTGAAAACTTAGTAAAGATTTGTAAGAAGTTTAACTATGAATTTTGGGAAAATTAATAGATTATGTAACTTTTCTTACTTAATAATTTCGAGGACGAAATTCTTTTAAGTGGGGAAGATTGTAACGACCCAGAATTTTTATTAATTAAAATTTGAATATTTAATTAATTTTAAATATTTATAAGTGAATTTATAAGTCAAATAAATTTTTATTTGAATTATTGGATTTAATTGGATAATTAAATCGATAATTTAATAAGTTAAATTATGGAAATAATTGAAAATATAGTTAAATATGATTGAAAATGATTTGTAAAATTTTATTTTATCATATGGAAGTTAGAACGATATTTTAGAACTTTTAAAATCGAATTTAAAGTTAATTTGTGAAAATTGAATATTTTAATATTAAAATCGACTAGTGAAAATAGTCAATTTTCGAACAGTCTTAGAATTGAACGAAACCAGTTCCATTGGATCCGTAATAGTTAGTTATTATTGGATTTCAAATTTCGTGTCAATCGGAGTTATCGTTTGATCGTGGCAGCTCGAAACGCATCGAATTATTTTTAATTTTAATTTGGCGAGTTAAAATAGCCATTTTTCAAAAAGTCTCGGCTTTCGACGAAACCAGCTTCATCGGATCCGTAATGTGATATTATTGTAAGGTTTCAAATTTCATGTCAATTGGATTTACCGTTTGTCCGGTACAAATTAAAACGCCTAGAAAATCGCTTAAATCGGTTTAATTCAAATTGAGCGTTTGTAGCCATAACTCGCACAGATATCCGAATTAGCTTTCGAAACCTGTTCCATTGTGTCCGGAACGCGGGGTAAACCCTAGAAACGCTGGTTACGGCGCGTAAATCGGAGTTTGGAATTTCCGGATGAATAGTGTCGATCGTTTCTCTATAAATACACACCCACACCCTTCATAATAATAAAAAAAAAATAACAAACCCTAACCCTAATATTGCCAGCCGCCTCTAACATAACCAATGGCCAGAAATGTTCCAACTTCTTCCCTCTAGATCTTCCAATCCGTCAACAATTAGAGGAAGTTGTCAACATGAAAGTTGGAGAGGGGAGTGAGAGCTACGATCTGAACGGTGGTGATGTAAAACGGAGCGACGTGGTGGTGTCTAGGGGGGGCCGACAGTGCGGGCCTGCACACGCATTTCAAGGTGGATAGGGTGGCCGAGTTCACCCTTGCTCTGGCCGAAGTTAGAGCATGTTGGGGGCTTCGAGTTGCAACTTCCTGATCGCGTTTAAGTTCATCGATGTGGTCGAATTTTCAAACCCTAGTTTTGGGTGTTGGGTTCGGTGGTATACGTGAGTGTCTGGAGAAGGGATGCAAGTTGGGAAGATAAACATGAGGCGTTGGATTTGAATCTCACGGCTTTGATTAAGTTGAGTTTGAAAATAGTTAAGTTAATGTTGTAATTAGTTATATTTTAATACGTGTAACTTCAAAAATTCATAACTTTTTCATACGAGGTCGAAAAAATGCAAACTCAGTTGCGTTAAAATCGTATGGATGAGCACTACGCTACGGAATTGGATTGGAGTCGTTTGGAGTTAGTGAGAATTTCGGGTAAAATTAAACGTCCGTTTAATTTTATTCGAAATAAATCGCTAAAACGAAATTGAAATCAATGTGAGAACTTCTCACTCAATCGAATCAGTTTCGATTTTAATTTATATAGTTAAATTTAAAATATTTGAATGCATGTTTGAATGATGATTGTTATCTATTGATTGTTAAAATATTGAGTAATTAGTAGGTGCGGATCGCGTTTGCTTCGCATTTGGAGCTCGCTTTTGCGCTATATTAGCTGTATATGCTCGCTAATAAAATAATAAGGTACATATCTCGGATTAAATACCGTACTTTTACACTTTTTTCCCTGCGGGATGCCTCATTACTTGATGAGATGTATATTTGTGATATATATACTGTCATTTTTTTTTCGGATCGAGCCGCGCAAAGGAGACTATGGCGAATTTTTTCGAAAATTTAAAGCGTTAGAAAAATTTGAGAAATTTGGAAAATTTTGAAAACTTTAACTTTGATTTTGGAATTGAAAGTTAAACAATAGTAGTTGTTTTTGAAAAGATAACTAAGTATGATTTGAAAACTTAGTAAAGATTTGTAAGAAGTTTAACTATGAATTTTGGGAAAATTAATAGATTCTGTAACTTTTCTTACTTAATAATTTCGAGGACGAAATTCTTTTAAGTGGGAAGATTGTAACGACCCAGAATTTTTATTAATTAAAATTTGAATATTTAATTAATTTTAAATATTTATAAGTGAATTTATAAGTCAAATAAATTTTTATTTGAATTATTGGATTTAATTGGATAATTAAATCGATAATTTAATACGTTAAATTATGGAAATAATTGAAAATATAGTGAAATATGATTGAAAATGATTTGTCAAATTTTATTTTATCATATGGAAGTTAGAACGATATTTTAGAACTTTTAAAATCGAATTTAAAGTTAATTTGTGAAAATTGAATATTTTAATATTAAAATCGACTAGTGAAAATAGTCAATTTTTGAACAGTCTCAGAATTGAACGAAACTAGTTCCATTGGATCCGTAATAGTTAGTTATTACCGGATTTCAAATTTCGTGTCAATCGGAGTTATCGTTTGATCATGGCAGCTCGAAACGCATCGAATTATTTTTAATTTTAATTTGGCGAGTTAAAATAGACATTTTTCAAAAAGTCTCGGATTTCGATGAAACCAGTTTCATCGGATCCGTAATGTGATATTATTGTAAGGTTTCAAATTTCATGTCAATTGGATTTACCGTTTGTCCGGTACAAATTAAAACGCCTAGAAAATCGCTTAAATCGGTTTAATTCAAATTGAGCGTTTATAGCCATAACTCGCACAGATGTCCGAATTAGCTTCCGAAACCTGTTCCATTGTGTCCGAAACGTGGGGTAAACCCTAGAAACGTTGGTTACGGCGCGTAAATCGGAGTTCGGAATTTCCGGATGAATAGTGTCGATCGTTTCTCTATAAATACACACCCACACCCTTCATAATAAAAAAATAAAAATAACAAACCCTAACCCAAATATTGCCAGCCGCCTCTAACATAACCAATGGCCAGAAATGTTCCAACTTCTTCCCTCTAGATCTTCCAATCCGTCAACAATTAGAGGAAGTTGTCAACATGAAAGTTGGAGAGGGGAGTGAGAGCTACGATCTAAACGGTGGTGATGTAAAACGGAGCGACGTGGTGGTGTCTAGGGGGGGCCGACAGTGCTGGCCTGCGCACGCATTTCAAGGTGGATAGGGTGGCCGAGTTCACCCTTGCTCTGGCCGAAGGTAGAGCATGTTGGGGGCTTCGAGTTGCAACTTCCTGATCGCGTTCAAGTTCATCGATGTGGTCGAATTTTCAAACCCTAGTTTTGGGTGTTGGGTTCGGTGGTATACGTGAGTGTCTGGAGAAGGGACGCAAGTTGGGAAGATAAACATGAGGCGTTGGATTTGAATCTCACGGCTTTGATTAAGTTGAGTTTGAAAATAGTTAAGTTAATGTTGTAATTAGTTATATTTTAATACGTGTAACTTCAAAAATTCATAACTTTTTCATACGAGGTCGAAAAAATGCAAACTCAGTTGCGTTGGAATCGTATGGACGAGCACTACGCGATGGAGTTGGTTTGGAGTCGTTTGGAGTTAGTGAGAATTTTGGGTAAAATTAAACGTCCGTTTAATTTTATTCGAAATAAATCGCTAAAACGGAAATAAAATCAAGGTGAGAATTTCTCACTCAATCGAATCAGTTTCGATTTTATTTTAAATAGTTAAATTTAAAATATTTGAATGCATGTTTGAATGTTGATTGATATCTATTGATTGTTAAAATAGACATTATACGCCGTTAGTAAGCAGATGTTATTTATTAAAAACATATACCGCGAATATTTCATAAACAGTGAAATTGGTATTATATATAATAGCAATATATATATATTGGCATATGTATATATTGGAGTTATTGATTTCCCGCATTTTTTGTTTAGCGGATGAGACCCTATTACGCCGTTATTAAGCGGATAATATTTAATAAGAACATATACCGCGATAATTTCGTACTGGAGCGAAATTGGTATTGTGCTAATGTTTTTGGATGCAGGAAAACAGGTTGGAGGGATCCAACTGGATTCCTCAACAGTATTTATTTGATTATGGATATTTTGATATTCGTTGATTATCATATACGATATGTGATATCGTTGTTGTCGTGATTGACTATTTGGTGTGTAGCATCATTGGACCCAGATTTTGGGATTTTAAAATGATTTTAAAGTGATTTTTGAAAATATACTTTATTTTTGGAATTGATCCATTTTAAATAAATAAACGTTATAATTTTTAATGTTATAAAAATTTTGGGTTTTGAGAAATATAGTTAAAAAGTTGATTTTGAGAAATATGGACTAAAGATCTCATAAAGTAATTTGAATTGGGATTTTTGAATTTATTATTGAAAGTTTAAAATTAGGATTTATAAAATTTGATTATTTTATAAATCAAAATGATGAAGTTTTTATAAATAAGATTAAAGACGTTTTTAAAGAATAATATAAATTGATTTATATTAAGAGATTTATAAATGGATATTTATAAATTGAAATATGGACATTATAAAACGAGTTTTTATAAGTGTTTGAATGAAGTGAAAATGAATTTCATAATTGAATGGAATTTATAGAATTTTATACGGTGAAGTTATAAATGGAATTTTATAAGCAGTAGGTTTATAAAATTTATTAAGTTATTAAAATAATGATTTTGGATAAACGAATGAATCTTATAAGTTATAAGATTTATAAATTGGAAAGTCTTTAAAAGAACGATTTTGTAAAATAATCGTTTTATAAGTATTTGACTTATAATATGAACTTTTAGTTTATAATTGAGTTATAAACTGGAATAGGTTAATAAAAGAATTTATAAAAAGGAAGCTTTTATAAATAAATAGAAATGGAATTTATAAACGTTGTTTTATAAATTCGCAAATGACTTATTTTGATAAGAAAATTGTTGAAACCTATTAATGGAGTTATATTCACGTTTTTGAATAGTGAATAATCCTTTGAATTAAAATGTATAAAAGGATGAAATGTGTTAACGTAGCATATTCACGTTTTTGAATAGTGAATAAGATGTTAAAGAAATTGTTTTGAATGTGATATTTGAAATAGAATTAAAACGATCTAACGAAGTTTTAATTGTGTTGAGATTCGAAACCATAGATTTCAACATTTATTGTTGAAATAGACGTTTTCGAGAAATAGAAGGAAATAATAGACTATAACACTATTGTTATAGTAAATGATTTCCGAAAGGAAATGTTTTGTATAGTATTGGGATTTATGTATCTATTTTAATTTCGAATCCCTATACTAGTGAATTTGGGTTGTCGTAACGATGTTTTACGTAACATTCGCTTTGGCCCAAATAAATATGTTTAAGTGAATGATTTCCTTAAAGAATGAAATATATACTTAATTTCGATTGAAGTATATTGAATATTTTCCAAGTGTTGAAAATAAATAAAAATTGTGAATTACTTATGAATAAATAAGTATGGAAATGTTTTTCCAATATAAAGTGAATATTAGAGAATTTATCTTTTTGAAGATAAATTGAAAATGAATATTATAAATCGAATTGAAGTCGTATATTCATTAATACTTTGGAATGTAAATTCCCTATTGAATTTATAAATGAAATTGGAAAATGGATTTAGAAAAATAAATATTGACTTATTTTTGAAGTATGAAAATTTTATATCTTGTAAAGATATTTTGGAAAATAAATAATTTGGAAAATTATTTGGAATCTGGTGATGTGTGCATATCCATTGATGGTTCAATAATCGACTATAAATATTTCCCTTTGAATGGGTAATTGATGTGATTTGTTTAAATGTGAATGCCACACTTATTTTTGAATAAGCGCTCACTATTCGGGTTAACCGGGAAAGGACCATGGGGTCGTATAACCCATTCCGAATATGTGATACGTCGTTGTGAATTGCATTGAAGATCGGTGTTGAAGACCCGGTATTTGCGAGAGCGATAGGATGACCTGTCGATTGTCTCTGCACTGAGTTGCAGCGGTATAGAGACTCCCTAAGTGATGTGAAATCCGATCAGGATTGTGAATATCCGAATTGCACGGACTTCTTTGTAAGTGCCTTCGGTTTTGTTCGATCCCGGAACAGACTTGTATGGATTGTATGTCTGACATTACAAGTTGAGATATAAAGCCGATTCTTTCAAATATATTTCTATTGGTGGCGAAGAATTTATTCTTTTAGCTTAACACCCTTCTCTGAGACGTACGAGCTCAGAGGTTATATAGTTGAAGTTATCAGCGATATATTCCCAATTTGGTAATATGACATGCTGAGTGATGCTGTAAATGATCATTGTGTTGATTATTGTGATAGGATCGTTTATTTGATCGTCTATCTTGGTGATCATTGTGTTGATCATTTGTTGACCCAAAGCATGGCTTTTGTATAAAGTATGTTTTTGTGGACGTGACTTCGTCGAACCTCACACCCCGGAAATGGTCAAAACAGGAAAGATGCGGCAAGGTTATGAGGGGTAGCACCCTTTAGGGTATGTACGTTTCCTTCTGGATAGAGGTGGTATCATGGTATGGAGCCCAGATATTTAACCTATGTGGTTACTACGAATTTATTACTTTGTGGTTATTGGTTATCGGGATCCCGTGAGAAAGGTCGTTTACGATCGGGGAATGGCGTGCTCGTGTCAGTAGTTACCCAGTTAGGGGTAACCCGGCCTTGTGTTGGCAGAGTTCCGGTTTGGTTCTCGGGGATGTCTTTCCAGAGGTATTCTCATGTGGCAATGGGAAGTTCCTTGGCCTGACCATTTGTTGGAAATCCAAAGAAACAATACGAAACTTGTACGGTATTAGTTGTAGAACCTATCATTCACTTATGGTGTCGCAACACTGTTTGGATGGTAGCTATAGTAGGCATACGATAATGGTCGTATGTTGGCTAAGATTTATATTCTACTTTCAAAATGAATTTTTTCCCTACACTATGCACTAATAATAATATCAAATGTTATTTTAAATGCGTATCAAGCATCTTTGACTATCATAAGGAGAAATCTCCTCCGATTCTGCGTTTGCATTGTGTGTGTGTGCGGGAGGCCTTATGGTAGTCTCATTTTTAAAAGCATTGCGAATTGAATTTAAAAATATCTCTCTATTTTGATTTCAAAGATAAATAAACTGTTTTGAGTTCTCACACCAGTCACATGACTGACTTGAGTTTATTGTTTTCCTTCCTAAACTCTGGGTGCCCACCAATTTTCACACGGGCAGTTAAGAGTTAGGTTTATCAGGATATTCTGGATATTCTTGAGTTGCTGGAGGCAAGCTGGATGGCATGGCGTATTACTAGTTTATATAGTATTTCTTTTTCCGCTGCACTGTTTGTTGTTGTATATTGTTGTACACTCTGATGATATGATGTAATGAAATGTATAAAATGTAATAACTGATATAGTTCTTTGTTTAAAGATTATTCATTTATTATTATATGTTGTTCCGCTGCGAATTGTGAGATTCTGATGTTGTTCTGTTGTTTTCTATTCCGTTCTATTCCCTTTTCTTTCTGTTCCGTTCTATTTTAAAATTTGTTCTATTTTCTATCTCTTCTCTATTCTATGCTTTCTATTCTCTTTTTTTTCTATTTTAAAATTTTCTATCTTCTTTTCCCTATCTATTTTTCTATCTTCTTCTTTTTCTTTCTTCTTAAATTCTTTTTCTTAAACCCATTACTATTCGGTTTTTTGGCAACGAAAAATCCAAAGCGTTACAACCAATTCCGTTCCAGTACGAAATTATCGCGGTATATGGGATTTAAAATATTATCCGCTTAATAGACGGCGCAATAGGGTCTCATCCGCTATATACTGCGGGAAATCAAATCCAAGTACATAAATAATACAAATTTCACTGTTTATGAAATGTTCGCGGTATATGTTTTTAATAAATAACATCTACTTACTAACGGCGCATAATGTCTATTTTAACAATCAATAGATAACAATCATCATTCAAACATGCATTCAAGAATTTTAAATCTAACTATATAAATTAAAATCGAAACCGATTCGATTGAGTGAGAAGTTCTCACATTGATTTCAATTTCGTTTTAGCGATTTATTTCGAATAAAATTAAACGGACGTTTAATTTTACCCGAAATTCTCACTAACTCCAAACGACTCCAATCCAATTCCGTAGCGTAGTGCTCATCCATATGATTCCAACGCAACTGGTTTCGCGCATTTTCGACCTCGTATGAAAAAGATATGATATTTACAATTTTACACGATTTTAAACTATATAATTACAACATATATTTAATTTTTTTTAAACCTACATCTAATCCTAGCCGTAGATCCCTGCCTCCTTCATCATGACCGCACCTTCTTTCTCCCCTCCATCTTCATGCGTTCTACCCAGTAACAATGCACGCATGATGAAACCCATAGACATGAAATTAGGGTTCAATATTTCAGCCACCACGACGACAAAAACACGATCATCTCGCCACCATTCGAAGCGCCTCCTCCAGAGCCACCCACGCCGGCCGACCGCACCCCCCTCTTGCCTCGATTCGTGTGAAAAACATGTTCGAACGTTCGAGATTTGCATCCAATTTTAGGTCGATCCACTTCACCAATCAGCATCTTAGCCGTTGGATATATCAATCACACTGCCATCTACAACTTTCATGTAGAAAGTTTCTCGAAATATTGCATGGATTTTAAGAAAAGAGGAGGAGAAGACGATTGTTTTTCAGCCATTCATCACCATGGAGGCGGCGGCCTGATAAAACCCTAGTTTATTTTTATTTTTTTAATTTGTGAAAGATAAGGGTCTATTTATAGAAAATTAAAAGAACACTATTCATTTTGGATTTTTTAAACTCCGATTTACGCGCGGTGACTGGCGTTTCTAGGGTTTACCCCGCGTTCCGGACGCAATGGAATAGGTTTTGGAAGCTAATTCGGTCATCTGTGCGAGTTATGGCAATAAACGTTCGATTTAAAATTAAACCGATTAAACGATTTTCTAGGCGTTTTAGCTTGCACCGGACAAACGATAAATTCGATTGACACGAAATTTGAAACCATACAATACTATCACATTACGGATCCGATGAAACAGGTTTCGTCGAAATCCAAGACTGTTTGAAAAATGACTATTTTAACTCGCCAAATTAGTATTAAAAACAATTTCGATGCGTTTCGATTTGCCACGGTCAAACGATAACTCCAATTGCTACGAAAATTGAAATCCGATAATAACAAACTATTACGGATCCAATGGAACAAGTTTCGTCCAATTCTGAGACTGTTCGAAAAATGGCTATTTTCACTAGTCGATTTAAATATTAAAATATTCAATTCTCACAAATTAACTTTTAATTCGATTTTAAAAGTTCTATAACATCATTCTAACTTCAATATGATAAAAAAAATATTTTACAAATCATTTTCAATCATATTTAACTCAATTTTCAATTATTTCCGTATTTTCACATATTAAATTATTGATTTAATTATCCAATTAAATCCAATTATTCGAAATAAAATTTATTCGACTTATAAATTTCATTTATTAATATTTAAAATTAATTAAATATTCGATTTTTAATTAATAAAAATTCTGGGTCGTTACACGCTGCGAGATTCTGTGTTGTTTCATTTCCTTTATTTCTCTTTCTTTTCTTTTCTTATTTACCCCAATAACCATCTGCCCTTTTGAATGGTTTGGAATCGGCATGTGTATTTGATCGTCGGTTTAAACTGTCCAAAAAGGCGGGTCGTTACAAATCCGCAATTTAATAATAAAATGCGGTTTTATATCATTTCAAACCGCAATCCCGAACGAAATGAAATGCATAACAACTTGCAGTTAATATAAATAAACATTCATTCATCCAAATATCAATCGTCAACCATTTATTACAAATCATCATCCAATTTAAACAAACATCAATATAGAGCATATAAAATATAACAGGTAATAAATACAGGTATTAACTAACAGTTTATATTTAGTAATAAATTTAATAACTATTTAACTAGTAGTTTATATGCAAATAAATAAATTTTAACTGTCAAATTTTTATGCAATAATAAAATTAATTCACAATTATTTTAAATAAATGCGATTTAACTGAGATAATGAATAAAACATACCAAACAGTCATAAATAAATTTCTACTCTAAAATCAATTTAACAAACATAAGAAATTTTAGAAGTTGTGAGTGGGTTAAAACACTCACCTTTTGAATTTAAATTGTATTCAAATTCAATTTAAATCCAAAAATTTGACCGTCTCAGAATTCGTCCAAACAAACGTCATCAAGTCCAGAATTTCAATACGATCCTAACAAAAAGAACCGTGCGTGAAAAGGAGTTTGTATGCGAGAGTTATAACGATTTTTGTGATTGAATTTTAATTTTAAAAAAAAAAGAGTGGACATATTCTCACCTTTGCCAACTCATCACCCCTCCATACTGTGCACTACAGTCATGCAACTTCGGCTACAGGAAACCCCACCCACGCACTAAATTTCCAGCCTCCACAAAACCCAACGCACGCAACTACTGTCAGTCTCGACCCTTCACCAGCTCGCACGCCTTCACCAGCGCCACCCCAAGCCCATTGCTACGCCGAGCAACATCACGCCCAGCTTCAGATGCAGCCGCTGCCTATATTTATTAAGCCCTAGCCAAAATGTAGCCGCCAATCTAACCGTCAACTCGCCACCAAACCTACATAGATCGACTCCCCTCAGTCCACTCTACAAAACCCAGAACCAATTTCTGATCAGGCGACAAAGGTTTTCGACGCAACGGATGGCCGAGAATAAACTAGGCTTTTTTGGAAAAATTTAAATTCAATTTCACAAACGAATTGCACAATTAAATTACGCTCGTCGAGGGCATTAACATATATTTTTTTGAAATTTTTTTGAAGACTTTGAATTTTTGACTTTTGACTGGATATGCAATTGGATCTAGGGTTTGCAGCCATTGGAAAAGGAGGAGCTGAGGAAATGAACGCACAAACAAATGAGAATAGATGGAGGCTAGGGTTTATAACTGGGTTTATATAGGTAGGTTAGAAATTTGAATAGATGGGTCGTGTTGGATATACGTGCTACCGTTAACGTGGCCCAAAAAGCCCGTTCTGACCCCGGAACGAAATTGGTTAAATCCATATATCAAAATAAGTGTTTTAAAATATTCTGAACGCGATGGAAAAAGTTTCACTTCCAAATTCCATCGTATGAAGAAGTTATGCTGAAATCAATATTTTCAAACTGATTTTAATTGATTTCAATTGCATAAATTTCAAGTCGTTTCGAGTCCGTACGATTAAACGACAAGTCTGATCGCTACGAAACTTGAAACACTATTATAATTCACCGTTACAGATCCGATGAAACTGGTTTCATTGAAATCCGAGTCAGTGGCCAAAATGGCTATTTTATATTAATTCAATAAATTAAAAATTCATTGATTAAATCACTTTTTCAATTTCACTTCCAAATTTTACAAATCTTATCAGTTTTGTTTTCTTAAACAATCTCAGTGATTTAAACCAATTTAGATCTCAATTAATTGTTGATTCAATCATAAATTTCAGCGTAAATTCAAATTTCTTTATATTATCAATTATAAATTAACTTTTCAAAAATTCCATTGAATTCACTATTCCTTCTTTTTATTCAATCCATTACAGTCAAATGGATGAAATTAACATTGGTTCAAAGCTATTACATAAATGTTTTCCAATTTCAACTTAATTTTTGATTTAACGTAATAATTAAATATTTGATTTCATTTATTGGCAATAAATACAACTATTATAAATTAAGTAAATTTACTCACCATTGAAAATCCAAATCTTATAATTCATCAAATTTATCATCTCGATTTACTTATTAATTTATAATTCTTTAAACCAATTCCCATCTCAATTTTAAATGTAAATTATTTTACCAATTATAGTATTTATTTTACTTCCTTAAAATAATCCGTTTATTACACTCCAAATCCAATTTATTTCAATAAGTTTCAAATTAATTGAATTAGATTCAATTTTAACCTTTTACTTACACTTAAGTTTAGGTCATATTTAATTTATAACGTATTACTTCCCTAGTTATTTCTTTACATACTTCCCGTATTAATTTTACAATTAACCATAATTATTAAAGTAACGCTAATAATAAATACGACCCTATAATGCTCAACATTTTAAACGAACGTAATTTCATTTTCCATTAGTGTAACATTCATTTATTTTATTATCACTTATTACAAATTCTAATTCCATTAACAAATAAGCAAGTAATTTATAATATATGTTTACAAGCCATATGTTACAAATTTTGAATTCATCCAAATTCCTTATTATTGACTTAAATTAGCATTACTTACATTGCATTAACATTGTTACTTAAAATCTCTATCCAATTGCAATTTATATTCTAATGAGTACATTTACTCTTTCCGTTATGCTACTAATTATCAACAAAGAAACGTTTATTAATTTCAACAACATTGTAATTACTAATTACCTACATTGATTGTATACGTTTTCCCTTATTATCATTCATTAGAATTCTATTCAACTTTCCATTTCTTGCAATAACTCATATACTATAATTTTTCATATAAATAAACAAGGTTCCAATATATAGGATTCATTCAATTCACCCACTTTAAATTAAGTCTATTACAATCAATGTAATATTTCATCAATACCAATTGGCCCGATTATTTCATTTTACCAAGTCATATCATTTAAAGTAATTTATCAAATTTAAATGTTCATTCAAGTTTATAGATTATTACTTGCGTTAACAAAATTCCTTAATTTATTCCAATTACTGTTTAACAATGTTTATTACATTAAATAAATTTAATATTTTCCTTTAATTTCTCGTATTCAATTATATATAGGTAAAAATCTTTTCACTGCTTAAATTCATTTGAATTAAATTCGAATTTCTACAAATAGGTTTTAATTACCATTGCTATAGTTTATTTTTTTCCACTAAATTAAACTACAAAAGTCTTATTTAATTAACAAATTTAATTGTCGAAATTTACGGGTCGTTACACTCTCCCCCACTCAAAGCTTTTCGTCCCCGAAAAGGAAAAAGAAGGGAGAAGGAAGAATTAAATAAACAATACATCTTATTCAAAATATTAACTTATAACAATAATTTACAAAATTTACCACTTTAAATAAAATATACCCATTTTATAATCATTATATCTTTTTTTTAAATAAAGTTCGGAAAAGTAATTTCAAAATAATTTCTAAGTCCAAAATTTTCGGAAAATTTCAGCAGAGTCTCCTTTGTACGGAGAGCTCGGGAGAAAATATAATAATATATCACATGAAATACCCAAAATATTATATCCCAACACGGGAAAATATAAAATAGCTCTATAAACCGAAATCTAAGACGTACCAATTTGTTGGGCAAATTACGCTTAATTTATGGAACCAAAAGCAGTAGCAATTGCTTCCATAACCTGCATTTCACTTGTAAAATCCAAAGGCTAACAATTTATGTAAAGTGAAATATTTAAGTGGTTTCAGTCACTAATAAAAAATCAATACAACAACCATCAATTTCAACAAACAGCATACACAACAAATACAAAACAATCATACAATCAAACAAACAAATAGTTGTTCGGATTCAAAACTTTTAAATTGCACGGAATGAAGAATAAACCATCAAGTGCATCATTTACTCAACAGTCTTAGATTAAACACAATGGATTATTCATCTATCCTAACTAAATTAAAGTTTCCTTACCCAACAACCACAAACCACGACAAACAACAATTTCAGCAATAGATTTAGTCTATTCTTATTTATTTCATTCATACATTTGTTGTTTGGTTTCCTTTCTTTCATTCATTGAGTGATTACTTCATTTATTTTCATTTATTACTTACAATATTCATTTTTATTTTAATGTCATGTAAGTTCTCTTCTTTATTGCATCATATTTTATTATAGTAGCATTTCATTTTATTTACTTAAGTTCAAAATCATCTATTTATGATACTTACATTTAATTACATAGTAAAATTCCAATTATAACTTAAGTTTTCAATAACTACAACATCAAATCCTTATTTATTAAGGACTTTCATTAATTTCTTTCATTACCTCAAGCTTTTACTTGTACAGTTTCCATTACATTTCTTATTAAACATTTCAACTTTTTATATTTGTAAGTTATATACATGCTTTTAAGGATGTAATAGAAGTTACACAAGTTTAATCTCTATTTCATTTTAATTAATTGATGGTTCAATACTTACATCTTTTATTTCATATGTTACAATTTCTACTTTATTTTAACCCCATTTATAACTTAGCATTAAATCACTTATTTTAATTAAAGGTTTCAATCATTAATTACTTACATTCAAATTCACTATAATAACTGAAACTATTAATTAATGGAAACTTAAGAATTTAAATACCGGGTTAATTTCAAATCATTTTAAAGATAATAGATAGAGGTTTATGCCAAAATTTATATATCCAGTTATACTTAAAAAAATTTAGAAATTCATATTTGGTTATCAAAATAAATCCGTAGTAAAACTACTACAGTGGCCTTCCCACTTCGAAACTCGAAAATGAATGTCGATGATGCGTGCACTCATCACAGAAATTATTTTCCAGCGACAGAGAGGGAAGTACAGAACCTAAATTTTTCCCAAAATCTTCTTAAAACAATTCTTTCAAATTAAATTAAAATATTTATATCAGAAAATACTTCTAATAATATTATTACTGTATTTCAAAAATCATTCAAAAGGGATTTTCAAAACCCCGGAACTTAAGTTCTAAATTTCCAATTTCCATTTATTTTATTTTAAATCTTATTTCGACTATTAATTTAAATTTATTGCCTAACAACCAATATATTGCAACCAAATATAATCTTTATAAAGAAAATTATTTTATATACGTAGAAAATATAATAGGCAAAATTTGTTTCATTCACCTATAATAAAACCAAATATCATGTCGGTCTATCCTATTAAGTGTTTAGAAACCTCTATTGATGTCACAACGTCCCATGCACCAATAAGAGTTTATAAATACAAAACGGAACAAATTAACACAATATTAAAACATTTTTATAACACTAACAAGTACGCTCTCTCATATATATACACTCAGCGACTCCCATAGGGTATTACTACCCTATTAATAAAGAGTCAAACCCCACAAAGCTAAGGTTTATCGCTAAACCAAAGCTCTGATACCAGATGTAACGTCCCGCCTTTTCGCACGCTTAAAATCGACACACGTGCCAATTCAAACCATACGGAAGGGAGGATTGTTATGGGGTAAATAAGGGGAAAAAACAGGGGAAGAAAAAAAATAGAATCTCACAGCGGAAGGATAAAATATAATAATAAATGTACAGTTCATAAACTGCTTACAAACATTTGATTCTTCTTTATACAATAAATATCAGAGTTCACATACCAATCATAATCAATGCAGCGGAATTAAATAGTGTAGTGGAATATAATTAATAATAATAGTAGAAATCTCCGTCTTTATCCTCCAGATCTAAAGTCTTCGATCCTGAAAAGCTCGGACTGACCCGAGCAAATTTGAAAAGACAAAACACTCGAGTCAGAACTAAAAGATCTTATGTGAGTTAAATTAACAGAAATAAATATGAGTGTAGTAACTCAAGAGATGCTCGGGATTTACATCTCCTAATGATCCGTTAAACTATTTACTATATAGTATATTGCGCTATTACAATAGTGTCTATTTGTAAAATAAACTTACTTTTTAATACCGTTAAGGGGTTACCCATATAGCCCTTAACACAAATAATGTTAATAGTCTATATAGTACCGTAATACCTCCTGATCGGGAGGCTACCAGAGGATACTCCATAGGTACGACACAAATAGAATGTAACAGCCCTAGTTTTTAGATATTTATTTTATTATTAATTATTTAATTTTAAAAATGTATTTATATAAATTGTGTTTAACAATATAGTTAATTATTTAATTTGAAGATATATTTTATAAAATTGTATATGTCAATAAAATTTAATATTAACTGTAAAAAATTTAAGCTATGTTTAAACTGTAAAATTTCGCGTTTAAAAGACGCGTCAAATTTTAGGGTATAAAGCAACGTAATAAAACGTGTGTTTTTAAAATGTTATTTTACAGAAATTTTGATATTTTGACTGCGTCTGTTTAACGTAGTGTAAAAAAATCGTGTTTCCAAATATTTTGGAGAGAAACATCAGTCAGTGATTTTATACCAAACATTATTTTATTATTCGTTAACTGACCGATTGATAAAATAAATTGTATTACATACGTTCATCCCTACATCAGTGCAAAATCAACCCCTGTGTACAAATCTTTTTGTTACCGTTCACATCTAAGAAAATCAACTCTCCCTCTTTTAAATTTCCGTTTCAGTTTTGATTTTTAAGTAACGTTCAAATCCCTCTCTGATATTTTTCCTTTGCACTTATATCAGCCATCAAACTTAAATCACGCATACATTAAATCCAGTTGTGTAACTGCCTAAATCTTATATCACACTGTTTAGTTTGCAACAAATGGGATATTAAAAGTTTGCATGTCTAAAGATAAATCAACGTATGCCTTAAACCAAGCTTTTGCGTTACAGCCAAGACATATTATTGGAAGCAAAGTCCAACCTTTCCCATTTTCTGCTTGCAAATGGCTCTACCTTAAATCACGCATATAACACATTTACCTTCCTATAAACTAATAGCTCTCTCTCCCTTTGACCGTGCAACAGTTTAAAACATTCAAGTGCAAGGTTAGAAATTGTTAATTATTTGAAACGGTTAACATTTACCATTCTTATGTGACATGCTAAATCAGGGGTTTCCTTAATCACGTAATATACTCATTTACACTTGCCTCCGCATGTCAGTTTTCTTTCATAAATTAATTCTTAAGTCTGGCCATTTCATTTATTTTAATCAAACTAAATAAGGGATTTAAAGCATGCTGAAATCACGCATTCATATTTACATATTTTTAAACTTTATATGTGGTGTAACTCTCGGTCCCTCCCTTTATTTCATTCCTTTTGTAACTGATGTCATAAACCACTGATTGCTCTTCCTCTGATCTTGCCACAGATCATATTTTTCCAATTTTGCAACGTCCAAATACATTTGTAAACATATTTAATACAAATCAAAATTTATTTAAAAATAAATGAATCATCACACACGTATTCATATTTACACAGTTAAAAATAAAACTGATACTTAAGAAAACAAATAAAACTGAGACGAATCAAATGCATGGTCCAAATATTTGTCAGTATAAAAATCAAGTTTTCTACTAGAAACGTTCGAACCTCTTACCTATTTTTAAAGAATAACTGATGCACTCCTTCCTTTCAGCCATGTAACTCACTGACTTTTGCATTCACACATATTTTCATACAAAGATTTAAACCACTATTTATCAACAAATCAAGGCTTGCAATTCTGGCATCTCGCATAAATTATAACTATTGATTTATCTCCTCCACTGATGTAGCTCATCAGTTACATTCAAACCACTATATATCTATCCCATTCCTTAAATCACGTAAGTAAAAGAAACTGATGCCTCAAAAATTAAGTTTTACTATATAACGTTCGAACTATGCACCTATTCATAGCCTATATACATATCAAAAGTACAATCACACATGAAAAAGCTCTTTAAAAACTGATGCGTTATCTACACTTATGATCCCCATGGAACTTCACAAACATCATCTATATTTACACCAGCTCTTTTTCCCTTCCACTATTCGCTCTGCCTTGCCTCCTTCTTGAGCCCGAGATCTATCAGGTAATAGCATTTTTTCCTTTCGTCCAGATTTGCTTCTTCTTCATTTTCTGATTTTCTTCATCACCTTGCTCGGCCTCCCCATGTTGTACGAGTTATGTCCATAATTATTGTGTGTAGATCTGTGACTTGTTGTCTAGGCTAGGAAGTTTGGCAAGTCTGCATATGATTATGATATAGATGTTATTAGTTTTAAGTTTTAAACTGGTAGGAACAGACAGTAATTGCGATTTGTTTTAAATTGATAACCACTAATACTTTCATAACTTTGTTCTTTTTAAATTGATAATAACAGATACTATTTGGGTTGTTTTAAAATTGTCAAGAACAGATACTACTTGGTTTTGTTTTAATTCTAATAAGAACAGATACTATTTGATTTTTTTTTTTTTTGTTTAAACTGTTAAGAACAAATGATATCAATTTTTGATTTAAACTGATAAGAACAGCTGCACCAAGTTTTGTTTTTAAATTGATAAGTTGGTAAGTGCAGATGCTACTAAAATATTTTGTTTAACTAAGTAGTTGAAGTGCATAATTGTTCTTGTAATAAAGATATGTACTGAGTATTGCATGCCTCATGTTGCTCCAGTCTTCATTTCCATTTTGTTTGCCTATTTGTATTGCATTTTCTTGGCATTGACTTGTATTCAGTCACATTGCACTGTCCATGCATGATGATCCTCACTTTGCACTTTGAATTGTTGTATGCATTTGAGTTCACCCTCATTCGAATTGTTGCAGTCTTGTACAGGTATTAATAGCTTGTCCCTTATAACCTGGTTGCATTATTGATCCATTTTTTTTTGACAGTCTGCATTAGTTGGTTTATTTGAGTTGGGTATTTTCACTTGAATTGGTCTTGTGGCAGTTTGCATGTCAAGTTGCACACTACTGTCTTATATTACTTTGATAAAATGTGAAATGTTACATGTTGCTTCGTACCATGCTTTAGTTGTCTGCATCCCATATCTCTGCTCTTACAATATGAACAGACCCTTGAAACCATATGTTATCTTGTTGTTTGAATCATAGCTTGATGTTATATATGTATGTAGATAGTGTGTCTGCTTGTCTGCATTGAGGTTGTATTCATATATACCTGCTACTGTTGCATTATTTGCTTCACTTGAGTTTTGAAACTGTAGCCTATTGGGTTCATTTTGAAACTTTGTATTTTCAAAATTTTTGATATGTTCAGTCTTCATATCCATTCCAGTTTACATTATCTAATATGTTTCAGTTTCATATCTATATTGCATCCATAATGTTGCACTTTGGTCTGGTCATTGTTTTCCTGGGTGTTGAAGTCTTCATCTCCATTTTATGTACTGTTAGTACTTCATCCCTGTTGTGCATGTCTGCATATTTAGTAATACATGCCTGCATATTTAGTTAGTATCAGCCTGGGTAGAAATGGGGAACAACTAGGTTTTAAAAAAAAAAAAAAAAGAAAAAAAAAAAAAAAAAAGAGAAAAAAAAAAAGAAAAAAAAAAAAAATCTGATGGTGAAGCTGAATTCTAGAAGTAAATATGAGTTAGAAGATAGTTGGGCAACACAAACATGGGCATCTGTAAGTATTCGGATAACAGAGAAATAGGGATAAGTGTTCACCAGTTTTGCATATGACCCGTAGATTTGACATATTTAACTCGAAGCAATATAGGTGCTGACTCGAAGCAACGACTTGCTTGGCCCGAAGCAGTTGAGTTTTTCTCAGGGTAAAAATTTTGGACACAGGGAAGTGTTATGTTCTATTCATGGCGTGAGTTTGCATGGGATACGAGTGTGCACATGTACAAAGTATAGAGTAGGAAAACTTCACCTTCTGTCAGTCAGCCTTTAGAAATTTTGTCGTAGTTTAGTGTTACCCGGTTCTCGTTTAGGGTATGTTTTGGTCACGGTACACGGTGGAGTGGTCGAGCAAAGCAAACAAACCCCGTTCTATTCTCATTTTCTTTGATCGTAAATTTTTAAGTCACGTATTCCATAATTGAAATTTTGTTCTAGATTTGAATCTACGTCAGAAGAATTTGATCGTTATTCTCTGTCGTGCTTTATCGGTGAATCGTCGTTTTGTATTCAAATTTTCTGCAACTTTCAGGTGAGTTTTTCTCACCAGACATATGTACATATATTGTGTAAATTATCGCAAGTGTATGTGTAAACATTCTATTTAGATATTATCTGTCTGTAGTATGATGTAGAATGATGAACCCATTTAAATTGACATCTCATCAGTTATTTATCTGTTATATTATTTCTGCAGTTATATTATTAATTGTTATTTACTGCTTAAATCACCACTGCAAGTTCCCTGTTAAAGTTGGATTGTTATGGGCTGAAATAATGATTATTGTTAAACTAGTCTGTTAACTGCTTAACTGATAACTTGGGATTGCGGGTTTGAAATGATAGAACCCGGGGTTTTGTAAATTACGGGTTGAAATGATATAAATCCGTATCACTTGACCTAGGCTAGAGAACTATATACAGGCCCGTGGTTCTTATAATATTTTCTGAAATATTTAAAAATTATTTTGGAAGTTAAATATTTGATTTAATATCTTTAAAGGATTTTATTTTAATTTTTGAATGAGTTATAAATGTTAATAAGTAAATAGATAAATAAGTTATATTTGGAAATATTTATTTAGTTAATCAATCTGCTACAGCATTTTAAAAATGCGGTCTTTTTGAAATTGGACTAGTTTTACCCGTAACTTTAGGTAGCATTTCCTAAGTGCTACAGAATCTAGAATTGATTGTTTTAAAACTCATGGAATTTGAGAAATTTTATTTTATGTTAAGTTTTGGAAAATCTTAAGATATGATATTTATAACTGGATTTTCCTTAATAAATTTAAGATGAATATTCTAGTATTAAGTGAATTTTGAAGATATTAAATGACTAACATTGGGAGTTTATTTATGGAATTTATGGGAATATTCAAGACTAAATAATAAAACATTGATTTGTTGAAAGAATAAAATCCAAACTTAGTTTTGAATAGGAAATACTCCAATTGGATATATATATATAGGAATTGTAACGGATTTGGGGACATAAAGTGATATTTAAATTATGGTTTAAACTTTAAATAAAGAAATATATTTGTAAAGCTATATAAATTATCTTCTTCACAAAGTAACCATAAAGTTAAACCATTTATTCTATATACCGTTGAATATCCAAACCATTTGTGTGTTGGGAGTTATGATTTAAAGTAAAAATTCCAAATATTATGTTTTGAAGATATATTTCAAATATTCGGCTTCCAGATATTATAAATTTTAAGCAGTATGGTTTTGGAAAGAATTATATTTGAATATAACGATATCATATTGTTTTGGGTTTTAAAATGATATCGTATTTATAGTTTTGAAATGGAAATGTTTATTTTGGTTTTAAAGTATAAAATGTTTTAAATGACCACGGGTTATAATAACGATGGGTTGGCAAAGAGACCGGGATCGGATATGGACATACTCTCTGTCGATACCGAAAACCACTTTGACCAACCGTGTACGCGGCGGAGATTCCAGAATGAAGTAGGTCGGTGGTGGCGTTTCCTGTAAGGTAAATACGTGGACCCGACTCCCGTGAGTTGGCATAAGGTGGCTAAAACAGGAGCAATTCCAGGCCAATGAGGTCATTCCTCTGATCGGACGCTCCTCTTCGATATTATACTATGATTTTGGATTGATTCGGTGGCCACCTCTATATTTTGATTTTGGGGAGTTAGTCCGAGGTGGGCGGTAACTGCGGCTACGCGTTTCCACCAGCCTGGATAGCAATTGGTATATCTACCCTGGCATTGCCTAGTTGTGCCGTGTCATCTACCATACCGAGCCTTGTACGAGTTTAGATTTCTCCCGTAGCCCGTGTGGTATCCTCTAGTTGCTTCCCGATCAGGAGGAGCTATGATATTGGATGGACTACTGGGACTATTACGTGTTAAGGGCTATATGGGTAACCCCTTAATGCTAAGAAAAAAGTATGTTTATTTTATAAATAGACACTATTATAATAGCGCAATATACTACATAGTAAATAGTTTAACGGATCCTTAGAGGATGGGCGGTCCCAAGCATCCTTTAAGTTACTTGCTCTATATTACAGTACACTTGAATTAGCTTACATTATATAAGTATGTATGTCCTGACTCGAGTGTTATGTTTTATTTTACGCTCGGGTCAGCCTGAGTTGCGGTTTTCAGTTCTATCTGGAGCTAGGACATCCCGTAGATCATTCGTGCTGCTGGAAGCCTTTTCAGTCTTTATCTTTTTGCAAGCAAGGCTTTGGAAGACTCTGTTCCTATGTATGTCTAAAGCTGTATTGCAGATTCTAAACTATGTAAATTCTGTTGATCAAAGATTTGTAGTGGCTTCATGAACCACTGAAATTTTATTTCCGCTGTAAGTTCTGATATCTGTGTATGTGATTCTGTGATTTTATTTACTGCATATTCTGAGTTTTGCCAAATTTATTCTACAACGCAGTACCTTGAACACTTCAAGTCCGACATGAGCGGATGCGAAGGGTTGAAAATACTGGGTCATTACATTTGGTATCAGAGCTTTGGTTCTAGGCAAAACTTAGAATATATGGTAAATTGGATTTACAGAATCACCTTCATTAGAGATTGAACCATTCTCTTTTCGAGTTCTGGAACGTCCCCTACGGTTCCAAAGTTCATTCGTGTCCCTCACTTTTCATCTTCCTTAAATTCTGGAGTATTCCATAACTCCACTTCGAATGATCTTCATAGTAAATTTGCGGTCTCGCCATCATTCTAATAAAGGGGTGAAACTCCTTTACAATTAGCATTTATTCACCGGAGATTTATATTTATCATTGGTTTATATGCTAGTATCTTTGGTTATTCCGAACTCTACCTCTTCGGATCAAATGTAGATTTACCCCAACCACATCGATCCGATTCTTTAAGTCACGGTTGACCCGGTCAAGGTTGTCCGCGATTATATAGACTTACCCAGTTTCCTTATTCTGATTTTTAATCACCGGATTTTCTGATTTCAACTCATCTTGAATTCTATTTGATTTGAGTTCATCAAAAATTTGAATCACTATCCTTGACTTGAAAGTTTTATTTCTGTATTTGAAAATAAAATCTAATATATATATAAGTATAATTTTCAGAACTCTATAATTAATTTGACTAGTTGTCAAGAGATAATAGTTTTGATTTTATATATGAGTTTGTAAGCCATGTGTTTTGTCATATATAAATAATTGAACTATAAAACAATGGTTACAAATAGAAATGAAGTTAAAACTAGAACTTGAGAATTAAACTTCCGATGATTTCAAACCTTGTATTTAAAGTTTAAAAGGATATAATAAGTATTTTCGAATAGAAATTTGTTTCCGAAATTTTTTAAAATCTAGTGCTTTTCTCTTTGTCGCTGGAAAATAATTTCGGTGATGACTGCAGCATCATCGACTTTCATTTTCGAGTTTCGAAGTGAAGGGACCACCCTGTAGTCTGGCTACAGTGTACCTTGAGATTTTTGATTTGAATTTCTAAAGTATGACTTAATATATATAATTTATATTTGATTTGACATATTATGTATATATATTTATTTATCTCTAAATGGTTTGAAGAAGAATCAGAAATTTAATTCTTAAGTTTTATCTTGAGGAATAATTTAATAAAAATAAATTTGAATAAGAAATTCCAACAGGAAATAATTGAATTTGAAAGTTTAGTTGTATAATACTCAATTCCATTCAATATAACTTACCTTGAGTTTCAAAAGTTAACAATGTAATTGGATAATATACATTATAAAAAGGGGATTTTATAATTAAAATTTAGGTGGTTATAATAAATGTTATACACTAAAATTTTAGTTGTAAAAGATAAATAGAGGTAGATATAGAAAAAGGAATTTAAGAAATTTATTCAAAGGAACCTAATAATCAAAGTTGATTTAACATGGAACCTTAAATCTAACTAAGAAATTCTAATTAAAGTTATTCCCTAAGTGAATAATTATGATTTGAATAGTTAGGACATATTCTAATATTGCTAAATTTGATAATTGAGATTTTGGGTTTCGGATAAAAATTTTTATTGAAGGAATATCTTATTTTTAAAATAGGTATTTCAAATAAAGTGGTTAGGATATTTGTTAAGAATTTAGAGTTAAGAAAATAATAAACTGATTAGGAATACTATCATATCTACTATAACATATTATCAGTGCTGCTATTCTAAAAATATAATGTTTGAAAATTTATAATTGAATAAATGAAGATTATTTTAAAAGGGTTATGATTTTAGTAGTATGATTTCCAAATGATAATATCTATAAATCGTAATGATTTTCAAAATATTATGATCTCAAATTTATTATCTTATTTTGTTTTGAACTATCTTTAAATGTCCTTGGTTTCCTTATCTGCTACGGATTGGGATGCTATCGCTTATACCAGTCTATTTAGAAATCTTTCTATAATCTTTGAGATCTTTGTTACTCATCGGGACCTGAGCACCGCTGAGCACCCATAGACTGACAGTCAAACTGAAGGGGTAAAACCAATTCTAGAGAACCTTCTTCGTGCTTCAAATCCGGAACTATCCGTTTAAGATTCTTGTCTATCTAGCTTATCTTCTTTGTTTCTCTTCTTTCGTTCCTTTTCGAGGACGAAAAGTTCTTAAGTGGGGGAGAGTGTAACAGCCCTAGTTTTTAGATATTTATTTTATTATTAATTATTTAATTTTAAAAATGTATTTATATAAATTGTGTTTAACAATATAGTTAATTATTTAATTTGAAGATATATTTTATAAAATTGTATATGTCAATAAAATTTAATATTAACTGTAAAAAATTTAAGCTATGTTTAAACTGTAAAATTTCGCGTTTAAAAGACGCGTCAAATTTTAGGGTATAAAGCAACGTAATAAAACGTGTGTTTTTAAAATGTTATTTTACAGAAATTTTGATATTTTGACTGCGTCTGTTTAACGTAGTGTAAAAAAATCGTGTTTCCAAATATTTTGGAGAGAAACATCAGTCAGTGATTTTATACCAAACATTATTTTATTATTCGTTAACTGACCGATTGATAAAATAAATTGTATTACATACGTTCATCCCTACATCAGTGCAAAATCAACCCCTGTGTACAAATCTTTTTGTTACCGTTCACATCTAAGAAAATCAACTCTCCCTCTTTTAAATTTCCGTTTCAGTTTTGATTTTTAAGTAACGTTCAAATCCCTCTCTGATATTTTTCCTTTGCACTTATATCAGCCATCAAACTTAAATCACGCATACATTAAATCCAGTTGTGTAACTGCCTAAATCTTATATCACACTGTTTAGTTTGCAACAAATGGGATATTAAAAGTTTGCATGTCTAAAGATAAATCAACGTATGCCTTAAACCAAGCTTTTGCGTTACAGCCAAGACATATTATTGGAAGCAAAGTCCAACCTTTCCCATTTTCTGCTTGCAAATGGCTCTACCTTAAATCACGCATATAACACATTTACCTTCCTATAAACTAATAGCTCTCTCTCCCTTTGACCGTGCAACAGTTTAAAACATTCAAGTGCAAGGTTAGAAATTGTTAATTATTTGAAACGGTTAACATTTACCATTCTTATGTGACATGCTAAATCAGGGGTTTCCTTAATCACGTAATATACTCATTTACACTTGCCTCCGCATGTCAGTTTTCTTTCATAAATTAATTCTTAAGTCTGGCCATTTCATTTATTTTAATCAAACTAAATAAGGGATTTAAAGCATGCTGAAATCACGCATTCATATTTACATATTTTTAAACTTTATATGTGGTGTAACTCTCGGTCCCTCCCTTTATTTCATTCCTTTTGTAACTGATGTCATAAACCACTGATTGCTCTTCCTCTGATCTTGCCACAGATCATATTTTTCCAATTTTGCAACGTCCAAATACATTTGTAAACATATTTAATACAAATCAAAATTTATTTAAAAATAAATGAATCATCACACACGTATTCATATTTACACAGTTAAAAATAAAACTGATACTTAAGAAAACAAATAAAACTGAGACGAATCAAATGCATGGTCCAAATATTTGTCAGTATAAAAATCAAGTTTTCTACTAGAAACGTTCGAACCTCTTACCTATTTTTAAAGAATAACTAATGCACTCCTTCCTTTCAGCCATGTAACTCACTGACTTTTGCATTCACACATATTTTCATACAAAGATTTAAACCACTATTTATCAACAAATCAAGGCTTGCAATTCTGGCATCTCGCATAAATTATAACTATTGATTTATCTCCTCCACTGATGTAGCTCATCAGTTACATTCAAACCACTATATATCTATCCCATTCCTTAAATCACGTAAGTAAAAGAAACTGATGCCTCAAAAATTAAGTTTTACTATATAACGTTCGAACTATGCACCTATTCATAGCCTATATACATATCAAAAGTACAATCACACATGAAAAAGCTCTTTAAAAACTGATGCGTTATCTACACTTATGATCCCCATGGAACTTCACAAACATCATCTATATTTACACCAGCTCTTTTTCCCTTCCACTATTCGCTCTGCCTTGCCTCCTTCTTGAGCCCGAGATCTATCAGGTAATAGCATTTTTTCCTTTCGTCCAGATTTGCTTCTTCTTCATTTTCTGATTTTCTTCATCACCTTGCTCGGCCTCCCCATGTTGTACGAGTTATGTCCATAATTATTGTGTGTAGATCTGTGACTTGTTGTCTAGGCTAGGAAGTTTGGCAAGTCTGCATATGATTATGATATAGATGTTATTAGTTTTAAGTTTTAAACTGGTAGGAACAGACAGTAATTGCGATTTGTTTTAAATTGATAACCACTAATACTTTCATAACTTTGTTCTTTTTAAATTGATAATAACAGATACTATTTGGGTTGTTTTAAAATTGTCAAGAACAGATACTACTTGGTTTTGTTTTAATTCTAATAAGAACAGATACTATTTGATTTTTTTTTTTTTTGTTTAAACTGTTAAGAACAAATGATATCAATTTTTGATTTAAACTGATAAGAACAGCTGCACCAAGTTTTGTTTTTAAATTGATAAGTTGGTAAGTGCAGATGCTACTAAAATATTTTGTTTAACTAAGTAGTTGAAGTGCATAATTGTTCTTGTAATAAAGATATGTACTGAGTATTGCATGCCTCATGTTGCTCCAGTCTTCATTTCCATTTTGTTTGCCTATTTGTATTGCATTTTCTTGGCATTGACTTGTATTCAGTCACATTGCACTGTCCATGCATGATGATCCTCACTTTGCACTTTGAATTGTTGTATGCATTTGAGTTCACCCTCATTCGAATTGTTGCAGTCTTGTACAGGTATTAATAGCTTGTCCCTTATAACCTGGTTGCATTATTGATCCATTTTTTTTTGACAGTCTGCATTAGTTGGTTTATTTGAGTTGGGTATTTTCACTTGAATTGGTCTTGTGGCAGTTTGCATGTCAAGTTGCACACTACTGTCTTATATTACTTTGATAAAATGTGAAATGTTACATGTTGCTTCGTACCATGCTTTAGTTGTCTGCATCCCATATCTCTGCTCTTACAATATGAACAGACCCTTGAAACCATATGTTATCTTGTTGTTTGAATCATAGCTTGATGTTATATATGTATGTAGATAGTGTGTCTGCTTGTCTGCATTGAGGTTGTATTCATATATACCTGCTACTGTTGCATTATTTGCTTCACTTGAGTTTTGAAACTGTAGCCTATTGGGTTCATTTTGAAACTTTGTATTTTCAAAATTTTTGATATGTTCAGTCTTCATATCCATTCCAGTTTACATTATCTAATATGTTTCAGTTTCATATCTATATTGCATCCATAATGTTGCACTTTGGTCTGGTCATTGTTTTCCTGGGTGTTGAAGTCTTCATCTCCATTTTATGTACTGTTAGTACTTCATCCCTGTTGTGCATGTCTGCATATTTAGTAATACATGCCTGCATATTTAGTTAGTATCAGCCTGGGTAGAAATGGGGAACAACTAGGTTTTAAAAAAAAAAAAAAAAGAAAAAAAAAAAAAAAAAGAGAAAAAAAAAAAGAAAAAAAAAAAAAATCTGATGGTGAAGCTGAATTCTAGAAGTAAATATGAGTTAGAAGATAGTTGGGCAACACAAACATGGGCATCTGTAAGTATTCGGATAACAGAGAAATAGGGATAAGTGTTCACCAGTTTTGCATATGACCCGTAGATTTGACATATTTAACTCGAAGCAATATAGGTGCTGACTCGAAGCAACGACTTGCTTGGCCCGAAGCAGTTGAGTTTTTCTCAGGGTAAAAATTTTGGACACAGGGAAGTGTTATGTTCTATTCATGGCGTGAGTTTGCATGGGATACGAGTGTGCACATGTACAAAGTATAGAGTAGGAAAACTTCACCTTCTGTCAGTCAGCCTTTAGAAATTTTGTCGTAGTTTAGTGTTACCCGGTTCTCGTTTAGGGTATGTTTTGGTCACGGTACACGGTGGAGTGGTCGAGCAAAGCAAACAAACCCCGTTCTATTCTCATTTTCTTTGATCGTAAATTTTTAAGTCACGTATTCCATAATTGAAATTTTGTTCTAGATTTGAATCTACGTCAGAAGAATTTGATCGTTATTCTCTGTCGTGCTTTATCGGTGAATCGTCGTTTTGTATTCAAATTTTCTGCAACTTTCAGGTGAGTTTTTCTCACCAGACATATGTACATATATTGTGTAAATTATCGCAAGTGTATGTGTAAACATTCTATTTAGATATTATCTGTCTGTAGTATGATGTAGAATGATGAACCCATTTAAATTGACATCTCATCAGTTATTTATCTGTTATATTATTTCTGCAGTTATATTATTAATTGTTATTTACTGCTTAAATCACCACTGCAAGTTCCCTGTTAAAGTTGGATTGTTATGGGCTGAAATAATGATTATTGTTAAACTAGTCTGTTAACTGCTTAACTGATAACTTGGGATTGCGGGTTTGAAATGATAGAACCCGGGGTTTTGTAAATTACGGGTTGAAATGATATAAATCCGTATCACTTGACCTAGGCTAGAGAACTATATACAGGCCCGTGGTTCTTATAATATTTTCTGAAATATTTAAAAATTATTTTGGAAGTTAAATATTTGATTTAATATCTTTAAAGGATTTTATTTTAATTTTTGAATGAGTTATAAATGTTAATAAGTAAATAGATAAATAAGTTATATTTGGAAATATTTATTTAGTTAATCAATCTGCTACAGCATTTTAAAAATGCGGTCTTTTTGAAATTGGACTAGTTTTACCCGTAACTTTAGGTAGCATTTCCTAAGTGCTACAGAATCTAGAATTGATTGTTTTAAAACTCATGGAATTTGAGAAATTTTATTTTATGTTAAGTTTTGGAAAATCTTAAGATATGATATTTATAACTGGATTTTCCTTAATAAATTTAAGATGAATATTCTAGTATTAAGTGAATTTTGAAGATATTAAATGACTAACATTGGGAGTTTATTTATGGAATTTATGGGAATATTCAAGACTAAATAATAAAACATTGATTTGTTGAAAGAATAAAATCCAAACTTAGTTTTGAATAGGAAATACTCCAATTGGATATATATATATAGGAATTGTAACGGATTTGGGGACATAAAGTGATATTTAAATTATGGTTTAAACTTTAAATAAAGAAATATATTTGTAAAGCTATATAAATTATCTTCTTCACAAAGTAACCATAAAGTTAAACCATTTATTCTATATACCGTTGAATATCCAAACCATTTGTGTGTTGGGAGTTATGATTTAAAGTAAAAATTCCAAATATTATGTTTTGAAGATATATTTCAAATATTCGGCTTCTAGATATTATAAATTTTAAGCAGTATGGTTTTGGAAAGAATTATATTTGAATATAACGATATCATATTGTTTTGGGTTTTAAAATGATATCGTATTTATAGTTTTGAAATGGAAATGTTTATTTTGGTTTTAAAGTATAAAATGTTTTAAATGACCACGGGTTATAATAACGATGGGTTGGCAAAGAGACCGGGATCGGATATGGACATACTCTCTGTCGATACCGAAAACCACTTTGACCAACCGTGTACGCGGCGGAGATTCCAGAATGAAGTAGGTCGGTGGTGGCGTTTCCTGTAAGGTAAATACGTGGACCCGACTCCCGTGAGTTGGCATAAGGTGGCTAAAACAGGAGCAATTCCAGGCCAATGAGGTCATTCCTCTGATCGGACGCTCCTCTTCGATATTATACTATGATTTTGGATTGATTCGGTGGCCACCTCTATATTTTGATTTTGGGGAGTTAGTCCGAGGTGGGCGGTAACTGCGGCTACGCGTTTCCACCAGCCTGGATAGCAATTGGTATATCTACCCTGGCATTGCCTAGTTGTGCCGTGTCATCTACCATACCGAGCCTTGTACGAGTTTAGATTTCTCCCGTAGCCCGTGTGGTATCCTCTAGTTGCTTCCCGATCAGGAGGAGCTATGATATTGGATGGACTACTGGGACTATTACGTGTTAAGGGCTATATGGGTAACCCCTTAATGCTAAGAAAAAAGTATGTTTATTTTATAAATAGACACTATTATAATAGCGCAATATACTACATAGTAAATAGTTTAACGGATCCTTAGAGGATGGGCGGTCCCAAGCATCCTTTAAGTTACTTGCTCTATATTACAGTACACTTGAATTAGCTTACATTATATAAGTATGTATGTCCTGACTCGAGTGTTATGTTTTATTTTACGCTCGGGTCAGCCTGAGTTGCGGTTTTCAGTTCTATCTGGAGCTAGGACATCCCGTAGATCATTCGTGCTGCTGGAAGCCTTTTCAGTCTTTATCTTTTTGCAAGCAAGGCTTTGGAAGACTCTGTTCCTATGTATGTCTAAAGCTGTATTGCAGATTCTAAACTATGTAAATTCTGTTGATCAAAGATTTGTAGTGGCTTCATGAACCACTGAAATTTTATTTCCGCTGTAAGTTCTGATATCTGTGTATGTGATTCTGTGATTTTATTTACTGCATATTCTGAGTTTTGCCAAATTTATTCTACAACGCAGTACCTTGAACACTTCAAGTCCGACATGAGCGGATGCGAAGGGTTGAAAATACTGGGTCATTACATAGAAACTCGTACAAGGCGCGATATGGTAGGTGACAGGGCACAACTAGGCAATGCCAGGGTAGATAAACCAATTACGCTTCCGGGTCGGTGGTAACGCGTAGCGTGCAGCTACCGCCCACCTCGAGCCACACCCCCAAATAAAATCAAAAGTGGCCACCGAATAAATCCAAAGTCAAAGTATAATACCGAAGGGACGTGTCCGATCAAAGGTACTACCTTATTAACCCGTCGATCGCTCATGTTTTAGCCACCTTATGCCAACTCACGGGAGTCGGTTCTACGTATTTACCTTAAAGGAAACGCCACCACCATCCTACTTCATTTTGGAATCTCCCCCGCGTACATGGTTGTTAAAGTGGTTTTCGTGGTTGGCAGAGAGTATGACAACTTCCGATCCCGGTCCCTTCAACAACCAAACGTTATTATAACACCGCAGTCTTTAAAATAGTTCATACTTTAAAACTAGAAAATAATTATCCATTTCAAAACCCATAAATACGATATCATTCCCATTTCGAAAATAACTCATTTCGATATTATTTTTATAAAACCCAAATCAATAATATCATTTTTATTTCAAATATATTTCTTTTTCCAAAATCATACTGCTTAAAATTTATAATATCTGGAAACCAAACATTTGGATTATAACTTCCAAAACATAATACTTTGAAATTCATAGCTTTAAAACCATAACTTCAAAAATTTGAATGGTTTTGGATATTCAACAGTATATAGAATAAAATAGTTGATTTTATATTACTTTATACAATAAAATAATTTCCGCGACTTACCATTTATTTCATTTAAGATTAAGTCAAAATCCATAAATTTAAAATCACTTTCAGTTTCAATAAACCACTTCAGTTTCAATATATTTCAAACAATGAATATTAAATAATTGGAACTAAGGTTGGAAATTTCTATTCAATAATTTAAAGTACTATTATTTATTTGAAATATTGGCATAATAAATCCGAAATCATTTTAAATAAAACTCAAACTACTTTTAACTATCAAAATTTCCTCCAATTTATTTATACTAGAAATATTTATTTAATCCATCTTGAATAAAATTTCAGTTAAAAATATCATACCTTTTAAAATTTCAAGTTAATAAATTCTACATCAACTTATGAAGTTAAATTCTTAATTAAGCTCGATTCCAAATGAATTTTCAACTTAACTCCCAATATAAATTGATTTAAAACATTAAAAACTCTATATATTCTCAATAACTTAACATGTACTTAACCATATAATATAAATAATCAAACTCCATTATTCATCTTATTTATTTTATTTAACAAATTTATACACAGCTTAAATTCAATAATTTAACCATATATGTACATAAAATAAGGTTTTATATAACGTCAAAAATTAATATTTATTAAACCGCATCCTATCCAAAACCATAAAATCCTTCCAAAAAAATAATAATTTTATATATATACCGCGGTGCCTGTATATAATTTTCTACCCTATGGTCAAGTGATACGGATATTTATCATTTCAATCCACAATTTAATAATAAAAATACTGTTGTATATCATTTCAAACCGCAATCCCGAGTGAAATGAAATGCATAACAACTTGCAGTTAATATAATTAAACATTCATTCATCTAAATATCAATTGTCAACCATTTATTACAAATCATCATCCAATTTAAACAAACATCAATATAGAGAATATAAAATATAACAGGTAATAAATACAGGTATTAACTAACAGTTTATGTTCAATAATAAATTTAATAACTGTTTAACTAGCAGTTTATATGCAAATAAATAAATTTTAATTGTCAAATTTTTATGCAATAATAAAATTAATTCACAATTAATTTAAATAAATGCGATTTAACCGAGATAATGAATAAAACATGCCAAACAGTCATAAATAAATTTCTACTCATATCTAAAATCAATTTAATAAACATAAGAAATTTTAGAAGTTGTGAGTGGGTTAAAACACTCACCTTTTGAATTTAAATCGGATTCAAATTCAATTTAAATCCAAAAATTTGATCGTCTCAGAATTCATCTGTAGTAGCGTCATCCAGTCCGGAATTTCAATATGATCCTAACAAAAAGAACCGCGCATGAAACGGAGTTTGTATGCGAGAGTTATAATGATTTTTGTGATTGAATTTTAATTTTAAAAAAAAAGAAGAGTGGACACATTCTCACCTTTGCCAACTCATACCCCTTCATACTATGCGCTACAGTCATGCAACTTCGGCTACAGAAAACCCTACCCACGCACTCAATTTCCAGCAGCCACAAAACCCAACGCAAGCAACTACTGTCAGTCTCGACCATCCACCAGCTCACACGCCTCCACCAGCGCCACCCCAAGCCCATTGCTACGCCGAGCAACGTCACGCCCAGCTTCAGATGCAGCCGCTGCCTATATTTATTAAGCCCTAGCCAAAATGTAGCTGCCAATCTAACCGTCAACTTGCCACCAAACCTACATAGATCGACTCCCCTCAGTCCACTCTGCACAACCCAGAAACCAATTCCCGGTCAGGCGACAAAAGTTTTCGACGCAACGGATGGCCGAGAATAAACTAGGGTTTTTTGGAAAAATTTAAATTCGATTTCAAAAATGACTTGCACCATTAAATTACGCTCGTCGAGAGCATTAACATATATTTTTTTGAGATTTTTCTGAAGACTTTGAATTTTTGACTTTTGAGTGGATATGCAATTGGATCTAGGGTTTGCAGCCATTGGTAGAGGAGGAGCTGAGGAAATGAACGCACAAACAAATGAGAATAAATGGAGGCTAGGGTTTATAACTGGGTTTATGTAGGTAGGTTAGAAATTTGAATAGATGGATAATGTTGGATATACGTGCTACCGCTAACGTGGCCCAAAAAGCCCGTTCTAACCCCGGAACGAAATTGGTTAAATCTATATATCAAAATAGGTGTTTTAAAATATTCTGAACGCGATGGAAAAAGTTTCACCTCCAAATTCCATCGTATGAAGAAGTTGTGCTGAAATCAATATTTTCAAATTGATTTTAATTGATTTCAATTGCATAAATTTCAAGGCGTTTCGAGTCCATACGATCAAACGACAAGTCCGATCGCTACGAAACATGAAACACTATTATAATTGACAGTTACGGATCCGATGAAACGGTTTCATTGAAATCCGAGTCAGTGGCCAAAATGGCTATTTTATATTAATTTAATAAATTAAAAATTCATTAATTAAATCACTTTTTCAATTTCACTTCCAAATTTTACAAATCTTATCAGTTTTATTTTCTTAAACAATCTCAGTGATTTAAACCAATTTTGATGTCAATTAATTGTTGATTCAATCATAAATTTCAGCGTAAATTCAAATTTCATTATATTTATCAATTATAAATTAACTTTTCAAAAATTCCATTGAATTCACTATTCCTTCTTTTTTATTCAATCCATTACAGTCAAATGGATAAAATTAACATTGGTTCAAAGCTATTACATAAATATTTTCCAATTTCAGCTTAATTTTTAATTTAACGTAATAATTAAATATTTGATTTCATTTATTGTCAATAAATCCAACTATTATAAATGAAGTAAATTTACTCACCATTGAAAATTCAAATCCTACAATTCATCAAATTTATCATCTTGATTTACTTATTAATTTATAATTCTCTAAACCAATTCCCATCTCAATTTTAAATGTAAATTATTTTACCAATTATAGTATTTATTTGACTTCCTTAAAATAATCCCATCATTACACTCTGAATCCAATTTATTTCAATAAGTTTCAAATTAATCGAATTAGATTCAATTTTAACCTTTTACTTACACTTAAGTTTAGGTCATATTTAATTTATAACGTATTACTTCCCTAGTTATTTCTTTACATACTTCCCGTATTAATTTTACAATTAACCATAATTATTAAAGTAACGCTAATAATAAATACGACCCTATAATTACTCAACATTTTAAATGAACGTAATTTCATTTTCCATTAGTGTAACATTCATTTATTTTATTATCACTTATTACAAATTCTAATTCCATTAACAAATAAGCAGGTAATTTATAATATATGTTTACAAGCCATATGTTACAAATTTTGAATTCATCCAAATTCCTTATTATTGACTTAAATTAGCATTACTTACAGTGCATTAACAATGTTACTTAAAATCCCTATCCAATTGCAATTTATATTCTAATGAGTACATTTACTCTTTCCGTTATGCTATTAATTATCAACAAAGAAACGTTTATTAATTTCAACAACATTGTAATTACTAATTACCTACATTGATTGTATACGTTTTCCCTTATTATCATTCATTAAAATTCTATTCAACATTCCATTTCTTGCAATAACTCATATACTATACTTTTTCATATAAATAAACAAGGTTCCAATAAATAGGATTTATTCAATTCACCCCCTTTAAATTAAGTCTATTACAATCAATGTAATATTTCATCAATACCAATTGGCCCAATTATTTCATTTATACTAAGTCATATCATTTAAAGTAACTTATTAAATTTAAATGTTCATTCAAGTTTATAGATTATTACTTGCGTTAACAAATTCCTTAATTTATTCCAATTACTGTTTAACAATTTTTTTATTACATTAAATCAATTTAATATTTTCCTTTAATTTCTCGTATTCAATTATATACAGGTAAAAATCTTTTCGCTACTTAAATTCATTTGAATTAAATTCGAACTTCTACAAATAGGTTTTAATTACCATTTCTATAGTTTATTTTTTTCCACTAAATTAAACTACAAAAGTCTTATTCAATTAACAAATTTAATTGTCGAAATTTACGGGTCGTTACAATTATCCTTAACCAAATATAGTGGTTAACCTTTAATCACTTCATAATTAATTAATTGTAAGTAAATAGAATCATTCTTAATTAATTTCATTAATTAATTATTCAATAATCACTTATTATTGATTTATTTATCTTAGTTAATCAACCCTTAATTATATCATTAATTATATTAATTAATGATTTCTTAATTACTACTTTAATTAATTAACTATACTAAATTAATTACATTTAGTCATTAATCTCTATTTAACCCATATTTATTTACCACTCTTGATTAACCTCATCCAATAATTTTTCCATTAATTATTTCGCTAAGTAATTACACTTCATTAATTACATTCAGTGATACGCTTTAACAAATCATTTAGTGATTATATTAATTAATTACACTAATTAAATCAATAAATCCTTTGATTACTTTAAGTAAACATTATTAATAAATCACCTTTTAGAAATAAATCATTAATTATCCACCTTACTTATTAAAAAATTATCTCTAAGCTTCAGTAACTACCACTAATTAATATATTAGGTGATTAATCCTTAATAAATCATATCAATAAATCAACCCTTGAAATTGATTTTACAAATTCAATTAACCTTTAATTAATTAATTGACCATCCCATACATAAACTAATTTCATACTTTAGTTCACCTTAAAACAACAACTTGAATTACATTTTAAATTTTGGAAATTCATTTAAAATGAACTGAAGTTAGACTGGACTAATGGTTATGAACTGAAGCTTTTGATTTGCATTGCAACATGAAACTGAAGCTTAATTGAAGTTTATTGAGCTGATCCTTGTTTTGTTTCAGTATGCCCTTGATCTAACTCAGGCAAATGAGGTCTGAGATGATCTTTGAATTGTTTGAACTGGTTTATTTAAATTTTGTTTTCCTCAGGTTTGCTTTTCTTTACAGGTTTTGATTTTGAAAATTTCTGTTTGATTTTAATTTCTTTTCTTCCAGATCTTATTCTTAGGCTAAAGATTTAAAATGAAGAACAAAGAATGAGAGAAAGAGGGGATGAAATATTATATATGGATTTAAATCTTATTGTTAACTCCTCTTTTTCACGAATCAGCGATGTAACGACCTAGAGTATGAACGAGTTAACTTAAACGCGACTCAACGACCTAGAGGATTGAAAGGGCTCAGCGACCTAAAGGAGCAGATGGTCCAGCGACCTAGTGAATCAACAAGTTAACAGCGACCTAACTGCTGAAGTGGGTGAATGACCTAGGGGGTACCGCGACTTATCGACCTAACAACCCAAGCGACCTAACATGGATGCAAGACCAACAGCGAGCTAGCGACCTATAGTACTAAACGAGTTAAGCCACTCAGCGAGCTAATGAGTTTAACTATCTGAAGAATGTACGACTTAGCGACTTAAGAACCCAACGACTTAGCGACTTAAGAACCCAACGACTTAGCGAGCCAAAAAAGGAAGCGACCTAGCGAGCTCCAGATCAAAGCCGCATGTATACTCTCTCATTAGGTCGCTTGCGACTTAAGCAAGCCAATATAACATTTATGCGTTTAGTGCTAAGTCGCTGACAGCAGCACCAGGTTGAAATGGAGCTTCATTAGGTCGTGGACGACTTAACCTACTTCAGGACCGATCTCCTATAGGTCGCTACTATCTACTAACTCGCTCAGATGACCCAGTACGACCTTATTAAGTCGTAAACCACATCCCCTAGGTCGCTGACGACCTATCCAAGGTTGCTCGCGACCTACGACCTAAAGCCAAACTCTCCTATAAATACGGCGCCAGCTCCAACATTCGGGGGATCTTTTGGGCTCATTCCTGGAACACCGATACTCTGCTGAATTCTCTACTCACTCGACACTTCAAACACGAAAGGCATCTCAACTAACTTCGAGAGGAAATCTAACACAATCAACATGAATTCAAAGAATTCTTCTACATCGAAGTCCTAGTTGTTTGTCTTATCAGTATTGTAATTGAGGATTGTTGTAAAGTTGTAATTGATTTCAGTAATAAAGAGGATTAAAGTGGACGTAGGCTTAATCTAAAGCCGAACCACTATAAAATTGTTGTCTTTTACTGCTTTCTCTGGATTTTCTTACTTGTTTCTAATTCCCGTGTTCACGGGTGGTGATTTCACTTAACCTCTACATCCACCGAGGTGTTAGCGTTCAATTTTTAGCGTTAACATTTTTAGTGCTTTCACTGAGAACACAACTCAAGCTATCTTCATCATTGCTTCGCAAAATTTTATGGAAAAATCTCTCTTAAAACCAGAACTCTATCAGAAATAATGGCTGCTGGAAGAAAGCGTGGATATACAAAACCAAGTAATGTCCATGAAAATACTGCCACTTCTCCTTCGTCAAGTCAAGCAGCACCAAGTGCTGGAATTACAAGGGCAGAGTTAGATGCTGTAGTATCTGGATTATACCAGCAGATGGAAACTCAGAATGCTTTAATGCTTGAAAGGATAAATGCGTTGCTCGGAGCAAACCGTCAACCGATGAATAACGAAGAAAACCTTGCAGATGATATTCGTGATCCTAAGGAAAGGAATATTCCTCAAAGACCAGCTAGCCCCGCCAAACAAACACCTCCTCAACCTGGAGGATCAAGACCACAGCCAACTCTTCGCGAACGTTTGTCCCGACAAACTTCCGAGAAAATGTTCGAAGTCTGTCCTGCAGATCCTGTAAATGATGAGGAATATCTTTCGGGCATGGTACGATAAATCATGAAAGAAAGTATGCAGAGAGATGAAGATGAGAAGGAATGGGGATTCGCTCCGAGCAAAACTCCGTTCACTGAGAAGATTCTAAGGGCAGAATTCCCAAGGAAGTTCGTTCCTCCGACCATCCCGGTTTATAAGGGAACAAGCGACCCCAGTCAATTTCTGTATAAGTATGATTGGCACATGACGGGTGCTAGAGCGTCTGATGAGATCAAATGCCGGTACCTTCCGGTATATTTGGAAGGAGTGGCTCTGCTCTGGTTCACAAAAATGCCGGTCCGATCCATAGACTAGTTCGCCGATTTGACTCAGAAGTTTAAAGAGAAATTCAGGTTGTATGCTTCAAAGGCAAAGGATATTATGTCGCTGTCAAGCTTGGAACAGAATCCTGGGGAATCTATCGTGTCTTTCTTAAACCGCTTCAAGATAGCTTTGGCTGAAGTGGACAATGCAGAGCCACGAATGGTCTTGACATACCTGATAAGGGCAATTGACAAATCAAGCGAATTTGGGAAGTGGCTGAAGATGAAAGAATCGAATTCACTTGAGAAATTCTATAAGAAAGCTGATGAATTCATGCACTTGGAAAGCCTTCGGGCACCAGTTAAAGTGGCATTGAGAAAGGTTAAGGATAATGCTGCTACTCCTACCAAAAGAGAATCTAGGAGTCAGAAAAGGGAAAACAATGGTGGAAAGAAACAGAAAGATATGAAGAAACCTCGCTTCTTAAAATCTTCAGATTTCCCTCCTTTGACTGACACTCCGGAGAATATCTTCTTTGCTACCAAAGATGCGGTAGAATATCCTAAACCGCCTGAGATGAGAGTTAGCAAAAGAGCTGCTCAAAGTGGGAGATTATGTCAGTTTCATAACCAACCCGGTCTTGATACCAACGAATGTCGCCATCTGAAAGTTTTAATTGAAGAACTATTGAGAGAGAACAAGTTGCAGCAATATGTTAAGAGAAGTAGAAATGACCCAACTTCGTCTACTAAGGGTCAGCAACTTCCTGCTCATCCATCTGGCTCGGGTGAAAGGAACACTGCGCATGAATCAGAAAGACCTGTTATTAATGTGATTACAGGAGGTCCTCACCCAGCAGGTAGAAGCTGGGGTGAGATGGAAAGATATGTCCGTGCCTTGAAGTATGCACCAACAGAAGAGAGCGTTTTTGTGCTAGAAGACGATGCGCCTTCGAAGCAGCAGAAAACTTTTAATGATGATATTATTTTCGGAGCCAGGGACTCTATGGACACTGAAGCTCCGACCATGGATCCCTTGGTCATCTCTGCAGGCATTGGGTCGGCTATTGTGAAAAGAGTGCTTGTAGATTGCGGCACTTCTTGCAATATTCTCTTTAAAAGGACGTTCGATCAAATGAAGATTCCAATGGCTGATGTTCAAGCCTCATCTCAGAAGATTGTTGGGTTCACTGGGGAACCGAAGTAGCCCATTGGAACTATCGACTTGTTCGTCGAGCTTGGAGAGGGGCAGAAAAAGGTAGTTCGGAAATAGACTTTTGTAATTGCTGATGAATTTTCTGCCTACAACGCCTTCCTAGGCCGACCAACTCTTGCGGCTTTTAAGGCAATTCTTGCACCGTGGTGCCTTACTATGAAATTTCCCACAGATAATGGTGTTGGAGTTATTAAAGGGGATCAGAATGCTGGGCGAGAATGTTATCTAATAGAGTTGCGTGAAGCAAGGAGGAGAGAGATGGAAAAAGATGCGGCAGCCCCAGTCCGCATCAAAGAACCAACCTTGTAGCAATTACAGGGTGGACCCTGCACTGGCGATCATAGCGGGGCACGAAGAGAAATGGATCCCATAAAAGCTAGTGCAGGGGAGAATAGAGTGGTTCCAGTTGAAGTAACGATGCCAGTACCTGTTGACCCGAAAGATCCGAACAAAGTAGTGAATGTGGGTTCGCAACTTAATGTGGCGGTTCAAAATTCCTTAATATCATTCTTGAAGGCAAATCTGGACGTATTCGCTTAGACTCATGCTGATATGTGCGAAATATCCCCAGAAATTGCAGTACATACTCTGAATATAGATCCGAAGTTTACACCAGTAAAACAGAAAATAAGAACCCAGGGTCCTGAAAGGTCAGCAGCGTTGAAAGAAGAGGTTGACCGGCTTATGGAGAATGGCTTCATCAGGGAGTCTACTTATCCGAATTGGGTTTCAAATCCAGTACTGGTTAAGAAAGCTAATGGGAAATGGAGAGTTTGCATTGACTTTTCAGATTTAAACAAAGCCTGCCCCAAAGACTGCTTCCCATTACCAAAGATAGATCAGTTGGTGGATGGAACAGTGGGGCACGAATTGTTATCTTTCATGGATGCTTACTCCAGATACAACCAGATTATGATGCATGAGCCGGATCAGGAGGATACGAGCTTCATCACCGATGTTGGTCTCTATTGCTATAGAGTCATGCCTTTCGGACTTAAGAATGCAGGGGCAACTTACCAAAGACTCGTCAATGCTATGTTCAAACCGCAGATTGGAAAAACTATGGAAGTTTATGTTGACGATATGTTGGTAAAGTCAAAGAAAGCGGTAGACCATATGGACCACTTGGCGGAAATGTTTGCAATCCTTCGAAAGTGTGGAATGAAACTTAATCCTTTGAAATGTTCGTTTGGTGTGGAGTCCGGAAAGTTTCTGGGTTTCAATGTGAGTGCTAGGGGCATTGAAGCTAATTCTACACAGATTGCTGCCTTAAAAGAAGTCAAAGCTCCTAGAACGAAGAAGGAATTGCAAGGTCTTAATGGAAAAGTAGCTACCTTGATTCGATTCATTTCCATAGCTATTGATAAATGCATTCCATTCTTCGATGCACTGAAGAAAGGAAGGAAAATTTTTGACTGGACTCCTGAATGCCAAAAAGCTTTCTATGAGTTGATTCGTCATATGGAAACGCCTCCAATACTTTCTAAGCCAGACAATGGTGAAGATCTTTTTGTATATTTGGCAATCTCATCTCATGCTCTCAGTGCAGCGTTGGTACGGGAAGACGCAAGAATTCAACGCCCAGTCTATTATATCAGCAAGAGATTCACCGGGGCAAATATGAATTATTCAAAATTGGAAAAGCTCGCCTATTGTCTACTCATTGCATCAAGGAAGTTGAGGTCGTATTTCCAAGCACATCCTATCAAAGTCCTCACTAATCAGCCTCTAAAGCAAGTCATGCTTCGTCCTGAGACTTCGGGTCGTCTTCAAAAGTGGAATATTGAACTCAGCCAATACGACATCACTTATCATCCCCGGAGAGCAATCAATGGACAAGCCTTGGAAGATTTTATCGCAGAATGTACGGATAAAGGTGACAGTGAGGAAGAACTGACTGATAATCCCCCAATTCAATGGAAATTATATGTTGATGGTGCAAGAAACGATTACTATTCCGGAGCTAGGATTGTGCTTGAAACCCCTGAAGGGCGGTCGTTGTGCTATGCATTGAGATTGGAATTCCCTTCGACAAACAATGAAGCAGAATATGAAGCCCTTATTGCCGGTTTGAGAATTGCTAAAGAGTTGAATGTCAAAGTGTTGCAGATCTTCAGTGATTCACAACTTATTGTGTGTCAAGTCAAGAAAGAGTTTCAAACTAAAGGAGGAAATCTGCCTGCTTATTTGTCAAGAGCTTGGGAACTTCTCGATGATCTTGACCACTATACGATAAATCATATACCCCGGGAAGAGAACATAAAGGCAGATTCTCTCGCAAAGTACGCAAGCACTGGTGAAGCTCAATTATTGGGATTAGTTCCTGTGGAAGTCCTGTACTCCCCAAGCATTGATGAGATGGATATTGACTGGATCATGACTATATCTCAAGAGCAAGAATCATGGATGACTCCGATAATGGAATATATGCTCAACGGTTCTCTACCAGAAAGTTCAAAAGAACGACAGAAGTTGCTGAGAAAAGCCTCCAGATACATAATTCAAGATGGCCGATTGTACAGGCGGGGATTCTCAATGCCATTACTCCGATGTGTGACCAAGGAAGAAGCTAAAACGATTCTAGCTGAAGTACACGGAGGAGAGTGTGGAGAGCATTCAGGTGGTCAAAATCTAGCAAAGAAAATCCTCCGTTATGGGTATTTTTGGCCAGATATTAATCGTGATGCTGCAAGCTATGCCCGAAAATGTGACCGATGCCAGAGATTCGCAAAGATCCCAAGAGAACCTTCCACTGAGATAACACAGATGGTCAGTCCGTGGCCATTTGCTATTTGGGGAATAGATCCCATCGGGCCTTTGCCAACCGCCAAATCCGGAATCAGATATGCTATTGTTGCTGTTGATTATTTTACTAAATGGGCTGAATCTGAACCATTAGCTACTATTACCTCTAAAAAGATGATAAACTTTGTAACTAAGAATATCATTTGCAGGTATGGTGTGCCTCAAAAGATAATCACAGACAATGGAACCCAATTCGAAAGTGAAGAGTTCCAAGATTTTTGCAAGCGATTCAAGATCCAGAAAAGCTTCTCAGCAGTGGCTCATCCGCAGGAAAACGGGCAAGTGGAAGCAGTAAACAAATTATTAAATCAACCATCAAAAAATAGCTGGAAAAAGCGAAAGGAGGTTGGGTCGATAAGCTTCCACTAGCACTATGGGCATATAGAACTACCCACAAAACTGCGACCGGGCACACTCCGTTTTCATTAGCAAAGAATTGCCAGGCATTTCAATTCCAAAGTTTGCTAACGCAGTTTTGAGATTGGGGATCTAGTCTTGAAAAGGGTCATGACAGCAACAGGAGTGTTTGCGCCAAACTGGGAAGGGCCATATGTCATAGGCCAAAAACTTCTTGATGGCACTTTCAAACTGACAACTGTCGAAGGAGACCCAATTCCAAGAGCTTGGAACAGCAATCATTTGCGTCCATATTTTACTTAAAAGCTTTTCTTAAGTCTGTAAAAAGAATTATGAATGTATGATTCTTGTATTGAGAGCCGTTGTAAAGCCAGTGCAAGTGAATAATAAGAACTATAAAGTGGATGTAGGCCCAATTCTTGGCCGAACCACTATAAGTCGTGTGTTCTCTACTGCTTGTTTTATTTCGATATATAAAGTACTTCAATTGTATTGCTAAAATGTCGATTTAATATTGCAGGCTATTAAAACAAAGCTTACCCATCATAAGACCAAGCGAACCCTAACATCACTCAACAAATGAATATCTAGCCACAAAAATTCCAGATTCAAATCCTGTATAAGAAGTGCTTCAAGCAAACAGTTAGTGGTTCCGCTAGAAGTAGACCCTTCCTAACTAATTGTGATCGTTTGTGCAAACAAACATTCGATTAATTAGCCTGTGTCTACCCCTGCAGACTCATTTAACAATGAAGTACACTTCTTTGGATAGAATAACCTACTTGCAAAAGAAAGGAATGTGCGCTTGGAAATGATAACAGGAAACCGCTGATATGAGCAAATGACGAAAAGACATGGGCGAGCAGGCAGCAAACAGCAAAAGACCTCCTCAGAGGCACAAGCCCTCTTCGAAGGCACAACTCTTCGGAGGATAAAGACCTTTAACGGGACGTGCCATAAAAAGAGAGTCCTCCTTCTCGATAGAAAGTTGTGGACTGATCGGTGGCACAGGACACTCGTTAACTAGCTGAGAACGTTTGTGCAAACAAACAATCCAAGTAACTTGTGTCCACCCCATGAATCCATCCAACCGAGAGAAGGAAACTCCAAACTTCCAGGCAACAGCCCTACTAGGAGGCACGCATTCCACTGAGATTTGAAATAAAACTTCACAGGTGCTGGAATGTGAAAAGCCCTCTTCGAAGGCCCATTTCACCATAGTTGAAATGCTAGAAGACCTTTAATGGGACTAGCCAGAAAAAGAGAGTTCTCTTTCTCAACAGAAAGTTATGGACTGATCGATGGCACAGGACACTAGTTAACAAGCTGAGAACGTTTGTGCAAACAAACAATCCAAGTAACTTGTGTCCGCCCCGTGAATCCATCCAACCGAGAGAAGGAAACTCCAAACTTCCAGGCAAAAGCCCTACTCAGAGGCGCACATTTCACCGTGATCTGAAATAAAACTTCACACGAGTCGAAATGTGAAAGCCCTCTTCGGAGGCCCGCTTCCCAACGGACAGGGAAAAAATAAAAGCATCTCCCCAGAGGCAGAAACAAAAATCCCTCTCCCTAGAGGCACAAACAAGAAGCCCTCACCCCAGAGGCACAAACAAAAAGCCCTCTTCCCAGAGGCACAATCAAACAAAAAGCCCTCTTCCCAGAGGCACAATCAAATAAAAGCCCTCTTCGGAGACACAAGTAGGTCAAAGCCCTTTTTCGGAGGCCCACTGCTCCACTAAGGAAAATTCACTTGCCAAAATAAAAGTGACTTTCTCCAAAAGTGAAGTGTAAAAACTTCGCGATTGAAAAAGAGGGAACTTTTCCAATATGAGTTGCATTCTACTAAATCAGAAAAATATTTCCTTAAAAAACGGAAATATTATCCAATAAAGTGCAGATGCAAACCTCCTTCAAGTGGAAAAGTTGTTCTCTAAAAAAGAGCACAAGTCTTCTCGAAACAGAAGAGTTGTTCTCCAAAATTATGCTAATGTGAAAGAGATTGCAATAAACCATGGTACGGGGGCAATATAATATAGTCGCAAAAATAAAAACAATGCTCAAGCAACATACCATAGGTTTACTACAACATCACACAGGGAAAATAAATACACTTGTATAAAAAAAAAGGGAATAAATGCATTCTCAAATACAGACAGAAGTTTGTACAAGTAAAAGAATTATTTTATTCCATACTATAAATTTTTTTATACATGCGCAGGTTTCAAAACAATAGAAGGTAGGGACCGGTACCCGCATAATTGCCGGTCAACATAAGTCGTTGTATATACAAGCAAAAAAGCAAAAAGCAAGGTGAAAAGCATAAGTCCTAAACCGATCACTTCTTCTTCCTACCACCTTTCGAGCCTATGTCTGGCCGGATGATCAGTTTTGAGGCCGGCTTGTGAGAGTAGGGGAAGAAAGAGGAAGAGGCGCTTTGAACGTTCTTCTGTTTTTTCCTCGCCTGCAGAAACTTCTTTCCTTTTCTTTGAGACCCCGCGTTTCCCCCTCTTCTTAGAAGAAGACGCACTACCCGGAGTGAAAAGAGTGGATAATGTTATGTCATCAGAAGCAGTCTGCTCCGGAATTCTCCCCCTTCTTCAGGTTCTTTGACCCTTTGTTCCTGAGAAGCAACAGGATCGTCCAAGTCACGAAGAGCTTCTATCTGCTCTTCTTGTGACCCCGGTTGGGAGATAGAAGGGGGAGTAATTTGAAGGGGCGGAGAGGAAACAACCGAAAGAGGGGAAAGCTGAGCAACACTGGACGCTTTCACTACATGAGAAGAGAAGTTAAAGTCAATATCTCTCATGAAAAGAGGAGAAAGTGGCGCGTTAAGATTTAAGTAATAATCAAAAAGTTCATCAAGCTCATGTGAAGAAAGCAAGCAGTCCACTTGAGCAAGATCAACATTAGGTTACCTGGAGAAGCAGACTTTACTATATCAACTTCGAAGTCCTGCGATTCAGCACTTTCTTGAGTCTCATCTCCAGTGTGATCAGCGGCGCTTTCAATAACGGCTTTAGTAGGAGGAGGAGAATGGGAACTGGAGCCAGCAATATCGATATCGGCCGAAACTGAAGGTAGAACTGGGTCGGTTGAGATTGTCTTTCCTAAATGTTCTCCTTCTGTCGTTTCGGCTCTTTCTTTGGCAAGCTGCTCCTTCCCCCTTGCAAGAGCGGCACATGCATCATCATCTAGATAATGCGCCATTAAATCTACTTAGGCATATCCGGCTCCTCCAAACATATCAAGTATGGCCTCCCACACTTTGGCCAAAGTGATTTCATATGCCGGCCCCAAAAACTTAAGGCTACCACGCCCGAGAACGCTATGGATGTAAAACTCGAATAGAGTGGAGCTGACTTCAGCTTTAGTTGCTATATGAGACTCTTCGGCTGCAGCTTTGCCGGCAACAGCTTCATCACGCTCCTTCTCAACTTCGAAAAGTCGAGATTTCAGCAATTCAATCTCCAAGTTCTGGGCGTTGGCTTTGTCTCGAAGTTGAGCGACGTCAGCCCGGTAGTTTTCTACAGTTTGTTGCTGCGCTTCAAATTTGGCTTCAGCATCTCTCTGCGCCGCATGAGCGTCTCTTACTTGTTTTTGAAGCATTTCCTCTCTCTAAGGGTAGAAAGCGGAGGAAGTGGCGAGCTCTTCCTTAAGTTTTTCCACTTCTGCTTCAAGCTTCTCATTATAAGTGGCTATGCTCCTCATTTCCGCGTCATGCTGTTCAACAGTTTTCTGCCATTCAGATTTGTCGTTTTCCATATTTAGCATGGCCTCAAGATTCGTGCGGTTTACTCTCTGAAGCTCGTCGACAAGCTTCTGCCAGCTAGACATTCTCTCGATGTCAAGTTTCACAGCGTCAAGATTGCGCAGCATAGCCTGCTTGTCAATCGGGACCAAATCGAGGTCAAAGCGCACTCCTTTCAGGCACCAATGCGGAAACCGACTTTGAAGAGTGGCCGGGCCTTGTCCAACCTAATATGAGGGACTGCCAATAATTTTTTGAATATCAGTACGAGCAAGGGCAGGAGATTGAGAAGGTACAGGAGCAGTGGGCCTTTCAGGAAGTTCGGACGCTGGCTTTTCGCCATGTTTGGCCCTTTTACTAGCATCTTCAGGGATGTGGCTTTTCCCTTTATCATCACGGGATTTCCATTTATGAGAATCATCTTCCCTCTGGGAAGATTCATGTCGCTCATCTCACCTTTCAGGGCATTCTTCATAGGCGCGCCTTTCACGAGCTTTCCTCCCAGCTCTTTCTTCGTCAGTTTCCCAAGAGGCAGGAAGATACCTCCTGGGGTCATAAGCACCGCGCTTCCCATAAGGCTGGAAATCATCGTAGTAAGAGCCACTTCTTTCCATTAGAGAATCTGAAAATGAAGAAAAGATAAACTCAGAAATCTTGAAAGCAAGAGAGTTGAATGCATATAAGTGCTGAAAAGTCCTAAGTGTGTGTAACGTGCAAACTACGTGCGTCGAATCACGAACCACTCCTGGGTTGAGAGGTGAAGACGGATTTAACAACTAGTGTCAATTCTTGAGCTGATGGAGTTTGCTGCAGAACAGATGTCGCTTCGACTGCTGAAGAAGTAACTTTAGCAGTGATAGGATCATCTTTAAAAAACTCCTGCGAAGTAATCATTGGGTCGCTCAACCCCTCAAAAGTATCATCACCGCTGTGCCTAGCAGGACTTGTTCTCTCAGCTCCTTCGTTACCAGATCTCCCAGATTGTTGAGGAGGCTCCTCTTCTTCGATGACTGGGGCAAGTGCATGTTTGACGGATGACCCCGCAAAATCAATCGAAGTAGAACACTTTACCAAGGAAGCCTCAACAGCATGTTCTTTCGGTGCAAGTTCTCCAACGGGGACTGGTGCATCCGATGTTTTTACTGGAGAGTCGGGAACTTCATGAGGTTGGGTAGAACGAGAAGGGTGCAAAAGCCCGTACTGGTGCAGAAGTTCATCTTTCAGCAAAAACTTAATACTTCTTTCTTCAACCGGTACGGCACTTAATTTATCAAAAGTCGTTTTGTGACTGGGATTTCTGGAGGGAGGAGGAAGTGTTGTAAAAGAAAAGAATGAAGTTAGCACTTAACAATTCGGATCTTGAAAAGCTGAAACGGAAAGAACGGGGATGAGCAATCTTACTTCCTTTTCTCCAGATGGCATAAAACCCTAGGGGACAGCGGACGAAGAAGAATTGATTCAGAAAGCCGTGAGCACTTTCGAAAAGATCAGTGATAAGCTTACGGTTTCTGGCACTTCTCACGTGTATAAAGGAGGGGTGGTCTCTATTCTTTGCAAATGAGCATAAATAGCAAATTTCTTCGAAGCTCGGAAGACGGTTAAGTGTCCTCCTGAATAAAACACACAATCCCATCAGGATGGCGTAGCCATTGGGATGTAGTTGAAAGGGAGAGATGGTTAGCCAGAAAAGCAGTTGATGAAGAAATTCATTGAAAGGATGAATGGGACCACAAAGGCACATCTGACGATTGACGGTGACAAAACCAAGAGGTGGCCTGTCGGCAGTATCATTTGGGCCAGGAAATCTAGCATCCGCTTCGGCAATCCCAAATTGAATACGTAATTGATTGAATGTCCGCTGACTCAGGGTAGTTAGAGTTCTCTTTGGAGGATCGACCAATAGGTCGGCTATCGGGAAGACTCCTTCGTATTGCTCGATTATCTCTTCTTGAGAAGACATTCTACACAAGGAACTGGATATTCAAAAATGACGGTGCACGTTTCCTAAATGTGTAAAGTGTTGTGCAGAACTAATAAAATAACGAGAAAATATAGCTCAAATTAAACTGATTAATAGTTGTCAGTTAAAAAGCTTCAGGACTTGTTGTTTTAAGTTCAAGTACAGTGTTGAAGCAAACAGATTAGCTTTGGTTGATTAATTCAGTATTGCTTTAATACTTCACTTGAGTTTGTTGATTCACAGCATTTCATATAATTTCTTTAAGTTGATTATCTTTTATCGACTAATCTGTCGTTTGATGTGGGCTGTCAATGGCAGTATATTCGTCCCATTCTCTGCAAATGTTGTATTTAACGGGCTAATAGCATTAAAGTTAAAATAATCTGTAAAAAAATACGACGAGTTCAGGCAGTTCATTCTAGCTGTTCAAGTTGGAAATTCAGTCAAGTTTTGTCAAAGCTTTGCAAATGTCCAAGGTAAACTTTCTTAAGTCGCATAGTTCAAGTTAAAGAGTTGAAGGCATAGAACTTCAGGGCAAGGCAATGTAAATTTGGTTAAGTATTAGGTCGTTCAGACACTCTCACGACCTAAAAGCCTAAGTCGCAGGAAGTTAAGCCACAGCAAGTGTCCAAGTGTTAACTCGTCCGCGACTTAAAAGTTGTGATGCAAAGGTTAGCTCGTCCGTGACATAAAAGTTGTGATGCAAAGGTTATCTCGTCCGCGACTTAAAAGTTGTGATGCAAAGGTTAGCTCGTTCGCGACTTAAAGGTTGTGATGCAAAGGTTAGCTCGTTCAAGTCATGATGCGACCTAGAGGTAGGTCGTTAAAGAGGATGATTCGTCCGGAGTAATGGGTCATGCATCATAGGTCGCAAGGACCTTAGGTCGTCTGACTCATTAGGTCGCTCTAAGAGTATTTCAGGAATACGCCTAGCTTTCTTCCATCAAGAAATCCTAGGTCTTATCCTCCACTCGCGTGCTGCCACGTATTCATCTCCCTCACCTCACCGGAGTATCACAGCAAGGCCTAAAACCTACTAACCCGATAACCATCTCCTTGTCTCCTCCAAACTCCCAAAACATTCTCAAAAACCCCTAATCGATTCTAAAAACATCACATTCACCAAGATAACTTTATGAAACCCTAGGCCGATTCACTTTTTAAAGCAATCGCCGACGATTCAACAATAATCGGAAGGCGAATCAGGACATAATCTTATAGCATGGCGAAAGTGATCAGAATTAACTTTGTTTGCCGTTGGAATCAACAATTGTGGATGAAAAGGAGTAGATTTTGTGATTAACCTTTGAGCTTGAATGACAACAGTGGCGGTAAAGGGATAAGTGATAAAGTGTGGGGAACGGAGCGACTTACAGTACATAAAGGAAACAGAGGAAGAAGGTGAATAGGTGCGCGAGTTAGCAATCTTCTTGAGTCGCTTACGACCTATCAGAGTTGTATCGAAGCCTACGACCTATAACCTAGGCATATGCTTCGAAGGGCAAGTGTTAACTCCTCTTTTTCACGAATCAGCGATGTAACGACCTAGAGTATGAACGAGTTAACTTAGACGCGACTCAACGACCTAGAGGATTGAAAGGGCTCAGCGACCTAAAGGATCAGATGGTCCAGCGACCTAGTGAATCAACGAGTTAACAACGACCTAACTGCTGAAGCGGGTTAATGACCTAGAGGGTACCGCGACTTATCGACCTAACAACCAAAGCGACCTAACATGGATGCAAGACCAACAGCGAGCTAGTGACCTATAGTACTAAACGAGTTAAGCCACTCAGCGAGCTAATGAGTTTAACTATCTGAAGAATGTACGACTTAGCGACTTAAGAACCCAACGACTTAGCGACTTAAGAACCCAACGACTTAGCGACTTAAGAACCCAACGACTTAGCGAGCCAAAAAAGGAAGCGACCTAGTGAGCTCCAGAACAAAGCCGCATGTATACTCTCTCATTAGGTCGCTTGCGACGTAAGCAAGCCGATATAACATTTATGCTTTAAGTGCTAAGTCACTGACAGCCAGCACCTGGTTGAAAAGGAGCTTCATTAGGTCGTGGACGACTTAAGCTACTTCAGGACCGATCTCCCATAGGTTGCTACTATCTACTAACTCGCTCAGATGACCCAGTACGACCTTATTAAGTCGTAAACCACATCCCCTGGGTCGCTGGCGACCTACGACCTACGACCTATCCAAGGTCGCTCGCGACCTACGACCTAAAGCCGAACTCTCCTATAAATACGACGCTTGCTCCAACATTCGGGGGATCTTTTGGGCTCATTCCTGGAACACCGATACTCTGCTGAATTCTCGACTCACTCGACACTTCAAACACGAAAGTCATCTCAACTAACTTCGAGAGGAAATCTAACACAATCAACATGGATTCAAAGAATTCTTCTACATCGAAGTCCTAGTTGTTTGTCTCATCGGTATTGTAATTGAGGATTGTTGTAAAGTTGTAATTGATTTCGGTAATAAAGAGGATTAAAGTGGACGTAGGCTTAATCTAAAGCCGAACCACTACAAAATTGTTGTCTTTTACTGCTTTCTCTGGACTTTCTTACTTGTTTCTAATTTCCATGTTCATGGGTGGTGCTTTCACTTAACTTCCACATCCATCGGGGTGTTAGCGTTCAATTTTTAGCGTTAACACTTATTTTTATAAATTTTCTAAAAAATAGGACCAAAATGACACTTGTTTCAAATGTGTATTATAATTGTTACACTTGTCTATTTTTTTATGCTTAATGACTTGCATTTGTTAATCTTATATTATATATGATTTACATTTGTAGTTTCCATGTTTTAATATGTATTTATATAATATTTCAATTTAGTTTATTCATTTATAAATGTCCTTTGTTCGATAAGTTTAAATTTTATCCTAAATAAAACTTAATTAATTATATTTATTCTTTGTCTTATTTTTTTTAAATATATGATATAAAATTCCAACAACACACTTAATATAGTTATACAAATATATTAATTATACTTTATATACTTTATTTATGTTTTAAATGTTTTCCATAAAAATATTATATTAAGTTTCTATTTAGTAACCACTTTCCTTTATTTATATTAATATGATCTTTAAGTGCAAATAACAAACTATGCACTTATAAAATCATGTATATGTATAAATATATTTTTTCCAATTTACTTTAAGATATCTTTCCTTTTAGTTTCAAATTCAAATTAAAATCAACTCATATAAATATATATTTAAACACAAATTCAATTCTATTTAAAATCCAAAATAAAATAACATATTATTATTGTTTTTGAAAAAAATCAATTTTAACAATTTTAAATTATTATAAAGGAGATTATTTCATTTAATTGTTCAACTAATAAATTAGTATTTCCAGAAGTTAAATCGAATAACTATCCAATTATCATATGCCTGAAAATTCGGGTTATTACATTCCTTCCCCCTCAGAATCTTTTCGTCCTCGAAAAGGAACGAAGCCAGAATTTATTAAAATACTTAAAATCAAATGAATTTTATTTGATCATTTTTAAAATACATGAAAAATCTATATAATATCACCAAAATAGTTTTTATGAAAATCTTTTATAGCTCGACGTTCCGACAAGTCTATCCTTGTTCTTACAAAAATTCGGTCATAAGTTGATCAGGCGTACGACTGAAAATCTATAAGTACTAAGCATACTCATTTTCAACACCCAGTGAAAATACTTGGAAAATAATTTTATTGAAAATATAGAAAACATTTTGAAAATAGAGGAAATATCTTTGGTGAGAATGCTCTGGAAATCATCACCCCCATCCATGGTCGCAGTTACATCTTGGGTTACGTTGCCATCGCAGCAAAAGTCCATGTAAATCTAGGTAGTCTGCACCCCTCGATTACGCCATGGAACCTACAACAGATCGTAGTTACATTCCAGGTTACGTTGCCACCGCAGCAAAAGTCCATGTAACTGTTGGCTCTTAGCGGCACACACGATTTTCGCTGTCAAAACGAAACTTCTCCACTCCTACATAGTTCGCAGTCTACCGATATAAAATCAAACGCAGACTGTTGGCTCTCAGCGGCACACGCGCTTTCGCTATGTTATCATAGGTCACGGTCTACTGATATAAAATTGAACACAGACTGTTGGCTCTCAGTGGCACACATGACTTTCGCTATGGTACACATTACTCATAATCCTCAGGAACTAGTTTTGTCCGGACTCCTCACAGGATCAACTTTAGAACCCCCCTTGGGGCTCAAGGCAGCACCATCCGTTGGCACTCCTGAGAAGTTCATTTCAAGGGAGCGCCTTTTTCCCCAGAGCCATCATCAAAACACTTTATACTATACACATATAGTATCTTTCAAATCATACACCTAGTATGCTCTCATACAAGGCTCCTTACACAAAATTGATTATCCCGAAATCGATAATTCTCAAATTAGGCTTTCCAAATTCCAATATTGATTTTACCCAAAAATCAAAAGCCTTTCCAAATCCAAAGGTTCCCCAAAACCCTTTTCAAAATCCTCATAAGATCCTTTATATATATATATATATAATATATATAATATATATATTTAAATTTATATAATTTTTAAAACTTTGGATCGTTCACACTTGTATAAAATCCCTTTATACTTCAAACACCTTCAAAATCCTTTCTTCCGGCTATAGATTCAACAAGGGGACATTTATCTTATGTAACAAAGATATATAAGTTGTTTGTTCTAGATCAAATATTCAAATTTGATTATTCTTTTAAATATCATTTTCATTCAAATCCGTACGATGTACACATATCATCCGTACACTATACCAATTTGATCGCTCACTCGATCACACAATTTCACTTCCGAACTAGTATCGTCCACCCGACTTCCTAGTGCAGACACAGATCTGGTTTCTTGATCAAAAACCATCATTCTCCTTGCATAGCCTAACTATGATATAGAATATCCAGAACCAATCAACAATCCACATCCAGGTTCGCCGTCGAAAATCGAGTGAAAAATCCCAACTCAGATCGATATACTATCTCAAAATTCTGTGCTCGAATCTGGATCAAATCGCTATGCGAATAGCATAATATATGTATATCCTACGTATATATCCTTATTGGTTATTAGCCAAATCAATCCTTTCTATTCACATTCACTTTGATTTTCATTCACTTACAAATAACTGCTTAAATCCTCCTTTGGATTATCACTTCAATTCTAATTGGGTATTTAATCATAAACAGTTTGCACTCTGACCGGCTTAAATTTTGAAAATAGCTTGAAGAGTTTGAAAATAGATAAGTAGTTGAAAAATAATTATTAGTTTGTAAAATAGCTGCAAAATAGTTCAGTAATTGTAATATAGTTGGAAAATAGTCAAATAATTACAGAAATAATTGCCAAAATAGTTGTAAAATAGAAATTAGTTATAAACAGTTGAAAAAAATAACTAATTTTATAAAACTGTTGCAAAATTGTTAAATAATTCCAAAAGTAGTTATAAAATAACTATAAGATAGTTTTGGGTTTTAATAGAAAGGTTGTATATATAATAAATAGCTTGGAAAAATAGATTTGTACTAAAACAATTTATTTTGAAAATAGCCCAGAGTCAAACTATTCAATTCCCGACCTCCATTTCCAATCAATTCAATTTAAATTTCCACTTTCATTTAAATTGACTCAATTCCAATTTAAATAACTTCAATTTACATTAAAATTGATTTAACCCCAATTCAAGTTGAATTAACCTCAATCTCTTTCCAAATTCAAATCAAATTCCATTTGGATTTTTAAACCTATGCAACCTTAATCACAATTCCAAATTATTCAAATCAACTTGGATTAATTTCAGATTGAACTAGCATCAATTTCAAATCATTTCAATTCTAGTTTAAATTAATCCCAATTCCCCTTTTTAAATTTGAACTCATTCAACTTCAGTTTCATTTCAAATCAATCCAATTCAAATTTTTCCCATTTGAATTTTAAACTTGTCCATTTTCAATCACAACTCCAATTAGTTCAAATCAAATTCAATTTGAACTAATTAAAATTCAATCTCAATTTTAAACCATCTCGAATTATATAAATTCGAGTTAAATTCTCAAATGTTGGCTTAACCTTTTAAACCAAATCAGCCTTTATTTAAAGTCTTTAAACATTTTAATTTCTGAGTTCAAATTATAGAATTTCATTTTACATCAATTTAATCTTTCAAAACTAATTTATTACCCAAATTCAACCTTAAAACCAATTTCCAAAAATTTCAGTTGAAATTCTATTTAAATACCCAAATCTCAAGTCCAAAGTGATTCCATTTCTCTAATTTCAAACTAAAGTTTTATTCCCTTTTTAACTCAATAATGGATATATTGCTACAGTCCATTTCTTTCATTTATTTAAACAAATCCAATTTTAGCTTAAAGTTTATTAATAACAATAGGATGGTATCATTCAAATTATTTTAAAACATCCATCCATTACCAATTTCTAGATCTCAAACCCATTTTGAGATCACACAAATTCCCAATTCAAATTAACCATTTAACTTCCCAAGTTAAATCCTAATTTCATCTTGAAATTTCCAATTCAGGTTGCTTGTTTACTTATTTAACTTTCTCAAAGTTCAATTCATATTACTTAATCTAGCCAACCTTACCCAATTTGAATTTCCATTTCAAATTTTAAACTTCACATTAATAATCTTATTAGTTCAAAAACTTATCACCTTGGGTATCACATCTCATTCCAAATTTTAGAGTCAATATTTAGAGTTTATTTCAAATTATCTTTGATATTATGTATATCCCTTATATATACAAGAATATTTCCTTTGTTCGCCAAATTACACCTAAAATTTTAAACCACTTTTGGTTTTTTAGTCCAAAACAATTTTCTTTAAGGCTTTCAACAATTCTTATTTTAAAATAAGATCACCTTCAAAATATTCTGAATAATATTTATTATTCCTCTTAACGTCTGAAAATAATTTCAAATGTTTCTAGACTTAGAATTCAAAACTTCTCAGCTTACATCCTTTCTAATTTACAAGTTATTCTCATCTAATGGTTACTTCCTTAAGGCATTTATTTGCTTATTGGAAAACAAACATCCCATTTGGACACTATAAAATTTCTATTTCCTGGGTTGAAACCAATTTTAATTGATCTTATTTGTATAGTTCATTTTATCCAATCCTTATTTGGACATGTATATATATTCCTATATTACTTATTTAATAACCAATTATTGCTTTATATATATAATATAATATAAGTTTTTATAAAAATTTATTCATTAAAACCATTTTTTTCTTAAATCTTTATATAAGAAAATAATAAGTACGCTCTCCCATATATATATATATATTCAACTCATTCTAGGGTACTATTGACCCTATCCTTAAGGAATGCACGCACCAGAGCCAAGGTTCTCGCTTAACCTTCAGCTCTAATACCAACTGTGACGACCCGAAATTTTTCAAGCCCGAAAATTCCAGATAGTTATGAAAAATAAGAAAGAGATAGAAGAAGAACAGAAACAACATCTCACATTCGCAGCGGATAAAATATAATAATAAATAGTAACAGTTTCAAAAGCATTCTGTCGATTACATTTAATACATCAGAGTTACACATATATACAGTCACTGGATATACACAATCATCTTGACTCAGATATTCAATAATATAAATAAAGTGGAAATACTCTATACCTTCTTGCCTTACAGCTCGCCTCCTGAGCTCCGAATCGTCCCTCCCTGAAAATCTATAATACTCGGTCTGACCCGAGCATTACATCAAAGTGACACCCGAGTCAGGCTAAAAACCAGCATGAGTAAACCCATCTAACAAGCATACAACGTATATACAACCCATGGTAAATCGCATCAATTTACAAATTCATAATTTGTTATAGGAACCACTTATTTCACACATCGATTTCCTAGGTACCAAAACTTAGATTAAATAGCCCAATTCACTTAATTCATTTCGTTCCAATCTATTGATTTCACAAGTCAATCTAAAAAAGAATTGAAGTGGTTTCGGGTATTAACTAATACCCGACTCCGGTCTCTTCGAATCCAATGTCATCTGATCCCAAGTTATTCAAGTGAATATAATTCAGTTTTAATTACAAGATAGCAATTCATGATCGAAAGATAATCCACATTATCACTGTCCACGCAAATCATATCACATAGCATCACGATCACATCCCAGGAATAACAAATAATCCAAGGTATTCAAATAGCATTCAATCATCCATATATGAGCGAGGATTAATTAATCATACTACCTCTAATGAATTTAAAATGAATCAAATTAATTACTTTCATTTTTAATAAATTAAATTAATCACTTTCATCACATAAATCTTGTAGGATCTAGATTAACCCTAGAGGGGGGGTGAATAGGGTTATAGCAAATTTTCTCGATTTAAACACAGAAAACAAACTGCAGAAATAAATATGCTGAAAAGTAAATCACACACAAAATTTACCCAGCTTTGGCAACCCCTGCCTACTGCTGGATTCCCAGATTTCTATTAGAATTAAACAGTATCCCGCTTACAAACACTCTACTAGACTCGCAAACATTTGCTCCCGCTCACAAACACTCTACTAGACTCGCACACCCTGCTCCGCCTATAGAGTTTCGTTTACTCGCAAACTCTGCTCCTGCCTATAGAGTTTTGCAAACTCGCACACCCTGCTCACTGAACTAATTCTAACTAGACAATCTGACACTACCTACAACCTAGGTGGTGATTTACAAATTCTTTGACTTGAAAAAAAACAGACTTCAAAATTAAAACCAGGAGCAAAAATTAAAATACGAACTTTGACTCTACAATTTTTGCTCAAAATAAAAATAAAGAAAACCCCTTTAATTAAAACCCTAAATAACTAAATCCCCTTTTTTTTAACAAATAAGGCCGGCCCCTTTTCTTTCTCAAGCCCGTTCTCTTTTAATTGCTGCCGATCCTCTTAGCAATGGCGACTCGGTTGAATTGGGGCTTTTGCTCTTGCGAAAATTAGGGCTTTCTCTCTGGTTGCTTTGACGAGTTTGTTTCTGATTCAATACTCTTGTTTGCGGCTCTCTGATGATCGATTCTCTTTGGCTTTACTTGTTTGCAACTGCTCCTTTGTTGACCGAGTTCGTTAAATTGCGGTATGTAATTTTTCTTTCGTTTGCTGGTTAAAATGCTTGATTGAACTCGATGCCCATGATGATGATTGGGGTTTGGTATTTATATGAATTCGTGACACTTGATTTTGTTTGAATTAGCTTGATACTTTCCTAAATTCTTAATTGCCTGATGCGCACGTCTTTGATTTTCACGCGTTCGATTTTCCTTGAATAGAAAGACAGAAACTTTCCTCTTTTTAATTTGCTTGACTTTCATATTTTCAAATATACGAATTTGACTTTTTCAAATTGTACACACACTTGTTCATCACGTCGCTCTTTTGATTCCGTGACCATAACTGCTCTGGATGGTTTAACTTGAATTTGTGATTCTATGTATCACTGCACTTCAAGTTTGTGAATTCTCTGTACTGTTGAACTTTGTTCTCTGGCCATCTTCTTTGGTCGGTTTATTATGAACTTTAATTTATATTTTGTAGTCACTTATGCACTGATTCGCTTATTCATGCATTCAACATTGCCATGCTATTCACTATTCATTGTTTCATTTGGTATCGCTGCATCCATTCTGTTGCACTTGCTCATTGCTCCATTCATTTTCCATACTGGGTTGTTCATGCTCGTGACATTGAACCATACTGTTACTTGTGACATTCATGTCGTTTGCAACTGTGTCACTTAAGACTGCTGTGTTGATCTTGTACTTGTGATCACTGATGCATTTGGAATTGGTCTGTTGTGTCCTCTGTATACTACGGCTCTGACCATCTGAGTTGGTGATATTGTCTTCATTCTGGCCTTGAACTTGACGTTGCCATTGTGTTGCATTTGTATCACTGTAAAACTGCATGTTACTGTCTTGCATTTGTATCTCTGGTATTTGTATCATGCTTGTGCATTTACTGTACACTGCATAGTGGTCTTCATTGTGATGATTTTGTTGCTCTGACTTGTATCACTCATCCATTCTGGTTGGTGTAGTATAATTGTGGTCTTGGTGGCTTTTCTTTGTGGTCTGCCTTGTTTGAGTTTCACTGCCATACTTGTAGCTTGGTCATTGGTGTATGTTCATGATGCTTTGATTTTCTGTTGCAAGTATTCCACTCATGTTTGCATACTGTACTTCATTTGCCACTGGTTGGTTGATGTGCATGTGCTGTGATGTTTGTTGTTTGGACATTTGCTTATGTGATCTTCACTATTATCTGCAATGTCCACTTGTGTATTGCCTTTGACATCCATGTATTATTGATGTTGTGTTGTTGCTGTTGACGTGTGCATTTGGTCTTCACTTGTGTATGTTCTCGAGTTGCACACTTTGATTTACTTGATCCTTTGGTTGGTCACTATTGCATTACTGTATCTTATGGCAGTTGCTATGCCTTTGTGCATACTGTACTACTCTGGTCTTGCATAGTTCCATGTTGTTGTTGGTCTTCGTTGCATTCATGTCATGCTGCCTTGTGTTGAACCCAGTTTCAAAACTCGGGTTTGACCTTGTGCTCGTGTCGTGATTTTGAATATATTGCATGTGTGTTGAACCCGGCTTTTCATTTCGGTTTGACCTGTGCTCACCTGTCCCTGTAAATCGATCAAGTGTATATCGATGTGCACGGCCTAGTGGCATGTATAGTGATACACTGTGCATGTCACACTGTTCGTGTATGATGAATTCAATATGTAAATGATGACGAACAACCCAAATAACTTAGGCAAATCATATTTTCAAAAGTCATGTTTCATTTTATATTGCAAAAATATTTCTTTTCCAATTTTACTGCGTTAGTGAATATTTTTGCAGATTGCTCAGATGCTGGATTCAAACTGGAATGCAGTTGAAGACAAAATACGAGTGTGAGTGATATGTAGTGAGGTTATTAATGTAAACTGAATTGTGATGTAATCAAAAATGTATATGTATAGTGAGAGCATGAATTTGTACTATTCAAGATTGTAATAAATATTTGTTTGAATAAAATTTCTGTTTGAATTCAAATTCTGTGTAACTTGTTCTGTTTGAATTCAAATTCTGTGTAATTTATTTTATTCAACAAATATTTATTTTAATCTATGAACTACAAAATAGTACATTACCAAATACATTTAAATGAATATATATATATATATATATGTTTATTATCATCAAACAAAAACATATAAGCACATATTCAACAAATCTTGCTTACATAATCATTGATTAATTTCAAATCAATTAATTAATCACCATCTAATATCCATATTGATTAATCATCCTTGATTAATTATCCTTTAATTAAATTCAAGTAATTAGCCTTTAATTAATTTTACAAATTAATTATTCTTAACCAAATACAGTGGTTAACCTTTAATCACTTCATAATTAATTAACTACAAGTAAATACATTTATTCTTAATTAATTTCATTAATTAATTATTCAATAATCACTTATTATTGATTTATTTATCTTAGTTAATCAACCCTTAATTATATCATTAATTATATTAATTAATGATTTCTTTATTACTGCTTTAATTAATTAACTCTATTAAATTAATTACATTTAGTTATTAATCTCTATTTAACCCATATTTATTTACCACTCTTGATTAACCTCATCCAATAATTTTTCCATTAATTACTTCGCTAAGTAATTACACTTCATTAATTACATTCAGTGAAACGCTTTAACAAATCATTTAGTGATTATATTAATTAATTACACTAATTAAATCAATAAATCCTTTGATTACTATAAGTAAACATCATTAATAAATCACCTATTAGAAATAAATCATTAATTATCCACCTTACTTATTAAAAAATTATCTCTAAGCTTCAGTAATTACCATTAATTAATATATTAGGTGATTAATCCTTAATTAATTATATCAATAAATCAACCCTTGAAATTGATTTTACAAATTCAATTAAACTTTAATTAATTAATTGACCATCCTATACATTAAATAATTTTATACTTTAGTTCACCTTAAAACAAAAACTTGAATTACATTTCAAATTTTGGAAATTCATTTAAAAACTTGCTCATTCCTTGTTTAAAAACCTGGTTTATAAATTCATTTGAAACATACCCATCTTGATATGCTTTAAAACTTTTTTTACTTAGCTTATGAAAAACCTTGGCCCAAAACAAAAATTCCCGAGCCAAACAAGGTAAAACCCGATCAAAGCCCCGAGCAACCACTCGAACACAACACAATTCAAACTGCTTTAAGTAACCCACGCAACTACTCGAGATCAAACACGAGAAATCATCGCCACCCAAATTTCAAACATTCTGGTGCTCAGAACATCTCGTGCACATGCACTGCTGTAACAACCCGCATATTTTACGATTGAAAATTTAAATATTTTATTTAAATATTTTATCATTAGTCAAATTTTGGTCCAAAAAGTTACTTTTTGCATATGGTCGAATTAGGACTCGGGACCACTCCCATTGAGTTCAAAACATCGTTTGCGATCTTTTTGAGTATAAACTTTGATATGTTTGGAATTAGTGGAATTTTACCACTTACTCACTTTGGGCTTTGGGTTTGGTTTAGCCCATTAGCCTAAACTATTAATTCTAGCTCAACCCCCTTCCCTTCATAACTTCACTTTCATTTCCTAGCACTCAAGCTTCATCAAAATTGGGGGAAGGAATTGGAAATTCCAAGCCCTAGTTCATTTGCAAATCCAACATCTAACTCTAAATTCAAAGAGAGGCCATTAGTTCAAGCTTCTTGTGTTGAGATTGAAGTGTGGTTGATTCTTCCCTTGCTTTCAAGCTTCTTCTTCATTAATTTTGTGAAAAGGTGAGATTTTTATCTCACATCTTTATCTATAACTATCTTTGATTGTTGGGTATGAATTCCTAACACTTTTTCATATGCATTTGCTCTTGGTTTGGATTGAATTGGTGAAAATCCCAATTTTTAGTGTCTTGGGTTCGAATCTTTAAAAATCCTAACTTTGATGATTGAACACGTTTTTGGTGATGCATCGAGGAGCCAATAGGACCGGTTAGCCGATGGGCATAATCCCTAGCGTTCGTGCCCGATCGGTTGCAAATTGAGATAGTTTTTTTTGCACTTTCGTTGCTTAGGTCGTTCGGCCTGCACACAGGACTTTCGGCCTGTAGTTAGGTCGGCCTGCCATAGGTCGCTCGGCCATATGTGAAACCGTATCTCCTTGGTCGCGTCACTTAGGTCACGCCATTGGTCTCATTTTAGTCGCTCGGCCTTCTCTTACCCCTTAAGTCGCTCGGCCATTGTGTAACGACCCATAAAATTTTATTAATTTTTAATTGGTTTTATAACATATTTGATTTGGATTTTGAGAAATTTTAATAATAATATTTTTAAATAAAGTTTTAATATTTGGATTACGTATCATTAAATATAGCAAATGGTAAATTTTCAATTAATTATATGAAGGTTTATTTATTATGTAATTCTATTAAATTCAAATCAGTTAATAATTGGTGAAAATAAATTCATTTTCAAGACATGAATATTTTTACATAGAAAAATTCTAAATCATCTTCTGACTGAGTCGTCATTTTTCGTTTTCCCAAATTTGGATTTCTACAACTCCATCGATCTTATTTTCTGCGTTTTTACTGCATTTTTTCTGCTAGTGAAAATTCGAATTTTTATAATTCAATCGTACCACCAATATCTATATATCATTTTGATCGTCTCGTTGTACTGATCACTACGGTATATTTATTTCTGTATTTTGAGATCCGATACGCGACGGAAACAATAGAAACGTGCGTCATCGGTGCTGAAATTTGTGACTTGGATTTATCTACTTTTCAAATTTGAAACCGTACAACTCATACCATATTAAATTTCTTTTAAAGGTTTTAGCTAAATCTATGGGTGGGCGTTGCCACACATTTCCACCTTATATTTAATTCTCTGCCGTTTCAATTTGCATTCTATCCGTTCACATTTCATTTATTCATTTTCTACCATATATTCCATATCTCTTTCTGCTATTTGCTAATTGCTATTTGCTCATTCATGCGATCATTTAATTGAAATGATATAAACCCATATATATTTTCTGTACGGGTTGAAATGATAAATATCTGTAGCACTTGACTATATTATAGGAAATGTATATACAGACACCGTTGGTCCATATAAATATTTTGAAAATAAATTTCTACAGTTGAAAAGAAATATATGGGATTTAATAAATATTGGTTCTTAAAATATTATATATATATATATAGTATATAAATGGAAATTATATATATATATTTAATAATAATATTACTGAGATTGATTTAATCCATATAATATGTTTGAGTATTATTTCAGATTTATATTTCAAAATTTACCGTTGTAAAAAGTTGAATAATTAAGATCGGGAGATAAATTTGGGTTTATTAAAAATGGTATTTAAATAAGGATTTATTTAATTAAATCGATTTGAAATTATTGAATGGAAAATTTAAAGGTATGATTTTGTAACTGGATTTTTGATTTAAGTGATTTAATGAATATTTCACGTTTAATAAAATTAAAAAAAAATATTGAGTAAAATGTAATTTAAGGTTACTTAAATGATATTGAATCTAATAAGGGAGCATTTCAAGACTAAATAATAATGAGGTTAAATCGGGATCTAATGAAACCGTTATAAAGAACATTTAAATATTAAAGCCTTGAACTATATTGGAATTTAAATGGTTTATGTTGAGATTCGGATATGTATTTGACATCAACGTAGTTGAATTTGTTATTTAGCAATTAAATTGAATTAAAGTGAAATTTAGATCGAACCAAATTTGAATTTATTATTTAGAAAACTAAATTGAATAAAAGTTTAGTTGGAACGTTGAATACTTAAAGTTTTGAAATATATTGAAATACAAAGGGGTATTTTTGTGATTACAAATCCAAATTTGAGATCGATAAATTGAAGTGTTTATTTTAGGAATTGATTTGAATTTAAATTGATAAATTGAGATTGAATTAGTTTAAATGGGAAGGTCGGGTTGATGTTGAAACGATTTGTTAAGTTGAGGGAATAGAAAATACTTTATTGTATAAATTATTTAATATATAAATACTATTTTGGGAAATATAGAGATATTTGAAGTGAAATGATATTTGGTTTTGAAGTATAAATTAAGCTGAAATGACCATGGTGTTATAGTGTATATTTCTACCTTGTAGATAGTTCCATGGACCCTTATAGAATGGTTATCCCAAACATCCTTTAAGTTATTTGTATTTCAGTTGATATTTCACTTGAGTTGGATTTATTGATATAAGAATGTTAATCCTGACTCGAGTGTTTTGTGTTTTGCTTTACGCTCGGGTCAGACTGAGTGATACAGCATTAGAGACTCACTTTTGTAGTATGGAGTTTCATTTGGAGATCCAACTATCGATTCAGATTCCAGCCTTTTCAGTTGATTGGTTCGGAGAAGTCATCTGTTGCATTGGAGACTTCACTACATTTGAACTATTCGGTTGTATTTTATTTCTAACTCTGATGTATATAGTAGCTTCATGAACTACTAATCTTTATCCATTCTGCTGCATTATATTACTCTGTGATCTGTGATTGATTGATTTATTGTATATTTTAAGTTTTGCCAAATTTTAATTAACAATCGGTATTTTGAATTATTCAAGTCGAATATGTATGGTTTTATTGTCGATTTGAATGGTCCAAAATAGCGGGTTGTTACACATTGGGTCGTTCCGCCCCATAAGTCGCTCGCCTTGCAATGAGTCGGCCTGCCTTAGGTCGCTAGGCCTGCTTGCACTGTTAAGTGAACATACTTAGGTCGCGTCCTGCTTAGGTCGTTCTGTTTTAAGTCGCTCGGCCTTCTTACTTAAGTCGCTCGGCTTGGTCGCACCCCTTAGGTCGCACCTCTTAGGTCGCTCGGCCTTCTCTTATGCTTTAAGTCGCACCAACGTATAAGTCACAACTCCTTAGGTCGCTTGCACCTTAGGTCGCGCCATTCAGTCGCATCTCTTAGGATGCTCGGCCAATTATGCCGCTAGCTCCTTAGGTCGAAGGTCATGGAGTCGCATGTGTTGAGCCGCTGATTTATTGTGTTGAATTATGTTAAGTCGCAAGGGTATTTCTACTGATGGACCAGGAATCGAATTCTTTGGATTTTATTCATGTCTTCGAATGTGAATCTTTGTGACTTATTGTTTCTACAAAAATTTTTGTGATTTGTCACTCTAAAAATATGAAGGTTTTAGTACTAGCAGTAAATATCAAAACTCCTTCAACAAAACGATTTAACCCTATTTTTATTACAAAGCTCGTTTCTTAAACTGTTTTCCAATCTACTAGTATATACAAACCTTTATCTCACTCATACGAGAAATCTAATTAAACGGCTTACTAAAATAAGTGGTATGGAACGCTTGCGTTTACTTCGTTGGTAATTCTTGGACTTGTTCGATTGAACCACTTGTGACAATTTTCTAGTGGAAACTTATAATTTGTTCGTAAATATTTAAGTTAAGCTAGAGGTTATGGGACATGAGGCTAAGCTCATATATTTACTAGCTTATTGTAATTGACACTTCTTGATGATCATTGATGATCATTTTTGTGATTTAGACTAGCAAATGTGCGATGTCTCTTTGTCTACGAGGGAGGATAAACACCGTTTCTTTGGAGCTTCGGCTCAATTTGGTGGGGTAGCGACCCATGGTCATCGGGCCGTTTTGTGGAGCTTTAGCTCAAAATTAATGGTTAGCAACCATGGAATAGCGTTCCATTTTGTGATACACGTGTTGGTGAGTTTTCATGCTCCCATTTTATGATAGGCCTCCCCCCGTTTAGTGATTTCTGGATTTCCATTGATGATTTCTGGAATTTGTGCTTTCACCAATTTTCGTGATTTACATTGATAAGTTTTATCAATATTTGTGCATTGGTGAATTTGTGTGTCATTAACTTTTGTGATTGGCATTAATATTATTGTCCATATTTGTGGTTTGGTGAATATAAATAAAGAGTGTGGCATTCCTTTTGATCTTTGAGAAGATTCTTGTGATATTGATTAATCCCTAGTTGATTTTCAATTGCATACTTATCACTGTATGGCATTTTGGTTATATTATACTATTTTGTCATATCTCTTATTCTATATCATTTCATCTGATATTTATAGCTAGACTGATCCATTTATTATTATCTTATTAAAATAATACTTGGGTCAGACCGAGATGTTGCAGGTGCTTCTGCTTGACTTCACATCTGGGATTATCACCTTGACTTTTGGCTAACTACTTAGATTAGAAGTTTTTGTTGTATACATTTGAGATATAGACTCATTGATGTATCCATATTCTTTTGTCTAGCACTTGTAGCTATTCTATTGTGATATTGTGGATCTTGTTTGACCACTACTCTGATGTACATATATATTCATATCTATTTCCGCCTTTGTGATATGGATGTCTGTGACTGATTTGTGTTATGTTTATTTCTATACTTGTTTTCGAAGAATACATATAGCCACCGGGTAGTATCTTTGAGTTTGTATCGGTATGTCGGATTTCCTCCTGAAATCAAATGCATGTTGTACTATATGACATATTAGTGCTCGCACAAAGCAATTACACGGATGGTCGCTCCTCAACAGCCTTATTCTCCGCGCTAGTTGACGGCATTACACCGTAGTGTCCTTGGCTAGCGTGGGTATAGAGGTGGGGCGTCACAGCTTGGTATCGGAGCGAATCTTCCTAACAATGTAGAATAATCTAGCAAGGATCATCATCCTAAGTCCATCTTAGGAGTTGTGCTTTAGGATTTAATTCGAGTCTTCGTACCGATTCATCCTATTTTCTTTATGATTCCTTGTTTATCTATCAAGATTTCTTGATATTCATTTGGTGAATAACTTTATCCTTCTTCTTTCTTCTTTCAAAAGGAAGAGAAATGATTAGACCTGGCCATCCCAGCGCCGGTCAATCTAGTGCTACTCCGCAAGATGGAGTATTTATGTCTTCCCAGCAGCTTCTTGATCTAGTAAGGAATACTCAAGCAGCCGGATCTAATCCGGATTCTACTCACCCTAAGTCTGGATTTGCACGTTTGTGCAACGATTATACCAATTTGGGTGGGAAGCCATTCAAAGGATCTGAAACTATTATTGAAGTCCAGGCTTGGTTGAGAACGTGCGCTCGAACCTTTTCTCGCATGAATCTTATTGATCTTCACCGTGTTCAGGTGGCCTCTAGTATGCTCCAAGAAAGAGCATTAGATTGGTATGAGCTTCTTATTTCTGAAATAGTTGAAGCGGATCTTACTTGGGAGAAATTCCAGGAACACTTCGAATTAAAATTTGTGCCAGAAGCTGAGAAGGTGACTTTGGCTCGCCGTTTCATCGACCTTGTTCAAGGTGAATACACTGTGGCAGACTATGTTGCATCATTCGAGTCACTTTCTAAATATGGGATCGAGTACATAAACACCCCATTGAAGAAAAACCAAAGATTTGTCTATGGCTTGAATAAAAATCTCAAGAAGCCATTACTTCCAAAGTTAGAAGTTTCTTTTGTTCAACTCGTTGATATGGCTCTTCATCTTGAAGAGGCAGATAAAGAAAGTAACGTTGAAGTTATGGGTGCCAAACCGAACTTCAACAACAAAAAAAGGCCTAATAGGTTCAAAGGTCCTTATCCCAACAAGAAAGGGAAGCAAGAAACTTCGGTGGCAAAGACTTCTACCTGTAGTAGTGGGCAATGCTATAATTGTGGTTCTAGGGACCATTATGCGAATAAGTGTTCAAAGCCCCGTGCTTGTCGCTATTGCAAAAGCCTGGATCATTATTTATCTTCTTGTCCCAAATTTCAAGGCAAGAAGGAGGAAAGTTTAATGTTGCTCAAGCCCGTGGCAACACATCTCGTGGTAAAGGTATTTCTCATTCTATCCTTGATGGCATTATTTTATTTCGTGATCACCCTATTCGAGTTCTTTTTGACACGGGTGCGTCCCACTCTTTTATTTCAAAAGAACTTGTTGATACTTTTTCTTTGGATGTCTTGTGTTTAATGACTTCTTTGAGAATTGCGAATCCTGTTGGTGGATTCGCAACAATCAGTTTATTGTCTAAAGATGTCGAGATTATTTTGTGTGATTTTTCTTTCCGAGCCGATTTGCATGTTATGCGCTACTTAGGCTTTGGAATGATTTTGGGAATAGATTGGCTTAATCGCTATGAAGCCCAAATCCCATGTCCTGAGTGGACTATTCATCTTCGACATCCTCAATCTATTAAGCAGATTTCTATTGATCTTAAAGATCCGGATTCCAGCTTGGTTGCATCTTTATATTCTTTAAATCCTCATGATGACGATAATGATGATGAGAAAGATATTATTTCTCTTATTCATGTTGTTCGTGAATTTTCCGACATATTTGTGCCCGTTTTAGGATTACCGCCTAAGCAAGCAATTGAGTTCAGAATTAATCTCATCCTTGGAGCTCAACCTATTACTCGTCCTCCTTATCGCATGTCAATAAGGAAAACGAAGAGATGCACAAACAATTATCCAAATTGAAGACGAAGCAATTTATTCACTCTAGTTCCTCGCCTTGGGGAGCTTCGACTATTTTTGTGAAGAAATCCGATGGTACACTTAGGCTTTGCGTTGACTACTGCAAGCTTAATGATCTTACTATCAAGAATAAATATCCTTTACCTTGGATTGATGATTTATTTGATCAGCTTAATGGTGCTAGAGTCCTTTCACAATTAGACTTAGCTATCGGTTTTCATCAGCTTCGTATTGCAGAGGATAGCATTCCTTTGACATCGTTCTGTACCCGTTATGGATCATATGAATGGCTTCTTATGCCATTTGGTTTAACGAATGCTCTGGCTTATTTCGTTGACCTTATGAATAGAGTTTTCAAAGACTTCCTCGATTGGTTTGTCCTCATCTTTATTGATGATATTCTTATGTATTCAAAAACCTAGGAGGAGCATGAAAAACATCTTCAGATTGTGTTAGAAACTCTTAGGAGCAATCAATTGAAAGCAAAATTTTCTAAATGCCACTTTTGGCAATTTCGTGTGAAGTTTCTCGGTCATATTATTTCCGAATCCGGAATTTCCATGGATCCTTCAAAGATTGAAGCGATTCAAAATTGAAAGAGACCGAAGAGTGTGATGGAAATTCGTAGTTCCGTGGATTGGCGGGCTATTAAAGTCGTTTTATAAAAGACTTTTCCAAAATTTCCTTGCCTCTTACCAGTTTGACAAAGAAGGGAGTTAAATACATTTGGTCAGACCAATGTGAAGCTTCTTTCCAAAAATTAAAAGAACTCCTTTCCGATGCTCCTATTCTTGTGATTCTCGAGGGAAACCAAGATTTTATTGTTCATACCGATGCTAGTCGCATTGGTTTGGGTGCCGTTCTTTTGCAAAGAGAACGTGTTATTGCTTATGCTTCTAGGCAATTGAAACCATCTGAGACTAGATATGCCACTCATGATTTAGAGCTCACGGCTATTTTTTTAGCCCTTCGTATTTGGCGTCATTATGTTTTGGGAGAAAGTTTTATTCTTTACACCGATCATAAATCTTTGAAGTATCTATTTTCTCAAAAGGAACTAAATTTGCGTCAACAACGTTGGCTCGAATTTCTCGCAGCTTATGATCTTGATATTCTTTATACCCCCGGAAAGGGAAATCGTGTTGCAGACGCACTTAGTCGTAAGCAACACGCGGTTGTTTCTATGATGATATCCAAATGGAATGATCTCGGAATCCTATCCACTTGTGAGATTCGAGATCGTGTTTCCGATTTGTGTTCATCTCTTATTTATGTAGCCTTGAGGCTCATCCTTCTCTTTTTGGCCGCATTATTGAAGCTCAAAAGCTAGATCCCGAATTGGCTCTTCTTGGCCAAAATTTTAGGGATAAAATTAATATTGAAGGTTTGAAAGACTTTGATATTGATTCTCGTGGCAGTATTCAAAAATTTGATAGACTTATTGTGCCAAATATTAGTAATCTTCGTAAAGACAATTTTAGAAGATTCCCATCGTTCTAAATTTACCATTCATCCCGGTAGTAGTAAAATGTACGCGAATATGAGCCGACTTTATTATTGGGAGGGAATGAGATCTGATAGTGCTAACTTTGTTAAGTGTTGCATGACTTGCCAACTTATTAAGGCCGAACACCAAAGGCCCGGTGGGTTATTGCAACCTTTAGAAATTCCAATTTGGAAGTAGGACCAAATTTCCATGGATTTTATAGACGGCCTTCCCTGTTCTCGTTCGGGTCATGATAGCTTATGGGTGATAGTCGATAGACTTACTAAATCCGCCCATTTTATTCCCCTTCGGTCCAATCGAGTCATTCCTCTTTTGGCCAAACTCTTTATCAAAGAAATTTTTAAATTGCATGGAGTTCCCACTTCTATTGTTAGTGATCGTGATCCATTGTTTACTAGTGGATTTTGGAAGAGTCTTCAAAAAGCTTTGGGAACGAAGCTTAATTTTAGCACCGCTTGTCATCCCCAGTCCGATGGACAAACTGAGCGTGTGAATCAAACTCTTGAAGATCTTCTTCGTGCATGTGTTCTTGATTTTGATGGAAGTTGGGAAGATCATATTTCTCTTGTTGAGTTTTCCTATAATAATAGCTTCCAATCTAGTATTGGTATGGAACCTTTAGAGGCACTCTACGGAAGGCCATGCCGATCTCCTTCTTATTGGCTTGAGGTTGGTGAGAAGCTGGTTTTAGGTCTAGATTTTATTCGTGATTCCACAGAGAAGATTGACCTTATTCGTCATAGGATGAAAGAAGCCCAGAGTAGAAAAAAATCCTATGTCGATAACCAGAGAAGGTAATTAGAATTTTTTGTGGGAGATCTTGTGTTTATTTCTGTTTCACCTTTGAAGGGTGTCGTACGTTTCAGTCAATCGGGAAAATTAGCGTCTCGATATATTGGGCTATTTCCTATCACCGAACGTATTGGTTCCGTGGCTTATCGCCTTTTATTACCAGCTTGGTTTTCTGCTATTCATGATGTGTTTCACGTTTCTAAATTATGGAAATGCCTTCGAGATTCCGATTCTGTTCTTGAGTCTGGTGTTGTGGAAGAAATTGAAGTTTCGCCTAATTTAACTTATGAGCAACATCCTATTCGTATTATTGCTTTGGAGGTCAAACACCTTCGAAATAAAGATGTTCCGCTTGTTAAAGTTCAATGGTCCTCAAATCCTAAGGATTGCTCTTGGGAATCTAGAGAATTCATCAAGTGAACACATCCGGACTTACTTTCTCGTGCTCTTTGAGGTGAAATTCTTATTTCAAATTTCTTTTGTGTCGATATGCTTTCATGGTTGTTACCTTGTATTTTCTTCTTAAATATTACGAGGACGCAATTTCTTTAAGGAGGGGAGCCTGTACCAACCCGCTATTTTACGATTGAATATTTAAATATTTAATTTTAATATTTTATCGTTAGTCGGATTTTAGTCCGAAAAGTTACTTTTTTCATACGGTCGAATTAGGACTAAGGACCACTCCCATTGAGTTCAAAACACCGTTTGCGATCTCTTTGAGTATAAACTTTGATATGTTTGGGGTTAGTGGAATTTCGCCACTTATTCACTTTGGGCTTTGGGTTTGGTTTAGCCCATTAGCCTAAACTATTAATTCTAGCTCAACCCCCTTCCCTTCATAACTTCACTTTCATTTCCTAGCACTCAAGCTTCATCAAAAATGGAGGAAGGAATGGGAAATTAAAACTCCAAGCCCTAGTTCATTTGCAAATCCAACATCTAACTCCAAATTCAAAGAGAAGCCATTGATTCAAGCTTCTTGTGTTGAGATTGAAGTGTGGTTGATTCTTCCTTTGCTTTCAAGCTTCTTCTTCATTAATTTTATGAAAAGGTGAGATTTTCATCTCACATCTTTGTGTATAACTATCTTTGAATGTTGGGTATGAATTCCTAAAACTTTTTCATATGCATTTGCTCTTGGTTTGGATTGAATTGGTGAAAATCCCAATTTTTAGTGTCTTGGTTTCAAATCTTTAAAAAATCCTAACTTTGATGATTGAACGCATTTTTGGTGATGCATCGAGGAGCCAATAGGACCGGGTAGCCGATGGGCGTAATCCATAGCGTCCGTGCTCGATCGGTTGTAAATTGAGAGAGTTTTTTTTTGCACTTTCGTTGCTTAGGTCGTTCGGCCTGCACACAGGACTCTCGGCCTGCAGTTAGGTCGGCCTGCCATAGGTCGCAGCCCCTAGGTCGCTCGGACATATGTGAAACAGTATCTCCTTGGTCGCGTCACTTTGGTCGTGCCATTGGTCGCTCGGCCATTGGGTCGTTCTGCCCCATAAGTCGCTCGCCTTGCAATGAGTCGGCCTGCCTTAGGTCGCTGACCTCCTTAGGTCGCTTGGCCTGCTTGCACTGTTAAGTCGCACATACTTAGGTCATGCCCTGCTTAGGTTGTTCCATTTTAAGTCGCTCGGCCTTCTTACTTAAGTCGCTCGGCTTGGTCGCACCCCTTAGGTCGCACCTCTTAGGTCGCTCGGCCTTCTCTTATGCTTTAAGTCGCACCAATGTATAAGTCGCAACTCCTTAGGTCACTTGCACCTTAGGTCACGCCATTCAGCCGCATCTCTTAGGTCGCTCGGCCTATTATGCCGCTAGCTCCTTGGGTCGCGTCACTTAGGTTGAATGCCGTGGAGTCGCATGTGTTAAGCTGCTGATTTCTTGTGTTGAATTATGTTAAGTCGCAAGGGTATTTCCACTAAGTGATCTGGAATCGAATTCTTTGGATTTTATTCACGTCTTCGAATGTGAATCTTTGTGACTTATTGTTTCTACAATCATTTTTTTGGTTTGTCACTTTAAAAATATGAAGGTTTTAGTACTAGCAGTAAATATCAAAACTCCTTCAACAAAACGATTTCAACCCTATTTTTATTACAAAGCTCGTTTCTTAAACCGTTTTCCAATCTACTAGTATATACAAACCTTTATCTCACTCGTACGAGAAATCTAATTAAACGGCTTAGTAAAATAAGTGGAATGAAATGCTTGCGTTTACTTCGTTGGTTAATTCTTGGACTTGTTCGATTGAACCTCTTGTGACAATTTTCTAGTGGAAACTTACAATTTGTTCGTAAATATTTAAGTTAAGCTAGTGGTTATGGGACATGATGCTAAGCTCACATATTTACTAGCTTATTGTAATTGACACTTCTTGATGATCATTGATGATCATTTTTGTGATTTAGACTAGCAAATGTGCAATGTCTCTTTGTCTACGAGGGAGACTAAACCCCGTTTCTTTGGAGCTTCGGCTCAATTTGGTGGGGTAGCGACCCATGGTCTTCGGGCAGTTTTGTGGAGCTTCGGCTCAAAATTAATGGTTAGCAACCATGGAATAGCGTTCCATTTTGTGATACACGTGTTGGTGAGTTTTCATGCTCCCATTTTGTGATAGGCCTCCCCGCTTTTTGTGATTTCTGGATTTCCATTGATGATTTTTGGAATTTCTGTTTTCACCAATTTTCGTGATTTACATTGATAAGTTTTATCAATATTTGTGCATTGGTGAATTTGTATGTCATTGACTTTTGTGATTGGCATTAATATTATTGTCCATATTTGTGGTTTGGTGAATATAAATGAAAAGCATGACATTCATTTTGATCTTTGAGAAGATTCTTGTGATATTGATTAATCCCTAGTTGATTTTCAATTGCATACGTATCACTGTATGGCATTTTGGTTATATTATACTATTTTGTCGTATCTCTTATTCTATATCATTGCATCTGATATTTATAGCTAGACTGATCCGTTTATTATTATCTTATTAAAATAGAACTCGGGTCAGACCGAGATGTTATAGGTGCTTCTGCTTGACTTCACATCTGGGATTATCACCTTGACTTTGGGCTAACTACTTAGATTGGTAGTTTTTGTTGTATACATTTGAGATATAGACTCACTGATGTATCCATATTCTTTTTTCTAGCACTTGTAGTTATTCTGTTGTGATATTGTAGATCTTGTTTGACCACTACTCTGATGTACACTTTCATGTGTTATATATTCATATCTATTTCCACCTTTATGATATGGATGTCTGTGACTGATTTGTGTTACGTTTGTTTCTATACTTTTTTCCGAAGAATATATATATAGCCACCTGGTAGTAGCTGTGAGTTTGTATCGGTATGTCGGATTTTCTCCTGAAATCAAATGCATGTTGTACTATCTGACATATTAGTGGTCGCACAAAGAAATTACATGGATGGTCGCTCCTCAACTGCCTTATTCTCCGTGCTAGTTGATGGCATTACACCGTAGTGTCCTTGGCTAGCGTGGGTATAGAGGTGGGGCGTCACAACCGTCCATTGGCGATGCTCCAGCCTCCTCGATCACCACCAGCAAGTTGCTTTCAACCTTCTCCATCGATCTGACCACTCCGGCAACTCCATTGACCACGGTATCAAATTCGAACACGATCAGTCACAAGGGATGAAGCTGTACAGGAACCATCACCTACAAATTTTCCTCGTCCCTACGTCTCCAATCACCTGACGCCTCGAGACTCCTGCCACTGCTTCACCATGAAACCTCAAACCCAATCCCCCACGACCGGTCGAGTTTCGAACTCCAACGACGTCGCACAAAACTCGCGAAAACAGATAAACCCATCAGCATCTAAAATCCTAAATCGACCAATCGTCGTTGCTATGATGATCACTCCTCCCTCCTGACATTTTTCCCGACCTCCCCGGTCGACAAACAAGCCTCGAAGATAGCCACGACGTTTAACTGTTCTTCGATTACCAGAAAATGGCCAAAACCCATTTTCTGTTCAACTTTGAACCACACCCTTGATACTTAGATAAAAATCGAGAAATTCATCTTAAAAATCATAATTTACAATGAGTATTTAGATTAAATAATTAAATTTGCAAAACATTTCACTTGATTATTAAACCATTTCTTTATTTTACTGCTATCCCCCATTTTCCAGAGATATTCAAACAAAATTTGTATAAGTAAAGTTTTTAAAAATTTAAATTATGTTTAAAAAAAATAACTTTTGTTTGTATACTTAATCAAAAGGAGTTTTCAAGGAGAGAATAGAAATTTTTTTCCAGTATTAGTCCTATTTGGAAATAAACAGAGCAGGGATTAACATATGTTGGGAAAGGTTTGTCGATTTGTACTAATCCTAAGGGGTAAGAGAAGGCCGAGCGACTAAAATGAGACCAGGGGCGCGACCTAAGTGACGCGACCAAGGAGATACGGTTTCACAAATGGCCGAGCAACCTAGGGGTTGCGACCTATGGCAGGCCGACCCAACTGCAGGCCGACCTAACTGCAGGCCGAGACCTAATGTCTCATTTTTTTCCAGTATTAGTCCGTTTTGGGTTCGAACAGAACCGAAGGCACTACTCCTACTGCATCCATTTTGGAATCACCCTTAGGATTAGTAGCGATTAGCCCTTGCACTTCATTGCTCCATCTTCGACTCCAAACTCTTGTATTTCTCATGAAAACGTTCAAACCAGTCTTGTATTTCTAATGAAAACGTTCAATCTCGATCACGGTCTCTTCGAAACGATCAGTGCATTGGCCAAAATTGATAGTCGATTATTCAACTATCAAATAACATTCACAATAACCATCAAATTTAAATAATTTTCCATATTATTTATTATTCGAAATAACTTCGCAAGATATCTTCTGCACTTTAGTCTTTTGAAATCAGTTTCAAATCTCATTTCACTCGCGGAATAAATTCCTAAAATTGTTTATTTCTGCTGAGAATCACCAAGTCCAAATACTTTAGATTTTAAAATAATTTAAATCACTTTATTCTAAAATATATTTTAAAACATTTAAATTAAAACTACTTAAACACTTTATTCAAAAATATATACTTTAAAAATATTCAAACTAAAAACTACTTAAAACACTTTATTATTTAAAATACATATTATGAAATTTTATACAAATTTCACATGTAAAACTTAAGTCAAAAACAAATTTTAAAATAAACGTTACAAAAAACTTTAGCCAAACTATCTTTAAAATAAAACTACTATATAAAGTATAAATATTAATAATTATTTTTAAAACCATAATACCAATTAAACCTTTTAAAATAATTACTACACAACTAATTTAATATTACCTTTAAAATTTTAAACAACTTAAACAAAAATTCTCAAAACATTCTTTTAAATTAACTTTAAAACTTTTAACTTAAGCTTAAAAATCTGTTTGAGAACGTACTTGGAAATAAACTTCCCTTCCACACCTTATAAAAAAATAAACCACTATTTATTTTTAAAATAAATTACCCATTCCTTTATAAATTCCCATCGTGAATTTATATTTTCAAATATCCACTGATATCTTGTTTCACTTATAAACCCAGTTTATAAATCTCATAGTCTCATCTTTCTTTTAAATCACAGTTTCAAACTCTAAATCAATTTTCAAATTGATTTTCAAAATTAACTCCCTTTAAATAAATTTATTTACTTATTCAATTTTATTTCAAAACCCATTAATTTCATATTTAGCTTCTTTATTATGATTTATAAATCTTATTTAAATTGAAATTACCAATTTCATATTTACTTCAAAATTCTTCTTTTATTTTCCTAAACCATTTAAATCCTGAATTGAAAAATAAATCTTTTACTTCTTTAGATAATATCACTTATGTTTAAAAATTCATTTATTCCCATTTATTCAAAAATCTCATTTCCCATACTTGTAATTTTATTTATTAAAATTTAAAAATAAACTTTTATTCTTTTCTAATTTATTATTTAGTTTATCCAAATTTCTATAATTATTTACTTAAAATTCTCTCTTTTACTTTCCTTTCAAAAATCCAATCTATACATTTTTGATAACTCGGTATACACAATCAAACATAGCATTCAATATTTCAATCACCAATATAATCTATCTCAGATTATCAAATAAATCATATAATAGAATATTAAAACAAATCTAAATATTTTAAAGAATCTAGTTGGATCCCTCGAACCTGTTTCCCTGCATTCACAAATGTTAACACAACCATTTAAAATACCAATCCTGCTTCAAGGCAGGATATCGCGTTATAAGGGGTCATCTGCTGTTATGCGGGGCTCATAGGGTCTCATCCGCTGTACAATTCGGGAAATCAATAACTCCAATATATAGACTATATATACTACTATATGTGTACTATCACATACGGACTGTAACGACCCGCAGTTCCGTACCCCTTGAGTCGACACTATTCTCCATCAATCAACTCTAGATGTACGGAAATACGAACCATTTGGGTTAAAGAAGAAGAGGTAGAAGAAGAAGAAAATAGAAAACAACATCAGAATCTAACTATCGCAGTGGAATAAAAAGTAATAGATAATGAATGGTCTTTACAGAAAACAAATGCATCTGTTTATATACTACATCACCAGAGTATACATAACACACAACTGGACAGTAATCATAACCTGTCCTCACAATCTGAAATACACAGCGGAATATTTAAATCAAATACGGAAGTACGTATCACCATCCAACTCATCTCTTGAGCTTCAAAGCATCCTTTCCAGTATCCTATAATACTCGGTCTGATCTGAGCATTATAGTTAAATAACACCCGAGTCAGTTTGGAATACCAGCGTGAGAAATCACACTCAAATTGATTATTGAAGTTTCAAAAATCCTTTGAAAACAAAATCATCTCGTAAGACCACGCCACAAATAAACATGTCGGGTTTTTACCTTACGATAGCTAAAACACTTTTTATAAAATCCTCTGATATTATAATAGGGTCTATTTACAAATAGTTAATAAAATAACGAAATTGTTACATGATTAAGTTCCAGCTACTAGCCACAAAGTGGGTAATACAAACAAAAATCGTACAAGGCTCGTAGGGAGAATGGATTTCCAACTAATGACTAGGCACTGGGGTACCCCCTGTCACGTTACCTGGTATAGATCACAGTACCAAGAATTACTCCCAATCCCCTGCAACTCAAGACTGGGACTACCCCTTACTGGATAATCCCGAGTAAGATCAACCCACGGTTGCGATCAACAACCGCACCACTAAGCCGAAATAAAAGGGACATCTAGACAAGGATGACCTCACCCTGAAATGGGTGCTACCCACCTAGCCTTGCTGCATAACCCCTGATTTTCAGTCATTCCCGGTTGATGAGGCTTGAGGCTAAGCGTTACCTTTAAGAATGTTTCACTTACAATGACCATCGTCCACCTGACGATTTTCCAAAAGCATTCGCCCATACAAGTCCGTCCCGGGTTCGAATGGAACCGAAGGCACTACTCCTACTACATCCTTTTTGGAATCATCCCCAAGTTTAGTAGTGACTAGCTCTTGCACTTCATTGCATCATTTTCGAATCCAAACTCGTTTTTCTCACGAAAACATACAAACCGAATTGAAGTGGTTTTCGAGAAATAAATCCCGATCCCAGTCTCTTCGAAACGATTAGTGCATTGGCCAATATTGATAGTCGGTTATTTAACTATTAATTAACATTCACAACAACCATCAAACAATAAATAATTTCTCCAAATTATTTATTAATCTCAAAATATCTTCTCAAAATATATTTCCAGTTTTCATCCCTTTTGAAAACAGTTTTCAAACCACACTTTTCACACGGAATGAATTCCCAATATTTATTTCCACTGAAAACACCAAGTACGATACTTTAGATTTTTAAAATAATTTAAAACACTTCATTATAAATTATACTTTAAAACATTTAAATTGGAAACTACTTCAATACTTTATTAAAAATATATTATTCAGGAATATTTAAAACGGGGTTACTTTATAAAATATAAAACTAGATTTCTACTTTAAAACAAAATATCAAGTTACCTTCAAATAATTATTACGATAATAGATTTGAAAAATATTTGCTTTAGAATTTAAATATTTAGAAATGATAAATTTTCTAAAACATACTGTTTACACAATTTTAAAGCCTTCAACTTATATTTAAATATTTACTTTGAAAACGTACTTGGCTATCCAGGGAAATAAGCTTTTCTTCCAAGTCCTTTACAAATAAATCACTACTTATTTTTTTAAAATTTAACCATTCCTTTAATAAATTCTCACCGTGAATTTATTCTTCCCAACACTGATATATTTTACTTTACTTTTATAAACCCGGTTCAAACATTTCATAGTCACAACCTCCTTTTAAAATCCCAATTCCAAAACTTAAATGAATTTCTTAAATGGATTTCCAATTTACCTAATTTTAAATAAGTTCCTTTACTTACTCAATTTATTCAAAATCCATTAACCTCATATTTCATTTCTTAATTATAATTAAAAATCCTTTTTAACTAAAAATACCAATTCCAGATTTCCCAAATTATTTATTTAAATTTTCTTTCCCTACTCGGAATTTATTTATTAACATTTAAAATCCACTTTTATTCTTTTCCAATTCATTCTTAAATTTAGTCAACTTCTCTATAATTATTTTGACTTACAAATTCTCTTCTCTATTTTCTTTCCAAAAATCTGATTCTATATATTTTGATAACTTGGTACCGAAATATATTAAATCAACCCATAGCATCCAACATTTCCAATTATCAATAAAATTCAACCCAGAATAGCAAATAATCAAAACATAGAATTATTAGAATAATCTAGATAATTTTGAGGAATCCAGTTGGATCCCTTCAACCTGTTTTCCCTGCATACACAGATGTTAGCATAATATAAAATACCAATTCTACTTCGAGGTGGAATATCGCAGTATATGGGATTAATATAATATCATCCGCTATTATGCGGCGCATAGGGTCTCGTCTGCTATGTAATGCGGGAATATCAATCACTCCAATCTATATATATACTACTATATTTATTATCACATACAATCAATTAATCATTCAACCAAATATTGAATTTAACTATTTAAATTTAAATTTAAAACCAGATGAGTGAGATTAACCCACCTTTGATTTTTTGTTTGAAATCCGATCCAATCTTGACTTGGCTTCACGGTTTTTCGACCATGTATAAACAATTAAAAGATTTATTATTGTTTGAACTAATCGAACAATTTATTACCATTTAAGTTAACTAACTCAAGATTTAATTTAACCAATTATTATTATTATTATTATTATTATTATTATTATTATTATTATTATTATTATTATTAAGCTAACTCCCTTTTAAAAAACTTTTTAGTAACTAAAATAATTCAAATAGGTCAACTACCATATTACTTAATCATAAAATAACTAGTAATTGAAAATGGGCGTATACATATCTATATTTATTTTATTTTCTTTGAAGCTAAATAAAGGTCCTACATAATTTTTAAAAAATCTACCTTCTTTCTTTTTTCTTACAAATAATAGCAGGATTATTTTTATCTATCTTTTTACTGTAAATCTAAATCCTAATATACATACATATATATAAATTCATTCAGTTTAAAATAAATAAGTAGAAAATAAAAACTATAATACCTTACAGCAATAATCTTTGTCAAAAATGACTTGAACCTCCACTGCACCTATCACTCTCACGAATGCAGACCAAGCTTGTCGACCTTGCCAGATTCAGACAACCGAAGCCCTTGACGAGCTCGAGAAAATGCGATACCCATCTCCATCACTTCGAAGTACACGCGAACAGCCACGCCTCGAAACCCCAAATCGACAGTCAACCATCTCCACACCGTCGCATCCATAAATCATGTGACTAACCTACTCGAAGACCCACATCGAGACCCTCTACTTTGTCGCTCCTTACCGCGTCGCCAAGTACTCACCACGAACACCCCAGCACGAACGAAGAAAACGACTCCATTCCGACGTCCCCTTTTTCCCCGTTGTTGACGAATTGTAACGTTTGCGATTTTTCGTTCACGAAAAACCGAAATGTTAGGGTTAAAGAAAAAGAAAAAGGTAGAAGAAGAGAGAAAACGATAGAAAATAAAGAGAAAAGAACGGAACAGAAAGAAATAACAGAACAATATCAGAATCTCACAATCGCAGCGGAACAACATATAATAGATAAATGAATAATCTTTAAACAAAGAACTATATCAGTTATTACATTACATCATATTACCTTACATTACATCATTAGAGTGTACAACAACAACATGCAGCGGAAAAGAAATATAATATACTAGTAATACGCCATGCCATCCAGCTTGCCTCCAGCAACTCCTGAATTCCGGAATATCCTGATAAACCTTAACTCTTGACTGCCCGTGTGGAAATTGGTGGGCACCCAGAGTTTAGGAAGGAAAACAATTAACTCGGAGTCAGTCATGTGACTGGTGTGAGAACTCAAAACAGTTTATTTATCTTTAAAATCAAAATAGAGGAATACTTTTAAAGTCAATTCGCAATTCTTTTAAAAAAATGAGACTACCATAAGGCCTCCCGCACACACACAATGCAAATGCAGAATCGGAGGAGATTTCTTCTTATGATAGTCAAAGATGCTTGATACGCATTAAAAAGAAACATTTGATATTATTAATAGTGCATAGTGTAGGAAAAATTCATTTCGAAAATAGAATATAAATCTTAGCCAACTTAGACATTTCGAACTATGTCTACTATAGCTACCATCCAAACAGTGGGGCGCCACCATAAGTGAATGATAGGTTCTACAACTAAAACCGTACAGGGTTTCGTATTGGGAATTTGATTTCCAACAAATCGTCAGGCCAAGGAACTTCCCATTGCCACATGAGAACGCCTCTGGAAGGACGTCCCCGAGAACCAAATCGGATCTCTGCCAACACAAGGCCGGGTTACCCCTAACTGGGTAACTACTGAGACGAATATGTCATCCCCCGATCGTAACCGATCTATCCGAGGATCCTCGATTTCCAACAACCACAAAATATGCAGCAACAACATAGGTTAAATATCTGGGCTCCATACCATGATATCACCTCTATCCAGAAGGAATGACATACACTAAAGGGCGCTACCCCTAATAACCTTGCTGCATCCTTCCTATTTTGACCATTTCCGGGGTATGAGGTCCGACGAAGTCTCGTCCACAAAGCCACACTTTATACAAAAGCCGTGCTCTGGGTCAACAAATGATCATAGAAATGATCACCAAGATAAATGATCAAATAAATGATCCTATCACAAATGATCAACACAATGATCATTTCACAGCAACACTCAACATGCCACACTACCAAATTGGGAGTATATCACTAATAACCTTCAACTATATAACCTCTGAGCTCGTACGTCTCAGAGAAGGGTGTTAAGCTAAGAGAATAAATTCTCCGCCACCAACAGAAATATATTTAAAAGAAATCAGCTTTATATCTCAATTTGTAATGTCAGACATACAATCTATACAAGTTTGTTCCGGGATCGAACAGAACCGAAGGCACTTACAAAGAAGTCCTTGCAATCCAGATATTCACTAATCACGACCGGACTTCCCGTCACTAAGGGTGATTAAACCTCTATATCGGAGATCAGCCGATGTAGAGTAACTCGACGGTAATCCTTCCGTTTTCACAAACATCCGGTCTTCAACACCGGTCATCAAATGCAATCCATTACGACGTATCACATATTCAGAATGGGTTATACGACCCCAAGGTCCTTTCCCGGCTAACCCGAATAGTGAGCGCTTATTCAAAAAAATATTGTGGCATTCAAATTCAAACAATCACAACAAATACCTATTTAAAGGTAAATATTGATAGTCGGATTATTTAACTATCAATAGGCATGCTCAACATCACCAAATCCAAATAATTTCCTAAATTATTTACTTTCCAAAATATCTTTACTAGATATATAATTTTCCACACTTCAACCATTTGAATACAAATTTTCAAATCACTTTTCCTTACGCGGAATTTCTTTCATTTCAACATGGTTCATTTAAACCAATTAAATAAATCCTTACCGATTTATTTTATATATTTACGTTCCAAATTCGTAAATTTATTCCCACACTTTAAAAATAAATCAACGTTTATTTTTAAACTAATTCCCCTTTCTTTTATAAATTCCATAGTGAATTTATAATCCCAAAGTATCTATGATGTACGATTTTCAATCGATTTTCAATATTCACTTTCAATTTATCTTACAAGGATAAATTCTAAAACGTTTATTTCACATTGGAAAAATATTTCCTTACTTATTTAATAATAAGTACATCACAAATCTATTTATTTTCAATATTTTAAAATATTCGATATACTTAAATCAAAATTAAGTATATATTTCATTCTTTAAGAAATCATTTTCTTAACACATTTATTTGGATTAAAAACGAATGTTACGTAAAACATCGTTACGACGACCCAAAATCACTAGTATAGGGATTCAAAGTTTAAATAGATATATAAATCCCAATACTATATAAAACATTTCCTTTCGGAAACCATTTACTATAACAACAGTGTTATAGTCCACCATTTCCTTCTATTTCTCGAAAACGTCTATTTCAACAATGAATGTTGAAATCTATGTATTCGATACTTAATGCATTTTAAAACGTCTTTAAAATCATTAACTTCATTTCATAATGTTCTTTCCCCAAAAACATATCCATTTCATTTAATAATATATTCACTGTCCAAAATCGTGAATATAATTCCTTTCATATATTCCTATATCCAACTTATCAAATTCAATTTATTTCGGATTTATAAACAACGTTTATATGCTCCATTTATATTTTTATAAACTTCTATTTATAAAAATCCTTTTTATATCTCATTTTAAATGCTAAAATCTGATTTATAAGTTGATTACTTATAAATCTTATATTTTACAAAATCTATCCATTTTATTTATTCATATTTCATAAATTTATAAATCTCAATTCACTTATGAAATCCATTTTTATTTCACTTTATTACTTATAAAATTCGTTTTATAATTCCAATATTTTTAATTTATAAATATCAATTTTATAAATCTTTTATATAAACCGTTTATAATAATTCAAAATTCCCAATTAAACCATTTTATAAATAAATCACTATTTATTTCAAAAATCTTAATTTGGTTATATTTTACAAAAATCATAACTTTTATAACATTAAACTTATAACGTTAATTTATTTAAAATAAATCAATTCAAAATTTTAATAAAACATATACTTTCAAAAATCACTTTTAAAATTCCTTTAAAAACTAAAAATCATTATTTTAAAACTTCAAAAATGGATCCGATGTGCAGCAGCACCAAATAGTCAATCACGACATCCAAATATCATATATCGATATGATAATCAACAAATATCAAAATATCTGTAAATAAATCAATACAGTTGAGGAATCCAGTTGGATCCCTCCAACCTGTTTCCCTGCATCCATAAACATTAGCACAATACCAATTCCGCTCCAGTACGGAATTATCGCGGTATATGGGATTTATAAAATATTATCCGCTTAATAGACGGCGCAATAGGGTCTCATCCGCTATACAATGCGGGAAATCAACAACTGCAATATATACATATGCCAAAATATATATATATTGCTATTATATATAATACCAATTTCACTGTTTATGAAATATTCGCGGTATATGGGATTTATAAATAACATCCGCTTACTAACGGCGCATAATGTCTATTTTAACAATCAATAGATAACAATCATCATTCAAACATGCATTCAAGAATTCTAAATCTAACTATTTAAAATATAAATCGAAACTATTCGATTGAGTGAGAAGTTCTCACCTTGGTTTCAATTTCGTTTTAGCAATTTATTTCGAATAAAATTAAACGCGCGTTTAATTTTACCCGAAATTCTCACTAACTCCAAACGACTCCAATCCAATTCCATAGCGTAGTGCTCGTCCATACGAACCCAACGCAACTGGTTTCGCACATTTTTGACCTCGTATGAAAAAGATACGCATTTTTAAAGTTACACGGATTTTAAACTATAATAATTTACAACTTTAACTAAAATTTTAAACCCTAACTGCTTTCTGGCCGTTGGATCCCCTCACCCTTCATCATAGCCGCACGCCCTTTCTCCCTCTTCACGCGTAACCATCTACAGGTTATGAAGCAAAGGCCGAACCCACCATTTCCCATTTAGGGTTTAACATCCCGGCCACTACGACGAACATGAACACGATCGGAGACCACCATTTTGAAAAGTACCTCGAACTCCACCTCCACCCCAAGTGCCCTGAAGCTCGGCCCCCTCCTTTCCATGAAAAACGTGCACAAAGCCCATACGAACGCGGGCCATTTTCTTCCTCCACGCCTCTCTGAATCCCATCTCCACCGCTGAGATGCTAGTACTCGACACTCTCTACATTTTTGCAGTTGAAGGTGAAGCCCAGAAATGAGTAGATCACGAGATAATTGGAGGAGAAGGAATCAAAGTTTCGGCCATTGATTTTTTTTTTAAAACTGGCGGCTAGAAGAAGATGAAACCCTAATTTTTTTTCATTTATTTTTTTGTGAATTATGAGCCTATTTATAGGAAATATCGAACACTATTCATCCGGGTTTTCAAAACCCTGATTTACGCGCTGTAACTGGCGTTTCTAGGGTTTATCCCGCGTTCCGGACACAACGGAATAGGTTTCGGAAGCTAATTCGATCGTCTGCGTGAGATATGGCGATAAACGATCAATTTAAAATTAAGCCGATTAAACGATTTTCTAGGCGTTTTAGCATGCACCGGACAAACGGTAAATCCAATTGACACGAAATTTGAAACCATACAATAATATCACATTACGGATCCGATGAAACTGGTTTCGTCGAAATCCGAGACTGTTTGAAAAATGGCTATTTTAACTCGCCAAATAAATATTAAAAACGATATTGATGCGTTTCGAGCTGCCACAGTCAAACGATAACTCCGATTGCTACGAAAATTGAAATCCGATAATAACTAATTATTACGGATCCAATGGAACTGGTTTCGTCCAATTCTGAGACTGTTCAAAAATTGGCTATTTTCACTAGTCGATTAAATATTAAAATATTCAATTTTCGCAAATTAACTCTTAATTCAATTTTAAAAGTTCTAAAATATCATTCTAACTTCAATATGATATAATAAAATTTTACAAATCATTTTCAATCATATTTAACCCAATTTTCAATTATTTCCATAATTTAACATATTAAATTATCGATTTAATTATCCAATTAAATCAAATTATTCGAAAAATAAATTATTCGACTTAAAAATTTCACTTATTAATATTTAAAATTAATTAAATATTCAAATTTAAATTATCAAAAATTCTGGGTCGTTACATACTTCCCCCCTTAAAAGAATTTCGTCCTCGAAATTACCAAGTAAGAAAAGTTACAGAATTCATTAACTTTCCAAAATAAATTTAAACTTCTTACCATACTTTACTAAGTTTTCAAATCATACTTAGTTATCTTTTCAAAACCAATTACATCCTTTAACTTCCAATTCCAAAATCAAAGTTATTGTTTTCACAAATACCAATTTTTCTCAAAATTTTTCTAACGCCTTAAATTTTCGGAAAAATTAGCCATAGTCTCCTTTGCGCGGCTCGATCCGAAAAAAAATGACAGTATATATATATCACAAATATACATCTCATCAAGTGATGAGGCATCCCGCAGGGAAAAAAGTGTAAAAGTACGATATTTAATCTGAGATATGTACCTTATTTATTTTATTAGCGAGCGTATACGGCTAATATAGCGCGAAAGCGAGCTCCAAATGCGAAGCAAACGCCATCCGCACCTACTAAACACTCAACAAACAACATGAGAACTTGCATGTAGACAATAGTATCAATATACAACATATAGCAACATAATAACTATATATGTCAACATAGCAAATGCAACAAAAACAACAAATGCAAACATCAACCAACTCAATATTCATTCATATTCTCATTAATATTCAATGAATTGGTTTTCAATTTAAATCATATTTGATTTATTAATGTTGGATTTTATCAACATTCATTCATATTCAATTTTAATTGGTTTGCATTCACTAATTAAATCCAATTCACATTCAATTCTATTCAAATTTATTTACTTTCAATTTGAATTCAATTATATAGCTTTCAATTTTTTTTTTTGCTAATTCACTTTCATTAACACTTAATGAATTATATACAATCAATCAACAATCAAATACCAACCAATGTTTATTCAATACAACCAAAGTTATTCACTTTACATTCAATTGGGTTCAACCCATTTAATTCCATTTGGATCATATTAAATTGACTTCCATTCAATTTATTCAACTTCCAATAACATTAGCTTTTAATGAATTTACACTTACATTCATTATTTTACATTCGATTGATTAACATTCAATCCATTCATTAATTCAATTGCTAGTTCATTTAACAATATAAGGTTGAATTTCATTCATATAACTCAAGTTCAAATTCTTAATGGCTTCACTTCATTAATTCACTTATTAATTTACTTCGATACCAAAATTCAACTTCATTCAACATCACTTAAGTTATATTTCATTCCAAACACCTTTTGTTTAATTTAACTTAAGTTTTCACTTATTAATCCAATTCAAATTCCAATCCTATTTAACTTTTCTACCAAGCTAAATTTATTAACTCCTATCATAAGTTCAAAACTTATTTCACTTATACTCATCATCTTATAAGTTATACAACTCATATTCAACAATTACTACTTGGATTTTATTGATTTACTTATACTTCCTTTAATTTAACTTCATCCTTTTAGTTAAATTTATTCTATCGAAATTCAATTTGTATAAGTTATCAACTCATTTATCATTTCCATAATATTTAAATAGGATTCCAGAGTCCTTTCAATCTTTCAAAACCATTTTTTTTTTGAAATCGATTCAATTTCTTTTGAATTTCTAAAACCAAATCCAAACAACTTTTATTTAAAATAATTTGGCAGCAATCCCTCTTTTGGAAACTCGAAAATGAACACCGATGATGTTGCAATCATCATCGGAATTATTTTCCAGCAACCGAAAAGAGTTTAGAGCTTTAATTTCTCCAAAACAATTTCCCAAAATATCAAATCCTTTCAAAACACTTCTCTGGAATTTTTTTTTCAGATTATAAATCACATTTACAAGTCTTTTACTTATATAATTTCACTTCTTATATATAAGGTTATTTCACAATTGTAATCATAGTAATTATAGTTCCATACTTATAATTCATTTGCTTATACAATTATTCTTTTAAATATTGTTGTTTTTATTCAACAACCAAACAATCAATTCATATACACTTTAATAATTCTGAAAAATTATTTCCTTTATATATAAAATATAATTAAGGTAAAATTATTTCATTTACCCAATTTAAAACAATACTATGTCGAATTGTTCTATTCAAGTGTTTATAAACCCCTTCGGCATAGTTGTACAGACCGTGCTGACGAAGGTTCATACGCCACTCAATAAACCAATCATCACAATATAAAACAATTTTATATTCACTAACAAATACGCTCTCATAGCTATTATTACACTCAACTTATTCTAGAGTACTACTGACTCTATCTCTAATGAGTAATACCCAACAGAGCCATGGTTGTCGCTTAACCACAAGCTCTGATACCAAATGTAACGTTTGCGATTTTTCGTTCACGAAAAACCAAAATGTTAGGGTTAAAGAAAAAGAAAAAGGTAGAAGAAGAGAGAAAAAGATAGAAAATAAAGAGAAAAGAACGGAACAGAAAGAAATAACAGAACAATATCAAAATCTCACAATCGCAGCGGAACAACATATAATAGATAAATGAATAATCTTTAAACAAAGAACTATATCAGTTATTACATTACATCATATTACCTTACATTACATCATCAGAGTGTACAACAACAACATGCAGCGGAAAAGAAATATAATATACTAGTAATACGCCATGCCATCCAGCTTGCCTCCAGCAACTCCTGAATTCCGGAATATCCTGATAAACCTTAACTCTTGACTGCCCATGTGGAAATTGGTGGGCACCCAGAGTTTAGGAAGGAAAACAATAAACTCCGAGTCAGTCATGTGACTGGTGTGAGAACTCAAAATAGTTTATTTATCTTTAAAATCAAAATAGAGGAATACTTTTAAAGTCAATTCGTAATGCTTTTAAAAAATGAGACTACCATAAGGCCTCCCACACACACACACAATGCAAACGCAGAATCGGAGGAGATTTCTCCTTATGATAGTCAAAGATGCTTGATACGCATTAAAAAGAAACATTTGATATTATTACTAGTGCATAGTGTAGGCAAAATTCATTTCGAAAATAGAATATAAATCTTAGCCAACTTAGACATTTCGAACTATGTCTACTATAGCTACCATCCAAACAGTGGGGCGCCACCATAAGTGAATGATAGGTTCTACAACTAAAACCGTATAGGGTTTCGTATTGGGAATTGGATTTCCAACAAATGGTCAGGCCAAGGAACTTCCCATTGCCACATGAGAACGCCTCTGGAAGGCATCCCCGAGAACAAAACCGGATCTCTGCCAACACAAGGCCGGGTTACCCCTAATTGGGTAACTACTGACACGAATATGTCATCCCCCGATCGTAACCGGTCTATCCGAGGATCCTCGATTTCCAACAACCACAAAATATGCAGCAACAACATAGGTTAAATATCTGGGCTCTATACCATGATATCACCTCTATCCAGAAGGAATGACATACACTAAAGGGCGCTACCCCTAATAACCTTGCTGCATCCTTCCTGTTTTGACCATTTCCGGGGTGTGAGGTCCGACCAAGTCTCATCCACAAAGCCACACTTTATACAAAAGTCGTGCTCTGGGTCAACAAATGATCATAGAAATGATCACCAAGATAAATGATCAAATAAATGATCCTATCACAAATGATCAACACAATGATCATTTCACAGCAACACTCAACATGCCACACTACCAAATTGGGAGTATATCACTAATAACCTTCAACTATATAACCTCTGAGCTCGTACGTCTCAGAGAAGGGTGTTAAGCTAAGAGAATAAATTCTCCGCCACCAACAGAAATATATTTGAAAGAAATCAGCGTTATATCTCAATTTGTAATGTCAGACATACAATCTATACAAGTCTGTTCCGGGATCGAACAGAACCGAAGGCACTTACAAAGAAGCCCTTGCAATCCGGATATTCACTAATCACGACCGGACTTCCCGTCACTAAGGGTGATAAAACCTCTATATCGGAGATCAGCCGATGTAGAGTAACTCGACGGTAATCCTTCCGTATTCACAAACATCCGGTCTTCAACACCGGTCATCAAATGCAATCCATTACGACGTATCACATATTCAGAATGGGTTATACGACCCCAAGGTCCTTTCCCGGCTAACCCGAATAGTGAGCGCTTATTCAAAAAAATAGTGTGGCATTCAAATTCAAACAATCACAACAAATACCTATTTAAAGGTAAATATTGATAGTCGGATTATTTAACTATCAATAGGCATGCTCAACATCACCAAATCCAAATAATTTCCCAAATTATTTACTTTCCAAAATATCTTTACTAGATATATAATTTTCCACACTTCAACCATTTGAAAACAAATTTTCAAATCACTTTTCCTTACGCGGAATTTCTTTCATTTCAACATGGTTCATTTAAACCAATTAAATAAATCCTTACCGATTTATTTTATATATTTACGTTCCAAATTCGTAAATTTATTCCCATACTTTAAAAATAAATCAACGTTTATTTTTAAACTAATTCCCCTTTCTTTTATAAATTCCATAGTGAATTTATAATCCCAAAGTATCTATGATGTACGATTTTCAATCGATTTTCAATATTCGCTTTCAATCTATCTTACAAGGATAAATTCTAAAACGTTCATTTCACATTGGAAAAATATTTCCATACTTATTTAATAATAAGTACATCACAAATCTATTTATTTTCAATATTTGAAAATATTCGATATACTTAAATCAAAATTAAGTATATATATTTCATTCTTTAAGAAATCATTTTCTTAACACATTTATTTGGGTTAAAAACGAATGTTACGTAAAACATCGTTACGACGACCCAAAATCACTAGTATAGGGATTCAAAGTTTAAATAGATATATAAATCCCAGTACTATACAAAACATTTCCTTTCGGAAACCATTTACTATAACAACAGTGTTATAGTCCACCATTTCCTTCTATTTCTCGAAAACGTCTATTTCAACAATGAATGTTGAAATCTATGTATTCGATCCTTAATGCATTTTAAAACGTCTTTAAAATCATTAACTTCATTTCATAATGTTCTTTCCCCAAAAACATATCCATTTCATTTAATAATATATTCACTGTCCAAAATCGTAAATATAATTCCTTTCATATATTCCTATATCCAACTTATCAAATTCAATTTATTTCGGATTTATAAACAACGTTTATAAACTCCATTTATATTTTTATAAACTTCTCTTTATAAAAATCCTTTTTATATCTCATTTTAAATGCTAAAATCCGATTTACAAGTTGATTACTTATAAATCTTATATTTTACAAACTCTATCCATTTTATTTATTCATATTTCATAAATTTATAAATCTCAATTCAGTTTTGAAATCAATTTTTATTTCACTTTATTACTTATAAAATTCGTTTTATGATTCCAATATTTTTAATTTATAAATATCAATTTTATAAATCTTTTATATAAACCGTTTATAATAATTCAAAATTCCCAATTAAACCATTTTATAAATAAATCACTATTTATTTCAAAAATCTTAATTTGGTTATATTTTACAAAAATAATAACTTTTATAACATTAAACTTATAACGTTAATTTATTTAAAATAAATCAATTCAAAATTTTAATAAAACATATACTTTCAAAAATCACTTTAAAAATTCCTTTAAAAACTAAAAATCATTATTTTAAAACTTCAAAAATGGATCCGATGATGCAGCAGCACCAAATAGTCAATCACGACATCCAAATATCATATATCGATATGATAATCAACAAATATCAAAATATCTGTAAATAAATCAATACAGTTGAGAAATCCAGTTGGATCCCTCCAACCTGTTTCCCTGCATCCACAAACATTAGCACAATACCAATTCCGCTCCAGTACGGAATTATCGCGGTATATGGGATTTATAAAATATTATCCGCTTAATAGACGGCGCAATAGGGTCTCATCCGCTATACAATGCGGGAAATCAACAACTGCAATATATACATATGCTAATATATATATATTGCTATTATATATAATACCAATTTCACTGTTTATGAAATATTCGCGGTATATGGGATTTATAAATAACATCCGCTTACTAACGGCGCATAATGTCTATTTTAACAATCAATAGATAACAATCATCATTCAAACATGCATTCAAGAATTTTAAATCTAACTATTTAAAATATAAATCGAAACTATTCGATTGAGTGAGAAGTTCTCACCTTGGTTTCAATTTCGTTTTAGCGATTTGTTTCGAATAAAATTAAACGCGCGTTTAATTTTATCCGAAATTCTCACTAACTCCAAAGGACTGCAATCCAATTCCATAGCGTAGTGCTCGTCCATACGAACCCAATGCAACTGGTTTCGCGCGTTTTCGACCTCGTATGAAAAAGATACGCATTTTTAAAGTTACACGGATTTTAAACTATAATAATTTACAACTTTAACTAAAATTTTAAACCCTAACTGCTTTCTGGCCGTTGGATCCCCTCACCCTTCATCATAGCCGCACGCCCTTTCTCCCTCTTCACGCGTAACCATCTACAGGTTATGAAGCAAAGGCCGAACCCACCATTTCCCATTTAGGGTTTAACATCCCGGCCACTACGACGAACATGAACACGATCGGAGACCACCATTTTGAAAAGCACCTCGAACTCCACCTCCACCCCAAGTGCCCTGAAGCTCGGCCCCCTCCTTCCCATGAAAAACGTGCACAAAGCCCATACGAACGCGGGCCATTTTCTTCCTCCACGCCCCTCTGAATCCCATCTCCACCGCTGAGATGCTAGTACTCGACACTCTCTACATTTTTGCAGTTGAAGGTGAAGCCCAGAAATGAGTAGATCACGAGATAATTGGAGGAGAAGGAATCAAAGTTTCGGCCATTGATTTTTTTTTTTTTAAAACTGGCGGCTAGAAGAAGATGAAACCCTAATTTTTTTTCTTTTTTTTTTTGTGAATTATGAGCCTATTTATAGGAAATATCGAACACTATTCATCCGGGTTTTCAAAACCCCGATTTACGTGCTGTAACTTGCGTTTCTAGGGTTTATCCCACGTTCCGGACACAATGGAACAGGTTTCGGAAGCTAATTCGATCGTCTGTGTGAGATATGGCGATAAACGATCAATTTAAAATTAAACCGATTAAACGATTTTCTAGGCGTTTTAGCTTGCACCGGACAAACGGTAAATCCAATTGACACGAAATTTGAAACCATACAATAATATCACATTACGGATCCGATGAAACTGTTTCGTCGAAATCCGAGACTGTTTGAAAAATGGCTATTTTAACTCGCCAAATAAATATTAAAAACGATATTAATGCGTTTCGAGCTGCCACGGTCAAACGATAACTCCGATTGCTACGAAAATTGAAATCCGATAATAACTAATTATTACGGATCCAATGAAACTAGTTTCGTCCAATTCTGAGACTGTTCAAAAATTGGCTATTTTCACTAGTCGATTAAATATTAAAATATTCAATTTTCACAAATTAACTCTTAACTCAATTTTAAAAGTTCTAAAATATCATTCTAACTTCAATATGATATAATAAAATTTTACAAATCATTTTCAATCATATTTAACCCAATTTTCAATTATTTCCATAATTTAACACATTAAATTACCGATTTAATTATCCAATTAAATCAAATTATTCGAAAAATAAATTATTCGACTTAAAAATTTCACTTTTTAATATTTAAAATTAATTAAATATTCAAATTTAAATTATCAAAAATTCTGGGTCGTTACACGAAGGCTTCAGCCGCTTCGAGAGGATTCTCGAATCGCGTGAGGAGAGGAGAAGAAAATATGTTGGATGATATTTGATTTTGAATGTTTACTGCGGCCATTAATTTGAAATCGATAAGAAAGCAATTGGGGGATAGTAAGGACACGGCTATGGAAAAAGAAGAAACGAAACGCGTATTGATAAGGTTTCAGTACCTTGAAGGGGAAGACATATATTATTTTTAAAATTTAAATTTACATTTAAATCGTTTCACTTTCGCAATCTCTAAATCTCGACCTCCTATCGAGGCGTGCCGCTAGGCATTTATAATGTTATACCCCTCTTTCGGACGTCGTGGAAAATGTTTCGAGTCCTAGTTCGATCGTATGGAGAAGATAGCCCTTTGAACCTAGTTATTTTATTAAATTCCGATTAAATTTTCAGCGCGTTTACTTATCGTATGGCCAAACGATCACTCCAAACATTACAAAAATTGAAACCCGATGATAATACAATATTACAGATCCAATGGAACTAGTTTTGTCGAAATTCGAGACTATGCCTCAAAAAGCTATTTTTAAATATCGATTTAAAAGATAAAATTTCAAAACTTAACAAAACACTTCCAAATCAAACTTTAACTCTTTTACTATCTTCAGTAACAAACTTTCAAATTATTTTTAATGGGCTTAAAACTTCAAATTTAACATTTTACCCAACTTCTAATTATATAATTTAATAATTAAATTACCGAATAAATAGTGATACTTGAATTCAAGTTAAAAATTAACTTTTAAATATTTAAAATCAATTAAATATTCTGATTTCAAACACCCAAAATTCCGGGTCATCACATTCCTCCCCTCTTAAAAGAATTCGTCCCCGAAATTGCTGGTTAGGAAGAATGGTCCATAACCCGTTAACTATTTTCCAAAACCAAATATTCAACATCCTACCAACTATCTTTTTGTAAAAGACCCATTACCATTCTTACTAACTTCCCAAACTCTCCCATAGTTTTCAAACAATATTATTTGCTCAATCGTTCAAATTTCAATTGTAAAACCAAATTTTGAATTATCAAAGTTTTCTCAAAAATTTTCTAACTCTCTAAATTTTCAAAAAAAAAATCCAGCGTCTCCTTTGCGCGGCTAGCTCGGTACAACTACAAAATGCCTCTACGAGCTCCAAAATTCCAAAAAGAAACAAAAAGCCAAGTGGCTTGATCAAAAACCCAATCAAATTTCATACAAAAGTTTAAACTCGTACCTTTTTGTCGAGCAATTCAAATTTATCTTCTGAAATCAAATCCAATTTTCCTTTCCCTTTATAATACATGCATATCCTACTTAGTAGTAATATCCAACCACAACATTCAAAACATTTTATTGAATTCCTTACAAAATATCAATATCTATTCATTCCAGCCGTATGATGTACATATATTTATATTAAATCTTCACTCAAATGCTGATTCAATGTATTTTCCCGACACCCATATTACTTAAGAATTTCACAATTTCTTCTCAAGTTCAATATAAGTATTTTATACGCTTCTTATATTTATTTTCACTTCGCCACTTAGTTCATATCTACTTCTATTCAAATTGGCTCTCCCATTTCCATATGAATTCAATTTATCTTCAATGCTGAATATTGAATTTTATCTTCCATTTATACCGATTCATATCATTATTTCAAATTAGTTTCATTCCCTAATTTATTTCAATTTCCAATCTGAAATCGTTTTGTCGCTAACTAAAATTTTCCCAAAATTTTCAAAAAAAAATTCTAACTCCCAAAATTTTCGAAAAATTTTGGCAGTCTCCTTTTTACGGAGGAGCTTTTGCAATTTAACAAGAGATATAAATATATATACATCGACCCATCCGGTCGGAAAAACAAAAATAGTTCATATTTCCTATTTTTATTGTGTAGGTATGCCTTTATTTAGCATTTTTAAGCAAGCGGCTTATTATTTTAGCATTTTGCGCGATCAAATCCTTCCAAACGGCTTCCCGGTACCTGTACTTACTTAATTTAAATATGTAAGTGCCAAAATCATGAAATTTATCAACATTTAACATATTTAACTAGCCAACATACAAGTTTCTATAAGTAAATGCAGGTTAAACAATATTTATAAGCCACTAATAGGGTTCCGACATTAATTTTAATTGTTTACAACCAAGTCGTATACAACTTTATTCAATTTAAATGGTTTATAACTCAATTGCTTACATTCAATACATTTTTAAGAAAAAAAATTATATTCATTCCAATTGATTTCAAAATCATCCTATTTCACTTCTAATAACTCATAGAATTTGATCTAATCCCGTTTACATCGAACGACCCATTTTCTTATGCAATTCGACATTATTAATATGAATAAATAATTACTTAAGCTTTATACCCATATAAATTGATTCCAACTCAAGTTACACTTGATTTCAGCCTATTTTAATTTATTCACAATTTTGTCATTGCATTTTCTTTCATATCCAAAAAGTTTGATTCCAAACCATTTTATTAAACTCGACAACTAGTAACTAAATGACCATCTCACAATTTACTTAAGTTATTTATTTTCTTCAAACTATTCCACCCAATAACTTAAGTTTATTTTATTCCGCCAACCACTTAAGTTTATTTTATTCCACCAACCTCAATTTAAATCTTTGATTTGATTTTCCTTTGATCAAATCCCAACCATTTTACTAATATATTCGATTAGTTTATTCTTTTATGCATTTTTAAATTTTAATTCACATTAACAATTCATTATTGAATTTATTAGTAATAAGGTCATTCAATTTATGCTTGAATTGGATTTGTTTACAACTCACACCAAATCTTTTTTAATCCAATTCAATTTCATTCGACCACACTTTCAATTTATAATCCCATACTTGATTTTTTTTCCCTTCATTTATCTTCAAAATCATTTTATTTAATTTTCTTGAGTTCAACCTTACTTTATATCCCAAGTTTGGATTTTTTTTCATTTCTAAAATACCAATACTTTTATTCCGGCTTATTTATTCCCTTTTTAAATTTTTATAAGCTACTCACTTATTAATATTCATTCACAAATTCATTTTCAACCAATAAATTTAATTTCCAAACATTAATTATTTTAGTCCATTTGAGCTAATTCTGCACTTAATTTTACACAATTTTAAATCAAACATCATCCAATATTCAATTTCATTTCATTTGCATACCATATAAATCAATCAATTACTTACTAATTTTAATCTCAAAACTTTGTTTTATTTAATCCAACTTGACTAGTTTCTCCCATTCAAACATAAGTTCAACATTCAGTTTCAGCTCCCTTTTGCTTACATGTTCAAACTCATTTATTCATTCCTAACTAATAAATTTATTTCATTAACTTATTTCATTCAGCCTACTTAGATTTATTTCCTCAACATTCACTTTTTATCTCATTCAGTTCTCCAATTTACTTATCTTCTGTTGCTAACTTCCTTTAATTCACTTAAATTAATTGGATTACATTCTAACTTACTTTTGTTTTCTTACTTACTTAAAAAATTTAACTTTTTTTTCCAGTTAAATTTTTCCACTCTAAACAAATCTTCAAATTTTATAAGTTTCCAAACTCATTCAATATTCCAGAATATTTTTAATAAGGTTCCAGAGTTTTTGCTTAAACATACCAAAACATTTCAAACCAACTCTAGAGTTTAAACCACTACTTAAATGTCCAAAATTAAATTTTGAAAACATGTATATCTAAACCAAACTATTCCCTTTCACTTCCAAAATCAAACTAGCCACAATACGAGCCCTCTCGATAACATTAATCCAAAACATCCAGGTAGCAATCCCCCTCTTGGAAACTCGAAATAAACACTGATGATGACACGATCATCATCGGAATTATTTTCCAGCGACCGAGAAGAGTTCAATGCTTTTAGCTCTTTAAAATCCCTTCCAATATTTTTAAATTCCAAATCTCTCTAGATTTCAAATCCGATTCAAAAATATTTCTCATATGCATATTATTTTTTCCAACTATTTGAGAATCATTTTCAAATTCAAAGGAATTTAAGTTTCCAAATTTTCAAATTCCAAATCCTTTAAATTTATATTCAAACATTACTTTGGAGTTTTATCTTATTTTAATTATTAATCACACTATAATTCAAATTTATAGTTTATATTTACAAATCTCATTTGTACATGAATTTGTTTCTTAGTTTTTTTTATGATTTTAATTCCTTAATCAATTATAAATCATATTTACAAATCCCATTTATTTATTAATCTATTCCTTCATCTTTGGTTATTATTTCAATTTTTTTATATTCAATTCTCATACAATGATAATAATTTAATACTGTCACTTTCTACCAACCAAGCATCCATATATAACTATAACAATTTACGAAAAATCATCTCTTTTATATAAAAAAATAATTTTAGGTAAAATTATTTCATTTACACTATTTAAAACAATACTATGTCGGTTTATCTTGTTTAAGAGTTTAGAAATCCCTATCCATAACATGGCGTCCCACATATTGACCAGAATCCATAAACAATCAACCGGTAAATCAAAACAATATAAAAACAATTTTATATTTACTAACAAATACGCGGTCATATCTATAAATACACTCAAGCTCATTCTAGAGTACTACGGACTCTATTCTATGAGTAATAACCACCAGAGCCAAGGTTATCACCAACCTAAGCTCTGATACTGTAATGACCCTGGATTTTGGCCTCGGTTATTTTACTAAATACTTAATCTAATTTAAATAAAATGTAAATTGATCATATTAAAATGATTATGATTTGGAAATATTGTCAATTTTTTTCTTTAAAATGTATTTTTAAAGGGAATTAGACTTTGAGAATTCAAAATAAAATCTTTTGATAATATTTACAATAAAATTTATCTTATATGATTGAATTACAATACCTTGTTTTATTAACATATATAGTGGTGCGAATGATAATGTTTAGAGTTTAAAATCTAATTCTGTCAATATGAAAAGAATATAATTTAAATGTTGTTAGCTAAATTACAAAATATAAATAAACAAGAAAATGAAAAATAAGCCAAATAAATTCAGTCAAAGTATGGAAATAAAACTTGACATATATATGTATATTGAAGTTCAACTTGAAGTCAAAGATAAAACAAACATTTTTACTTTAAATATCTTCATTCACAAGCCTGCCTGAAAGTATATGTTTTTTCTAAACAAAAATCTTTAAACATAGTACAACTATTTTCATTCATAAAGCAAACATCTACCTGCAAGTATAAAATAGTATCTGACAATACATGTGAGTATAAATTAATTAGGCTAGAAGATTATAAAACAAGCTTTTATATAAAGCAAATATTATAAATAAGTAGCTTCATATACTAGCCATAGATTAACTACAAAAGGATCGGTTTTATACAAATATCTTTATGTACAGCAAGTCACAATTATAACATGTAAACCAACTAAGAAACAAATTAAATATATTTGCTGCTGTGAAGATTTTATATGCATAAGAAAACAAGCATCCATATCAACAATAAAACAAATATCTTTGTACAAATTACAGAAATCAGCAAACCATTAATAACATGCCATCATAAATGAGAGCATGAGCATTTACTAGCACAACATCTTGGTCATGCAAAGTACTGCAGCCGAAATTTCTGAGAAAATTTCCTTCTGCAGTATATAACTCTTAGCCAATAAAAAGCATGGCAATACAGGTAAAAACTGGTCAGTAAACACCTATACTGTTCAAATGCCTTTATATATACAAACTTCACATTATAATGTTCATTGATAAAACCTGAGACAACCACAGAAAAGAAAGAAAAAGGGGGCAAGTTCAAAAAATTTAGTTCAACAGAAAAAACAGATTCAAAGGCTGCAGTTTCAAACTTTAGTTTCAAGCAATTAGGCTTCAAAACATTCATGCTTACTGATTCACAAGAATATTTTGGTGAGTAAACTTAATTTTTCCCAATCTAAAATTTGTATATTTATCTTGCAAAGATATGTGCTTTGATACATGCTTGACTGTAACGACCCAGGATTTTTGATAATTAAAATTTGGATATTTAATTAATTTTAAACATTAAGAAGTGAATTTATAAGTCAAATAAATTTTTATTTGAATTATTGGATTTAATTGGATTATTAAATCGATAATTTAATATGTTAAATTATGGAAATAATTGAAAATTGAGTTAAATATGATTGAAAATGATTTGTAAAATTTTATTTTATCATATTGAAGTTAGAACGATATTTTAGAACTTTTAAAATCGAATTAAAAGTTAATTTGTGAAAATTGAATATTTTAATATTAAATCGACTAGTGAAAATAGTCAATTTTTGAACAGTCTCAGAATTGAACGAAACCAGTTCCATTGGATCTGTAATACTTAGTTATTACCGGATTGCAATTTTCGTGTCAATCGGAGTTATCGTTCGATCGTGGCAGCTCGAAACGCATCGAATTATTTTTAATTTTAATTTGGCGAGTTAAAATAGCCATTTTTCAAAATGTCTCGGATTTCGACGAAACCAGTTTCATCGGATTCATAATGTGATATTATTGTAAGGTTTCAAATTTCGTGTCAATTGGATTTACCGTTTGTCCGGTACGAATTAAAACGCCTAGAAAATCGTTTAAATCGGTTTAAATTAAATTGAACGTTTGTTGCCATAACTCACACAGATGTCCGAATTAGCTTTCGAAACCTGTTCCATTGTGTCCGGAACGCGGGGTAAACCCTAGAAACGCTGGTTACGGCGCGTGAATCGGAGTTCGGAATTTCCGGATGAATAGTGTCGTTCAAAACTCTATAAATAGCACCCTTCTCTTCATAAAATTAAAAAAAAAAGAAAAACCTAATTTTCTAAACCTAGCCGCCACCTCCCTGATAAACGGCCAGAAAACAATCTCCTTCCTCCCTCAATCTTTCTCAATCCACTCATTTTTAGCCAAAGTTGTTAACTACAACATTATAGAGCACGATGAGATCTTGAAATCTATACGGATTTGATAGGTTTTGGTGCAACGTAGGGGGAGCTAGGGGAGGCCGACCATGGCAAGTTGCGCACGAAATTCAAGGCACAACATGAGGCCGAGCTCAGAGCCTTTGAGGCCGTGGGTAGAGGAGGCTAGGAGCATTCGCGTTGGGGTGCTTGATCGGCGTGAAGATGGAAGGAGATGGCTCGAATTTAAACCCTAATTTTCTATAAGTGGGTTCGGCGTGCGTGTAGTTGCCTGTAGAAGCAACGTGCGTGAGATGAGGGAGAGAAAAGGACGTGCGATCTTGATGAAGTGCTGGAGATCCAACGGCCAGAGATTAGATGTAGGTTTATAAACTAAAATAAAAGGTTGTAATTTATATATTAAAATTCGTGTAACTTCAAATATTTGTAACTTTTTCATACGAGGTCGAAAACGCGCGAAACCAGTTGCGTTGAAATCGTATGGATGAGCACTACGCGATGAAATTGGATTGGAGTCGTATGGAGTTAGTGAGAATTTTGGGTAAAATTAAACGTCCGTTTAATTTTATTCGAAATAAATCGCTAAAACGGAATTTAAAATCAAGGTGAGAACTTTTCACTCAATCGAATCAGTTTCGATTTTATATTAAATAGTTAGATTTAAAATATTTGAATGCATGTTTTAATGATGATTGTTATCTATTGATTGTTAAAATAGACATTATGCGCCGTTAGTAAGCGGATGTTATTTAATAAAAACATATACCGCGAATATTTCATAAACAGTGAAATTGGTATTATATATAATAGCAATATATATATATTGGCATATGTATATATTGGAGTTATTGATTTCCCGCATTTTTTGATTAGCGGATGGGACCCTATTGCACCGTTAGTAAGCGGATAATTTTTAATAAAAACATATACCGCGATAATTTCGTACTGGAGCGAAATTGGTATTGTGCTAATGTTTGTGGATGCAGGAAAACAGGTTGGAGGGATCCAACTGGATTCCTCAACAGTATTTATTTGATTATGGATATTTTGATATTCATTGATTATCATATCGATATATGATATCGTTGTTGTCGTGATTGACTATTTGGTATGTAGCATCATTGGACCAAGTTTTGGAATTTTAAAATGATTTATAAAGTGATTTTTGAAAATATACTATATGTTTGGAATTTGATCTATTTTAAATAAATAAACGTTATAATTTTTAAAGTTATAAAAATTATGATTTTTGAGAAAAATAGTTAAAAACTGATTTTTGAGAATATGATGCTAATGATTTTATAAAATAGTTTAATCGGGATTTTAGAATTTATTGTGAAAAGTTTAAATATAGGATTTATAAAATTTAATTATTTTATGAATCAAAATGGTGAAATAATAAAGGAGACTAAAGACGTTTTAAAAGAATAATATAAATTGAATTATATTAAGAAATTTATAAATGGATATTTATAAATTGAAATATTGAGATTATAAAACGAGTTTTTATAAGTGTTAGAATAAATTATGAATGAATTTCATACAAAATAAAATTTATAGAACTATAACGGTGAAGTTATAAATGGAATTTTATAAGCAGTAGGTTTATAAAATTTATAAAGTTATTGAAAGAATAGGTTTGGATAAATAATTGAATCTTATAAGTTATAAGATTTATAATTATGAAGTTTAAAGAAACGATTTTTGTAAAATAATCGTTTTATAAGTATTTGACTTATAATATGAACCTTTGTTTTATAATTGAGTTATAAATCGAATAGGTTAATAAAGGAATTTATAAAAGGAAGTTGTTACAAATAAACAGAAATGGAATTTATAAACGTTGTTTTATAAATTCACAAACGACTTATTTTGATAAGTAAATTGTTATGATTTATTTATGGAGTTATATTCACGTTTTTGACTGTGAATAATCCTTTAAAATGAAATGAAAAAAAAAAGATGAAATGTGTTAACGTAGTATATTCACGTTTTTGAATAGTGAATAATATGTTAAAGAAATTATTTTAGATTTGATGTTTTAAATAGAATTAAAACGATCTAACGATGTTTTAAATTGTGTTGAGATTCGAAACCATAGATTTCAACATTCATTGTTGAAATAGACGTTTTCGAGAAATAAAAGGAAATAGTGGACTATAACACTTTTGTTATAGTAAATGATTTCCGAAAGGAAATGTTTTGAATAGTATTGGGATTTATATATCTATTTTAATTTCGAATCCCTATACTAGTGATTTTGGGTTGTCGTAACAATGTTTTACGCAACATTCGTTTTGGCCCAAATAAATATGTTTAAAAGAATGATTTCCTTAAAGAATGAAATATATACTAAATTTCGATTGAAGTATATTGAATATTTTCCAAGTGTTGAAAATAAATAAAATTTGTGAATTACTTATTAAATAAGTATGGAAATGTTTTCCAATGTAAAGTGAATATTTTGAGAATTTATCTTTTTGAAGATAAATTGAAAAGGAAAATTGAAATGAATAATTGAAATCGTTATTCATAAATATTGTGAAATACAAATTCATTATGGAATTTATGAATGGAAAGGGAAGTTGTTTAAAAATAAATATTGATTTATTTTTGAAGTTTGAAATTATATATCTTGTAAAGATATTTTGGAAAATAAATAATTTGGAAAATTATTTGGAATCTGGTGATGTTGTGCATATCCATTGATAGTTCAATAACCGACTATCAATATTTCCCTTTGAATGGGTAATTGATGTGATTTGTTTGAATTTGAATGCCACGCTTATTTTTGAATAAGCGCTCACTATTCGGGTTAACCGGGAAAGGACCATGGGGTCGTATAACCCATTCCGAATATGTGGTACGTCGTTATGAATTGCATTTGATGACCGGTGTTGAAGACCGAGTATTTGCGAAAGCGATAGGATGACCTATCGATTGTCTCTGCACTGGGTAGCTCCTGGTATAGAGATTCCTTAAGTGATGGGAAATTCGATCGGGATTGTGAATACCCGGATTGCAAGGGCTTCGTAAGAAGTGCCTTCGGTTTTGTTCGAGCCCGGAACAGACTTGTATGGATTGTGTGTCTGACATTACAAATTGAGATATAAAGCCGATTTCTTTCAAATATATTTTTGTTGGTGGCGGAGAATTTATTCTTTTAGCTTAACACCCTTCTTTGAGACGTACGAGCTCAGAGGTTATGTAGTTGAATGTTATCAGTGATATATTCCCAATTTGGTAATGTGACATGCTGAGTGTTGCTGTGAAATGATCATTGTGTTGATTATTTGTGATAGGATCGTTTATTTGATCGTCTATCTTGGTGATCATCTCTATGATCATTTGTTGACCCAAAGCATGGCTTTTGTATAAAGTATGTTTTTGTGGACGTGACTTCGTCGAGCCTCACACCCCGTGAATGGTCAAAACAGGAAAGAAGCAGCAAGGTTATGAGGGGTAGCGCCCTTTAGGATGTGTGCATTTCCTTCTAGAAAAGGGTAGTATCATGGTATGGAGCCCAGATACTTACTCATGTTGAAAACACTTTGTTATGATTGTGTGAATTGATTACGAGCGCTCGGTTAAAAGGTCCCAAAGGACCGGGGGATGGCATATTCGGTCAGTTGTTACTCAGTTAGGGGTAACCCGGCCTTGTGTTGGTAGAGATCCGGTTTGGTTCTTGGGGATGTCCATCCAGAGGCATTCTCATGTGGCAATGGGAAGTTCCTTGGCCTGATCATTCGTTGGAAATCCAAAGAAACAATACGAGTCTTGTACGGTATTAGTTGTAGAACCTATCATTCACTTATGGTGGCGCCCCACTGTTTGGATGATAGCTATAGTAGGCATAGTTCGAAATGTCTATGCTGGCTAAGATTTATATTCTACTTTCGAAATGAATTTTTCCTACACTATGCACTAGTAATAATATCGAATGTTCTTTTTAAATGCGTATCAAGCATCTTTGACTATCATAAGGAGAAATCTCCTCCGATTCTGCGTTTGCATTGTGTGTGTGTGCGGGAGGCCTTATCGTAGTCTCATTTTTAAAAAGCATTGCGAATTGATTTAAAAATATTCCTCTATTTTGATTTTAAAGATAAATAAACTATTTTGAGTTCTCACACCAGTCACATGACTGACTCGGAGTTTATTATTTTCCTTCCTAAACTCTAGGTGCCCACCAATTTCCACACGGGCAGTCAAGAGTTAGGGTTTATCAGGATATTCTGGATATTCTGGAGTTGCTGGAGGCAAGATGGATGGCATGGCGTATTACTAGTATATAGTATTTCTTTTCCGCTGCACTATTTGTTGTTGTTGTACACTCTGATGATATGATGTAATGAAATGTAATGTAATGTAATGTAATGTAATAACTGATATAGTTCGTTGTTTAAAGATTATTCATTTATTATTATATGTTGTTCCGCTGCGAATTGTGAGATTCTGTTATTGTTCTGTTGTTTTCTGTTCCGTTCTATTTTCTATTCTCTTTCCTCTCTATTTTCTATCTTCTTATCTCTATTCTTAAATTCTTTTTAAAACCCTAACTATTCGGTTTTTCGGCAACGAAAAATCTCGTACGTTACAATGTGGTATCAGAGCATATGGTTAAGCGACAACCATGGTTATGTTGGGTATTACTCATTAGAGATAGAGTCAGTAGTACTCTAGAATGAGTTGAGAGTAATAATAGCTATGAGAGCGTATTTGTTAGTGAATATAAAATTGTTTATATTGTGGTGATTGGTTTGTTGAGTGGCATATGAACTTTCGTCAGCGTGGTCCGCAAGACTATGCCGAAGGGGTTTCTAAACACTTGAATAGAACAATTCGACATAATATTGTTTTTAAAAATTGGGTAAATGAAATAATTTTACCTTGAGTATATTTTGTATATAAAGGAATAATTTTTCAGAATTATTAAAGTGTATATAAGTGGATTGTTTAGTTGTTTGAATAATCTAAATTTAAGAATAATTGTATAAGCAAATGAATTATAAGAATTGAATTATAAATTTATTTGTTAATTTCGATTTGGAATTGAAAGTTAATTTATTTGTATAAGCAAATTTTTTTTGAAAACTTTAACTTTGATTTGGAATTGAAAGTTAAACAATAGTAATTGTTTTTGAAAAGATAACTAAGTATGATTTGAAAACTTAGTAAAGATTTTGTAAGAAGTTTAAAAATTTGTTTTGGGAAAGTTAATAAATTCTGTAATTTTTCTTACATGTTAATTTCGAGGACGAAATTCTTTTAAGGTGGGAAGATTGTAACGACCCAGGATTTTTGATAATCAAAATTTGGATATTTAATTAATTTTAAACATTAAGAAGTGAATTTATAAGTCAAATAAATTTTTATTTGAATTATTGGATTTAATTGGATTATTAAATCGATAATTTAATATGTAAAATTATGGAAATAATTGAAAATTGAGTTAAATATGATTGAAAATGATTTGTAAAATTTTATTTTATCATATTGAAGTTAGAACGATATTTTAGAACTTTTAAAATCGAATTAAAAGTTAATTTGTGAAAATTGAATATTTTAATATTAAATCGACTAGTGAAAATAGTCAATTTTTGAACAGTCTCAGAATTGAACGAAACCAGTTCCATTGGATCCGTAATAGTTAGTTATTACCGGATTTCAATTTTCGTGTCAAACGGAGTTATCGTTTGATCGTGGCAGCTCGAAACGCATCGAATTATTTTTAATTTTAATTTGGCGAGTTAAAATAGCCATTTTTCAAAAAGTCTCGGATTTCGACGAAACCAGTTTCATCGGATCCGTAATGTGATATTATTGTAAGGTTTCAAATTTCGTGTCAATTGGATTTACCGTTTGTCCGGTAAGAATTAAAACGCCTAGAAAATCGTTTAAATCGGTTTAAATTAAATTGAACGTTTGTTGCCATAACTCGCACAGATGTCCGAATTAGCTTTCGAAACCTATTCCATTGTGTTCGGAACGCGGGGTAAACCCTAGAAACGCTGGTTACGGCGCGTGAATCGGAGTTCGGAATTTCCGGATGAATAGTGTCGTTCAAAACTCTATAAATAGCACCCTTCTCTTCATAAAATTAAAAAAAAAAAACCTAATTTTCTAAACCTAGCCGCCACCTCCCTAATAAACGGCCAGAAAACAATCTCCTTCCTCCCTCAATCTTTCTCAATCCACTCGTTTTTAGCCAAAGTTGTTAACTACAACATTATAGAGCACGATGAGATCTTGAAATCTAAACGGATTTGATGGGTTTTGGTGCAACGTAGGGGGAGCTAGGGGAGGCCGACCATGGCAAGTTGCGCACGAAATTCAAGGCACAACATGAGGCCGAGCTCAGAGCCTTTGAGGCCGTGGGTAGAGGAGGCTAGGAGCATTCGCGTGGGGGTGCTTGATCGGCGTGAAGATGGAATGAGATGGCTCGAATTTAAACCCTAATTTTCTATAAGTGGGTTCGGCATGCGTGTAGTTGCCTGTAGAAGCAACGTGCGTGAGATGAGGGAGAGAAAAGGACGTGCGGTCTTGATGAAGTGCTGGAGATCCAACGGCCAGAGATTAGATGTAGGTTTATAAATTAAAATAAAAGGTTGTAATTTATATATTAAAATTCGTGTAACTTCAAATATTTGTAACTTTTTCATACGAGGTCGAAAACGCGCGAAACCAGTTGCGTTGGAATCGTATGGACGAGCACTACGCGATTAAATTGGATTGGAGTAGTTTGGAGTTAGTGAGAATTTTGGGTAAAATTAAACGTCCGTTTAATTTTATTCGAAATAAATCGCTAAAACGGAATTTAAAATCAAGGTGAGAACTTTTCACTCAATCGAATCAGTTTCGATTTTATTTTAAATAGTTAGATTTAAAATATTTGAATGCATGTTTTAATGATGATTGTTATCTATTGATTGTTAAAATAGACATTATGCGCCGTTAGTAAGCGGATGTTATTTAATAAAAACATATACCGCGAATATTTCATAAACAGTGAAATTGGTATTATATATAATAGCAATATATATATATTGGCATATGTATATATTGGAGTTATTGATTTCCCGCATTTTTTGATTAGCGGATGGGACCCTATTGCGCCGTTAGTAAGCGGATAATATTTAATAAAAACATATACCGCGATAATTTTGTACTGGAGCGAAATTGGTATTGTGCTAATGTTTGTGGATGCAGGAAAACAGGTTGGAGGGATCCAACTGGATTCCTCAACAGTATTTATTTGATTATGGATATTTTGATATTCATTGATTATCATATCGATATATGATATCGTTGTTGTTGTGATTGACTATTTGGTATGTAGCATCATTGGACCAAGTTTTGGAATTTTAAAATGATTTATAAAGTGATTTTTGAAAATATACTATATGTTTGGAATTTGATCTATTTTAAATAAATAAACGTTATAATTTTTAAAGTTATAAAAATTATGATTTTTGAGAAAAATAGTTAAAAACTGATTTTTGAGAATATGATGCTAATGATTTTATAAAATAGTTTAATCGGGATTTTAGAATTTATTGTGAAAAGTTTAAATATAGGATTTATAAAATTTAATTATTTTATGAATCAAAATGGTGAAATAATAAAGGAGATTAAAGATGTTTTAAAAGAATAATATAAATTGAATTATATTAAGAAATTTATAAATGGATATTTATAAATTGAAATATTGAGATTATAAAACGACTTTTTATAAGTGTTAGAATAAATTATGAATGAATTTCATACAAAATGAAATTTATAGAACTATAACGGTGAAGTTATAAATGGAATTTTATAAGCAGTAGGTTTATAAAATTTATAAAGTTATTGAAAGAATAGGTTTGGATAAATAATTGAATCTTATAAGTTATAAGATTTATAATTATGAAGTTTAAGGAAACGATTTTTGTAAAATAATCGTTTTATAAGTATTTGACTTATAATATGAACCTTTGTTTTATAATTGAGTTATAAATCGAATAGGTTAATAAAGGAATTTATAAAAGGAAGTTGTTATAAATAAACAGAAATGGAATTTATAAACATTGTTTTATAAATTCACAAACGACTTATTTTGATAAGTAAATTGTTATGATTTATTTATGGAGTTATATTCACGTTTTTGACTGTGAATAATCCTTTAAAATGAAATGAAAAAAAAAAGATGAAATGTGTTAACGTAGTATATTCACGTTTTTGAATAGTGAATAATATGTTAAAGAAATTATTTTAGATTTGATGTTTTAAATAGAATTAAAACGATCTAACGATGTTTTAAATTGTGTTGAGATTCGAAACCATAGATTTCAACATTCATTGTTGAAATAGACGTTTTCGAGAAATAAAAGGAAATAGTGGACTATAACACTGTTGTTATAGTAAATGATTTCCGAAAGGAAATGTTTTGAATAGTATTGGGATTTATATATCTATTTTAATTTCGAATCCCTATACTAGTGATTTTGGGTTGTCGTAACAATGTTTTACGCAACATTCGTTTTGGCCCAAATAAATATGTTTAAAAGAATGATTTCCTTAAAGAATGAAATATATACTAAATTTCGATTGAAGTATATTGAATATTTTCCAAGTGTTGAAAATAAATAAAATTTGTGAATTACTTATTAAATAAGTATGGAAATGTTTTCCAATGTAAAGTGAATATTTTGAGAATTTATCTTTTTGAAGATAAATTGAAAAGGAAAATTGAAATGAATAATTGAAATCGTTATTCATAAATATTGTGAAATACAAATTCATTATGGAATTTATGAATGGAAAGGGAAGTTGTTTAAAAATAAATATTGATTTATTTTTGAAGTGTGAAATTATATATCTTGTAAAGATATTTTGGAAAATAAATAATTTGGAAAATTATTTGGAATCTGGTGATGTTGTGCATATCCATTGATAGTTCAATAACCGACTATCAATATTTCCCTTTGAATGGGTAATTGATGTGATTTGTTTGAATTTGAATGCCACGCTTATTTTTGAATAAGCGCTCACTATTCGGGTTAACCGGGAAAGGACCATGGGGTCGTATAACCCATTCCGAATATGTGATACGTCGTTATGAATTGCATTTGATGACCGGTGTTGAAGACCGAGTATTTGCGAAAGCGATAGGATGACCTATCGATTGTCTCTGCACTGGGTAGCTCCTGGTATAGAGATTCCTTAAGTGATGGGAAATTCGATCGGGATTGTGAATACCCGGATTGCAAGGGCTTCGTAAGAAGTGCCTTCGGTTTTGTTCGAGCCCGGAACAGACTTGTATGGATTGTGTGTCTGACATTACAAATTGAGATATAAAGCCGATTTCTTTCAAATATATTTCTATTGGTGGCGGAGAATTTATTCTTTTAGCTTAACACCCTTCTCTGAGACATACGAGCTCAGAGGTTATGTAGTTGAATGTTATCAGCGATATATTCCCAATTTGGTAATGTGACATGCTGAGTGTTGCTGTGAAATGATCATTGTGTTGATTATTTGTGATAGGATCGTTTATTTGATCGTCTATCTTGGTGATCATCTCTATGATCATTTGTTGACCCAAAGCATGGCTTTTGTATAAAGTATGTTTTTGTGGACGTGACTTCGTCGAGCCTCACACCCCGTGAATGGTCAAAACAGGAAAGAAGCAGCAAGGTTATGAGGGGTAGCACCCTTTAGGATGTGTGCATTTCCTTCTGGAAAAGGGTAGTATCATGGTATGGAGCCCAGATACTTACTCATGTTGAAAACACTTTGTTATGATTGTGTGAATTGATTACGAGCGCTCGGTTAAAAGGTCCCAAAGGACCGGGGGATGGCATATTCGGTCAGTTGTTACTCTGTTAGGGGTAACCCGGCCTTGTGTTGGTAGAGATCCGGTTTGGTTCTCGGGGATGTCCATCCAGAGGCATTCTCATGTTGCAATGGGAAGTTCCTTGGCCTGATCATTCGTTGGAAATCCAAAGAAACAATACGAGTCTTGTACGGTATTAGTTGTACAACCTATCATTCACTTATGGTGGCGCCCCACTGTTTGGATGATAGCTATAGTAGGCATAGTTCGAAATGTCTATGCTGGCTAAGATTTATATTCTACTTTCGAAATGAATTTTTCCTACACTATGCACTAGTAATAATATCGAATGTTCTTTTTAAATGCGTATCAAGCATCTTTGACTATCATAAGGAGAAATCTTCTCCGATTCTGCGTTTGCATTGTGTGTGTGTGCGGGAGGCCTTATGGTAGTCTCATTTTTAAAAAGCATTGCGAATTGATTTAAAAATATTCCTCTATTTTGATTTTAAAGATAAATAAACTGTTTTGAGTTCTCACACCAGTCACATGACTGACTCGGAGTTTATTGTTTTCCTTCCTAAACTCTGGGTGCCCACCAATTTCCACACGGGCAGTCAAGAGTTAAGGTTTATCAGGATATTCTGGACATTCTGGAGTTGCTGGAGGCAAGATGGATGGCATGGCGTATTACTAGTATATAGTATTTCTTTTCCGCTGCACTATTTGTTGTTGTTGTACACTCTGATGATATGATGTAATGAAATGTAATGTAATAACTGATATAGTTCTTTGTTTAAAGATTATTCATTTATTATTATATGTTGTTCCGCTGCGAATTGTGAGATTCTGTTATTGTTCTGTTGTTTTCTGTTCCGTTCTATTTTCTATTCTCTTTCCTCTCTATTTTCTATCTTCTTATCTCTTCTTCTTAAATTCTTTTTAAAACCCTAACTATTCGGTTTTTCGGCAACGAAAAATCGCGTACGTTACATTGACTATTTAAACCTGAGTACTCCCTGTTAACTGTTATATATGAAGTGTTTTGCAGGAATTTTGAAAATCTGAACAAAGAAAAGCCAAGGAATGTAAACACTTGTTCCTATACTTGTTGTAACCTGGTGTTGTTGCTGATTTAAGTTAATTATCTTTAACATAGGCCTGAAACTTGTTTCCAAGTATAGCAGTAAGATTTTAACATTGTTATTGCAAGATTACAGGTGAAATAAATTAAAGGATCAAGAACTCGAATGTTTAAATTTGTAAATTCAGTAACATATTTAGATTTCACACACATAATTATGATTTTTAGTATAAAAATTATGATTTTTAAGTAAGAGTGTGAAGAGCAGTTTTATAATGAAACTAAAATAGGTTTTTGCAAATTTTGGGAGATCGAGTAAATTTTAGTTTCTGTAAATTGATATGAAGTAAGATTGTAATCCATTTTACACCAGAAAAATGCTGGAAAAATTATTTAATGAATGGATTTTGGGTTTGAATCTTAAGTAGGGTTTAGTGCTTATCTTTTTCAAGGCTCTGTAAAAATTTGTTTTCGGCATCCACACGTGATCGAGCTCCACTACATTCAAAGGAAGGGTAGAGAACCGTGCTGTCGTGGTGTGGCCAGGGGTGGAGAGTCTCAGGTGGTCTAGGAGGCGGTGGCGAACTTGTTTTGCCGACCATGTGAGCTTCAGTTTTCGACCCAAATAATCAAATTTCTATTTGAAAACTTTGAAGATGATGCGAGGTTGGATTTTGTGTTTCCATGGAATTTGCGACATGCTGATGATCTTAGAAGATCATCAATGGCTCGTGAGCCACCGTGCACGTGCACGGTGGCGATGGAGGTGGAGTTTGTTTTCTGTCAACGTGAATGTGCTTCGTGTCGTGCTCGAGTCGACCCACTATTTTCTTCGGGCTTGTATACAAGATGGGTGCGTAAGTATTCACTGCTGTTTTGATTTTAAAATTAAAGTTAAACTTAACTTACTGAAAGAAGAAAAGTAAAGGAGAAGAAGGAGTTACGTACAGGGGAGTCCCGGAGAAATCGCGTGAAGAACTCGAAGGAACACTCGAGATAACACAGGGGAAACTCGGTTTTTGTTTACAGTTTTATCTTTTTTATTCTAGTAAATTAAATAAACAGTTTTTATTACAAAACTGTCAACACTGTGAATTTTTTTTACAGTTTTAAGATTAAGAACTTAGATACAAGGTTAAACTATTTAATTAAAACTTTAAATTGTGTTAAACTCTTAATTATTAATGTTTTAGGTAATAATATAAGATTAGTATAAATCTTATTAACATATAAGCTAGTGAGAAGCAATAAGAATAATTAAAGTATAATTGCAATTAGAGATTAATGAATGTTTAAGTGAGTGAGAAATGTGTAATGAACTACTTAAGTTAATTTATGAAAAATGAACAGTTGATTAATTAAGAAATTAGCAGATAATAATTGAGTGATTAAGTTTATTAATAAATAATTAAAGTTATTAATTTATGATTAAGGAACAGATAATTAAATAGTTAAAGTTTAACAACTTGATTAAGGAGTAATTAAGTTAATATTGAAATAAAATAATTAAGTAAATAAGACTTAATTATTAGTTGAGAAATGATTAATTAAATAATTTGAAAGGAGATAAGTAATTAACTGTTGATTAATGATCAATTAAACAGGGTTAAATATTTAACTCTCAAGTAATTGAATTAATTACAAATAAGAATTAAAGATGAATTCTTATGGATTTTGGTGTATGTAGAATATCTAATTTGTGATGTTTAATTGATGATATTCGGTGATGTTCTATAATATGCTGTGATATATCTGTAATGATTGTATATGTTTTATCTGTGATAAATGTTATTTGAATTCGATCATTGAATTAAAATGTTTAAGTTAATTAGACAACTTGGCCCTTAAAATGGCGTTTGGATTCGATGAGACCGGGATCGGAAGAATCAAATTTTGATTCTCCGAAAACCACATCGATCCAATTTAAACGTTAGGACGTGAATTCTGAAATGAAGATCGAGATGGTGTTTTCAGAATGCAAGGGTTATCTTCGTTGACTCTGAGGGTGACTCCAAAATGAGTGTGACGAGATAATGCCTTCAGTTTAGTTCGAACCCGTAACGAACTTGTATGGATTGAATGCTTTCAGCACATCGTCGGGCAGACGATGAGCATTCTAAGAATAATGTTCTATAAAGGTAATCGCAGCCTCAAGCCTTATCAACCGGGAATGGCTAAAACAAGGGAGATGCAGCAAGGTTAGGTGGGTCATGCCCAAGCAGGACAAGATACTTCCCCTGTCTAGATGTCCCTTTTTATTTCGGCTGTGTGGGTGGTTTCTAGCTACAACCGCGGGGTTTATCTTGTTCGAGACTGTTTAGTAAGGAATGGTTCCGCCCTTCTGTAGCAGGGGGTCGGGAGTGAACCTTGGTATGGTGATCTAGGCCCCGTACTGTGACGGGCGGTACCCAAGTAGCCCTGCCATTGTTGGAAATCCATTTTCCCTATAAGACCCTACGGTTTTGATTTGTATTACCCACTTTTGTGGCTAGTAGCTGGAATTTAATAGATGTAACAATTTCGACTATTTTCTATTTACTTGAAAACCCTAGACACTATTATAATATCACTGGATTTCCTATGAAATGTTTTGGTTAGCGTAAGGTAAAAACTTACCCGTATTTATTTGTAGGGAGTCTTACGTGATACCTTTATTTTCAAATGTTTTTCAAACTTAAACAACCTTAAACCGTTTACTCATACCAGACCCATGTCTGACCCGGAGTTTATATTTTGGTTTTCATAAACTCTTAGGTACTCAAATTATTGTGAGTAGCCAAGTGATAGGTCTCGGACTTGATTTCTGGAGGAGCTTTGAGCAGGAGTTTCCAGAAGTATGTAACTATTTATCTAGTTCCGCTGTGTCAGTAGTTGATGTATGATGTATCTCTGATAGTGATAAATGTATGTATTACAGTCATATGTATTGATGTTGTATAACTCTGATATATGTAAAACTATGAAATATTTATGTGATATATTATATTTTGTTCTGTTTCGCTGTGAGATTCTGATGTTGTTGTTCTTTCTTTCTTTTTCTTTTCTATTTTCTATCTCTTTCTTTCTTAAGGATGATACGTCTTTCTGGTAGTAAAAGGCCGGGTCGTCACAGTTGGTATCAGAGCGAGGTTAGTAATAACCTTGTCTCTGGAAGAAATTACTCATAAATAGAGTCAGCAGTACTCTAAAAATGAGTTTGAGTGTATTAATAGATATGAGCGCGTATTTGTTAGTGAATATAAAGTGGTTTTATATTGCGTTGATTGATTTATTGAGTGGTATATGAACCTTCATCGACACAGCCTCGAAAACTGTATCGAAGGGGTTTCTAAACACTTAAATAGAGCAATTCGACACAATATTGATTTTCCAAGTGGGTGAATGAAATAATTTCATCCAAAATTATATTTTGATATAAAAGAAATATTTTTCTGAAATTATTATATATGTTTGGATGATTGGTATAAAAATTTAAATGTGAGTGGTTTATAACCAAATAAAATTATTTAAGAATGATTTTAAATAAAAAGGAATATAACTGAAATCTGATTAAACTAGAATTTAAGTCCTGGAAGTTTGGAAGATGTTTAAATAAATTTAAACAAAAGGATTTGGGAATTTGAAATCTTGGGAATGTTTGAAATATTTTTCAAAGATTTGAAGGTGATAATGGAATATTGTTTTGGAAAATATTGTTGAAAGAAAATTGTTTGGAAAGAATTTGTTGAAGTAAGGAAGCACTGAACTCACTTCACTCGCTGGAAAATAATCCTGATGATGATGGCCACATCATCAGTATTCATTTTCGAGTTTCTAAAGTGATGGATTGCTACCAGGATAATTGGTCATGATATTGTTGGGCTTGTTGGGTATACAAGAAATTTTCAAAAAGGGAAAATTTGTTTTGGTGAAAACAAGAGCTTGGAATTCGGAGATTTGACTTGATATACCAAGTGAGTACGTGTACTTATCCTTTCAAAATGGTTTTGGGAATGAAAACCGGGCAATTGAATTCTAAGGAATTCTATTTAGATAATGTGAAAGGTTTAAATGAATAAATCAACTATTGAACTTATAAAGTAAAGTTGATATTAATAAGATGAAATTGGGAATTTTTAATCCGGGAATTAAAATTTAACTTAAGTAAATGAAAATAGGGAAACATATTAGAACTTAACCTGAGATAAGTTAAATGGAATTGCTGTTCAAAAAGAACTTAATTGGATATAAAATTTGAAGGTAAAATGATTGTAATTGTGAGGTGGAAATTTATACCTTAAGATGCTAAGTGTTATATATATAATCTGGAATTGTGATAACCCAAATGAGTAATATAAGTTGTTAAGTAGATAAACAAGTTTTGAGCTCATATTTTGAGAAATAAATTTAAAGGAATGGCAAGTAGCTAAATTTAATTGGAGTTGAGTTGGAATAAAATTGAATTCAAATGAATTCAATCGAGTTATAAATATATTAAATAGAATAAAGTTCTTAAGTAAATAAGTAAATGTAAACCAAAGTAAGTATTAAATTGAATTAAAATAGAATTGGGGTGAGTTGTAAACAAATCTAATTCAAGTATAAATTGAATAACCTTATTATGAATAAATTCAATAATGAATTGTTAATGTAAATTAAAATTTGAGAATGGATAAAAGAATAAACTAATCAGCAAATAGTTGGGATTTGATTAAAGGAAAATCGAATCAAAGATTTGAATGGAAATTGGTGAAATAAGAGTAAACCTAAGTTGTTAGGTGATACAGTTTGAAGAAAATGAAGGACTTAAGTAAATTGTGAGATGGTTATTTAAAATATTAGTTGTCGAGTTTAATAAAATGGTTTGGAATCAAACCTGTTGGAATGAAAGAAATGCAATTTAAGGATTTTGAATAAATTAATTGAGATGGAGTCAAGTGTAAATTGAGATGGAATTAATTTAAAATTGTTATAAATCCTAAGTGATTGTTTATTCACAATAATATTATCAAATTGCATATAGAAATGAGTTATTTTGAAGTAAATAAGATTAGATAAAAGTCTATGAATTATTAGAAGCAAAATAGGATGATTTTGAAATCTATTGCAATAAATAAGGAATTGTTTTGCTTAAATGGATCATATATAAGCAAGTGAGTTGTACATCACTTAAACTGAAGGAAATGATTGAAATTTGATTGGAAATAATTGAAATGAGAGTTAGAAACCTTACATATGTGCCTATGGAAGTATGTGATACTAGACAAATGGAGACTCTGTCAAAACTTTTCAAAATTTGAAAACTAAAAAAAATTAAATTTTAATTATTAGCAACAAAACAAGTTCAAATTGGAAATTAAAATAAACTAATGAATGAAACTAATTTAAAAATAATGATGGAATCGGTTATAAATGGAAGATAGCCAATAAAATTAAATATTCAGAGTTAAAAATAAATTGAATTCGCATGAATTAGAAATTCAAATTGAAAATATGAAGATATAAAGGCTATAGTGGTAGAGTAATAATATAAGAGTATATATTGAACTTAAGAAATGAGTAGTGAAATTCTTAAGTAAAGTGATATTGAGAAACTTATTCCAAGTGGATAGAATCAGAATAATGTGGATAAAAGAAAATTGTTATGGTTGATAATCAATGGATATAAATACGTAGGATGTACGTATATTATTTTATTCGCATAACAATTTGATCCAGATTCGAGCACAGAATTTTGAGATAGTTATATCGATCCGAGTTAGGATTTTTCACTCGATTTTCGACGACGAACCATGAATATGGATTTTGATTGATTCTGGAAATTCTCTATCATAGTTGTGACTATGCAAGGAGAATGACAGTTTCTAATCAAGAAACCAGTTCTGAGTCCGCACTAGGAAGTCGGGTGTACGATACTAGTTCGGAAATGAAATTGTGTGATCGAGCGATCGGATTTGATATGGCGTACGAATAATATGTGTACATCGTACGGGCTTGATTGAATAGATATTAAAATTCTGTAAAAAAGTCAATTAAATTTGGAAAGAGTTAATACTGTAGCTTTTAGAATTGAATTGCTAGAATGGATGTCTGGAATTTATTGTATATTCCATATATCTCATCTAAGGAAATTTGTTCATGATTCACCATTAGTTGTTAAATCAATAGTTCAGGAATTTGGAAGTCGAATCGAATTTGACTGTGATCAGGAATCCAGTTTGGATTGTTGATCATCGAGAGACAACTCTCGACAATTTTAGGAAAACTATCCGGATTCGTGTTTAGATAACTAATGATGTTTGTTAGGATAGATTGTTTGATTGTGTGCTAATGTGTGAATGATATCTATGTTGAATGGTTGGTATAACAGCTTTTAAATTATCTTTGTTTTAATTTCGGGGACGAAATTCTTTTGAGGGGGAAGGAATGTAACGACCCTGGATTTTGGCCCCGGTTATTTTGCTAAATACTTAATCCAATTTAAATAAAATGTAAATTGATCATATTAAAATGATTATGATTTGGAAATACTGTCAATTTTTTTTCTTTAAATTGTATTTTTAAAGGGAATTAGACTTTGAGAATTCAAAATAAAATCTTTTGATAATATTTACAATAAAATTTATCTTATATGATTGAATTACAATACCTTGTCTTATTAACATATATAGTGGTGTGAATGATAATGTTTAGAGTTTAAAATCTAATTCTGTCAATATGAAAAGAATATAATTTAAATGTTGTTAGCTAAATTATAAAATATAAATATACAAGAAAATGAAATATAAGCCAAATAAAAACAGTCAAAGTATGGAAATAAAACTTAACATATATATGTATATTGAAGTTCAACTTGAAGTCAAAGATAAAACAAACATTTTTACTTTAAATATCTTCATTCACAAGCCTGCCTGAAAGTATATGTTTTTTTAAACAAAAATCTTTATACATAGTACAACATATTTTCATTCATAAGGCAAACATCTACCTGCAAGTATAAAATAGTATCTGACAATACATGTGAGTATAAATTAATTAGGCTAGAAGATTATAAAACAAGCTTTTATATAAAGCAAATATTATAAATAAGTAGCTTCATATACAAGCCATAGGTTAACTACAAAAGGATCAATTTTATAAAATATCTTTATGTACAGCAAATCACAATTATAACATGTAAACTAACTAAGAAACAAATTAAATATATTTGCTGAAAACAAGCATCCATTTCAACAATAGAACAAATATCTTTGTACAAATTACAGAAATCAGTAAACCATTAATAACATGCTATCATAAATGAGAGCATGAGCATTTATTAGCACAACATCTTGGTCATGCAAAGTACTGCAGCCGAAATTTCTGAGAAAATTTCCTTCTGCAGTATATAACTCTTAGCCAATAAAAAGCATGGCAATACAGGTAAAAACTGGTCAGTAAACACCTATACTGTTCAAATGCCTTTATATATACAAACTTCACATGATAATGTTCATTGATAAAACCTGAGACAACCACAGAAAAGAAAGAAAAAGGGGGCAAGTTCAAAAAATTTAGTTCAACAGCAAAAACAGATTCAAAGGCTGCAGTTTCAAACTTTAGTTTCAAGCAATTAGGCTTCAAAACATTCATGCTTACTGATTCACAAGAATATTTCGGTGAGTAAACTTAATTTTTCCCAATCTAAAATTTGTATATTTATCTTGCAAAGATACGTGCTCTGATACATGCTTAACTATTTAAACCTGAGTACTCCCTGTTAACTGTTATATATGAAGTGTTCTGCAGGAATTTTGAAAATATGAACAAAGAAAAGCCAAGGAATGTAAACACTTGTTCCTATACTTGTTGTAACCTGGTGTTGTTGCTGATTTAAGTTAATTATCTTTAACATAGGCCTGAAACTTGTTTCCAAGTATAGCAGTAAGATTTAAACATTGTTATTGCAAGATTACAGGTGAAATAAATTAAAGGATCAAGAACTCGAATGTTTAAATTTGTAAATTCAGTAACATATTTAGATTTCACACACATAGTTATGATTTTTAGTATAAAAATTATGATTTTTAAGTAAGAGTGTGAAGAGCAGTTTTATAATGAAACTAAAATGGGTTTTTGCAAATTTTGGGAGATCGAGTAAATTTTAATTTCTGTAAATTGATATGAAGTAAGATTGTAATCCATTTAACACCAGAAAAATGCTGGAAAAATTATTTAATGAATGGATTTTGGGTTTTAACCTTAAGTAGGGTTTAGTGCTTATCTTTTTCAAGGCTCTTTAAAAAAAAAATCGGCATCCACACGTGATCGAGCTCCACGATGTTCAAGGGAAGGGTAGAGAACCGTGTTGTCGTGGTGTGGCCAGGGGTGGAGAGTCTCAGGTGGTCTAGGTGGCGTTGGCGAACTTGTTTTGCCGACCGTGTGAGCTTCAGTTTCGACCCAAATGATCAAATTTCTACTTGAAAACTTTGAAGATGATGCGAGGTTGGATTTTATGTTTCCATGGAATTTGCGACATGTTGATGATCTTAGAAGATCATCAATGGCTCGTGAGCCACCGTGCACGTGCACGGTGGCGATGGAGGTGGAGTTTGTTTTCTGTCAACGTGAATGTGCTTCGTGTCGTGCTCGAGTCGACCCACTATTTTCTTTGGCTTGTATACGAGATGGGTGCGTAAGTATTCACTGCCGTTTTGATTTTAAAATTAAAGTTAAACTTAACTTACTGAAAGAAGAAAAGTAAAGGAGAAGAAGGAGTTACGTACAGGGGAGTCTCGGAGAAATCGCGTGAAGAACTCGAAGGAACGCTCGAGATGACATAGGGGAAACTCGGTTTTTGTTTATAGTTTTATTTTTTTATTCTAGTAAATTAAATAAACAGTTTTTATTACAAAACTGTCAGCACTATGAATTTTTTTACAGTTTTAAGATTAAGAACTTAGATACAAGGTTAAACTATTTAATTAAAACTTTAAATTGTGTTAAACTCTTAATTATTAATGTTTTAGGTAATTAATATAAGATTAGTATAAATCTTATTAACATATAAGTTAGTGGCAATAAAAATAATTAAAGTATAATTGCAATTAGAGATTAATGAATGTTTAAGTGAGTAAGAAATGTGTAATGAACTACTTAAGTTAAATTTATGAAAAATGAACAGTTGATTAATTAAGAAATTAGCAGATAATAATTGAGTGATTAAGTTTATTAATAAATAATTAAATTTATTAATTTATGATTAAGGAACAGATAATTAAATAGTTAAAGTTTAACAACTTGATTAAGGAGTAATTAAGTTAATATTGAAATAAAATAATTAAGTAAATAAGACTTAATTATTAGTTGAGAAATGATTAATTAAATAATTTGAAAGGAGATAAGTAATTAACTGTTGATTAATGATCAATTACACAGGGTTAAGTATTTAACTCTCAAGTAATTGAATTAATTACAAATAAGAATTAAAGATGAATTCTTATGGATTTTGGTGTATGTAGAATATCTAATTTGTGATGTTTAATTGATCATATTCGGTGATGTTCTCTAATATGCTGTGATATATCTATAATGATTGTATATGTTTTATCTGTGATAAATGTTATTTGAATTCGATCATTGAATTAAAATGTTTAAGTTAATTAGACAACTTGGCCCTTAAAATGGCGTTTGGATTCGATGAGACCGGGATCAGAAGAATCAAATTTTGATTCTCCGAAAACCACATCGATCTAATTTAAACGTTAGGACGTGAATTCTGAAATGAAGATCGAGATGGTGTTTTCAGAATGCAAGGGTTATCGTCGTTGACTCTTAGGGTGATTCCAAAATGAGTGTGACGAGATAATGCCTTCGGTTTAGTTCGAACCCGGAACGAACTTGTATGGATTGAATGCTTTCAGCACATCGTCAGGCGGACGATGAGCATTCTAAGAATAATGTTCTATAAAGGTAATCGCAGCCTCAAGCCTTATCAACCAGGAATGGCTAAAACAGGGGAGATGCAGAAAGGTTAGGTGGGTCATGCCCAAGCAGGACAAGATACTTCCCCTGTCTAGATGTCCCTTTTTATTTCGGCTGTGTGGGCGGTTGCTAGCTACAACCGTGGGGTTTATCTTGTTCGGGACAGTTCAGCAAGGAATGGTTCCGGCCTTGTGTAGCAGGGGGTCGGGAGTGATCCTCGGTACGGTGTTCTAGGCCCCGTACTGTGACGGGCGGTACCCCAGTAGCCCTACCATTGTTAGAAATCCATTTTCCCTACGAGACCCTACGGTTTTGATTTGTATTACCCACTTTTGTGGCTAGTAGCTGGAATTTAATAGATGTAACAATTTTGGCTATTTTCTATTTACATGAAAACCCTAGACACTATTATAATATCACTGGATTTCCTATGAAATGTTTTGGTTAGCGTAAGGTAAAAACTTACCTGTATTTATTTGTGGGGAGTCTTACGTGATTCCTTTATTTTCAAATGTTTTTCAAAGTTAAACAACCTTAAACCGTTTACTCACACCAGACCCATGTCTGACCCGGAGTTTATATTTTGGTTTTCATAAACTCTTGGGTACTCAAATTTGTATGAGTAGCCAAGTGATTGGTCTCGGACTTGATTTCTGGAGGAGCTTGGAGAAGGAGTTTCCAGACGTATGTAACTATTTATCTAGTTCCGCTGTGTCAGTAGTTGATGTATGATGTATCTCTGATAGTGATAAATGTATGTATTACTGTCATATGTATTGATATTGTATAACTCTGATATATGTAAAACTATGAAATATTTATGTGATATATTATATTTTGTTCCGTTTCGCTGTGATATTCTGATGTTTTTGTTCTTTATTTCTCTTTCTTTTCTATTTTCTATCCCTTTCTTTCTTAAGGATGATACGTCTTTCTGGTAGAGAAGGGCGGGTCATCACAGATACAAACTATAACGACCCGTAGTTTCGTACCCCTTGAGTCGACACTATTCTCCATCAATCAACTCTAGATGTACGAAAATACGAACCATTTGGCTTAAAGAAGAAGAGGTAGAAGACGAAGAAAATAGAAAACAACATCAGAATCTAACCATCGCAGTGGAATAAAATATAATAGATAATGAATGAGCTTTACACAAAGCAAATACATCTATTTATATATTACATCATCAGAGTATACATAACACACAACTGGACAGTAATCATAACTTGTCCTCACAATCTGAAACACATAACGGAATATTTAAATCAAATAGGAAGTACGTATCGCCATCCAACTCATCTCTTGAGCATCACAGCATCCTTTCCTGTATCCTATAATACTCGGTCTGATCCGAGCATTATAGTTAAATAACACCCGAGTCAGTCTAGAATACCAGCGTGAGAAATCACATTAAAATTGATTATTAAAGTTTCAAAATCCTTTGAAAACAAAAGCTTCTCGTAAGACCACGCCACAAATAAACATGTCGGGTTTTTACCTTACGATAGCTAAAACACTTTTTATAAAATCCTCTGATATTATAATAGGGTCTATTTACAAATACTTAATAAAATAGTCGAAATTGTTACATGATTAAATTCCCGCTACTAGCCACAAAGTGGGTAATACAAACAAAAATCGAATAAGGCTCGTAGGGAGAATGATTTCCAATTAAAGACTAGGCACTTGGGTACCACCTGTCACGGTACCTGGTCTAGATCCCAGTACCGAGGACTATTCCTAGTCCTCTACAACACAAGACCGGGACTACCTCTTACTGGATAATCCCGAGTAAGATCACACCACGGTTGTGATCAGCAACCGCACCACTAAGCCAAAATAAAAGAGACATCTAGACAGGGATGACCTCACCCTAAAATGGGTGCTACCCACCTAGCCTTGCTTCATAACCCTTGATTTTCAGTCATTCCCGGTTGATGAGGCTTGAGGCTAAGCATTACCTTTTAGAACGTTTCACTAAGAATTCCCATCGTCCACCTGACGATGTTCCGAAAGCATTCGCCCATACAAGTCCGTCCCGGGTTCGAAAGGAACCGAAGGCACTACCTCTACCACATCCTTTTTGGAATCATCCTTAGGATTAGTAGCGACTAGCCCTTGCACTTCATTTCTCCATCTTCGAATCCAAACACGTTTTTCTCACAAAAATGTACAAACCGGATCGAAGTGGTTTTCGAGAAATAAATCCTGATCCCGGTCTCTTCGAAACGATCAGCGCATTGGCCAATATTGATAGTTGGTTATTTAACTATCAATTGGCATTCACAACAACCATCAAACAATGAATAATTGCTCCAAATTATTTATTAATCTCAAAATATCTTCGCAAGATATATTTCCACTTTTCAACCCTTTTGAAAACAGTTTTCAAACCACACTTTTCTCATGGAATGAATTCCCAATATTTATTTCCACTGAAAACATCATGTACAATACTTTAGATTTTTAAAATAATTTAAAACACTTTATTATAAATTATAATTTAAAACATTTAAATTGAAAACTACTTCAATACTTTATTAAAAATATATTCTTCAGAAATATTTAAAACGGGGTTACTTTATAAAATATAAAACTAGATTTCTACTTTAAAACAAAATATCAAGTTACCTTCAAATAATTATTATGATAATAGATTTGAAAATATTTACTTTAGAATTTAAATATTTAGAAATGATAAATTTTCTAAAACATACTTTTTAAAACAATTTTAAAGCCTTTAACTTATATTTAAAAATCTACTTTGGAAACGTACTTGGCTATCCAGGGAAATAAGCTTTTCTTCCACGTCCTTTACAAATAAATCACTATTTATTTTTAGACAAATATACCCATTCCTTTAATAAATTCTCACCGTGAATTTATATTTCCCAAATATCCACTGATATATTTTACTTAACTTTTATAAACCCAGTTCAAACATTTCATAGTCACAACCTCCTTTTAAAATCCCAATTCCAGCACTTAAATGAATTTCTCAAATGGATTTCCAGCTAACCTAATTTTAAATAAGTTCCTTTACTTACTCAATTTATTCAAAATCCATTATCCTCATATTTCATTTCTTAATTATAATTAAAAATCCTTTTTAACTAAAAATACCAATTCCATATTTCCCAAATTATTTATTTAAATCTTCTTTCCCTACTCGGAATTTATTTATTAACAATTAAAATCCACTTTTATTCTTTTCCAATTCATTCTTAGATTAAGTCAACTTCTCTATAATTATTTTTACTTACTAATTCTCCTCTTTATTTTCTTTCCAAAAATAAGATCCTATATATTTTGATAACTTTGTACCGAAATATATTAAATCAACCCATAGCATCAAACGTTTCCAGTTATCAATAAAATTCAACCCAGAATAGCAAATAATCACAACATAGAAGTATTAGAATAATATAGATTATTTTGAGGAATCCAGTTGGATCCCTCCAACCTGTTTTCCTTGCATCCACAGACGTTAGCACAATATAAAATACCAATTATACTTCGAGGTGGAATATCGCAGTATATGGGATTAATATAATATCACCCGCAATTATGCGGCGCATAGGGTCTCATCTGCTATATAATGCGGGAATATCAATCACTCCAATCTATATATATACTACTATATATATTATCACATCCAATCAATTCATTCATTCAACCAAATATTGAATTTAACTATTTAAATTTAAATTTAAAACCAGATGAGTGAGACTAACTCACCATTGATTTTTTATTTGAAATCCGATCCAATCTTGACTTGGCTTCACGGTTTTTTGACCTTGTATAAACAATTACAAGATTTATTATTGTTTGAACTAATCGAACAATTTATAACCATTTAAGTTAATTAACTCAAGATTTAATTTAACCAATTATTATTATTATTTAAGCTAACTCCCTTTTAAAAAACATTTTCATAACTAAAATAATTCAAATAGGTCAGTTACCATATTACTTAATCATAAAATAACTAGTAATTGAAAATGGGCATATACATATATATATATATATATATATATATATATATTTTATTTTCTTTGAAGCTAAATATAGGTCCTACATGACTTTTAAAAAATCTACCTTTTTTCTTTTTTTCTGCAAATAATAACAGGATTTTTTCTCTTTCTTTTAACTGTAAATCTAAATCCTAATATACGCACATATATATAAATTTATTAAGTTTAAAATAAATAAATAGAAAATGAAAACTATAATACCTTACAGCAATAATCTTTGTCGAACACGACTTGAGCCTCCACTGCACCTATCACTCTCACGAACGTGGACCAAGCTTGTCGACCTTGCCTGATTCAGACAACCGAAGCCCTTGACGAGCTCGAGAAATCGCGATACCCATCTCCACCACTTCGAAGTACACGCAAACATCCACGCCTCGAAACCCCAAATCGACAGTCAATCATCTCTACACCGTCGCGTCCATAAACCCTGCGACTGACCTACTCGAACGACCCACATCGAGACCCACTACGTTGTCGCTCCTCACCGCGTCGCCAAGTACTCGCCACGAACACCCCAGCACGAACGAAGAAAACGACTCGATTTCGACGTCCCCATTTGCCCCGTTGTCGACGAAGGCTTCAGCCACTTTGAGAGCGATTCTCGAATCGCGTGAGGAGAGGAGAAGAAAATATGGTGGACGATAGTTGATTTTGAATGTTTACTACGACCATTAATTTGAAATCGAGAAGAAAGCAATTTGGGGAAAAGTATGGTACATGGCTATGGAAAAAGAAGAAATGAGACGCGTGTTGATAAGGTTTCGGTATCTTGAAGGGGAAGACATGTATTATTTTTTCAATTTAAATTTACATTTAAATCGTTTCAATTTCGCAATCTCTAAATCTCGACCTCCTATTGAGGCGTGCCGCTATGCGTTTATAATGCTAAACCCTATTTCGGACGCCATGGAAAAGGTTTCGAGTCCTAATTCGATCGTATAGAGAAGATAGCCCTTTGAACCCAGTTATTTTATTAAATTCCGATTAAATTTTCAACGCGTTTACTTATCATACGGCCAAATAATCACTCCAAACATTACGAAAATTGAAATCTGATAATAATACAATATTAAGATCTAATGGAACTAGTTTCATCGAAATCCTGGACTATGCCTCGGAAAGCTATTTTTAAATATCGATTGACGATAAAATTTCAAAACTTAACAAAACACTTCCAAATCAAATTTTAACTATTTTACTATCTTCAGTACTATCGATATAAATTTTACAAATTTTCAAATTATTTTTAATAGGCTTAAAACTTCAAATTCAACATTTTACCCAACTTCAAATTATTTAATTTAATAATTAAATTACCCAATAAATAGTGATACTTGAATTCAAGTTAAAAATTAACTTTTAAATATTTAAAATCAATTAAATAATCTGATTTCAAACATCCAAAATTGCCGGTCGTCACACAGACAATTCAAGTAAATCAACAAATCATTTAAATTTAACTATTAAAATTAAAAGGTATCGGAATGAGTGAGATTAACTCACCTTTGATTTTGATTTGCAATCCATTTCCATCTCGACTTGTTTACTTCACGGTTTTGACCTTGTATAACATATACAGTTATTTAATATTCGAAATAAATCGAACAATCAATTTCCATTTATCTATTTAATTTAAACTAACAATTTGGTTTAAACTAAAAAATTTCTCTTTAAAATTCTTTTAGTAACTAAAAATAATTAAATAAGTTAATTAGAAAAAATAATCACCTTAATAAATTATTTTAAAAAAACAGATCTCTATATAAGTCCTATTTTTTCCAAAATCATATGTATATATTTATTCAATTAAAGGCAGAATCGTTTTATACTTTTGCTGTACATATATTTTTATTTTTTTGGTTCTGTGTATAAATCCTTAATTTGAAGAATAAATATTTCTGTATGCCTCACTGTAAAATCAATTGATGTGCTAAATGTTTTATTCTAACCTAAATCCATACATATATATATATATATATATATATATATATATATATATATTAAAAAACAAAAAAGGCAATACCTCACAGCCCAAAAACCCAACCCCCGACTCCTAAGCAATTGCGGTTGCCATTTCCCCAGTGACGAACTCCACAACGCCGCCTCCTCTTCAAATTCTCTTCCTCCATTGCGCGTGCGATTAAACTAGGCAACTGGCAAAATGCGATTAGAGCTCGCGATTCCTCCGTCTTCACAGTCGATTGCTGCCGCGACATCGACGCCGTCATTCCCCCACAGTCTCTACGACAGCCTCGGCTTCGCACAAACAAGCTCGCGAGAACCAGCTACGACGCCCTCGTGCTCGACCGAACGAGTCGCGCTCGATTTCCCACCGAAGTCGAGTCGACTTCGTTTCGAAATCGAATTCGATTCTGTACCTTTTTTATAGATTTCACCATTTCTTATTTTAACGGGGCTTACTCGATTTCGAAACGCGAATGAAATTGAAAGGAGGGATGGAAGAAGATGAGAAGGCACAGCAGTATTGTTTTACTTTTCTTACAACCATTATTCTTTTCTTAGATACGAATTCATTTTTAAGAGGAAAACGAATCCTTAAGATTTCGTTTAAGTGGAGATAAGGGAGGAGACGCGTGTTAACCAGATGAACACGTGTTTAAAATCCTCTACGTGTTGCTTGCTATAGTGATCTCAATTATATAATTTGTATTTAAATTTAAATTCAAATTTAAATCGTCTCGACTCTCGCAACTCACAATCTCAATCTCCTATCGAGGCACGCCGTTAGGCATTTATAATGTTAAACCCCTATTTCGGATGCAATGGAAGAGGTTCCGAGTTCTAATTCGATCTTATGAAGAAGATAGCTTTTGGATCCAGTTATTATATTGAATTTCGATATAGATTTCAATGCGTTTATCTACCATACGGCCAAACGATCACTTCAAACACTGTGAAAATTGAAATCTGGTAATAATATACTATTACGGATCCAATGGAACTGGGTTTCATCGAATTCCGAGATTGTGCCCTGGAAGTCTATTTTTAAACGTCGATTTAAATGATATAAATTCAAAACTGAACAAAACACCCTCAAAATCAATTTAACGCTTCTACTATCTCCAATGTAATCAATATAAATTTTATAAGCCATTGAAATATTTTTTAACCAGCTTAAAACTCAAGATTTAATATTTTACCCAATCTCTAATTATTAAATTCAATAATTTATTTTCCAAATAATAATGATATTTGAAATTCAAGTTAAACCAACTTCCAAATATTTAAAATCAATTAAATATTCCAATTTGAAATATCTAGAAATTCCAGGTTGTCACATTCCTCCCCCCTTAAAAGAATTTCATCCCCGAAATTACAAGTTAAAAGGAATGGTCCATAACCTGTTAACTATTTCCCAATCCAAATAGTTCTAAATAACTTTTCCAACACAATCTTATTATTAAAGACATGTTATTATTCTTACTAGCTTCCCAAACTTAACCTTAAGTTCCCAACAATATTATTTCCTCAACAATAAAAATTTAAATTTAAATCCAAATTTTTAAATTTCCCAAATTTCTCAAAATTTTCTAACTTCTTAAATTTTCGAAATATTTTGCCAGTGTCTCCTTTGCGCGGCTAGATCAGTACTACTACAAAACGCCTTTATGGGCACCGTAACAACCCGGAGTTTTGAGGAAATTAAATATCGTCATTAGACGACTGATTTTGCTAGCTAATCGCTGCTTGGAGTTTATAAAACCCGTTTTAAATTCCTTTCAAAAATTTGTTGAAATGGTTGCGGGCTTCAATTGAATTTGGCCCGTGTTTTATTTTTTTGGTGCTGGGTTATCTCAAGTGGATACCCGTTCCACTCTCCCTTCATATTCATTTCGTTCGAAACCAAAAACATCCGAAAGAAAATCAATGGCGGCTCGCTGCAAATTAGGGTTTCGTTCGTTCTTAGCTTCGCTCGTCTTCGTGATGCCTTCGCTTCAATCAAGGTGAGTAATTCATATTACTCACATCTAATTCAAGCGTGTTTCATTGTTGATGATTTCATGCATTTTGCCGATCTCGTATAACCTGGTATCTTGATTTATTTGCGACGTGACTTTGTTATGCTCTGTACTTCGATTCATTTGGTATGCCGTACTTGCATTTACACCTTTGTTGTTCCATAGCCTCGGCTTTAACCTGATTTTGTTCAATGTTTTTGACCTGCTGTTGATCATGGCTTCGGCTGTGCTCGGGTTGTTTCACCTGATTCATTTGAAGTTGTAGCCTTGATTTTCATTTTGATGTTACTAGAATTTGTTGCAGTGCCTTGCTGTTGTGACATGATTTTGATGATGTTGATTTGGTCGACTTTGACTATGCTATTCATTATCGCCGGTAGTATTTTCTTCCTCGTTCCAATTTGTGTATATTTGATTATTGATTTTCCTATTTGTTTGAATAATACAGTGTTGAATTTGATTTGGTTTCTGACTTGGTCATCCGGTTTCGTGGATTCAACTCCATGAATTTTGGTTCCATTACGTTGATATTATACTGGAGTAATTTCACTTGATTCGAACTATGCTTTGTCTAGTTCATTTGATTTGCATTTTGTAATGTTTGACTTCGTCATTGCTTTGACATCGGCCATCAGGTTTTTGACATGTTCACTGTCACTTGACTTCGAGTTGGGTAGCTCTGTTGCTTCTTGCTTCAGTGAATCCTTACTGACTTGTATTATGAACACATTGAGTTGTTGATACATCACATGTTCTCTTTCATCTTGTTTGGCCTCGTTCAACTTGCTGTCATGTTGAACTGTACTGTGTTTTGGACTTTGAGGCATATCATATTTTATTATGACTTCATGTAGAGGCTGCATCTGGTCATACCATGTTGTAGCTTGACCTTTGATGCAGTTTGTTTTGCATCTCCTTTTACGCTCGAGTTAGCTTGTAGCACGCATTGTTCATTGACATATATACCACGTCGATTGCATTATGTGGTTTGGCCATCCATGTTGGGTTGTCTGGTTGTCATTGTGTTCTTGGTCATATATTCATTTAGGAGCCCGACTTCATATATATATACACGTGCTGTTTCACACAAGTATGTATCTGATTTGTTTTGAAGTGTATTGGTTGTCTTCCTTTAGCCTTGCGTCATTGGTTCATCACTTGTGTCCACTGCCTACGGGTCTACATATCAGTCACTTTGGTGCAGTTTCATGTTGTCTTCGAGTTTTGACCTCTGTTCTTCGAGGCATGTAGTTCAGTGTGTATTTGTTGTCTTCATGTACCTGAAACATGTTGTTGCAGTGCGTTTGTAGTTGAATTGTGTGTGCTGCTTCCTTTGTTCTCGAATTTAAAGCTTGCACTGTCTAGTTTCACTGTCGCATTTATGTATTATCTCTCCTGTCCACTGCTTGACTTAGTGGCTTTTCTCTTCAGCTGGCACTAGAGTGTGCAATCTGGTTTCTTGCTGTTGATCTTCTTATGACTGTAATCTTGTTGCATTCTCTGTTTTCTGTCAATTGATTGGAACTTGGGTCGAGACTTGATTTTTTTTTTATGTCTTGACCATTTCAATTGAATTTGTACATTGTGTTGAATCCAGCTTAAACGCTCGGATTTGACCTTGTGCCGATTCCTATTTCATCACTGTAGTGGCAACGTAGTGAACGCAAGCGTGAAATGCAGCCGCACGGTATTGAGTTTTTGTGTACACCATCACTGTAGTGGCAAGGCAGTGCACGCAAGTGTGAACTGTAGCCACACGGTATTGAACTTTTGCGTATTCCATATGCCGTAGTGGCGAGGCAGTGCACGCGTGCGTGTACTACAGCCCTACCCGTATTGTTATTTTAATTGATATTTCAATTGTTTGAACTGTTTCATTTATTCAATTCAATATGATTTAAATTGTATTTTGATTGGTTTAGTTTGATGATTTTGTTGTTAATTGACGATTAGGCAATTTTGATGTTTTCCAAATTATCTTCATTGATATTCTTTTCACTTATCTTTGTTGATGATTTGAATCTGCTGATTTATTGTTTAACACTGTTACGTGTTATATTCATCGTTATCTGATTTCTTTATTTAAGGATCGGATAGACGAGATTTATTGGGACTGTCGTCTATTTGTTACTTAATTATTATTGCTTCTGTGCACTAATAACTGAGTCTGAATCAGACTGGCCCGTGTATTATTTTCTTTTGAATTTAATACTCGGGTCAGACCGATTTATTAAAGGTTGTAGGTATCCTGCTTTGGGTTGCTGCTAGAGCTATGAAGTCTTTTCATACTTTTTTGGAGTAGTCGTTGTCTTAGTATAGGATGTTGTATATTCATGTATATTATTTACGATAATGTACTTGTATATGTTACTTCCAGAGTCGACAGTTGTAGTTGTATCATATGTATTGTATCACATATATTGTAACCGACATCAGTTATTGTATATATGAGACTTTCTGTTTTATCTGTGTTCCGCATTTATATTATCTGTGTTATTATTATATTTACTGTCCTAAACTATTATGAATCATCGTAGTTCATTTTATACTGGAATTGGGGTATGTCGATGGGAGTAAATAAATCAGAGATTAAAAATGAAAGAATATATATATACCACTCCTATCGAGATAACCAATACTAGTGTAAGGCCTAACTACGGATGGCCGCTCCTCAACGACCTTATTCTCCGCGCTAGTTGACAACATTACACCGTAGTGTTCTTGGCTAGCGTGGGTATAGAGGTGGGGCGTCACAGCTTGGTGTCAAAGCCTGGGGTTTGTGGACATAATATAAAACATAACTTAGACGGAACATGTGCTACAACTAATTGTCGATGTTTTATCTCTCATCTTTGCCTATGATTATCTTTGATTGTTAGGTATGAATTCCTAACGTTTATTCGTGTGCATTTGATTTTGATTTCGTGAAAGTATTTTGGTTTCGGCCTCCGTTTGCTTTGCGAACTCAAGTTGGGTTTTTGATGATGAGGATTTTGTTCTTGTGTTTTCGGCTTTGAATTGATTTAGCCGATGTTGATTTTGTTCGAATTTGGCCAATTAAAGCTATTTTGACCTCTGGACTTTGTTCCACTTTTGTGCTATGCTATGGGTGTCATTGTGTACCTGTTACACTATGATGAAAAATAGCTCGACCGGTTGCAAATTGAGTGATTTTGATTATTCACTCACATCTAGTTCGAATCTTAGCGATTTTGAACTTGATATTTTGTGTTTTCCTCGGCTTGATTTCCATTCGATTTCGGTCACTTTGTTTTTGTGAAATTGCTAATTTCTTGATTTCCAAGACTCTGACTTTGTTTGCCGTTGAATTATTTGATGATGATGTTGATTCGTTTTGTACTCGACTGTGACCATTAATTGTTGACTTCGGCGTTGACTTGATTTTTATTTTTGTTGAAGTCATTTATGCATTTATGCTCGTTCTGCTTTGTTTTTCCAATTATTAATCGATTCTTCTTTTTCGATTAGTTGTTATCACCTTTGTCGCTTTGATAACTTCTATTTCTAGAATTTTTGGGTATTTCTATTTTGATGAATTTGGAATCAAATTCTTTGAATTTTATTCACGTTTTCGAATGTGAATATTAGTGAATTGATTTGGTTTCCAAATTTAATCAATTCTTGTTAATTCCCCAAATTGTTGCTATAATTCATTAGCAACTTTGATGACATTTTCCTCGGGATTTTTGTGAACATACTTTTTGAAGGATTCGGTATCGATTTCTTTGGATTCTATTCACATCTTCATATGTGAATTCTTGTGATTGATTGTTTCTACAATCACTTCTATGCTTTGTCACTTTGAAATTAAGAAGGTTTCAATACTAGTAGTAAATATCAAAACTCTTTGAACAAAGCTATTTCAAAACTATTTTATTACAAAGCTCTTTACTTAAACCATTTTCCAATCTACTAGTATATACAAGCCTTTACTTCACTCGGATGAGAAATCGAATTAAACGGCTTAGTAAAACAAGTGGTATGAAACGCTTGTGTTTGCTTCATCGGTTAACTCTTGGACTTGTTCGATTGAAAACTCTTGCGACAATTTTCTTGTAAAGATCTACAGTTTGTTCGTAAATATTTGATTTAAGCTAGTGGTTATGGGACATGAAGCTAAACTTTTATATTTACTAACTTAGTGTAATTGACACTTCTTGATGATCATGACGATCATTTTTGTGATTTAGACTATGATGATCATGACGATCATTTTTGTGATTTAGACTAGCAACTGTGCGATGTCTCTTTGTCTGCGAGGGATACTAGACCCCGCTCTTGTGATGTTTCGCCATCGCATTTGTGTGATGTTTCGCCATCACATATGTGGGGTAGCGCCCCACGGTCTTCGGACCATTCATGTGTCAAAATTTAACGGTTGGCCACCATGAGATAGCGTCTTGTTTTGTAATACCGGCTGGTGAGTTTTTATGCTCCCATTTTGTGTTAGGCCTTCCCCTTTTTATGATTTAGACTAGCGATTGTGCGATGTCTCTTTGTCTACGAGGGAGACTAAACCTCGTTTGTGTGATGTTGCGACTCACACATGTGGGGTAGCGCCCCACGGTCTTCGGACCATTCGTGTGTCAAAATTTAATGGTTAGCCACCATGAGATAGCGTCTCGTTTTGTGATACCGGTGTGGTGAGTTTTCATACTCCCATTTTGTGATAGGCCTCCCCCCTCTTTGTGTTTTCTGGATTTCTTGTGTAGATTTCTAGAATTTGTGTTTTCTGGATTTCTTGTGATGATTTCTAGAATTTGTGCTTCACCAATTTTCGTGATTTCTATTGATAAGTTTTATCAGTTTTTGTGCATTGGTGAATTCGTGTGTCATTGACTTGTTATGAATACAAGTTTAGGGTATGATACCCCTTTCTATCTTTGAGAAGATTCTTGTGACATTTTTTATGAATGAAAATTCATTGGTATTATATTTTGAGGCCAATTATTTTGATGAGATTTTGACGTATAAAAATTATTGTCGCTTTGACTTCAGTAACCGTCAATTTTAAAATGGATTTTCAAGCGGTTATCCCGCGATGCTTATCTTGTTGTCCGTTTTTATGGTATTTTGAGAAGTGCAATTTCCTTGTCGAAGTTGCTACTGATGTTGCTGTTTTAATCACGTGTTTTAAAAATTGTTTCCAAAAGAATGAGGAAGCGAATTAAACATTTCAATAAAATCGAGGACTATGACCCCTTTCTTTTGCTGGTTCGCTTAATTCCTGACTTGTTCGTTTCAGAATGTAAATTATTATTTTTATAAAATAAATGAAAATTGTTTTCATAAGTTTTGCACTTTGTTCTTTCAAAAGAATGAGGAAGCGATTTGAACGTTTCAGAAAAATCGAGGACTATGACCCCTTTCTTTTACTAATTCGCTTAATTCCGGACTTGTCCGTTTGAGAATGTGAAATGTTATTTTTTGAATACACAATTTTGTACTTTCAAGGAAACGATGAAGTAAATTAAACGATTTAGTAAAACTCGTGGTTATGGGACATGTGCATTTGCTATTTTGGTTAATTCCGGACTCGTTAATTGAAATATTTGTGATTTCTGATTATCGTTTCTGATAATCGGGTATTTGTGGTTTCTGATTATCGTTTTTGATAATCGGATATTTATGGTTTCTGATTATTGTTTTTCGATAATCGGATATTTGTGATTTCTGATTAACGTCTTTGATAATCAGATATTTGTTGTTTCTGATTATCATTTGTGATAATTAAATATTTGTGATTTAAGATTTGATTATCGTTTTTGATAATTAAACATTTGTTGATTTGATTATCGATTGTGATAATTAATTATTTGCTGATTTGAGATTTAATTATCGATTGTGATAATTAAATATTTGTGATTTCTGATTATCGTTTCTGATAATCGGATATTTGTGGTTTCTGATTATCGTTTTTGATAATCGGATATTTGTGGTTTTTGATTATTGTTTTTTGACAATCGGATATTTGTGATTTCTGATTATCGTTTTTGATAATCAGATATTTGTTGTTTCTGATTATCCCTTGTGATAATTAGATATTTGAGATTTAATTATCGTTTTTGATAATTAAATATTTGTGATTTGAGATTTGATTATCATTTGTGATAATTAAATATTTGTGATTTAAGATTTGATTATCGTTTTTGATAATTAAACATTTGTTGATTTGATTATCGATTGTGATAATTAAATATTTGTTGATTTGAGATTTGATTATCGATTGTGATAATTGAATATTTGTGATTTGAGATTTGATTATCGTTTTTGATAATTGGATATTTTTTGATTTGAGATTTCTGATTGTCGTTTTTGATAATTAGATAATTGCTAATTTTGATGATTATAAGATTTTCTAGTCTCTAATTGATTCTAGATTATGTTGGTTGTATTGAATTGTTGTTTTCTATCTGTCTCTGTTGATAGTTAGAGTTTGCTGATTATGAAGTTCATGTTTTCCAATTATCTTTGTTGATAATTAGATTCTGCTGTTTTCTAATTATCGTATCGATGATTAGATATTGTTGTGTGTGATTTCTAAATTCTAGTTGTCTAATTGATAATTGAATATTGCTAATAAATTGCATTTATTCAACTTTGTTGTTTTCTGATTATCTAATGGATAATTAGATTTTGTTGAGAATTTGTGAATTTCTTTTATGAAATTAAATGATTTCCTTGTCATTTGTATTCTCGACCTTTATTTTCTAGCTTAACCAGTTTATGTTAGAAAATAATTGTTAGTGACGACCTTAATTATGAAAATTGCATGGACGCAATTTTTATAAGGAGAGGAGTCTGTAACAACCCAGAGTTTTGAGGAAATTAACTATCGTCATTAGACGACTGATTTTGCTAGCTAATCGCTATTTGGAGTTTATAAAACCCGGTTTAAATTCCTTTCAAAAATTTGTTGAAATGGTTGCGGGCTTCAATTGAATTTGGCCCGTGTTTTATTTTTTTTGGTGCTGGGTTATCTCAAGTGGATACCCGTTCCACTCTCCCTTCATATTCATTTCGTTCGAAACCAAAAACATCCGAAAGAAAATCAATGGCGGCTCGCTGCAAATTAGGGTTTCGTTCGTTCTTATCTTCGCTCGTCTTCGTGATGCCTTCGCTTTAATCAAGGTGAGTAATTCATATTACTCACATCTAATTCAAGTGTGTTTCATTGTTGATGATTTCATGGTTTTTGTCGATCTCGTATAACCTGGTACCTTGATTTATTTGCAACTTGACTTTGTTATGCTCTGTACTTTGATTCATTTGGTATGCCGTACTTGCATTTACACCTTTGCTGTTCCATAGCCTCGGCTTTAACTTGATTTCGTTCGATGTTTTTGACCTGCTGTTGATCATGGCTTCGGCTGTGCTCGGGTTGTTTCACCTGATTCATTTGAAGTTGTAGTCTTGATTTTCATTTTGATGTTGCTAGAATTTGTTGCAGTGCCTTGCTGTTGTGACTTGATTTTGATGATGTTGATTTGGTCGACTTTGACTATACTATTCACTGCCGCCGGTGGTATTTTCTTCCTCGTTCCAATTTGTGTATATTTGATTACTGATTTTCCTATTTGTTTGAATAATACAGTGTTGAATTTGATTTGGTTTCTGACTTGGTCATCCGGTTTCATGGATTCAACTCCATGAATTTTGGTCCCGTTGCGTTGATATTATACTGGAGTAATTTCACTTGATTCGAACTATGCTTTGTCTAGTTCATTTGATTTGCATTTTGTAATGTTTGACTTCGTCATTGCTTTGACATCAGCCATTAGGTTTCTGACATGTTCACTGTCACTTGACTTCAAGTTGGGTAGCTCTGTTGCTTCTTGCTTCAGTGAATCCTTACTGACTTGTATTATGAACACATTGAGTTGTTGATACATCACATGTTGTCTTTCATCTTGTTTGGCCTCGTTCCACCTGCTGTTATGTTGAACTGTACTGTGTTTTGGACTTTGAGGCATATCATATTTTATTATGACTTCATGTAGAGGCTGCATCTGGTCATACCATGTTGTAGCTTGACCTTTGATGCAGTTTGTTTTGCATCTCCTTTTACACTCGAGTTAGCATGTAGCACGCATTGTTCATTGACATATATACCACGTCGATTGCGTTATGTGGTCTGGCCATCCATGTTGGGTTGTCTGGTTGTCATTGTGTTCTTGGTCATATATTCATTTAGGAGCCTGACTTCATATATATATATACACGTGCTGTTTCACACAAGTATGTATCTGATTTGTTTTGAAGTGTACGGTTGTCTTCCTTTAGCCTTGCGTCATTGGTTCATCACTTGTGTCCACTGCCTACGGGTCTGCATATCAGTCACTTTGGTGCAGTTTCATGTTGTCTTCGAGTTCTGACCTCTGTTCTTCGAGGCATGTAGTTCAGTGTGTATTTGTTGTCTTCATGTACCTGAAACATGTTGTTGCAGTGCATTTGTAGTTGAATTGTGTGTGCTGCTGCCTTTGTTCTCGAATTTAAAGCTTGCACTGTCTAGTTTCACTGTCGCATTTATGTATTATCTCTCCTGTCCACTGCTTGACTTAGTGGCTTTTCTCTTCGGCTGGCACTAGAGTGTGCAGTCTGGTTTCTTGCTGTTGATCTTCTTGTGACTGCAATCTTGTTGCATTCTCTATTTTCTGTCGATTGATTGGAACTTGGGTCAAGACTTGATTTTTTTTTATGTCTTGACCATTTCAATTGAATTTGTACATTGTGTTGAATCCAGCTTAAATGCTCGGATTTGACCTTGTGCTGATTCCTATTTCATCACTGTAGTGGTAAGGCAGTGCACGCAAGCGTTAACTGTAGCCACACGGTATTGAGTTTTTGTGTACATCATCACTGTAGTGGCATGGCAGTGCACGCAAGTATGAACTGCAGCCACATGGTATTGAACTTTTGCGAATTCCATATGCTGTAATGGCGAGGCAGTGCACGCGTGCCTGTACTGCAGCCCTACCTGTATTGTTATTTTAATTGATATTTCAATTGTTTGAACTGTTGCGTTTATTCAATTCAATATGATTTAAATTGTATTTTGATTGGTTTAATTTGACGATTTTGTTGTTAATTGCCGATTAGGCAATTTTGATGTTTTCCAAATTATCTTCATTGATATTCTTTTCACTTATCTTTCTTGATGATTTGAATCTGCTGATTTATTGTTTAACACTATTACGTGTTATATTCATCGTTATCTGATTTCTTTATTTAAGGATAGGATAGACAAGATTTATTGGGACTGTCGTCTATTTGTTACTTAATTATTATTGCTTCTGTGCACTAATAACTGAGTTTGAATTAGACTGACCCGTTTATTATTTTCTTTTGAATTTAATACTCGGGTCAGACCACGTTATTACAGGTTGTAGATATCCTGCTTTGGGTTACTACTAGAGCTATGAAGTCTTTTCATACTTTTTTGGAGTATTCGTTGTCTTAGTATAGGATGTTGTATATTCATGTATATTATTTACGATAATGTACTTGTATATGTAACTTCCAGAGTCGACAGTTGTAGTTGTATCATATGTATTGTATCACATGTATTGTAACTGACATCAGTTATTGTATATATGAGACTTTCCATTTTATCTGTGTTCCCCATTTAAATTATCTGTGTTATTATTATATTTACTGTCCTAAACTATTATGAACCATCGTAGTTCGTTTTATACTGGAATTGGGGTATGTCGATGGGAGTAAATAAATCAGAGATTAAAAATGAAAGAATATATATACCACTCCTATCGAGATAACCAATACTAGTGTAAGGCCTAACTACGGATGGCCGCTCCTCAACAGCCTTATTCTCCGCGCTAGTTGACAACATTACACCGTAGTGTTCTTGGCTAGCGTGGTTATAGAGGTGGGGCGTCACAGGCACCTAGATTTCAAAAGAAAACAAAAGTCCAAGTGGCTAGACCAAAAAATCATCAAATTTCATATAGAAATTTAAATACATACCTTTCTGTCGAGCAATTCAATTTATCTTCTAAATTCAAAACACCAATTTTCCTTTTGCTTTTAAACACCTGTATCTTACTAAGCAATAATGTTCAATTACAACATTCAAAATCACTTTACACATTTCCTTACAAAAGTTTCAATATTTGATTTACATAAGTCATACGATGCACATATATTATACGTATGCAATACCAACTCTGATCGCTCATTCGATCACACAATTTCATTTCCGAACTAGTATGTCCACCCGACTTCCTAGTGCGGACTCAGATCTGATTTCTTGATCAGAAACCGTCATTCTCCTTGCATAGCATCAACTATGATAGAGAATTTCCATAATCAATCAAAAATCCATGTCCAGGGTTCTCCGTCGAAAATCGAGTGAAAAATTCCAACTCGGATTGATATAAATTTCTCAAAGTCCCATGCTCGAATTCTAGATTGAATCGCTATGCGAATTAAACAATATACGTACATCCTACATATTTTGCCCCAATTGATTTGTTAGCTAAATCAACTCTTCTTTTTATTTACATCTACTTTGATTTCTATTCACTTATTTACAACTTCCCATTTCATAACTTCCAGTTTGATTTTCATCCAATTACAAACTTAGTATATTTCCAATACCAAATTTACTTAAGAACTTTCACCCTTAACTTTTCTTAAGTTTAATATAAGTATTTTGTATACTCTTATATTATTACTTTCACTTTACACTTGGTTCTTATCTACATTTATTCAAATTGGATTCCAATTCCATATAGATTCAGTTTACTTCAATTTACTAATTAATTTCAAATCTCAATACTTTTTCTCAATTTTCATCCAGATTTTCATTTTCAAGAATAAGTTTATTTTCAAACTCTGAATATTGAATTTTATCAACTATCTTCCATTCACAACTGGTCCATATCATTATTTTTAATTAGTCCCAGTTACTAATTTATTTTAAATCTCAAACAATTTTTATTTCCAAACTCTTATTATTTCAGTTTGCTTCGAATTAATTCTATAACTTCACTTTATTTTACACATTTTAAATTAAATATCATCCCAATATACAAGTCTAATTCAATTGCTTACCCACTTGAATCAATTAGTTTACTCGTTAACTTTATTTCAGCCCTTTATTTTATTTAGTCAAATCTTGACTATCTTCCATTACACACAATTCAAATTAATTTCCAATATTTAGTTTAAATCCTATTTACTTACAAATACAAATTCACTTGTCTATTCACAATTTTATTTCCAACTTAACTTTTATTTAAGTAACTATTTCTCTTAGTTTTCCTTAGACTTTCTTTAAATTCACTTTTACTTAACTATATGTAATTACACTCCCATTCAATTTAAATTTTAAACTTCTATAAGTTTTCCCAAATTTAATTACATTTATTAACTAGTCTTTCTAATTTATTTCATCTAATTGGTTTTCTTCACTATCTAAATTCATTTTCAATCAAATTTAACTTACTAATTTTATTTATCACTTCATTTTCAAATTTAATTTCAAATCTTAAAAAAAATATTTCTAAACTTTGACTCCTTTAGTTCCCCGGAACAGCATTCTACCATTTCCATTTAAATTTTTAAACTTCCTTACTTTTCCAACTTATTTAAATTCCACAAACATTTTAATTTAACTTCTAGAGTTTAAGCAATTCTTTAATCATGTCAAAATAAATTTTGAAAACATATATATCTAAATCAAACTATTCTTTTGCATTTTCAAAATCAAACCCAATCTTCGCAAATAAACACCAATCCAAAATATCCAAGTAGCAATCCCTCTCTTGGAAACTCGAAAATGAACACCGATGATGCTGCAGTCATCACCGAAGTTATTTTCCAATGACCGAGAAGAGTTCAATGCTTTTATCTCTTTAAATCCCCTTCAAATATTTTTAAATTCCAAATATAACCAGATTTCAAATCCAATTCAAAAATACTTCCGAAATAATATCACTATTATTTCTCCAAAACCTTTGAAAACCATTTTCATATTCAAAGGAATTTAAATTTCCTAAATTTTCAAATTTCGAATCCCCTTCAATTTATTTTCAAATATTTCTCTAGAATTCTATTTCAAATTATAAATCACATTTAAAGTTTACTTTTACAAATCCCGTTTGTGTATGAATTTATTTCTTAGTTTTTAGTTATGATTTCAATTTCTTATTCAGATTTTACACAACAATGCTAATAATTTAATATTATCATGCCTAACAATCAAGTAATCATATATATATATATATATATATAGCTATAATAATTTACGAAAAATTATTTCTTTTATATACAAAAATAATTTGGGTAAAAGTATTTTATTTACCCTATTTTAAAACAATACTGTGTCGGTTTATCTTGTTTAAGGGTTTAGAAATCCCTATCGATGACATGGCATCCCACATATCGACCAGAATCTATGAACATCCAACCAATAAGTCAACACGGTAAAAAAAATTATACTCACTAACAAATACGCGCTCATATCTATTAATACACTCAAACTCATTCTCGAGTACTACAGACTCTATTACAAATGAGTAATCCCCCACATGAGCCAAGGTGCTCGCTTAACCTTCAGCTCTGATACCAAGTGCAATGACCCGGTTTTTCGATGCCCGAAAATCAACATTTATACGTCCACTGTATCAAATGGCGAACAATCGAATGCGGGAAAACCGAACCATTAGGGTTAAAAAAGAACGAGGTAAAAGAAGAAATAGAAACAAAATCTGAATCTCACAATCACAGCAGAACAATATATAATAGATAAATGATTAATCTTTAAACAAAAAGAACTATATCTATTTATACATTACATCATCAGAGTACAACAAATTCATAGCACATAACTGGACAGTTATCAGAACCTGTCCTCACAAAACTAACTATACAGTAAACCATACACAGCGGGTAGTACATAATACGTGTGAATACGTCTTGCCATCCAGCACATTTCCTGAGCTCCATCGAAGTCCATCTAGAATCTGTATTCTATAATACTCGGTCTGACCCTAGCATTATAGTCAAATAACACCCGAGTCAGTTTGAAAGACCAACGTAAGAAAACACACTTAATTGGATTATTAAAGTTCCCAAAACCCTTTAAAATCAAAGGTATCTCGTAAGACCATGCCACAAATAAACATGATGGGTTTTTACCTTACGATAACCAAATTATTTTTATCAAAATCCGTCTGATATTATAATAGTGTCTACAGAAAGTAAAATAGAATCTAGCTAAAATGCTTGTATCTCACGTTTCGGCAATATGGAGCACAATTAAAACCGTACAGTCGCTTATTCGAGATTGGATTCCATAAAATGGAAGGGCTACTGGGTACCGTCCGTCACAGTACGTAGTCTAGATCACCATACCGAGGATCCACCTTAATCCCCTGCATCACAAGACCGGAGCTACCCCGTACTTGATAGTCCGACTAAGTTCACCCTGCGGTTAGGATCAGCAACCGCCCACACAGCCGAAATAAAGGGACATCTAGATAGAGGTGACCTTACCCTAATTGGTTGCTAGCCACTTAGCCTTGTGTGCACCTCCCCTGTTTTAGCCATTCCCATTGTTGAGGCCCGATGCTATGTGTCACCCTTTTAGCACACATTCACTTAGAATGCTCATCGTCCTACTGACGATGTTCTGAAAGCATTCGTCTATACAAGTCTGTTCCAGGTTAGAATGAAACCGAAGGCACTACTCTTACTACATCCGTTTTGGAATCACCCATAGGATTAGTAGCGATTAGATCTTGCACTTCACTACTCCATCTTCGACTCCAAACTCTTGTCTTTCTCATGAAAACTTCGAACCGAATCGAAGTCGTTTTTGGAAAATTAATCCTGATCCCAGTCTCTTCGAAACGATCAGTGCATTGGCTAAAATTTATAGTCGGTTACTTAACTATCAAATAACGTTCACAAACAACCATCAAATTTAAATAATTTTCCAAATTATTTATTATTCAAAATATCTTCGCAAGATATCGTCTACACTTCAATCTTTTGAAATCAGTTTCAAATCTCTTTTCACTCGTGGAATAAATTCCAAAAATTGTCTACTTCCACTGAGAATCACCAAGTCCAAATACTTTAGATTTCAAAATAATTTAAATCACTTTATTCTAAAATATATTTTAAAACATTTAAATTAAAACTACTTAAACACTTTATTCAGAAATATATACTTTAAAAATACTCAAAATGAAAACTACTTAAAACACTTTATTATTTAAAATACTAGTTATGAAATTCTATACTAATTTCACATGTAAAACTTAAGTCAAAAACAAATTTTAAAATAAAAGTTACGGAAAACTTTAACCAAACTATCTTTAAAATAAAGCTACTTTATAGAACAGGAAAATAGACACAGGGAAGAAGTTGCAAAAATATTTAGTCTCGGGGACAACAAGTTTGCTTTTTAGTCTCGAGGACACATTTTAGTGTAAACAGAAATGATAGTTACAACTATAATTCTGTGATTTACACTAAAAAGTGTCCTTCAGCCTAAAAAGCAAACTTCTTGTCCCTGAGACTAAATTTTTCTTCAACTTTTTCCTTGAACCTAAAAAACCCTTTATAGAATATAAATATTAATAATTATCTTTTAAAACCATAATATCAATTAACCCTTTTAAAATAATTACAACTATCACTAATTTAATAAAATATTTACCTTTGAAATTTTAAACAACTTAAACAAAAATTCTCAAACATTCTTTTAAATCAACTTTACACTTTTAACTTAAGCTTAAAAAATTGTTTGAAAACGTACTTGGCTTTTAAAGGAAATACACTTCCCTTCCACACATTTTAAAAAAATAAACCACTATTTATTTTAAAATAAATTACCCGTTCCTTTATAAATTCCCATCATGAATTTATATTTTCAAATATCCACTAATATCTTGTTTCACCTTATAAACCCAGTTTATAAATCCCATAGTCTCATCTTTCTTTTAAATCACAGTTTCAAACTCTAAATCAATTTTTAAATTTATTTTCAAAATTAACTCCATTTAAAATAAATTTCTTTACTTATCCAATTTTATTTCAAAACCATTAATTTCAAATTTAACTACTTTATTATGATTTAAAAATCTAATTTAAATTGAAACTACCAATTTCATATTTATTTGAAAATTCTTCTTTTATTTTCCCTAAACCATTTAAATCCTAAATTGAAAAATAAATCTTTTATTCCTTTAAATAACAGCTCTTGATTTTAAAAATTCATTTATTCCCATTTATTCAAAAATCTCATTTCCCATACTTGGAATTTTATTTGTTAAAATTTAAAAATCAAATTTTATTCTTTTCAAATTCATTCTTTAATTTATCCAAATTTCTATAATTATTTACTTAAAATTCTCTCTTTATTTTGCTTTCCAAAATCTAATCTATACATTTTTGATAACTTAGTATACACAATCAAACATAGCATTCAATATTTTCAATCACCAATATAATCTGTCTCAGATTATCAAATAAATCATATCATAGAATATTGAAACAAATCAAAATATTTTGACGAATCTAGTTGGATCCCTCCAACCTGTTTTCCTGCATTCACAGATGTTAACACAGACATTTAAAATACCAATCGCGCTTCAAGGCAGGATATCGCGGTATAAAGGGTCATCCACTATTATGCGGGGCGCATAGAGTCTCGTCCGCTATATAATGCGGGAAATCAATTACTCCGATATATATTATATCTACTACTATATATGTACTATCACATCCAGACAATTCAAGAAAATCAACAAATCATTTAAATTTAACTATTAAAATTAAAAGGTATCCGAATGATTGAGATTAACTCACCTTTGATTTTGATTTGCAACATTTCCATCTCGGCTTATTTTCTTCACGGTTTTGACCTTGTGTAACATACACAGTTATTTAATATTCGAAATAAATCGAATAATCAATTTCCATTTATCTATTTAATTTAAACTAATAATTTGGTTTAAACTAAAAAAATTCTCTTTAAAATTCATTTAGTAACTAAAAATAATTAAATAATTTAATTAGACAAATTTATCACCTTAATAAATTATCTAAAAAAACAAATCTTTATATAAGTTCCTATATTTTCCAAAATCATATGTCTATATTTATCGATTAAAGGCAGAATCATTTTATACTTTTGTTGTACATATATTTTTATTTTTCTGGTTTACAGTATATAAGTCCTTAATTTGAAGAATAAATATTTCCATATACCTCACTGTAAAATCAATTACTATGCTAAATATTTTCTCTGACCTAAATCCACATATATATATATATATATATATTAATTAAAAAAAAAATCAGGCAATACCTCACAGCCCAAAAACCGAACCCTAGACTCCTAAGCAGTTGCGGTCGCCATTTCCCCCTACGATGAACTCCACTGCGCCACCGCCTCTTCGTATTTGATTCCTCCATTATGCGTGCGATTGAACTAGGCAACTAGCAAATACGATTAGGCTCGCGATTCCTCCGTCTTCACAGTCGACTACTGCCGCAACATCGACATCGCTATTCCCCCACAATATCACGACAGCCTCGGTTTCGCACAAACAAGCTCGCGATTACAAGACGACGCTGCGACGCCCTCGTGCTCGACCGAACAAGTGGCGCTCGATTTCCCTCCGAAGTCGAGTCGACTTCGATTCGAAAATTTGATTTCGTGCCTTTTTTTTATAGATTTAGCCATTTCTTATTTTAACAAGGCTTACTCGAGTTTGAAACGCGAATGAAACTGAAAGGAGGGAGGGAGGGAGACGAGAAGGCACAGCAGTATTGTTTTACTTTTCTTACGACCATTATTATTTTCCTCAAATACGAATTCATTTTTGAGAGCAAAATGAATCCTTTAGATTTCTTTTGAGTGGAGATAAGGGAGGAGACGCGTGTTAACCAAATGAACACGTGTTTAAAATACTCTACGTGTTGCTTGCCACAGTAATCTCAATTATATAATTTATATTTAAATTCAAATTAAAATTTAAATCGTCTCGATTCACGCAACTCACAATCTCGATCTCCTATCGAGGCGTGTCGCTAGGCGTTTACAATGTTAAACCCTATTTCGAACGCAATGGAAGAGGTTCTGAGTCCTAATTTGATCATATGGAGAAGATAGCTTTTGGATCTAGTTATTATATTGAATTTCGATATAGGTTTTAGTGCTTTATCTACCGTACTGCCAAATGATCGGTCCAAACACTACGAAAATTGAAATCCGATAATAATATACTATTACAGATCCAATGGAACTTGTTTCATCGAATTTCAAGATTGTGCCCCGGAAGGCTATTTTTAAATGTCGAATTAAACAATATAAAATTATAACTAAACAAAACACCCTCAAAATCAATTTAACACATGTACTATCTCTAGTGTGATCAATATAAATTTTATAAGCCACTGAAATATTTTTAACCAGCTTAAAACTCAAGATTTAATATTTTACCCAATCTCTAATTATTAAATTCAATAATTTAATTGCCAAATAATAATGATATTTCAAATTCGTTTTAAACCAACTTTCAAATATTTTAAATCAATTAAATATTTCAATTTCAAATATCTAAAAATTCTGGGTTGTCATAATTCAACACTTTGAAAAATATCTCTATAGTAATAATCTCGTAGTTAAAATATTTCAAATCCTTCTAGTCCAGTACTTAGAAAATATTTATAAGTATATTTTTCCAAAATCATTTTATTTCCAATACTTAGGAAATATTCCATTTGTTTCGTATTTCTCAAAATACTTTCCAATTTATTTGTAAATTTCTTAACTCATTTATAACAGATACTATAAGTTTCCGGTTAATTTCCTTTAAAATTTCCAAAATCAACTATACGTGTCTATAATTCCAACTACCCATTTCTAACTTCTTTTATGAATTCTAATTCATTTTTTAAGTTCCTATATTTAAACACTTTGGAAATTCCTTAAGTTCCTAGAATTCCATTTTAGGATTTTCTCTTATAAAGTCCCATTTGTTAAATAAAACTCGGTTTACAGATCTCGAGAGTATTTACAAATAAATTTCAATTACTTTAAAAACTTTATATATATTGTAAATATTTTTAAAGAAATAAAATTTATTTCCAAACATGTTTAAGTAATTATTTAAAATATCAACACATTTTTACATAAACATCGATAATCATTTCCAAATTCATTTTTAAATAATACTAATCGATTTCACAAAACTTATAATAAAAATTTGATATTATTTCAATTAATATTAGATATTTGGAAAATCCTCTTCCAAAAATATTTCAACACTAAAACAGTTTTAACTATACGGTTTAATAAACAAAAATCCCATTTTAAAACAACCTTAATTTTTCAATAAAAATATATATTTAAAAATCCTATATTACCGATTTCAATTTATAAATCTTACTCGATTCATTTCACATCGATTTCGTTTCAATTTCATAACCATTCTCATATTTCAAAGATAGAATCCACTATATTTTCCCAAAAACCGATTTCCATATCTCGATATAAATTCACATTATGAATTTATGTTTCCAATTTATCAACTGATAATCATTTCCCTTATTTACAAACATCATTTACAAGTTTATAGACACATGTGGGTTTTAATTGTTTATAAAATTAATCTCATTTATAAAATTTCATTTATGAATCTATTCCTTTATAAATCCCATTTATTTTTCAAATCTATTTTAAATATCGATTTCAACTCCTTTTCCATAAATCCAAAAATATAACTTAAAAATCCATTGTTAAAAATCCCTTGTATAAATTATTTTCAAATCTCTAATTATAACATTTTACGAATAGTTGAGTACAAATCCAAAATCAAATCATTGTTTTATTCAAATCAATTTCTTCTTAAATAATCTAAATTTCGGTATAAATATTTTTACATCCAAATCTCATTTAATTCCTTCAAATTTAAAAATAATATTTATGGTAATTAAAATACTAAAATTAAGGCATGTGATACTTTAGCATCCAATAAATCGAATCATAACATAATCTATAACAGATTATCCACATACATCATATATCACTATATAGGGAATTAAAATCAATTTGAGAAATCCAGTTGGATCCCTCCAACTGTTTTCCTTGCACCCACAGATGTTGTATAGCATAAAATAGTAATAATCCCACTTCGAGGTGGGGTATCACAATAAAAAGGGTCATCCACTATAATACGGGACGCATAGTGTCTCATCCGCTCTAATCGGTGATACACTACAATATATTATATAATATCCAACTGATAATAATTTATAAATTCATCCAATCGTCCAATAAATAATTCTTAACATTTTAAATTAAATCCAGCAATCCAAATGAGCGAGATTTACTCACCATTATTTCCTTTTCGAAATTCCTATTTGTTCCAAATTAATTCTATTGCGTAGATTCCATAGCTACGAATTCCACATGACTTTAGGTTTCTGTAATGACCCACAAATCCGCACCCCTTGAGTCAACACTATTCTACCTAAATCAACTCAAGTTGTACAGAAATACGAACCATTTGGGTTAAAGAAGAAGAGGTAGAAGAAGAAAATAGAAAACAACAACAGAATATAACCATCGCAGCGAAATAAAATATAATAGATAATAAATGATCTTTACTCAAATCAAATATATCTGTTTATATATTACATCATCAGAGTACATCAATCACAGTTCAACATCAATAACATACAACGGGATACACAACTACTCAACACAGCGGAATATATATATAAAACAAGTACAGGAGTACGTATCGTCATCCAGCTCGTTTCCTGAGCTCCACATCATCATATCCTGTATCCTATAATACTTGGTCTGACCCGAGCATTACAGTTAAATAACACCCGAGTCAGTCTGGAATACCAGCGTGAGAAAATCACACTCAATTGATTATTAAAGTTTCAAAACTCCTTTGAAAACAAAAGCATCTCGTAAGACCACGCCACAAATAAACATGTCGGGTTTTTACCTTACGATAGCTAAAAACATTTTTTTATTAAAATCCTCTGATATTATAATAGTGTCTAAAGAAAGTAAAATAGAATCTAGTTGAAATGCTTGCATCTCACGTTTCAGCAATAGTAGGGCACAATCAAAACCGTACGGGCGCGTAGGGAAAATGGATTCCTACTAATGGCTAGGCACTGGGGTACCACCTGTCACAGTACCTGGTCTAGATCAGCGTACCGAGGAGCCACCCTAACTCCCCTGCAACACAAGACCGGAACCATCCCTTACTGGACAGTCCCGAGCAAGATCACCCCGCGGTTAGGATCAGCAACCGCCCACTAAGCCGAAATAAAAGGGACATCTAGACAGGGATGACCTCACCCTCCAGTGGGGGCTACCCACGAAGCCTTGCTGCATAACCCCTGATTTTCAGCCATTCCCATTTGATGAGGCTTGAGGCTAAGCGTTACCATTTTAGAACATATCCCTTAGAATGCCCATCGTCCACCTGACGATGTTTACGAAAGCATTCATCCATACAAGTCCGTCCCGGGTTCGAACGGAACCGAAGGCACTATTCCTACTACATCCATTTTGGAAATATCCTCAGGATTAGTAGCGACTAGCCCTTGCACTTTACTGCTCCATCTTCGAATCCAAAATCGTTTTCACGAAACGTACAAACCGGATCGAAGTGGTTTTCGAGAAATAAATCTCGATCCCGGGCTCTTCGAAACGATCAACGCATTTGTCCAATATTGATAGTCGGTTATTTGACTATCAATTAATATTCACAAACAACCATCAACCAATAAATAATTTCCCATATTATTTATTTATCTCAAAAATATCTTCACAAGATATATTTTCACTTTTAAGAATTCCTTTGAGAACAGTTTTCAAACCATCTTTCCTTTCAGAATAACCTCCTAAATATTTTCTATCTCCTCTGAAATCACCAAGCACAAATCTAGATTTTTAAAAATAATTTAAAACACTTTACTTTGAAATATACTTTAAAATATTCAAGTTAAAATACTTCAATAATTTATTAAAAATACATACTATATGAATATTCGAAAATAAGGTTACTTAATAAAATATAAAACTAGATTTCCACTTTGTTAACGCTAAAATTTGAACGCTAACACCCCGGTGTATGAAGTGTAGTTGTGAAAGCACCACCGATGATTCGGGAGCAGAGTATAAGCAGAAAATCACAGAAAAAACAGTGAATAACAACGATTTTGTAGTGGTTCGGCTCAAGGCAAGCCTACGTCCACTTTAATTCTCTTTATTGCTAAACCGATTACAACTTTACAACAATCTTCAATTACAATTATGACGAGACAAACAACTAGAACTTTGGTAGAAAAGAATTCTTCGAATCCATGTAGATGGCGTTAGATTTTCCCTTGAAGTTAGTTGAAATGTCTTTCGAACTTGAAGTGCCGGGTGAGTTGAGAATTCAGCAGAGTATTGGCGCTTGAAATGATTGGCCAAAAGGTCCCTTGAATGTTGGAGATGGCCATGTATTTATAGGAGTTTTCAGCCCTGAGTCGTGAGTCATGTTCGACTCATACTTGACTCGTGGTCGAGTCAAATTAGGTCGTGGCCGACTCATCGAACCAAGCCCTTGGTTTCTCCATGGCCCATTCCTTTGCCGGATTTTTAAGCTAAGTCCTGAGTCGCTTACGAGTCAATCCTCATTGGCATAGGCACTGTGGCAATGGACTACGACTCAGGCTTTAAGTCGTGGACGAGTCATTCTGAGTCATGAGTCGTTAAGTCGTTAACGACTTATCAGGTAGCGGTATATAGGTGAAGCGACTTAGGGACTTATCTTCTTAGGCCGTTAATCCTCTTGAGTCGTTTCTTATGATGAGTCGTGGACTTGTTGAGTCGCTGAGGCGATAGTCCCGATGAGTCGGTAATGCACTGAGTCGGCCTGCCTTGTGAACCGTTAACCCCTTGAGTCGTCCTATCCCTCTAAGTTGCCTTGAGCCTTAACTCGTCAGCTAACTGAGTCGCTACCAGTTGAGTCGGTAATGCACTGAGTCGGCCTGCCTTGTGAACCGTTAACCCCTTGAGTCGTCCTATCCCTCTAAGTTGCCTTAAGCCTTAACTCGTCAGCTAACTGAGTCGCTACCAGTTGAGTCGGTACCTTCCTTAAGTAGATGAGTCGGTCTAGTCCTTAAGTAGATGAGTCGTTGAGTAAAACGAGGTTAACACTTGCCCCTCGAAGTACACGCCTAAGTCGTAGGTCGTGTGCTTCGACTCATCCTGTCTCGTGTGCCGATTCAACTTTCACTGCTCACAACTATAAAAGACTTGAGTCGTCACTCTTACCTCCTTCTTCTCATTACCTATCTCTTAAGTCGCATCTGCCATTAATACTTCTCCGAACCTTCGAAGGCATTTTCGAGTTAATCAGTCGACGACTTATCCTTGCTATTACATTGTGTAAGTGAATTCAATATTTATCCAACCATGTTTGCTGCTAAATCGTGAATCCCCATCCTCTGATTCTAATCCAACGTCATGCGTCGCGTTGCATTCTCGAGCCAAGCTGCGATTGATTTCCAATCGTCATTAGCTATGTTGTTGCGGCTTACGAGAGCTCAGCTACGTGTTGGATGTACGATGGACCTGAGACGATTCGAATCTGTCTTGGGCGATTTGTTGGTGCAGAGAAATAATAGGTTTTACTGAGAAAGTGGTGGATTTCGTTGTATAGACGATAACGGGCTAAGGGTTAGATGGCTAACGGGTTAGGAGTAGGAAGGCGTATTGGCCGAAGAGGATGGAACGTTGCTTCGGATGCGACTCAGCAATTTTGGACGACCCAATAACCTCCACGAGTTAACTCTGGACCGACCTACCAATTCTAGCAACACAAGTCTTGAGTCATGGCCGAGACAAGACTTGGAGAATTTCACACTGCCTCGAACTAAAATCTTTTCCCATTACTATGGCTTACGACTTAGAGAACCAGTGACTCAAGGCATCAATGTCTTGGAGCACAAACAACCTAGCTTAACTTGCTTCATAACCTTTAAAACGTGGACGAGTTATCACATTGTACTGCTTTGAAGCATAATTCTGACTCGATCTTTGACTTGAATTGCTGAAATAAACTGCCTGAATATTGAATTGTTTGGACTTTAACCTGCTAAACTTTGTTGCATATTTTAGTTTTACAGATTGCTTCAATTTGCAAGTATACAACCTGTTTAATACAACAATCACAGAAGATTGGGACGAATATACTGCCATTGATTGCCCACATCTGATGACAGATTAGTCAATAGAAGATAGTTAATTTAAATGGATTGCGTGAATGAAGTACTTTAAACCAACGAATCCAAGTAGAGTGCTAAAGCAATGTTGAAATAGTCAACTGAAATTGACCGGTTTGCACTAACACTATACCTGAAACTTTAAATTAACAAGTCCTGAAATTTAGTAATTGATCAATTGCCAACTAGCTTAACTTCAGTTATATTTACTTGTTTATCTTCATTAGTTTTGCACAACACTTCACACTTTTAGGAAACGTGCACCTTCGTATTTGAACATCCAGTTGCTTGTGTAGAAGGACTTCTCAACAAGAAGAACCGATGGGCCAGGCTGAAGATGTCTTCCCAATAGCTAACCCGTTGGATAACCCTCCGGAGAGAACTTCCACAACTCTGAATCAGCGGGTGTTTAACCAATTGCGCATCCAGTTTGGCATTGCCGAAGCTGATGCCTTACTGCCGGGGCCAAATGATACTGCAGATAGGCCCCCTCTTGGCTTTATTGCTGTCAATCGCCAAATGTGCTTGAGCGGTGCCATCCCACCTTTTAATGACTTCTTTCAGCAGTTCCTGCTTCGGTTATCTATCTCTCCATTCCAATTGCACCCCAACGGCCATGCCATTCTGATGGGGTTATGTGTGCTATTTAGGAGAGTTTTGGACCGATTACCGAGCTTTGGGGAAATCTGCTACTTCTGCTCATTCACAAGAATTAAAGATCATCCCTCTATCGTAGTTAAAAGGAGTGCTCGAAACCGCAAACTCATCACTGATCTTCCTGAAAGCGTTCATGGATTTCTAAATCAGTTTTTCTTTGTTCGCTGTCCTCCAGGGTTTTATGCCATCTGGAGAGTAGGAAGTAAGATTTCCTGTTTTTATTTCTCCATTCTTGAGCTTTTCGAAATCTGAGTTGCTAAATGCTAACTTCGCTTCTTTTTTTCTGTTTTAGCACTTCCTCCTCCCTCTAGAGATCCATGCTAAAAGCAAATTTTTGAAAGACTGAATGCCGTGGCGGCAGAAGAGAGGAGTATAAAGTTTTTGTTAAATGATGAATTTTTACATCAATTTGGACTCCTTCACCCTTCTCGTTCCACTCAGCTTTGTGAAGTTCCCGATTCTCTAGCGGAGGCTGAAAAGCTTATGCCAAAAGATCCCTCCACTGAAACTTTACTGGTGAAGTGCCCCACTCTCACTGATGTTGCGGGACCGTCTAGAAATTTGACACTTGCCCCAGTTATCGAAGAGGAAGAACCTCCACGATCTTCCGGGAGATCTGCTGACGAAGGAGTTGAGAAAGCAAGTCCCAAAAAGCATGATGGTGATGATGTTTTTGAGGGGTTGAGCGACCTAATTGTGACTTCACAAGAACTTTTTAAAGATGATGTTTCCAAAACTATCTCTTCTGTAATCGAGGCGACATCTTCTCTACAACAAGTGTCAACTCCTCCTACTCAAGTTATCACCACCTCTACTCCACAGAGTGGTCTGTAGCTTGATGCGTGTAGTTTACACATTACACAACACTTAGGATTTTTCAGCACTTGTTTGTGTTTGACTTCTTTTCTCTAAAGGCTTTTAAGACTTGTCTTTTTGCCTTTCAGATCCTTCAATGGGGCATAGCGGCAGCGGCTCTTACTATAAAGACTTTCAGCGCTATGGAGGGCGTGGCAACTATGATTATAGACGCTACCTTATTGGTCCCAGAGAAACCGATGAGCAGAGAGCTGCTCGAAAAGCTAGAGAGAGGAGAGAATATGAAGAGCGTCATGAGAGGATAGATGTGCGACATGAGTCTTCCTCAAGAGGCGATGACTCTCACAAACGTAAAACACATGATGGTCGGGGGAAGAGCCACATTGTTGAGGACCCGAGCAAGCGGGCCAAACCTAGTGAGAAACACACATCTGCAATATCTGAAAAGTTTGACGCTCCCATCCCTATCGACATTCCTTCCAAATCCCCTGCTCTTGAAGGAAGCGCTATTCAAACACTTCTTAATAGGCCTTCATATCGTGTTGAAAGGGGCCCACCGACCCTACAGAGCCGATTCCCGAATTGGTGCTTAAAGGGGGTTCGCTTCGATCTTGATTTAGTTCCCATCGATAAAGAAGCCATGTACCAAAATCTTGATGCCGTCAGACTCGATATTGAAAGAATGTCTGGATGGAAAAAGCTTGTTGATGAACTCCAAAGGGTCAATCGGGCCAATATCGAGGCGATGCTAACTATGGAGAACGATAAGTCGGAAGGGCAGAACATTCTTGACCAGCACAACATCGAGATGAAAAACATAACCGAGTATAACGAGAAACTTGAAGCTGAAGTCAAGCAGCTTAAAGACGATCTTACCACCTCTTCTAACACTTACACTCAAAGAGAAGAGGTGCTACAAAAACAAGTGCGGGATGCATATGCTGGCCAAAGAGATGCCGAAGCTAAAGTTGAGAGGCTAGAAGAGGTTGTAGAGAATTACCGCACTGATGTCGCTCAGTTGCGGAGTAAAATGAGCGCCCAAGACATGGAGATTGAAGCGTTAAAAGCTCAACTTGCTAAAACTGAAAAAGAACGAGATGAGGCCATAGCTGGTAAAATCGCAGCTGAAGAATCTATTCAAACCATGGAAGACAACGTCAGTTCAAATCTATTCGACTTTTACTTGCACAGCGTCTTAGGGCATGGAAGTCTCTCTTTTCTTGGTCCTAAATACGAAATCACCTTGGCTGAAGTGTGGGAAGCTGCTCTCGACATGTTCAAAGGCGCCGGGTATACCGAGGAAGAGCTTGAGGCGCGCTACCTAGATAAGGAAACTCGCGCTGCTCTTGCGAAGGGAAAAGAGCAACTCGCCAGAGTGCGGACTGGGATGGCGGAAGAGGAACGTTCAAAAAAAGAATTACCACCTACTACCTCTGAACGTCCTTTAGTTTCTCCTGGAGTTGACATCACAGGTTCCAGTGCTCATTCCCCGCCTCCTACAAGAACCGGGGTAATTACCCCTACTGATGATGAGGCTTTGGAGGATATTGGAGCTCAAAATTATGAGATTGAACTAACGAAGCAAATATCTTCAGGTAATTTTGACATTGGTCCGATTCAGGTGGATTGCCTGCTTGCTCCTCAAAAGTTTGATGAGCTTCTCGATTACTTCTTGAATCTTGACGAACCCATATCTCCCTTCTTTTGGGGAGATACTAATATTTTTAATTTCTCTTCTTCTGCAGTTGAAACACCAAGTGCTGTGCAAACTTCGCCTCCTCCGGTTATCCCTCCTCCGTCTCTTCAGGTGGCTCCTCCTTCTGCTTCACAGCCCGGGTCACAAGAGGAGCAAATAGAGGCTCTTCATGGCTTAGATGACCCTAACGCTTCGCAAGAGCAGAAAGACGATGGACTTGAGGGACGTGAGATATCTTCGGAGCGGACTCCTTCTGATGACATAATTTTGTCTGCCCTTGTTACTCCAGGGAGTGAGTCTTCTTCGAAGAGGAGAAAGAAGCACGGAACATCGAAGAGGAGGGGGAAGAAAATCATTGCTACTGAAGAGGAACCGGAAGTTGCACCAGTTGCACCTCCCTCCCCTTCTTCCCTTATACCTACAGACCGACCTGAAAAGCTAACCATTCGGCCGGGTAAAGGGTCCAAAGGTGGCAAGAAGAAATGAAGATTCCAGTTTTTAGCTTCTTGTCTTTTGCAAGTACTGGTCGAGAATTGTGCGGGTACCGGCCCCTGCTTTTTATTTTGAAACTTGTATCTGCAATACAATTAAATAAAATGATCCTTTATTTGTACAGACTCCTGTTTGAATTTGAGAATGCATTTATTATTCATTTTTGCACAAGTTTATTTATATGATATTGCAGCGGGCTTATGGCATGTTGTTTGAGCATTACTTTCGCCGATGTGGCTATACCATATTGTATATAACTATACCATGTTGCCCCCATACCATAAGCTTGCTGCAATATTTTATACTTCGAGGGGACTTGCACTCTTATTTTCTGAAGAATAATTATTTCATTCTTGAAGAAATTTTTCGTGGAGTACAACTCCCTTCATATAACTTTTTACGCTTTGTCCTTCGAAGAAATCACTTTTTTTCTTTTGCTTATGTACACACTTTACCAAGTGAATTCTTCTATGAGGTAAAGCGGGCCTCTGAAGGATACTTTAACTTTTCTTTTCTTTTTCTTTTTTTTTTTTTTTTGAGGAAGATTATTTTCCAGAATAGGTAAATCATTCTTCCTTTGAAAGTTAAAGTGTGCTTTTAATGAGGATTTTTTTTTAGAAACATAGAAGGTTGTACCTCTGAGGAGGGATTTTTCACGTTTCAACACTTGGAAGTTTTATTTCAATCTTGGTGAAACGTGTACCTCCAAAGAGTTGTGCCTTTGAAGAAAGCCTTTTCACGTTTCAACACTTGGAAGTTTTATTTCAATCTCGGCGAAACGTGGGCTTCCGCAGAGGTCTTTCTTCTTGATTGTGTTTCCGGGAGGAGGTCTTTATTTTGTTTTGCATTTCAACTCTGGTGAAGTGAAACTCCGAAGAGCGGTTGTAACACTTCAACTCCTGGTGAAATGGGCCTCCGAAGAGGGCTTTTATTTTGTTTTACATTTCAACTCTGGTGAAGCGAAATTCCGAAGAGCGGTTGTAACACTTCAACTCCTGGTGAAATGGGCCTCCGAAGAGGGCTTTTATTTTGTTTTACATTTCAACTCTGGTGAAGTGAAATTCCGAAGAGCGGTTGTAACACTTCAACTCCTGGTGAAATGGGCCTCCGAAGAGGGCTTTTATTTTGTTTTACATTTCAACTCTGGTGAAGTAAAATTCCGAAGAGCGGTTGTAACACTTCAACTCCTGGTGAAATGGGCCTCCGAAGAGGGCTTTTATTTTGTTTTACATTTCAACTCTCGTGAAGTGAAATTCCGAAGAGCGGTTGTAACACTTCAACTCCTGGTGAAATGGGCCTCCGAAGAGGGCTTTTATTTTGTTTTACATTTCAACTCTGGTGAAGTGAAATTCCGAAGAGCGGTTGTAACACTTCAACTCCTGGTGAAATGGGCCTCCGAAGATTGCCTGGAAGTTACTCTCTCATGGTTGGAGGGTCATGACTCCTCCAATCTTTTTTGGTTGAGTAGAGAACTTTCTTTTTTACGGCATATGCTTCGTTAGAGGTCTTTATCCTCCGAAGAGTTGTGCTTCCGAAGAGGACTTTAGTCGTTCCTTGTCCACTTGCTTACGCCTTTTCAGTGATCCTCTATTATTTTTTTTCAAGCTTGCACTCCCGTCTCTTACAAGTAGCTTGTTTAATCCAAAGAAGTGTACTTCATTGCTAGGCCAGTTCACGAGAACGGACATAAGCTTCTTAATTGGATGTTTGTTTGTTCAAACTTCTCAATTTACTAGCTAAAGCCCGTTTTCGACGAAATCATTAACCGTTCAATCGAAGCACTTCTTATCTAGGATTTAAGCTCGGGAATTTTGCGACTTGGAATTTGTTTGTTGAATGATAACAAGAATCACTTGGTCTTGTAATGTGCAAGTTTTGTTTTCGTTGCTTGCAAAAATTTAAATCGACATTTCAGTAATACATTCAATATACTTTTCATATCGAAAATAAAGCAAACATGTAATAATAATAAGGAACACAAGATTTATAGTGGTTCGGCCAAGAATTTGGGCCTACATCCACTTTATAGTCTTTCATTATTCACTTGCATCGGTTTTACAATCGCTTTCAATTACAGGAATCATACATTCATAATTCTTTTTACAATATTTCAACAAAGCTATCAAGTAAAGTATGGACGCAAGTGATTGCTGTTCCAAGCTCTTGGAATTTGATCTCCTTCGACAGTAGTGAGCTTGAATGTGCCATCCAGAAGCTATTGACCTATGACATATGGTCCTTCCCAATTTGGCGCAAACACACCTGTCGCTGTCATAATTCTCTTTAGGACTAGATCTCCAATTTCAAAGCTGCGTTGGCGAACTTTGGAATTGAAATGTCTGGCTATCCTTTGCTGATGAGATGCGATTCTGAGCTCAGCCTCTTCTCTTTTTTCATCAAGGAGATCTAGTGCCTCAAGCTGTAGTTTCTCATTCTCCGCTTGATTGAAATGGATTCTTCTATGTGAAGGGACCTCTGTTTCTACTGGAATCATTGCCTCTGATCCGTATGCCAATGAAAACGGAGTATGCCCAGTCGCAGTTTTGTGGGTAGTTCTGTATGCCCATAGTGCTAGCCGTAGCTTATCGACCCAACCACCTTTTGCTCTTTCAAGTTGCTTCTTGATGGTTGACTTGATAATTTTATTTACTGCTTCCACTTGCCCGTTTGCCTGCGGATGGGCTACTGCTGAGAAGCTCTTTCGGATTTTGAATCGTTTGCAAAAATCTTGGAATTCTTCACTTTCGAATTGAGTACCATTGTCTGTAATTATTTTTTGAGGCACACCATATCTGCAAATGATACTTTCAGTCACAAAACTTATCATCTTTTTTGAGGTGATAGTAGCCAGTGGTTCAGCTTCTGCCCACTTAGTAAAATAATCTACAGCAACAATGGCATATTTAATTCCAGATTTGGCAGTTGGTAACGGTCCTACAAGGTCTATTCCCCATATCGCAAACGGCCATGGACTAACCATCTGTGTGAGTTCAGTGGAAGGAGCCCTAGGAATTTTGGCGAATCTTTGGCATCTGTCACATTTTCGGGAATAGTCTGCTGCATCTCGATTAATTTCTGGCCAAAAATATCCGTATCGGAGAATCTTTTTCGCTAAAGTTTGACCACCTAAATGATCACCACATTCTCCCCCATGCACCTCAGCTAGGATTGTTTTGGACTCTTCCCTAGATACACATCGAAGTAACGGCATTGAGAATCCCCGTCTGTATAACTGGCCATCTTGGACTGTATAGCGAGAGGCTTTCCTCAGTAGCTTCTTTCGTTCTTTTGAATTTTCCGGTAAAGAGCCATTGAGCAGATATTCTGTTATTGGAGTCATCCATGATTCTTGCTCTTGAGACACGCTCATGATCCAATCAATATCCATCTTATCAATGCTTGGAGCCGACAGGACTTCCACTGGAGTCAACCCCAGAAATTGAGCTTCGCCAGTGCTAGAGTAATTTGCGAGATAATCTGCTTTCGTGTTTTCTTCTCGAGGAATATGGCTTATCGTGTAATGATCGAAGTCACAAAGGAGTTCCCAAGCCTTTGACAAGTAGGCGGGCAGATTCCCCCCTTTTGCTTGGAATTCCTTTTTGACTTGGCATACAATAAGCTGAGAATCACTGAAGATCTGTAATGCTCGGATGTTTAGTTCTTTAGCAATCCTTAAGCCAACGATAAGGGCTTCGTATTCTGCTTCATTGTTTGTTGAAGGAAATTCCAATCTTAGTGCTTAGCATAATGATTGACCTTCAGGGGTCTCAAGTACAACTCCGGCTCCAGAACAGTAGTCGTTTCTTGCGCCATCGACATATAACTTCCATTGGATTGGGGAATCGTCGATCGTTTCCTCCTCACTGTTAACCTTATCTGTGAATTCTGCGATGAAATCCGCTAAAGCTTGTCCATTGATCGCTTTTCGGGGATGATAAGTGATGTCATATTGACTGAGTTCAATATTCCACTTTAGAAGACGACCCGAAGCCTCAGGGCGAAACAGTACTTGCTTTAAAGGTTGATCAGTGAGGACTCTGATAGGATGAGCTTGGAAATATTGCCTCAACTTCCTAGATGCAATTAGTAGGCAATAGGCGAGTTTTTCCAACTTAGAGTAATTCATCTCTGCCCCAGTGAGTCTTTTGCTGATATAGTAAACTGGATGTTGAATCCTCTTGTCTTCTCGTATCAGCACTGCACTTAAAGCATGAGATGATACTGCCAATTATATAAGAAGATCCTCGCCATCGCCAGGCCTAGAAAGTATTGGAGGCGTTTCCATATGGCGAATCAATTCATCAAAGGCTTTTTGGCATTCGGGAGTCCAATCGAAGTTTTTCTTTCCTTTCTTTAGGGCGTCAAAGAATGGGATGCATTTATTTGTGGCTTTGGAAATGAACCGACTCAAAGCGGCGACTTTTCCATTGAGACTTTGCAATTCCTTCTTTGTTCTAGGAGCTTTGACTTCCTTTAAGGCGGTAATTTGAGCTGGACTAGCCTCAATGCCCCTAGCGCTCACGGTGAAACCTAAAAACTTGCCGGATTCCACTCCAAATGAACATTTTAAAGGATTGAGCTTCATTCCGTATTTTGGGGGGACTGCGAACATGTCTGCTAAGTGTTCTATGTGATCCACTGCTTTCTTAGACTTTACTAACATGTCATCGACGTAGACTTCCATAGTCTTGCCCAATTGCGGTTTGAACATAGCATTAACAAATCTTTGGTATGTTGCCCCTGCATTCTTCATCCCGAAGGGCATAACTCTGTAGCAGTAAAGACCAATGTCAGTGATAAAGCTCGTGTCCTCCTGATCTGGCTCATGCATCCTGATCTGGTTGTATCCGGAGTAAGCATCCATGAAAGATAACAATTCGTGTCCCGCTGTTCCGTCTACCAGTTGATCGATTCTGGGTAATGGGAAGCAGTCTTTGGGGCAGGCCTTGTTTAGATCTGAAAAATCGATGCATACTCTCCACTTTCCGTTGGCTTTCTTAACCAGCACTGGATTTGAAACCCAATTCGGATAGGTAGATTCTTTGATAAAATTATTCTCCATGAGCCGATCAACTTCTTCTTTTAACGCTGCTGACCTTTCTGGACCTTGAGTTCTCCTTTTCTGCTTCACAGGTGTAAATTTTGGATCAATATTCAGGGCGTGTACTGCAACTTCTGGGGATATTCCGCACATATCGGCATGAGTCCAAGCAAAAACATCCAAATTTGCCTTTAAAAAAGATATTAAGATATTCTGAATTGACACATTAAGTTGTGAACCCACATTCAACACCTTGTTTGGGTCCTTTGGGTCAACAGGTACTGGTATTGTCGTTTCCACTGGTACCACTCTATTCTCCCCTGCACTGACTTTTCTAGGATCCATCTCTTTCCTTGCTCCGCTGTGCTCGCCAGTGCAGGGTCCGCCCTGTAATTGCTACAAAGGCTGGTTCTTTGATGCGGACTGGGGCTGCCGCATCCTTTCCCATTTCTCTTTTTCTGGTTTCTCGTAGCTCTGTTAGATAACATTCCCGCCCCGCATTTTGATCCCCTTTTATAACTCCCACTCCATTATCTGTGGGAAATTTAATGGTGAGGCACCATGGGGCCAGAACAACTTTGAATGCTGCGAGAGTTGGACGGCCAAGGAAAGCATTATAAGCAGAAAATTCGTCGACAATCACAAAAGTTTGCTTGCGGACCACTTTTCTCTCTCCTTCTCCAAGTTCCACAAACAAATCAACGGTTCCTATCGGCTGTTTTGGCTCCCCAGTGAAGCCAGCGATTTTCTGCGATGAGGCTTGCACATCATCCATAGGGATCTTCATTTGGTCGAATGTTTTCTTGAAGAGGATATTGCAGGATGCGCCACAATCAATGAGAACTCTTCTGACAATAGCTGGCCCGATACCAGCCGAGATGACTAAGGGATCCAAGGTAGGAGCTTCAATACCTGCGGAATCCCTGGCTCTGAACACAATATCATCATTGAAAGTTCTTTGTTGCTTCAGGGGCATAGCACCTTCCAAAACGAATACATCTTCCTCGGTCGGTACATACTTCAAAGCTCGGGTATACCTTTCCATCTCACCCTAGCTCCTGCCTGCTGGGTGAGGTCCTCCCGTAATGACATTGATAACAGGCCTTCCGGATTCATGCCCTGCAGTCTTTTCACCTGTCCTGGGTTGATGAGCAGGAGCTCGTTGCCCCTGACTGGTCGAAGCGGGATTGCTGCTATTCTTTTCCACAAATTGTTGCAGCTTGTTTTCCCTTATCAATTCTTCAATCAAAATTTTCAATTGGCGGCATTCATCGGTATCATGACCGGGTTGATTATGGAAGCGGCAAAACTTTCCGCTTTGTACTGCTTTTTTCCCGTTTCTCAGAACGAGAGGTTTAGGATAATCAACAGAATCTTTAGTGGCAAGGTATATACGCTCCGGCGTACCTGATAAAGGAGTATATTCCGATGGTTTGAAGGAACGAGGCTTCTTCAGATTTTTCTGTTTCTTTCCATCGTTATTCTCCCTTTTCTGTCCTATAGATTCACTCTTGCGTGGAGCAACAATGTTATCTTCAGCTTTTTCTAACACTGCCTTTACCGGTACAGGACGGCTTTCCAGGCGTATGAACTCATCTGCTTTCTTGTAGAATTTTTGAAGGGAATTTGGTTCCTTCATGTTAAGCCATTTTCCAAATTCGCTCGACTTGTCGATGGCCCTCATCAGATAAGTCAAGATCATCCGTGGTTCTGCATTGTCTACCTCGGCCAGCGCTATATTAAAGCGATTCAAGAAAGATCTGATAGTTTCACCCGGATTCTGCTCTAAACTTGACAACGACATAATATCTTTGGCTTTTGAAGCGTATACTCTGAACTGCTCCTTGAATTTCCAGGTTAAGTCAGAAAACTGATCGATAGACCGGACTGGCAGCTTGGTGAACCAAAGCAGAGCTACACCTTCCAGGTATACAGGAAAATATCGGCACTTTATTTCATCAGAAGCTCTGGCACCTGTCATGTGCCAATCATACTTATACAAGAATTCGTTCGGATCACTTGTTCCTTTGTAAGCTGGGATAGTTGGAGGGACGAACTTCCTTGGGAACTCAGCCTTTAAGATTCTTTCGGTAAACGGGGTTTTACTTGGAGCAAAACCCCATTCCTTCTCATCTTCATTCCTTTGCATGCTTTCCTTCATGATTTGTCGAACCATTTCAGAAAGATGTCCCCCATCATTTCGAGCTCTAGATCCACCAATTTCAGGAAATGTCCGCTCAAAGGGGCTGGCAGCCCTCTCAGGAATGTTTCTTTCTTCATCCTCATGAATGTTGCCAGCAAAGTTCCTTTCATTACCCGTTGGTTGACGGTTTACCCCAAGCAAGTCATTCAACTTATTCAAAATTAGGGCATTTTGGGCGTTCTGAGCTTCCAATTGTGCACTTTGGGCATTTATCTGCTGGTTCAGCCCTAAGATTATAGCATCCAACTCCGCTTTTGTAACCCCAACGGGTGGAGTGGCTTGATTAGGTACTGGGGAAGCGGAGGTTCCCTCTTGAGCATTTCCAGATCTAATAGATCTACTCTTTCTCCACGGAGCCATGATTTCGGATAAACTTCTAGTCTTCAGAGAGGTTACTTCAGCAAACTTTCGTGGAGCAATGATGACGATTTGCCTGAGTTTGGTTCTCAGTGAAAGCACCAAAAATGTTAACGCTAAAATTTGAACGCTAACACCCCGGTGTATGAAGTGTAGTTGTGAAAGCACCACCCGATGATTCGGGAGCAGAGTATAAGCAGAAAATCACAGAAAAAACAGTGAATAACAACGATTTTATAGTGGTTCGGCTCAAGGCAAGCCTACGTCCACTTTAATTCTCTTTATTGCTAAACCGATTACAACTTTACAACAATCTTCAATTACAATAATGACGAGACAAACAACTAGAACTTTGGTAGAGAAGAATTCTTCGAATCCATGTAGATGGCGTTAGATTTTCCCTTGAAGTTAGTTGAAATGTCTTTCGAACTTGAAGTGACGGGTGAGTTGAGAATTCAGCAGAGTATTGGCGCTTGAAATGATTGGCCAAAACGTCCCTTGAATGTTGGAGATGGCCATGTATTTATAGGAGTTTTCAGCCCTGAGTCGTGAGTCGTGTTTGACTCATACTTGACTCGTGGTCGAGTCAAATTAGGTCGTGGCCGACTCATCGAACCAAGCCCTTGGTTTCTCCATGGCCCATTCCTTTGCTGGATTTTTAAGCTAAGTCCTGAGTCGCTTACGAGTCAATCCTCATTGGCATAGGCACTGTGGCAATGGACTACGACTCAGGCTTTAAGTCGTGGACGAGTCATTCTGAGTCATGAGTCGTTAAGTCGTTAACGACTTATCAGGTAGCGGTATATAGGTGAAGCGACTTAGGGACTTATCTTCGTAGGTCGTCAATCCTCTTGAGTCGTTTCTTATGATGAGTCGTGGACTTGTTGAGTCGCTGAGGCGATAGTCCCGATGAGCCGGTAATGCACTGAGTCGGCCTGCCTTGTGAACCGTTAACCCCTTGAGTCGTCCTATCCCTCTAAGTTGCCTTGAGCCTTAACTCGTCAGCTAACTGAGTCGCTACCAGTTGAGTCGGTAATGCACTGAGTCGGCCTGCCTTGTGAACCGTTAAACCCTTGAGTCGTCCTATCCCTCTAACTTGCCTTGAGCCTTAACTCGTCAGCTAACTGAGTCACTACCAGTTGAGTCGGTACCTTCCTTAAGTAGATGAGTCGGTCTAGTCCTTAAGTAGATGAGTCGTTGAGTAAAACGAGGTTAACACACTTTTAAAAACAAAATACTAAGTCACTAATTAAATAATTACTGTTATAATAGATTAAAAGAAAATACTTACTTTAGAATTTAAATATTAGAAAAAATAAATTTTCCAAAAACTTACTTTTTGAAACTTATGACTTATATTTAAAAATTTCTTTGAAAACGTACTTGGTTATTCTGGAAGAATTCCCAATCTCAATCACTTAAATCAATTTTCCCAAATTGATTCCCAATTTATTCCATTTGACATAAGTTTCTTTACTTATCAGTTTATCTCAAAATTCATTAATTATGGACTTTATATTTATTATTATTTTCCGTTTGATTTTATATCATTTAACTGAAATATACCAATTTCAGCTTCTTCCCAATTCCTTCTTTATTCCTTTCAATAAATAAAATCTAAAATTTTAAATAAATGTTTTATTCTTTTAAAATAACAACACTGAAATCTAAAATTCATTAATCTTCTGATTATTCAAATTTCAACTTACTATCTTAAGATTTATTTATTAGAAATTTAAAGTCATTTTATTTCCTTTCCAATTCATTCTTAAATTTATTCAACTTTTCTATAATTATTTTACTTACAAATTCACTCCTTTATTTCCTTTCAAAAATCCAATTTATATATTTTTTGGTTATTCATTATACCCAACTATATCCAATCCAAATGAACCATAGCATTTAATATTCCAACATAATTCATCATAGAATATTAAATAATTACAACACAGGGTATTGGATATTTAAATATATGTTGAGGGATCCAGTTGGATCCCTCCAACCTGTTTTCACTACACCAAAACAGTCATTTGGCAACACTTTTTTTTTTCATTTGGCGACACTTATATGGGTTGCATTTTAGTTTCGCTAATAAGTGTCGCTATCCAATATAAGTGTTATTGGAAATAAAAATTTACACTTTTAAATACGGCGTCACTTATTTTCGTTGTAAGCCTTGGTTTAATTGGAGTTAATTGAAATATACTAGGGCAAAATTGTAATTGAATAACATATCACGCTTAACCCTAGCCACGCTTATCCCTGGCCGCATTTTCCCCAAATCGTTTCCCTCTCTGACGTTCATTCTCCAATTCGCACGCTCCACTTTTGGCGACGGCGGGCTCTGACGTTCATTCTCCAATTCGCAGGCTCCACCTTTGGCGACGGTAGGCTCCACTTTTGGCGACGGCAGGCTCCAGTTCGCAACCGACTACGGCAAGGCTTCAGGTTAATACTTTTTTCGACTAGGGCAATTTGATTTGTTGTTGTTTTCCTTGTCATTTCATCATCTTTTGATCGATTGTAGATCTATTGTTTAGTGACCATAAAGATCTCTTCGTATTGATATACAGATGTCAACATTAATTTACCAGAACACAATGTTCACAGCAATAAATAATAAATGGGAAAAAAGACCGAACTAAAGAAAATTATAAAGAACAATCAAGAATCAAAGCATTGTAAGCGATGAAAGCAATCATCACCATATACAATTACAGAGCCCATCTAATCAATAAAATGGTGAAAATCTAACATATAGTGCCTGAAGTAGACAACTCTTGTTCAAGATTTTTAGTACGCTCGGAGAGTTGCTCATACAATTTCATTGAGGTGTCCTGAAAGATAGATATATATTGGTCCATGTACTGATTATTAGATTTCTAATTTATTTATACTCTGGTGAAAACTAAAAATATATTATGACTTATGATGGCAAATAAGTCTCACCCGAGAACCTTCAATAGTAACCATGAGCTCCTTATTGTTCTCTTCTGCAAAAGCATGCTTATTGTTTAATTTAGTACGAAAATGTAAGAGAATGATAACTATTGATGGGTATTATATGAAAATTTTAAATTAACATTCTATAGAAAATTCTGGTATGCACAACTGCAAAATCTTTAAGAAAGGTACAAAACAATTTTTTTCCCCATAAGTATCATTAAAAATTTGAATATAGCAAGACAAGAACTGGAATAACAGTTTGAAACATAAAAGAAATGGTATTAAAATTATCTTTTGTAAATAGTTTATAAAATGTTATATTAATTATGTGTTGTCAACTTTAATCTTTCTTGTAGGTAGTAGCAAATCCAAAAGCAGATATTTCACGAACAACGGTTTGGAAGGCTGGACATAAAAGAAAATCAGGAGAAATACTACCATGTGCCGTGGAAAAATATGTAAGTGTCAATTTAAAACAAATTTCAACTTATTCCATTGTGTGTTTAGTTTAAATTTGGACTAAACAAATGAAAATTAGGAACAATTTAAAAAGGAACATTGTTCCTAACTTTCTAAGTAGTCTATCAATAAAAGAACTAGCCTTTCAAACCTTTTATGTTGTTAGAATCGAAACAACAAGATGAATAAAAGGTTTCTCCATAAAAAAGTCAGATGTATTGAACTGAATTTTGGGGCATGTGTTAAAAAATTGCTTAGTTTGATTCATTTTACTGTCTCATTGACTTGAAGAGGGGAAAAAACTAGAACTTAATTGATGTCTGATTTATTTAATTGTCTCATCTATTTATTCTGGTCAAATGATGGTTTTTCACCTTTTATATTAGTTTGGTTTTCTGTAAGAGTCTGATACATTCAAATATTTACAGTTGATGGTTAATTACACTTTTGTGCACAGATTTGAAGACATTGATACATTCATACAGTATCTGTGTAATTCGCTATTTTTTTCTTTCACTCATCATATTTTCAATACAAACTTGTTAGAATTACAAGGCATGCAACAGCCTAAACTAGTAAGTTCAAAATGTGTAGATGTATATTTATTTATTTTATTAAAACTACATATATATACTTATAAAAGTAAATTATAGACTCCCAAAATCTAATTTTATATAAACATTTTAAAATTCCTATTATTTTCAAAACCTTATATATATATATATATATTTACTGTAAATTTATATATATATTAAAAAAAGGTATATTATACCTCACTATCAAAAAAAGGTATATATATATATATATATATATATTGGCATATATTTAAATCTGAATCCATTTTATTAAATAAAAACCAAACTTTCATATTTAAAAATCAATATATAATTCAATTTCAATATTTAAAACTCTTTAAATATTCACAATTAATGTCAAAAAAACCCGGATCGTCACACTATCGTACATCTAAGGTCATTTTTTTACCTTATAACAACTCAAGTTCAATTCATCGCTCTACTAGTCCCCAACTCTAATTCTCCTTTCATAATCCACAAATTGTCAGCATATTTCCTTCAACCCCTTCCGACGCTCTGATACAAACTGGTACAATTAATGGTTAGATTGAATTATAGCTTCCATTTCAAATTCTACCATTCTTGGCACATTAACAACCTTTTAGATCCAATATCATGGACACAAAAAAGTAATAAGTAATGACAAGGATGTATTAGCATGGCAAAAAAATTGGATTTAAATTCTAATGTGGAAATGGATAAAATTGTCACTGTTTTAGTAACAACGTACGGGTGGTAAGTTGTAGTTGAGTTGTAGGAAAGAACATTTTGGTGAGAACTTTGTTAGTGGGTCATGTTTTTTGCTTGTCCTTTAATTCTTTGCGAGTTCAAATGGTTCATGGAACTCACAATGGATCATCAACATGAATTCATATGAAATACAGTCAAATAGATCATAAGTTGAAACTTTATCCACATGGTGTCATATCCTCAGATCTAACATCGCCTTCGGCTATCCTTCACCGTCAAATAGCCGATCGTTCAACCTGTATTAGTCGGGAAAGCAAGGTGTGCTCGTCAATTATTTTGAAGTTTTCTTATATATTCAAGGTGCAAAATGCTTTACTTCAAATGATTCGCTTTCCTGTCAAAAGAAAGTAGTGATAAATGTTGACATGATATCTGATACATATGTACACATCAGGTTTCTGAGAGAGTAAGATTGCATTCAAAGAGTTAGCAGTGCATACATGTTAATAGGACTATCATCATCATATTAAATTTTATGTAAATATATTTTGCGCATTATAGCTGAAAAGACCCTTTGCAAGTAAAATAGGATAGATAACTTTGCGCATTATAGCTGAACAGACCCTTTGCGCATTATAGCAGTGCAGTTCATTGGCTCAGTTTCGAAACTGAGTCGAAATGGCTCAGTTTCGAAACTGAGCTGAAAAGGCTCAGTTCGAAACTGAGCCGGGCTCAGTTCGAAAACTGAGCCGAAACGGCTCAGTTCGGAAATTGAGCCGGGCTCAGTTTCGAACTAAGCCCGGGCGCAGTTTCGAAACTGAGCCGGGGCGTAGTTTGAGCCCAGTTGCATTATTAATTATCAACTTAATTTAATGTTCAATTTAATTTTTATAAAGGAACTGCAAATTCAATTTAATGTGATATTAAATGCAGGCACTTCTAGAGGAAGCGGAAAAAAAGAGGAAGTTGGATGATAGTTCTAAGGGTGAAGTCGAAGATCTTGAAGATGACCCAATTGCGGAAGTTTTTGACTCCGACACGAAGAAAAATTATTGTCGAGCAATTACTTCTACTTCTTCTATAAAACAAGTGAAGATGGCTCAAGCTGTAAAAGCTGTAACTGATAAGAAGCAAGCCGTGGATTTATCTATTTGGACATTAGAGATAGAAAGGCAAGTAACTAATCAAGTTAATAATGCCATCAATTCAATTACTTCAACTTTTATGAAATTTATGCCTAGTTTGCAAGAAAAATATGTTGCAAGTCCTACGACTCCACAAACGGAAGGTGCTTCTAATTTAGGAGATTCTCATACAAACAATAAGGTAGTTGTTACTCCAACTGTGTCAGATAATGATATTCGGTCATCTACAATGGAAAAGACATATGTAACGCTATTGTCACAAGATTTAGAGAAGAAAGTAGCTAAAGGTTATGTTGGAACACAAACTATTTGTCATTTTAGGAAGGTGATACCGAATGTAGAGAAAGTAATTTGGGTGGTTGATGTTCTTGAACTTGATGCACCAATTTATGATGGTCCCCAATATGGAATGTACAAGTTATGTGATTTTTCAGATGAAGGTTTCGTTATATGGCTGGAGTTTCGTATTCGGTATTTGTAGAATTTCACTATAAAATTTACGTTGTCTTTTGTATTCCAATTTGACATTTTTAATACAACATATTTTGTATTCCAATTTGATTATGTATTGAATTAACCAACTTAATTATGTATTGTACTTGTTATGAAGTAGTTGACTATGAAATTTATGTTGTTATTTGATCATGAATATTGTAAATTTTGGGTTCCTATTGATGTAGTATAATAATGCATATCATGTTAGTTATTAATTGTTTATTAATGTTAAAATAATTGACTATATTGAGAATGAAAATATTTCAGCGTTAAAAGCGTTGGCATTTAAAATTTACCAACGCTTATAAGCGTCAGCATAGAAAATTAAACAATGTTGGATGGTTAATTTGCCAACGTTTATAAGCATTGCTAAATAATATACACCAACGTTTATAAGCGTTGGCGAATACAACCTTCCAACGCTTATTAGCGTTGGGAAACTAAACTCCCCAACGCTTATAACCGTTGGCAATAAATTGCGACGCCCCTACAGCGACGCTAATAAGCGTTGCCGAAACTGTTTGCGACAGTTATACTCGTTGGGAATCACCTGTCATCCACAGATGTTAGCACAACATAAATATCTTCACTATAAAGTGAGGGAAATCAATCATTCCAGGATGTAGTATATACTACTATATAACACATCAATCAATTCAACCATTCAAACAGTTATTTAAATTTAATTATTTAAATTTAAATTTAAAATTTAAATTTAACTGAGTGAGATTAACTCACCATTTTTAGTTGTAGCCCACTTCATCCCAGCTTGATTCTCGCGATTAACGGCCTTGTATAATCATTATACGACTTATTAACATCTGAGAAGGACTATAGAAATTTACCATTTAATAAATTAATTAACCAACAATGTAACCTAAACTAACCATTTATATTTATTTATTTCCCTTTTTTTAAAATATATATACAATTTCCCTGTCCAAATCCTGATTAAACATGATTTCCCAAACTGTATGTATCTTCATTTACCATTTTTCTTCTTCAAACCAGGCAATTTTCTGCTTTTAAATCTTAATATATATATATATATATATATATATATATATATATATATATATTACTTTGTCTTTGAAACTCATAAAATTATAAAATTAATTTATATAGCTTTAGAATTCAAATTTACATATTGTTTCAACATTTTAAAATACATATACATATATATTTTCAAAACCTTATCTGTATCCAATTTATTTTCTTCTAACTTACAAATATATATTCAAATTAAAATAGTCGTGTATATATATTAAAATTGAAACTGCACCTATGTATATATATACCTATTATTATTTTTTCTACCCTATAGATTTTCTGCCTACCTATATATATACCCCTCTTAATTTTTATTTTACTGTAAAAATCAATATATAATTTTTCTGTCTACATATGTATTTTTTTCTATAAACATATATATGTAAGCAAAACAAACACGATACCTCACAGATGCGAGTCAAACAGCAGGAACACAAATTACTAATGGAATCGTCTTCACCATGCTACAGTCACGAGTTCGCCCACTTCGGCCTTGCTCGAGTTCGAGCTACCAAACCTTGTAATCGACGTCATCCCCCCTTTTCATCTTGGAATCTCCTTCAACTGCTCACGCGTACGAGCTCACGAACACATCTCGACGAAATCAACGTCGCCATCGACTCTCCCATCGGAAACTGCACCTCCCAATCCTCTCGAACTTCGACTCGAACCACTTAGTCTCATCGCGACCCGTAGGCTTCGCTTTCCTCCCCTGTAAAATCGCTTCAAAACAAGACCGGACTTCACGAATTCTAGGTGCCGCGCCGCCTCTCCTCTATCTAACGAACACGGTTCCAAAGACCAAATCGACCAATACGCCCCAAATCGAAAGCAATAAGGAACCCTAGGCAAACTTGCGTTCGATTGAAATGAGGAGAGAAGGGGAGGTGGAAAGTTCGGTCATTGTTGTTCTCCTTTTGCTTGATTTCATTTTTTTTCGATTGAAAATACGCGGAAGGAAGGGGAAAGAGGTAGAAGGGTATTGCTTCTATGATACGCGTCCCTTTTCTTCGTATTGACCGAGTTAACGGAGTGGGCGTCCCATTTAACGGAGTTGTTGTGTGGCCGTCCGATTTACATGTGTGCTTAAATGAAAAAGAGTCCGATGGGAAATAAAAATTAAATTTTCAATATAGATTTAAGTGCACATGTAAATCGGACGGCCACACAACAACTCCGATGATTACGAAATTTGAAATCCGATAATAATTTAATATTATGGACTCAATGGAACTGGTTTCGTTGAATTCCGAGACTTCACCTCGGAAGGCTATCTTTAAATTCAATTTAAACGATATTAAATTTCAAAACTTAACAAATCATCCTTAAATTTGATTTCAACACTTCTATTCTCTTCAGTATTATCAATACGAATTTTATAAGCCTTCAAATTATTTTTAATAGGCTTAAAATTCCAGATTTAGCATTTTTCCGATCTTCAAATTATTTAGTTTTAATAATTTAATTATCAAATAAATAGTGATATTTGAAATTCAAGTTAATAACTAACTTTTAAATATTTAAAATCAATTAAATATTCCAATTTTAAATGCCCAAAAATTCCGGGTCGTCACATTCCTCCCCCCTTAAAAGAATTTCATCCCCGAAATTAATAGTTATGAAGGATGGTCCAAATCCCGTTTCCTTTTCCCAAAACCAATCAGTTTCTAACAATTCAACATCTTACCAACTATCTTTTTATAAAAGACCCATTATTATTCTTATTAACTTTTCAAACTTTTCCAAAGTTCCCAAACAACTTTATTTATACAATCATTCAAATTATAATTCGAAACTATATCTTGAATTATCGAAATTTTCTCAAAATTTTTCTAACTCCCTAAATTTCCGAAAAAATTTCGCCAGCGTCTCCTTTGCGCGGCTAGCTCGGTGCACTACAAAATGGCTCTACAGCCTCCCAAATCCAAAAAGAAAACAAAACGCCAAGTGGCTCGATCAAAAATCTAATCAAATTTCATACCAAAATTTAAATACATACCTTTCTTGTCGATCATTTCGAATTTATCTTTTGAAATCAAATCCAATTCTCCTTTCCCTTTATATTACCTGCATATCTGCTTAGCACTAATATCCAATCACAACTTTCAAAAACATTTTATCGACTTTCTTACCAAATGTCAATATTTATTCATTCCAATATTGACTTAAATTATATTAGTAGTATCAATTTTCATTTAAGAATTCACCAACCCCTCTTAAGTTTAGTATACGCATTTTATATGCTTCTTATATTTATTTTCACTTTATCACTTTAGTTTATATCCATTTCTATTCAAATCGATTCATCTCCATTTCTATATAAATTCAATTTATTTTTCAACTCCGAATATTTTAAGTTTTATTTTTCATTTATTACTAATTCATGTCATTATTTTAATTAGTTTCGTTTACTAACTTATTTCAATTTCCAGTTTGAAATCGTTTTGTCGTTAACAAAATTTTCCAAAAAATTTCTAACTCTCAAAATTTCTGAAAATTTTTGGCAGTCTCCTTGGTATGGAGGAGCTTTTGCAATTTGACAATAGATATAAATATATATACATCAACCCACACGGTAGGAAAAATCAAAAATAGTTCATATATCCTATTTTTATTGCGTAGGCGTACCTTATTTAGCATTTTAAGCAAGCGACTTATTATTTTAAGCAAATAGCACAACCAAATCCAGCCACACGGCTCCCAGGTACCTGTACTTACTCAATTTAAACATGTAAGTGCCATATATATTAAGTATATTAACATTTCACTCTAATTAAACAACTATAGCACATGAATATTTAAAAGCAATGTAACTAGACAATGTTATAAGCAACTTATATGGTTTTTAACACTTACGCACTTGTTTCAAACAATCCACACGCCATTTCATTTGATTTTAATGGTATACAATACCATTTCTTATCTTCAATTTATTTTAACCCCAAACAAACTCATATTCAATTCAACTGATTTCAAAATCAATTCTATTTCACTTCTATCAATTCATATCATCTGAATTACTTCCATATACATCCAATGACAATTTATTCTATGAAATTTGATGAGATCCATGAGAATAAATAAGTATTTATGTTTTATAACCAATTTAAATGGATTTCAACTCAATTTATACTTAATTCTATTCCATTTTTAAATTTATTCACAATCCATATATTCTCATTTTCATTGCGTTTCAGATTTGAATCCATTCACTTGCATTTCAATTTATTAACCAAACTAGTTTCATTCAAAACCATTAACAACTTAGGTTCATCTTCATTACCGATTAAATTTCCTTTTTATTTTCATTCATTCACGACCATTTATTTAGCCCGACCCATTCAAAGCTTGCATATTACTAACCATTCCTGAATTAATTCAAATCACGCTTCAATTTAATTGTCTTCCATTTTTTTACTCTTAGTCGAGCTTCTAATTATTTTCAACTTAAGTTAATTTACTCAATTTATTTCACTTCAAACTTAAGTTCACTTCCATTTGATTCTTATTTATCCCATCCATTTATTTATTCAATATAATTAGTTTATCCACTCAATCATTTCGAATTTTCATTTTCTTAAATATTATTTACAACCCACAAAATTTTATTTCGATCCAAATTTATTTTTACTTGATTTAAATTCAATCCGATATCATTAAACTTGGTTTTAAGTTGAATTCAATTCAACTCTCCCCCTTATATTCAGCTTAAGTCAATTTATTTTGATTTATTCAAGTTTTATACATAAGCTCATTTTCATTTCACAAATAAATAATTTTCTCCTTTATTCAACTTGATTCTATCTCAATTAAATCTCATTTTAAACCTACAATTTCCTTTGGTTGATTATTATACATTTTAACTTTTTAGATTCAGCTCATCCAATTTATTACAAGGCCATTTCCAAT